>CM046666.1:89410087-90785504 GCA_025594165.1 Tamias sibiricus | reverse complement strand
GGGGATGTGGCTCAGTGGCTGAGTGTCCCTGAGTTCAATCCCTGGTACCCAGAAAAAAAATGTGGTATATATACACAATGGAACCATAAAGAAGAATGAAAGTATGGCATTTGCTGGTAAATGGATGGAAATGGAGAACATCATGCTAAATGAAATAAGCCAGACTCAAAGATCAAATGTTTTCTCACATTTGGAAGCTAGAGTAAAATAAAAGAGGAGAAAATAACAGGATATCATAAATATATGGGGAGATTAATACTGCAGAAGAAGGAGATTGAGAAGCAGAGAGTGGAGGGCGGAATGCGGAGGCAATGCAGAATGAATTATTAAAAAAATAATGTTATGTGCATATATAAATATTCCACAGAGAACTTCACCTTTATGTACAAGTAAAAAGGACCAATCAAATGTGAATAAATAGATGAGTGAAAGGAAGTCTAGCAGAGTAGAGGAAGAAGAAAGGAAGAGGGGAGAGGGAGGCCAGAAGGAAGAGGGGAGATCATAAACGGAAATAGAATTTCATGTACCCATGATTTTATCAGGATGAATCCAACTACTATGCATAACTATCAAGCTCTAATAAAAAATATTTCCTCCAAATTTGAGGCCATAGTTTTGCTATCTACTAGCATTTAGTGCAACAGATGATAAATCTGATGCTCTTCTGGTTCTCATTCTTATGTTAGAAACCTGTTTTTTGTTGTTTGGTTTGTCTCCAGGAAGAAAAACTTTTGGAACTTTCTTTTTATTCTTCAGGTTCTTAAATTTCACAAGAATATGTTCATGTCTTCTGCTTGGCTCTCACTGGGGCTCCCAATACAAACTCTTGTGTCTTCCTTCAGTTCTGGGAGACTTTCTTCAATCATTAGTTATCTTTATTTCTTCTTTTACTCTTTCTTTCTGGAACTCATCTCAGATGCATGTGGGTTCCTGAGGATTTATCCTCAGGGCATATCCATGTTTCTTTCATGTTTTCTTTATCTTTTTGTTTTGATTCCATGATGTGTGATAATTCTATGTTTATCAATCTTATTTTCCAAGAGCACTTTGCTGTTTCTGTATTTTTTGGAGGGTGTATTATCCTCTCAAATATCTCTGGGAATATTAAGGAGCTTTTCACATTGGGTAGGTTTATTTCTTTGCTAATCTTTGTTCTACTCTTTTGCATTGTTGATGCTCATCCAATACTGTCAATACTTTATCATATTTATGAAGAAAAAGCAAAGTTAATAATAGAGGTAGTTAATGATAGTAGAATAAATTGGACATTATTACCCTATGTGCATATATGATTACATGGCCTGTGTGATTCTACATCATGTACCACCAGATGAATGAAAATTTATACTCCATGTATGGTGTGTCAAAATGCATTCTACCTTCATGTATAACTAATCAGAACAAATAAAAAATAATAGAGGTAGTTGTGTGTTTTCTTTGTCATTGTGATGAGGCACTGATTTTTAAAATATACATATATATATTTAAGTTGTTGATAGATTTTTTTTCTTAATTCATTTATATGTGGTGTTGAGAATTGAATCCAGTGCCTCACACACGCCAGGCAAGTGCACAACTGCTGATCCACGGCCCCAGCCCAGGCACTGATTTTTTTTTTTAACTTATTCATCTTTTCTTAAAAATTCTAAGTTGTATTACACTGATTTTTTTAAAAAATATTTTTTAATTGAAAAATTACTCCACCCTGAGACTAAAAATCTAAAAGCAAAGAAGAGTATATGACAAAAAGTAAATCTTCTTTACCCACATCTTTCAGAAACCTTCTCAACTGTTGACCACTGTTACTGGTTTCCTTTGTCTCCTTTTGAAAGAAACATCTCTAAGTAGACACAGGAATATCCACCCCCATATACTTTTTAAAAAAAAACTGGTAAACATGCTGTACATGTTATTCTAACCTTTTTTGCTAAGCAATTAATCTTATAGATATTTTGCCTTGGGATATTTTATTCTTTTTTTTTAATAGTTGCAGAGTGTTACATTGAACCATGAAATTTATTGAACCATTTTCCTGTTGTTGAGAAGCTCTTTCCATCTAATTGTTTGTATTATAAAAATTACTGCACATCCTTGTACAGAATTCTCTTCTTAGTGTTTATTTGTAAATATATTTAAAGAGAAATTTCTAGGTCACGGGGTTTGTATATTTGAATCAAGAATTAAAAAAAAAATCAATTCATGCTATTATAGTTAATTTCCTGAATATATAATACATGTTCCTTGGACAAAACCCCATATGTACTAAAAGATGCAGTAAAAGTTAGATTTTTTTCACCTCCTTGTTTGACTATGAATCCGCCCTACTGCCACCCTCAGTCTCCACCACTATTTCCACACCTGTGTAGAAATGTGAGTGCTTATTTCCTCTTTATGGGCTACATTTTTAGAAGGGTAGTAGCTGACTTAAAGGTTCAGGAGAACATTTCTTTTTAAGAGTGAGTAAAACCTTTTCTGTAAAAGATTTTCAACCTTGCCTGCTTTTAAATTGAACCCCAGCAGTGTGCTGTGAGCCAACTCCTGAGAGTCCATCCCATTTCTCCTTCCTTCATTTAAGATGTTCCCAGCTTCACATTTCTTCTGTATATCAAGGGGTTTTTCAGGACCAAATAGTGCAGATTCTTGTAGTCCTATAATCTCTGTTTCTTCCTTCTAGTGTTGGAACCTACAGGAAATGACAGTAGTACAGAAATAACACTTTCTTTTGTTCTGTTTGGCACTATAGGAGGTAAATGTTGCAATGAAAATTTTGTAGAACAACATGAAGAGGCAAATATTTGATAATGGAAATGTTATTTAGAACAGTGTAGGTGGTGAAATGCTGTTTGCCTTCCTACTTTCCATTACTATTATTTTTGTTCAATTCCAGGTCTTTTGTGAGCTTTCATTTCTCCATCTGTGGATAGTCTTGTGTAGATGAGGTTTATAAGACACTGTTATACAGAGAGATATATTCCTCTTCCTGTAGCTCTAAAAGAGAATGACATCAAGAAGCATAGCTTTGGCACTAATAAGCTCAAAGGTAGGTAGTTTATTTTGTAAATTTTCATTGTGAATTTTTGTAAACAACATGGAGATTTACATTAAAAAATAGAAGCAAGACTGGGTAGTAAAATATTGATAGGATTTAAAAATCAGATCTGGGATTGAAAATCCTCTGTATCCCTTATAAACTGTGTGACCTTGGGAAAGTCAAAATAATATTCCAGGGCATTGATTTATCCATCTGCAAATATCCATAGGATTATTGTGTGGATTAAAGACATAATATAAGCAAAGTACTTTGTCAAGTGCTATCAAGTGATATAAAATTACAGTCATAATGTTAAAGTAAGAAGTGGGCAGTCTTATTAAATTCAGCAATAATTATTTTTATTATAACCCAATACTGCATATCATCTTGGAGTTTAATTGGAGTTTAAGTTTTAGAAATGTTGGATATTTTTTTGAGACATTTTTTTTAGTTGTAGACAGGCTCGATACTTCTGTTATTTCTTTATGTGGTGCTGAGGATTGAACCCAGTGCCTCATGAGACATGTGACCACTGGGTCACAACCCCAGCCTGAAACGTTGGGTCTTTGTAATTCAATAAATGAAAAATTTGATGATTCCTTTTTTGTTTGGGGCATCTCAGCAATTCAGATTCTCCTGCAAACAGCCTGTTGGGACCAGAGCCAGGGGTAGGAACACAGATGTGGGGGGATACAAAGCCAGAAGGACTGGTGAAGCAGACTGGGAAGGGCCTGGAAGGCCAGAAGCATGGATCTTAGTTATTGGGTGTTGGAGAACTGTGCGGCTGTCACTTTGGGAGGCTGATGTGGAATATACAAAGGTGCCAACAGACTAGATGAGAGAATAAAAAGTTCTTTAATGGCAAAGAATCCAGAAACATATCTATTTAGAAGTAAGTAAAGTCAGAGATTTGGTGTTCCCTATGTGGGGACATGGGTCTCTTAAAGTTGTATGGTGACTGTGGCTGCTGCTGAATCTACATTTGTGGATGAGGATGTGTGAGCCGAACTCTCACCTTTGTATTGTGTGGGGGTTTTATGGCCTCCTAGCTGCCTACCTGCCTGCCTATGCAGTAGATTCTGGCTCACCAAGAAACTGTTTCAGAGAAGCTCAGCATATTCCTGAGTCCTCACTCAAGCGACTGAGTGATGGAGGGACATACCTCAACAGATCTATGATAGAGGTTGCTAAGTGTATTCCTGTAGGGTTATAGGAAAGGTTTGTAAGGAAGAAATGCAACATAAAGCACAATAAACTGATTGAGGAAGAGGCTAGAAGCAGGAGATTACTGAGGCCAAGTTACATTGTCTGAAGTTGTTAGAAGGTGGTAGTTGGAATGAGGTACAATCAGATGGGAGAAAGTCTGAGTAAGAATCAGCATTAGCTATAAAGGAAAAGTTAGAAGGGCTACAAGGACGGTGTCAAGATTTCACACTCCAATAGGCGGGAGAATGGAAACACTATAATGGAAAGTTAAGAGGAAGAGATTTTAGAAGTAGGGAGAAGAGGAGTGGCAATGTCCAACAGGTATCTGGAAATGCAGAAGTAAAGTTTGTAAGGGTATGCAGAGTTGGAGAAACAGAAAACAGATTTGGAAGCTTTCCATTTGGAAGCCAAAATAAAACCGTTGGTGTAACAGAAGTTTCAACAATTTTTGCAAAGGAATAAACACTTTCCTTTTACAGAAAGTTTGTTTAGATTATACAAAATATATCCAGAGAGAGGACGTACGACAACCTATGTTGGCTTAGCCATGCCTTTTCTTCCTGTGTGCATTTGTTAGGCACCTGGGCAGGGGTCCTGGGTTCAGGTTCTTAGTGTTCTGAACAAAGAATTGAGACATGAGTGGTTCACAAGCAAAACAAAATTTCGTTGAGTGCAAAAGTTCACCCTGGGAGAGCAGAGTGGGTGGAGCTGCAAAGTAGCTCAAGGCCCTCTCTACACAGTGCAGCTCACTTTTATTGGGCTGTGCAAGTTCTCCCCCTTTTCTCCTGGGTTGATTTGGGGTTGATTGACACTTCAAGTGACAGCTAAACCTGACATAGTTTCTTTTCTCCTGTGCATGAGTAATTTTTTCCCCCCCAGACTGCCCAAAATGCAGGGAGCAGGAGCAAACCACAATGCTAATGATGTGTTAACTAGCAACAAGTTAACTTTAGGTCAGTTCCTTGGCTACTGTGCATGGCCAAGACTGGGAACTTTTCTTTCAGGGTCTTGAGTTCCCCTGTGGTGGTCTAGCTTCCTCCCTTTAAACACAACATGTCCCAGTTTCTCCTCACAGGATGGGCTTCAGTGGGAGTGTTAGGTGGTCTGAAAGTCTGGGGGTGCTTCTTTTTCTGCCTTTTCTATCCCTTCCCCATGCTTCTACCTAATACAGAGCCCTATAGGGCTCTTTGTAAAACTCAGAAACTCTGCAATAAATAAGTGGAGTTGCACTGTCTGGAAGACCCTGAAAGTATCAATTTGCATTAGGTAGAACTCACCAATTTTGAGTAGTCATCCACTTACTTATCACTATGGACAGTAGTGGTGCTTAACTTGGGTACACATTAGAATTACCTGGGGAGGTTTTGAAAAATCCCAAGGTCAGACTATAACCCAGACCAATTAAGTTCCCCCCACCCCCCTGCTTCTCTTCTACTGTTTTTAAAGTGCATCCAAAGATCAAAAACCCTGCCGGGCTGGGGTTGTGGCTCAGCGGCAGAGAGCTAGCCTCGCACGTGTGCGGCCGGGGTTCCATCCTCAGCACCACGTGAACATAGTAAACATAAATGCATTGCATTGTGTACAACTAAAGTAAATAAATAAATATTTAAAAAAACCTGCCAAGTTTTCCTTTTTGCATGCAAAGTTGAGTTGATGCTTATCTTAAACAGTATGTCCTTGGGAAAGCTGTTCTCTCCATGTAAACTTCCCACACATGTGAATGGCTGTGTCATCAAGATAGTCTAGAAGGGAATGTATAGATAAAGAGGAAGAATAGCTGAGAAGGAAGTCAGAGAGGAACAAAGAAAACCAGGAAAATCCTGAAACCAGAGTTTTTCCACTTCTGCTGGCCTGTGGGGTCTGTGTAAGCTGTAGGTTTCTGCAGCCAAGAAATGTGTTGGGTCTCTAAATGGTGGGCTATGCCCTTCAGTGTTGTAGCAGACCCTGAAGCTCACCACCAATTTTTTTTCTTTCTGGGTTCTTGTCTGGTGAATTTGAATAATGAAATCCACAGACTAGGATGAGTGAGTGTAATTTGTTCAAGTGTGATTAGAAACAGAACTCCTGCAGGGTGAGAGGGGACCCCATAGGGGTTGCAGCTTGAGTGTGCTAGTCTAAGGATTTATATGACACTTGGGTCAACACTATTGGTCCAAACTTATGATAATTAAGGTTTGGAAAAGTACTAATGCTACTGGTCCAAACTTATGCTAATCAGGGTTTGGAAAAGTACCAATGCTATTGATCCAAATTTCTGCTAATTAGTGTTTGGAAAATTACTAACCTATCCGTTAGGCAGGCCATCCCATTTTGGTCTGCTCCACTTCTGTTTTTGCTACTCTTGGAGAAGTAGGAGTTTGAGGTCATAGGATGGCGGATGCTTGGGGTTCAGAGCTGTGTTGCTGTGTGGAGCTGGCTTCTGCAGTGGGAATCCTCCCTGGGCTGCTGCTGGAACACAGCTTGGTGTTCCCTGGCTCTACTCAATACTGGCCCCATTGTGTCCCCATCACACCTCAGGCTCACAGCCGCATGGTGGGCTCCACAGGGCCCTGGCCTGTGGTTGACACAAGTGCTTGCAGCTTGTGCTCCAGTTGCCCAGTAGGTGGCTCTGCTGCTCCACAACCGCTTCTTGGGAATTAATGGACTGGCTGTGGGCTTGGCAGTAGGGGGACCATGTCAATACCATGTCATGGAAACCAAGAGAGAGGACCTCCAGGATAGTAAGTCGGCCATTAGTGTCAGACACTGATGTCAATTGTTGTGGCAATTTAGGGTTGGTAAAGATTAAGAAGTCAGAGAGTGTTGCATTGAGTTGCAGTATAGTGGTGTGATTGGAAACCATAAAAAGTTTTGTGGGTGCAAAACAAGTAAGGAATAGGACACTGAACACATGGAGGTAGCAAGTGCAGACAGATGCAATAGACACCCTCAGTCTTCCAGATGTGCTTTGATTGACATGCACATCATTGTATATAGTGTTCAAATATTTTAAAAAATTGATTTTAAACATTTTAAACTTGGGAGGTTCTTTTAAAACATAAGATTTCAGTTCTCTTGAAAAACTGGGAGGTCTGATGACACTGGAACTTGATTCCATCTCTTTTTTTGGTAGCAGGGATTGAACTCAGGGGCACTTAACCACTGAGCCACATCCCTAGCCCTTTTTATTTTTCATTTAGAGGAAGGGTCTCGCTGAGTTGCTTAGGGCCTTGCTAAGTTGTTGAGGCTGGCTTTGAACTCAGGATCCTCATGCCTCAGCCTCCCAAACCTCTGGGATTACAGGAATATGCCACCACACCTACCCTTCACTCCCTCTTGGCATCACTAGCTTGCCTTCTCCAGGAATGATGTGCTTTCTCTCTATTCACAACATTGGCTCCAACCCCAGTACTTATCCTGTAAACCCATCCCACTGCCCTCATTCGCATGGTCTCCTTGGCTTCTGAAGGCACATGAATTCAGGACTTTGATTGATCCAAATGTCTGGTGATTTGTCAGGGAAAGAGAAAAGAGAAGCCCTGATCACCTTTGCAGGAGAGGGGTGACAGGCGGCAGGGAAGATGCAATAAAAGAAAAGCTGCTCAAAGTTAATCTGGGATAGAAAGGACACAAAGTGGGAAAGTAAAAAAGAATGCATAAAGACAGACTTGGGAGGAGAGGAGGAAAGATCAGAGCCCGTTAGATTCAATAAAATAAGCTTATCACAATGGAGGTAGGCGGAAAATGCGGCACTGGAATCTGAGCAATGAGGAGATTTAGAACAATCATAATGGGAACTAATGAAAAGAAAATTTGAACTTGGGGGTGGGAAAGCGGGAGAACTGGCCCTGAAGAGTAATGAGTACTTAAGGATTTCTGATGACTTATTTAGAAAGAGCTTTTCCTCATTTATTTGGAAATGATGGTTTTAAAAGTAGAAAATTATATTTTGTAGCTCTTAGAGTCATCTTACATTATTTTAAAACCAG
This sequence comes from Tamias sibiricus, assembly GCA_025594165.1. NCBI lineage: Eukaryota > Metazoa > Chordata > Mammalia > Rodentia > Sciuridae > Tamias > Tamias sibiricus. The sequence continues at coordinate 90,777,299 of CM046666.1, read as the reverse complement.
TCTTTTTCAAATATTTAATTTCAAGGGCATTAAGGAATAAGTCCCATAAGAGCCATTAGTAGCATAATAAAGCTTGACTTTCATTTGATTGTATGTTGCAAAGTTTCTGTTCCATTATTTTTTCAATGGTAGTGCCATTTTCATTAAATCATGTAAAGGAATGGTTTGAAAGCACTTCTGCCAAAATATTCAAATGTTGTGTTTCAATGCCAATATTTGTGTTTGACTGAACACTTTCAGATAACATAAAAGCAATTTGTTTTTATTGAATGGAACAAATGTTTGTTTGTTTCTTAGGGAAATTTTTTGTTGTTATTCAGGTCTGCTTATTTTTAGAGATGGAAGGCATTATATGAGCTGAAATGATGTTGCATTGAAATTATCCTCCATCAATTTGTTTTACATCACTTATTTTTAATTGATGCTGGCAGCTCCTGGGTTGCTCAAGGGTAAATTTGTTTTGCTGATTTAAGTATTTGGAGATTGTTACATGAAGTCTGGAGAGCATTACAAATCCTGAGCGTATTTGAGAGGGCTAAGCCTTATAGAAAAATAGGAGGGTGAAAAATATAGTTTTATTGAGAACTTTATGATTTAGGGAGGAAATTGATTTTCATAGTAAGAGTTTACATCTCTCTTTTTCTACTTCTTAGAATTATGTTATATATATATATATACATATATATATATATATATATATAAACTGGATCACTTAATTTTCTTCATAAGGTGGGAAATCTTTCTATGATTTATAAGACAATCTCACAAATGGTAATTAAATTCTATAATTTGGGGGATGTTGGCTCTTGGGACTTGAAGGGGCTAATTTGTTCATTCCAGTTCCCCTCTGAGTTCTGAATCAACTGAGAAATGGATATAAGAAACAGACACTCAGAATAGAATACAGAAATAGACATAGGAGATTTTATTCTGGATACAACTAGAGAATGTGCTTTGATGTTGGGTTAAAATGGACTTCCTATTCTCTTCCTTATGTTTAACTGGTGGGACCTTCATGGGAAATGGGTTGGGCTTCAGAGTGATATTTCCCTAGCCATCTTCCTGAAGGATGTGGCCCAAGCTACTGGGCTCAGAGAACACACTCATGAGGCCGTTCAGGTATAGCAGCCATGAACCCACTGATGCACTCAACAGGGAAAAGTGGACAATGGACTTCAGGCTCTCAACATGGAACTGCTTCTCCTTTGAGGAGCCAGTGAATAAGGTCCTGATTCTTACAGTGTCTAGGCAATGTTTCTGGTAGAGAAGAAGTTCTTATTTTATGAGCCAGGAAGAATGTGAAGATGTGAACAGAAGGTTCCATTTATACACTAGGAACTCCTACGTATCTCCAACTAAGTGCCATACTGCGCAAAGTTTTATAATTAGAGATTAATTGCTCTGGGCCAAATATTCCTTTTTTGTTCCTGTGATTCATTTAAAATTAGTTTGATGGAGAGAGAAAGACAGTCATATCTAAAGTCAGAGGCAACGTATTCTGGGTCATATAACTCTTTTACATGCCGGGGAGGATAAGGTAGCACCAGACGTGGAATTCCTGGCTCCCTTCTCCTTTGTTCCTCTGGTTCTTCTTTTCTACTCCCATTTGGCTGTCAGTGCTGAGGCAGCTCACAAACCCACTGTCTTTTGCAGCCCTTATCAGGCACAGAACTCATTTCTGGGCTTTAGTACCTGGGTCATATTGTGGTGAAGCTTTTTATTCTTGCTCTTATTGAATAAAACTTGCTCATGATTATGAAATAAAAAGGCAAAAAATGCTTTTTCTGCTTTTGCCTTTTTTTTTTTTCCCGTGTTGGGAGCAAGTTCTGGTTTGAATGGAAAACATGAGCTCCCAGGACTGTGGGGGAAAAAAAGGTCACTTTATAATTTATCTGTTGCCAAAATTGTATTTGCCTAAACATGATGTGGTGGTTACACACATGATGGTCATCTAAACTCAAACTTACACTGTTCTCCTTGCATGCCTCCTAGCTTCAAAACTGCCCTCCTCCAAATCTACTTCCACAGTTCACCAGGAAAAGCCATCAAATTATATGGAAGATCAGGAAAGGGCAATTCCAAAAGTTGGGGGAGTGGTTACCTTGGGGTGAGTGCGTGGGGATAGGCAGGGATGGAATTTGGGAAGGCCTTATGGGCCCATTCAAGGGATGTGTGTGTGTGTGTGTGTGTGTGTGTGTGTGTGTGTATTTTTTAAACTGGCAAATATTTTTTAAATGAGTGGGGAGTATACACATATTTTTATTGGTATTCTTTTCTTCAAAAGTATTATTTATATATTTTATAAATATTTTAAAACAAATAAAATAAATATTTAATAGTGTAAAATTATAAAACTAATTAAAATCCATATCACTTTTCTTCTTAGTCTCTAAAGCCTCTTAAAAACTCCCTGATTAATAAGTATCTGCTTAGCATACAAGGCTGTCTTAGTCAATACTCTGATGACAAGTGAGAGGAGTCCAACTCAAATTATTTCAACCTTCCTCCTCCTCCAAAAGAAGGAAGAAAGGAAAAAGAATTTGTTGGCTTTGATAACAAGGAGGGACAGGTGCACAGTTAATTTTGGGTCTGGCCACACTTAGGAACTCAAACAATGATGGCGGTTCTCTGTGTTCTGTTGTTCTCAGCTGTTTCTCTTCACTTTGGCTTCAGGCTCTCTTACTATATAAAGGAGTTCCTCCACCTGGCCAGGGAGGATGGTCCCACGCAGCCTGCTCACACTGTCTTCCGAACTTAGGGCCCTATCAGGAAATAAAGCAACCTTCCTGATAGCCAAGTCTTACTATGCCTTTTTATATTGTGCAATGCCAGTTTTTCCATGTGAATACCAGAACATTTAATTTATACATGGAATCACCCAAATCCCACGATTTATATTTTATATATGCATACATATCCTATTCTTATTAGAAGAGTGGAAACAGTACACAAAACTAAGTTGACTGTTCACATTTCACTTCTTTTCGTCTTTTGGTACTGGGGATTGAACTGAGGGGCATTGTACCATTGAGCTACATTCTCAGACTTCTTTTTATTTTGAGGAAAGCTCTTGCTAAGTTGTTGAGTGTCTACATTGCTGAGGCTGGCCTCCAACTTGTGATCCTCCTACCTCAGCCTCTGAGTCATGGGAAGCACAGGCATGCACCTCCACGCCTAGCTCTACTTCACTTCTTGGTGCATTCAATTCTACTAAACTCTTCAGCTTGCTGGTGAGTAAGGAATAACTGACTAGAAAAGCAACTGGGTTGCCCTGTCTTTCCCATTTCTTCCATGTCTCCATTTTTTGGTGAGTTTGTTTAATATAAGGAAGTAACATGAATAAGAAAGGATATGATAAAGTTATTCAATCTTGTTTTTAAAAACATTATTGCCTTCTTTCTGTGTTAGAATAAAGTTTTGGTTTGAATGGAAAGCATGACCTCTTGGGACTCTCATCTCTGCCTACCCCATTTATTCAGTTTTTGATGGAACACATTTAGTACCTACTTACTCTGAGTTTTGTGGAACTTTGGAGTGCTGTGTGCAAGGTGCACCACAAATGCTGAATTGCAGTGGCGTGGGCATTCCCTCTGCCCATGCACTTGCCTCTTTGTCCAATTGGACTTCGCTTAAAAACACTACTTCAAAGATGAAGTTACTAAGCATTTCAAAATGGCAGCAGCAGAGTATTAAACCAAGCCCAGGACCATTCTAAGGACAGGAACTTTGCAATCAACAGGTCATGTGCTTGAAACTGGGCCTGTTGATAACCCCTAGGGGGATTCTGATTGTCCCAGGGTGGACCATTCATCTGCCCTTGAGCCTATCACATGGTTCATGTGTATGGAGCACTCTGACAGCAGAGGCCTGGCTTCCTTTTCTACCACTGAGGCTGGAAGCAGGGTGTCTTCAGCATCACCAACCAGGAAGAGTAGGGGAGAGCTTCCACAAAAGACCTAGCAATGGTCAGACAAATTATGTTTAATGTAGGGAGCATTCCATCTCCCCCCTTCCTGCCCTTCCCTTTTATTTTTTGCTGGTATTTTAATCCACAAACACTCCACATGATGGTTTCAGGGGCCTTTTCTTCAATCATTCCCAGGACTTCCAGTTTCTTGCAGGTCTGTGTACCTGCACTTTTTTTTTTTTTCCTCTCTTTCTTGAAACATGTTTCTTCTTCTCCTGGAAAACTTTTGCTCATTTGTTAGCACTGTTTAAATTCATGCTTTCCAGCAGAATAGTTGAACCTTGAACATTTATAGTTCCTTTGTTTTTGAGTCTCTGCACTTATTACTTTTATTCCAAAGTTTTTTTTTGGGGGGGAGCAGGGGGGCTGTCTACTTTCCTTCCAGATTCTGGGATCCTTGAGAGGAGGAATGGCATCTTAAGTTTTTCTTCAGTGCTCAGTGAAATCAATTGCCTATTATGTGATAAGCTCAGGATATGTGACTATTGAATAAAGAAATGAAAAGCTTAGTGTCATAAAATAGTGTGTTTTGCTGCCTTATCTAATATAATCTTGTACCCCAAAAGGATGTTTTTATAAATGAATCCTGCATTTAGGATATCATTGGGTTCTTTCTCAAGCACTGTGCTCTCTGCTCCTGAATAAACTGAAGCATCTTTTGGTTAAAACTTTGAAAGGAAACCAATTAAGTGCCAAACGCAGGAAAGTAATATTTCATATTGTGTTAAATTTCCTAGAGCCTCTTTCCTAAGATGAAGCACCCTGTCTCGGGGCCGGTTCTTGGATACCAGATAAAGAATCAAGATGCGAGCTGTCTGTGGACATGCAGCAATGATGTTTCCCACCTGGCCTGCTGGCCAATCAGCCTGGTGCTGGGGGACTCAGGAGCTATACATGTCATGAATATGAGCCAGGCCATTTCTCACCTTTTGTCTCGATGCTCATCCTTAGATAATTCTGCATTTCCCCATTGCTGTCTAGGGGTGTGGCAAAGCAAACAATGTGATCCTATACTTACCTTGAGATCCTCTTTCCCAACACTGCAGTTTTAGAAGCTCCATTCCAGCACATGTCAGATTAAAAGACTGCTGCTCAAAATTCTGCCTTTGCAAAATGTGCTTCAGGGAAGGAGCAGCCATTGGAACAATGCAAGCAATTTACTTATTGTGGAAAGAGGGGTAAGCAGAGAGTCTGAAGTCCTTTTGAAACTGGAATGTGTAGTTCCTAGGTCCCAACAGGAAGAATAAAAGTATATAAGAAAAAAAGAGGTGAAACCAAATAAAAATATCATAAAAATAAATCCAAAAGAATCAGTGAGTTATTCATAAAATAATGGTAGAATGTGTGAATTAGGCTGAAGAGTAAAAAACAAAAAGAATCATGACAGTTGAGAATTTTGAGAGGAAACCTCTATTGTTATAACATCTCTGTTCTGCTTAGAAAAATCTTGATCCATTCCTTGTTACCAGACTTTAGCTTTAATCTTTCAATCTTGGTTTTCTCTCAGGAAGAAAACTGTTCTACCTAAAATATTGTTTTCTCTGGATAAATCATACTATAGCTGTCATTTGCAAGTTGACATCACATTAAAGTGCAGAAATAGCTTCCCAGTTTGAACCTATTTCCTATGACGCCATAATGATAAAAAACAAATCGATAAAAAACCTTAAATAGAAGCCCAAAATGGTATTTATAATTACAAAACTACTGAAATTTAAACAACATATAAGAACAAGTGAGTCATGTGTCATCTTACATATTTCTAGTCCTAGATACATTTTTACCAGTTTATTGATTCTTAAAACGTTCACTATCCATTATACTTATAAGAATACAGTAAACCATGATTAATGTACCCTGTGAACATTGTGTTTGATAGGTCAGAGTACTGTACCATCACAGAAAATTAATCACTTAAGTTAACATTGAATTGAGATATATGGTTAGGATATTTAAAAACTCTCTGTCTCAAATCATTATCTGGTAATTTTTCTAAGTCCTGAAAGAAGATGAATTCCTTATCAGCTAATGACATCTGATTTAGGTCATCTTGTAACTAACAGCCCCCAAGGAGAGAAAGTCCACTAAAGGAGGTTATTATAAGGGCAAGAGAATGAATTTGACAAAAAAATTATAAGTGCCAGAAAAAATAGACTGTAAATTGCTAGTAATGAATAGAATGTTTTCCTCTTACATGGCAACAGTAATCTATCACTTCCCACGCCCTTCTCAGATGAAGGAGCCTAATTGGCCTTGGACATAACATCTACTAAATGTAGTGTCAGTTTAACAGGTGGTTAGAAATGTGTTAAACTGTACACTAATTAAATTGATGTCCATAAATTTTCAAAACTTTAAAACTTATTATTAAATGTTCCCATACATTTAAAACAATGTGTGTCTTTATTTGTAAAGTGGAGGTACTCCAAATCCAACCAATAGAAAACTGTCCTTGACTTAAATTGAGAATTAAAGTAAAGCCCACTTTTAATCTTTTGATGGTTCATAACCAGAAAAAGAAAGAAGATTCTTAGGGGGTAAGTGTTGGGGTGAACAACAAAAAAGCTCAAAGGCTTTTCCTACCACATTCATGTGAAGTATATACAAGTTGAACCAAGCAAATGTTGTAACATTGTTCTTCTATTAAATTTAGCATATACATGAACACTAATAATGCAACAAAGGCTTTCTACTTCCAAGTTTGACCCTCATTTAGCCTAGTCTTTATGTTTTATACATCTATAATTCAAATAATTTCTTTATTCATATAACCATATACAAGTACTTGCTACTGCATAGGATTGTTTTCTTTCAGAAGATACTTTTAATAGGCAAGTAAATTCCTTGATCCACTTTGTTATGAATGTAGAGTGCTGGTTCCCAGATATATTGATATGAACAGGTAAAATAATTTTGTGCTTTATTGATTTTACAAAAACACCTGGTAAAGCAAAGTCAAACATGTTTGTTTAACATATAACTTCTTAAAGCATATGCTGTGACTGATGCGCATTGTGACTCTCTGAGAGAGGAAGATACAGTACTGAGTTAGCATTGCCCTGAATATCCTGGACATGCTAGTGGAATCCTGGACTGTAATGTGAAGGAATATTTTGCTCCAAACCATTCCCTGTTTTTGAAGATCATTGTTTTCCTCAGATGAGGGTTAGAATCTGAGCTTGGAATAAAAAAAAGGAATATCGATTAAGCCAGGTCAGAGGATGTTGCCCAACACTGAAGTCTAAAATGTTTTCCCCACATATAGGATGGGCCTTGGAAAGAACGAATGTTACACATTTGTATTCTGAATGGCACAGTTAGGAGTGGAAGAGGCTGGGTGAGGCGAGTAGGGGAATTTCCTCCATGTCACATTTTGAGCCATTCTTTCAATTTCATTGATTATTTTGTAGTATTTACATGCATGGCCTAATTTTTATGCTACTCTTTTGATTAATAATTTACTCATCAATTAATGGATGCTGAGAGCAAACCAGGGTCTGATCCTAATGGAGAAACTGAAGGACACTTCCTTTGGTCTCAGGAGGTTAAGGGGTAGCTTCCAGAATGGTTTTTCCCTTGGTCTCTGGGACTTTCATGTGCCATCTTAGAGCTCCCTCACCTGACCACATCACCTAGAAATACTTTGAACTGCTGTTAGTTAATTGCTACCCATTTTGTATCATAAGATCTTGAATATTTCCTCTTTCTCAAGTATCATTCCACCCCTACTGACAGTATTTGTGGCAGTAATTTGTGTCATTGGATTATTTCTAAGCACTTCTCCCATCTGGCCCTCTGAAGTACTCTACCAAGGGCAGTGACAGAGCTGCTGTCCTCAGGTCAGGGTGCATCATCTGCAGAGGATTTAAAGGCTATAGTAAAACAGGTTGTTCTGCTTTTTATCATCATCATGCTCTAGTGACTCTAAATAATTCCAGTAGTAAAAATACTTCTACCTGCAGGGGGAGATGGTTCCCCTGCTTCCCAGGACTCACTATTAGAAACTTGTGCTGGAAAAACTAAGTCTAATTTATTTTTGTGTTTTGTACTTTCTTCTTGTATCCATCAATTTAATTTCTCTTATGTGTAAAAATGTAATTATTTAAAATTAAGACTCTTATCCATAAAAATCTAAACCCAGTTCCTCAATGTGCTGTCTATTCTTGGTGACGGAAGGGAAAATTCCTATGTGATAAAAAGTATGAGGCTTAACATATGTTAAATCCTGAGCTTTTTTCTTTTTGTTTGTTTTGAGAGGTATCCTCATATAGTAGAGTTTACTCTTTAATGTAAAAAGCTTGATTTCAGTGATGCCCTGAAACAAACCAGGTGACCTTAGGGCATTACATCTCTGGGCCTTGGTTTTACTCTTTTAAAGTCAGGCTGATGTACTTAAAGGATATTAATGCAGAAACTAGTCAGATTACTTCACAGTCAATACAACTGATTATGCCAAGTTGAGGTGATTTTTAAAACCCAAATTTAAGAGATAATAATTGATTATATAGCCTTTGAAATCTTGTCCATTTTCAGAAAAATAAAGATTTAAGTTCTACCAACTTTTTTTGTGTGTTTTTTATTAATTTTAAAAAATTTGTTTTCATTAGTTATACATGACAGTAGAATGCATTTATGCACTTTGATACATAGATGGGATATAATTTCTCATTTTTCTGAGTATGCATGTTGTAGAATCATATTGGTCATGAAGTCACATATATACATAAAGTAACAATGTCTGTTTCATTCTACTGTCTACCAACTCTTAAATACTAAAATTTGGGCATTTAGAGATGGTCTCTCAGATTTCTAGAACTCTTAAGTGGAAAGAGAAGGAATTTTGGAAGTGATCTGGAAATGCTCTGGTAGACATCAGGTAACCCCCTCCAACCCCAAGGCATGATGTTGGCAGATGGAAAATGCTTGAGCATCAGGCTGAACTTAGGTTGCTCTGAGGATTTTGCTATTCTTGCTGCCTCTTTCTTGTCTCATTGTTCGTTTGCTTTAAAGAAGTTTCTCCCAGATTTCTTCTTATCTTGGAAATTTTCACAGTATATAAAAACAATTGGAATCCTTGATGGGGACAACTGAATCTTCCCAGTCTTTTTTTTTTTCAGGATCCAAAAGGCTGTTTTTATTCATTCATAAAAAACAAAGCTTGCTTAGCTAGTGCTAACATCATTGTTGGGGCCGGAATGCAGCAGGGAACAAGTTCTCTGCCTTTGAGGAACTTGCTTCTCTTTGTGGGATGGGTGTAGCAGAGAACAGATGGAGTCAAGATGTGCAGATGTATTTTTGAGATGCATTTAGAGTCCAGGCACAATAACCTTTTTATTCTAAACATGGAGTGCAGCAACGTAAGAATAATGTACTTTCAGGGGTCAACAAGTTCATATGGCATAAGAGCAATATACTTTTAGGGGTCAAAAGTTCCCACAAACATTTCCAGATGTCAATTAGACCTTATAGTTTTGACTTAACTGAGTGACCTGTCTACCTTTCAGGTCAGGCCAATCCAAACTCCCTGGGCCTAGCCCTCATCACTTTCACCAAACCAGTAATTCAGAGGCTTCATTTAATTTTCTTTATCAGTGCTTCCCAAACCTGGCCATGTCTCAGAATCATGTAGGAAATCACTTTCAGTAACAGTTAAAATATATTTTTAAAATATACTTGTGTATTACATACATAATATATACATAAATATTCTCTTAGGCATGTAGAATTGAAATTTCTAGAAAACAGGGACCTGGGAAGTGCAGGATTCACAGTGCTCTGGGTGATTCTGATTAAGCTGGCTGGCCTCATTCTCAAACCAGATTTTAGGGGCCATTCACTACCAGATTACTCTTTTTAATGCAAGGATTTCTTCAACTTCTTTTCCACATGCTCAGGACTTTCCATGATACAGCACTGGGCTTTTGAGGAGCTGGTCTGCCTTTCTAACTCCATCTTTCCTTGCATCCTTGCTGGTCCTCTCTGCTTCAGTCTAACACACTTATTGAAAGCTCCTTAGACAACATTTGCACTCCCTGTTTTTTAAGGTCTGCTTAAGTCCAACCTGTGATATAAGAACCTTGCATTACAACAACCTGAGCATTATCCTTTCTGAACTCCCTAACCTTTATCATTTGGGTCACTAACTTGCCACTGTGTCTTAGTAATTTGTGACCATGGAGTCTAGTTCAAATCTTAGGAGGGCTTACTGAGTGACTGGTACACATGACATGTCATTTACAGCATTTCACTAATGATAAGAGGGTAAAGAACATTTATAACCATTCCTGAGAAACTAGTGCTGCTATTTTGTATTTTGGGAGATGCTTTGTAAACTCAGCGAAGACATGCCTGTCTTATTCACTAGAACCATGTTCAGTGCCTGACATAAAGTCTATAATTACTTGTTGAACCAAGTTAGGAAAAAGCCTGTAGTATCATCTCAAAATCTTTGGTGTTGCTTTTTCTTAATTGTTGGGTATCTGCACTAAGGAGAGTTTGAAGGTTTTCTTTCAACTCTAGTTTTCTTTTCATCTCCTTTTTATCACATGGTAAGAGTTTAAGCTCCCAACTTGACTCCATGCCTGGTTCCTGTCCCAGAATGAAGCTGTTTGTCTTGACTTCAGAAGGTAAGTAGAGTAACCTGAATTAGCCCATTATTAATGTATAAAACTAGAGGCTACCCCAGTGTGGACATTCCATCAACTCACAAAACTCACTGCACTCCATAAAACTGATCTTGTGGCTATCTGGGCTTGTTTATTATTATGGGATTTAGGGCTACTTTGAGGATCTGACCCAGATTCACTAGAGGAATTTCTGTTTTATATTCTTTCCAAGCACACTGAAAAATTCTTCTGATTTTAATTTTGCTCATGCCTTTCAATGTACTCTATCTTCATTGGATATGAGCTTTCTGGTAACTATCAGAAATAGGGCCTATTATGCTTGAACATTCCATCAATTCTCACAGTAAACTCTGTAAGAAAAAACATGTGCAATGCAGTAGCTTACAAATTTCTGGATTTGAAAAGCATCTTTCAGATGCCGATTTTGCAGTTCTAAGTATTCTTGGGTAACACACATGCCTTGTGTGAACAGCAGCCAAACTTTGCTTACTTTGGTGTCGATATTTACCAGAAGCTGAAAAGTGGCCCTTTGACATTTATTGCATGTTTACTGAAACATACAATGAATACAGTTTGATTTTAAATGGAGCATTGAGATTCAGGCTCTTTTACCCAGAGCTGAAAGCATAGACCCTAATGTCTTGACTGGCATCAACTGAAGATTTCATTCATTAATTTTTCCAATAATTATTTATTAAACAGCTTCTTAGGTCAGATGCCATGGGAGGATGTGAGGTACAAAGATGAAACAAGACAGGTATCTCAAGGAAGGTGAAGCTTATTCAGATAGACTATAAGTGGAGACACTATTGTGATAATGGTATAAAGTAAAAATCTAGTGTAGAGGGAATATAAAGAGACCCAGCTTCATCCAAGACAGTGAGTTGCGGGAAAAGTAGGAGTGGAAAGTGTTCAGAAAGTCCTCCCAGAAGGGGTGTTATTTACTCTAAAGCCTGAAAAAGAAGTGAGAGATAGTAAGGTGGAGAGAGGAGTTGCCAAGTTCACAAATATAAGAATAGTGAATGCTCTTAAAGCTCATTCTGATGATAAAAGTCTCAGCTATGCATGATTAATTCTACTGTATCATGTTCTGTCACTCGAACTAGACAAGGACTATATGATCTGCAATACCTGGTTAAAACAACTAATTTATGAAGTATCCAAATGCTGCTAAGGAAATTTTGAATGTCAGGAGATGACACTGAGATTATAAGTGTTTGCAAGGAAAAAACTGCCTGTTATAGACATCTCAAGAAGCTTATAGTCCATTTAGATAATCAATCACTTATGCCAAATAGAAGAAAGTTTTCTTTCACATATTTCTTGACACAGTAACATTTTAACATTATGGATCAAATTGTACCGAATATATTATCCCGTTATAAGGAAATGCTTAGCATCTTGGGTGTTTAACAAGTAATTATTACGCTGTCCATATGTCCACAATAATGAGAGAAAGCAATATAGAAAGAAGGAAAGTCAGGCATAGAGAAGGAGAATCAGACAAAAAGAAAACAAGCAAGGTAAGTAAATTTAATGGGCTATTTTATGAGAAATGTGTTTAAAATCATGTAATATCATTTTTCATTCTCCTTCATAAAGTTATATGCTCATTAAGAACTAGAATCCTTTTATATGATGAGAACAATAAAGATAATGCTAACTGGAAAATAGTATATGATTTTTTTCTATCCCTCAATTTGGAGCCACTAGTTCTTGAGGTGAATCTAAAATGTAGTTCCTGTTTGAAATTCACTTGTGTTTCTTGCCAATTATGGATGCTGTACCAGGCTTAAGGGCCAACAAGGGACAGGAAACTAGCCTTGCAGTTGCGGTCAGATGTCGACTGGGGCTGCTGTCTCCTGAGCTAGCCACTTGACTTATGTTATTGAATTTAATTTTAACAGCAACTTCTTTTCACGTGTGGGAAAACCAAGGCTCAGAGAGATTAACTAATTTGCTGAAGTATTTGAGCCAGGATTCAAATGAAGTCCAAAGCCTATTTTATTTCTTCTAAATTAAAGAAAAAAAAGCCCCCCTCCCCCCTGAGAAAGAATGTCTGATTTTCTTTATTATTCTGGATTAGTGGCTGTCTATAAAATTCTGAAAGGTCTCATAAAGGTAAACTTACATCTGGTGTGTGGTTCAAAGAGAATTTTCTTAACTAGATGGTAAAATGTTCCTTCAAAGAGTTGCGCATAGAAACAGAACTTGGATTGTTAATGACTTTCTTGTTCACATATACTTCTAACATTAACAATTTTTTACTTTCTTTAATTGCAATTATAAGGATTTTTATTCTACAAAATTAGAAATACACAAGAACACAAAGAAAAATAAAGAACCCAAAATGACATCCCACAAAGACTACTGTTTTATTAAAATGTTTGTAACATTTTCTTGTAGCCTATTTCCTTTGAATATATATTCCCAAACATATATTTTACCACATATACAATTTTGTATTGCTTTTTACTTAATACTATAGTAAAAGGCTTTTAATGTCTTACTAAAAACTTCTCATAAAGATCATTTTAATATGTGTATATTATTTCATTGTGTAACTTAGGAACAAGTGTGTGAATATATTCACTTAGTAAGTCAATCATTATGATTCATGTTTAGAATTATTTGAGGGAACATAAAATATAGTAGGATTGATTCTTTTCTTCCAACGAAAAATCTTCTAAAATAATAAATTTCCTTCAGATTAAGACATTTGCCAAATGAGGAAAATTCACAGTAAATCTCTCAGGTCAAGACTGTGTTTCTGTCTCCCAGATTTTTGGAGAAAATTTTGATCTAAATCTTTGTGATTTGGGACAAAGCATTGCTTACTTTTTCTGCTCTTTAAAAAATATATTGGTAGGAAAGTTTTTATTTTTTGCTTTTCAGTTGGGTAAAGCAAGTAATTCAAAGATTATTTGAAGTAGTAAGCATATCCCTTTACTTGACTTTTTTTTTTTTTTTTTTTTTTGTACTGGGGATTGAATTCAGGGGCACTCGACCCCTGGGCCACATCCCCAGCCCTTTGTATGTATTTTATTAGAGACAGGGTCTCACTGAGTTGCTAAGTGCCTCGCCATTGCTGAGGCTGGCTTTGAACTCATGATCCTCCTGCCTCAGCTTCCCAAGTGCTGGGATTACAGGCGTGCACCACCGCGCCCAGCTTCACTTTTCTTGACTTTTAATCAAATATTTTATCCAGGGAAACCTGAACCATTAAGATTATATATATGCGTATGTATAATATATAGCATGTATATAATATGTAGCATATAGTAATTATCATGAGGTCAAATTTTGGTTCTGTCACATAGACTTTGTGTGAATTTGAGCAAGTTACTCAAATTAGACCTTATTTCCTTGGCTGTAATGTGGGCATAATAAAATTTTCTACCTTAGAGGGCATCCGTGAGCATTAAGTGCATTATAGTCATCCCTTGGTATCCATGGGGGATCAGTGCCAGAAACCCCTGTAGGTATCAAAATTTGTAGATATTCTTTACATAAAATGAGTGCATCATCTCTAAGTTATTTACTTAATACAATGCCAATGCTATGTTAATAGTTGTTATGCTATATTATTTAGGGAATAATGACAAAAAATCTGCATATGTTCAGTACAGATGCAAATTTTTCCTTGAATATTTTCAATCTGTAGTTGGTTGACTCTTAGAGCATGGAACCCATGAATATACAGAAAGCTACTGTAAAACATGTACAGCATTTAGAAAGTGCCTGGTATACCATGAGTGCTCACTAAATGTCAGCTATTGTTGTTATCATGCCCTTATCTTTTTAGTGATCAAGACTTTTTAAACCAGATCTTTGGTTAAAACACGCCATCTTCAGATTAAGATCCTATCTCATTGGAGGCAAAGGTGAGAGCATCACCTGAAGACGATTATGCTAGTCTGGTTGGAGTGGAGGTTTATTATGGGGAAGGTGGGGCACAAACTGGAAAATGTAGATTGATGGTAGTTTACAAAGGGCCTTAGAAGGCTTTGATAGTCATTGGATTCTGCTCTTCAGATTCCAGAGAATTACAGGATAAAAAAGGACATCAATCTAAAGAACTCAGAATATGAAAATCACCAAGTTGCTTAATAAACCCAAGTCTCCCACTTCTTGAGTTCTTAAGTTTAATTCATTTCTTTCTCAGCTGGTGTATGTAAGGAGGGCATTGTCTTCACATTTCTACTAAAAACCACGTCTGCTGGTTGTTGAAGGAGAGTTCTTGGGCAGATAGCCCAGAATCTTCTGCAATCCTTAATCACTACGAGCAGATGGCTGCTGCTTCTGTTCCTGTAGTGTTGACCTTGGGCTTCAGTGCTGTTTTGAGTGATAATTCTATTCTTTGGGATCTAAAAAAAAAAAAAAAAAAAAAAAAAAAAAAATGAGATTTGGCTGTTATAGAAGCATGATTATGCAGGTTATAATCTTTAATCCCTTTGCTATAATAAACTCTTCATAAGAGTTATTTGCTAGGCTTTATGGACTACATATTCATGCAAACCAGATGCTCTATCTTTTTTACATTGTCAGAATCCCTGAGAGTTGTGCCTAGCAGTAAGTGGCTGCCTTAGTCTAAAAGGTTAATTATTTTATCAGCTAAAGAGGTTCTCAAGCATCTTCCAGAGTAGAAATGACTATAACAACATTTCTGAATAATAAGGAGAAACATTTCCATTAATAAAAGAGTGAAAGAACTGGGAGGCAATTGCAATGAGGTTAAAGGGTAAGAATAAAATGCCAGAAGGAAGTAGTTAATCGAAAGGCTATCTAATTTTTATTGTGTTTCACAACACACTCTGTGGAGATTTTATGTACCATCTTAGACAGAAAATGGCAGAAATTAATTATATCCAGCTCTGTATTTCCACAACTTGTTCACGCCATCATTTTAGCACTTTGTATACATATTTGCAAACATCCAATTATATATGTAATTATTATATATAACTACAGTTATATAGAACATATAGAATTATACATATGAATTAAGATAAATAAATGTAACTATTTGTACATATGTTTAACTATATGCATATATAGTTATATATAATTATATGTGCATATCTATCTATATATTTTTTGAGTACTGAGCAATTAAACCAAGAGTCTCATGCATGCTAGCCAAGTGCTGTACCTTTGAGCCACATTTCTGGCCCTTTATATAATATTGTGATTAATAAAATTATATTTGTCTTACTGCGCTGTTGATCCTTGATGATGGGGATTATCTGTTTCTCTTCTGGTCCCCATAATTTTACATAGGCATGGCACATAGTATATGGTTAGTAAATGTTAGCTTTGATTCTTGTTGAATGAGAATCTGTGTTTATAAAAGTCAGTGTAAAATAATAGATGGTTGCCACCAATCAGTGACAATTTAAAAGAAAACAAACCTAATAAGGGAGACTCAGACTTAGAAATGGAATATTCCACAGGGGTGTGGTCAACAAAAATAGGAGCTAAAATGGACCCTTGTTCCAACTCTATAATCAAGGAATAGATTTACTAGGTAATGTTCACAAATTATGTTGTGCAACACTTTTGGTAAAGAGTAGAAGTAAATAAGAGATTGATGAGCACTGTGTCATTGGTTCACTGATGTAGACCTAGGAGTGCATAGGACTGCTCTTTGCCTAGAGACTGATTTCCTTCAGCAGATAGCAAAGAGGCAGCAGTTGAAGCAGCAGTCAACTGCAGCATTGTTCCGTATCTGGAATCCTTTGGGTTCCTAGAACTACTCAGTGACAGTGTAGCTTCTGCCCTGGCTGGACTGGAGTTGGTCTGCAAAGACCACATGGGTCCCCTAGACTCACTCCTGTCATTTCATTACCAGCCTCTCCTTGGGTCATGTCCTACTCCACGGCATACTATGTGTACTTCCTGGCCATGCCCTCAATGTAGGTATAGAAAACCTGTCCCTGGCATTGATAGGCAGGTGGTTATAGCTTGCCCTAACTGGCCTTAAATGAAATTCACTCAGATATGTCCACTTGCTTCCTCTCCATCACCAGCTGTCATCCCACCCACCATTGCTGCTGTGTTAATGGTGCTCACTAAGTGCCAGGTGCAGCACAACATTCTTTATGGAAATTGCTGCATTGAATCTTGACAAGGCTCCTGTGAAGAAGCACCTCAATATCTTTAGAAGCTTGATAAAATTGGTCAGTATGAGTCCAGGGAGCAAGTATTTCCCTAAAGAGTAATAAGACAAAAAGCTAGAATGTTTTGCCATTTGTGTGGCTGGCTGCTGGTGATAGAATTCACTTTTGATGCTCACTTGAGGTTTTGGAAAGGGAAATAGAAGTAAGGCATGTTTAAATAGGAGAAAAAGATTATGATTTATGTGCTTTCCTCTTCTCATTTAAATGGTGCAGATGCTGATTTGGATGGAAGTCACGCAGGGAAACCCTGGTCTGAAATGTCATTTCACTCCAGTCTCTTTAGTGTTATGCAGTTTGGTTGCAAGATATGCTGAAATGGAAATTTAACGCTACTGTATTTTGAGATATATTTACATGGTATTTTTGTAGTCTGTGCATGTACTCTCTGTTTATTACTAAATAAGCTCTATATTCATT
This sequence comes from Tamias sibiricus, assembly GCA_025594165.1. Classification (NCBI taxonomy): domain Eukaryota; kingdom Metazoa; phylum Chordata; class Mammalia; order Rodentia; family Sciuridae; genus Tamias; species Tamias sibiricus. Next base: position 90,760,110 of record CM046666.1, on the reverse strand, counting down.
GTTGTTGATTCAGTCGGAGACTGACATAATGACATTGAAAAGATGGAGCAAGATTATATCTCAGAGTAAAACATGCAAGGTAGAAAATGGAAACTCAGAAGTAAATACTGAAATCTGTGAATAAAGAAGCAATTTTCAGTTTGCTTTACATGGTTCTTAAGGAGCCTATCGCATTTATATCTCTGTACATTATTTCTCACTACAAAACTAGTGAATGCTTGTTTAATACCGTCAGATAAGGGTGATATTTTACTGAGGACTTGATTCTTCCAGAAAAGCCAAGAATAACAAGAAAAAAATAAATGCATCAAATCACTACCTGCCCTGATTGCAAATACCTTTTTTTCCCCAAAGGCTACCCTAATATCAAAGGAGGGATGTGTTCAGAGTTGTCATTTGTGGTGTTTGCCTTCAAATTATGGGCTAAAGATATGTCAGGACGTGAATGGAAATATTGTCCTCCTGAAAAACGTGCATTCAAGTTCCAAGTATGATATGAAATGTGCCTACCGCCTCACAGATCTTTTCCTCTATTAACAACCTCTTTCTGCTTCAGAATTACCTACAAAGAAATGAAATGAAACTGGATTTTATGTAAAAGTGGTGGGAATTTCTCTTTGTCTTTTTTCCAGGTTGAAACGTTTTTTTTTTTTTTTTTTTTCCAGACAGAAAGATTTGCTGACACTTATATCTCTAGGCTTTACATAGCTGATAAACAGCCCATGGATTATACAAACATAACTGCATTTCTGTTATCTACCCCCAACAAATTACAGCCTGCCAGGAGAACTGCCGCAGCAGAGAGGAAGCATTTGGTTTTCAACTGTCTTCTTTTTCTTAAGTCCTTAAAACGAGGCCATGATTTTTCATATTCACTTGAAATAGAAAATGCTCAGGCTCAATGCACACAAGGAAATTGCAACCTCACTCTCTCCGTCCCACCCCCTTTCATTTTACTTGCACCCTTCGCTGCATTGCAGTCCTGCAAAGCTCTCTGGAGTGGGAAACACACGGCTGGGGGTGGAACTGCATGCCAAGCACAGCCACCTCTTTTATAGCCAAACCACAGATTCTCGCTCCAGGTCATCTTTTACATTGTATTTCGATTTTATAGAGCTGCATTCGATAAAGGGAATACAGATAACATTGCTGAGATGTGTGCAGCGTGACAGTTTAATGAGAAGGAAAGAAAAACCCAAAGGTTATTCAGTTACTTACCAGTCTCATTATTTAATGCTGTAATTTTGGAAAAGGTGGTTGGAGAAAGAAAAATTCACATTTCAACATGTGATGGTAGATCTGAGAAGCTGTCTTGGTCCCATTAATTTGGTTAATTTTCCTTGAAGAAAATATTTAATGAAAGAGGATATGGTACCTGAGTTGCTTTGTTGCAAATTTTTATTTTTATTGTGAAATAAGATCAGATTTTAAAATAATGTTACCTGGTCCCTTTTTGACAATGTACATTCCTAAGACATGCTTCTACTTTGCGTGGTTTTCTAAAACTGTGGGGTGGGATATTTTCCAAAGGGAAGCCTAATCTCACATTTCCCAGGTTACTTAAGGAGAGTCTTGTCCTGGTCATGGAGAAAAGTCTGCGGGGACTGGCTTCCCTTTTACACATGAAATTTATCTAGGCAACCCAGTACACCCTTCTCAATGTGCTGAGATGTATGAAATGCAATGGGTCCACAGGGAAGAGGTTATCCAAATAAAGGTTTATTGTTCAGGGCAGGTGGGATCTTAAGTCCCCTGATTCTCTGAGCCACAGCTTTCTATTTTCAAGTCTGAGTAATTGAGATGATTAAAAATTAGGAAAACTAAATAGGGTAATGGGCGTGAAAAAATGTTCTATTACTGATTGATCTCTCCAAACAGCATTTTTTGCTGCTGTTATTGTTATTTAAGGAAATGAATGTTCTCCTTACTTGCCTCATCTCCCTAATGGAACCTCTTATGTAGGCCTACGCCACCTTCTCAAAATCTTCTTTTCCAGCAGATATCAGAAGGTAAATTAAATATTTGGTTTCTTGCTGTCTCTTCAATGAGGTGTTAACTCAGGGTGGGAAAGAACCATATTGTTTTTCCCAGCCCTCTTTCCTCCTAGCCTAGGGCCAAGCACATACTATCCATTCAAAAAGCTCACAAATCTACTGGTTGAGTATAAAGATACCTCCTCTTTTCTTCCTCCACTTTATCCCTCCTAAAAGGGCTGCCTTCCTGGGGGCTGTAAAGATGTGGAAATATCTTGGGCAAGTGTGAGTTTCAGTCTAGAATAGTGTCATGAATTTACCACTCACCCAAATATTACCCAGTTCCACTATGGTTTCATTTCTTAACACCAGCCTTCCTTTTAGGAAAGCAGGCCAAATGCCTTTACTAAACTATCGGATCTTAAAAAATGTTCCAAGGGATTAGAAAACTGAATATTTTTATACTTGTTCATTGAAGGCATACTTCTAGCTAAAAATGCTTGTTTCATTGCTGACCTCTCATTTGAAGCCAGTTCATGTGAAGCCCAGACTGTTTTTACACTTAATCTTAAGTCACGAATGTGAGAAGAAAATGGACAAATGTTCATTTTATTTCAGTGCATGCTCAGAATTCCTGGGGATTCGTGTAATGGACTGTGGTCTATGAATGTAGTACATTTATGATTTGATGGATTTAAAAATAATTGTTTTCACTAATATTTAGTTATGTATGTTAAAATCTTAACAAAGTATAGAGCTTTTATAAACTCTAAAAATTGGTCCTAGCCGGGCGCGGTGGCACACGCCTGTAATCCCAGCACTTTGGGAGGCCGAGGCAGAAGGATCGCGAATTCAAAGCCAGCCTCAGCAATGGTGAGGCACTTAGCAACTCAGTGAGACCCTGTCTCTAATAAAAATACAAAAAAGAGCTGGGGATGTGACCCAGTAGTCAAGTGCCCCTGAGTTCAATCCCCGGTACCACACACACACACACACACACACAAAAATTGGTCCTTATTCTGACTTAGTGTGTGATACTACAGAGTGCTTTGTGATTTTTGGATTTGGATATTTAAAATTAAGATAATATTGGGCTGGGGTTGTGGCTCAGTGGTAGAGCGCTTGCCTAGCATGCATGAGGCACTGGGTTCGATTCTTAGCACCACATACAAATAAATAAAATAAAGGTCCATCAACAACTAAAAAATATTTTAAAAAAAGACAATATACAACAAATTTTAGTTGTCCTTTTGAAGGGCTATAGAGGAAAGTTGAAATGGTGGTAATTTACTAGTTTTAAATGAAAACATAGCCAAATGAATGACAGTTTGCAGGACCCAGAAATAAGGCCTTGTAGAGTAACATTTGAGGAAGGTTGATGGGTCAGCTAAGTTCACCTGCCCTCATGGACCCCTCCAGGCACAGAGTGAAGCCCCTGTTAGTGTAACTATATTGACCAGTGAGCAGGCAGGATCATGCAGAGCTAGATGCTTTCTTTAACTCAAGTTGAAAACAATAAAGGTATCAGTTGTGAATGATTGAACCCAGAACATGGAATAGATGCATAGATTTTATGATACAATTTAAGTATAATTATAATAAACAAAAATATCAAATGGTATTCCCGGGGAACACAGCTATTAGTTTCTGGCCCCTCCTGACTAGGCTTTGATGCCTTATAATTTTGTGTCCGTAATCACCATGGAAACTGTTTCTGCTGTGTTCTTGTTCCAATTTCTCCTGTGGGTAGTTGTTCAGGTTCTCTACACCCTCTTTTCTGTCCTTGTCCCATTGTTTGTGCTGGAATCATTACCCTCTTGTTATTGGAACCCTTTTTACTAATTGCAGGGAATCTTCATTTTCTGTATTACCAGTTACTCAAAGCTCAGATTTGGTCTCATAAGTCTTCATCATCTATAATACTCCCATGGGTTACTTCTAAAATGCTACAAAGTGTACTCAGTATTATATTAATATGGCTTTTTTTTTTTTTTTACACACCTGTAGTCTTTAGTGATTCATGAGGCTGAGGCAGGAGGATTGCAAGTTTGAGGCCCCCCTGGGCAACTTAGTGAGCCCCCCCCCAAAAAAAATAAAAAACAAAAAAAGCCTAAGGATATAGCTTGGTGGCAGAGCACCCCTGGATTCAATCTCAAGTATTGGAAAAGAAAAAAGGATACAATTTTTTTTTCTCAGTTCTGCATTTTTTCCATTTTCATGAGCCATTGTCATTTACCTCTTATAATTTTGTGTCATTTACCTCTTATAATTTTGTGTCCGTAATCACCATGGAAACTGTTTCTGCTGTGTTCTTGTTCCAATTTCTCCTGTGGGTAGTTGTTCAGGTTCTCTACACCCTCTTTTCTGTCCTTGTCCCATTGTTTGTGCTGGAATCATTACCCTCTTGTTATTGGAACCCTTTTTACTAATTGCAGGGAATCTTCATTTTCTGTATTACCAGTTACTCAAAGCTCAGATTTGGTCTCATAAGTCTTCATCATCTATAATACTCCCATGGGGGTTATGGTAAGAATAGTAGTTTTCACATTTCTTCAGTGGCAGACATGTAGATACCATTGCATGTTGGTATAATGAGATTTCACTGTTTATTAAGGGATTATATAATGTATCTGCCAGCTGTAGAGGCTTCAGAATTCTCCAGTCTACACACACACACACACACACGCACGCACACACACACTCAACGCGCGCACATGTTCATGGTGAACGTGGACAGGCAAGTTCAATGTTCTGCTTTGTTCTCTTTATATGAATTTTTCATAACAAGTGACTTTAAAAATGCTTTAGTAGTTTGAGAAATTTGTCCTAGAAATAACTGCTTCCCCTTATTTTCTGTGATTGAAAGTACATGTCGATTCACAGAGACTTTGTAAGGTTGTGCTCTGAGTGAGAATACAAATCTATTGTGTTCATGCTGGAGTCTTGACCCCTTTGCCTTAGTGTGGTCTCCAGAGCTATAAAATGGGCTGTCAGAAGTCAATTGAGAACACCTGTTCCCTCTTGCTTGCATACTTATGAATAGACTCCAAGTAAAATGTTAGAAGGCTTTTTTTTCACATGCCCATCTTAAGTTGAAATCCAAAGAATAGTTAAAAAAAAAAAACCTTAACTTAGAAATAATTTCAGATTTACAGAAGACTTTTAAGATAGAGTTTTTGTATATCCTTCACCCAGCTTGGGCTATGACAACATCTTCATGGTACATTCATCAAACTAAGAAATTAACATGGGTACAATACTATTGATAAAACTACAGACTGTATTTGGATTTCACAAGCTTTTCTACCTGGGAAAGATAGGGTTTTAAAAATAATCTTTATTTATTGATTATTTTATTTAAAAAGCTCAATAAAATCCTACTGATGAACAGTGTAATATAGACAAAATTTAGCGAGCCTCTAATTTAATAAATTTAAATAATTTTATAAAATGGAATGTTAAAAAATTCAGCATCTTAATTTTGTTTTATGGAATCAATTATTCTGACCAACTTGTGGAATGAATGAAGGGTGATTTATATGGATATTTCTTTCAAGTGCATGCAATTTTGTTTTTCTTAAATCAGAAATGAGGATATAAGGGAATACCTGCAAACAATCTCCTTTCATCCTACAATTTTGGAATTCAGTGACTCTCTCACAGGCTTTTTCCGATAATGAAATTTTCACATGTGGAAAATACTGCCAGTTTTGATGAAAGCTTAAATGGTTTTTATTTCTAAAGAGTGCATAAAAAGCACAACCAACAACCTGATGCATGAAGAAGATAAATACAAAAGTGCAAGGGAAGTAACATAATTATTTAATTTCATTTTCTTCATAAAAAGACATTATGTGAATCCTTTTTTAAAAATTTTATTTGGTATCTTAGCAACATTATTATATTCTAAAATACCATTGTCTTTGTCCCACTTTTCCCTTTTGTACTCAGTTGTGTTTGGTACAGGCATCATAGGCTACCTTAGATTGCTGACTTTTCAAACATTCTTCTTTCATAAATACTTCGGCATTAGCTCAATAGGAAAATAAAGCAACCATGTGCAGCATTTCAAAAAAAAAAAAAAAAAAAAAAAAGAAAGAAAGAAAGGAAAAAGGAATTTTCTCTTTAAAAAGCTCCTAATGACTCAATACTCTAGAGAGTTAGAGAAGGCTTAGTCTTTGGGGCTTCTGATAGGATTGCTTTGTTCTCATCTTTTCTATACAAACCATATATATGTGCACACATATATACATACATATAAGTATTTCTCTTTCTCTATTCATATATATAAATATTGTAAATGCATCTATATTTCTATATATAATTTGAAGCACTTCTCAAGCTTTCACCCCCTTAGGACATATGTTGTGATTTTTCAATGAGAGAGGTTTAAAATATGAAGCTGGAAGGACTCTCACGAAGGTGAAAGTGAGGGTTATGGGTGGAACACTAATTAAAAAGTAGATGCCTGGATGTTTATTGAATGTGGGAAAGGACACTATAAAATTGAAATTAGATTTCTTCATTTGTAGATGATCTATTTGAAAGAGAGGTTTACAGGAAAAGCACGTTTTCCCATTGCTTCCCATAAAGTTCCATTTGTGAAGGTAAATTTTAGATGGTGGCAAGGGTGATGGAGTGTTGTGAGGGCCAAATGCTAATTTAGGTATTCTCACTTGGCATTCAGCAGTGCCAGAGCTGAGAGTTTGGCCTTAAATCTATGACTATTCCCGGAATGGGAGCCTATTTAAAAGAATGTTGATTATGAGAGGTTGGCTAATGTATTGATTTTTATGTAGGCCAGTGTTGTGGAAAATTTTAGACAAAGAGGTGGAAGCAGGGGTGCTCTCTGAGGCTTCCCTTCTTTGGACCATCTCCATTGGAGTGGTTTCCCACATTGTAAGGCCATGGCACAAGGGAGGAAAGCTTTCCATGGTCTTTTAAGTGTATTTTTTGTCTTTTTATTTGGAAGTTCTCTGTAGTGCAGAACTGCCTCTTTGAGTTTGCAAAGGCTGACATCACTGTGGTAGCTGTGGTCAAGAGGACCTACTATGCAATGCCTTGTTGCTGATGGCCAGTGACAGGTGCTATATAGAGGCTGTCACTTTTGATTAGTATTGCATTTATTTTGGGATTATAGGAGCAATCTTGTCCTTAGCTTTTCAAAGATAAGCAAAGAGGTTATTATTCATTTAGAGATAGTAAGAGCTCCTCTGTGGCTCATCTAAATAAATTTGTTAGAGAAACAATGGTGTTTAATTCAAGAGTAATTCAATTTGATTTACAAACACAACACTATTAATTGATTTAATTTTTTTTTTTTTTGCTGGTATTAGTTGGAAGTATATTATATTAGGTTTGCCTCTCTGGTGAAATCAAGGTGGGAACTTCAGGGTACCACCAAAAAAGGGTTGCTGTTGGAGAGATTCTTTGTAATACTCTCTGTCAGTAAAAGGCTGGGATGGAGAAAAACCATGTCCTATGGTTTCCTGAGCTTAGGGAAACCCCAAATTAACCATAGGAAAGAAAATCACCCAAGGTCTGACTGGTTGAACAAATAGTTAAGATTATAGACAACAGGCACTTTCTTAGGTTTATTAATTTCGCACATGCAGTTATAGTATTATAGTGAGGCTGTAATGGAACTTAATGGCCAACTGTAATTATTATCCTTTACTTTGCTGTCTTTGTACCTTACCTTTGGTCTAACCTTTAGCATATGCTCAAAGAGCCATGGGGGAGACAGAATTTTACCCCATAAGCAGGAGTGGGGTAAGCATAACATATAAAAAGGAAGCCAATCAAAATTGAAAGTGTTTTCTTGATATATGTGTTAGGTATCTACTGCTGAGTAACACATTACCCCACAGCTTAGCTGCTTCAAACAGCAAACATCTATTATTGCTCAGTGTCTATGGATCAGGAATCCAGATGTGACTTAGCTGGATGCCTCTGCCTCAGTTTCTCTTTCATGAGGCTGCAATCAAAATGCTGGCTGGAAATTCTGTCTTGTCTGAAGGGTCAAATGGGAAGAGGATCTGCTTCTAAATTCTCTTAGGTATCTTTTGACAGGGTTCAGTCCCCTTTCAGTTTCTTGCCACTGGGGCCTCTGCCTCAGTCAGCTCCTAGCATGGCATCTGACTTCTCTGATTGGGCACATGAGGAGTGAGAGGACATGCAACATGGAAGCCACAGCTTTTTTTTTGCAACTTAATTTCAGAAGTGACATCTTAGTGCTTTTTCTGTATTCTATTAAAAAAAACCATATCTCTGGGAATTAAAATAGGAAAAAAAAAAAAAAAAAAAGAATGTGTCTTCTCCAAGGTCTAGTTTTAAAGTTTGAATCCTGTGTTCTGCACCCATTGTATCCTTGTCATTATGTTAAATATGCTCTATTTTCTGTTCTCTTTTTTGTATGGTTCTACAAGGTGATTTGCTAAAAAAAAAATTCTGAGAAATTAATTCAGAATGAGATTCTAGTAAATGATAATTTTTGAAAATAACTCGACCTACCCAGGTCATAATTGTATTTAGGCATGTAATTTCCCTTTAAGCACCTCATAAGTCCTCAGGTCCTGAAATGTCACCTCCTGAATATAGTCTTCCTTGACCACCTGAAATAGTCATCATATCCCTTTCTGGTTCCTTTCCACATCATCCTGCTCGTTACCTTTCTGCACTTCCCATTCCTTGATATTGTTTACCTCATTCTATGTTTATTTATTGTCTCTTTCACTCACTAGAATTTGAGCTCTTTGAAGGTTGGGATATTGTATCTGTTGTTTACTGTTATACTATCAATGTGTAGAGCAGTACCTAGCTCATAGAAAGGACTTCAGAAATGTGTGTTATGTGGATGAATAAGAGATTTCAGGAATCAAAGCAGGAATGAGGAGAACTGGTTTGACTGGGAGGGCCTTGAGTACCTCTCCTATCAAACCCACCGCCTTCAACCTTGTCCTGGATTTGTTTGGACTCCAATGTGGTTGGCTGATATCACAGGATCTCTGAACCTGAGGACGTTAGTGGAAAAATGGTGCTAGTAGGAGCTGCTCCCACTATAGATAGGAGGCTCATAAAGTGTACTGCAATGTCTTCCAGCTTTTAAGCTGTGAATCTGGGATTGTTTATTTTGGCCACCACCACCACCCACCACCACCACCACCACCACCACCAACAGCAGCAACAGCAGCAAGTAGAAAAAGGAACGAAGGGAAGGAAAGAAAGAAAATATATGGCTCTGGCAGAAGGAGCCACTAAACCTTTGCAAACCAAGTATCTTCTATTTTTGCAGGGAGGGCTGATTCTGGAAACCCGAGATAGTTGTGGGATGGCATGGAAAATGACAGAGAATATGAGCAAATCACAAGAAACCATATTCTGATAAATCTGCAGAAGACAATTGCTTAAGGTTGGGATTTTAAAAAGAAAAAAAAAATCAGCGAGGATGGGCCTGCTTTGAATAGCAATTTAAATTAAAAACCAAAAAAAAAAACCCAAAAAACCAAAAAACCAAAAAAACAATCTTATTCTTTCCTTGCCTTGGCTTCATTTTCACCCAGTGTGGAGCGTGACTTGATTGTTGTGTATCGTGGTTTAATACAACTCATCATCGAGTTTCTTTCCCATTGCAGAAAAGTGGGCTGAAAGCTTGAGGGATTTCTCTGGCAATAATTCCCCAGATCTCATTCCTGGTCAGCACCGTGCAGCTCATTTCCATTAAGCAGATAGTCCTCCTTTTTCTTCTTTGCTCCCAGACTCATAATTCTGCGCTTATCTGCACTGAACTTCATTTGCATTTATTAGCTGGGTAGGTACTTGAAATATCTAAAACCCTTTTATCTGCCTGCTTTGTTTCTCATTATTTGCTGTCTCTTCCAATTTAGTATTAACTGCAAACTTGAAATGTTTCTTCTGAAACTGTTGTTCAAATTCTTTGCATACCAATGTGAGCCCTGGAACTGATGTCTGCTGGGATTCCAGTCAATCACCTGGTTCTGCTGTGCAAAGCTGGAACTTCTCACATTTTACTTTTCTCACTTGACTGCCTGAGTATGAACTGTTTATGCAGACTCAGTTCTCAGCCGTACAGTTGAACTACTGAGCCTTTCCACCGTAGTAGATGGTGTGCTCCAGAACACAGCAATGAACAAGAGAGGGGAATGCTTGCCCTCATGGAGTGTGCAGCCTGTTTTGTGTAATAGAGAAAAGTATGAACTATCCATGTCATTTGCCCTCTTCTCAGTTCTCCTAATTGTACTTTATACTTTGGGCCATCAGTGAAGACTATCATACAAACGACATTGTGAAACTCAGGATTATTTAATCATTTGCTTTCCCCATTTTACTTTTTTTTCCCCCTCTACAAATTCTCAGGTATACTTCAGATTTCAGCATGAGGAATTCTGAACCATGGGTTTTTTTTTTGGAGGTACCAGGGATTGAATTCAGGGGCACTTGACCACTGAGCCACATCCCCAGTCCTATTTTGTATTTTATTTAGAGACAGGGTCTCACTGAATTGCTTAGAGCCTCGCTATTGCTGAGGCTGGCGTTGAACTTTGCGATCCGCCTGCCTTAGCTCCAGAGTCACTTGGATTACAGGTGTGCGCCACTGTGCTGGGTGGGTTTGTTTTTATATTTACACTGATTCCAGAAATTCCTATTCTCCGTGTTGGCTGCCAGGTCGTTTAAAGGCAGATTTGTAAGCTACTCCCAGAAGATGCACCAGGTCTTGTCATGAAGCTTTAGGTGCTCACCTTGCCGGGGTTTTGGCCTCTTTCTGACTTTCCTACTCCTACCCCACTTGACAACCTCCATCTCCCAACACTATAGGATTCTTATTGGCTTTATAAAAGCTAAAGTTTTATTTTCTTTTGAGTATTTTCAAAACTATCTGAATATTTTCCTTTAATAAAATTTGTGTGTAAGTAAGTAAATAATTTGTGTGAGTTTGAATGTGTTTGTGTTGGCATTTGAGGTCTGGGTTCAGATCCCTGACCCTCCTGAATTGAGGTTCTGGGATGCACCTGGACTGTGTGAACAGTTGTATAAATTTGAGGGAGTCACTTAGCTTTGCAAAGTTCTATAATTCTCATATGTGAATTGAAAGGATTTGTTTGATGAGGCCTGTAATATCCTCAGCAGTCAAACTTTGTGTTAGCGCAATAGCTCTGTAACTATGCCATCGACTGCCTCCTTTTCATCTGAGGACCTCATGGCTCCTGGAAGAGTTTGATTTGTTCAGGCAGGCAAGTGTTAGGAGCTTGAGCAGAGAACTGGAAGTGAGGCTCCTCTCTGGTAAGGGTTGAAGTAGAGGTGAGGGCAGACTGCGAGGGCCACCCAGAGGCAGGGACAGACTCCAGCTCCAGGAGCTAGAGAGGACATGGAGAGAAGATGATTGTGTAGCATTTGGAAGGGCAGGAAGGAGTTAGACAAGAGGGCATTGTTGGCTTCCAGAAACTATGTGCCAGCATACTAACTCAGGAACAGTAGAGATATTGTCCCTGTGGAGAATGGAGATGGTAAGAGGTGAGACTGGAGAGTCAGCAGAGTCTGGATATCAAAAGGTTGTATGTTGTGCTGGACATTTGGACCTCATCTAAAGATCAAGGTGATCCACTGAGGGATTCTAAATGTGGTGAAGAGATGTGAACTTATTTGAAATTTGGAAAGGGCCCCAGCTTAGACAAGTATGGATGATAGATTCCAGAGGTTAGCTAAAAAGTTGGGGAAATTTTTCTTCTAACTCACAGGAGAGTAAATATATATGGGGCAGAAGTCACCCAGAGTTCTCATTTGAGAAAATTGGTGAGTTGCAGGGACATTTACCATGAAAGAGAATGCAGAGGTGGGGACAGGCTTGTAGGAGAAAATGAAGTCTCTGTTTTAGACAGGTTGAGTTTGAAGGGCTACTGGGATATATATTGGGATGACTCAGGCAATTTGAAAAGTAATAATAATACTGGCTATTATTTATTGAATATGTATTAAGTGCCAGTTGCTTATACATGTTGTCTCATTCGATCCTTACAATAGCTCTACTATCCCATTTATAGACAGACAAACAGATGAACAAGCAAACTGAAGCCTGGCGAGGTCAAGTACCTTGTCCCAGGTCACATAGCTGGTAAAGGTAGAATCAGCATTGTCAGTCTCTATATCTCTCCTTTAACTACAACCCTAACCCCATGTCCTGGTTTGAGTGTAGGAGTGAGGTCTGGGGTAAACTTGTACATTTGGCAGGCTATAGTGGCTGTTGGGTGAAGATGGAAGCCTTGGATACAGCAACAAATTGGGGTCTAACTGAAGAGCAGTCTGTGAAGGAGGATAAGAAGTAGAAGAGATAGAAGAAGAACATGCACAAAACTCAACTCAAAGTCGATTCAAGGACCTAGGAATTAATCCAGAGACAATGCACCTAATAGAAGAAAAAGTAGGCCCGAATCTCCAACATGTCAGATTAGGCCCCAACTTCCTTAATAAGACTCCTGTAGCACAATGATTAAAATCAAGAATCAATAAATGGGATGGATTCAAACTAAAAAGCTTCTTCTCAGCAAAAGAAACAATCAGTGAGGTGAATAGAGAGCCTACAATTTGGAAGCAAATTTTTACCACATGCACATCAGTTGGAGCACTGATCTCTAGGATATATAAAGGAACTCAAAAATCTTAACACCAAAACCAAAACAAAACAAAAAACAAATAACCCAATCAATAGATGAGCCAAGGAACTGAACAGACATTTCTCAGAAGATGATAAACAATCAATCGACAAGTATATGAAAAATTGTTCAACATCTCTAGCAATTAGAGAAATGCAAATCAAAACTACTCTAAGATTTCAACAATAAGTGTTGGCGAGGATGTGGGGAAAGTACACACTCATACATTGCTGGTGAGATTGCAAATTAATGCAGTCAGTATGGAAAGCAGTATGGAGAATCCTTGGAAAACTGGGAATGGAACCACCATTTGACCCAGCTATCCCACTCCTTGGTCTATACCCAAAGGACTTATAAACAGCATATTACAGGGACACAGCCACATTAATGTTTATAGCAGCACAACAGCTAAACTGTGGAACCGACCTAGATGCCCTTCAGTAGATGAATGGATAAAGAAACTGTGGTATATATACAATGGAATATTATTCAGCATTAAAAAGAGAATAAAATCATGGCATTTGCAGGTAAATGGATGGAGTTGGAGAATATAATGCTAAATGTGAAGGACAAAAATCACACTGGGGACAGCTGTGCAGCCAAGAGATTTATTCAACAGCCTTTGTGGCTGGTTGGAGGTAGAAGAGGTGCTGGGTGAAGGGCAAAAATCACACTGGAGACAACTGTGCAGCCAAGAGATTTATTCACCAGCCTCTATGGCTGGTCGGAGGCAGAAGAAGTACAGGGAAAGAGGAGTCAGGGAGAGGGAAGCGTGCAAGCCCTGGACGGAGGGTCGGTGCCTAGTTGTGCTGGCCACAGTTGGCGGCTGGAGCTGTCAGCTGGAGCAGCGCCATTGGGCTGGAGACGATGAGTCTGGAGCCGCTGCAGGGGTTGCTTCCTCTCCACAGGGATGAGCAGTTGTGTGTGAGCTCTAGGCAGGCAGGGACTTAAGTAGGGATTTCTGGGAGGGGGGGTTGCCTGAGTGACCTTTAACGCCATTGGCTCTTTTCCCAGTAAACAGGGTGACTTTTAAGCCGATTGGCTCCTGCCTGGGGAAATTGAAACTAGGTTGCTCCTAATGTAAATTTCCATGGGGGAGGTGGTCTGTCAGCTCAAGCCTATCTATCACTGGGAGAGGGGAGTCAGGGAGAGGGGAGTATGCAAGCTCTGGTGGGAGAGAGGAATCAGGGAGAGGGGAGTGTGCAAGCTCTGAATGGAAAGTGGGTGCCTGGTTGCGCCAGCTGGGATCTCTGGAGCTGTCGGCTGGGGCAGCTGCTGTCTGGCTGGAGGCTGGAGCTGTTGGCTGGGAGCTGCCGTCGGGCTGGAGGCAGTGGGTCTAGAGCTGTCGGCTGGGGCAGCTGCCGTCGGGCTGGAGGCGATGGGTCTGAGGCTGGTGCAGTGGCTTCCTCCTCTCCGCAGGGACAAGCTGTTGTTGTCTGAGAGTCTCTCCTCTGCAGGGTCGAGCTGTTGTGTGAGAGGCTTCCTCCTCTCTGCAAGGGATAAGCTGTTGTGTTCTCAGCTTCCTCCTCTCAGCAGTGAGAGCTATTGTGTTCTGAGTCTCTCCAATGGAACCCTATATAGGGATTTCTGGTGGGGGGGGGTGCACCAGAGCAACCCCAACGCCATTGGCTCTTTGCCCATGGAACAGGGCGACCTTTAAGCCTATTGGCTCCTGCTCGGGGAAAAGAAACATCGTGTCCGGGGAAGAAACATCCTGCCAGGAAAATGAAACAAGGTTGCTTTGCTCAGGATGTGGAAACCTCAGGGGTGGGGGGGGGAGGGTAGCCCATCTATCAAAGTGAAGTTAGCCAATCCCCCAAAACCAAATGCTGAATGTTTTCTCTGATTTAGGATGCTGATTCATAATGGGGTTGGGGGTGGGGGGCATGAGAGGATTAGATTAACTCTAGATAGGGCAAAGGGGAGGGAGTGGAAGGGAAGGGGAATGGGGGAAGGAAAGACAGTGGAATGAGATGGACATCATGCATGCAGACATGAATGGTGTGACTCTACTTTGTGTAAAACCAGAGATATGAAAAATTGTGCTCTATATGTGTAATATGAATTGTAATGCATTCTGCTATCATATATAACAAATTAAAATTAAAAAAAAATAAATTAGAAAAAGGAGAAGGAATAACATAAAGAAAAACAGTATCATCTAGTGTTCAGGAATACTCATGCCACCAGGCACTAACTGGGTTATCCATGGCAACCTATTCCTTGTCTCTGAGTCTTTTAGTTTTTCTTTGTAAATTTAGGATAATAATACTTAAAAAACTTCTCTCAAGTACTAATCAAGATAGCATTTGTCAATCTGCTCCTGACTAATAGTAGATGGTCAGTCATTGGTGGCTACTTTGTTACTTCAAAGCAGAAAACAATTAAAGGGAGAGTTGTAAGGACAGAGTAGCCACAGCTTTCAAATGCTGCCGGGAATTAGATTGGCAAGGGAGACAGCATAGCATGTGGGTTAGAAATGAATAGAGTCCAGGGGTTTTAATAAGTATGAAAGCAGCAGGAAAAAATTTCCCTCAATCATGCATCTGCTATTAATTTTACATTACAGAGAACAAATATCCCTGGTATCAGTTTTCTTCAAAATCAATCACAGTGAATTCTGTGAATTATGAATGCCAATACAAATGAAATGAAGTGTCAATCATTTATAATTACTTGAAAATAACATTTCATTGAAGAAGTTTTATGACAGTCTTATCATGCAGAGCATTAAAACCTGCTGTACATTGATGATCAATGAGGGTATTTGACAGATGTAAAAGGAGTGCATAATTCAAGATTTAAATTTCCTTTGTTATAGCACTCTTTCTTCCACCCCTATCTCATGTTGTCACTTTACAGAAGCAAGCTTGTTCAGGAACCTAAAAATCAAGAGGCCTTCAGATGGACTGGCCATTTTCCTCTTGATGGACATTGGACAATATCCTTTACCTTCTCATCACAAATTTCCTCATCTGTGAAATCAGAGGAATACATTTTGGATCTCCTAGTTTAAAAATCATTGCAACTAGTCTGCAAAAATCCACCATGGATCAAGCAAATCATGTTTGAGGGCATAATCTGGTTTTCAGATCACCAATCTGCAACCTCAGGTTCACATGGATCTCAGTATAAATCTGAAATTTTAGGTAGAAAGGATTGTCAGCAATCACCATGTGCTTGGCCAGGCAAAATGGAGCTTTTGGCTTGAGGGATTATGATCTTTTTTGAAAGATTGAATTTACCAACAAGAAACTCAGAATATAGAGTTCTAGGAGGAGTGAAATTATAAGGAAATTAAAGGGATACCCAAGTATCCCTTTTTATAAGTAAGAAATCTAAACCCCAGAAAGACTCAAACTCAAAGATCTGAGCTCACAGACTGGTGGGGAACAGAGCTGTTTCTTGAAGAAGGCTTTCCAAGCTTTTCCAAGTGAACATGCTCTAGTACAGAGCCAGGAAACAGAAACTACACCAGTGATTTAATCAGGGAGAATATAATCTAAGGAATTACCAACCAGAACTGGAAAAGCAGAGGGGACCAAGGTGATGTTCCAGAGCTAGTAACCGCAGGAAGCAGCAGTCATGTCTAGGGGTCGAGAAAATAAGATGTTGGTATCAATAGAATTTAGATGCTTGGAGGAAACTGTGAATAGCAAATAGCACCAAACCCTTCATATTACTAGGCTTTTCTTCTGTACACACCTATGATAAAATTTGACCTATAAATTAGTCACAGTAGAGGATTAACAACAATAATAAACTAGACAACAACAATGTTATACTACGATAAAAGTTACGCAAATGTGGTTTCTCTTTTTCTCAAAATATCATATTCACCTTTCTTCTTGGCTACAGGTAACTGAAACTGCAGATAAGGGGCAACTACTGTATACTCATTCAGCTGTGTTCTTTGTACAAAGTAAACAGATGGATAAAAGTATTATGGTTTTGGGCTGGGCGTGGTGGCGCATGCCTGTAATCCCAGTGGTTTGATGGCTGAGATAGGAGGATTGAGAATTCAAAGACAGCCTCAGCAATGGCGAGGTGCTAGGCAATTCAGTGAGATCCTGTCTCTAAATAAAATTCAAAACAGAGCAGGGGATGTGGCTCAGTGGTCGAGTGCCCCTGAGTTCAATCCCCAGTACAAAAAAAAAAAAAAAAAAAAAAAGTATGATGGTTTTAAGAGGATATGGTTAAAGTATGTTATTTACATGTGTGGATGAGCTATAATGAAACTCATGATTCTGTATAATTAATATGCACTGATTTAGAACAGAAAAGAATGTATCTTTCTCAGGAGCCAATGGAAGGAAGCAGTAAGTAACAAGTCAAGTCCTGGTCATGGGAGGAAGGCATTGTATAGCAGACAGGCCATGCCCAGAATGTAGGAGGTAAAAAAATAGTGTCTATGGCCCATCATTCTACATGTCCACAGGTGGTTTCGCCCACTAGCATACTGGCTTCCAAAGGGAGAATTTATGTCACACCACCTTTGTGTTTGCTGGGCTGGGAACATTGTCTGAAACATACATAAATGTGCAGTTGCTTTATTTGTGTCATGCTTTGTAAAACGTAAAATCTTTGTGAAAAGGACTATGCTGTGCATCTATTCAGATAAGGATCAGTCTCCCAACAGTTGATGCATTTTTGTCATCGTGTATTATCATTAATATCATGTTGACATATGTTAATAGTGTATTATGATACATTATAATAATATAGTGTTTACACAGAGTTAACATGTATTATCATTCATAGCATGAATTGGAAGCAATGCCATATACTATCAAAATGTGGTGGGTGTCACAGAAGTACCTTGTATTCATCAGCTTTTGCTGCTAATCTTTCTGTGCACCAAACAATCCTTGAATCTCAGTGGCCTATGAATAAATAAGTTTTTTTTTTTCTTTTTTCCTCCTCATGTCACATGTCAGTGGCTGCGAGTTGCTGGCTTTGTTCCTGCTTCAGCTCTGATCCAGGTTGGTGGTCATATTTTGCTGTTTCACACACTGTCTTAATTCTAGGGTCTAAAGTAGGAGAGAAGCCCTTGCCTGGAAAAACTCATTCCCATGACAGTGGGAACAGCCAAACAAAGAAGGTCACAGCAAACCACGATACGAAGGTCCCACTGAAACATTTGTCTCAGAATCAGCACATTAGTCACAGCAGGTCATGTCGTCACATCATAGGGCAGGAAAATTTGTTCCTGTCACTGGAAAGAGTGAACATTGGCATTCAAGAACACAACCTGCCGGGCGCGGTGGCGCACGCCTGTAATCCCAGCACTTTGGGAGGCTGAGGCAGGAGGATCGCGAGTTCAAAGCCATCAGCAATGGCGAGGCACTTCTCAGTGAGACCCTGTCTCTAATAAAAAAAAATACAAAAAGGGGCCGGGGATGTGGCCCAGTGGTCGAGTGCCCCTGAGTTCAATCCCCGGTACCAAAAAAAAAAAAAAAAAGAACCTACCAAAGTCCTTGTGATGGTTAATTTTGTGTATCTACTTGGATAGGCTATGCTGCGAGGTTCTGTGCAGACTAGTCTGGATGTTGCTGTGCAGGCATCTTATAATTGTAATTTACATTTATAATTAATAGACTTTAAGTAAAGGAGATTGCCCTGGATAAAATGGGTGGGCCTCATCCAATCAGGTGAAGGTCTTAGGAACAAACCCCAAATTTCCTGGAGAAGGGGATTTCTTCCTCAAGATTGTAACATAAATTAACTCCATGCTTGTCTGAATTTGTTGGGATAAATCCAACAACCATATATAACTATAAAGCTCTAATAAAAACATATCGTAACTTAGAAAACTTCCTGAGTTTCTAGCTCTCTGGCTTGCCCTACAGGTTTTGAACTTTCCAGCTCCTTCTGTATCTGTATCTATATCATCTCTCTTATTTTTAAATTGACAAGTAAAAACTACATATTTATGGGATACCATGTGATGTTTCAATACATATATATATTATGCAATGTTCAAATCAGGGTAAGCCTGTCTGTGTCCTCAAACATTTATCATTTCTTTGTGTGAGAACATTCAAAATCCTTCCTTCCAGGCTTTTTGAAATTTGTAGCACATTATAGTTATCTTTAGTCACCCTAATGTATACTTGACCACCAGAACTTATTTCTTTTATCTGAAACTTAGTTCCTAACTCTGCCTCATCCCTCCCACCTCCATGCTGCCCCTGGCCTTTGGTATCCTCTAATCTACTCTCTACTTGTATAAGGTCAGCATTTTTAGATTCCACATGTGAGGGAAATCATGTGGTAGTGGTCTGTGTCTGGTTTACTTCACCTAACATAATATCTTCTAGTTCCAATCATGTTGTCAGAAATGACAGGACAACTGGGAATGGAACACCATTTGACCCAGCTATCCCACTCCTCGGTCTATTCCCAAAGGACTTAAAAACAACTTACAACAGGGACACAGCCACATCAGTGCTTAGAGCAGCACAATTCACAATAGCTAGATTGTGGAACCAACCCCGATGCCCATCAGCAGATGAATGGATAGGGAAACTCTGGTATATATACACAATGGAATACTACTCAGCACTAAAAGAGAATAAAATCATGGAATTTGCAGGTAAATGGATGGAGTTGGAGAAAATAATGCTAAGTGAAGTTAGCCAATCCCCCAAAACCAAAGGTCAATGATCTCTTTGATAGGAAGATAACTAACTTATAAAGGCAAGAGAGCGGGATGAGAGGAATGAAAGAACTTTAAATAGAACAAAGAGGGGGAGGGAGGGAAGGGGGCAAGGGGATAGGAATAATGGCAGACTGAGTTTTCCATGATTACCCTAAATACATGTATGAAGACACAATTGTTGTAAAAATACTTTATACAAAACCAGCAACATGAAAAAAAAAAAAAAAAAAAAATGACAGGACATCATCCTTTTTTATAGCTGACTAGTATTCCACTGTGCATATGTACCACATTTTCTTTATCCATTCTTCAGCTAACGGAAATAGGCTGATTATTGTGGGATAGACTCACGGCCCTTGGCCTAACAGCTGTGAACACTTCAAACGCATTAGGAAAACCTATGTATGCACAAGCCTTCAGGAAAACCTGAACAGGATGGGGGTGTTTCGCTGTGGCCAAGCTAGGTGAGAAAACCCACTTCCTCAAGCTGCCAGCAGCCAAGGTGATAGCTGGCAGGCAGGCTGTCAGCTACTGCAAACTTGGGCAGAGAAAGGGTATGTACTTTTGCAGACTGTGGCACAGAGTGATTGGACAACTTGCAATCACCGGGCAAACCTGCTGTTGCCAGGGAGAAATTGGGGGGTCAGCGTGTCTGTGCCCCGTGGCATCAAGTGAATAGATTCTATGCTAAACATGTAAACATTGATTGGCTAATAATGATTTATAACCACCTGGCATTTCCGTAATATACTGAGTTTGCAAGTCGCTCGCCCACTGCCTTGCCTCACCAACTCCCAGAGTCTGAGTTCTTGACTGGTCATTCCCTTCATGTGTGGTTCGCGCACTGACTCTGTAGCCTACTTATTCCAGCGTTGAGTGGCAACAGATTCTATTTCTTTGCTATTATGAACTTGGGAGTGTAGGTGTCTCCTCAATGTGCTGAGTTCACTTCCTTTGTACATATACCAAGTAGTAGGATTGCTGTAGCATATGGTTCTATTTTTAATTTATTGAGGAAACTCCATTATCTATCATTTACTGGTTTTGTTTCTCTGGAGAATCCTGATTGACAGTCTTATTGATCTTGGTGTGCTACTTTTCCTTTGTTCTTTTGCCCAATTCATAACAGGTTAAGTATGATTAAGAACATTTCTCTTATTTGGGTGTGGTGGTGCACACATGTAATCCCAGCTGTTTGGGAGACTGAGGCAGGAGGATTGAAAATTCAAGGCCAGCCTCAGTAATTTAAGGAGGCCCTAGCAAATTAGTGGGACCCTGCCTCAAAATATGAAATAAAAAGGGCTGGGAATGTAGTTCAGTAGTTGAGCGCCCCTGGGTTCAATCCTTGGTTAAAAAAAAAAAAAAAAAAAAAAAAAAAGAAAAGAAAATCTCTCTTGTCCTAGGATTTTTCTAGGAGGACTTTAGTTTTTAGTTGAATGAAGTTTTAGTTAAGAGTCAAGGATTCAGCAATAAATAAAATAGGTCAGGCCCTGAACCAGGCTCCCATATCAACAGCATAGTGGAAGGCAAGGTAATTAGTAAATGGATGAATTAGGTAAAAAAGTCACAGGTTCTGGGCTGTAATCCAGTAGTAGGAATGTGTTGCAAACCTAAAACACAAATACTTGAACTTGTGAATCATTTTCTGATTACATTATCACAACTGGTTTTGAATTCAGGTTTAATGAATTTTTGGGTCCTTAGATTATAACCCATCAGGGGTCTATCTTGTCTATCTTGAGCCCTGATATACGCTGGCTTTTTGCTTATATAGTTATTAATTAAATATTTTAATGAAGTAATATCCATTGTTATGTACAAAACATTGTCCCAAGGCTTCAGTTAATTAACACACAAAAGGTACACAGTCCCTTTCCTCCTGGTGCTTATGTTCTGGGAGAAGACCTAGGACACTGGCAGACACCATTGATTATTTAGTTCCTTTTGCGACAAGAGTTTCAAGAGGCCAGGGTGCTGTGAGAGCTCAGCTCGGGAGAGCCTGACCTAGCCTGTGGGGTGGCGAGGGCACAGAATGAGGCTGGAGAGGGGCTCCAGGTGAGCACGTAAGCACTCGAGACTGAACAAGGTGAGGCACCCAAAGGAAGCAGGTGCAGTTGGAGCTACAGCGCTAGAACGGAAGGGCGAGGCCCGCGGATGTGGGTGGGCCGGAGGGCCGGAGGGATCCTGAAGCCCGACAGAAACTGTTCTCTGAATCCTGGGACGACTGGACTGCCACTGCAGTGTTAAGTGGGGTGCAATGTGTTCCTTGAGGAATGAAAAAGCGTGTTGGGTGTTTGAGTTACAGATATAGGTAACTGTGTTAGCGCAGGGAGACTGGAGTTTTTGATCATTCTATACAATTGCTCTGATTTTAGAAAATAATTTCTTTACTTGTAGTGTATAGTGTGTGTATGTATCAGAGTGAAGATGTATTTTATATTTCTCTATATAGAGAGGTTTTTTTTTGTTTTGTTTTGTTTTTGGCCCATTGCCTATAAACAGAAAGTCTATGTGAACAAAAATGGGAGTCAAGTTTATGATTTATAAGAAATGAAGACCACCACCACTAATCATGAATAAGAATCATTTATTAAAGAAATACAATTTAAAAATTTTAGGAAGTTATGGTAAATGAGGGAAGAATATTTTCCAAAGTAATGATAGGTTTAATTACTGAAAATTAAATAATATGTGCAAGGAATCTTTTTTCAGCTTTATTGAGATATAACTAAGCAATAAAAATGGTATACATTTAAGGTGTACAATATGATGTTTTGATGTACATATACCTTGTGAAATGATTACCACAAAAAAGTTAATGAATGTATCCTTAATCATGGAAGGATTCTTGAAAAATTTCTCCAATGCTGCCACTTTTAGGATAAATATTATAAACCAGCCTAATGTATACTGTACACTATTCGTAGTGGATGGATGAATCATATACAGTTATAGCTAATCAAAAACCATTACAAATGTATTTATTCTCTTTAAACACTTTCATATTTCATTACAAATGGCCAATTGAACAGTTCCACATCCATTACTGTATTATATTTCCATTCAATTTACTATTAAGATTTCCTGAACAGCTACAGTGTAATAGTAGCAACTGCACATTATAAATATTTCATCGCTTCTCTATGGCAATCCATTTCTCATTTGCTTGCCAAAAGTTATGAAGTGCTCATTAAACATTGATAAATAATATTACACACATGATATGAAATCTTGTGGTCTTGCAAATCAGCTTATCGGTAAACCTCGAAGTTGGTATACTTTAGTCTGCATTATCTGGTCTTTATAATTCATTAGAAGCAATGAATATTGCTGGGTTGTTGGATTAGGAGAAAACGGATAATTTCCAGGGGAAGCTTCTTGTTACACAGAGTCAATTAGGTGTTTGCTTGTGAGGAAGTGAGGAAGAGGAACACTGCCTTTTCCATTTAGAAACTTACTGGAATCACTTGGAGTCTTCAGGTCTGCTAAGCCCAACTTTCATTATATGCATTTTATTTATATTGAGTCTCTCTTTTTCAAGTTGGGCATCATTCTGTTTAATATTTCCAAAGTTGGTGGCTTAGATCATTCTGCTATGACTTGAGAGAGACATATAACCATTTCTGGCAAGTGAAAATCCTTGACAGAAAAATGTCTCTTTTGTATTGAAGTTAGTAAAATCACAAAATGTCACAGTGAGTTAAAAGAGAATTTTCAAAATCATTTAATTTGGCAATGATTGATTTGTGCTACAATGCCCCAACCTTCCCTTTCCATGGCAGACATTACTAATTGAACTCAACTTTCTTTCATCTGAGAATTGAAACACTGTCTTCCAGGCAGCCACTACTGGTTCACCATCAGTGGGACTTCAGTGAAATCTGTTTGCTGTCCCTAATCACATCCAGCATCTTGTGTTTCAGAGAAGGAAGTTGAAGTTGACAGAAGTAAAAAACTTGGCCAGAGTCACTCTTTTGGTTAGCATCAAGGCCGGGGTCCAAGCCCAAGATTCATGACTCTGAGCTAGAATTTATCCTATCATACTGGCTAAATCTTTCTTCCCAACATTTTTATCCTTCAGGGGTCCTTTCAAATGATGATCTTATGCAATTTCAACGATGGAAATCATTCTCCGCTTCCTTAAGTATTGGAATTGTTTTGCTACTCTTGCTGGCCATTTCTTTCTTCCCAACTTGATGTTCTTCAACAGAGGTTATA
The DNA here is from genome assembly GCA_025594165.1 of Tamias sibiricus. Classification (NCBI taxonomy): domain Eukaryota; kingdom Metazoa; phylum Chordata; class Mammalia; order Rodentia; family Sciuridae; genus Tamias; species Tamias sibiricus. The sequence continues at coordinate 90,736,591 of CM046666.1, read as the reverse complement.
GATGAAATGTGTGTGTTCATCAATATAGATGGAGGAGGTAGAAATTTTTGTGCATTAAATGCATGTAAACCTGATATAAAATTATGTAAACTTTTAATTTCATGTTGCTTCTTTTCCCACTAGAGCCATTTATTTTAATTCTAAGTTCAAATCCATTTCTAATGAGAAACTTAATGAAGGTTTTATTTTGATTAGCGCAAAATTTTTAGGAAAGACAAACATCATAATTGTCTTTTTTTTATTTAAAGAGAAATGGATGATAGGTCATATATTATTCCCTAGGAAAAATCTAAAACCTTGGGGAGAAAGATGTTACCTTTTCTTCAGAGAAGAATAATGAAGGAACCACCCTGATTATATTTAATCAGATGCTCAGTGTGGTACCAACTTTATGGGTCCTGAGAATGGTAATGGACCTCCAATTAAAAATCATATTAACCCTCTATTGACTGTAATCACTCCTGTCTTCTGGACATTGGTATTCTTTCTTTATTCCATATGGGGCTTATTACCCATAGAGAAAGTTAATAAGCTCTTTCCCAGACCTGCTTTGCCAAGAAGCCTTGTTAAATTCCAAGACTAATAGGAAATGAATTGAGCTAATAAAAAGATACCATAACAGTTAAAAAAATCTTGAGGAAAAACTTGAAAAGGCAATTGGCAACAGCATTAAGGAACAACCATAAGCATTAGTTATAGAGCTTATAATGAAATAGTTTTTTAAATATATAATTTGCTTGTCCTGATGATTCATGCACACTTCCACGTTATCTGTATTAGCGCCATGATTAACTGTTTGGAATAGCATTCATGGTAACCAGGAGCCGAGAAGTTGCTTGTCAGTTAGCACCAAGTGCTGGTAATTAACTTCCTAAGGCACCTCTACTGTCGGGTAAAAAATAGGTTCGATAAATTTATCCCATGTCATACAGTATGACAGAAGCTCATCCATCCTCTGATTTCAAACAAGGTATTAGAAACAGGTAGGGTTTCTTGACAAATATAACCCAAAATTGACATTTATATAAGACCAATTCATTTTATAACAGTGATGACTCACTTTGAAAAGGATGTATAGTAACAAACTTAGCAGGTATTTTGAGCTGACTAGGAGTGCAAATTCGTGTAATTTGACATTGTTTTCAGGGACTCTTGGGAAAGTGAAGTCTAAGTTACAGGAAGCCTAGGGACTTTCAGTTGCTATTTGTGGACACCTGGGGAGCTCAGATGAGGGAGAAATGTCATTTTTACAATTTGTAATGGGTTGGTTGGCACAAACAGCATGATAGGAATCTGAGGAAAATGAGAAAAAAGAGTTTCTTATCTTTTGAACTAAAAAGGAATAAAATGTGATACTGCAATGTTCTTTTGTAAAGGTTAACAAAAATAAACACTGCAAAATTCCACCCATATCTCTTCCTAAAATGACATGTCTTTTAAAATTAAAGGATTATGTCACAGTTAATATACTTCTTAAAAAAAGTAGACTTAACTCATCCATTTCTGTGGATGTGATTCAAGGCTGTTTCTTGAACCACTGTATTTTTCTCTTAATAGAGATGGCAGCAGTTTTTTTTTTTTTTTTTTTTTTTTTTTGTGGTACCAGGGATTGAACTCAGGGGCACTTGACCACTGGGCCACATCCCCAGCCCTCTTTTTGTATTTTATTTAGAGACGGGTCTCACTGAGTTGCTAAGTGCCTCGCTATTGCTGAGGCTGGCTTTGAACTCAAGATCCTCCTGCCTCAGCCTCTCAAAGTGCTGGGATTACAGGCGTGTGCCACCACGCCCGGCTGGCAACAGTTTTTAAGTTGCTGTGTTCAGTGCTGACATAGCTTTGGACATGTTACATAACCACCCTGGTCTTCCATTTTCCCCATCTTTATAATGGAGTCAATAGTACCTGATCTACTTATTCTGCAAAGCTGGTGTGTCATGTGGGTTGAGGTCTATGTAAGGAATTGGTGATCAGTGAAGAACTAGAAAGGAGTTCCAGCTAAATCTAATTTTTATTTGTGGAGGTGTACTGAATTTGTACATTTCTTTTTTCACCCCTAATTTGCATTTCTAAGACCCACTGTGCTTATCAAATGTTGCCTTGAAGAAGGACTTAGCAATTGTAGATCTAGAAGCTAAGTGATCCCACTGTCTCCTCTAGATATGACTTCATATTTGTCTCCTTGCTTCTCTGGTATTTCTTTGTTATTTATGCCTCATTATATACTGTGTTTTAGATGGATCCCCCAAAATAGAAGAATCAATAGTTCAATATCTTTGGTGAATTGGATAGGTTGATAAAACATTTGTAGCAAAGAAAAAGGTATATAGTAGTTATGTTCCAGTTTTGAGGTCAGTTATATATTACAAGCTTGCAATCACTGCAAATAACAGAAGTCAAAAGGAAAAGAAAACCCTGTTTCCAAATCTCAGCATTCTAAAATGCAATCTTTGTAACAGTAGAGTTATTGTGATAGAGTAAAGGGACCTGACCACTTTATATACTCCTTCCTTTACTTATTGCTAAGTCAAGATTGAGACTAGCAGCCCTGAGGGTGAGTAGCCCCAGAGCAATGTCATGTGCTATGGCCAAGGGCATCCTACGTATAAGGCATAGTGCTGGTTGCTCAGGTGTGTTTCACGTTCACTCCTCATAAGCATGCTGTCAGGAATTCCTGTTTTATAGACCAGGGTCTAAGGCTCTGAGAGGTTAAAAAATGTACCAAAAAATACATAGCTGGCAAATAGAGATGGCAGGATATGAAATCAGTGGGACTCTTTCCTAAATTCAGAAAATTTGAAGCTCTACATTACATTGTCAGCCTGCAAAAGCTGTGAGTGCCTTTTTATTTATAGTCTAAGATACTAACTTCTGTGTAACTCACTGGTATTCCAGTTATCTGTATTGTTCAGACTTATTTCTTTTCCTTTTCCTTACTGGTATAACAGAAGGAAGGGAGGGAGGGAGGGAGAAGGGAAGAAGGAAGGAAAGAAGTGGGGAGGGGGAAGGAAGGAGACAGAAAACCTCACTTAGGTTGAGTCAGTTTTTGAGGGCTTTAGTTCTATTTATTGACAGGATGATATACTTCTGTTTTAAAAAATTATCTTTTCTCCTTCTGTAACCAATTTGTTAATCGTGATTTGGTGACTGACTTTTGGGCACATTTCCCAGAAACTTTAAGGCAACCCTTAATAAACACTAATAAGTCTGCATGCAGAAACAGCCTATTATTATTCATGGACGGTATTACGTAGAATTAAACTTTTGGAAACTGCACCAAACACATTCAGCTAGACATGAAAGTAAGCTGAATTTCCATTTGGTTTGCTTCTTGCTGAGCCTTCAAATTATAAAGTGAAGCAAAGCCAAAAGATTAATACAATGAAAACAAAGATTGGGAAATTAAATGACACGATGCAATTTTCTGCCTCATCGGGCTGGCACCAATAATATGCAAAGGAAAGTCTGCTTAGTGTTGGTTAGCTGCTGGATAAACGCAGGACAATCAGTCTCCTTCTCTAGGGAGGCTATTTTCTTGACTCATATAGCCATTGACTCTTCCAATTACCAGAGCCCCCACACACGGTTTGCCTTTATCTATTTTTTTAACTTGCTGCTTTACTCTGCCATGGTATTATTATTAGCATTTACGCAGGTACATGCTTTTACGTTATCTGAAATATTTTAGTGATAGCTTCAGGGCATACATAAAAATCAGGAACCCAATGCCCTGCTCATAATTAAATAATGATAATATTTTAGAAAATGCATCTTTATGGGTAGTTGAAAGCCATAATGGACAATCTTTAAATCACACCTATCAGAGGTACATCAGCTCACGGTTGTTGATGTCTCACATTTGGGCTTCTATTGACATGCTACCCACAATGTGTCGTTGCTCATCATTGTCAGGGGTCCTGATAAAGTGATTGGAGTGATAAGAAACAGCTTCAAGTCAATCCTAATGTTATTTGAAATTACTTCTATCACAGTTGTATTCAAAGGCATCACGTCTATACTACCAAAATTCTTCAGGCTTCCCTTTACCATAACAAATACCTGAGAGAATCAACGTATAATGAGGAAAGGGTTGTTTAGCTCACAGTTTTGGAGATTTCAGTCCATGATGGTGTGGACCCATGGCCTTTCGGCCTCTGGTGGTGGTCAGGGGAGTGTGTCATGGTAGGAGTGTGAGGTGTAGCAAAACCCTTCCTCTCATGACTGGGATGTGAAAAGGGAAAGGAAGAGGAAGGGACCAGGATCTCACAGTTTTCCTTGGGGGCATGTTCCCAATAATCCAAAGCTTCCCTGGAAACTCCATTTCTGAAAGTTTCCACCATCTCCATGTAGTGCTGGGACTGGGCCTGTAACACTGGGCCTCTGGAGGACTTCCAGATCCAAACTAGGACAGTCAGCCACCCACTTCCCCCATGAGCTGAGGACTTCAGTAGAATTTTGCCTTTTGCTTTTCAAGACAAATCTTTTCAAAAGGGAAACCGGTGTGTGTGTGTGTGTGTGTGTGTGTGTGTGTGTGTGTGTGTGCGCGCGCGCGCGCGCACATTGGCTATCATTCATTAAGGAATCACCGAGGGCAAACTGTGTCAAGGAAATAATATTTACTACAGAGGATAATCAACTCTCTACTTGTTTGGGGGACTCAGTTATTTTTACTCTTGAATTTCCTATATAAACTCATTTTTAAACATTGATCTCAGACCTGTTATTTCCCCTTCAGATTTCTCAAGTGTCTCTGTATTGATTTTGAATTTCCTCTTTCAGTAATCAAAGTGCTTAATAGATGTATATTTCAAATAACAATAAATTAAAATCAAATTGCCCACTGAGAAAGGAAAGATGGCAATGAATCATATTGAGTAGAACACAGCAAAGATAAAGGAAGATTTTGTTTTGTTTCCTTTTACTTTTTTGCCTACTTTTTTTTTAAGGTAGACATTTGAATTTCAGAATAATTAGCTTAGGATTCACACCATTTTTTGCAAAAGAACATGCTTTGTTTTTCTTTTCTGGTTGCCTTCTGATTTGTATTTGCTCACACCCCACATGTGGCTGGGATGGAGGTACTCAAAACCTGCATTAGGGCCAGCTGCATTGAAGATTATCTGATATGATAATTTGGAAACATGATACTAAGCCTTGAAAATAATGAAGCTGAAATATGTCCTTCTCATCCTAGCTCTTCTCATTATTATTTTTTTTCTTCCTCTTAATGGAAATAAACCACCTTTACCCTAGAAAGAGAATAACTCACATTTTGTACAAAATTCTGAAATGAATTTAGGAATGACATTATTTCACTTGAGAGAAATGCACTGAAATGTGTAATCTCGGGGCCTTAATCGAGTGCACAGAGACTGAAGAATTGCTTTTTGGTTTATTATTAAAATGAAAGCTTTAGGTTTTCCTCACTGCCTTTCTTGAGACAGCGAGGCATGCATAAGTGCTTGGGTTCCGGAGTATGACTGCCTCTATTTGAATCTGGCCTCCGCCACTTACAGTTATTGGCCTTGGGTAAATGACTTCACCTTTATGTGCCTTGGTTTCTTCAGCTGTGAGAGGGGGATCATAATAGGACCTTTATCCTGAGGTCATTGGGAGTACAAATTGACTTAATACATACAAAGTGCTTAGAATAGTGCCACTCTTCTGAGATACTGTTCACGGTCTAAATCGTCTTAAATAATAAAGTAGCTCAAGAAAAATAAAAGTTAATAAAAAGATGGTGACAAACCCCTAATGATTAGTAACAGTTTTCTGGGCAGTGAATATTCCTTTTGATTTTTTTCTTTATCTAATATTTCAGGGCATCTTAATGCTTTTATTATTTTTTTGTGGGGAAAAAAGAAGAAATAAAATGCAAAAGCTCAGTGGGCAGATTTTTAATAGAACGTCTTCGCAGATGAAGGAGGATTACTAGTGCTCCGTCTTCAACATAATCTATGGTTGCCAGATGTAATAATAAAATGCATTTTGGCTTTGTCTACTTTTTTGGTTCAGTTGAAGAGAAACATGATATTTGGTGCAGCATCAAGGAAGAAGATGCTTTATAAAATTTCAAGGGACATAGTGTTTCTACATGTTGTAAATTTGTTCTCATAAAAAATGATCATATCTTGAAAATAGAAACAAAATGGGGAAAGATTTTGGGAAAGTTTCTAAACTTTCTAGAGCATATCTAATTATGTTCTTGATTATTACTAAAAAGGTTTTGTTTGGGATTGATGGTGGGAATCATTGTCATTTCCTTGCCTCCACCTGAATTTTTGCTAAATCATTTATCTCCAATGGTCTATAACTTGATGCAGATATTTCTGTTTTCAGCCCCGCATGATTCACTCCTATTCAAACATTTTTCTGTAATGTGTTGATTTTTCTATTTCTCTAACAATGATGGAGTTGCTGGGATTTTTTCCCCCTTGATTATGTAAAACTATGGGTAGAACCTCAACACCTATAGGGGTAATTTTTAATTTAAATGAAAATATATTTTGATAATGACTCTGTAAATGACACCAGTAAAATCAACACTTGCTTTTAGCACATGGGAACATACTTTAAACCACTGTTTCAGGATACTCTTGGTGGTTCAAAAAAGAGAATATCTTCCTTTTCACTTAATTCACACTCCGTTGAAATACAGAAACAGGAGTTAACCCCCAAGAGTAGTAATTTTCAAGTAAGCCACCACAGGAACTGCAAGGTCAAACTACCCTGAGGTTATTTAGTGATAGTTTATAAAGTTTAGACTTTTACTTCAGTGAGACCATCAATTACTGAAGGGTTAAAGATGAGCTTAGGAAAGGAAGAAGGGGGTGTAGGGCCATTTCCTCAAGTTCTTAGCGTTCCTGCCTGGCAGGTTGAGTCACACCAGTCTTTATTAAATGATGCATAATTCACTGATAAATTGGTTTAGCTCTGCCTGTTATAAGTCGGGCCTGAGGTTTTACAGGGGTCAGTGTAGAGGCACTGTGGCTGTTTCATGTCATTAGTTTCCAGTCAGTTGCAATGTGTAACCACTCTAGCACATGTCTTTCATTAATGGCCACAATGCACGCTTTGTGTGTGAACATCCTTAGATGGTAAAAGCCAATTTAGAGTGTTCTCACCTTCCTTTTATGCCAGTGGATTCCATCAGACCCACATGTGTGCAGAGCTCAAGGCTTTTGTAACAGGGTCAGCCTCATTTCCCATTTGTATTGCATCCTGCCCAGCTGATCCAAGCTAGAAGCTCTCTCTGAAGTTAATGGGTGTTGAGCACTGAATAAGACCGTAGTGTCAACCCGCCAAACTTCTTCCTCTCTGGAGTTCAGAAAGCTCTTGTAATCCCACTTCCTTTATAAAGCTTTCTTTTGCTAAATAGAAGACAGTGAGTTATTTTCTTCCATTAACACAGAAATAAAACCCAGACTTGTTTTCTATCAACACATACACCCGTTACCTGCCCCCTACTGGTCCAAATACTACTAACAAAGTAATTAGCTTTTGGTCAGGTTTCTGTGTGTGCAAGTAGTTACCTGCATGTTAATGAGTCCCTTGTGATCATATATATCATTGATTACTACAAAGGTAGGACTTTTTAACTCATTTTGTAGTCCATCTATAGTAATAGTGAATGCATGGCATTTTACAAAATGGATGAAGAGCATGATTTCTGTCTCATTCAGTCTCTCCACCTCATCCTTAGAATTGTCTTTTCAGTTAAGATGAGATTTGTTTGGACAGAGAGCAGCCTAGTTGCAAAGGGGAGGTTCTGTGAGAATATGGTTTTGAGTTTGAACCAACGTGTTCACATCTGGGCTCTATTACTTCATATAAAATATTCTCATGTATCTGAGTTTTTGTTTTCTCCATGGAAAATGGGTTGTATAATACTGCTTTCTTGGTGTTGCTATTGGCATTACATGAGATATTGTATGTAAATGTGCCCAGCAGTGCCTGGCACACAGTTGGCACTCTTCATTCATTCATTTATCAGGTATTCTGAAGGTCTACTATGCACTATTCTAAGTATGCATAATGAAAGACCAAAAAAAAAAAAAAAAAGTGACATGAGAAAGATAAGAAACTTAATAAGTAAGTATTTTATATTGTATGATAGACAGAGTAAGGGCTATGCAGAAAAACAAAGTAGGGTATGAAGTATGTGCACACAGAGCAATACCAGTGACACAGAATGGTCAAGGAAAGGCATCCCTGGAAAAATGGCATTTGAGCAGACCTGGAGGTGAGCAAGCAAACTGTGTGGATATATGGGGGAAGAGCTTTGAGAAAGGAGTGTACTGGGTACATGCTTAGCTCGTGTGATTGGGGCCAGAGTAGCAGTTGAGGCAACAGGGCCCTGTTCACTTAGTACCCTTGACCATTGTGAAGACACTGTTTTTTATATAAAAAATAGAGGATCATGAGGGCCGTTAGAGGGTTTTGACCAGAGGGATGTTCTGATTTAGTGTCTTAAGTCTATCTCCTGGCAAACAGACTCTGAGGTGTATAGTTGCATGCAGTGGATTTATTTTAGGAATGTTTTAGAAGAACACCTCTGAGGGAGGGAAGCTGCAGGATTGGGTAGAGGGAGGAGCTGAAACATGATACAATTGCAACTGAGGTCTCAGCTGAGCAACAGAGAGTCTGCAGAGCTGGCAGTTTCCTTCAGAATTGTCCCAAAATGAGGCAAAGGGTAGTGCTTTTGTATGCTCACATCACCAGGGGAAGGGCATAAACTTCAGGAAGCAACTCCCTTTGGCTGAGGGAAATTCCCAGAGGGGCATTCAAATGTAAGGGATTGTACCTAACACATCCAGCTGCTGGGGTAGCTAGCGCCCAGTCCTGGGGGTGGGGGGGGGTGGCGGATCTAGGTGAGGTCCCACAGCATCCACTACATTTAGGTCTTAGGAAGGCCAGGCTGGCTGCTATGCTGAGGATATGCCATAGGGAGATAAGATTTGCTGATGGATTGAATATAGGGTGTGAAAGTAAGAAGGGAGTCCAGGATAATTCCCAGGTTTTTGGCCTGAACAACTGTGAGGATAGAATTGCTGTTAAGGAGTGTGGGGAAGACTGTGAGACTTGCGGGCTTGGGGGAGGGGGAGTGAGGAGCTCAATTTTAGACATTTGAGTCAGACGTGCCTACTAAAGATCCAAGTGGGTGTGTTCAGTAGGAAGTTGGATATGTGAGTTTTATCTGGAGAGGTATTTTTGTAGTTCTTGACATATATGTAGTATTTAAGACCATGAAACGGGATGAAATCACCAGATGCAATAAATAGACAAGAGAAGATCTAGGGACACTCCCTGAGGTCTAGCTTCCTTTGGTCACCTTTATGATTAGTATTAAGTTTCCTCCTCAGAAAGAGAAGATCCTTTGTCCAGGATGCTGTGGTGATTGTCTTACAGAGAGCCTGTGGTAGGTAGAATAATGGTCTCCCAGAGATGGTCATGACCTCATCCCCAGAATCTGAAAATGTCACCTTTCATGGCAAAAGAGGCTTTGCAGATGTGGTTAAGAACTTTGAGATGGGAAGAGTAGCCTGAATTATCAGTGTAAGCACAGGCTTCATAAAAGAGGAAGGCAAGAGCGTCAGAGCCAGAAAAGGAGGTGTGACCATAGAAACAGAGGTTAAGTGATGTGCTTTGAAGATAGAGGAAGGAGCCACAGAACATGGAATGCAGGCAGTTTCCACAGGCTGGAAAATGCTAGAGCCTCCAGAAAGAATGCAGCTCTGCCAGTACCTTGATTTTAGCCTATGAAACACATTTAAGATTTCTGATGGTCAAAATAGATTTGTGGGTTTTAAAAAAATATTTATTTGTTTTAGTTGTACACAATGCCTTTATTTTTAATAAGGGCTGTGCAGTGCTTTACCGCTGAGCTACAAGCCCAGATTTGTGGTGTTTTTTTTTTTTTTTTTTTTTTTTTTTGCAGTGCTGGGGATTGAACCCAGGGCCTTGTGCATGCAAGGCAAGCACTCTACCAACTGAGCTATATCCCCAGCCCTGTGGTGTTTTAATGTTTAAGAGAATTGGAATTTTTCTATTGTAGGATATTTGGATATCAGACTCAGTAGAGCAAAGTGGTTAAGAGCATGGGTTTTGAAATCTTGTACTACTAAGTTTAGTTCCTGGTTTTGGCAGTGCAAGTTACTTGGGTGAGTTACTTTTCTGATCTGCTATAGCATCAACAGGAAACTGTTGAGATACATGTAGTCTGCTTTGTCCAATAGGAGCTAAATTTTATGATGGAGAATTATAAGTAGATACCTTTTAGGGATCTGATATGCTGGTGTTTGCTTGTAAATAAAAATACTTCCAATTATATTTGTTCTTTTTCTCTACCTTTCCATCCCTCCCTTTTTTTCCCCTCCCTCCATCTGTGTTTCTCTTTCCTCTACCTCCTTCCATCCACCCATCCAACTATTATATATCTGATAAATTAAAATGAGCTAATAATTGTTACAAATTGCCCAATTCACTAGTATAATTTTACTACTTTGTGAATATAAGATTTATACCACATTGGCTAAAGATTACAACCTCCCTTTTAAATAAATCATTTACCATTCACTGTTGAGGATAGGTGTAGTATCTACAATTGATGGATAAATGTAATATCTACAATTCAACATCAATTTTTCTGTTTCCATTGGGTGTACTTTGTGGTTTCTTTGCAATATTTCTGTTTGTATTGGAGTCTGCTCTGAAAGACATCCAGTCAAATGGTGCTTGCCAAAATTAATGATGCTAAAAGTACAATGTGAAGTTCACAAAAATTATTTTGGTTGGCTTTTTAATTAAATCAGTGAGATTTAGTTTTATGATTTCTTAAAACTTTTTTTTTGAGGCTGGGTGATTAAAAATGGAATTGAATGCTCCTTGTTTTATTTTTTAAACCATGTATATTTTTTGAAAACATTAACATTGACAATTGTATACTTCTTTGTCTTCTGAGAGAACTGGAATTTTTCTATTGTAGGATATTTGGATATCAGACTTAGTAGAGCAAAGTGGTTAAGAGCATGAGTTTTGACTTAGTAGAGCAAAGTGGTTAAGAGCATGAGTTTTGAAATCTTGTAGTACTAAATTTAGTTCCTGGTTTTGGCCATGCAAATTAGTTGGGTGAGTTACTTTTCTTACCTAAGGCTCAGTTTCCTTGTCCATAAAATGATAACAATATCTTCCTCATAGGAGTATTCCTCATGGATTAAACAGGGAGTTTATGCAAGCCCAATGCTTGGAATAGAAAGTACTCAAGAAACAGTGGCTTCAGTGACAGCTGTCATGAACTTTCCATAGCAGCTGAGTTAGGAATAGAAGCATCCACATCTGAGAATCGTTCTCATTTATGCCCCTGGTGCTCTTTTATTTTAATAATCCATTTATCAAGCCATTGGTATTCTGCTGCCAAAACAATTTATAAGCCAATTAACCCTGCTGGCCGGACACTTTTAGCAGCATGACATTGTCATATGTGTCACAGATGGCTCAAGGCAAGAAGAGTTCACTGCCTCGAGAGGCAAATTATTTTACTAACTCCTCTGCTGTAAAATGTGCTACATCTGTGAAGCATCCCTTGGTGATATTTTATTTTACAGCACCCTGCACTGACCATTTTGCAAAATAATGATGCTCTCCTTATCAGCTCATCTTCTGTCCGTTGGTAATTTATCTGAATGGATTCTTTCAGCATCAATATACAGTACAGGTGTAGGTGAGATATAGGATGTAATAACAGTGGGCCACAGTGTAGCAGACAGGATTTAAAGTACCATTGATTATAGTGGTGAAATAGGTACTAGGCAGAATTTGCTATTTCCTGGAAGGGAGAACATCTGGAACTATGTACAAATTGTTCCCAGAAGAAAGTGCACCTTTGAATTTGTGTTAAAATCTGCATGCTGTTATTTATTTGGAAGTCTTGCAAGTATGCATATTTAAATCTGTGCTTTGTTTATGTCTTAGAGTTGGTGCTTCATAGAAATGGAGTCTCCTATAACATAATCAGGTATTTTGTAACTTTGGGAGCAGGAAGGAGAACTCCCAAGACTCTTAACTCCTTTTTATCTCTCTCTCTTTTTTTCATACTGAGAACAATTATTCTATCAAGTTGTCTTCAAGGAAAGGTTTAATTTTTATCCAGTCAGCCCCCTTGGTCCCACTTCCTTTAAATAATTAAAAAAATGATTTTTTAGTTGTTGATGGACCTATATTTTATTTCTTTATATGTGGTGCGGAGAATTGAACCAAGTGCCTCATACATGCTAGGCAAGCACTCTGCCACTGAGCTACAACCCCCGCCTCTTTTAAATGATTTTTAAAGTCCTTTTTGGAAGATGCTGAACATTTAAGATCACCTGTATGTCCGTTGTCCAGGATTAACTGCAAAGCAGGGATTTTAAAGAATGATGGTTTTAACTGTCATTGAGTTGAGAGGAAATTGTAGGGAGAGCAATGAAGCATGTGTTGTTGAGGGTGAGTGGGAAACTGCAATGGCCTCAAAATTTCTGCATTTTGTCTGTTTAGGGACATGAAAACCTCCGTTGAAGATATGGCTTTAATATTGCTGTTTCTACCATTCTCCTCTTACCTTTTATTACCAACTTACTGCTGACATGGAAAAATGGAATAGGAATGGAATATTTTCCTGTTAAGCTTAAAATATTTGAGCTTCCTGTGTCAACTTTGATGTTGTGAGGGGTCATACTGGTCATTGTCATAGATGATGAAAGCAATCTGGCTTCCAAATATTTCTGCATAAGATTTCAGTAGAGTTTTATGCATAACATTTAAATTATCCTTAAGCCAATCCAATGATTAATTTTATTTTCCCAGTATTATTAGCCACGTCCACTTCCAATCCCCACTTCCACCCTTTTCCCAGGTTTCCAAACAGAGATTCTCTGGAACAGGCAATCAGATATGTTCCTTGGATTTCAATTTTCCTAAAGAAATTGATCAGATCTCCTATCTCACAGTTTCCACAGCCAGCCTTTTTTCTTTGGGTCTGTGATCACATTTGATAAAGCAATAGATTCATGAATTATGATCATGAGACTTAAAGAATGGCTTATTGCTGTCAATGCAAAGGATAGTGACTTAAAGCATTTGCCAGCGTTTGGTTATGAATTACACAACTACACACACACATTTGAGGGCTGCAGCACAGCTTCTGTGAGTAACAGAGCTGCGTTCCTGAGGGACGAAGCATCATGGCTGTATTTACTGGCTGGCTGGCTGGAGTTTCCTGTGCTCCAAGGAGACTCTGACTTACTTCTCAAGACCTATATGTATGATTCTCAGGGTGAAAAGAATTTCCCAGAAATAGGAGTCTAGGGAAATAATGACTATTCTTTTATGCTGCAGAGACTTGGGTGAACGTTTACCAAGTCTGTTTAAATTTATAACTTGGGAGAAAAAGTTTTTAAGGCAGCATTTGTTCAGTTACGAATATAATTATGCATTTGACTAGCAGTCAAGGTATAAATAATACACTTTGAACATTTTGTAATTAGTTGAGACATAAATACTGGATCAAGGGTTTCAATGAGAGAGTCTCCTTTGGGTTTCAGCCTTTTCTCTTCCTTTGATACAATTAAAACATTCCTAAATATATTGAAGCATATGTGCATGTATAAACACAAATGCTCACATAAGTAAGAGCATCATATGCTATGTCCAACCTCAAAAAAGGCAAAAATTTAATGAACAGTGCAACCCTGTCATGAATTCTAACTGTTTTCTGATGAGATAAACAATGACTCTTAATTAGAAGCTAAAAATTTTAATTAAGATGATTCTGTAGTAATTATCCCTGTTGTCTGCTTCAATGGATTTTAATGAAAAAGATTGATTAGGTATAAAACTAGTAGCATAATTACACATTCAGGGTTACACTGGCAACTGAGGTGAAAGTAATGTGATTAAACCCTAAAATACATTCCTTCACAAAGAATCTTAGACTGTCAAATCTGGTGCAGTGTCTGTAAGCTTCATTTTTTTTTATGAATATCTTCAACATCCTGAAGTAAAAACAGATTCAGCTACAACTGGTTCTTTTATGCAAAAATATTTATTGAGCACTTACTATATGACACAGTAATAACAGTGGCATAAAGCATGATCTTTGAAATTAGATATACTTGTTCAAAGTCTCAGTTCTTTTACTAGGCAGACTTGAGACACTGAAAAAGCACCTCAACCTCTTGTCACATTAGTTGCACCATCTGTAAAAGAAGATAAATAATACGTATGTGGTTATTGAGTTTGTACATGAATCAGTGTACATTCCTACCATAGTACTTAGTACTGAGTATGTGCCTCTATCCACATGGACTATCATTACAATTTGAATCAGTGAGTACGGTCTGTAGACTCCCAACAGTTTACAAAAAAATCTAAGGCAAAGAGAAAAAAAATGTTTACAGGTAGACTTGGGACTTAAAAGCATGATATTAATTGACTTTGCAACAGAAATAAGCAGTTGTCAAGAAGTTCAACAAGTAAATATTTCCAAAAATAGAGAACATTCTCTCTCTCTTTTGCCTTAGCAATCTCCTTCCTGGAAACTCAGGCAAATTGACTTCTAGAATTACTTCATTTTCTTATTTGCTTTAGAATGCAGAACAAATTTCTGCATCTACCAATTCAAGTTATCTCAACCAGTCTCTGTTGGCTGAGCATACTTTGTGCAGAAGTTGGAGTGAGTGAAGAATGTGTGTGCAGAGTTGGATGGATTAATCCCACATAACTTCACAGGCATGTCCTAGCCTCTCAGCCTTGTTCTCATTGGCCCTGTGCTGTGACATCTGAGCCAACCGCTCACAGACTGTGTAAACATAGTGTGTGTGACTAGGCATGAGTGAAGAAATTCAGAAAAATTCAGGTCACCTGAGGTTAATCACTAAATACTTCATAAGGCACCAAGGGAGTTTTCAGGCAACTTGGACAGGAGGTGGTCAAATTACTGTGCCAACAAGGTCGTAAGTCATCCTTGAATTCTTAGATGATGAGTGCTGCATTTAAATCTGGAAGGACCTGGATTTGAAACTTAGATCCTTGATTAATGAGTGGTATAATCTTATGCAAAATATTTATCGTTTCTGAGACCATTTTGTTATCAAATACAATAAACTATGTGAGATTAACAAACAAATCATGCAAAACACGACTCTTTCCTAGATTTGTCAATCTATCCACCACCAAATATATCCAAAAACGGCACCCAGCAGTGGAAGTTCAAACATGGATGAGATACACTCATGCCTTCAAGAAGCTTTCAGTTGAACAAAATGTAAGTCAGCAGAAAATTACTATGTAAAGTGAGAAAGGCTTGGGCCAACAGAATGCTTGGGATGCTTTCAAAGCCAAGAGAATCATCTAATCCAGACTGAAGAGGTAGGGCATGCTTTCTGGAGAGATTGATACTTGATCCGGATCATTAAGGATGAATGAATTAGCTGAGGGATCAAGGCAGCAAGGGCATCCAGAGCGGAGAGAGCTGTTTGAAGGAAAGCCTGGAGGTGCATGTGAAAGAGAAGAGTGGGCAGGGAATTACATTGGCAGGGGTGGAACATCATAAGATTTTCCTTGGGGCAGAGGGAGTGGCAGAAGATGACCGAAATGTTAAGTATGAACACATGGACATCCAGGAGGCCCTTAGGTATCAAAAAATGATTTTAGCCAGGTGCATGCTATGACAAAAATTTATATTTTAGGAAAATTATTTTGATAGTACTGTGGAGGGTAGATTAGAAGGGGTGTCTAGTGATGGAAAAAGTTGAGAGATGCATTTATTCAATAAAAATTATTTCTGACTCTCTGGTATATACCAGGCTGTTCATTTTTTGTTTGCAGAAAATGTCATGTGAGACATGAATCTGCTCTCAAGGTGATCATAAAATATGTGTCATACTTAAAATGTAAAATGTCACTTACAGGGCTGTGTGATAATGCATGGTTGAGGCTGTTGTGGTTAACGCAGGTGAGAAGTGATGAAATGCTGTCTAATTTGGCAGTGGAGGTGAGGGGATGGATAAACTTAAGAGAGAGTGAAATGGTATCATTGGTGTAATGCCCAGAGAACAGACCCCCAAAGACCACCTAGGAATCCAGAGTGTATGCAAAAACAAAGAACCTTTATACAGGCTTAAGCTCAGACTCCCAGACCTCACCAACACAGTGGATTTGTGATGAGAGCCCTGAACTCAGGAGGGGTGAGCCTTTTATTGGGGTTGAAGCAAGGAGAGGGAGGGGGTTCACATGATTGGCCATCCTTACAGTTAGGGTGCCTTGTCACATTGCAATAGGCCAGGGGAGCTTGTGCGCGCCAAGCATGTTGATAACTGAGGGGGTTTTTATTGGTGGAAGCTGTCTTCAAAGCAATGGAATGTGCTAACTGTTTATCAAGCACACTGCAGTGTCCTGCTTTTATCTTATAAGGTTTTATTGTGCGTGGGGCTGGCTTAAAATGCCCAGACTTGTTCTCTCTTTGTCCCCAGTAGCCGGAGACTTGTAACAGCTTGAGACTGACAGAATAGAAATAGCTGATTACTAAATAGAGTCACAGCAGTTTGACTCTTTTTATCTTAAAGCCAAGCATTTTACAGAAGCAAAAACAAGTGGTTAGACTAAAAAGGGGTGTGGTGCTAAAAAAGGGAGGGGGGAGGTTCTACAATTGGTAGGACTTATTTGTGAATGGGCAAGTAATTGTACATCTAATTATTATATGAGACTAGAGGATCGACAAGATCTTTCTCCTGGGCATCCTAGAGATTGTGGTGGACATTAAACCTCATCAGAATTTTATGATGATTCCACTAAATTTGAACCTGAGACTTCTACTACTTCTCTGGGAACTCCTTGTGCCTTTGGGGAAAATATATAGAAATAAGGACTTGTTCTTGGACAGTTTATTTAATCTTACCAAGGAAAAATAATGCTGCCTGCTTTTCATAAAAACAAAGAAAAAGTACCAAAATCTTAAATATTTTTAGTAGAAGTTGCTGTGGCCAGCTCATTAATATTTTTTCATGATTATATATTGAATGTAATGAGAATGGCTATGTGAACATTTAGACTGTAGATTACATAGTGATGAAACAAGTACACATGGATGACTTCACCAGAAATATAGAGAAGATATGGGTATCACCTTGAAATAGAGGTTTCAGACTGTCAGTCAGCCTGTGAAGCACCCTGTCCAATTTATCTTTGGATGCTGAACTTGACATTGGGTTGCCATGTTGATGGTGACTCTTTGTGATTGTGAATATGGTAGATATACCACAAAGGGGACTCTTTTGACCTTTAGTAATAAGATGAAGTTTGCTGTTCCTGGCATATTTCCCTATTATGCTATATAACATTAGAACCGCTTCCCCCTGCTAATTGTGCTTTGGTACTTACTATTCACCCTGTCATCATCCTGAATGATTTGTTGAAGAGAATGTCCTTTTTCCAGTATATGTTCTTGGTGCCTTTGTAAAACTGTCAGTTGGCTGTGCATGTATGGACTAATTCCTGGATTTTCTTTCCTGTTCCTTTGGTCTAAATGTCCATTTCATGCTCGTATCATGCTATTTTAATTACTGTAACTTTGTAGTATGTTTTGCAGTCAGATATTTTGATACCTCCAGCTTTTGTTTTTTATTTTGTTGTTGTTTCTTTCTGTCCACTAGGGATTTCTTGAGCTATTCTGGATCTTCTGCAGTTCCATATTTATTTGTTATTTCTTTCTAGTTCTGCGATGAATGCCATTGATGTTTTCATGGGGGGATTGCATAAAACCTGTAGATGACTTTGGATAGTATGAACATTTTAACAATATTAATTCTTGCAGTCCATGAACATGGGATAGCTTTACTTTGTGGGGTGTGTGTGTGTGTGTGTGTGTGTGTGTGTGCTATAATTTCTTTGATCAGTGTTTTCTAATTTTCATTGTATAGATCTTTCACTTCCTTGGCTAAATTTATTCCTAGATTTTTTTTGGTTAATATTGTGAATAGTTTTTTGGGGGATTTCTTTTTCATATAGTTTGTTATTGCTGTTTAAAAATGCTACTATGTTTTATATATTGATTTTTGTATCCTGCAACATCACTAAATTCACTTATCAGTTTTAACAGTTTATTGTTGGTGTGTTTAGGTTCACATTACCTACAAAAGGTGATAATTTGACTTGTTTTCTCCTTTGAATGTCTTTATTTATTTCTTTTTGTCTAATTTCCTTGGCTAAGACTTCCAGTACTATGTTGAATAAAGTGATGAAATTGACATTCTTGTTTTGTTCCAGACCTTCAAGGGAATGCTTTCAGTTTTTCCCCATTTAGCATGATGTAGGCTGTGAGTTTGTCATATATAACATTTGTGTTGAGGTATATTCATTCTAGATCTAATTTGTTGAGGGTCTCTATCCTGAAGGGATATTGAATTTACTGAATGCTCTTTCCTGGAAGTGTGGAGATGATCATGCTTTTTGTCTTTCACTCTGTTGATGTGCTGTATTATGTTTACATAATACAGGATTTGCATATGTTGAACTATTCTTGCATCTCTGGAATAAATCACACCTGGTCTTGTGTGTAATCTTTCTGATGTGCTATTGGGTTTGGTTTGCTATTATTTTATTAATGATTTTTGTATCTATGCTAATCAAGGTTACTGGCCTACAGTGTTCTTTTGCATATCACTGACAAAATACCTGACAAAATAAACTTAAAAGGAGGAGAGGTTTACTTTGGCTTATGATTTTCCTCCATGGTCAGTTGGACTGATTGATTTGAGGCCTGTGATGAGGCAGAACATCATGGCAGAGGAGCTGCTCACCTCATGACAGGAAGGAGAGGGAGAAGTGGGGGAAAGGAGGAAGGGAGTGGGGAGGGAGGAAGAGTCCTGATATTTCCTTCAAAGGTATACCCCTAGTGACCTAACTTCTTTCTCCTAGGTGTTACTTCCTAAAGGTTACATACCTCCTAATAGTGCCACAGGTTAGCAACCAAGTCTTTTAACACATGAGCCTTTGGGAGACATTCCAGATACAAACCATAGCAACGGTGCATTTTCTTCCTGTCTGCTGCCATCTCAGGTCTCCATGTCTAATAGGGTTCTTGTCTTTCCCTTGCTCCATTCCAATGCTCTCCCTTGGCTACTCACTTGGAAGGCAGCTGTTTATTTGTTGGTTTGTTCTTTGTGGAGGAGGAGAAAGAGAGTGCTGGGTACCTCTATTCATTTACCTTGGAATGTTCAAGATGAACATATAAACTTTAGATTACAATGACATGCTTGTCACTGAGGAGTCTGAGAGTTGATTTGCAAATTCTTCACATCATTGTAGCCAATTTGCTATTACCTGGCTGGTTGGATATTAGAACACATGGGCTTATATTTTTTATATCTGATGTTAAGGTTTGGATGTGAGGTGTCCCCCCAAAAGTTCACTGTGTTAGACAATGTGAGAGCATTCAGAAGGGAAATGATTGGATTGTGATAGGCTTAACCCAATCAGTGAATTAATTAATATCATGATAAGATTAACTGGTAACTGGAGGCAGGTAGTGTGTGGCTGGAGGAGGTGGGTCCCTGGGGGCATGGCTTTGGGGAATATATTTGTATCTGGCAAGTGGAGATCTCTCTCTCTCTCTCTCTCTCTCTCTCTCTCTCTCTCTCTCTCTGCCTTCTGATCATCATGTGAGCTGCTTCCCTCTGCAGCACACTTCTGTCCTGATGTTTGGCCTCACCTGGAGCCCTGAGGCATGTTGTTGGCCTTCTATGGACTGAGACCTCAAATAAACTTTTCCTCCTCTACAATTATTCTGGTCGAACCTTTTGGTTATACAGTCATGAAAAAGTAGACTAAAACATTTGATAATTCCCTTTTATTTTCCTCCAACATTAAGCATTAGATATATTTTAATCAATAGCATAATATTTTAATTAAGTATATATTTTTTCTAATAGTCTTCAGATCTAAATTTACAACTTTCTGGAATTTTTAATGTTTCATAGTCTATAGTTGCAGTAAAACATTATTGATCTTATCAATGAAATCATTTTATGTTATTGTTCTGAATACATGATCTTTTTTTTTTTTTTTAAATTTTTTTATTATTTATTTACGTATTCATCATGCACAAGTATAGTATCTTTTTACATACAACTGCTTGTATACAAAGTATATAAGTACCATTCAGATCTTCAATCATGCATTTAGGATAATGATATCCATCTCATTCAATCACCAATTTTTTTCCAACCCCCCCCTTACTCCCTCCCTCCCCTCCCTTTCCGTTGTGAATACATGATCTTTTGTGAACTCCTTGTTAAAAACTACTCAAAGGAGCAGCTTCTTAGAGAAGTTAATAAGTTTATTTACTTATTTCTCTGATTGTGATTTTTCTCCCATCAATCTAGTTTGTGACCTAGTAAGGACTAAAACTGGCTTTTATTGCAAAAATATGTACAATTGTTAAAAACAAAATAAATAAAAAGCACCAAAACAAACAAATAAATAAAAAGCTACACCCTCCCAAAAAAAGCCAGCTAGAAATTGGAGCCATAGAATGAATATATATATATATATATATATGTATGTGTATATATATATATAGTATATCTTATATATGTATATATATTAATATATCTAATATATATATATACATATATATATATCTCCACATACACACACACACACACACACATATACACTAAATATATACTAAATACTCAGTTGCTGGTCTCTACATGCAATGGAGAATGTTTTGTAAATTTGGCTGCAATAGTTGGAAGGGACTATTGATGTCATCTTTCTATGCATAATTAAGAGATCAGGAATATGATAAATTTAGGAAAATAATCAAAGACTAGAAACCAAAACACAATTCATATTTTCCTGACAGGATAAAGGAAAGCAGAAATAGGGTAACATTTTTAAAATTGTGACCTTGGAAGCATGTAGATTTTACTGCCTATTAATAGATAGTGTTGATATGTCTATTCTAAAGAATTTTTGAACACTTAACTAGTAGTTGTTGTCTTTACTGAAGAAGCTTGTTGATAAAAATCAAGCTCCCTTTAAAAATTCTTAGTATAAATGTCAGATAAATGTTGCTACTAAAACTGTCATAAAATGAAAATTTTCTATCTGTAAAAATAAAATGTGTATATTTTATTTGTTATGATAGTAATTACCTGAGATCTTAAAAATAAAACAGTATATATGTAAGTAAAATTATAATAGTTTGTAAACATCAAGAGACATTGTTCTGCATTTTATAAACAATTTCAATATGATTTTCAGTAAACTGTGAAATGATATGCTTCTTAACAGCTTCTTTTGAGAAGGTACAAATGTATCTAGGATTTTCAGTTGTATTGACAGGGAGTGAGTATGCTGTAGACACTTCCTTGTTGACAGCTCAGTAATGACTTGGAGCTAATTTTATTGTTTTTGTTCAGAAAGAAATGAAATGAAAAAGATCTTTGTGAAACCCTTCATCTTTGAGATTCAAAGAGGGAATTATAATAAGTAGGAGCAGGTTTAATCTACAATCATCACAGTAATTACACCAATGGAACAAAATGCAGAGTGTGAGATATCATCCCCTTCATCCTGCCAGGTTCCACAGCTGCTGGCCCATTAGATCCACCTAGTGTGAAAATAACTCAGAAAAAAAGAAATAATGATTGAACTAGAAGCCAAATGCTTACTAAATCACTATTCAGAAGTAAGCATCCATCACCTAGAAAAGTCATTCCTTCAGAGAGCCAACATTAACCACATGGGGCTTGAGAAAATGGTACAACGGCAATGCCATCAGACACATTACCCAGTGATGCAAACGTTTGATTATCTCATTCAACAACTATTTGACAAATGTTACTTTTCCAGGCATTTTTCTTGGTGTTGGGTTATACAGTGGTGAACCAAATGGCTCAGGTCCTGTCATTCATGGAGTATATAGTCTTTCTGGGGGAGAAATCTATAGTAAATAGCAATTATTGTATTCTAAGGAGTGTTAAAGAAGCACCCAGTCTAGATTTGTACCTCACAAAGGTGCTCTGAAAGAAATACACTGCAGATTAGTATCACATGCAGCAGTCACTATCATCAGAAGAGTTTATTATGTATTGGCTGAGTGGAGACAATAGGAGTTCTCTCCTCTAGAAATGAAGGAAAAAAAGGGAAATAAAAACCTGCACTAAAAATTAGCCTAGGAATAAAAATTCTCAAACTCATGAAAAAAATATGATACCATGGAAGATACCTAAAATGAAAAGGAAAAAAATCCAAAATCAGGATATGAATTCATATTCTGACTAATTGTAGAGAATCTGAGAAAGACTTTGAAATGGTTGTCAAAAGAATGGAAAGTATGAGACAAAATCAACTTTACACCAAAAAAGAAAATAACCCAATCAATAAATGGGCTAAGGAACTGAAAAGACACTTCTCAGAAGAAGATATACAATCAATCAACAAATACATGAAAAAATGTTCAACATCTCTGGCAATTAGAGAAATGCAAATAAAAACTACTCTAAGATTTCATTTCACCCCAGTCAGAATGGCAGCTATCAAGAACACAAACAACAATAAATGTTGGAGAGGATATGGGGAAAAAGGCACACTCATACATTGCTGGTGGGACTGCAAAATGGTGCAACTGCTATGGAAAGCAGTATGGAGATTTCTTGGGAAAATGGGAATGGAACCACCCTATGACCCAGCCATCCCACTTCTGGGTCTGTTCCCAAAAGACTTAAAAACAGCATATTACAGCGACACAGCCACTTCAATGTTTATAGCAGCACAATTCATAATAGCTAGGTTGTGGAACCAACCTAGATGTCCCTCAGTAGATGACTGGATAAAGAAAATATGGTATATATACAAAATGGAATTTTACTCAGCAATAAGAGAGAATAAAATAATGGCATTTGCAGGTAAATGGATGAAGCTGGAGAATATAATGCTAAGTGAAATTAGTCAATCTCAAAAATCCAAACACCAAATGTTTTCTCTGATATAAGGAGGTTAGTTCACAGTGTGATTGGATGGGGGTACATAGGATTAGAGGAACACTAGAATGGTCAAAGGAAAGGGAGGGCAAGGGAGGGAGCAGGGGGGGAAAAAGGGGGAAAATGGTGGTTGAATGAGATGGATATCACTATCCTAAATGCATGATTAAAGATCTGAATGGTACTTATATACTTTGTATACAAGCAGTTGTATGTAAAAAGATGATATACTTGTGCATTTTGAATAAGTAAATAAATAATCTAAAAAAAATCAGGCAGGGATAAAATAATATACTGGTCAATGTGAAAATGATCCAATCAAATACCTCAGAAATAAAAATGTAGTCAGTGAAACAAAAAATTCAATGTATTGGGCAGAATAGAATAGACATAGTCAAAAGAAGAATAATGAACTCAAAAGATAGTACTGAAGTGCACATCCATCATTCAGCATGAAGAAACTATATGCAAAAGGTAGTTAAAAACCATGAAAGATTGAGATGCTCTAATATTCATTGTTATATGAGTTACAAAAGGAGGGGGAGGGATGGAAAACATATTAGAATATAAGCATGTGAAAGATAATTGTTAATAAAATTTCTCAAATTTAAGATTATTACCCATAGATTAGAGGTATACTTAGCATATGAAACTACATAAATAAAAATATATTCTCTTTTGGAAATGTTATAGTGGAACTACATCATTAAGAATAAAGAGGGGCTGGGGATATAGCTCAGTTGGTAGAGTGCTTGCCTTGCATGCACAAGGCCCTGGCTTCGATCCCCAGCACCACACACACATATACAAAAGACCCCAAAACAAAAACAAGAAAACTCTTTAAGTTACCAGAAAAAATGTACAACATAGGTGTAAATTAAAAATTAGACCAACTGCTGTCTTTTCCTCTGAGACAGTTTATGCCAGAGAGAATGCAGTAATAGCTGAGACATCCTGAGGGAAGATATAAGTAAACTTAGAATCATGGCATTTGCAGGTAAATGGATGGAGTTGGAGAAAATAATGCTAAGTGAAGTTAGCCAATCCCCAAAAAACCAAAGGTTGAATGATCTCTTTGAAATGAAGATACTAACTTATAAAGGCAAGGGAGTGGGGATGAGAGGAATGAAAGAACTTTAAATAGAACAAAGGGGGGGGAGGGGGAGAGGGCAAGGGGATAGGAATAATGGCAGACTGAGTTATCCATGATTACTCTAAATACATGTATGAAGACACAATTGTTGTAAAAATACTTTATATAAAACCAGCAACTTGAAAAATTGTGCTCTTTATATGTAATATGAAATGAAATGTACTCTGCAAACATGTATAACAAGTTAGAATAAAACAAAAAAGAATTGAACCTCAAAAAAAAAAATTGTCTACACAAAAACATCATGTAAGAAGACAGGGAAGGTAAAGAGAATTCAAGACTTCTAGCAAGCATGAGAAATTAGTCATTCATAATCACTGATTTTTTTTTCTTTGACAAGAAAGTGAATGTAGAGGGAAGAATGTGTCAAATGAGAAACAATAGGGAACACAAAAATTAATGGAATATATTTAAAAATTTAACTTGATTATAAGAAATGTCTTCTTTGTTTACAAGAGTTACTAGTAAAGTACTATAAAAATAACAACATGTGGAACTGTTCAAGGGTTCCAAGTGTGTTGTACTCATTGTTTTAATCATGAGTAGAATGTAAGTACTAAATAATTCTAGATTTGTGAGAAAATTCTGTGGTTAAGTTTAAATCTTAATATATGAAAGCAAATCACCAGAATAACAGCAATATAATCTACATTTTAAAAATTAACAGAAGGAAAAAATCAAAGGCATAAAAACAATCGATTGAACAGGAGTTCGGATAGTGAAGAAAGGACCATGAAACAAAACAAAACAAAGAAACAAACAAAAAAAGCACAGAATCATACAGTGGAAGTAAGTCCAAATAACCAGTAATGCCATAATCACAATAAATATACATTGATGAAATTCATCTGTTGGAAGATGTATTATCAAGTTAGTTATAAAACTCAGTCAGACCAAAGGCTCAATGTTCTCTCTGATGTGAGGATGCTGACTCACAATGGGGGGAGGGAGGTGTGAAGTTTCACCTGATTAGACAGGGTGGAATGTGGGGAAGGGTGGGAGGATGGGAACTGGAAAGACAGTAGAATGAATCAGACATAACTTTCCTATATTCAATATAAGAATACATGACCAGTGTAACACCATATCATGTTACAACCACAAGAATGGGAAGTTATACTCCATGTATGTGTGATATGTCAAAATACATTCTACTGTCATGTGTAACTAAAACGTACACCCCCCCCCCCAACAACCAAACAAAACAAACAAAAAAACTCAGTCAGCTTTACTCTGGATCTAAGAAAATTCTAAAACAAAAAGACACTGAAAGGTTGAAATCACAAGGATGCCAAAAGATCTATTGTATAAACATCAATTAAAGAAAGTTAGGGTCTCCAAATGAAACAAAATTTAAAGTAATAAAAGTATACAGAGGTACACTTGTAAAATATTTTGCAAAGAAATAATCTACCAAGTTGTCACAATGATCAGCAAATGTGTATGTAACAAAATACCTCCAATATATAAAACAAGAACTAAAAGGAATAAGCAACAAACAAAATCAATCACAACAAAATTGATAGATTGTGAACATAAAAACAAGGAAAATCAAAAGCTAAGAAGTATTGAAAGAAAAAATTCCATTTGCTGTCATCTCTGTATGTGTAGTCTATTCAGACCTCTATATTATCTTCAATAATAGATAAGTTTTTTTTCTAATTTTTTGACCATAAGTCAGTTAAAACATTAGTTGAAAAGTTGTCAGGCATTTGGAAATATTAAAGCATATTTTTAAATAACTTGTAGGTTAAAAAAGAAACAAGAAAAGCTGTGTTAAAATTAAAGCACTACATATCAGGAATGGAGCAAGATGATAGCTGAGTAAGATCCTATAGCGGTCAGCTCCCCACAGGCCCCAGTTTGAACAGCTATTCATAAATCAAACTACCTTCACAAGAGGTGAGGAAGCCACGTGAAAGACCACAGAGCCTGACTTTAATGAAGTGAAAGGACAAGACACATTGAAGAAGGCAGGAAGTAAAGAGTTGTCATATTACCTCTCCCCCAACTTCAAGCAGCATGGAGAAAGACACCTCCTATTTGTGGGAGGGAGAGGGAGAATTAGGTACATTTGAAACCACATTAGGTAGATTTGAAACCTGTACCAGGCTTGCCATGGTAAAACCAGATGCTGGGAAGAGTCAAACAACCCCTACCCTAGGCCAGTACTTTTGGACAGACCCACTGGAACTGCATTAGCTAGAGAGGTGACTACCTCCAGCACTCACTTCTAACCTTGGGTAGAAGAGAGGGCAGCAAGGCTCCACTTACTGGGGACCAGGGCATGAAAGCTAACATAGGACTTTGTTTTGGAGCTCAGTGAGACCCAACACCAGGCAGAAACCAGTCTCCATACCCAGGTCAGGGCTCATAGATGGAGACTTTAAGCCTGTCCTAGGATCATTGAAAGACATGCATGATGGGGGGCAGAGACTCAAGTTTTGACCTGCATCAGTGCAAGCCTTGTACTGGGTCTTAGGCACCCCATAAACCCAACAGTGTAGGTCCCTGTGGCTGTGAGACTCAGGTGTGACTCAGATTATCATCAGTCTTCATGGCTACGGACTACTTTTACCAACAATATCTCAATCTTGGGTCTCATAGTATAGAGTTATATTCCATTTGCTGAGGGTAGTAGAGCAGGACTTTGCCTTGGAACTTGGTGCCGGCTGGTGAAGTCTACACTGGGCAGATCCTAACAGCACCCATTACCAGACCTATGCCCACAGATGGAATTTCTGGAATAGCACTGGAAGCTGGCAGAGACACATGACCCTAGTTTATCAGACTTCTTTTCCAGCCAGCATTACTGGTGGCAGTTTTGGGCCACGAGTCTGCCTCAGCAGTAAGCATCCCATAGAAAGTGTGGAGCTTGGTCCTATCCTGCTGCTGCACTGATCTTGGTGTGCTATGGGCTTAGGGTGGGATATAGAATTATAGCATTGTTGGTCACAGGAGTGGCATAGGAGTCTGGAGCTGGTCCTGCAACAGTGATTCTGCCCAGAGCTAGGCATAACCTAGTCATAGGTCAATGACTGTGGACAAGGCATCAGGGAGAGCCTTTGGAGGGATAGACTACCCTTTTTAGGTACTCCCCTGGTTCATTCTGAAAAACACACCAGTTGTGGATTTGGGACACATCTGGGCTTGGGTTGCCATCTAGTATTGAAATAGTGAGAACATACAAACAGGATACTTTTTATAAACCTGAACTTAGGATGCTATCTAGTGGGGAAATAGCAGAAGTGACTATAGGTGTAGATAAAATAAGCAGCCTGCTTAGAATTTCTGGAAAAACAGGTACAAAGCCAGATTATGAAGACTGGGGTAAATATCTAATATGTCAATGTCCAGATGATGTTGCATCCCTAGAAACAAGCAGAACTTCTCAGGAAACCATTGCTTCATTTAATGGTCAAAATAAGGTGCCAGAGACCAATCAAATGGTAACCAGTACAGGTGAACTGTCAGAGCAAGAATTAAAAACAGCTGTTTTAAGGAAACAACCAACTTCAAGAAAACACAGAGAAATAATTTAATATTCTAAAAGAGAAACTTAACAGGGATATCGAAGCAATCAACAAAATTGAACAAACTCTTGAGATGAAAAATACACTAAGCAAAATAAAAAATGTGATAGAAGGCATCAGTAGCAGGATATATGAGACAGAAGAATCAGTGAGATTGAAGAAAGCTACTTGAAAATAAATAGTTGAAGGAGAAAAAATGAAGAAAGCTAAAAAATTATAGGAAATTTTTTTTCTTTAGTGTTGCTATCACTTCCAATAACTTTTTATAGTCAAACCATATTTTTTTGTCAACCATAAAGCAAACATCTACTATAGACAAACCAAAATTAATAAGCAAGGAATCAAAATACACTACTATAGTAAATCACTTACCCACAAATGAAGAGTATAAGACGTTGAGATAGAAAGAAAAGAACTATAATAAAATTAGGAAACACATCACAAAATAGTGGTAGTAAGAACTTACCTATTCTTAATTACTTTAAATGTCAATGGATTAAAGTCTACGACAAAAAAGACAGAGTGGTCATGGATAAAAAAGCAAGACTCACATATATGTTGTTTACAAGAAACTTGCTTTTACCATTAGGGACATACTCAACCCTAAAGTGAAGAGATGTTATATAAATCTATGTGTGTGTGTGTGTGTGCTATGTGTGTGTGTGTGTGTGTGTGTGTGTGTGTGTATAGATATAGATATAATACATAGATATTCCATATAAATGGATGCTTCTTCCCCCAAAAGTAGGAGTAGCCATTCTTTTACCAGATAAAATAGACTTCAAACTAAAAGCAATTAAAATAGACAAGGACTGAATATACAATTCACAGAAGAAGAAATATGATTGGCCAACACACTTATAAAAAATGTCCAACATCTCTAGCAATTAGAGAAATGCAAATTAAAACTACACTCAGATTTCATCTTGCTCCAGTCAGGATGGCAATTATCAAGAATACAATTAACAAATGTTGGTGAGGATGTGGGGAAAAAGATACACTCATGCATTGCTGGTAGGACTGCAAATTGATGCAACCACTATGGAAAGCAGTATGGAGATTCCTTAGAAAACTTGGAATGGAAATACCATTTGACCCAGTTATCCTACTTCTCAACATATAACCAAAGGATTTAAAATCAGCATACTATAGTCATATGGCCACATTGATGTTCGTAGCGGCTCAATTCACAATAACTAAGCTATCAAACCAACCTAGATGCCCTTCAACAGACGAATGGATAAAGACAATATGGTATATATACACAATGGAATATTACTCAGCCATAAAGAAGAATGAAATTATGGTATTTGCCAGTAAATGGATGGAACTGGAGACTATCATGCTAAGTGAAATAAGCCAATCCCCCCAAACCAAAGGCTGAATGTTCTCTCTGACATGCAGATGCTAATACACAGTGGGGGCAGGAGGGGGAAAGAATAGAAGTTAATTGTATTTGATAAAGGGGAATGAAGGGAAGGGAGGAGTGATGGCTGTGGGAAAGACAGTAAAGTTAATCCAACATAACTTTCCTATGTTCATATATGACTATGACTGGCATAATGCCACATCATGTGCAACCAAAAACATCGGAAGTTATACTCCATGTATGTATGATATGTCAAATACAGTCTACTGTCATGTAAAACTAAAAAGAACAAATAAAAGTGTAAAAAAGAAAAAAAAGAAAAGGAAGATCATTATACATTGAAGAAGGGGACAATTCAGCAAGAGGAAATAATAATTCTAAATATGTATGCACCCAATATGGGAGAACCAAGATTTATTTTATTTTATTTTTAAAAAATATTTTGCTTTAGTTGGATACAATATCTTTATCATATTTTTATGTGGTGCTGAGGATCGAACCCAGCACCCTCCACATGCTAGGTGACCGCTCTACAGCTGAGCCACAACCCCAGCCCCGAGAACCAAGATTTATAAAACAAATATTAATAGACCTAAAGGGAGAGATAGGTACCAACACAATAAGTAGGGCTTTATGGCCTACTTTCAGCAATGGACAGATCATCCATCTAGAAAAGCAACAAAGAAGCCACAGAATTAAATTGTATCATAGACCAAATGGACCAAATAAGCATCTACAGAACATTTCAACCAACAGCTGCAGAATACACATCCTTCTTGTTGGCACACGGGTCATTATCCAGGAAAGATCACATGCTAGACTACAAAATGAGTGTCAACCAAATCAATTTTTTAAAATTGAAATTACATCTAGTATCTTTTTCAAATCCAATGAAATAAAACCTGACATCAATAACAAACAAACATGAGACGGATATCATTTTCCTTAATGCATGATTGAAGACCTAAATTGCACGAATATACTTTGTATACAAACAGTTGTATGTAAAAAGATACTAAATATATGCACTATGAGTTGTACATATTAAAAATTATAAAAATAAAAATAAAAAAATACAAAAAAAAAAATAACAAACAAACAAACAAACAAACAACCATTGGAAATTATGCAAACACATAGAAGATAAACAGTTTACTCCTTTTTTTTTACAGCTAAAGTTTTTTTTTATTGATGCATTGTAATTGTACATAATAGTGGGTTTTGTTATGCCATATTTGTACATGCATATAACATAATTTGATAACCCTAATTCCCCAGTATCATCCCTTTTCTTTCCTTTTCCCCTCTTATCTGCTTGCTCTACTCTATTCATCTCCCCTGTATTATTGTTGTTTAACTAATTGATATGCACAATCATATATATATATGTACATATATATACACACACACAATACATATGATTCATTGTGGTATATTTGTGCATATGATGAGCATAGCATAATTTGTTAGACTTCATTTTCAGGTACTTACCCATGTTCTTCCATCCTTCCTCTCTCTCTTTTTAAATTAAATATTTTTTATTATTGGTTCTTTTTAGTTATACATGACAGTGGAATCCATTTTAATATAAGTATACAAGCATGGAGTAGATCTCATTCTAATTAGCACCTTGGTCTTAAGGATGGTGAGAGTCACTGTGTTGTATTCACATTGTACATAGGAAAAATTATGTCAGATTCATTCCACTGCCTTTCCTTTTCCTATCTTCCGTCCCTCCCTTCCTTTCATTCCCCTTTGTCTAATCTACTGAATTTCTGTTCTCGCTGTCCCTTCTCTCTTCCTCTCTCCCTCTTGATCCCCTTCCTCTACTCTATTTGTCTTTCTTCTGTTTTTGAAAGCAACCTACTCTTGGGTATTAAATGGATCAAGGAGGAAATAAAACATTTCTTGGAACAAATGAAAATGGCGTCACACCATACCAAAATGTGGGGTACACAGTAGTAAGAGGGAAATTAAAGTAACCAAAATCTATGTGAAAAATCCAGAAAGACCTCAAACAAACCACCTATCACAGAAGCTCAAGGATCAAGAAAAACAAGACCAACAAACCCAAAATTAGTAGAAGGAATAAAATAATAATGACAAGAACAGAAATCAGTGAAAGACCAAAAAACTACAAAAGATCAACAAAATGAAGAGCCAGTTCTTTGAAACAGAAAGAAAATTGGCAAGCCCTTAGCTAGTCTAAGAAAAAGAGGGGAAAAGACTCAAATAAATCAGAAGTGAAAAGACGTACAACTAATGTCAAGGAAATACAAAGGATCATTAGTGATTTTTTATGAACAACTACACATCAACAAATTTGATAACTTGGAAAAATGAACAAATTCTTGGACTCATACACCATACCAAGACTGAATGAAAAAAAAAAAAAAAACAAAAAACAAAAAAAACAAAACTGAATGGACTAATCACAAGCAACAAGATTAAATCAGTACTAAAAAGCCTTCTATCAAAGAAAAGCCCATGACCAGATGGCTTCACAGCTGAACTAATATCAATTCTTCTTAAAGTATTCCAAAAGTTGAAGAAAAGGGAATCCTTTCAAATACATGAGGCCAGCATTATACCAACACCAGACAAGGACCAAACAAAAATAAAGCAAAACATAGACCAATTTCCTTGATGATGATAGATGCAAAATCCTCAAAACAAAAGCTAAAGACCCTAAAAAACCAGCAAAATGATTCCAATAGCACACTAAAAACATGATCAAGTGGGATTTACCTCAGGGATGCAAGTATGGTTAAACATGTGCAAATCAATAAATGACATGCCATATGAATGAAGAACAAAAGTTATGATCATCTCAACAAGTGTATAAAAGGCATTTGATGAAACTGAACTTCTATTCATGATCAAAACACTGAACAAAATTAAGAATACAAGAAACTTGATAAAGAAAATATATATTAAATATTTAACATTATATTAAATGGGAAAAGTTGAAAAATTTCTAAGATCTAGAACAAGACAAAGGAGTCCCTTTTTATTACTTTTATTCACCAGTACTGGAAATCCTAGATAGAGCAATCAGGAAAGAAGAAGAAATAAAGAGCATACAAATTGGAAAATAGAAAGTCCAATTGTCACTGTTTGTAGATAACATAAACGTATACATAGATGAAGGAGCCCCAATTAGGGAGATGGCTATTGTGGTCAGCTGGAAGCCATAAGTTCCACCTGATAATAAGTATGTATGTGACGCACCTGTAAATGCACGTGAGGCACCCGCAAAGCTAAAGGTATATAACCGGGTGAAAGCAGTCAGAGTCAGGAGAAGAATGAATTCATTCAGTCAGTCATGCAGTCGCTCGGTCAGAAGAAGAGTTCGGGTTGGAGAAGAAGAAAAGAATCACAGCAGCCAGAACGTAGGCAGAGCGGTTACAGAAGAGAAACCAGATAGAAGAAGTAATTGCTGGTCAGAGTCAGGCCGAGGCTCCCGAGGAAGAAAGAAGAAAGAAGAAAGAAGCTCTAAAAGCTAAGCTCTCTCTCTCTCTAAAGAAGAAATCTCTCTCTTTCAAGCTCTCTCTCTTTCTCTCCAAGCTCTAAGAAGATGAAGAAGAAAAAGCTCTATCTTTCTCTCTAAGCTCTAAGAAGAAGAAGAAGAAAAAGCTATCTCTAATCTTTCTCTCTAAGCTCTTTCTAAGAAGAAGAAAAATCTTTCTTTCTCTCTCTAAGCTCTCTCTAAGAAAGTAGAAGTAAAAGTAGTAATAGCTTTACTCTGCCTCTGAGAGTTTTCCTCCTGCGGCGTTTGTGGCTGGCCACGACAGGCAGCTTACACATAGAAAGCACCAAAAAACTATTAGACTAATAAACAATATCAGCAGAGTTGTACGATACAAGATCAATATGCAAAATCAGTGCCATTACTACAACATTGGTGAATTAACTGAAATAGAAATCAAGAAAGCAATCCCCTTTACAACAGTGACAAAACCCAAACATCTAGAATACGTTTAACCAAAGAAGTGAAATGTTTCTACAATGAAAACTATAAATCATTGATGAGGGCTGGGATTGTGTAGCTCAGTGGTAGAGCACTTGCCTAGTACATGTGAGATACTGGGTTTGATCCTAAGCACCATATAAACAATAAATAAAAATATAAAGGTATTATGTCCTTCTACACTTAAAAAATATTTTAAAAATTGATGAAACAAATTGAAGAAGATACACACACACACACACACACACACACACACGCGCGCACATGCACCCACACACACCACATACAAATGGGAAGACACCACATGTTCATGAATTGAAAAAGTCAAATTTGTTAAAATGTCCATAACTACCCAATGTGATCTGCAGATTCAATGCAATCCCTGACAACAGACCAATGACATTTGTCACAGAATTAGAAAAATAAATATTAAAATTTATATGGGACCATAAAACCCCCCAAAGAGCAAAAGCCATCTTAAACAAAAAGAACAAAGCAGGATCATTATACTACCTGACTTAAAAACACACTACAAAGTTATAGCATTCAAAACAATTTGGTAGCTGGGTGGGGTGGTGCATGCCTGTAATCTCAGTGTCTCAGGAGGTTGAGGCAGAAGGATCATGAGTTCAAAGCCAGCCTCAGCAAAAGCAAGGTACTAAGCAACTCAGTGAAAGCCTGTCTCTAAATAAAATACAAAATAGGGCTGGGGATGTGGCCCAATGGCTGAGTGCCCCAGAATTCAATCCCCGGCACCCCCCGTTGAACCTACCCCCCCCCCCCCAAAAAAAAAAGACAAAACAAAAAACCCAAAACAAAACAAAATAACAACTTGGTGTTAACATGAAAACAGACACATAGAGCAATGGGAACAGAATAGAAAGCCTAAAAGCAAACCCACACATCTACAGCCAACTGACTTTTAAGAAAGGTGCTAAGAATATGCATTGGAGAAAGGACAGACTTTTCAATAAATGGTTCCAGGACAATTGGGTATTCACATACAGAAAAATGAAACTAGACCCTTATCTCACTCCAGTTACAAAAATCAACTCAAAATGGAATAAAGATTTAAATGTAGAACATGAAGCTATGAAACACTTGAAGAACACATAAAAGAAATGCTTTGGGATTTTGGGCAAGGATGTTTTTTAGACAAGACTGAAACACAGGAAACAAAAGCAAATAGTGACAGATGGGATTACATCAAACCAAAAGGATTTTGCACAGCAAAGGAAAAAACAGAATTCAGAGAAAACCTAAAAAATGGGATTTTTTTTTTTTTTTTTTTGCAAATTATACATCTGACAGGAGGTTGATATCCAGAATATGTAAGGAACTCCCAAAACTCAATAGTAAAAAACCATATAATCCAATTAAAAATGGACAGTAGGTCTAAATAGATAGATATATTTCAAAAGAAGATATATAAATGACCAACATATGAAATTATTCAACATCACTCATGAAAGAAATGCATATCAAAACCACAATGAGATATCCTAGCAACTCACCATAGTAAGAAGAGTTATTATAAAAAAGACAAAAGATAAAAAGAGCTGGTGAGGATGCAGAGAAAGGGAACAATGGTACAACTGGTGGGGGTGTAATTTAGTACAGCTGTTATGGAAAACAGTATAGGAGGTCCTCAACGTATTAAAAATAGAACTACTAGGGGCTGGGGTTGTGGCTCAGTGAACCTCAGCACCACGTAAAAACGCATTGTGTATAACTAAAAGCAAATAAATAAATAAATAATTTAAAAAAATAGAACTACTATATGATCCAGAAATCCCACTTTTTGGGTATACAGTAAAGGATGTGAAATCAGTGTGTCAGATACATCTGCACCCTCACGTTTATTGTAGCTCTATACATTATATTCAAGAAATGAAGAGAACGTAATTGTAATCAACCGATGAATGGATGAAGAGAATGTCGTACACAATGGAATACTATTCAGCCATAAGAGACTGAATTTCTGCCATTTGCAACAATGTGAACAGAAGTGTCTCATTATGTTAAGTGTAATAAGCCAGACACAGAAAGACAAATACACGTGGTCTCACTCATAGAGGTTGAGAGTCAAACAGTGGTTACCAGAAGCTGAGGAGAACAGGTTAGATAGTAGTAAATAGTTCTCATGTGCTATTGCACAGCAGAGTGACAACAGATAACTATTAAGGTCTATTTATTTCAAAAAGTTGGAAGAGGGTTGGGATTGTGGCTCAGTGGTAGAGTGCTTGCATAGCAAGTGTGAGGCACTGGGTTTGATCCTCAGCACCACATAAAAATAAGTAAATAAAGGTATTGTGTTCATCTACAGCTAAAAGAATATTTGAAAAAAAAAGTTAGAAGAAAGCATTTTGAAAGTTTTCTATGATGAAATGATTACTGTTTAACCAATTTTAAAACATTATACAATGTATAAACTTATTAAAATATCATAGTAGCCCATCAATACATATATTTTTTATATTTTAATGTATCAATTAAAAATTTAAAAAATATCAAAATATATGGGAGGCATCTAATGCAGTATTTGAGGAAAATTTATTAAAAAGTAGAAATTTAGAAAAGAAATGATTCATGTTCTATCCTGGAAAGTAGAAGAATGTAAATAAAATAAATGAACACAAAAACTATAACATGAAATAATAAAGATGAGAGCAAAAATCTAAAAATTGAAAAACCCCAAAGCACAAATCAACATAATACAAAACTTACAATTCAAAATAACTAATTCAATAGACAAACTCTTAGCAACACTGAGAAAGGAAAAAAAAAGGCTAAATAAACATTTGAAATTTTTCTGAGAGAATATAAAAGATAATATAGATCACATATGGTTATATAAGAGAGATTAAATATAAATAAAATTTAAAAATCATGAAATTGTTTAAAAACCTTAAATGAATACTATGAACAACTTATAAAAATGATAATTAAAAAATGATTTTTTTCTGAGAAAAAATATTACTAAAATTGACCCCAAAATAAAATGAATAACTACTAAAAAAAAATGGAACTAATAATCCAGTTTGCTTTCTCCCAAAGATATAAAGTTCAAGATGGTCTTCCAGATTAATTTTATGTAATCTTCAAAGAACAGAAATTCTTATTTTATATATATTTTCATTCAGCAACAAGAATAATAAAATTTACCTAATTCATTTTTTAAAAAATTAAGTGGTAGACTTATTGGCTGTTTCTCTTATATTATAGGTAAAACGTATTTCAAGTTAGGACATTCCAAACCTCGTTTTGGCTTCCTGTTGTAGTGAAAGACCAGTGTGTAGACAATCAGAGACTAGAGAAGTAAATTGATGGCTGGTTCACATGTCTATCATGAACCACTGTGCAGTTATAGGGACCTTTTCATTTGTGTTTTCTTCATAGCATAGCATCTTTCTCTTTCCAAATTCCTTGTAGATGGTGATTCCTAGCTGATACACTATGTACAACTTCAGCATTCTGAAGGGCAGAGGTCTTCTTCTCTTTAGCTCTGTTTTTTCCTCTAGCAATGATCGTCCCTATGTAACCCTTTCTCCTATCCATAGGAACAGTTAAACCAGCAAAGAGGGACACTACAGTCTTGACATTTGGGCCTGAATTGTGTTGCTTTAAAATTCTGCAGCATTTTTTTCCTACATAACAACCAATTTCATCAATCAATATGATGCCTTCTGTTGGTTGAATCATTCAGAAAGATTTCAAGGCAGTCAATAAAATTTGTTCCATTAAAGTGAATCCCAGTGGCTTGTGAGGCTGAGGCAGGAGGATCACAAGTTCAAAGGTAGCTTCAACAACTCAGCAAGGCCCTAGACAGCTTAGTTAGACCCTGTCTCAAAATTAAAAATAAAAAAGGCTGGGGATGTGGATTAGTGGTTAAGTGCCCCTGGGTTCAATCCTTGGTACAAAAAAAAAAAAAAAAAAAAAAAAAAAAAAAAAAAAAATCCCCCCAATGCAATGTACAAAGTCTGCCCCATCCCAATTTGTGGTGTCTGGTAAACTGTTTCACAAGTCAAAGTACCAGATCTGGATATAATACCAGTTCTTTTTTCTTGTAAATATGTCCAAGCATGAGGCCAATTTTGCATTCTATAGAACGGATAACTCCAGGGTTGATGGCCTGTTTAGCTTTGTCCTTTCCTGGGGCTGCAGCTTGTGATTGACTGGCACCCTGTCCTGTTGTGGGAAACCTTCATAATACACACAACCAAGGACATTTCTGCCTTAACAGCTTCATCAATGGCAGTAGCAGCAAGGGGAGGAGGGATATAAATGACAGAAGCTGTCCCTCCTGTCCTGTCCTTCATAGGATTAATGTCAGGTAAGCCCAGATGTATATTGCTCTCTTTCCCTGGAGTGGTTCTGCCAATAAGTTTGGTGCCATATTCCAATGCCTGTCAGGTATAAAAGGTGTTCTGTTTAACCCTGGCAAATAACCTTTATATTTTTATCAACACAGACATGTTTCTGGGAAGCTGCATAGGAACAATATGGAAATCCATTCTGTTGTAGGAGGGAGGTGCATGACAGGAGGTGAGCCATGGCAAGGCAGCTGCTGCCGGAGACCATGGTAGTGGTGGCAGCTGCCCAACTCATTTTCATAAGCTGAATCTATGATGTGCAAACTGAACAAGGACAACAAAAGAAATGCTGATTGTATATACAGTTCTCTTTTAATCATAGATGCAAAGGACAAAAATGAAAATCAGGAACCTCAGAGGATACTATGTTC
This sequence comes from Tamias sibiricus, assembly GCA_025594165.1. Lineage (NCBI taxonomy): Eukaryota > Metazoa > Chordata > Mammalia > Rodentia > Sciuridae > Tamias > Tamias sibiricus. The sequence goes on along the minus strand of CM046666.1, from coordinate 90,698,804 downwards.
CCTGACCTATACTTCTACACAAGAGCATTCAAACCTTTTAGCCACTCTAACTTCCCTTTTAAAAAAATTCCAATTTAGCAGGAAAAATGAAGCTCTTAGCAAAAAAAAAAAATTATATCATAGAAGGGCATTATACTCATGCAGTTTGTGTGACATTTTACAGCTTTATCCCAAGTAAAAAATGATGCTGTGAAACCATTCTTCCAGAGCATCAAGGGTCCTACTAGATCAGTTAGGATGTCTGGGAAGAAAATTGTGGCCAAGTTTTTCTCTACTACTTTCCAAAAGGAGTGTGTCTGACCAAACAAGATTTAGATTCCAATCTGTAGACACTAATAGAATACTTACTATGACTTTCATCTACCAATATAAACAGTTTTTCTTGAAAAATCAAAAATTTGAACAGCCCTTAACATTATGATCAGTTATAGTAATATTTAATCTTTCTTAAGAAATATGAGATTATCAGTGGAACTGTGGTTTTGTGTGTCTATCTGCCAAGTCCTCATCCATTCTCTTAGGTGGAAAACTCATTTAGAAAACAAATTCAGTGAGAAAGGCTCTCCTCTTGAAATATTGACTGTAATATGTAGATTGATCTCTTAAAAATCTTTACTATCATGGGCTGCCCTGGTTCAAGGCAGTTGCCTGATTCATCTTAAGGGTTGCTAATTCTTCTGGCTGAGGGTCCTTTCAACCTTTAAGATAATTACTAATAAGTCCAAGGCCTGGATGGAGGCCAAGTGAAAGACCTGGCTTTTATTTTCCTTTATTATTATTAGTCCTTTGGTGGAGGTTGGGAGGGCAGGGGAAGAGACTCTGAATAATGAGTGGTTACTCTATGCTTATTATTAATTTTTTCTTTCCACTCTCTTCTCTCTTTCTCTTTCCTTTTAATTTGAATTTTCATTTCAACTTTGGAAAAGAGCTTGAAATAATATCGGATGGTACCTTCTGTTCTAGTAGATGTTTGCTTATTCATATGAGATGAAAAAACATTTACATTATTTTTGTTTCCTCTATAAAATTCTTGATGCTTCATGATAAATTGAAAGTTTAAAATTCAGAATATTTTATCAGGAGTAGGAAGATTACTTTCTTTTAAAAACGTTCACTTCCTTTTAAAAAATGACTTAAATAGATGACCATAGCCTTTTCAATCATGTCTTTCCTCCCCATGATGAGCTGGTCTGTTTTGTGATTGATTCTCTTGAAGCTTCACTCTTGGTGAGTTTTGTGTATGTACCTTTTCCTTGGCTTCCTTTAGTTTTCACTCTCTGGTTCTTCTGATCTCCTGATTTAAAAATTCTTAAAATGTACTCCCTGATCCATTTTCCATGTGAATTCTTATATTACATGGGTACCTTGATAAATATGCGATTCTTATATAATCAGTTTTGTGTGCTTGAAATGCTAAACATAATCACTGAGGTCCTGATATGTGCCAAACCCTAGGGTAGGTATGGAAGGCACAAAGATGAACCAGGCCAAGGATCAGCCCCACAAATTTACTAGTTTAGTAGAGAAAACACAGAGCTGGGGAGCAGAAAACTGGACATCAGACCCAGGTAGAAGGACGTTTTGGAGGAAGTTAGAACTAACTTGTCTCTTAAAGAATGAGGAATGGTTAATTTAAGTAGGAGAGAGGAGTTGGGTAAAAAGTATTCCAGGTAGAGAAGACAGCCTGAGCAAAATGGTGAGAGACACTTGAGATTTGAGAAATGGCACCAGACTTGGTCTTGCTAGATTCTAAAGGGTGTGAGGCAAAGCTGCAGAACTAGAGGAGGGCCAGTGACCTCGATTCTATATGCAGGTAGTGATTATCAAACTTTGAGGCTTACTTGTCCTTCTACTACTAACATAATATTCACAAGCATTCAGCTACGAATATCATATTGCATTAGAAGGAGAGGGTGTCCTTGATGAAGACATTACTGTGAGAACTATTCTTCCTATATGATTTTATTTTGGATTGATCATTTCTTTAGAATTTACTTGCGCTTCTTGGAAGAAAAAATAAAAATAAAAACAATTCTCAAGTAACAACAAAAATTTAAATGTAGATGAGAAAGGGCTCCTGTGAATACTTCAGGTAGATTACCAGACATCTTTTTTAGTTAAAACCAAATTAAATTCTTGTTTTAAGAAGCTTTATCCAAGATAATTGATGCAGAAAATCCCCACAAAGGAATACTCCCAACATAACTCTAATAAAAATTTTGGCTTACCCACTTAAAATGAGGCTCAAGTATATTTTTGTGAATTGTATTCCTTATTTTTAGTTCTAATTTTACAATATTTAGGACCCGAAATCAGTTTCTGGTAATTAGGGACACACTAAAATTTGGCATAATTTGTAGCATTTGGTCAAATGGGCTATTTCACTTATACTTTGACATCAGCTTTTTTTTTTTTTTTTTAATTCGAAGTTGTTATATATGACAGCAGAATGCATTATAATTCATAATACACATATGGAGCACATTTTTAAATATGTCTGGTTGTATACAAAGTATATTCACACCATTCATGTCTTCATACATGATTTTGGGTAATGATATCATCTCATTCTAACATCTTTATTTTTTTTTTACCCTCTTGCTCCCTCCTTTCCCCTCCCTCCCCATTGACCTTTCTAGTGTTCCTTTAATCCTTCTATGCTCCCCGTCCCAACCCCACTGTGAATCAGCCTCCTTATATCAGAGAAAACATTTGGCATTTGGATTTTTGGGATTGGCTAACTTCACTTAGCATTATATTCTCCAACTTCATCCATTTACCCGTGAATGCCATTATTTTATTCTCTTTAATTGCTGAGTAATATTCCATTGTGTATTTATACCACATTTTCTTCATCCATTCATCTACTGAAGGGCATCTAGGCTGGTTCCACAGTCTAGCTATTGTGAATTGTGCTGCTATAAGCATTGATGTGGCTATGTGCCTGTAGTATGCTGTTTTTAAGTCCTTTGGGAATAGACCCAGGAGTGGGATGGCTGGGTCATAAGGTGTTCCATTCCCAGTTTTCCAAGGAATCTCCATACTGCTTTCCATATTGGCTGCACCATTTTGCAATCCCACCAGCAATGTATGAGTGTGCCTTTTTCCCCACATCCTCTCCAACATTTATTGTTGTTTGTGTTCCTAATAGCTGCCATTCTGACTGGTGTGAGATGAAATCTTAGAGTGGTTTTGATTTGCATTTTTCTAATTGCCAGAGATGTTGAACATTTTTTCATGTATTTGTTGATTGATTGTATATCACCTTCTGAGAAGTATCTGTTCAGTTCCTTAGCCCATTTATTGATTGGGTTATTTGTTTTTTTGGTGTTAAGATTTTTGAGTTCTTTATATATTCTAGAGATCAGTGCTCTATCTAACTTGCACGTAGTAAACATTTGTTCCCAATTAGTAGGTTCTGTATTCACCTCACTGAGTGTTTCTTTTGCTGAGAAGAAGCTTTTTTGTTTGAATCCATCCCAGTCATTAATTCTAGATTTTAATTCTTTTTTTTTTTTTTTTTTTTTTTTTGTTTGGGTACCAGGGATTGAACTCAGGGGCACTCGACCACTGGGTCACATCCCCAGACCTTTTTTTGTATTTTATTAGAGACAGGGTCTCACTGAGTTGCTAAGTGCCTCGCCATTGCTGAGGCTGGCTTTGAACTTGCGATCCTCCTGCCTCAGCCTCCCAAAGTGCTGGGATTACAGGCGTGCGCCACCGCGCCCGGCTTAGATTTTAATTCTTGTTCTATAGTATAAGAGACCTAATAAGGAGATAGCTAAGATGGCGGCTAGCTGAGAGCCATAAGAGGTGTTTCAGTATTTTCACCTGATATTCATGCATTTATCTAAGAATCTTTTTATGCCGTGAAAACTATGTGACACACCTGTAAGTTTGAGCTGTTGACACATGTATACTTGTTAAGGCAAAAAATATTTAACTGGGTGAGGTTGGTTAGAGGGGTGGTTGGAGTTGGAGAGGTTGTTGGAGCCTGAGAGAGAAGTTGGAAGAAGCAAGAATAAAGAGCCTATTCATTTTCCAGTCTGCTTCCGAATTCTTTCCCACGGTATCTTTGCTGCAGACGGTGATAGCTTCAGGCGGCTACACTATAGGAATCTTATTAAGGAAGTAGGAGCCTAATCCGATATGATGGATGTTTGGGCCTACCTTTTCTTCTAATACACGCATGATATCTGTTCCTAGGTCCTTGATCCACTTTGAGTTTAGTTTTGTGCATGGTAAGAGATAGAGGTTTAATTTCATTTTGTTGCATATGGATTTCCAGTTATCCTAGCACAATTTATTGAAGAGGCTATCTTTTCTCCAATGTATGTTTTTGATACTTTTATCTAATATAAGATAGCTATAGTTGTGTGCGTTAGTCTCTGTGTCCTCTATTCTGTACTGTTGGTCTACCAGTCTATTTTGGTGCCAGTACCATACTGTTTTTGTTACTATTGCTCTGTAGTATAGTTTAAGGTCTGGTATTGTGATGTTACCTGCTTTACTCTTCTTGCTAAGGATTGTTTTAGCTATTCTGGGTCTCTTATTTTTCCGGATGAATTTCATGACTGCCTTTTCTATTTCTGTGAGGAATGTCATTGGGATTTTGATTGGAATTTCATTGAATCTGTATAGTGCTTTTGGTAGTATAGTCATTTTGACAATATTGAGTCTGCCTATCTAAGAACAAGGTAGATGTTTCCATTTTCTAAGGTCTTCTTTAATTTCTTTCTTTAGTGTTCTGTAGTTTTCATTATAGAGGTCTTTCATGTCTGTTGTTAAGTCAGTTCCCAAGTATTTTATTTTTCTTGATGCTATTGTGAATGGGGTAGTTTTCCTTTCAGAGGATTTGTCACTGATATACATAAATGCCTTTGATTTGTGTATGTTGAATTTGTATCCTGCTACTTTGCTGAATTCATTTCTAGTTCTGAAAGTTTCCTGGTGGAATTTTTTGGGTCTTCTAGGTATAGAATCATATCATCAGCAAATAGTGCTTTTCCTATATTTCCTTTAATTTCTTTCATCTATCTAATTGCTCTGGCTAGAGTTTCAAATTCTATGTTAAATAAAAGTGGTGAAAGGGGGCATCCCTGTCTTGTTCCAGTTTTTAGATGGAATGCTTTCAATTTTTCTCCATTTAAAATGATGTTAGGGGGCTGGGGTTGTAGCTCGGTTGGTAGAATGCTTGACTAGCATGCGTGAGGCACTGGGTTTGATCCCTGGTACCACATAAAAATAAAACAAAATAAAATGATGTTAGCCTGGGGCTTAGCATAGATAGCTTTTATAATTTTGAGATTTGTTCCTGTTATCCCTAGTTTTTCTAGGGTTTTGAACAGGAAGTGGTGCTGTATTTTGTCAAATGCCTTTTCTGCATCTATTGAAATGATCATATGGTTCTTATCTTTAAGTCTATTGATGTGTACTATGTTAAACAAAAGTGGCAAAAGGGGGCATCCCTGTCTTGTTCCAGTTTTTGATGTGATGTATTATGTTTATTGATTTCTGTATGTTGAACCAACCTTGCATCCCTGGGATAAACCTCACTTGATCATGATGCACTATCTTTTTGATATTTTTTTTATTCAATTTGCCAGAATTTTATTGAGGATTTTTACATCTATGTTCATTAAAGATATTGGTCTGAAGTTTTCTTTTATGATGTGTCTTTGCCTGGTTTTGGAATCAGGGTGATATTGGCCTCATAGAATGAGTCTGGAAAAGCTCCCTATTTTTCTATTTCCTGAAATAAATTAGTTCTTCTTTGAAGGTCTTGTAGAACTCGGCTGTGTATCCATTTGGTCCTGGGCTTTTCTTGGTTGGTAGTCTTTCGATGGCATCTTCTATTTCCTCACTTGAAATTTATTTGTTTAAATTGTGTATAACCTCCAGATCCAGTTTGGGCAATCCATATGACTCTAGAAACTTGTCAATGCCTTTGATATTTTCTATTTTATTATAGTACAAGTTTTCAAAATAATTTCTAATTATCTTCTGTATTTCTGAAGTGTCTGTTGTGATATTTCTTTTTTTTTTATCATGGATGTTAGTAATTTTAGTTTTTTCTCTCCTTTTCGTTAGTATGGCTAAGGGTCCGTCAATTTTATTTATTTTTTCAAAGAACCAACTTTTTGATTTGTCAATTTTTTCAATTGTTTCTTTAGTCTCAATTTCATTAATTTCAGCTCTGATTTTAATTATTTCCTGTCTTCTGCTGCTTTTGGTGTCAATCTGTTCTTCTTTTTCTAGGGCTTTGAGGTATGATATTAAGTCATTTATTTGTTGTTTTTTTTTTTTTTTAAGGAATGAACTCCATGCAATGAATTTTCCTCTTAATATTGCCTCCATATGTCCCAGAGACTTCGATACATTGTATCTGTGTTTTCATTCACCTCTAGGAATTTTTAAATCTCCTCCTTGATGTCTTTTGCAACCCCTTGTTCATTCAGTAGCATGTTGTTTCATCTCCAGGTGTTGGAGTAACTTTTTAAATTTTTTATTTTATCATTGATTTTTAATTTCATTCCATTATGATCAGATAGAATGCAGGGTAGTATCTCTACTTTTTTATATTTGCTAAGAGTTGCTGTGTGGCATAGTATATGGTCTATTTTAGAGCAGGAGCCATGTGCTGCTGAGAAGAAAGTATATTCATTCACTGAAGGATGAAATATTCTATATATGTCTGTTAAGTCTAAGTTATTAATTGCATTAATAAGGTCTAAACTTTCTTTATTTAGCTTTTGTTTGGACGATCTATCCAGTGGTGAAAGAGGTGTGTTGAAGTCTCCCAGAATAATTGTGTTGTGTTCTAATTGACTCTTGAACTTTAGAAGAGTTTGTTTGATGAATGTAGGCGCTCCATTATTTGGGGCATATAAATTTATTATTGTTATGTCTTGTTGATGAATGGTTCCTTTGAGCAGTAAGATATATTATTTGTCCCTTTTGATTAACTTTGGCTTGAAGTCTACCTTATTTGATTTGAGAACAGAAACCCATGCTTGCTTCTGCAGCCCGTGTGAGTGGTAAGATTTTTCCCAGCCTTTCACCTTAAGTCTGTTGATGTCTTTTTCTATGAGGTGAGTTTCTTGGAGATAGCATATTGTTGGGTCTTTTCTTTTAATCCAGTCTGTCAGTCTGTGTCCTTTGAATGGTGAGTTTAGGCCATTAACATTCAGGCTTATTATTGAGACATGATTTATATTCCCAGCCATTTTTGTTTATTTTTGGTATTTAACTTGACTTTGGTTTTTACTCTGGTTAGTGTTTCCTTTAGTTTAATATTTCTCTTTTCTGATTTTCATTGTTGTTTTCCTTTTCTTCTTCATGCAATATTTTGCCAAGGATGTTCTGTGGTGCAGGCTTTCGAGTTGTGAATTCTTTTAACTTTTGTTTATTGTGGAAGGTTTTTATTTCATCATCAAATCTAAAGCTTAATTTTCCTGGATATAAGACTCTTGGTTGGCATCCATTTTCTTTCAAAGCTTGATATATCTATTGTTCCAGTATCTTCTAGCTTTAAAGGTCTGGGTTGAAAAATCTGCACATAATCTAATTGGTTTCCCCCTATATGTAATCTGATCCCTTTCTCTCATGGCTTTTAGTATTCTCTTCTTATTCTGAATGTTAGGCATTTTCATTATAATGTGACTTGGTGTGGCTCTGTTGTGATTTTGTACATTTGGTGTTCAGTAAACTTCTTGAATTTGGTTTTCCCATTCATTCCTCATGTTTGGAAAATTTTCTGCTATTATTTCATTGAATAAATTACTCATTTCTTTGGTTTGGAACTCTATGCCTTCCTCTATCCCACTAACTCTTAAATTTTATTTTTTAAAGCTATCCCATATTTCCTGAATGTTCTGATCATGATTTCTTACCATTTTCACTATGTGGTCTACATTGTTTTCAAGATTATTTATTTTATCTTCATTATCTGAGGTCCTGTCTTCCAAGTGGTCTAATCTGTTGGTGATGCCTTCAATTGAAAATTTAATTTGGTTTATTGTTTCTTTCATTTCCAGGATTTCTATTTTGTTTCTTTTTAGAACTTCTATCTCCCTATTTAATCTTTTGCTTCTTTTTTTTTTTTTTTTTTTTTTTTTTTGTACCGGGGATTGAACTCAGTGGCACTAGACCACTGGGCCACATCCCTAGCCCTTTTTTTGTATTTTATTAGAGACAGGGTCTCACTGAGTTGCTAAGTGCCTCGCCATTGCTGAGGCTGGCTTTGAACTCGCGATCCTCCTGACTCAGCCTTCCAAAGTGCTGGGATTACAGGCGTGCGCCACCGCGCCCGGCTAATCTTTTGCTTCTTGTATTTGTTTATGAAGTTCTTTGTCAAACAGATCTTTTACTGCTTGTATTTGTTCTCTTATATCATTCTTCAGTTTACAGAACATTTTAAGTATGTACCTCCTGAACTCCTCTGTCATTTCATTTGCTGTGCTTGCCATGGAATCTACTAAGGAGGTATGTTGATTTGTTTGGGACACTTTCTTCCATTGTCTTTTCATATTGCTTGTGTTACTTCTTTTCTAGCACTGTGGAACTGTAACTTTTTCATTTTTACCTTAAAGCCTTATTATGCCCCTGTAGGACAATGTTAACAGATTCCCATATAAACACTTTACACTCTAAAACCAGACATTTTCTATCCAGATGTTCACAGTTTGGTCACAATGTATAGAATTAGTGAATTCGAATATTGTCCCAGATATACTCCATAGGTTTGTAAAGGGCTTTATACTTTCTGATGTTGGACACAGATATGATATGCTGAGGAGGAAGGAGGTGAGGATATTGAGTTATTATTTCTTAGTAAATGTGAAAGAGAAATCTATGGATGTAGTTTAATATCAGCAGAAGAGAGAGGAAATGAAGTGAACAAGTTAGTGGGAAGACCGAGTGTACATAAAACAATCTCATGTATATGTTAAGAGAAATGAAAACTGTTAAAGTAACAGAAATTGGTGAAAAGAAAAAAAAGTGAGTCTAAAGGAGAAAACAAAAGCAATATATAACACAGCTTTGATGTACTATTTAGTCGCTCCAGTTCTCAAAATCCTAATTCATGTATAATACTTGATTTCACATATGGTGGGAGTGTGAGGGTGGGGGAGTAGATAGGGAGAGGAAAGGAAAAAAAAAAAAAGAACAAAACAAAGCAAACAAAACAAAACAAAAAATAAAAAGAGAGAGAAACACACACACACACACACACACACACACACACACGCACATAAAACCCATAAGGACAAACACACAAATAAATCACAAACAAGAAATCTTTTTTTAAAAAATTTTTTATTATTCTAATTTGTTATACATGTTTGTGAGTGCATTTCATTTCATATTACATATAAAAGCACAATTTTTCATGTTGCTGGTTTTATATAAAGTATTTTTACAACAATTGTGTCTTCATACATGTATTTAGGGTAATCATGGAAAACTCAGTCTGCCATTATTCCTATCCCCTTGCCCCCTTCCCTCCCTCCCCCTCTTTGTTCTATTTAAAGTTCTTTCATTCCTCTCATCCCGTCTCTTGCCTTTATAAGTTAGTATCTTCCTATCAAAGAGATCATTGACCTTTGGTTTTGGGGGATTGGCTAACTTCACTTAGCATTATTTTCTCCAACTCCATCCATTTACCTGCAAATTCCATGATTTTATTCTCTTTTAGTGCTGAGTAGTATTCCATTGTGTATATATACCAGAGTTTCCCTATCCATTCATCTGCTGATGGGCATCGGGGTTGGTTCCACAATCTAGCTATTGTGAATTGTGCTGCTATAAACATTGATGTGGCTGTGTCCCTGTAGTAAGCTGTTTTTAAGTCCTTTGGGAATAGGCCAAGGAGTGGATAGCTGGGTCAAATGGTGGTTCCATTCCAAGTTTTCCTAGGAATCTCCATATTACTTTCCAGATTGGCTTCACCAATTTGCAGTTCCACCAGCAATGTAAGAGTATGCCTTTTCCCCCACATCCTTGCCAGCATTTATTGTTGTTGTTGTTGTTGTTTTTTTTTTTTTTTGATAGCTGCCATTCTGACTGGGGTAAGATGAAATATTAGAGTTGTTTTGATTTGCATTTCTCTAATCGCTAGAGATGTTGAACATTTTTTCATATATTTGTTGATTGTTTGTATATCATTTTCTGAGAAATGTCTGCTTAGTTCCTTGGCCCATTTATTAATTGGGTTATTTATTTTTTTGGTGTTAAGGCTTTTAAGGGCTTTATAAATCCTTTAGGTAAATGTTCTATCTGATGTGCTTGTGGTAAAGATTTGCTCCCATTCTGTAGGTCCTCTATTCACCTCACTGATTGTTTCTTTTGCTGAGAAGAAGCTTTTTAGTTTGGATCCATCCCATGTATTGATTCTTGGTTTTTTATTGATTCCTGGTTCTTGTGCTATAAGGGTCTTATTGAGGAAGTTGGAGCCTAAACCAACATGATGGAGATTTGGGCCTACTTTTTCTTCTATTAGGTGCAAGGTCTCTGGTTTTATTCCTAGGTCCTTAATCCACTTTGAGTTAAGTTTTGTGCATGGTGAGAGAAAGAGGTTTAATTTCATTCTATTACATGAGGATTTCCAGTTTTCCCAACACCATTTGTTGAAGAGGCTGTCTTTTCTCCAGTGAACATTTTTGGCACCTTTGTCTAATATAAGATAACTGTAGGTATGTAGGTTCATCTCTTAGTCTTCTATTCGTACCATTGGTCAACTGGTCCATTTTGTCGCCAATACCATGCTGTTTTTATTACTATTGCTTTGTAGTACAATTTAAGGTCTAGAATAGTAATGCCACCAGCTTCATTCTTCTTGCTAAGAATCACTTTGGCTATTCTGGGTCTCTTATTTTTCCAGATGAATTTCATGATTTTTTTTCTATTTCTATGAGAAATGATATTGGGATTTTGATTGGTATTGCATTGAATCTGTATAGTGCTTTTGGGAGAATGGTCATTTTGACAATATTATTTCTACCTATCTATGAACAAGGTAGATCTTTCCATCTTTTAAGATCTTCATTAATTCTTTTCTTTAGTATGCTGTAGTTTTCATTGTAGAGGTCTTTCACTTTTTTTGTTAAGTTGATTCCCCAATTTTTTTTTTTTTTTTTTTGAGGCTATGGTAAATGGGGTGGATTTCCTAGTCTCTTTCTGAGGATTTGTTGCTGATGTACAGAAATGCCTTTGATTTATGGGTATTGATTTTATATCCAGTTACTTTGCTGAATTCATTTATTAGATCTAAAAGATTTCTGGTGGAATTTTTTTGGATCTTCTATGTATAGAATCATATCATCTGCAAATAGTGATAATTTGAGTTTTTCATTTCCTATCCGTATCCCTTTAATTTCTTTCATCTGTCTAATTGCTCTGGCTAGGTCTTCAAGAACTATGTTAAATAGGAGTGGTGAAAGAGGGCATCCCTGTCTTGTTCCAGTTTTTAGAGGGAATGCTTTCAATTTCATCCATTTAGGATGATGTTGGCCTGGGGCTTAGCATAGATGGCCTTTATGATGTTGAGGTATGTTTCTGTTATCCCTATTTTTTCTAGCATTTTGAACATGAAGGGGTGTTGTATTTTGTCAAATGCTTTCTCCTTGTCTATTGAAATGATCATATGATTTTTATCTTTGAGCCTGTTGATGTGATGAATTACATTTATTGATTTCCTTATATTGAACCAACCTTACATCCCTGGAATGAAGCCCACTTGATCATGGTGCAGTATTTTTTTGATGTGTTTTTGTATTCGATTTGCCAGAATTTTATTGAGAATTTTTGCATCTATATTCATTAGAGATATTGGTCTGAAGTTTTCTTTCTTTGATTTGTCTCTGTCTGGTTTTGGAATCAGGGTGATACTGTTCTCATAGAATGAGTCTGGGAGTGTTCCTTCTTTTTCTATTTCATGAAGTAGTTTGAGAAGTATTGTTGTTAGTTTTTCTTTAAAGGTCTTATAGAACTCAGCTGTATATCCATCTGGTCCTGGACTTTCCTTGGTTGGCAAGTTTTTTTATGGCATCCTCTATTTCTTTGCTTGAAATTGACCTATTTAAATTGTGTATATCATCTTCATTTAGTTTGGGCATATCATAAGTCTCTAGAAATTTGTTGACACCTTCATTATTTTCTATTTTATTGGAGTATACATTTTCAAAATATTTTCTAATTGTCTTCTGTATTTCTGTAGTGTTCATTGTGATCTTTCCTTTTTCATTGTAGATATTGGTAATTTGTGTTTTCTCTCTTTTTTTATTTGTTAGCATAGCTAAAGGTTTATCAATTTTATTTTTTCAAAGAACCAACTTTTTGTTCTGTCAGTTTTTTCAATTTTTTTTTTAGTTTCAATTTCATTAATTTCAGCTCTGATTTTAATTATTCCCTGTCTTCTACTTCTTTTGGGGTTGATTTGTTCTTCTTTTTCTAGGGCTTTGATATGTAATGTTAGTTCATTTATTTGTTGACTTTTTCTTTTTTGAAGGAATGAGCTCCATGCAATGAACTTTCCTCTTAGTACTGCCTTCAGGGTGTCCCAGAGATTTTGGTATATTGTATCGTTATTCTCATTTACCTGTAAGAATTTCTTAATCTCCTTCTTGATGTCTTCTGCAACCCATTGATCATTCAATAGCATATTATTTAGTCTCCAGGTGTTAGAGTAGCTTTTCTTTCCTTTTTTTTATAATTGATTTCTAATTTCATTCCATTATGATCTGATAGAATGCAGGGTAGTATCCCAATTTTTTAATATTTGCTTAGAGTTGTTTTATGGCATAATATATGGTCTATTTTTGAGAAGGATCCATGCACTGCTGAGAAGAAAGTGTATTGGCTCATTGACAGATGATATACTCTATATATGTCAATTAAGTCTAAGTTATTAATTGTATTATTGAGTTCTATAGTTTCTTTGTTTAGCTTTTGTTTGGAAGATCTATCCAGTGGTGAAAGAGGTGTGTTAAAATCACCTAGAATTATTGTGGTGTGGTCTATTTGATTCTTGAACTTGAGAAGAGTTTGATTGATGAATGTAGAAGCTCCATTATTTGGGGCATATATATTTATAACAGTTATATCTTGTTGATTTATGATTCCCTTAAGCAGTATGAAATGTCCATCTTTATCTCTTTTGACTAACTTTGGCTTGAAGTCTGCTTTATTCGATATGAGGATGGAGACCCCTGCTTGCTTATGTAGACCATGTGCGTGATATATTTTATCCCATCCTTTCACCTTCAGTCTATGGGTGTCTTTTCCTATGAGATGTGTCTCTTGAAGGCAACATATTGTTGGGTCTGTTTTTTTAATCCAATCTATTAGCCTATGTCTTTTAATTGGTGAGTTTAGGCTATTAACATTCAGGGTTATTATCGAGACATAATTTGTATTACCAGTCATTTTTTTAAAATTATTTTTGGTATTTAGTTTGACTTGATTCTTCCTTTGGTTGGTTTTTCCCTTTATCGTAGTTCTTCCCTTTGCAGATTTTCATTATTATTTTTCATTTCCTCCTTGTGGAATATTTTACCAAGAATGTTCTATAGAGCAGGCTTTCTTGTTGTAAATTCTTTTAGCTTTTGTTTATCGTGGAAGGTTTTTATTTCATCCTCAAATCTAAAGCTTAATTTTGCTGGATATAAAATTCTTGGTTGGTATCCTTTATCCTTTAGAGTCTGGTATATGTTGTTTCAGGCTCTCCTGGCTTTGAGGGTCTGGATTGAAAAATCTGCTGAGATGAGAATTGGTTTTCCCTTATAGGTAATCTGACTTTTCTCTCTTGCAGCCTTTAAAATTCTATCTTTATTTTGTATGCTAGGCATTTTCATTACAATGTGACTTGGTGTGGATCTGTTGTAATTTTGTACATTTGGTGTCCTATAGGCCTTTTGTATTTGATTTTCAAATTCATTCTTCCTGCTTGGAAAATTTTCTGATGAAATAATATCATTGAAGAGATTGTGCATTCCTTTGGTTTGAATCTCTGCACCTTCCTCTATTCCAATAAATCTTAAATTTGGTCTTTTGATGGTATCCCATAATTCTTGGATATTCTGTTCATGGTTTCTTACCATCTTCACTGTGAGGTCAACTTTATTTTCAAGATTATATATTTTGTCCTCATTGTCTGAGGTCCTATCTTCCAAGTGGTCCAATCTGTTGGAGATGCTTTCTATTGAATTTTTATAGTGGCTTACTGTTTCTTTCATTTCTAGGATTTCTGTTTGTTTTTTTCTCAAACTTTCTATCTCTTTCTTGAAGTAATCTTTTGCTACCTGGATTTGTTCTCTTATCTCTTTGTTGGTGTGATTGATGGTTGCCCGTATTTGATCTCTTATCTCTTTTTTGGAGAGATCAATTTTTGCTTGTATCTGTTCACTTAGGTCATTTTTAAAATCCCTTATCATTTTAATTATGTAAATCCGGAACTCCTTCTCTGACATTTCACCTACTGTGCTTTCTATGGTTTCTATTGTTGTAGTATCTTGGTTTGTTTGGGGCATTTTCCTCCCTTGTTTCTTCATGATGTCTATGTATTTTCCTCTTTTGCAAGATAAGCCTGAGGTATTACAGCTTCTGCCCTTTTGTCTTATAAGGTCCCTCCAGGTTACCCAGAACCTCACTTTTTAGGGAAATATCAATATTAGAGCTTTCAATGTACACAATGTGTGTCCATATATCAGTTAGTTTCTATTTTTATATTTACAGTTTTGTTGCTATAAGCAGAAATGTTGAGATCAGTTATCTTATACCATATAGTCTCTATGTTTATGTGGTGGTTTACAGTATCTAATGGTAGAAGGGGACTTAGAGGTTGGCCTAAACGTTTATGAAGTAAGATGTGAGAAAATAGAGGTATTAGATTATTTAACTAGTGAGAACATAATCATTAGAATTTGGCTGTTAGTAGAAGCAGCAAGAGATAGGCAACCCCGTGTAAGATTCTCTGTTAGTTCACAACAGCATAACTGGTTGCACCTTTTGTTGCATCCTGGTCCCCAGGGACCTTAGTAATGTCTTACCTGGACCTTTTTGTTGTTCCTTGGTAGTAGTGTAGCTAACTAAGTTTTGTGGCAGTGGCAGCCTCAGGCCTATAATTATGTTGGTGTTGGGTTGAGTAGCTACAGAATCCCAGGGCGGTGTGTCTCTCCAACTTGCGGGTAGACAGATGCGGGTTGTCTCTCCAATTTGCTGGTGTGGAGCGGGCCTCTCTCTCCAGATCTCCTCCTGGCCACAGTGTGGTGGAGCAGGCAGTCTGGCTTTCTTCTCCCCACTCTCCTCCTCCTGGGTCTCCTCCCAGTCTAGTTGTTTTGGTGGGTGTTTGGCAGGTGGGCAGCAGGGTCCTTCCACCAGTTGGAGCCTGCAGTTCCTGGTCCTGGTGATGGTGTGGGCCGGTGGCCATGCGGGTTGGTGTCTGGGCTGCTCCTTCCGGCTGGAGTCTATGGCTTGTTCCGGTTGCAGCTGGGCAGGTCGCAGGGAATGGTAAGGGCCCTTCCTCAGGTCAGGCCCTCTCTGTAGCTGGGACCTGCTATTCCCAGCCCCACAGGCAGTGGCGGCATGTGCTTGCTGCTGGGCTGGTGGCTGGGCCGCTCCTTCCAGCGGGTGTCTCACAAACAATAAATCTTGAAGGAAGATTTCCTGCTTCCCTTCACATCCAGTAGGTGTGGTCATCTGTTGTCAGCTGTCAGGTTTTTCACCACCCTCCAGATGTTGAAGGTATCCAAGTAGTCACAGAACCAGCAGTAGCAGCTGCTGAGGAGTTGGGATGGAGTTACAATCTGCATGCCTGGTCAGCCAGATTTCTGAGCTGGGAGTTGTTCCCCCAAGTTGGGTAGCCGAATGCTCTGCATCGAATGGCGCCAAACTTTTCCCTTCAGCACCACTGCAGGTGTCCTTGTTCGCTGTTTGTCTTCTGAGTGACAGTCCCCTGTGAGTGAGTAATTGAGAGACTCACACATGCTATAGTCTGTTATCCCACTGCTCCAGAGGGGTACAATGGCCTTGGCTCCTTTGTGGGTGTAGGAGTGTCGCTAGCAACTAAGCAGTATTCTCACTACTGAACCTCAATTTCAAACACTTAATACCACCTCTCTCTGGTCTGCCATCTTGGATCTGACATCAGCTCTTAATGCCTATTTCAATGTCATTTCTGGTATCTTTGGTGAGCATGCTGCTGCATTGTATAACATATTTCAAGCAAAAATGCCAATAATATTGTTTAATAGCTTAATATTCACTTTCATGCATAACTAAGCAAACTAGATGTAACCTGGTCAAAGTATCTTTCTGAACTTTGTCACTTGAAATATGAAGTAAAACATAAATCATAAATTGAGAACTATTATAGTTAAGTTTACATAATCCATAAATTAAGTTCTTATAGCCAAATAAAGAGGAAATATATAGATTAGTAATATGAATTTTATAGTGTATAAGAACTAGATTGCTTTAGGAAGATTATATCCTTTTTGACTCAAAAGGCATTTAAAAATTAAACAGTAGCACAAGATAAATATTAAGAATTATATCATAATTCTAATAATTGAAGATCCTTTTTTTTCCCTATATTGGGGATTGAACCCAGGACCTTGTGCATACTAGGCAAGCATTCTACCATTAAGCTGCATCCCAGTCCTATAATTGAGGATTCTTATTTTAAATTACATCTTTAATATGATCCTTAATATTTAATATTTAGTTACTTAATTCCATTAAGGCCATGAGCCTTTCAAGGTAAAGTCCCTATTGGCAATTTTTCATATCTGATAAGGATAAGTTAAAGTCAGAATTTGTCACTTTATATTTCTTAAATTGGAGTAATTCCAGAATATGAACAAAAATAGGTATAATAAGTTATCTTTATTCAGACTTAATAAAGAATATAGAGTAGACAAAAAAGAAGAAAGGGTAATTGGATAATGAAGTACTTCAAAAATATCAATCAACCTTGTTGAAAGTGATCATTTTTTTTCCCACAAGTGTGCTATAGTAAATGACCTCAAGGGAGAATCATGCAGTTGTTAGAGCTGAAAAATTATCACTTTTATATTACTTTACACATTGCCATAGTTTGAAAATTGGCTTATTATCATTCTTATTTTTAGTTGTCAATGGGCCTTTACTTTATTTTTATTTATATCCAGTGCTGAGAATTGAACTCAGTGCCTTGTACATGCTAGGCAAGCGCTCTACCACTGAGCTATGACCCCAGCTCCAGTTGGCTTATTTTTATAAAATTATAGTAATACAAGTTTTTAAATATAAATAAAATTTGTTTTATATTCTAGAAGTTTACTTTTTGATGGTGATATATTCAGTTTTGACCAAATATTGATTTTAATACTTAGTCACTTGATTTTTGGCCAAAATATGTATTTGGTGTTATTTATTAGGATTATAGTTAATTCTATTTAATAATGTTATACCTATTTGATGTAGGAATGGAGTTTATGGAAGCTCAACTTTCAAATGTTACCTGTCAACAAAACTATGTCATAAGTTGTGGGTTTGCCTATATCTTATGGTCTTCACAAAAACCCTTCAAAGGGATTTGACTGACTATGATACTGGGTCTCAGAGAAATCAGGTACTTTATCAAGGGCATATTGAAGTAAATAGCATGAATTAGATTCACAAACAAATCTATTAGCTTTCAAAGCTTCTGTTCTTTCCTCTACTGCATCTGTCCTCTATCTCTATTGATTTTAATCTCACTGTTTTTAAAGTATTGCTAGTATGTCTGTATCCTGGTACAGTCAGAATAATGACCCTATCTTGTTCACCTTGTTATACCCGGTATCAAGCACAGCATTTCGTACATAATAGAATCTTATTAAATTTTGAATAAAGCAATGCCTTGGATACACGATACATATGGGAAATAGCTATTTATGTATTTTCAGTTTATAGATGAGGCTACTGAGACTCAGAAAGACTACTATCTCCAACTTTACATGGACTATTATTAGTAGAGAAGATTCAGGTATTTTGAATTCAAGTCCATCATTTCCATATACCTTTGATACTAAAGCTCATTGTAAATTAGAGAGGCTAATGCATATTTCATAAAACAAAATAATAACTTTGTTTGGGAAGCAATCTTTTAGGACTTTTCTCCTTTCTTTTGTGTCTCTTTTTAGATAATACACCTTAATAGGCTGAGTATTCTCCTTTAATGTCAAAGAGTGTCACTAACTAGGCACAGGGCCTGACTCGTCTTGGAGGGTACTTAGTATGTTGAATGAATTATGGTGCCAGCTTATTCTTGCTCAAATCATCCCAAGTAATTAGTTTCATGGAATGATCCTAGTCAGCATATTCACACCCCTATCTGCTCATTCCTAGCACTTCAAGGATTGCTTGTCATATAGAAAAAGTACAATTTGGATAACATAAAATTAATTACACACATCATATACTCAGTTGAACCTCTCTGCATCCATGCCTCGAATTTATGCTCTTGGGAATACTTGACAGTTAACATGATGGCTAATGATAGCAAATAATTTCATTCAGACTTCCTCATCTGTCTGGGCTGTGCCATGGGGTTCTTCTGCCTCTAACTTGGTTAGGATTGGCCACTGTCTCTTCTCCTCCCCTCACCACAGCAGAGGATCCAGGCAGTTTATTCTCTATACATGTGCTGTTCAGAACAGTGGCTACAAACTGGCTCTTGAGCACTTGACATGTGACAACTCCAAACTGAGATATACTGTAAGTATAAAATGTACATTGGATTTTGAAGACTTGATAAAAAGTAAAGTAAAATACTACATTAATGTTTTTTCTATTGGTTAAATGTTGAATGATGATTGGATTAAATAAAATACATTATTGAAATTAATCACACTTGTCTGTTTTTAGAAATGTGCCTACTAAAAATTTTGCTTGGCACCTGTGAGTCTCATTGGTCTATCTAGTTCCTCCTGGGCTCTGGCATCCCCTCTCCCTTCAGCTCTAGGTGTACTACTGCTGGGTTCCTGTATTTTCCTTTGCAGTTTTCCCATACCCTCTTTACTCCTTAATTTTGTAATTAATCTTTTTGAAGATAATCCTTCGTGGAGTTATACCTAATGATTCTGTTTCCTATGGGGACCCTGACTGATACAAGGACTCTCTGACACAGGCTGGTAGATGACCAAGTTAACGATGGCCTCTACCTTTGACTTAAAATCACTGAAAACTAAACATTATTGATCTACTCTTATGTAAAATGACTACAGAAACTCTTAATGTGAAAAAATTTTTATTATTGTTAACATTATTAATATATTTCTTACCTTCCTCAACCTTCACTTTGATTAAACCTGTACCTTCAACTGGAATAGAAAAATTTGAAACTGGCATTTTCCAAAACACAGATACATAGATGAGTGTAAAAAAAAAATAAGGTTTGGAGGGATGGTATAACAATACTCATAATAGTACTACTAACAATAATGATGAAAATATTTTTGCCTATGCGACTTATTTCTGCTCATTCTAAATCAGATCAAATTAAGTGTGAGTTGTGTGAGTTGCAATAAACAGAGGTAGAAGAGTATAGAGGTTGGGATAAAATTAAATTATTTCTCAATTCTTCCCTTCAGCAGCAATAATTACACATATTCTATAGCATCTTTTTTTTTTTTTTTTTTGTACCAGGTATTGAAATCAGAGGCCCTCGACCACTGAGCCACATCCCCAGCCCTATTTTGTATTTTATTTAGAGACAGGGTCTCACTGGGCTGCTTAGAGCCTCGCTGTTGCTGAGGCTGGCTTTGAACTCGCAATCCTCCTGTCTCAGCTTTTCCAACCTCTGGGATTACAGGCTTGCACCACCGTGCAGGCTCTATAGTATCTTTTGTGAAAGTAAGGGCCTCTCATGACTTAGTTCCAGTAGGAGATTACAAATCATGGTTCCAGTACACCAACACTTTAAAAAATACTTTTCAGTTTGTTTTTATCATAATAAATTTTTCCAGAGATAGTTTTTTTGTTTCTAGAATTTCCAAATGTTTTTGTAAGGAAATATTCCTTTGTTGTTGTTGTTTCAAGTTGACATAGGAGGGAAATTTGTAGGTGTGAAAATATCTTCCCTTTGCAGGATCACTTCCTGTCTATGTTCTGAGGTACTCAAGGTTTCTACAGCATAGTTGAGGGAAGAGCATGCAGGAAGGAGGCCACGAGGGTCCCCCTTACCTCTTCATGTTGCTTCCATCTCTTTAAACCCAAGGAGCTCCCATTTTACACACTTAAGAAAGACCCAAATGAAAACATGCTTAGCTTTACTTAAAAAAAAAAAAAAAAAAAAAAAAAAAAAAAAAAAAAAAGAAATCTCTACCATGAAGAGAGAACTTCTCTTCTTCCTTTTCCATCTTATTCACCAAAACATCCCCTGGAATTGAGGGAATAACAATCTCCATCCAATTCCTTAGAGAGTTTAAATAATGAAACATAAGATCAGTGGTAGCAAAACTCACAAAGATGAAGTAGCACGAAGGAACCACAAAGCAGAGAGGAGAACGGAGTGGAGCCATTGAGCAGGAGAAGCTGAGTCAGAGTTTTGGACTCATTGGTTGTGGTACCCAGGAACCCATGATGCCCATCTCTCCCGTCTCTGTTGTTCAGTGATGGTGTCTTGATAACTCGAGATGAGCCATGGTGGAGATTTTTGCACAACAGAAATTGGGTAGCTTCACATTAGCCATGGTGGGAAATTTTAAGCTATGGAAATTGGAAAAAGCTTCGAATCAGGGCTTCCCCCTCCCAGAATTTGCACCCTGCTGTGCAGAGCACTTGAGTAGCCAGTGATGGATGCCCCGATGGGGTGGCTACTGGAGTTTCTCTTGGGTTTCCAGGGCCATTACGGCATATGCAGAAGCATTCTCATCTCTGTGAGCTGTGTGGAAAGTGCTCTGGCTGTGTGTGGACATTATCTTCCTTCCTTACAACCTCTAACCCTCCACTTAAAGCAGTCCAAATAGCTGTTTTGATAGCCTAAGAGATTTCACAGTCTTCATGATGCCAAGCAACTGATTTAACTGATATTCACTTTTTTTTTTTTTTTTTTTTTGACCTGGGGGCTCCAACCTTTTGTAAATTCTGTATGGATGTACTTGTATCCTGATCCAGTTAGGAAACTCAGAGGATTTCCTTCCTCAAGTATAAAAGCCAGCAGAGCTCTCTTTGTGAACAATCAGTGTTAGCAAGTTTCTCGCTGTGTTTATTTGCAACCTGTGAAATAGCCTTCAGCATGCCAATGTGTTCTCTGGGTTTGTCGCTGACAATTGTTGCAATGGAAAAAAAAAATTTGCCAATGATGTGAGTGTGGTGTTGGGGATGACATTTTTCATTGAGAAAGCCAGGCCCAGTGTTCTGAATCTGTTTGCAGGTATTTTCCTCCGGGAGGGCCCCTGCCTTCTCTCTACTGTTTGTATTCCTCACTTTGTTGAGTCATGTCTGACTCCACAGCTCTCCAGCTCTCAGAAGTCTGCCCCAATATTGCACTAGGTGCAACTAGCTCTACACATGTCTTTTCTCTGTCTCCTTAATGCAGTCCCATTCACCTTTATCAATGTGTTCATTTTCCCTATATCTGTAAGTTGTTATTGTGTCAGTTAATTGACAAATTACTTGCTGATAGAGAAAGTGCTTTTCCTTTCTTGTACTCTTTGTGCTTTCTGTGTTTGATGCCCAGTGCATAGTTTCTTTTAATAAAACAATTAGAAGAAAATATTTGTAATATACCTCTTAGCACTTATTCTGTACCTCATATAAGCAAGACATGCATTGTATATTAGACCATTAAATCTTTACAGCAATTATTGGGGGTGGATATTACCAACCCCATTTTACAGATGAGGATATTGAAATTCAGAGGAATTGAGTAACTGCTTAAGTGACATCATATAGCTAATGCAATTGGAAATGTATTACCACTATTCCAGCTTTGGAAGATTGGTTTTCTTCAGTTCTCTTTAGGTACAGATGATTTGCCCTCCAGACAACCACTATCTGATGTGGAGAAAAAAAAAAGGGTAATTAGGATAGGTGTCTGCAGAGTGTTGGGTCTCAAGTGACTTTTTTCCATGGTAAAGCCTCCTTTGTCTCTTTCCTTCTTTCACACTGAATGACACGTTCTCAGGTCTGCCCTTAGATTGGTGCAAGTAGGACTTTTACTCCACAAACTCAGTTGACTCCCACTAAAATTTCCAAGGCTACTTCTGGAGCCAAGGTTGGCCATGCTATCTGAGCAGGGTACCCTGGGACTAGACTGGAACCCAAGTAGACCTGACTCTATATCCCTCTTGGGGAATTCTTTTGCCTTCTCTGGTGCACATGGGTTCAATCAAGCTGTGGGCCTCTTGCCTATGAAATGCCCCAGAGCTCCATGGCTAGGCCCAGACCCAGGAGGACATACATCTTGGTAGGCAGATGACTCTTGCAGGCCAACACAAGTGTGTGTCCATATATATGTGTGTATATACATAAATATATATATCCCCCCTCCCACCCCATATAATTTCCAGGATAGCAAGGATAGGCTGCTTTGGGGTGACTTCCATGTCAAACACAAGATGAAGAAACTTTACATGCATTGATTATATAATAAACAAAATTTCCTCTTCTCTCCCCATCATTGTAAATCTCCATTGATAAATCACTTTACTTCATATGAATCCATAATTTTTGTAATATCTTTTTAAATCAGATTTTTATATAGACAGAGTAAAAAGTATTGGCTTGGAGCCTGCACAGTCTAGGTCGGGCCTTGCTCTTTAGGGAAGAGGAACTGGCTCCCTCCTTATTCCTCAACAGAAATTAGATTCCTATGTATTTATTGTGATTTCCTTTTGGCATTCTATTTTGAATTAAAACATGTTTGGCTTTTGAAAATAAGACACCCTGGCTTTCAAGAAAATGGTTTCTAAGGTGGAAAAAATAAGAGTTAAGGGAAAAAATATTGAAAGTAAAAAATGAGAGAAATGCATCTGATTATAGTGTATCATATCATGTTATGGTATTACAGTGAAATGTAATATGTCATACATCTGGTGAATTGTGTCATATTATTGCATTACAAGATTCAAACCATACTAGTGTGATTACAAAGTTTGTGTCACTTATGCCTCTTGACATGGATGTAGACTTTATTCTAGGTCTGTGAATACATTGTTGGTCACCACTCAAAACAGTTAAATTGTTTGAAATGATTGGATGAGTAGAAAGAGCTCATGTGAAGGCTCACACTAGTTAGCCAAGAGCTGGTCAGTGCTTCTGCCATTGAGAGTCTGGGGCAGACAATTAGCAAGAGGAAGGCAGGGCAGCTTTGCCAGGACAGAAGACTCCAGATTCAAATCCCTGTTCCCCTACTGACTTAAAATGTCACATTGAGTAAACCAGGGAACTTTTCTAAACCTGTTTCTTCACCTGTAAAAAAAGATAAGAAAGAATAGTCCATTTCTCATAGGATGATTAATGTGAAGATTTATTAAGGTGGAGCAACTCAACCATGACTAGAAAATTAAATTACTTTATCGTGCATTTATAAAAGGAAGTTTTGATCACCACTCTGTGTTCTTTGCAAGTACAGGTTTGGGCCTCACTTCAGTGCCACAGTCATCTTTGCATATAGCACTCAGTTCTGAGGTGTGTGTAGCACATTCTCATTGTTTCACCATAAATGAGTGATCCAGGCAATTAAAGAGGATGAACAAGTGGGAAGTTCAAGCACAGAGAGCTGAAATTTCTTAGCAGTCAACAGAGTATAAAATGTGTGAGCATGACATCAGTCTTATTTTGCCCCACACAGGGGACAGGAGAACATTCGAAATAACACTACAGGGAAACAAGCAACAAGATCCACACTGTGAAAAGCTCTAAGTTTGTTTAACAAATAAATTTCAAGAAGGAAAAAAAGAGAGTGGGTCCTAGATCAAAGAGGGGTAAGAGATGATCTCCAGTCACAGTGTGTGAAACTTACTGGAATTATTATTTTAATTTTAATTTTATTTATTTACTTTTCATTAACAAATAAAAATTGTATAGATTTATTGTATACAACATGATATTTTAAAATGTGTATACATTGTAGAATGGTTCAATGGAGCTAATTAATATCTTATCAACTTTAAAGCAAATTTTAAAAGATATGAGTCAATTTGGGAAATTTGAACAGTACCTGGACATTTGTGGATATTAGGTAATTACTATGATTTTTTTTAAGTTACTGTGGTATTGCATAAACATCTTAGGAATATATGCTGCAATATTTATGGAAGAATTTAGGTTAAATATGGGATTTACTTCAATAATCTAGGACTTGGGGCATTGGGTGTTGTTTTAGTCCGCTTTTTCGCTGCTGTGACTAAATGACCCGACCAGCACAACTATAGAAGAGGAAAAGTTTATTTGAGGGCTCACGATTTCAGAGGTCTCAATCAGTAGACAGCAGGCTCCATTCCTCAGGTTCTGGGTGAGACAGGAACAACATGGTGGAAGAGTGTGGCAGATGGAAACAGCTCACATTGTAATCAGAAAGCAGAGAGAGTCCATGGGTCAGGTACAAATATATACCCAAAGCCATGCCCCAATTCCTACCTCCTTCAGCCACACTCTACCTCTTCAGTTACCACTCAGTTAATCCCTATCAGGGGATTAAATCACTGATTGGGTTAAGACTCTCACAACCCAATCAGTTCTCCCCTGAACCTTCTTGCATTGTCTCACACATAAGCTTTTGGGGGACACCTCACATTCAAACCATAACAGGTATGTTATAGGTAAAACAAGATTGGCCAGGATTACTGTAGCAGGGTGGTGACTATATGGTGGTTTATTATGCTGTTTTCTCATCTTTTGTGCATGTTTGAAATTTTCCATAATAAAAAGAAAACAGAAATTTAAAAAAAATGAAAGTAAGGGAAAAAATAGAACAATCTATTAAAAACAGGTGCTCTTTTCATTAAGTGGCAATTATTCTCAAAGTTTCGAGGATCAAAACTTTTGATAAAATTTTACAATCACCAAATTTTTGGAAGACAATTAATTATTTTCAAACATTTAAAAATTTCAATAAAAGTAACACTATCTTGGACATCATTTCTGTATTTACTTATTTGTTTTTAGATAAAATTGTCAGATGAACTCTACTTTTCTTATACTGATGTCCTAAAATGCATCAAAAGAAAGCTATTGGAACTTTTCAACTTATCTCATATTAAATATACATGAATAATTAAATAAAAGAACATGAGTTATTGAACTCCTTTTGGGGAACATTTCCTTTTCCCTTAAGATTTTCCCATACCCTGCCTCCAGAAGGCTGCTGTAAATACCTTTAGGCACCACCCCATCTGATCCCCACCCAACAGATAGTACCCAATGTCTCTGCTGCAACTGGGATATATTGGTTGCAGGATGTGTCCCAGATTGTGAAGTTCCTAGCCTTTGTTTTTCCCTCAGCTTGTGACCACAGACTTGTTTGTGCATCTGAGCTATTAAATGTGACTCTGGCTGACCACTGGGGATTCCAAGGGGTAGAATCTTGGCAGAATCCTCATTCAGTTTCCTTCCTGTATACTGGTATGATTTTCTAGCCCATTCTATGATGACTGAGGCAAGAAATTGAAGTTTCATCCCTACTTGAAAACTGTGTGACTTTAAGTAAGTCACCTGATGTCTATCTTCAGTTTCTTATTTTGGAATTGGGTGTAATAATAACTAGTACACATGGCTGCTGTAGGGGATAATGACATACTGATTTAAAAGCCCAAAAGTGGCAGGGCAAAATTTCACACCAAAGCATGGTGTTATAAAATGTTCACATGGGAAATGCATTTACTATTGAAAAGAAAATTGATGAATATTTTCTGCAATTTTAAAGAAAATAAGGGCATCCTTCTTGGTTAATTATCTTACTGAGAGGAAATAAATTACAGTTCCCTAAGGCCCAATCAGTTTTGCCTAGATTAGAAGACTCTACCTGTGCAACCCCAAAAGATAAATTATGTTCTTAATAATTATGAATCATAATTAAAATTGAATTTTGCCGGAGGGCTGTGGTAGAAGGTTGGTCTTTCAGAAATGAATTTCTTCCTGAAGTCATAGTAAATTAATAAATATAGTAGAAGATGAGTTAGAGGCACTAAATATTTAATAGAAAATATTTACTATTGCTGGGGGTGTAGTTCAGTGGTAGAGTACTTGCCTAGTTGTGTACAGGGCCCTGAGTTTGATATCCAGCACCACAAAAACAAATAAAAAACAAGAAATGTTTACTGCCTTTTGTTTTTATTAATGATGAAATTGAGTATTTTTGGATGAATTTGATTTGTTTTCATGTTAGTGAAAGGAAAAATCTTATTCTATCATTGACAAATTTTGAGTGCTGAAATATCTTTTTAAATAATATCTCTGTCATGTTCCCTGTTTCATTTTGTGCCAAAGAAAATACAAAACTGTATTAATTTTAAATACTCAGATTTAATAATATACATATATAGTGAAAACCTCTTGACATACAATTCTTTACAGAAGATCTATAAGGCTTAAGTTTACATTTGCATTAAAATATATATATATGTACATATATATATATATACATATATATATTTGTAGCATTTTTTGCTATTCTTGAAATAGTTCTCAAATTTTTCCACTGAAGTACAATACTTTAAGAAAATAAATGCAAACCTATAGGTGGTGCCCTTCTCACAAGTTTGTTTCTTTTAGATAGGGAGTGAAGGCAAAGATGAAGATAATAGCAGTCTTGCCTTAGTCTTAAGTGATACATTTCAAAAGCCCCAATGAATGCCTGAAACTGTGGTTAGTACTGGACCCCAGGTACACTGTTTTTCTGCATACAAACATACTGTGATAAAGTTTAGTGACAACTAGTATTGTAAGAGATTAATAATAATAACTAATAATAAGACTACAACTGTATCATAATGAGTTATACAAATGTGTCCTCTCTCAAACCGTAGATCTTAGCAAACTCATTTTAAGGCTTTTCTTTGGCATATGTGAATTGCCAGCATCATTATTCTTGTGCTTTGGGACAATTATTAAGTAAAATAAGAGTTATTTGCACACAAGCATTATGATAAGCAATAGTCAATCTGATAACTCAGATGGTACTAAGTGGTGAACAGGCAGGTAGTGCATACTGCATGGATACATTGGGCAAAGGGATGAGTCACATCCTAGGTGAGATAGAGAAGGATGATGCAAGATTTCACCATGCTACTCAGAACGGCTCACAATTTAAAAGCTATGCATTGTTTTGATATTTTTAGAATTTCCATTTAATATTTTTGGACAGTGGTTGACTTGGTAATGGAAATTATGGTAACCAAAACTGTAGATAAGGGGGTACTACTGTAATTATGAACATTCTGACGTTCAGTTGGTGATGGATCCTCTTAGAATGCCAGTCTGTGCATATAAAGCTAAACTACCTTCTACTACAACTCAAGGTCAGTGTGATTTACTGAGGCTTCACTGTTAACGTCTGTTTTAGGCAAAAGAGAAATTAGATCTTGGGTGAGCCCAGGGCACAGGAAAAAAAAAAAATAAGTATGTTATCACGTGGAACTGAAAATAATACCATGCTGCATATCATTCACAATTTTTTTATTGCTACCAAAATTCTTTTTTTTTTTGCATTTCAATAAAGAATTTTATGAAACAATACAGTATGATTGAATATGATGTTGTAACTTGTTAAGGTCTTTTGCAAGATGGCTGAATGTGTTATGAGTAAATACAGAACCTATGATCAGCATATTTAGGATGTTTTGCTCTTATAAAATATTTCACTGGTCTTAGGGGAACAGTGATAGTTGAAATCATTCTTATGAGTGCTTTGTAGGCACACACAATACCATTACTGTTGCTAGGGCTGATGTTGCTGCTCGTAAGTTTGTTTTTTTCTTTTTTCTGGAATGTAAATTCCAAGAAAGCAGGGATTTTTATCTACTCCTGGATCTCTGGTGCTTAAAACAGGGCTTGTTTCAATAAATATTTATTGACTGACTGCTACAGGGGTAATTACATATTTTAACTGAATATTAGAGTGAAGTAGCCTGAGGTAGGCATTACTCATAAAACAGATATGAGCACAAGGTTCACTTAAAAACTATCCACTCATGCCCTATATTAAATTAAAAAATCTTGTGAACTGTGGGACTACGCTCAAGAAAGTTTGTGGATGATATTCAGTATGTTTGCAATACACAAATTTGGGGCTTGGGAGTTTTTGTTGAAGATGAAAGTTGAGAAGAGCACCATTTGAAAGGAAGTGGTTTCTAAGCTGAATGTTCATAGGACAGAAGGGAAAGGTCTAAGGAGAAGGGAATAATTGGAGAGTGAAAGAAAGTGGATGAAGGCTGAAACGGATCTGGAGAAACAATGGAGAAACATGGAGAAACTCCATGATAGGTGGTTGACCCACTAGGCAAGAAACTTAATTCTGATTCTGAAGGCAGTTCACAGTCATAGGAGAGCTTTAGATATGTAAAATTGTTACAGCAGGGGATTACTTTGTAGGCAATATTCTGAACTGATTTTAAAAGTGAGGGAGGAGGGGGCGATTATGATCATAGAAAATATGTTTTTTATATATGAAGACAACATTAACCTGTATTGCAAAGTTGGGTTATTATTTCAATCCTAGTATATTACCAGAAGTTGAAAAAATTGCTTCTACAACAAATGTGAAATAGCTGTGTTGGGCAAACCACAAGTATTAAATCCAGGAAACAGAAATTGGCTATCTTTCAATACTTGTAATGAAAAATATAACTGTTTCTTTACTTTTTTCCAATCTTAATAAATCTTTACTCGAACTTCTCTTTAAGATTTTTTTTTCATATCTACTTTCCTCTCTAAGTTTTCAAGTCATGTATGAGACCAAAAGTATTTGAATTAAGTTTCTTTGGGGACTGATTAGAAAAAAGAAATCAAACAACTGCTTTTTTTGGCAATGTACCACTTTGGTCCTCTGAGAGTTTTGTGCTATTCCCTTTTTTTTTTTTAAATTTATTTTAGACTAGTCTAAAAGTTATACTTTTTAAGTCTAAAAGTGTAAAATATGAATGGAGAAAAAATACTTAGAGTATGGTAGTGTATGCATTGTAAATATAATTATTTATTATAAATCAGGACAATGAACTTTTCATTATCTAATATTTTCCAGTATGCACAATGAACCAAGAGCTATCATTTAATGGATGCTTGTGCATAGGGGTTTTGCAAGCATCACTTGTAGTCCTCCTAGCTGTTTAAAGAAGTGCTCTGGATCTCTGTCTTTGGGGCTTTCCTCTCCAATCCCCTCCCTCCTAGCCTTCAGATAAACTGTAGGTGACAACAATATCCCTCTAATTATTATAATTTTGGAATATAAAAACCTAGTATACCATTTAGAAGCTAAACTATGTGCTATAGATATGAACTATTAATAACTATTATAATTTATTTAGCTATAAGTACCATGCATTGTGCTAAGAGCTAGACATAAATGATCTATTGAACCCTCCCTGAGGATTGAATCCTATGTGAGATCATCCTCACATTTTAGATGATGATGAGTGTGTGATTCTCTCAGGTTCATCCAACTGGGTCCTGAAAGCTATCTGACTTCAGAGTCAGAGTGTCAGCACTAGGACAGATGGCCTTCTGTCATAGCTCCCATTCCGCTTGATTTGTTTTGTCCCATCTAGCATCTTGTAATGGAGCTGAGCCATCATTCACTCAGCTTGTTGTGCAAGTGATGAGAAAACAGTGGTCCACAGAGGTTCAACAACTAGTCAAATATTACCTGGAGACACTGCTGGGAAAGAAACTGAGGTTTCCTCCCTTTCTGCCCTGGTTTCATCTCTATCTACACTTTATTCTTGTGTCTTTATATTGGTCGAATGAAGCATTCTTGGGGTTATCAATTTTTTCATAAAATAATGAATCACTATAAAACTCTCACAAGTTACCAGCATTATTTGAAGACTGTTAAAGGGGGTTAGCATGTCTGTCCCGCTTCTGCATTCCTAGCATAGAAGCATAGATTAAAAACAGAGTCCGAGGCCAAACATTCAACTTCTGTAGCATCCCTATATGGGCAGAAAGTGGCCAAGATTATCAATACCAGAAAATATGTCTAAAATTTTCACTAAATTTTGAAGACATAACAAATTCTACAGGGTTTCAACTTCCTGATTGCTTTCCTTTAAAAGCACTTGCATCTGAACTCAGCAACCACTGAATACCACTTATTGAGGAGAGTGGTCAACTCACTGAAGCAAGACTGAGTGAAGGGAATTAATGGCTCTGTGGTCATGGGAGGCATGGTGCACATGCAGGCACTCACTGGCATTACTTTGGGCTGCATTTACCGCTGCATGCTTTCCATGCACAGAGATGCAAAAACTAAAAATAAACAAAAAGGTGGAACATATATTTCGAGTGATACTTTGTGTAGACCTGGCCGATGTCCATTTATATTGAGCAGGGCTGTTTGTAAAATGCTATCACTAAATGTTATGGTTTGAATGTGAGATGTTCCCCAAAAGTTCACCTGTGAGACAATGCAAGAAGGTTGAGAGAAGAAATGATTGGGTTATGAGAGTCTTAACCCAATCAGTGAATTAATACCCTTATAGGGATTGATTAACTGAGTGGTAACTGAAGTGGTAGGGTGTGGCTGGAGGAGGTGGGACTTGGGGGCATGGCTTTGGGGTATATTTTGTATCTGGAGAGTGGAAACACACACTCTCTCTCTCTCTCTCTCTCTCTCTGCTTCCTGATCATGACAAGAGCCTCTTCCTTCTGCCATGATGTTCTGCCTTACCTCGAGCTCCAAGGAATGGAAACTGCTGTCTATTGAGAACTCTGAAACCATTAGCCCTCAAACTTTTCCTCCTCTATAATTGTTCTGGTTGGGTCCTTTTAGTCATAACAGCGAAATAGCTGACTAAAATACTAAAGAGTGCTTTGAAGACAGAGTCAATGAAGGAACTGTAAGAATGATGACTAAGGATGATATTTATTAGTAACTCATAGAAAGTTTCACTATCACCATATTTCTGCTCTGGAGAGGGTATATTTTTCATTTTGCCTAGACTCTAAGAAAACAATTTTCTCAAAACTGAGAATACAGAAAACCTCCAATGGAGTCAGAGGGCATGGCGCTGTGGTCCCTCTGTCTATTCCTGGGTAAAAAGTGAAGGAGGCAGCATCAGATAATGGTTTTTGTTCTTTAGCAATCAATACAGTGCCAGAGACCTGGGCATTCAAGGCAACTTGTAACATAGAGAAGAAATCAATATCAGCCCAGACCAGCAAGGGACAAGCACAGTGTGTGACACACAGAGGTGGCTCAGCAAAGACAAAAAGAAGGAAGATTAATTAACACCAAATTCAAACAGATTTTTTCTCACAGCCACTTCGAAATAATAGTTTTCACTAGTTATTCGGCTAGGATAAACAGGAATTAATATCAGGCTATAAAGTTTTTACCGACTGTAAAATGATTTTTTTCTTTCCTTTTTTTTTTTTTTGGAGGTGGGTGTTTATTCCTTAGGTAAATTCAGACATAAATGAGTCTAATTATTGTTCCTTACTATGGGTGCAAGGATTTCAGTAGCCCCTGCAGGAATGGTGAGAGATGGCTGTCTTGGTCCGTACTTGATTATTCAGGTCAAGATTTTAATGTTTAAAGTGTCACCCAGAGGTTGGCAATGACTAGTATATAACTGATACTTATGTGAGTGTACCACATGCTATAAACACAGACACTTTTAGATACAAAGAGCTTAAAATTTCTGGGAATTCTTTTCATTAAACCAGAGCAATATCCTTTATCTGTTAATATCATCTCATGTTCTCCCACTCTCTCTTATTTTCATCTTCATGTATCCACGTACATTGTTTCTCATTATGGCTAATACAGTCTTCATTCCAGCTTGTCCTTAAATATCCTAGGATTTAAAAAATCTCTATTGTGTTACTCCTAACGTCCTCTCCCCTTATCACTTTATTCAAAGACAAAGAAAACAATGTCTGACCTACTGTATGTTTAAGAAAAAGAATCTGTAGATAAAAACTACTACCTTAATTGACTTTTGAAAACATAAAACTTTGGGTATTGTGGGCGCCTGCTCTTGTCTTCACACCCTGACATCCTGCTCTTCCTGTGCTCCCAGCACCAAGGAGAGGCTGCGAGTGGCACAAGGCTAAGTTCTCACTTTAATGGGATGGAAAGATGTGTGTGACTTTTGTCTTTTTACCTTTAAGAGAATCTGCATGTCTCAGACTCTCTTTCTTTCCTGTTCATGAAGCTGGAATCTGGGTGCAACTGTTCCTGACTTCAACTTGCAAATGAGGACAATGGAAAATATTTCCAACTTTCCCATGGGTATTAATGTTTGGGATTCAGAATGGGATGTCCTCTAAGGAAGTCCCCAAACCACAAGTTATTCTAGATATTAAAAATTGTGCTTTACGTATTTTTAAATGTAACGAGTGGTAATAAACAGCGTATCTTTTTTTTTCTGTGATAGCGTTGTACTAAACGTTTCAAAGACTTTCTGTTAAAAAAGATATTATGGGCTGGGGTTGTGGCTCAGCGGCAGAGCGCTCACCTCGCACGTGCGCGGCCCGGGTTCGATCCTCAGCACCACGTAAACATAGATGCACAATTTCATTGTGTACAACTAAAGTAAATAAATAAATATTAAAAAAAAGTAAAAAAAAAGATATTATGATGAATACCTGGTTTATTATTGCTATGAACCAATATGTAGTGGCAAGAGTATATACTTCAGTAGCATATAAAATAAGTT
Source organism: Tamias sibiricus (assembly GCA_025594165.1). Classification (NCBI taxonomy): domain Eukaryota; kingdom Metazoa; phylum Chordata; class Mammalia; order Rodentia; family Sciuridae; genus Tamias; species Tamias sibiricus. Next base: position 90,665,961 of record CM046666.1, on the reverse strand, counting down.
TACATGATGTAGATATTTGACAAGGGAAAGCATTAAAAGGTAGGAACATTAACATGATACAAACTTCCAATCAAATCATTAAAGAATAAGATATGGTCACAAAAGTTCAATATTTAAAAATCATTATTAAAAAAAAAAGATATTTAAAAACACAGAGAGCATTACTTGCCCTGATAGTCTCGTTCTTTGTTTTGTGACAAATAAAGAAGTTTTAGAAGACTTTCTTTCATGTTACATCGACCTTGCTTGGACTGTCAAACATGCCTTCAAAAGACCCCTCAGGAGTTACTTTTAGGACTATTTCATTAACTATTTGTATATGTAACACTTTTAAGTGACACTTGATTTTTAAAAAAAAATACGTGAATAGAATCCTTATTTTATTTTCAGGAAATTTTTTTTGGGGGGGGGAGGAGGAATATAGGAATGTTTCAAAAGCAATGAAATGCTGATTATTTCCAAAAGCCACCTATACCAAAAGCCACATACATCAGTGATTAATATTTGCTTATGTGTATGCCAAATTCGTGTGGATTGAATCACTTAACTTATATAAAACAATTGATGTGAAATTATTACTCTAAACTGTACATTGGAAATATACTTGAATTTTCCATAAAAAAAAAAAAAAAGAACAACTAAAGGCCAAAAAAAAAAAAAAAAAAAAAAAAAAAAAAACAACAACAACCAAAAAAAAAACGCCTCTCAGGTTGGTTGTTAGGGCACCTGTGTCTTCATATAAGCTCATTTCCTTTTTTTCAAAGACAAAAATATTTGGTCTACTTGCCCTTATTTTATTTTTGCTGTTGAAATTGAATGACTTTGTCTAATTCAGATTTTAGATCCGTTTCTGATTTCATGTTGGAGTATTCCACAATACTCAAATCTTTCTCTCTTTGCATTTTTTGTCATATGATATTTAAAAAGAACTTTTGCCTATAGGGAATATTCAAACTCTGGAAAATTCCAGCCAACATGATTGGAGTAGTATTCAATTAATGTCACATTCAGCTTTCCCAGCAAGGTTAACAGCCCTCCATTAAAGCGTATGTCAAAATTGCCAGTTTAAAGGCTTATTTTGCTTCCCAAACTTGTTATTTCATGTAATACCATTCATAAGATTTATGTAAAGTATACTGTTATGTATAAACACAATAATACTTTTTTTTTTTTTTTTTTTTCCAGAAATACATCATTAGCAGCAGGAAGGGAGTAAATTTATAACAGGCCAGTGATTATAACCAGGAATGTCTAATAGCTACCACTTTTCCTTTGGAGTCTTTTCAAACCAGTGATTCTATATGTTGATAAGTTCGAATTCTCATGGGAAAGTTATGATGCTTCCCCTTGTTTTCTTCTCAACCATTTTTTTCTCAGGATTTGGAAAAACAAACATATTCCCCAAGAAATTCCAGGAAGGACTTCCTCCTAGAAGCACTAGCTTAGCAGGTGGCAGAGGAAGAAGCAAACAGAACACCTAAATGATCTTAGGACCAAAGCTGCCTTGCTTCCCCTACAATGGCTGGGCAGTTACTTGAGAGGGAAAGGTAATTGAGCCTTAGTTAACTGCTGGGGTTTTTAGCTCCCCCGGACCTGGAATCAGCCCGGGCCAGCGGAGAAGGCTGGGGGAGCACACCCCAGCGGTGAGGATGAGTCGGGAAGAGGCAGGAGTCAGCTGGTGGCCCACACTCAGCCCTCATGATGGAGGACAATCAGAGACACCAGGGAGACCAGTCAAGCAGGAACTCGTTTATTGAGGAAGTCACACAGCATGTGTAGGGTGATTCAGCCAATCAGCTTTAAGATCAGCAAGCCATGGGAGGGGACATGAGCCGATCATGTGGGACTGGCGTGAGCCAATCAGGGTGTTACACTCTCACCCGGCCAAGTTCCCTCAACAGCAGGTGAGACATTGTGCTGAGGTGTCCTTTTTTTCCCCCACAGTTAACCTTTTTTTTTAAAATTTTCTGGGCCTTTTGTTACAGCAGCCTAGCCTCTGCTTTAACTAATTCAGAAATACTCTAAATGGACTACTCCCACGACTACATGGATATTTCCCCTATAGCTTGTCAGAAACTTAGTTTTATTATAACTTTGAATTGCACACATCTAAGAAATAATTTAATTCAACTACTTCATTTTATTGGTAAGTTGAGTCCAAAGTGATAGACTTGCTCAAGGACACTTGGAATTTTTTTCAGATTAATAAAATATGTGATCCAGCAATCTCACTGCTACATATATCTCCAAAAGAATAGTACGAATATACTTTGTATACAAACAGGGTTATGTAAAAAGAGGCTCTGTATGTGTATTATGAATTGTAATGCATTCTACTATTACAAATACAACAACTTTGAATTAAAAAAAGAAGGAAAAAAAAAAAAAAAAAGAAACAAAATCTATTTTGAAAAGATCTGCATTCCCACAGTCACTGCAGTAGTCATCTTTCTTCTTCCCTCTGGTTTGCTAGAGTACCCCAACCAGAAGTCAGGAGGTCCAGATCTATCAATATGATCCATAGAAGTCAGTCTCTATCAGTGTACTGATAAGACAAAGGGACAACATATCCAAGAAATAGAAACAACCTAAGTGTCCATAAATGGATGATTAAAGAAAATGTGAAACACACATACACACACACACTGTGTGTGTGTATATCTCTATCTCTATCTATATCTATATAAAAAATGGAATACTGTTCAGCCATAAAAAGAATAAAATCCTGTCGTCTGTGGCAACATGGATAGAACTGGAGATCATTGTCTTAAATGAAATACATCAAGCACAGAAAGACAAATACCAGTATATATACTTTATATAAATCTTATGAATGGTATTGCATGAAATAAATAAATAAATATCAAAAAATGTATTTTTTACATCATGTAAAAAACAAGTTGATTTCAGAGAAGTCGAGAGTAGAATAGTAGTTACCAGAGCTGGGGAGGGTGGGATGAGGGGAGGTTGGTCAGTGTGTTCTTAGTTATGGTTAAATTAAAGTAAGAAGTTTAGGTATGTTCTTGAACAGTAGAGTGTCAGTACAGGTAATGACAATGAACTGTATGTTTCAAAAAGCTAGAAGAAAAGATTTTTAATGTTTTTGGCATAAAGAAATGATAAATATTTAAGTGAGGTACTTTTATACTGATTTAAATATTAAATAGTTGCCCCTAAATAGGTATAACTTTTATGTTTTTATGTACCTGTTAAAAATATAAATGAAATGCAGTTAGCTTAGAAAACAATTAGTTAATACATAGGAATATGCAAAATGTCTTCAAATATAAAGAATGAATATAATTTCTTTTGTACTATTTATAGTGGTACAAAGTAAATGTTCTTTCCCCCGTCATAATGTTTTAAGTCTTGATTACTTAATTTTGGCTCAGTGTCCAGAGATATTTCTGCAGAATGGAGTTAGGGGAGTAAAAGTAATCTAAACTATATGTTGAGCATTTACATATATTATTTCATTTACTTAATATCATAAAGACTGTGTGAAGTCTCATTAACCCCATCTTACAGAAACAGAATCTGAGTGGTTAAGAAACTATCCTCAGGTAGCATAATGTATGGCAGAGCTGAGAGTTTTAGATAAATAAATACATAGGTACAGATAGGAAATATTTACAAAAATAATATAGTTAAAAAAATTGCCAAGTACTTTCCCATGATCTTGTTATCATATTTGCTGATGTTAGTGTATACAACAATTCTTTTGTTCACTGTAAAAGTACTGTACAAACTAGAAAATGGGGTAAATGATTCTTGATATTTTAAATAATTCATTGACTTTAACCTTTAGATCCTGTGAATTTTTAAAGTACACAGTTAGTAAAGAAATAAAAAATTATTTTGCACAACCAAAATTCTAGGCAGTTTAGATGAAAATGGGAAATAGAACTATGACAAACTACAACTGAATTTTAAATGAATATGAGACCATTATAAAGCAATATGGATGTTGCGAATTCTAAGTTCAATATTAAGGTCATAGTAATAGCACAGTGTTTTATGAGCCCGTGTGGAGTTAGCAACATCATCTCTTTAATCTTAACTTTGCTTCAAGCAAAAATAAATCTTAATGTTGTAAACTGTATGGTAACATAACTGTCTTATTCAGTTGAGATCATTTTTTTCACCTAAACGTTACTAATATCTTTCTGTGGCTATAAACAGAAAGAAAAACAAAAGAAAGAGGGGAAAAAAAGAGATGCTCTTCCATTTTGTCAAAATGGTCAATATTTCTATGATTGTAGAATGACTGTTGACAGAAGCTTTTCTAGTTATGTTGGTGCAGTAAATTATTATGCACTAGTGCATAAATAAGCCAGGCTACAAGAATAGGGCAATTCTGCATATTTAGGTCACTTAATTGCTAGATTGCCAGTTAATGTTTGAATGTTACACTTCTGCATTTTAAGAGGAAGCAGGCACAAGAGATATACCAGAAAAAGCTCAGCATTTTTGGAAGAAAATCAAGATTGGAGAAAAATGAGGACCCTCCTGAACCACGGTTTACTGGGACACATTCAGGAATTGTTCTTTTAAAGGTGTGAGGGACAAGATTTCAAGCAGTTAGAAACCACAAAAGTCTCAAGCACAACTACATAAAATATAATGCTAAGTGAAGTTAGCCAATCCCCAAAAGCCAAATGCCAAATGTTTTCTCTGATATAAGGAGGCCAATTCACAGCTGGGTTGGGATGGGGAGCATAGGAGGATTAGAGCAACACTAGAATGGCTAATGGGGAGGGAGGGTAAAGGAGGGGGCAAAAGGGTGAAGGAAAAAAAAAGATGGTAGAATGAGATGGATATCATTACCCTAAGTGCATGTATGAAGTCACGAATGGTGTGAATATACTTTGCATACAACCAGAGATATGTAAAAATGTGCTCTATATGTGTAATTTGAAATGCAATGCATTCTGCTGTCATTTATAACAACTTAGAATAAAAAATAAACAAAAAAGAGAAGCAAATATTAAGCAAGGAGAATTTATTTTTAAAAAAATTTAAATTTTTAATTTTTTTTATGGTACTGGGGATTGAACTCAGGGACACTCAGCCACTGAACCACATCCCCAGCCCTATTTTGTATTTTATTTAGAGACAAGTTCTAAGTTGCTTCATGCCTCGCTATTGCTGATGCTGGCTTTGAACTTGGCATCCTCCTGCCTCAGCCTCCTGAGCCACTGGGATTACAGGTGTGCATCACTGTACCCGGCAAGCAAGAAGAATTTATTAAAGGGATAGTTTTTGATTTGTACTTAGAATTCATTATTTCATTTGGCCCTTGAGGTAAATTACATGACTTACAATTAGAATATGCATGTTACTTTCTTAACAAGAAATTATATCCTTGTAGGAAAAACTTATGTATATATGAATTTTAAATTTTACCCCCAATTCTTTCTATGCCTGACTGAAAAAACTCTATGTATAGATTCTAAGCTTTTGTGAACAGACCTAACCCACCAAGTGACAACTACTGAAATTGCAGGCATAGGTAGAATTCTTCCAATTAGGTATCTTTTGGTTTGTGAAAAGCTGTAATAGTAAAGGAAAGCTCTTTCTAACATTGCTCTTTATCATCAATACTCTTTTTTGCCTTTGTTTTTCATTAGGAAAATATTTACTTTATTAGATTTTTATTAGATATGAGGGTTTTCACATTTTTGGATTTGTTTCATGTTTCACATTGTATATAGAAACAATATAATTCTTTTAGATTTTAAAATGAGGACAATAAGATTAATATTTTAATATTAAACTAGTCAAACCCATAAAAAATAATTAATTGCTTTTGATGATAAACCAAGAAGTTTAAATATTTGACTGAAGAGTTTAAAAATATGACATAATTTTCCTATGTGTGTGTATATATATATATATATGCATATATATATATGAATACCCCACAGAAAATCTCAATATTATATAAATCCACAAGACGGCAATCCTAATTAGAATAAGATGTACTCCGTGTTTATATAAATGTCAAAATAGACTTTACTAGCCGGGCGCGGTGGCGCACGCCTGTAATCCCAGCACTTTGGGAGGCTGAGACAGGAGAATCGCGAGTTCAAAGCCAGCCTCAGCAATGACGAGGCACTTAGCAACTCAGTGAGACCCTGTCTCTAAATAAAATACAAAAAAGGGCTGGGGATGTGGCCCAGTGGTCGAGTGCCCCTGAGTTCAATCTCCGGTACCACAAAAAAAAAAAAAAAAAAAAAATAGACTTTACTTTCATGTATAACTAAAAAAAAAACAAATAAAAATTAAAAAAGAGCTTAGAAACACCTCACATTCTATATATTAAAGTGTGAAAGGTCAGGCAAGTCTGGGGGCAAAATCGTTAGAATTCAGTATCAGAAAAGTAGTCACCTCTGCTGTCCCCTTTCTTCAGGAAGGCATTGCAAATGAACCAGGGTTAGAGAGGGAGCTCAGCAAAGGTCACAGGAAAGGGAGGCCCCAAGATACAAGTTGGGAGTCTGTTCAGCAATTTCCTAAGGCAGGATAGGATAGAGGGACAGAGAATGGGGTGGGCACACATACAAGAGAGGAGAGAGGTGCTCTGTTGTGGCACCGTGATCATTTCTGAGGCTTCATAGTGGCCATATGTCTGAAGATTAGATTCCTCCTTTTGTCTGTCTATCAGTCAGGGTCTCAACAGAATAAAGATGACTCACTCAAACCGGGGTGATTGAAGGAAGATTCCAGAATCTGAAATGAGAGAGTCATGTGCATTGAGAGAGTCAGTCGGAGGCAGCCTCAGAGAGAGGAAGCAAGGGAACAGATACTCCAACCTCATCCTTCTTCTTCATGCTGATCTCCTGCTGGAGTTCTGAAACCAGAAGTCAGGAGGTCCAGAATCTAGTGATGTAATTCATTGGGGGTCAGCCTCTATCAGTAGGACAAAAGGGGGAAACAGAATATTACAGGTATTATGAGTGGAGAACAAATGTTCCTGGTCATTGGAAATGTCTCCTTGAGTCCTTATAGTGGGTGATCCCATTTACGTGTGAGCCTGAGAATGTAAGTCATCTGAATGAGTCCTGTCAGTTCTACCACTGTGAAGAAGCTGAGGTCAGATTAGAGTAAAATTGCTAAGACTTCGCTTCTGAACTTAGGAAATGGGGTCATCCAGTTCTTCCCTTTGTGCACTTAAATCTTAACAGAGACCCCCTGTTAGGAACAACATATAATAGAACTTGTGTCATTTTTCTTAAAACATCTCATACCTAGCTGTTTTGGAAATTTTAGTATTCTTTGATCTAGGTGGCTAATAAAGCAAGTGCATCAGAGTAAAGATAATAAATGATCTATTTTTGAACTACAATTTCTGCATCCATAAAACATGAAATTACTTTCATAGATTTTTTCCAACATGCCTCCCAAAATTCAGAATATGAATTGACTTTTAGTACTGTGCTTTAAATGAGAAATTGAATAAAGAGCCCATTTCTTCATAAAATGCTTTCATAATCTTATATTCTGCTTTAATGACATCATTATACATTGGAAAGTTCAGAAGACACTCAGTGCCTTGCAACTGTAGTATTTATTTGAAAGTATCATTCTTGATATTAAATTGGATTCAAGTAGACTATTTTCTCTGGCAGGAAATTACCTCTCCAGTTTTTAGTTGTTCATTTGGTGGTGGACAGGTTTTCAAAAGAATTTACCACTGTGACATTCTCTAGCAAAAACAAAATAAAAATTTCCAAAATTTAAATCTTAATTTTGAGTCTTATAAGTGTTATGCATAATATATAGGAAAATACAAAATGGAGTCCATACATTCACTTACTTTTATTGATTGCTAACCATGCCCAAAGCACTGTGTTAGGGACTGGGAATGCAGAGATGGAAGACAGTCTGTGCTCTTGTACTGCTCAGGGTCTAGTGAAGAGAAAGACAGATGAAGACACAATCATTGCACCCCGACCAGAAGAGTAAGGAACATGTGCAGAGGGAACTCTTTCTCTTCTTATTCTAGAACTCCAATGGCATGAATGCTAAATTTTTTTATTATAGACCCACAGTTTCCTAAAGTTTTGCTCATTTTCTTCAGTCTATTTTATTTTTGTTGTTCAAAGTGGGTAATTTCTATGGAGCCAACTTCAAGTTCATTGATTCTTTTCAGTCATCACCATTCTGCTGTTGAGTCCATGCATTAAAGTTTTATTTTGGTTACTATATTTTTCAGTTCTAACTCCATCTGGGTATTTTTTAAAATTAATTTTACATATTTACAGAGTATTACATGATGCTTTGAAATATGTACATATTGTGAAATAGCTAAAGCAAGCTAATTAATATACATATATTACTTCACAAACTTATCATTTATTTGTATTTAAGAAAACTTAATTGTCTATTCTTAACCATTTTCAAATAACAGGATGCATAGTTAGTAACTATAGTACCAAGTTGTACAGTAATAGATTTTTTAAAAAAATTTTTACTAACTGAAATTTTGTATCCTTTGACCAACCTTTCTCTAAATGCCCCTAACTCCCATTTTTTTGGAAGTCACCATTCTACTCTTCACTTTCTTAAGTTCGACATTTTTAGATTCCATATATAAGTGAGATCATGAGGTATTTATGTTTTTGTACATGGTTTATTCACTTCACATAATATTCTCCAGATTCATCCACATTATCAAAAATAACAGGTCTCCTTCTTTTAAAACATAGAATAGTATTCTGTTGTGTATGCATACCATATTTTCTTTATCCATTCATGTGTTGGTAGGCCCTTAGATTGATTCCAAATCTTGGCTGTTGTGAACAGTTCTTCAATGAACATGAGAGGGTGCCTGTTTCTTCAACATACTTTTTAAAAAACTTCCCTTGGATATCCTTAGGGTTTCTGGGTCACACAGTAATTAAAAACAATTTTTTTGAGGATTCCCCATTCTGTTTTCTGTAATAGCCATATTAATTTAAATTTCTATTGACAAGGTACAGGGTTCCTTTTCCTTCACGTGCTCAGCAACACTTACATTTTATCTTTAAAATTTTTTTTTTTTTACATTTTATCTTTTTTATAGTAGCTATTTTAACAGATGTGAGATCATATATCAGTATGGTTTGATTTATATTTCTCTGATGATCAGCCATGATGAATATTTTTTTAACATATCCACTGGCCATTGGTATATCTTCTTTGGAGAATTATCTATTCAAATCATTTGACCATTTTAAAATTGGGCTGTTTTTCTTGCCATTGAGTTGTTTCAGTTCCTTATTTATTCTGGATTTAAACCAAAATGGATTGCATGTAAATCTTTTCTTCAATTCTATATGTTTTGTTTTCACTCTGTTGATTGTTTCTTTTGATGTGCAGAAGATTTTAATTTGATGTAGTCACATTTGTCTATTTTTTTTTTTTTTTTTTTTTGCTGTGCTTTTAGGGTCACATCCAAAAGATCATTGACAAAATTAATGTCAGGAAGATTTTATCCTGCTTCATTCTAGTAGTTTTATAGTTTCAGGTTTTATGTTTAAGTATTCAATTAATTTTGAGTTGATTTTTATTAATGGTATATGATAAGGGTCTACTTTTATTCTTTTGCATGTGGCTATCCACTTGTCTCAACATCATTCATTGAAGAAACTTATCTCTTCCTCATTGTGTGTTCTTGGAAACTTTGTAGAAAATGAGTTGACCATAAATGAATAGATGTTTTTCTCTGGGTTCCCCATTATGTTTCATTGGTTTATGTGTTTCTATGCTATTACCATGCTGTTTTGATTACTAGAGCATTGTGGTAGATTTTTAAATTGGGCAGTGTAATGCCTCCAGTTTTGTTCTTTTGCTTCTTTGTTATAAATTCTATTTCTTTGTTGGAAATTGCTTTGCTTAGAATACATTTTCTCATTTGTTTCAAATATGTTTGCAACTGTCATCAAAACATTTTTACGATAACTTTAAAATCCTTGTCAACCAATTCCAGCACCTGTGCTGTCTTAATGTTGGCATCTCTTATCTTTTCTTATTCAAGTTGCATTTTTTCCGGTTCATGGTATGATAAGTGATTTTTATTGTATTCTGGATATTTTTGGACCTACATCACGTGACTCTGGATCTTATTTAAATCTTGTTTTAGAAGACCTCTTCTGAGAACAGGCCAGTGTGGGACGGAGTCACTGCCTCATAACTGCCAGGTGACATGGGAGTGCAGGTTTCCCACTTGGTTTTTTTGCCTTATACTGAAAGGCTGTTAATTCAGGTTCCCGGACTGGTGGGGAGGAGATGGAGAAAAGACAAACAGACACACACAAATAGAGACAAAGCCAGCCCAGTGGATCACGAAACCTTGGTAGAGAAACAGTGACCATGAGCAAGCTCGGCACATTTATTATATCGGTCTACACGTCAAAGGGATTTGTTGTGAGGAAGTTTCTTCAAGATAAACAGAACTGAAGTTGAGGGTATAAACAGCCCAATTAGAACTATCAGCTTGTGCCCATAATTCTCCACCCCCAGGCAGCTGGCGTTTCGACCCAAGGTTGAGAACTGATAAATCCGTGGCTGGCACGTAATTTCCCTTTGAACAGTGTGTCACCACAGCAGCTGGGCAGTCTCAAATCGACGCCTTCACACTGAGAGTTCCCAAGAGGGGCATTGTCTGTCGCTGAACAGCTCAAGGTCCATAATTCATTCACTGCTCTTGATAGTTTTTGTTGGTACTCTGTTGGGAGGAGTAACTAGGGGTTCTCTATCAAAGCAGGATGGCTGTGGTAGTGCAGGCTCCACACGAGGCCACCACTGCCCTCACCCTATCTGGGAGGGGATGGGGTATGTCAGTACCTCTCTCCACTTGACCTCCAAAGACAGTTGGGGTGGGCCTCACTACTGCTGGAGGATGGCCTCTTTGCCACCAGATAAGGGTGGGAGTCAAATCTCACTATCTGGCCTTCTATGACATTTGCCATGGGAGAGGGACCTAATTACCACCAAATGGGGATGAAAGCCCTGACTCCCTACTCAGTCTTCTCTAACACCATACCTGCAGCAGCATGGGGCACTTCATTAGGGCCTGCTCCGTGGGGAAAGGGTAGGATCCTCACTCAGTCTTCACTGACTGGGCTGTGGGTGGGATTGCAGTTCTTCCATGCTCTTTGGCTGAAGTGGAGCTATTATTTTCTATAAGTTTCCTGTCTCTCTCAACTTCCCTTTCCTCATTCTTTGGCTAGAGGACAGGTTTTTCTGGGAGACTCTTTTTGTCTGTACTCACTGATGTTTCTGAGTTTCTGACTTCTTCAACTCCAAGTCTGGCATATCTAATACAATAAGAAAACCCAGAGAAGTCACCATGTGTCAATCCTTGGGTCCCAAGGTCTATAACCAATCTGTGCCTTTACCCTTCCTCTGGAGTCGTCTTTGTTCCACTGTGGTGGGAGAAATGGGGAGAAGTTCCTGATGACATTGTTTTAACTCCTAGATTCAGCCATGCCTGAAGCTTCCCTTGAACTTTTCAATTACAAAAGCCAATACATTTTCCTTCCATTTAAGTCACTTGAATAGGGTTTTGTCACTTTCCAGCAAGGTTTCTTAAGGCAAGCAGAGCCTGAGGCAAAGAGATGGCACATGACTAGAGCCTTCTTGTGTTGGAACATAGGTCTGTTTGGTGTAAGTCCTTGGGTTTCCTCTTACATGCGCTTATTTATTTATTTTTTTTTAATGGTGTCACTTCTAACACTGAAAGTTCTGAGAATCTAAAGTTGCTGACTGCATTCTGGGTTTCTTCAACTATAAGATCATTTTTATTCAATTATATTGCAAGCCAAGTAAACAAGGGTGGGGTGATTGTACAGATGCTAGAGCAGCTCAGGGTACTGAATAATAACTTTTCAAGCCTGCAATAAAATATAGCTTCCAATAAAACTGCATTGCAAAAAAATGGAAGATAAACAGAATGGGAAGAATCCAAAAAAAGTCAAAGAGGCAGATCCTAAAGAATTTGTGGTGGAAAAAGTACTGGACTGATGTGAAGTGAATGGGAAGGTGGATTATTTCTTGAAGTGGAAGGGATTTTCAGGTATGATCCTTGGTAACCTAAAGAAAATTTAGATTTCCTAGAGTTAATTAAAGACTTTCTGAATTGCCAGAAAGCTGGTTAAGTAAAAGATGGTACAAAAAGAAAATCTTTATCTGACAGTGACCCTGAGGATGGCAAATTGAAGAACAGAGATGTTGCTGACAAACCAAGAAGCTTTGCCACAGGTCTTGATCCTGAATGAATAGCTGGTGTCACAGACAACAGTGGAGAATTAACATTTTCATGAAATGCAAAGATGAAATGAAGCAGGCCTGGCACTGGCAAGAGACAAATGTGAGGAACTAACTTGGTATTCTTGTTCAGAAAATAATGTTCAATAACCACTAAACTTCAGTACTTAAATGTGAAACAATAACTTCATTCTAGTGAAAATCAGGTTTGATATGTTCACTTCAAGCTAGTTGTATTGGGGAAGTTGTTGGGTTTTGATTTTTTCATCAATAGCACTGGTTACTTTGAACAAATAAATAAAAGCTACATGTGGTGTAAAACAAAACAAAACAAAACTGGTGGGCAGTAAAAATCTCTACCCTAGCAGCTGGGATAGAGTCTATGCCTGCATCTACCTGGAATGATGAGTGATTTAAAGTAAATCATTTGTTCTCTGTGCCTCAGTTTCTATTGCCATAAGTTGGAGGGGTGAACTCTTGATGGTTTGTAAAGCTTATATCACCTCAAAAGTTTCTACACCAGAGGAAAGTGGGGCAAAGCATTTTACACTTGGTTTCTCTGTGATATAGTGTAAAATACTAGAAAATTAAGGTTGACATTATTTATCATAACTTCACTTGGGATGCAAGAAAAGGTTATTACTGTGCTAACACAATGGAAGGTGACATTTTCCTACAGAGTAGCAGTATGATCACAGTAAAGAAAATAAGCAAACAGGGAGGTGTTGTGGCCATCTGAGGTCCTGGTTGTGTGGTGATGGCATACAAAGGTTAAGAGCTGTCAAATGCATTGCTCTTTGAGTCAAAGTTTAAAAAATTATGCCGGGAATGATGCTCATTTAAATAATTTAATGCAGGGAAGAAAATGATCAAGACAGAATGCTAGATAGGAATTTCTTTTGCTGTAATTATTCACAATAGTAATGGCCTCAAAAACAGAGTTGCATCTTTCTTTTGTGTGATCTTCTTTTGAAAAATTTCTTCGATATTAATGTAAATCTCAACTTGTTTATGTGGCCCTCTTATATACTGAGTATGTACTCAGTGTTAGAAATAAATGCTGGTGAAGGGATTTCAGAAGAATGTGGTTTTGTCCCTTCTCTGGAACTTGTTGGGGCAGACTCCTGTCAGGATAAGGAAGAGAAATTTGCCTGTGTCCACTGCATTCCCACTTCCTGGCTCAGCCAATGCCGAATTCTGCAGGCCAGTATTCAGTGCCAAGTCAAGGAATGAATACTTAGAATATGTTTTATCATGTTTCTTTTTCTCCTATTTCAAAGACAGAAAGGAAGTTAAGAAACCCATGGAATTTAAGGCAAACAAAGTGGCTTACGTTGAATTTATGGTGAGTTGGAATCATTGTTATTGCAGTTAAAACAGCCTGTCCTAGTTTATAAATTGAGTTTTTTTTCCCCTCCAGGAAGGAATTAATTTTTGAGTTAAGAAAAATACAGTAGGAGTTTTTTCTTCCCAAAATAAGCCAGAGAAGTTGTATCACACTCAGGCAGCTTCGGATTATTTTCTCAGGTCCTGTTCCTTGTGGCCACCCAATCTGGTAGGCATGATGCTCATTTTCTGTTACAGAAATCTTTAAGCTAAACACTCACCTGTTTCCTTCCTGCCTTGTTAACAAGCTGTCATTCAAGGCTGAATGTTACAGACTGGATTTATTTTTTATTTATTTAAAAAAAATTTGCAGTAAAATAAATCTGCTCTTTCAAAAGAACTAAAAACAACAACTTAATTATTTTACATTTTGGCCTTTGAAAATAAGATTGGCTTTTATGGCAATTACTGGTTTGAACAGATATGTAAATGTGATGGCTAATGCAGTGACAATTTATATTTTAAATTATTTGCTTCCTTATAATTATGGATCTGAGTGGCAAAATTGCTAGCATCACAGCTTCCTCTATATTTCAGAAGGAAAGTCACAACAGAATAAGTATTTCAAAATGTTCAAAAATGTATGAGGTGCCTTTTATCTTTATTGGAATGAGTAACTATATAAAATGACTTATATTCTATTATTACTTATAGAAAGGTAGAGAGACTTGCGTTTGAATAGGAGGATATCTGGTTAAGAATTTCAGATGAAGTACAACATTCATTTCTTATATTGTGATAGGATTCTTCCTTCTCCAGACAACTCTGAACAAAGGTTGACTCACAAATGCAAGGCTGTTGTCTTCTCATTGTCATGACCCCATCTGTTGTGGCATGCATGGCTTATAGCATTTCTGTCAAATGCCAACAAAAGTGTCTTCCTTCTGTGTACCAGAAACCAAAGCAAGAATGAAGCTGCTGGAGCTAATAATAATTTGGGATTAGTGATTTAAAAAAGTCACAGGTTAATCTAACTGAAGTTAACAGTGTAGGTGGAAATCAAAGTTCTGGGTACCATGGTGGGGTGCTCAAGCTATCTTTGATTTCAGCACTGTTTGGGAGGATTTAAATGTTATTTTTCTGAATGCAATTGATAGTGAAGAAGGTTCCTAGATTGTCAAAGATGTTTTGATATCTTTATTAGCAAAGGTGTTTATCGTCTATTCATCATACCCTGAAATGGTCTCCCATCATATATATGTGCAATGAGTTATAAAAGAAGGATATACTGTATAGACTGGACCAGTGTTGGAAGGCAGAGGAACAAGGGGGAATCTGTGTGGGGACAAAAAGCAACATTAGACAGGATGGGGGGAAAAAAGTGTGAGGGAGATAAAAGAGGGCATCTGGCTAAAAAAGAGGTTAGGGACCTGCAAGAGTTTGGATCTGAAGTGTCCCCCAAAGGGCCATGCGTCAAAGCCTTGTTCCCCAGCCTGTGATGGTATTGGAAGAGATACACTCTTTAGGAGGTAGGACCTAGGAAGTTAGATCACTGGGGGCATGTCCTTGAAGGAAATACGGAAATCCTGGCTCCTTCCCCTCTCTCTCACTCTCTGCTTCTTGTCTGTCATGAGGCAAGCAGCTTTCATCTGTCATGTGCTCACACTTTGCAGCTCAGCCTGACCACAGGCCCAGAAACGATGATGCCAACTCACTACAGACGGCAACTTCTGAAATCATGCACCAAAATAAACCTTTCCTCCTTTTAACATGATTTTTTTGGGTATTCTATCACAGCAAAAGAAATCTGACTAACAGGTCCTTTCCCCTATGAATCAAGATCTTATCATCCTTTGGATGAGGCATTTGAGAGGAGACTCAACCATCAACAGTTGTGGTGGGTCAGTGTTTTTTTTTTTTTTTTTTTTTTTTTTTTTTTTTTTTTTTTTTTTTTTTTTTAAGCAGAAGTGAACCAGTCCCAAAGCAACTAGAAATCATTCCTGCTGTCTAGCAGGAAAAATGGTTTGACTGGAAAAAGCCAGGGATTGGTCTTGGAGTCAAAAGTAGTTTTACCTTATGATCCTTACTTGAAAGGAGAGATAAAACAAGAGCATTTGCAGTTGAGGTGAATGAACACGTAGGCTAAATTAAAAAAAATATATATTTCTGGACTTTTCTATGAGATTTAGTCTCTGACTATTAAGTGCATGTACAATATAATATCTTCTATTAATTAGACATTTCAGTGTAACAGCATACAAGAGATTTTGTTCAGCATTTCTGATATGATTAGGAATGCTAGATACAATCTGGTGATGTTTTAGGACTTTCTTGGAGCAGATTCCGGAAATATTGGATAGATTATATATGGATATATTCATTTTATTTATAAATTGCAATCCATTTTCTTTCAATAACTTCATCCCAAATATGGCAAGTGGCAAGATTATCATATGATTCTTCTTCCTTTTGGGGAAAAAAATTAAATGTGTAACTCAAATATTACAAACTTATCTTTGAAAATCTTTGCAAATATATTTCTTCCTAGGTGATAACTACAGAAAAGTGTTGTAAATCACTATGTTGTATTGATGTAAAGTGGAAAGGTAAGGTCTAAACATGCCAGTGCCATTATATTGAAGAGAAAGCTTGGTTAGGATTTGACTGTCACAGGAAGTTTTCTTGTTCCTAGAGAACTATTTGATCCTTTGGCCACCGCAAGAATGAGAAACTGGAATTTTTCACAATGAGTGAGCATGAGACAGTCCATTCTATGGACTGTCTTTTGAGCCCTTTGGGGATAAAGTAAAGAAAAAGTAATGAAAATGAACACATATTGGTTAGATTGACTTGGGTGGTATTTGTTAAAACAATATAAATCTTCATGTATCCAGATTTTTCTTTGTCTCAAGTACAGATAATGAAATCTAACAGTATAAAATTGACCTTGAGTTATGAGATAATTCCCCCAGTTAAATGTGAAAATAAATTTCTTCAAAGTATCTTCCTACTTCCATTTTTCCAAGGTGAAATGGAAAGGAAACAACTGAGCAGCAGATATTTCGAACTCTAAATATTTTTGCCATTTTTATCGATCACTAGCTCATGTTTTCTGTTATTGTTTATCTGTTGTTATATTCTGTAGGATGAAGTTTTATTATTTGGATATGGATGATTTGATCAAAATATCTGATCTTCACATTTATATTGATTCCCAAATAGTTTGATCCAGGTGGTAGATATACATGACAAAAACTTCGACAGGTTGTAAAAATTTCCAGTATACTTTCAGGAACACAGGCTTGCCTGCCCTTAAGTTCCCATGAACCCTACAAGAACGGCTTCTGGTAACAAATAGGTATCAACACCCAAAGGCAAAGAACAGGGCAGTTGTGTTAGTTCGTTTAAAAAAAATTGAATATATTTCTATGCATTCATTTTCTTTTTTAAGCCAAGGTCTAAAACAGGAATTAAAAATCCACGGCTTCAGGGAATCGAGAGTTAACACGAGTGTATTAAGGTTAACTTTTTATGGTAATAAAAGCATGTGTCATATTTTACTTTTAACTCTAATGATTGTAAGTAGCAGCTGATCCTGATCTTAGCTGAGCTTGAGCGATAGGGTAAAGCCTGGGAGTGGGAAGGGTGGGAGGAAAGCTGCCACCTGGTACCACAATTGGTGCCACAGGGAAAAGTGGGCCCAATGTTTTCAACTCTTCCAGTTTTTCTAATGGGGTTGTAAATTTTGATTTTTTGTAAAGTACCTCACATTTTACACACTGGCAGTATAAAAAATGGATGAAAAATGTTTTTTGAATATTGCATGGGCCAGCATTCAAGAAGACAAACAAATGGTGTGCTTAGATTTGGGCCATGTCACCCAGTTTGAAACCTCTGGTCATATGGTGATGACTTTGAAAACTCTCTTTCTCTTGTCCCATGCAACAGACTTAGACACAAATCTTCTGGTTGGACATTTTACCATGTTCACAGTAGTGCTCATGGACCACCCGGATGTTGACCAAGCCTGCTCCACTCCCACACTTCCACCCAGCAGAGTGTTCTGTTCAAAGTCAATGACATGGCTATGACCCATTTGGACATTGCTATCTTCCTCTATCCAGTTACTAGTTCCTCCTAAATATTTATTGACTGTGTTCTCTGTTAAACCTCAATTTCTGCTTATCATCTATTCCTGTGATTGCTGTAAGCCATCCTAATGTCCTCCTGGTGGCCAGAGTGGCCAATTAAAGAATGAAGATATGACTTTGCCCCTCTTTTGCTTAGATGTGTTCAAATGGCTGACCTTCAGCTACAGGTTGAAACTGAGCCTAACCTCCGTAGGCTGACAAATCCTCTCTGTCTCTGCTCCTCTCCGTCTCTGCTCCTCTCCCACCCCATGTCCCACCATCTCCCTCCTTTCATCCTATTAACATGAAACATCTTGCTTTCTACACCACAATGCCCTTTCCTGACTTTTGTGCCTTTGCTCATGCTGTTTTCTCTTTCTGGAACCTCCTTTCCATCTTGTTTGTGTGATTCACTCTCATCTCTTTTTCAGAACTCTGCTCAGGTGACATGTCTTATAGCCAGCTTTCTTCCAGGCTTGGCATACTGAGCATGCTATTTTCATACTGTTTATCATATTTTATGAACATGACCTGTTCATCTAGGCTGGATGTTCCAAATGAAAAGATCCATGCATTATTATCTTTGGTTTCTGTGTCCCTAGCAGAGCTCCTGGTCAAAGAAAGGCCAGCCAAATATGTTGGTAAAAACTGAAATGACCTGAACGGTCCCAGAATCCCCTGGAGAAGCAACAGAAGAGAAAATCAGTGTGTAGAGTGGGGAACTAGTTGAAATTCAGCTAAGAAAGTGTGGGTCATGTGCTGTATACACACACACACACACACACACACACACACACACACAGCCAGTGTACAAAGACTAGAAAATTGGTTAGTTGAGAAAAAATTATCAGCTTTTGTTTTAAAATGTCTATTCCTAGGAGGCTTGATGCTTTCCCCTGAGAGGTGTCAGGGAAGGTATGTACAGGACCAAATGAACCTGCTGGTTTTTACTTTCTTAAGAGCTGCTGTCATGCAACTTTCAGTGGCATCCAGCAGCAATAGTTCTTAATTTTTAAGACTTTCTTTGGGCAACCTGCCAATGACTCCTGAGAGCATTATGTTGGTACTTTCTAAGAGGTCTTTTAATCTGGTTGTTCTCATATACCACATGCTTTTAGGACAAAGTCCTAGAGGTGCTGGTTTTGTTGCTGTGACCAAAAGACCTGACAAGGACAATGTAGAGAAGGAAAAGTTGATTTTAGCTCACAGTTTCAGAGGTTCAGTCCAAGGTTGGCCAACTCTATACCTCTGGGTTTGAGGGAAGGCAAAATATCATGGTGGAAGGGTGTAGAAGAGGAATGCAGCAACCAGGAAGCAGAGAGTTTCACTCACCAGGGACAAAAATATAAACACCAAAGGTAACCCCCCCCCAGTGATCTACTTCCTTCAGCCACACCCTCTCTGCTTATGTTTATCACCCTTTGATCCATATCAGTATATTAATCCACTGATTAGGCCACAACTCACGTAATCTAATCATTTCATGTCAAAAATTCTTGCATTGTATCACGTGAGAGCTTTTGGGGGAAACCTCATATGTAAAACATAATAGGTACTCTGAAGATTCCCCAGGGAAACCCACAGACATGGGTGGTAAAGAGGTTTCACCCTACATGCCAATTCTAATTGAATGGTAGTAGCTCCAGTGAAACAAAGTAAACCCAAATCCTTATCCACAAGGAGTCCTCAATCTAGCTGCAGAGTCAAACCTCTAAACAGAGAGGTGCCACAATGTAACAGGGCAGAAGGTATGCACACTGGGGCAATATTCTAGAGCACCTACTCAAAGTGGTCTCAGATGATAGGGAGCATGCACCAGAATGTAGTCAACACCCTGCTTCTCCATCTACAAAGTCCTAACACAAGCATGTCAGTGAACTTGAGCATTGGATGTAGCCAATCTGTGTTTAGGCATAAGCTTCCTGACTCCAGGCACATGTATAATAAGCAGTTTGCTGATAAACTCTTTCAGAATCATTGTTTTAGAAAATGCCAGAAGGTAAACAAAGGGACAAAAGGATGTTAGGTTAGAAACCAGGCTGCAATTGCTATCTTATATTAGACAAAGGTGCCAAAAATGTACAGTGGAGAAAGGATAGCCTCTTCAACAAATGGTGCTGGGAAAACTGGAAATCCATATGCAACAAAATGAAATTAAATCCTTATCTCTCACCATGCACAAAACTCAATTCAAAGTGGATCAAGGATCTAGGAATTAGACCAGAGACAATACGCCTAATAGAAGAAAAAGTAAGCTCCAATTTCCAACATGTTGTATTAGGCCCCAAGTTCCTTAATAAGAATCCTGTAGCACAAGAATTATTACCAAAAATTAATGAATGGGATAGATTTAAACTAAAAAGCTTCTTCTCAGCAAAAGAAACAATCAGTGAGGTGAATAGAGAGCCAACTAATTGGGAACAAATACTTAATACGTGCACATCAGATAGAGCACTAATTTCTAGAATATATAAAGAACTCAAAAAACTGAACAACAAAAAAACAAATAATCCAATCAATAAATGGGCTAAGGAATTAAAAAGACACTTCTCAGAAGAAGATACACAATTAATCAACAAATACATGAAAAAATGCTCAACATCGCTGGCAATTAGAGAAATGCAAATCAAAACTACTCTAAGATTTCATTTCACTCCAGTCAGAATGGCAGCTATCAAGAACACAAACAACAATAAATGTTGGAGAGGATGCGGGGAGAAAGGCACACACTCTTACATTGCTGGT
The DNA here is from genome assembly GCA_025594165.1 of Tamias sibiricus. NCBI lineage: Eukaryota > Metazoa > Chordata > Mammalia > Rodentia > Sciuridae > Tamias > Tamias sibiricus. The sequence goes on along the minus strand of CM046666.1, from coordinate 90,645,511 downwards.
GGGACTGCAAAATGGTGCAACTGCTATGGAAAGCAGTATGGAGATTTCTTGGAAAACTGGGAATGGAACCACCCTATGACCCGGCTATCCCACTCCTGGGTCTCTTCCCAAAGGACTTAAAAACAGCATATTACAGTGACACAGCCACTTCAATGTTTATAGCAGCAAAATTCACAATAGGTAGGTTGTGGAACCAACCTAGATGTCTCTCAGTAGATGAGTGGATAAAGAAAATGTGGTATATATACAAAATGGAATTTTACTCAGCAATAAAAGAGAATAAAATAATGGCATTTGCAGGTAAATGGATGAAGTTGGAGAATATAATGCTAAGTGAAGTTAGCCAATTCCAAAAATCCAAATACCAAATGTCTTCTCTGATATAAGGAGGCTAGTTCACAGTGTTGTTGGATAGAGGTACATAGGAGGATTAGAGGAACACTAGAATGGTCAAAGGAAAGGGAGGGGAAGGGAGGGAGCAAGGGGGAGGGAGGGGGGGAAAGGAAAAAAAATTGGTGGATGAATGAGATTGATATCATTATCCTAAATGCATGATTGAAGATCTGAATGGTACTTATATACTTTGTATACAAATAGTTGTATGTAAAAAGATGCTATATATGTGCATTATGAATTGTAATACATACTACTACTATAAAAAAAAAAAACGAAGGGACAAATAAAATATTAAAAAAAAAAAGAAACCAGGCTGTAGTGTCTTTGAGGAATAAAAAAAAAAAGAGATTAGCAATTGAATTAGTAGTCTGAATTAAGATTGGCTCTCACATGTAGATGGGAATCATCTAATCTAATGAGGGCCTAAATAGAATAAAAAGGTATAGCAAGGGTAAATTCTTTCTTTCAGGACTTTCGCCTCAGATTGCATCATAACCACTGGCTTTCTTAGTGCTCCCAGTTTGCAGATGGCAGATGTGGACTTCTTGGCCTCTGTGATCAAGTGAGCCAATTCACAGAATAAACTGCCTCTTATTGTCCCATCTCTGTTTATATCCCATTGGTTCTGTTTCTCCGAAGACCTGACTTGTCTAACAACCTTGGCCATCAGACAGACCTGGCTTTGTGACCTTGAGGAAATTACTTAATTTCAAAGCCTCAGTTTTCTTCTATCAGTGAGGCACTAGTACTTATTTTGTAAGATTTTTTTTTTATGTGTGTGTGTGTGTGTGTGTGTGTGTGTGAGTAATATGTGGTTAAAAAAAAAATAAGTCCAGTGCTGCTAGCTAAGAACACAGTTGTGTTTCCTCCACTGATGTTATTATGCCAAACTCTCCCTGGAGTTTGGGGTCAGATACTGTGAACCAACCCTGAGTCTGAAGACCACTAACTGAAAGGGGCCCCAAAGGATACAACTTGCCACGTATGGGCATACACATTTCTTTTAGATCCTCAGCTTGCACCTACTTTCTATAAGGAGGGTAAAATGCCTTCAAACTTAGAATTCCTCAGGCACAGAGGCATTTCAGTCCTTTAATAAGATTTTCTGTAATTAATATTCATTCTTAGGTTCAGGGCTATGGAAAAATCAGCTTAAGTCCTATAAAAAGATATTTTATTCTAGCAGCAGAAATGGTAGTCCTATTTGCATTTGCAATGATTTCCTTCAACAAAATAGTTTTGCCCTATATATAAAATAGTTTGTAATCTATAATTTAATAAATAAATATAAAATACAAAATTATTCTACCTACACTTAATATGTTTGATGTTAAATATCAATGGTAACCAATGCAGGCTCAAAAGTTCTTAGTTATCATCAATTGTCCTTGGTATATATTAACTGAAAACTATCTTGGTCATGTTTGCTTATGTAGAATGGGGAGGGTAGAGGAGTGAAGAAAAGGAAAAAAGCAATAACATCTGTTGAGTGAGTGCTTAATATTTGCCAGAAACTTTGTATGTCATTTTATTTAATTTTCATGACCTGCCCGAGAGGTAAGTGGAGTCATCCAATTAGAAACAAGTAAAAAAAATCCAAACTCAAGGACAAGTTTACTAACAAGGTTATTATTTAATAAGAGGAGAGTTAAGGTGGTAGATTCATTGTTTAAACCAGACACACCCTGTTATCCTATCTAGATGAAGATTGAACAAATGGGCTTTTGAATGTCATGCCAAATTCATTCAAGGGATGTTGAGTTCTAAGGAAAGCACCAAACCAGGCCTGACAGGAATTGAAGAATGTGTGAAAGTGACTTCAGGGGTTTGAGGAGAGCCTACACTCAGATACCAGCTGCTAGGAGCTAATCCCTAGTTCATCTATTAGTGTTCATTTTCATCATTACTTTGAGCAATCGTTTTGGTATCATTAGTGGTGAAATGGAAATACTGTACTCTTACATCTTTAAATCTCATTACCCTAAGTAAGTGCATCTCTGTCTCTCTAAGCAGACTGTGGTGACCTTGAGGAAGGGTAGTGTTTCTCTCACCTATAGTGCCTGGACACCAAGGGGCCTGTTATCTTACAGATGTTAAGTAAATATTTCTTGAATAGTTCAAGGTATTATTGGAGCAAAACAAACATTTTAAAAATCCAATAATTATCTTTATCAATAAGAGCTAGATCAGATTATAATTTTAAAATTTGGTTATTGTTCTTACATAATTACACATATGTATTTATTGCCAACAATCTATAATTCCTCATGCAGGTTTTTGAAAAAACTGTTTTTTCCTCTGACTCTATAGTTTAGTAGGTAGAAAGTATATTGATTATTAGAAATATATTTCTTCTATTTCTCTCTTTGCTTTAAAATTGATCCAACTTCATCAAAATTTTTACTTTTGTTTGAGAGGCAACTGAAGGGTACCTTTAAGAGTTAAAAAGGTAAGTGTTCATTTGAACCTCTGAATAGTTCTAATACTCAACCCTTTGATTTTTTGTGTTTAAATAAAGCTGCTGAGTTTGCCTTATATTTTTTGTGTACTAAATTTTATGTTTTACACAATAGGTTTTAGATACAATACAATTTATATTTCTGATGAAAATAAAGCTAGCAAATTGTTAACTTGAATAATCCTGGCTTAACTGAGTCTAATTGTGTTAGTCAGCCTTCTGTTACTATAAGAGAATGCCTGACTACCTTGTTCATGGATAGGTAGAACTAATATTGTCAAAATGACCATTCTCCCAAAAGCACTATACAGATTCAGTGCAATACCAATCAAAATCCCAATATCATTTCTCATAGAAATAGAAAAAGAAATCATGAAATTCATCTGGAAAAATAAGAGACCCAAAATAGCCAAAGCGATTCTTAGCAAGAAGAATGAAGCAGGTGGTATTACTATTCCAGACCTTAAATTGTACTACAAAGCAATAGTAACAAAAACAGCATGGTATTGGCATCAAAATAGACCAGCTGACCAATGGTACAGAATAGAAGACACAGAGACGAACCTACACACCTACAGTTATCTTATATTAGACAAAGGTGCCAAAAATGTTCACTGGAGAAAAGACAGCCTCTTCAACAAATGGTGTTGGGAAAACTAGAAATCCTCATGTAATAGAATGAAATTAAATCTCTTTCTCTCACCATGCACAAAACTTAACTCAAAGTGGATCAAGGACCTAGGAATTAAACCAGAGACCTTGCACCTAATAGAAGAAAAAGCAGGCCCAAATCTCTATCATGTTGGTTTAGGTTCCAACTTCCTCAATAAGACCCCTATAGCACAAGAACTAAAACCAAGAATCAATACATGGGATGGATTCAAGCTAAAAAGCTTTTTCTCAGCAAAAGAAACAATCAGTGAGGTGAATAGAGGACCTACAGAATGGGAGCAAATCTTTACCACAAGCACATCAGATAGAACATTTACCTAAAGGATTTATAAAGCCCTTAAAAGCCTTAACACCAAAAAAAAACAAATAACCCAATCAATAAATGGGCCAAGGAACTAAACAGACACTTCTCAGAAGATGATATACAAACAATCAACAAATATATGAAAAAATGTTCAACATCTCTAGTGATTAGAGAAATGCAAATCAAAACAACTCTAAGATTTCATCTTATTCCAGTCAGAATGGCAGCTATCAAAAAATCAAACAACAATAAATGCTGGCAAGGATATGGGGAAAAAAAGGCACACTCTTACATTGCTGGTGGAACTGCAAATTGGTGAAGCCAATCTGGAAAGTAGTATGGAGATTCCTAGGAAAACTTGGATTGAACCACCATTTGACCCAGCTATCCCACTCCTTGGCCTATTCCCAAAGGACTTAAAAACAGCTTACTACAGGGACACAGCCACATCAATGTTTATAGCAGCACAATTCACAATAGCTAGATTGTGGAACCAACCCCGATGCCCATCAGCAGATGAATGGATAGGGAAACTCTGGTATATATAAACAATGGAATACTACTCAGCACTAAAAGAGAATAAAATCATGGAATTTGCAGGTAAATGGATAGAGTTGGAGAAAATAATGCTAAGTGAAGTTAGCCAATCCCAAAAAACCAAAGGTCGAATGATCTCTTTGATAGGAAGATACTAACTTATAAAGGCAAGAGAGAGGGGATGAGAGGAGTGAAAGAGCTTTAAATAGAACGAAGAGGGGGGAGGGAGGGGAGGGGACAAGGGGACAGGAATAATGGCAGACTGAGTTATTCATGATTACTTTAAATACATGTATGAAGACACAATTGTTGTAAAAGTACTTTATATAAAACCAGGGGCTGGGGTTGTGGCTCAGTGGTAGAGCGCTCGCCTAGCACATGCACGGCCCAGGTTTGATCCTCAACACCACGTAAAAATAAACGCATTGTATACAATTAAAGCAAATAAATAAATATTTTTTTAAAAAAAGTACTTTATATAAAACCAGCAACTTGAAAAATTGTGCTCTTTATATGTAATATGAAATGAAATGTACTCTGCAAAAATGTATAACAAATTAGAATAATAAAAAATTTTAAAAAATACCTGAAATAATAAACTCAAAAAACAGGAAAGTTTATTTTGGCTTATGGTTTTGAAGCTTTCAGTTCCATGGTAGGTTGGCCTCCTGCTTTTGGGTCTGTGGCAAGGAGTGCATGGTGGAGCAAGCTGTTTACCCTGTGGCAGCTGGAAAGCAGAGAGAAATAGGAAAGGTTAGGGAATAGCCCCTTAAAGAACACACCCACCATGACCCAAGACTTCCCACTACACTTCACTTCCTAAAGGCTCCATCATATCTTTGTAGTTTCATGGGCTGGGACCAAGTTTTAACACTGGAACCTTTGTGGGACACTCCAGATTCAACCTACAGCTCTGATCTTGCTCTTTGGAGAGGAAAGCTGAGATTTTGACTTCTTGCACAAGTCCTCCTGGACTTTCTTTGCATTATTTCTTAAAAGAAATATCTGTACACACACACACATATGTATATGTATGTTAAAATATCATATATATGTATATGTATACATGTATACATATATATGTATTAAAATATCAACCTGAGGGCTGTGGCTGGGGCTCAGTGGTAACGCACTTGCCTGGCACATGTGAGGCACTGGGTTTGATTGTCAGCACCACGTATAAATAAAAAAAAAAAAAAATCAACCTGTGAAGAACAGATATACGTATATCATATATACATATATCTGTTCTTCACAGGTTGATATATTAATATATTGAAAGACTAAAGTTTTATTTCTTTGTAATATTGATATTTACATAATTATTACACTTTTGTGGCTGATATTTATTGAATCTTTATTACATGCTAAGTGCTGGGCCAGGTACATGGGCTAGATCATCATGCCACCATTAGCTCAGAGAAGTGAAGTGCTAGCATTATCCTCACCATACTGATAAGGAACTGAAGCTTAGAAAGGTTTTGTTGGTTGAATTTATATAGCTAGGGAGGGGCAGACATAGGACCAGATCTCTAACTGCTTGAATCCATCTGAAGTCCTCATTTCTGTGTTGTCCTGTGCCCTGTGAGTGCATTCTATGAATGAATACTTACTATGTTTGTGTAGAAGAGAATTCTAATGTCTTCTCATAAAGGACGAGTAGCATTATTATATGTATCCAGAAGGTAAGGGTGTGAGATTGTTTTGATTGTTTGGTTCAATTTGTACTTTGTTCTCTCTTTCATTAGATAGGCCTTTTTCTCAGGAAAAAAATGGTGTCTTTGGAAGATATTGAGCAAAAGACCTTGACAGTTTTTATCAGACGAGATGCTTTCAATTGTAAATAAATCTGTTATAACAAAATGGCTCAAAGAATAATGATGTCTATTATCTCACATAAGTAGAAGTTCTGGGATAAAGCAGTTTCAAGGTCAGACAATTGGACAGCTCAATAATGTCACAAGCGTACGGATTTCCCAATCTCTCTGCTCTGTCACCCTCAGTGTGTTGGCATCTCACCCTCATACTTTATTCTCGTTTTAACATGGCTGCAGCAGCTCCTAGCATCACTGCAAATCCCAAAGGCAGAAAAAAATTGTTCTCTTATATATACATCTTGTCTTTAAAGTAAGGAAAAATTTCCCAGAATTATCCCAGCACATTCCTTTCAGGTCACCCTTGCTACTGTTGTATCATATAACTATTTTAAAGTCAGCATCTAGCAAGGAGAATGAAACGACCATGACTAGTTTAGATTAACTAAGCTTTTCCCTCTTTCCTACCCATTATCAGCACTTAGAACTGCAAAGGGTTCTAGACCCTCCTAAGGCACATGGCCACCAAGGTTATTCACAAAGACCTGCATTTATGTGTGGATATATTGGGGATAGATGTGTAAATCAAACTTGGGTCACAAGAAATGCCTATAATAATATTTTTTTCTCAGCTGAATGCATCAGGTAAAGATTTTATTCCAAGAGAAGATTATTACATATACTGAAGTCTATGAACTGGAATTAACCCACCAGGGCCACCATTTTAATATGACAGTAGGGATCTAACTAGCTATTAGTGGCAGTCTGGTTATGAAGAGAATTGGAATAAGGATTATCAAAGACTATTATTAGCAGTTGACAATGACTGACACCTTATATGCGAAATTCTTTGTTTTCACTTGTATTCCTGGCAAGTAGATTGCTACTGAATTTTTTTTTTTTTTTTTTTTTTTTTGGGTACTAGGGATTGAAATCAGGGGCACTCAGCCACTGAGCCACATACCCAGCCCTATTTTGTATTTTATTTAGAGACACTGAGTTGCTTAATGCCTCACTTTTGCAGAGGCTGGCTTTGAACTTGTGATCCTCCTGCCTCAGTCTCCCGAAGCCACTGGGATTACAGGCATGCGTCACCATGCCCAGTGGGTGAGGGTCTTTTTTACTCATTTCTCCATTCACAGGACAAGTGAAGAAGCAGCTAATAACATTCTGCTAGTTCACCTTTTATTGTTAAATTTCATGATCTCTGCAAGTGTTTTCCTCCATCACCACCAATATGGAGAAGTTGACATGATAGATTGAAAAACTCAAGAACAATCATTTGAGCAGGGCACATGTGAGTTTAGTTATATATTTTTCATCCCATAGATATCTGTCATTAAACTCTTTAGATAACACTATCTGTTGCTAGCAGAAAGGGATATTAAATAAGAGAAAGGTAGCTTCTGCTTCAAAAACTTATTGTTGTCATACATAATCAATTACCTTTACAAACTAACTTATGGAATTCATGCAGGTTTACATATTTAGGTTCTTTTTCCCCAGTTACTATAGGGTGCTTTGGGAGAATTTTAAACATGCTTCTGATTTAAATTATGTATTAATTGGTTCAGGCACCAAGTTGAAAAGCCTGGCACTAATGATAAAGCCAGGTAAGCAGTCTGATTAATGAAAGGAACTGGAAAGAATTTGCTACAGGAACTGAAGCACTTTGTCTAGTAGTACTAATCATCATAATTTATTACAGGAAACTTCTTCCATGTCCTGAGTCATAGTTGTTATTCCTCTGGACAGATTATATTGATTCACTTGTTTAAAAATATTTACCAGAGAAAACTGTTTATTCTAAAATTGAAAAAAAAAAAAAAGAAAAAAAAGTTTATTTTCTTATTATGAAAGTGCAACCAAGGATGGGGTAAGGTAAGATGGTTATGTATATTCATATTTGAAAATTTGCTACCCCTTAAAAGCAATATATACTGTATTGGGTGATCATTTTATATTACATTAAAATATTGGAAAAATTCCATTCTTCCAACTGCACTAAGCCCTTATTGTTTTTATATTGTAAATGAGTTTGTGAAGAGAGTGAAGAAATCCAGAGATGATTTAAAAAAACCCATAGAAGACAGAACCAGATTGAAACGATGTACATTGAGATTGCTCCTGATTAAGCATATAAACATAGTTTGCAATGTAAATGTTTTAAATAGATCTTCCTTTTTTGCAGAACTGTTTTTCTCCTGACACACAGTGTCTAGGGCTAAAATCCCAATTTTCCCCAGGGTTCTCTGTCTTTTCACTGGGAGACAGATTCTCTGGTTGGTCTTTTGCATTTTTGGATGCTCCAGCTGACATGTACTGCTAATTCAGCTTTATGACCAGTTTTCATCATTGGGCCTTTATAGACAGAATCATTTTTGGCTGACACTGTAGACACAATTATTTTTTTTAGGCATAAGTTATGAGAATTCCCAATAAGGAGGGAACTAACTGTCTTTGGGGAAATTCCACTTCAGTAGAAGGCGATATCTTAAAGGGATGAATTGGAGGTCAAGCAAAAGAGACAGCTAAGATGCCTCAAGTTAGCAATAACAGAGACTAGGTACTGGTGTTGGTGCAGTCATTGGTGATGGGGATGGACAAAAAAAAGAGGGGGACATAGATGACAGAAAACCAGCAGTGAAGAAGCTTGAAAGCTGGCCAGGTGACTTTAGTAACAAATGTGCCTAATATTTATTTGCTTTTTTTTTGCATTGTTATTACATCAATCTATCAGCAAAAGATCAAGAATATCCAAGGTGTCATATGGTTTTTATGTATTAGGGAAATATCTCCAGTATGTCTAGTAGTGGCAGAGGTCATCAGTGCTCAGATGAATATAACACAGAGCACACTTGCAGAGGAGGAAGAGTGTGGGAGCTTGCTGGTCTTCATGAAATAGGGAATGCTGAAAATATTCTTCAAGAATGAGTATGAATTAAATAGCCAGTGAAGGGGAAGGGTTTTTTAAGGGATGAGGTAAGAGAAAGAATTGCAGGTGGTTCTATAAAGCAGGAGGGTGGGATCACGTGTTTGATCATGCTGAGTTTGGCATACCTTTCCAAGGTCAGTTTAAGAAAAAGGAATCTATTTTAAGGGGAGAATAATAATAATAATAATATAGTGAATTTGAATAGCTTTACTTTATTTACTTTTTTCACTGTGGCAGAACTGTTTAATTGCCTGACATATATTAGTATTGCTTTATGAAGCCTCCTAACAATTTTTGAGGTAGAGTTTTATGATCCTCATTTATAGAAGATGTAACTAAGCCAGAGAAGAATTAAAAATCTTGCCCAAGGGCTGGGTATGAATCTAAGAAAGGCCATGTTGATGGTGTCATTCATATATTTTCTTTTTAATTAATTAATTTATTTTAATTAGATAAATATGACAGCAGAATGCATTTTGATTCATTGTACACAATTGCAGCACAAGTTTACATTTCTCTGGTTGTACACAATGTAGCATCACACCATGTGTGTCATACATGTACCTAGGGTAATGATGTCCATCTCATCTCACCATCTTTTCTGCCCCCGTGCACCCTCCTTTCCCTCTCTCCTGTTTGCCCAAATTTCCTCCATTTTTCTCGTGGCTTACCCCTCTCCATTATGGATCAGCATAAACTTATCAGAGAGAATATTTGGCCTTTGGATTTTTAGGATTGGCTTACTTTGCTTAGCATGATATTCTCTAACTCCATCCATTTACCTGCAAATGCCATAATTTTATTCTCTTTTGGTGCTGAGTAATATTCCATTGTGTATATATACATCACAGTTTCTTTATCCATTCATCTGTTGAAGGGCATTTAGGTTGCTTCCACAGTTTAGCTATTGTGAATTGAGCTGCTATGAACATTGATGTGGCTGTGTTATTATAGTATCCCGATTTTAAGTCCTTTGGGTATAGGCTGAGGAGTGGGATATTTTAAGTCAGTATTGATTCAGTACATGCTATCTAAAGCCTTGTAGTGTTTCTGGATTACAAATAGACTTGCATGGAATTTAAGGACAAGCACTGGAAGGGGAGAGAATAGAGAAGTAAATAAATTCATCTGCATATTTATAATATGTCAATGCAAAATGAGGACAATTGATTTGAGAGAAGAGAGACCAGTTACGAGATTATAACAGAAATGTAGGTGACAGAAAAATCAGAAATTAGACTGGTACATGAGCTGGTGGAGAGGAAATGGGGACACATAGAAAGCTTGATAGAGATTTTAGAGATTAAATTTTCTCTTCTTATGTAGTCCTCTGGAATCCTAGAGAGGGAAGAGAAGACAGAGCCCTATTTGGTTCACATTTTTAATCAGCTATGATAGCATCTGTGGTTTTGTCTTTTATTCCCGGCCAAATGGATTATTAATTGATCAAATACCATCCAAAGTTGGGCACATTGGTGCATGCCTGTAATCCTACAGACTTAGGAGGCTGAGACAGGAGGATGGCAAGTTCAAGTCCAGCTTCAGCAAATTAGCAAGGCCCTCAGCAACTTACTGAGATCCTGTCTCAAAAAATTAAAAGGACTGGGGATGTGGCTCAATAGTAAAGCACTCCTGGGTTCAATCCTCAGTACTAACAACAACAACAACAACAACAACAAAAATCCATCCAAGTTTTATTGCACTGTATGCTTTCTCTCTTCTTCACTTTTTCAATCATTAGAATAACCTATGTCTGGAATAAGTAGTCAGGTTTTTAATCATAAAGTGGGGGAATCTGTGCTCTAAATTCATCTTTAGATGTCTTATATTCTTGTGAACTTCCAGTATTTTCTGGTATAGAATTTCTCAGATTTATCTGGTCTTTACTAACATATTTTTTTAAAAAAATACTTATTTATTTACTTCAGCTGTACACAATTTATTTACTTTATTTGTACACATTTATGTTTACGTGGTGCTGAGGATCGAACCTGGGCTGCACACGTGTGAGGCGAGCGCTCTGCCGCTGAGCCACAACCCCAGTCCGTTACTGACATCTTGACAGCAATTTGGGCACTCATCATGCTCTTCCATCAGTAGCCTAAAGCCTGCATTCAACTGGTAAGAATGGGAAACCAAAGGGTCCTAAGACAAAAGGGAGCTCTGTTTATTTCTATGTTTAATAAGAACAGAAATTCAAGGAGACATGCTACACTGCCCTCCTGAAGAGCAAAGCGGGAGATGTACCAGCATGCTCTTGATTCTAAACAGAGCATATTCTCCCAGCAGTCGGAAGTTTCTGAGCTGGGTGTGATTCTTACGTTTGCTAGCACTACAGGATTTCTTTAGAGAGACATGAATCTCAACAGCTTTGGCTTCCATCTCTTACCACATAAATATGAATCTAGAATGCTAGTTCCTCCATTTACACTTATAGTTCACCTTATCAGAACTGGTGATTTGATAATTGAGTGAATTGTGTGTGTGTGTGTGTGTGTGTGTGTGTGTGTGTGTGTGTGTGTGTGTTTTGTAAGAGAGAAAGAGAGGGAGGGAGAAGGAGAGAATGCTGGGAACAGTATGGAGGATGACTCATTATTTCTGGCCATAACTGTGCTCCTGGTGGCACATTCAAGATGACAAACTCTTCTGGAGGAGAGTGATGTTTGTGGGTCAAATGGTCAGCTCAATTTCAGACCATGTAGGGTGAACTCCACAGAAGAACAGAGGCATCTCCTGAAGGCCTGAAGCTCAGGAGACAGGCTGGGACAGAGATGGACTGTTTTGGCAGCTTGTTAGGGAGCAGTTGTGGCTGCATTTTGGTTAAGGCCGGTGAGGCCATCTAGAGGCTAGTGAGTGGTGCTGAGGGATGCACTTCCAAAGGAGTGGTTGGTGCTTTTCTTCTGTGGTCCTGGTTTTCAGGGTATGAAAACGCATAGGTGGCTCTTGCAGGAAGTGAGAGGGGAGAATAGAATGAGACAAGTCATACTGACTCAGGGTTGTTTTTATAGCTGGATTATCCATTTTAACCCCAAGCACTGGTAATGTTTTCCTGAGAGTTTTAAGATTCTTGCTTTGTAGAGCCCAGTGCCTCCAAGAATTTAGTACTTGGTTAATACAAGGTGCTTAATAACTAGCCATTGGATAGTTATTAAAGATGACATACTAGAAAAATTAAGTGGTACAGCTTTTATGTTAATGTTAAGAAGTCATCACAAAGCAGCCTGTAGTTAACGAATTAAAAGTAAACACAATTCCTACTAGCCTTAGTCAATTAGCCAGTGCTAAGTGCATCTTTAATTCAACTCATGTTGTATATAAATAATAGAATGTATAAATAAAAATGCAATCAGAGAGTGAAAGCATTTTAAACACAAATCTTAAAAACCCAGTATAATTTGGAATTTTTTTTTTTTTTTTTTGATGGGGGAAGATTTTCTTAGCTTGTAATATATTTTTTTTTCTTTTTTCTTTTTGGTGGTACTGGGGATTGAACTCAGGGGCACTCCACCACTGGGCCGCATCCCCAGCCCTTTTTTTGTATTTTATTAGAGACAGGGTCTCACTGAGTTGCTAAGTGCCTCGCCTTTGCTGAGGCTGGCTTTGAACTTGCGATCCTCCTGCCTCAGCCTCCCAAGTGCTGGGATTACAGGCGTGCGCCACCACGCCTGGCTTAGCTTGTAATATTTTTAAAAGTTCAAATAAGGTATATACACTGTGATATTGGCATTGGTTGTTAATTTTAAATGCTGATGCTCTTTTAGATTCACTGTCTTCTGTTGGATAATGAGGTTTCAAAAATGAGTGCGAAGTTGCCAGAACTTCCATTCTGTATATGACCACCATCTTAGCTTCAAATTGAGTTCTAAAAGGGATCCTACTCTGATGGCTCCTTTCATGGTATACTGGCAATCAGGAGAAACTCTCCTTTGTTCTCTGATTTTGGATGGTAATGCTTCTTCTGGGGAAGAGAAATAACTCATAGTGTAATCTACTAAGGCTCACTATTTCTTGAGTATTTCAGGTTGTCCTTCGCAAAGGATAAGGTCAGGGAATAAATCTCCACCACAGAATGTCATGAACGACACCAGCCAAAGCCTTTGTGAAAAAGAACTTGGCATCACACAGATGTACAAAGGAAGACAGAAAACTCAGACACAGTGATCAGGAAAGAAAACTTAAAATACTCAAGGAATTTGCATTTGCTTTGTAGTGATCTTAATATTAACCTCTTTATTTTATTTTATTTTTTTTTTTGTGGTACCAGGGATTGAACTCAGGGGCACTCGTCCACTGGGTCACATCCCCAGCCCTTTTTTGTATTTTATTTAGAGACAGGGTCTCACTGAGTTGCTAAGTGCCTCGCCATTGCTGAGGCTGGCTTTGAACTCGCGATCCTCCTGCCTCAGCCTCCCAAAGTGCTGGGATTACAGGCGTGCGCCACCGTGCCCGGCTTTATTTTGTTTTTTTTTTTACTACTAGATATTCCAGGATAAATTAGACTCTTCTTGCTAAAATAGCATATTTAAAAAATCTTCAAGGAAGACTGAGATTTGGAGACTTTGGTTGTATATGGTTCTTATTCGATTGAATAAGAGCTTAGAGATCTTTGAGGTTCATCAATTTTCAATCTCAGTGAAATTCTTTTAGTCTACAGGTTCTGGCCTAATTTCTTGATTGGGAATTTGCACATGACCAGCGTTAGAAACACCTTGCTAACCAATGAAATGACCTTGACTTTGCCCAAAGAACTTGGGCTTCACATAGCTCTTCCTCCTTTTTGATAAGTGAAAACAAAAGAGAGAAAGTTGTGATACAACTTGCTTTGAATGGCCATATATTTTAAAACTTGCTAAGGCTGGAATCAAGAAGACAGAAAGCTAAATCAGCCCAGCTCAGTGTGACACTTATGAAGAAAGACTACTTGTTCCAGAAATAAAGCTAAATTTACTTATGCCAGAAAAGCCTACCTTGGGAGCCGAGTCATAAGGGCAAAAGTATTTCAGAACAGGGATGGACTATTTCCAGTATCAAAGTAACTCTCTGATGTTCTTCTGTTAAGACTTACTTCCTCTTACAATTGCACTCAAGTAAGGTTTCAGCTGATGGTGAGGAAATGGTTGTTTGGCTAAATTCCTTAGCTAAACTCTTCCATGAATTTACGCGTTCGTGTACATGTTTTAATAAAGTGAGATAATTCCTTAAACATTGACTAGAGTGGGTGTTTACTTTCATTCTTAACGGTTAAGTTCATGGTAATAGATTGATCTGACCAACCATTTTAATTTCATTTTGATGTTTTTGTAACACATATGCCTAATTAGGTACTAGAGTGGTAAGAATTGGTTCATTCATAAAGAAAAATGTATCATTTATATAAGACAGCTTCACGGTGGAGAAAATAGAACCTGTTGAAATTATGCTATCTCTATATAGTATTAGGAAAAAAGAGCTATTCTTTCCTTTTAATTATGCAGCTTCTCAGATGGAGCTCTGGGATATAAAATACTTGCAGCTTAAGAGAACACACAGCAGCTTGAGTCAGTATTGTCAAATGAATGTACAAATGAATAACAATAAAACCACATAATGAAAAGTTTTTCCCCTCATTTAATTCTAATATGCTATAACACAAGTGTGCCATTTGGATTCTTTTCACATGTAATTAAACTATTCAGAGACAAAAAAATTGAGTAAACTGAAGGCCAGGGAAGGACATATAAAAGAATACTAAATTCCACAGAGTATTTTATCAGCTAACCACTATTCCCTCTGCAGTCTGATAATAAGATGAAAAAATTCTAGTACTTAAAGGTCTGGTAAAAGGCTGCCTATAACTGAATAAATATCTTATTAATTATAGAAGCAGCATTTTTATTTTCAAAAGGTAGTTCATGCTTTCAAAAAAATGCAGAGATAATTTCTAACACTTGGAAGGCGGCCACCTGCAGTTTTTCTGGACGTCTCTGACCTGACCTACATTGTTAAGTGAAGCCGATCTTACTAACAGGGTTGATACCACATCAGTTTATTCTTTCTCTTTGCTGAGTCTTTTCACAAAATTATTTAAAGACATGTCTTTAACCGCCCCCAAAGTGCCAAACTGTTCAATGAATGACAGTCCTCTGCCATTAGGAGAATTGTCTTATATAATGTAATTCTATGCAGCAAGGTTTCTTGCCGTGTTCATCTTTGTCCTTTCTTGTATGTGATTCTTCCTTTATTCTGTTGTAGGTATTCCCATTGCCCTGAAGAGAAACAGGTTTAGAGCAGAGGTGGAAAAAGAAGACTTAAAGTAGGAACAATGCTTTTGAAAGCTGAGACTTTTGCTTTGTTAGGCATTTTGTTGAGAAAAGAGTCTTGAAAATTAAAAATTCTGCAACAGAATTGATGTTCTCCCGTGCCCCTCCCTCACCGAGCCGTCACCATGGACACCTCTTTATTATAATGTCCTTGGTATCTCAGAGAGTCCCTGAAACAGTTGAGTGACTTCCTGGGCCACAGAAGGTCAGTGACAGTCATGGAACAAAAAGTCTCCAACACTTATTCTTGGGAAGGATTTGAAAGTAGAGAAAATGTACTTTATGTAAGTTTCCTACTGGCCTTCCTGAACCTTCTAAGTAGAGAGCAAACATATCCATTCCTATGGCGACTCTCACTTTCACTGGTGAACATATCCTAAAACATACTACAAAGATCCCATCTGAGAGAGAAGCCTTCCACTGTAAATGAACTTGCTGGTCCTAGATTGTGATGAATTGAATATTCATTGATGGCCATAGAGAAGTTACATGAGGATCCTAGACCCACAAAGGACTTCAGAGTTCACTTACTTCCACATTCTACGCAGTACCAGAATCTTGGCTCTATCATCCTGACATCTGTCATCTACTGTCTCCTTAAATAGCTTCACCCATGGAGAACTCCTCACTCATATGCCAGTTTTCATTGTGGAAACCTCTAGTTGCTAAGAAACTTTTTTCGTCCTATTAAAGTTCCACCACCAGTTTTACATTTTGTACATTTCCTACCTGCAATAAAATATCCAGCAGTGTTGAATTGAAGGTCCTGTTTGTTAGCCAAATAGAAAAGGAAGATAGTTTTTTAGAATTTTATTGGGCATTTTGGTGACTTTTATTGCATTTCAGTATGCTTCCATTATGAAATCCTCAGCATCTGTGAAAGATAAGTTAAATTACTGTATCTTTCAAATTGATGTAGAAACTGAAGTAGAAAGAAATTAAGTAACTTTCCCAGTATTGCACAAACACTGGAAGAGTTGCAAGAAAATAGGAGAGGGCCTTTTCAATGGAGAGTGTCTTCTAGAATCTGGTTAAGTAAACAACCGAGTTTACTTGACTGATGTCTCGCTTCGGCCTTGGCACTTTAAACCATCACATGCTTCCAGCTCTGCCTTCACTTAGGATGTCACTTTGGTGATAAGGAATATGTTTACTTGAAATGTTAGAAATGTAGACACACAAACGGGCTCTTGAATAAATAAACTTGCACAACAGGCCAGTATTACCAAAGAAACTTATGCAATTGAAACTCCTTTGAGGAGCTGGCACCTTGTCACTGTGGCCCAGACAATTTTTTGACAGGGCAGTGGGCAAAGCTAACCCATAAACAGAGAAACTATAGATGTAGAGCTGGACAGAGCCCCATTAAGCAGAGAAGAAGCAGCAGGTTGAACTTTGGGGTGTCTGGAGAGGAGAGGAGCCCTTTGGGTACTCTCCAGAGGGCCTCTGTTCCAGCATGTGTGCAGACAACAGGGAGAGGGTTGCCTCACGACCTGTCGCTCTGCAGATGGTATAGAAAGGGGAACAGCAATCTGGTCAACTTCTTGGATCCCCAGGAGTATGGTGAAAACAGCTTTGTTCCTTCCTTTGATGCCTGGAGATCTGTATTACAAATGGTTCTTGCCAGATTCCCTGTCTTGGGAGGGATCTGGGCATGGGGTCCCTGGGATCTCAGGGCTGAGGTCTTAGGAGACAGTGTTGTGCACTGGGGAAGGAACACTTCATCTTGGCCACGTGGTTTTGGAGGAAGGGAAGGGAGGGTCTGAAGCTCAGGTGAGAAAGGATTGATCTCGGTTGTCCACAATGCATGACATCCTAAGTGAAGGCAGAGCTAGAGGCATGTGATGGTTTAAAGTGCCAAGGCCAAGGCATCAGACAGCAAACTGAGGGCAGGGCAAAGTTTGCAAAGTCAAGTTCTGGAGGGTGCACAGGTAAAGATGGGGTGAAAAATATGAGCATCATGTAATCTATCTGGTGGCTATTCAGGGTCCCTTTAAAGCATTGGTTCTCCACAGAAGCAATTTTGACCCATGTTTGGAGACATTTTCGTTGTTACTGGGAGTCGGGAAGTGCAACTGAAACTGAAATTCACTATAGGAAGAGGCCAGGGGTGCTGCTGAAGATCCTGAAATGCCCCGGATAGTCCTCACAGCAAAGAATGATTGAACCCACAGTGTCAATTGTCCCAAGACTGAGAAAACTTGTCTTGAGGACTCAGTATATGGCCCAATGGTTATATTAAGGCTGGAAGAACTTGTGTTTCTTATGCATCTTTTTCTCCGAGGCCTCTCAACCCCCTTTCCTTTTGGGGTTGAACCTCAATAGGAGTCGAAGTGACATGCAGGAACCCAAGTCTGCTCAGATTGGTGGACATTATTTGAAGACAATAGTGCCAGTGTCATGCCAATCAGAGATGAACTTGCTATTGTCTTGGCACCAGATGATATTGTGAGTGCCTTGGTTTACTCTCTGGTCTACTTATTTTTATCTCACCCCCTCCAGCCCTATGAGCTAGTCACTGACTGTCCTTTTGGCCTTCTGGTCTTTACCTGCTTCTGAGACAACCATCCATCTAATAGTCCCTGAGACTGTAAGGTAAATAATCAGAGCTAACTAACATCCATCTAGTCTAAAATGCAGCCGCCGTCAGATGGAAAAATTGGCATCCCTCTGGCTTGGATTTGCATAGTCATAACATCTCTCCTACAACATTGCCTTGGTTCTGTGAGGCCAGGGAACTGAACTTTGTTCCCTTAGTGTCTGTTCTCTCCTCCACAGGCAACAACTTGGTTTGCAGCTATATTCTTCCTGTAAACTCTCAAAACTTTATTTACCTAACTTCTAATGAAATGTTTGTATTTGGACCATGCTGTGAAAACAGATATCTATATTTTAAAAGCCTTATTGAAAATCACTATGGAAGATCAAAATTTCCTGTGGAGCAAAGACACTTCTCTTTCTAGAAGAAAGGGAGGAAGCATCATGCTGAGTGTGTAGCAGGGGTCTGTGGTTCACTGTAGTCCTGATGTGGACTCAGGAGGGGCTGGCAGGGCCTTCCTCACCTTGCCAGGGAGAGCCTGTCCATCCACAGAAAGCTCTAGTGCATGTGGTCAGGATGCTACAGTTTTTGGTTCAGTTCTTTTCTTGAAGGAGGGGAAGATAGTCCCAAAGCTGGAAATAGGTCATTGATGCTTTTAGATTGAGAAGGGGGTTTTGGGGAGGGTTAATGTGGAAACAGAAGTTCTCAGTTTTGCCATCCAAACCAAGGCATGGCCATATTTAGGGTATATAATCTATATTTGTGCCTTTGAACTTTTCCTACTTAGATTGTGTGTGTAAGTATGTGTATTTGAGAGAGGAGGGAAGGAAGAGGTTGTTAACTATTAAAAAATTCTAATGTTGCCAAACATAGGGGAAATATTTTCCTTTTACACTTATTTCAGAAAATTAGGATACCAGAGTGTCCCATAGACTGAGGCTGGGATGGGGCAGACCCATCTCAAGATCCTGGCAAAAGAAGGACTGGCCCTTTGTGTGGGCCATTGCCACATTTTATTCATTCTCACAAGTTTGAGGAATTTCTACAGTGCTAATCTCAGTGAGGAGAAGGATTTTTTTTTTCTGGTAGCAATGAAGAGGAAGTCAGTTTTTACAAGCTTTATTCTGAATCTCCACATGTCCACATAGGATGCTTCCAACTTGTGAGTAGGCGGTATTCCAGAAGTTCATTTTAGATCAGGATTTTTTCACCTGAGCAGCATGTTAATGGGTTTCAAGGGGCCCCTAAGTCCCTGAGAGTGTAAGCAAAATTTCACATGTATCTGCAGAATGTATGTTTAATGTTAAGGAAGCCCATAGCTTGCACTGGAGCCTGATAGGAAGCTTTGGCTCCCTGACGTTAGGACACTGTTTGGTAATCAGCTATTTGGAGCTTTTAACTCATGAATCAGGGTGAACTCGGACTCAAGAAGCTTAAAGCCCAGCAAGGGAGATAAGACATGCACATAAATAGCTGTGAACGTTTGACAAAAATATCCTGGCTGTTCTGTGATCGAGAGATGACTTTGGGTGATGGACAGCTTAATGTGCTTTACGAATGAGTCATTTATGCACAGAAAAGCAAATGAAACGGGTAAGTTTAAGATGGCTAAGGAAAGGGATATTTATGAGACATTTAAAAATTAGTCAATTTGTGAACCTTTGCCTTAGTTACATAAAGATATCCAAATGACATTATAACTAGAAATGCATTTTCCTTACCAAATGGGAAAAATTTCAAGATAGAATAGAGCTGTACTGATTTCACCATTCTCTCCATTAGACCATATCCATCTCATTGATGAGGATACATTGAAAAGTAAGTGTTGGACTTCATTGATTCACGCTGTGACTGGATATGATCTCACAAAAATCATATCTAGATAACGAGAGATTTGGGTTTTTGCCATAGTGCAACTGGAAATTGTGAACTAAAGCAGAGTGGTCCTTTCCCAGCTTCTATTCCTTATGCGCTGTCTGGTCTGAAATAACGTCTTCGGACCACTAGATGGCGCTCCAGCATAGGCGAGCCCACCCTGGATTCACCTGCTTTACTGTGGGCAGCTGGGATCCTCTGCAATCCCTGAATGTGATGGCTGAGCCTGATAAATGAGCTGATGAAGGAGCCAGAATGTCAAATAGAGTTTGTAAAAGAGACTTGCAAGAAATCAAATCGATGATATTTGAGGTGACGAGAAGTAGGAAGTCCCTGTCTGCTTTCTCACATTTACATTTTTAAAAATTTGTGATATCTCTGACATGACAGTTGCTGGGCCATAGATATGGTGGATAAATTAATATGCACAAAAACTGAGTTTTAACCTTTCTCCAAGGCTGGGTTTTTCTTCACATTCCTGTTTTCCAGGCTCCTGGGCTTTGTGCTTTCTGAATTTCTTTGATTCTTACGTCTTCCTTTCCCCTATTCTGTCATCAAGTCCTATTGTTCGTTGCTTCAAGCTATCTTCAAAGCTCCCTGTTTCCCCTTCTGTTCACCTGCCATCACCTCTGTGTGACTTAAATGATAATTACATCATAAATTTATTTTAATGGAAAATAAAATTATTCAATAACTAAATAAAATTATTTAAATGACACTAACATAAAGATTGTTTAGTAGCCTCATAGTTGGTCTATGTTTCTACTTTCTAATAAAAGAAAACCATCAGACATTGTAAAATACAGTTTATTTGAAGATTCTTATTATTGATTACTTTTACTTACCCCTTCAGCATATGTTTCCTGAGTTCCTCCTCAAGCGTGGCTGCAAGAGCCACATTTGTTAGACTGGGAAGGACTTCTCAAAGATCCCTGAAAGTGGGTCACTATCTTCAAGGAGTTCCTAAGCCATTTCTGTGCTCAAGAGTGTTTATGTCTGAGAGATCTGAGGACAGGAGGAGTGAGTGTTACAAGATGAGTTGCCTTGAATGGACTGAAATTTTGATAACTGGTTGGTGAGTTGTTCTTTCTATATTTGCTGTGTTGTGATTTAACAGATTCATTTTCTGTAATTTGTTCTGCTTCCCTAACATGGTGGGTGCCCCATAAGTATTTTTTTGAAGGAAGAAATAAATAAAAAGACATGTCTTCAAATTCCTCCACAACTTTCACCACCATAATACCAAATAGTACAGGAATATGGAAACCTTATAAAGCAATGCTCTTTAAATATTCATTGGACTTTCTTTGGGTAGCTCTGATTCTTTCTGAGCCCCAAAGATTCAGAATTATACAAAACACCTCTATACCCAACTTTTTTTCAAATTATGACATTCTGTCACATTTGCTTCAGAGTCCTTAAGCAATTTAGCTTGTAATATAATCAAATTCTATGTGTAGAGAAAGAGTGAAGTTGTTAAAAAATACTTGATATAAAAACAGTAAAACCTCCACCTCCATTCTCATAATTTCTTGCTCTTTAGAGGCAACTGATTTCAAATACTTAGGTATCTGTGGGGCTTATAATACTATTACTGATTTTTTTTTTGTTTTGATTTTCTACTATGGAGGATGAGGATGCAACTGTTTCCTCCTCCATCCATTCAGTATTTGGGATAGGTTTACACAAAAAGTTATTAGTTGCTTATCTGAATTTAGTATTTGACTGGGTGTTCTGTATTTTTTTGTATGCTAAATCTTGGAATCCTAACCCTTAACCGCTCACATGAACACTTCTCGTCCCATCCTTTACATTTAGTTGTGTCTTAATTTTTCTTGATCACTTTTTGAGATTTCCTTTCTGAGGACCATGCAAGTGATAATCCTAGCTGAGCTAGGTAGCATGTGTTTTTCAACATTTTTTTTTTTTTTTTTTGGTACCAGGGACTAAATTCAGGGGTACTTAAATACTGAGCCACATCCCCAGTCCTTTTTCATATTTTATTTAGAGGCAAGGTCTCATTGAGTTGCTTAGGGCCTCAATGAAGGAGCCTATAATCAAGGAGATAGCTAAAGATTGCGGTTAGCTGAGAGCCATAAAAGATGTTCTAGTTTCCACCTGATAGTAATACATTATCCAAAGAATCTTTGTATGCCCGTGAACACTGCGTGATGCACCTGTAAGCTCGAGCTGTAAGCACGTGTCCTTGTTAAAGCGATATGTATATAACTGGGTGAGTTTAGTTAGTGTGTGTGGGAAGAAGAAAAAGGTGGTGGTTGGAGTTAGAGCGTTTGGAGTGATTGCTGGAGCCGGAGAGAGAAGAAGAATAAAAGACCTTTTTTCATTTTCATCCTGCCTCCGAATTTTCCTGTGGCGTTCGCTGCTCCAAGCGACTTCCGCTTCAGGCAGCGACAGGTGGCGGCCCGTACGGGGAATTCGGCGGCAAGGTAAGAAAAAAGAAAATTTAAAAAGATGGGAGCAAATATAACAAAAAGTCGGTTTATAAAAGCCATGAATGAAATTTTTGATATTGAGAACTCAGAGGATAGTGAGAAAAGTGAACAAGAAAGCATATCCTCTGACTCAGTGGAGACCAGCAAGGAGAGTAGAAATGTAAATTCAAAAGTAAGATCTGCAAAAGCCATCAGAAGCTTAATAAAATTAGCTGAGGAGTATGTACTCTCCTTAGAAACTGAAACTCAGGATACTAGTGAAAGTAATAATAGTAACAAGGAGCCAAACCATGAAAGTACAGTCTCCTCTACTGAGCCGGTTAGGAATTATGAAGCTAGTAGTGAAGAGGAATCAAAAAGCGATTCGGAGAGCACAGTCTCCAATAAAAAGAACAAAAAGAAATTAAAAAAGAGAAAAGACCGTCAAATAGAGGAACCACTAGCGCCCTCTGCTCCTTCATGGATAGAATCCCTAACAGAAACAATAAAGAGTATTGATCAGAGTATACGTGCCCTTGAGGTAGAAATTGGCGGCCTTTCAGAGCGCTTATACGCTCTCGAACAACATAGACCGCAGGAGCACCTAGAACTGCCAGTATTTCAAAATGAACAGGGACAAAGATATCACGAGTTCCTAGAATTTAAAACAATAAAGAATTTTAAAGAGGCGGTAATGACCTATGGGCCTCAAGCTCCGTTCACATTAAGTATGATAGAGTCACTTAACACCCTAACCTTAGCCCCCTCAGATTGGAAAAGTCTATGCAGAGCGGTACTAAGTGGGGGACAATACCTAATCTGGAAAACTCAATTCCAGGAACTTTGTTCAGAAATAGCAAAGAGAAATGCTGCAGCAGGTTTCCCTCAACGCAATATAGATATGCTCACAGGGGAGGGTGAGTTCGCCGAACTACAAAATCAGCTACAATACGATCCAGGTGTGTATGCCCAGATACACACTGCAGCTGTGAAAGCCTGGAAGACAATCTCAGGCACAGGGGATCTGCAAGGCAGCCTATCAAAAGTTATACAAGGGCCTAACGAACCTTACGCTGATTTTGTAGATAGGCTCTTAAAAACAACATCTAGAGTTTTTGGAGAAGTCGAGCAAGCTATGCCCCTAGTTATCCAATTAGCATACGAGAACGCTAATAAATATTGCCAGGATGCAATAAGGCCATGGAGAAGTAAAAAAGACTTATCAATTTATATCAGACTGTGCAAAGACATTAACGAGGCTGTTATCACAGGCAACGTAATTGCTGCAGTGATGAAAAATTCCTCCCCTCAAAATTCCCAAAGGTTTCAACCTAGAACAGGATATTCCAGACAAAATTATTATAATCAACCAAGATATGCTAAGCAATATCCCCCAAGGGTAATAAAATCAAATTCATACCGTGCTCCAGGCCGATGCCCCAGATGCAAAAAAGGTATACATTGGGCCAATCAATGCCATTCTAGATATGATATATATGGAAATGATTTATCAAGGATTTCAAAAAACGGGGCACGGGGCCCAATGCCCGGGGCCCACAAATGTACGAGGCACTAGAGGAGGAAGGCCCTCAGATTCAAATGATTCCTCGTCACAGTCCCTCCTACCCATTAACTCCCTTATCAGAGGGACAAGAGGAAGTGCAGGATTAGATCTCTGTTCTACTGCCCGGATGGTCCTGACACCTGAAATGGGGGTTCAGCTGATTCCTACGGGAATCAGGGGACCTCTCCCTTCAGGAACTGTGGGACTAATCCTTGGGCGTAGTTCCAAAAGTTTATTAGGCTTTAATGTTATACCAGGGGTTATTGATTCAGATTATAATGGAGAGATTAAAATAATGCTAAGTACACACAGGGGCATCATCTCCGTAAATCAAGGAGACAGAATCGCACAGCTGCTCCTCATTCCCAGTCTCCATAATTCTTTTAAAAGCATGCCACAAAATAGAAATAGCAGAGCATTCGGTTCCACTGGTTCAGGACCTATGGCTTTCTGGGTCCAGGACTGTTCACGGAGGCCTATGTGCAAATTAAAAATTCAAGGTATAGAGATGGAGGGGCTGATTGATACAGGAGCTGACTCTTCCATCATAAATCTACAACAATGGCCTAAGCACTGGCCTCTACAGAAAGCCTCAACCAGTTTAAGAGGCTTGGGATACAGTAATACCCCAGCTCAAAGTGCTGTAATCTTAAATTGGCAAGACAATGAAGGCCATACAGGAACATTCAAACCCTATGTTTTAAACAGCTTGCCAGTTACCCTATGGGGAAGAGATATCTTACATCAAATGGGGCTACACCTAGCGACCAAGCCTGCAGGTGTTAAGAATAAAAATCCTACTCATAATAAAAAAGGCAAAGGACATTTTTTCTAGGGGCCACTGAGAAAACAATTTTAAAAATACCATGGCTCTCTAATAAGCCAGTTTGGGTCCCTCAGTGGCCCCTATCCAAAGAAAAATTGCAAGCGGCCCATCAATTAATTAAAGAACAATTAGAAGCAGGACACATAGAGCCTTCCACCTCTCCCTGGAATTCTCCCATATTTGTAATTAAGAAAAAATCAGGAAAATGGAGACTATTACAAGATCTAAGACAAATTAACAAAACAATGCAAATTATGGGCCCTATTCAACCTGGACTTCCTAATCCTGTAGCTATTCCAAAAAACTATTACCTTATAACCCTTGATATAAAGGACTGTTTCTTTTCCACTCCCCTACATCCTCTGGATGCCCCCAGGTTTGCTTTTTCAATTCCTTCTATTAATAATAATGGCCCTGATAAAAGATATCAATGGAAAGTATTGCCGCAGGGAATGGCAAATAGCCCTACACTGTGCCAACTATATGTGGACAGAGCTATACAGCCCATTAAAAACAAATATCAAGACCTTATGTGTCTACACTACATGGACGATGTTTTATTAGCTCACCCTAATCAACAAATCTTATTTAATATATTTAGTGAAATAACAAAAAAATCTAAAAAAATATGGATTATATATAGCAGAAGAAAAAGTTCAAAGCAGATCACCTATACTATATTTAGGCTTTAAAATCATGGATACTTTTGTTAAACCCCCAAAAATTCTAATAAGTAAAGAACATTTGACCACCCTCAATGATTTCCAAAAATTACTGGGTGACATTAATTGGCTTCGCCCTACACTAAGCCTCACTACTGGACAATTAAAACCCTTATTTGACATCCTTCGTGGGAACCCTGACCCATCCTCACCTCGAACATTAACTCCTGAGGCCAGGAGAGCTCTAAAATTAGTAGAACAGGCCATTGAAAGATCCCATTGCGATAGATTTGATTTTGCACAACCACTAATATTGATTATTATTCCTTCACAATATACTCCAACAGGAGTATTTTGGCAACAGGGACCTATATTATGGATACATTTGCCTGTCTCTCCTAAAAGTACAATTGAGTCTTATACCTCCATGGTGGCTAAACTTATTCTTCAAGGACTTAAAACCTCTACTAAAATATTTGGAATTCATCCCGCTACTATTATTACTCCTTATTCATCGTCACAGGTTGAATATTTGTGCTTCAATGATAATGATTGGGCTGTAGCTAGATGCTCTACTTCTGCAAATTTTGACAATCATATTCCTAAATCTCCTATACTGTCCTTTTGTATCAATCATCCTATCATATTCCCACAGGTAATAAAAAATCAACCCATTCCTAAAGCATTTAATGTATTTACAGATGGATCCTCTAACGGTACTGCTGCAGTAGTCAC
Source organism: Tamias sibiricus (assembly GCA_025594165.1). Taxonomy (NCBI): domain Eukaryota; kingdom Metazoa; phylum Chordata; class Mammalia; order Rodentia; family Sciuridae; genus Tamias; species Tamias sibiricus. The sequence goes on along the minus strand of CM046666.1, from coordinate 90,619,463 downwards.
TCAAAATGAAAAAATGATTCATATCACTAATCAAAAATCAGCTCAATTAGTGGAACTCGAAGCTATAATAATAGCTCTGGAAAATTTTAAAGAACAGCCTATGAATATTTTTTCAGACAGCCATTATATTGTACATGCTGTCCCAAAATTGGAGCTAGCAGGTCCAATAGCACCACATACTCCAGCTTTTAAATTGTTTTCTCAAATCCAAAATCTCCTATGGCAACGAAAAGAACCTTTATTTATAGGTCACATAAGAGCTCACACTAATCTGCCTGGTCCTCTCCATGAAGGTAATCAAAAAGCTGACGCCCTCACTAAAACAATATTTATATTTACTACAGTACAACAAGCTACTTTATTTCATTCCCAGTTCCACGTTAACAGCACTACCTTAAGACAAAAATTTAAAATCACAAAAGAACAAGCTCGTAGAATTGTAAAAGAATGTCCATCTTGTGTAACACTCTTGCCCAATCCACATTATGGGGTTAACCCACGAGGTTTGATGCCCAATCATTTGTGGCAGATGGATGTCACACATGAGCCAAGTTTTGGAAAATTACGATTTATTCATGTCACCATAGATACATGCTCAGGCATGATTTTTGCTTCTTTACATTCCGGAGAAAAAGTTAAAGATACTATATCTCATTGTCTGCAAGCTTTTGCTGCATTGGGCATCCCCAAAATGCTTAAAACAGATAATGGCCCTGCATATACATCCACATCCTTCAAACAATTTTGTACAAAGTTCAATATTATCCACAAAACAGGTATTGCTTATAATCCTCAGGGACAAGGAATAATTGAAAGAGCAAATCGGACACTTAAAAATATGTTACTAAAGCAAAAAGATGGAAACTGGAAAAATCCTAAGGACAGATTGGCAGTTGCCCTGTTTACCCTAAATTTCTTAACTTTAGATTCTAATGGACATTCGGCTGGAGATAGACACTGGAACCCAAACCAACAACATAAACCTTTGGTTTACTGGAAGGATGTTCTCTCAGGTACATGGAAGGGTCCAGACCCAGTATTAATTTGGGGGAGAGGATCTGTTTGTGTTTTTCCAAAGCACGAATCCTCTCCAATATGGATACCATCTAGATTGATAAAGCAGGTACAAAGTCAAAGGGATCAAGATGAAGTTATTGAGGAGTCTAGATTGAATAAACAAGTGCAAGGTCAAGAGGACCAAAATGAAGGTATGGAGTGATTCCCTTAAAAGAGTTCTCCATTAAATTTACAACTTAAATTTCATTCTTCCCGGCCGGGACAAGAAGATCTCTCTTCAGTGTATACACAATTGTAATTTTTTTTTCTCTTTTATATATGTCTTTATGTCTGTGCATTTGTCTAAATTTCATGTTAATGTGATGTCACAAATATGTTTATATGTGCGTCTGTCTAGTGTGACGTCACAAATAATTAAGCGCTTAAAAAAAAAAAAAAAAGGTAGATAGATATAGATCCAAATAACAAATAACGTTAATTCATTTAAGCTTAGAATATTCTAATTTGATAATCAATAGATAGATAGATAAATAGATATTTATATAAGTTCAGAATATTTTTAGATAATCAATTATAATGATAATCAATTTTGATTTATAGTTGTCTCCGGGACTTCTCTTCAGCTGTGAATATGTTTAATGTTGTATAACCTGATATTTTGGTGTTCCGACAGAGGATCATTTATTTGTTATTGACTTCATTTGTTTAGTAGCTGATTAATTTGAATTATTTCAACAGGTATAGGATTGCTGTGTATATAGAGACTCGAGGATTCCAGCTAACAAATTATTTTTCCAAAATGCCTTTAGCTTTTCTTTATCTTTAATGCAGTAAACACCCTCAGTTTCTCTTTGATTATTTCTGAATGTGATATTTTGCCAGCTTATGTTTGTGGGAGCTTGAGCAGCAATGTGTGTGAGCAGAGATCAACTTTTATTTTCTACTCTAATAGTTTTTTTTTTTTTTTTTAGTTTGACAGCTCACCTTTTGATCTCAGTGCTGGAATAGCACTGCCTTTCCCTTAATAATGGATGCTTGAGTTTTTAGGTAGCGGGCCCTGAAGATTTGCCGGTGGAAATGTCTGGACATAAAAAAGACGGCTGCTGCTACAACTGCAGGGACCGCGGTCGCTGCAAGCATCCCTGCTGCTCAAGCATCAACAACCTCACCAGCAGTGTGGCCTCTGCTCTGCATGCATGGGGCCTCCTGAATCTATGTGTTATAACTTATGGACATTTTGATTTTCCATTATTTTGGGACATTACGGGACAATGCCTTGCGGGTATTTGTCTAAGAGAACTCAGTGCGTTACTTGATGAAACTAAGGGCAGCTGATTTGCTTAAAGAACTTGATACGCTATGGAAACTTGGCTCGTCAGCAGTAGGCTTACCGCCTTAAAGCCGCAGCATCTCCTAAAAATTGGACGGCTGTTAGTCAACACACAGTCGATCCTGAAGGGCTCTATTGGATGGCTGGTTAGCCTATGACGGGTAAGATCCCCAGAAGGGGACAACCTAAGACACGGCACAGTCGCACGGGACAGTCTAATGTGGCCGGCATGTCAACCTAAGCCAGGAGTCAGGACAGCCTAGACTCCCATGACGGGTAAGAATGTCGGTTGCACATGGACGTCCTAGAACATCCCCTCTTTTAAAACTAAAAGGGGGAAATGAAGGAGCCTATAATCAAGGAGATAGCTAAAGATTGCGGTTAGCTGAGAGCCATAAAAGATGTTCTAGTTTCCACCTGATATTAATACATTATTCAAAGAATCTTTGTATGCCCGTGAACACTGCGTGACGCACCTGTAAGCTCGAGCTGTAAGCACGTGTCCTTGTTAAAGCTATATGTATATAACTGGGTGAGGTTTGTTAGTGTGTGTGGGGAAGAAGAAGGTGGTGGTTGGAGTTAGAGCATTTGGAGTGATTGCTGGAGCTGGAGAGAGGAGAAGAATAAAAGACCTTTTTTCATTTTCATCCTGCCTCCGAATTTTCCTGTAGCGTTCGCTGCTCCAAGCGACTTCCGCTTCAGGCAGCGACACCTCAATAAATTGCTAAGGCTAGCTTTGAACTTGTGATCCTCCTGCCTCAGCCTCCAGAGCCACTGGGATTATAGGTGTGGCCACACACCGGGCTAAGCATGTGAAATATCATTTGCTTTTCTTACCATTTTTTTTGTTTTTGTTTCCTTGGATTGAAAATTGTTTGGTTTTAGGATTGTTCCATTTTATTTGTATCTACCGCTAATTTACCCTTAAACCTCCCCAGCTGTATAACTCACACTTGGTGTTTAATTGATCTTACTTCCAAGATCTGCTGCTCAGGCAGCAGATGGGGTTTCCCCTTCCCCTTGGACCTGGGATCCCCGCAGTGGCTCTTCCATGAATGACCTTCTGTTTGGGCATCCCACTTCTTCCTCTTATCTTCATTTACTTCACATTTTGGAAGGAATTGCAGGGGAAAGCTTGCCTGGATAGTAAATGAATTGAGAGCTTGCACATGTGGAAATGAATTTATTCTGCATTTATGTCTGATCATGCTTTTGGCAAAGAATAGGATTATATGCTAGAAATTATGCTGAAGACACTGTTACATGATGTTTCAACAATGTTGCTTTTGGTGAGCTAAATGCCATTTTAAAAACTGTTTCTTGTTATCCTGGATGTTCTGATTTTTTTTTCTTTTTTTTTACAGTGGTGTGTGTGCTCTGGTGTAAGTCAATGTTCATCAGTTGTTCTAGGATATTGATGGATGTCTCAGCCTCTAGAGAAATACTATAGGAAAGAAATATCCAAACTTAGTCAACTGATAACTAACATACATAACAAGTTTCCACCAAGAATATTGACTTTTATGATGTGACTTTATAATGATCAAATTATGATTTTGTTCTTTTTTTTTTGTACTATTTGGAAAACTGTTATTTAAAAATATGATACTGAAATAATTCCTAATAACTATTCAAAACATTTTGGAACATAAATTATATTTTTCCTGTCACTCCCCGCCCCCCCCACCCTCACTGGCTGAAATTTAAATCCAATTTACATTTAAAATCTAAAGTTCTAAAAATTAAACTAAAATGTTCGCTTCCTATTGTTGATATTTATCAACTGCAGAAAAACACAACTGAACATTTCTTTTGAACATCTGTATTTCAAATACCTTGTTGCTTATTATCAATTTATTTTTAGTTGTTGCATGATAGTTACACATAAATGCGGAATTCATTGTGATATATTGAAACATGCACATGACAGAGTTTGGGTAATTTCATTCTGCTGTTCCTCCCCATTCCTTGCAGTCTTCCCTCCCCCTCATTCCCCTTACTCTGCTTCACTGTTTTCCTTCCTATTTTCATGAGATCACCTCCCTTTTTAAAATTGTTTGTTTCTGTCTACATTTTGCATATCAGAGATAACATTCAACCCTTGACTTTCTAAGTCTGGCTTCTTTTACACAGCATGATGTTCTTGAGTTGCATGCATTTACTAGCAAATGCCAAATTTCATTCTTCTTTATGGATGATATATGCGTATCAATGTTTATAGCCCCACAATTCACAATAGTCAAATTATGGGACCATCCTAGGTATCCCTCGATGGACAACTGGATAAAGAAAATATGATACACACACACACACACACACTCTCACACACATATATACGTATGTATACACAGGAGGGAGTTTTACTCAGTTGCTATTACCTTGCTTTAAAAGATCAGGTTTAAATTTGTTAAAATTGTGGTCAAACTTAGTTGTAGAAAAGAAGAGCTGAAGCTGTATAGACTCTGGAGTTTAACCCAGCACAGTTTTTGATTTTAGTTCCCCAATAACCTCATTTAGTTTCACTGTCACCTCTTATATGGATTCTTGTAGGAAAGTACATAAAATAATAATTTCCAAAGAGCCTTGAACCAACCACCTAATACACCCTCAATAAAAGTATCTGGTGCCAGTTCTCCTGGTTGTGTGCTATAGCACAGAATGAGGACTGTGACAGAGGGGAGGAGCTGGGTGACGATGATATCAGGAACACTCCAATGGCATGGGCATGCTCTTTTTCTTCCATGAGAAAAATCTGAATACCTGCCGAGAAATATTTTACATCTTATAGCTGTCAAACATCTCATTACAATTCTTGGGTATAACGAATGTTTAAATGGTAAAAAGAACAATTTGGGGAAACCAATCATATGTTATTTTTGAGAAAATTGCTTTAGCTGCACCACGTTGATCAAAAAGAACACATTTTCCCCCTAAAGATGAATGGGTTTTTAGATTATCTCTGAATGGCATCCTCCAAAGAAAGTGAAAACATCATTTTCTTAGCAATAGTGCTTTTCCCAGTGGTACAAATTAGAAACGAATAGTAGTTAATACCTTCATGAATAATCTATATTGCTGAAAGTACTACAGTGATCAGTTTCACATATCATATGATGACTTCTTAAGGTATATCTTATGATTTGCAAAGAAACCGTTAAGAATTTTCTCATTCTTGTATAGCTGAGCTTAATTGATAAATATGTGGCAACATAATACCTTGACTGTGAGGATATGGAAAAATTGTATTTAGTAAGCACCTGTCAAAAGTACTTTTCTTATTGAACAAGATTTTTCTTTTTAATGTAAAGCAATTCTTTCCATCTTCCTTTTCTTCTTTCTATAATCATTCTTTGAAATGTCTTCTAGTGTTTAGTATTTGATTAGAGAATTCATGAAAGGAGTCTAGATTTAATAGGATTATCAAAGGAAAATGTAAAAAATATGAATAACCGGAATAACAAAAAGTATCTGAATTTTTATTTGTGAAATAAAAATGAAGAAAATGTGCTGGCTGTTTTTTCTTAGGCTGATCTTGGACTGAGCCTTTCTTTTTGTTAAAGACTGTTTCAGTTGAGGGTTTATTTTTATTTTTTTAAAGGCAATGGATATTGTAAGCAAAATTGCTGCAGTGGACCTGAGATTCTCTCACATCAGTGCATGGAAACATTTTCCATGCCACTAATCCCCAGTGAGTACATTTCCCTACTTTAAGTAGGTATTTCTAAACATTACCATTTCAACCAAGGTTATTTGATAGATCACTATTATTTATTGATACTGTGTAAGTCTTGCTGCCAACATAATCTTAATAAGTCATTACAAGTCCACTGGGTAAGCTATTTTTCCATTTCTTAAGCTTTAGGGCCTTTGCTGTATGGATTTGGCATTTAATAAATCACTGGAGGGCAAGCAAACACATTATATTCCTGTAGTCGAGACTGTCTAGACAAAAGTGCATGGAGAGATCTTTCCACTCTAAGTAGCGGGAGAGCATTTGTTTGCCACAAATTGGTTCTGAATCAATTGCTCAGAAACTTGGCATATCCAGGCTTACTTGGATGCAGGAGGAGGGCAAGACTAAGTGCTGCATGGGGTGCTTTTCTGCCTTCTAGTTTAATTGAATAACCAAGAAGCAATGTGGAAGGACCAACAGTCCTATGGGAAAATGGCCCAGAATTTTATCCTTTTTAGATTTGAAAATTATTGTGCCAGTCATTCCCTTCTATGACCATCATTTATGAAAATGGGTGAAAGGTTTCTTAAAATTGAGTTAGTGATACTATTAAGGGTCTGCAACAAGAAAAAACAGGAAAGTGAGAAGATTTTTTCCCCCAATAGACATAGGATGTATGTGCCTGTGTGTTCATCCTGTTTCCCCTGTGAAGCTTTGCTGACTAAAAGAGAGATAGGCAGAGGGCAAGGCAGAGGGAGAGGAGCTAAAACACAGAGAGGGAAAGGAGGGAGAGGATGTGTCCTATATTAAACCTTTTGAAGCCCATCTCTCTTTCCATTTTAAGGGGAAACTTGTTTTAGAAATGATGCGGGATCGTGTTAGGGTTTAATTTTTGCCCTTCTAAGCAGACCACTACTAGTTCTTTTAACTATTGCCACTCTAGGAGGTTAAATTAGAACATGGTCAAGTTCTTAGTAATGCAAGGTTCAGCATATCGCTGAGACTGACCTGGATATCCTGTTGCTGGTGCTCCTTCTATATTAGTTTTCTGCTATTTTTAATTCTCTTGTCTTCTCTTCTGATTTTCTGGTACTTAAAATTCTTGCCTAGTGTATTCTCTTTGGTGGATTTCCTTAAATTTAAGGTATTTTTGGCAAAAATAATATGAAAGTATGTCTAGGATATTAATGATGTCAGTAACAGAAGAATTTGGATTACCTATCTTAATACATTACCACAATATTTGGCCTCTTCAATGGATTTGAAACTCTTTGGTTCCATCTGCACATAACCAGAAAACAATAGTCACAGACGATGTTCATTCCTTGAGAAGTACCTGCCCCACAACTGACCAGTGAAAGGCACTGGTTCAGCTGTGTACCAGTTTGTTTTGATGGTTTTATATATGAACAATCTTTTACTCTAAAGTATCCACTAGTCATAAGTACTATTCAAATTCTGCCTTCATTTCTGCTTTTCATTCTAAGATATTTGAATGTTGAAGAAATTGTTGGACCAGGAAACAAATAAACACAATGGAAGGACTTGATTAGGTGGTGATGACACTCACCTGTATGTAAGTCCCAAATTACCTGAGGGAGGAAAGAGCATCTCCCGTCACAAACACTGCAGGAACTCCTTGATCGTTAGGCAAAAGTAGAAATCAGGGGTTTTATATCCTACGTAGAATAAAGGTTTTCAATAGTGATTGGTAGGATTCCCCCGACTTCTCTAAATGGCCCAAGTTCCATTATTTCTTGAAATGATTGTGTACAGTGACTCTTGTGGTTTTGACCGTTAGCTCTTTGACTTTAAAACATGATTTGACACAGAATCATAAATGCTCATGTCATCCTTTAGCAATGTGATTACACAGATAGCCATTCACCCTCAAGAGTGGAGCAGGGACTGCCTGTCAGCATATCTGTGTTTACAGTGTTAGCATCTCCCAGAGGCAGATTGGATGCATTCACAGTTGGAAATGGTAAGACAGGTTCCAGAAGGCTTCTCTTGCATCCAAGTGACAAGGGACACATCTTTTCCCAAAACAATTCCCTTGAACAAAGGGTCTAGGAGAGTAAGTTGGGCTTACTTGATTTCTGTAATACATATGATGCTGGGCCAGTAGAAGGCATTTGAATGGAGAATTTCTAAAAACATTAATTGGGTATGGAGAAAGGCAAATTGAAGGAGGAAAGGTCCTTAGGGGAAATTTCTAGTAGTCTGTAGCATTATCTACTTATTTAAAACATTATTTTTTGACTTCTTTCATTTTTCTATTTAGAATCCAAGTTCTCCAAGTACAGAGATTTCATTATTAACTCCATATACCCTAGAAGGAAATATTGAGCTTTTACTCTTCACAACTAGTAGTAAAAGTCAAACTCTTTTACCATCAATACCAGTAGGGTAAAAGGCTCATAAGTTTATTTTTTCTTTTAGTGAAGAAGAGAAAGAAAACATTGAGAAATATCCTGACAAGAAAATATTTCTTTTAGAAGTAAAATTTAAGAATACTTTGGAAAATATCCCCTTTTCTCTCTTTTCCATATGTTTTGAGCATACGGATGCCTGGAATAAATTCAACCTACAGGCCATTCTGAAAAAGCAGCAAAACCAAAGAATTTTTATGTATGATTGGCAAATCTCGAGAGTGCTAATTTAGAAGAATGCTAATAAGTAAAGATGCTTCTGTGAGTTTAGATGCTTACCTAAATCTTCTTTCAGTTGCCAGCTGAACCTGTGAAAGCTTTGGCACAGATCTGTTGGTATATATCTCCTCTCTTCCTTTATCCAGATATATCGATGCTGAGAACATTTGGGATGATTAAGTATTTAGAGAATCTGGATCATGTATAGATAGCCAATTTGGAGATGGGGGAAACTCACTTCCTAATTATTTGCAGATCTCAGAGCTATCTTTTGTGGAAGAGCTATTGTGTGAAATAGGTGCCAAGAGCAATTGAAACTACATTTCAGGAAAAAAGTTCAGAACTTTTTGGCTGTAATAATAATATTTTAAAAATGTCTGATAATTATATTACTACATTGACATATTGACTCATTTAATCCTCATGACACCCAGTGAGATTATGTATGATATTTCCTATTTTATAATGGAGGTAACTGAGGCCCAAACAAAATAGTTTCCTAGAAGTTGTATGTAAGTGCGCAGCGCTGTGACTAGGTTAGAAAACCTAGTCAGTCTGGCTCTAATGTCTATTTGGAACCACCATGCTATAGTGCCATAATCTACCCAATGCAACAGAAGCTCAAACAAAATGGTCCACAGAAAGTGTATGGTGAGGGGTATCTCTCAGAAATAAAGCACAGACAGGCTTTAAGGAATCTAGGTGGCAGCTGGTACCTGTATATGCTCAGGGTAACTAGCCACACATTGTTTCTCTTTCACCTTATGGTCTTATTTCTGCATTTATTCCTGTATTTGCTTTTCCTTCCATATTTTTTCCTATGCATATGGTTAAAAATGGCCACCTACAGCCCAACTCTACAGTTTAATTCAATAAGTCACCACTTTTTGAGCTAACTCCTGGCCCAGTCATCTGAAAGAAAGATGGAGGATATGAATGTCAAGGGGAAAGCAGTTCTTAGAGAATGAGGCAATGCTAGGGAGGCAACAAAACATCTCCTACTACAGAGCACATTCAAGATGTTCAGGGCAGCAATCTTTCCACGAGATCTCAGTGCTTAAGTATTGTGGATAATAGTATTACTCCTTGTCAAACAGTCCCATTTCTGTCCTTCAGAACTCTTTACAGGAAGATTATAAATCCTGACCTTATTGTCTTAGTTGGGGTCATGTGATCTGCTTTGGACAATGTGATTGTCAGCAAAAGTGCCATATGTCACCTGTGAGCACATTTAACATTCTGGTCTGTTCTTCTGCATACATCCTCTCCCTCTGTCATGATGCTTGATCATCAAAGCCCCAGATGGGAATAATGCAGTTGAAATGGATCAGAGCTTCATACACCTATGATGGACATGTAGACTTGAGAAAGAAATACAGTTTTGCCTTTTAAAGCCACTGAGACTTTTGGGTAGTTTTCCCCCAACACTTTATCTTGAGAAATAAACATGCCACAACCTAAATAATATAAAAATCATATTAACAGGAGGCAGAAAGTGGGAAGAATACTGTTGCTTGATAGTCTCTTTCTCATAGAGCTTTCCTTAAATGCATGGATTCCAATTACACCACACATTAGAATACAGTTGATGCTCTTGATCCATTGATTTTGCATTTGTAGATTCAATCAACCATGGATCAAAAATACTTGAAACAAGTTTCTATCTGTACTGCACTTGTATAGACTTTTTTCTTGTCATTAGTCCATAAACAATATAATATGACAACTATTTACAACATTATCCTATAAATAATATAGTGTAACAACTATTATGGTCTTAGTATTGTTTAGTATTATTTAGGTATGATAAGATGAGTTTAAAATATACAGAAAGATGTTGGTGGGTTATATGCAAACACTATGCCATTTTATGCAAGGGACTTGAGCATCCTTGGATTTTGGTATTTGTAATGGATTTTTGAAACCAATCCCCATCAGAAGCCAAGGGATGACTGTTTAAGTTAGCTTATACTCCCAATGTCCTAAGTCCCAGTCTTAGGTGAAATGATGAATCTGGCACAGTGCTTCTTTAGTTCCTATTAGTCCCCCTTCTTCTACTTGTGTGGTCCCCTTGCACAGCAACCTTTACTCTTTGTGTGTGTGTGTATGTGTGTGTGTGGGTGCTAGGAATTGAACCCAGAGCCTTGTGCATGCGAGGCAAGAACTCTACCAACTGAGATATATCCCCAGATCCTGAGACCTTTACTCTTAACAGGGCACATCCAGACTGCCCTGGGACCATGAGCCTCACCTTTTCTTTCTCTTAGTATGCCATCTCAAGCTCACCTCTGTGCCCCACCTCTCTTTTATATCATCTTTTCTCAAGCTCAGATCTAGAGGCTACAAGGCAACAATTCTCTCATATTCCATTTAGCAAGGTTCAATGGAAATACAAGGTATGCTGTGAAAAAGCCACATTAAAGAAGTAAAAAAACAGGTGAAAATAATTTTAATAATAGATTTTAACAAGTCCAGTATGTCCAAAATAGCATTTCTGCATGTAATCAATATAGACATCATTGAGATAGTTTTTTCATTCTTTTGTTCAGATGAAGTCTGTGAAATCCGGTGTGTCTTTTATACTTATAGCAGTTTTCTGTTTGAACCAGTCCCATGATAAGTACTTCATGGCCACATGTGCCTTGTGGATGCCATCCAGCATAGCATAGTCCTGTAACATCCAATCCACTCACAGGCACTTAACAGAAGGAAAACCCTTTGCTGATATTCATCTGGTCTTTCCAGATGTATAAGATTATTTTGGCAGCATCTCTGAATGTGATGCATGTGCTTCTGTTTCACAAAAATGAGTGACTGCTACGAGGACTTCTTGGAAGACAGGATTGCAGAGAGGAGAATCTCTGCTGTATCTGCATATCTGTAGATCCAGCTCTGTGATTTTCTAATCTGCCTGAGGATGGCCATTGCTCTCTTCTCCTTCTGGTGTTAACACTGTAACCCAAAATGCCCTTGGTAAATTATAAATGGATTTGGGGACTTTGCTTCAGTGTATAAAGATTGGATTTCTAGGCTTAAGAGTTATTGGAGCTGCAATTTTATAAAATCTCTGATAAATTCTGGATCTTGCCTATTCAACCAAAACTTAGAACACTGGTTGATCCAAGGAAACAGTTTTATAGGGGTGGAGATAATATTCTCTGGTTACTGGGGAGGTAGATGGAGAGTCTCATTTCTACCCACTCCCTTTTCCCCACCCTCCATCTTTTCAGTTGGGAAGGTGTTTGTATTGCACCCCAGTGAAGTGAAAGGGGAAAGACAATTAATAGTAATAACCTTGAGAGAGAGAAAAACATCCAGTGCAGAAAGTGGGACAATATCATGAAAAACAAAACAGTGTTTAAAATAATTCTCTAATGGCTTCTCCCAAGCAAATTTAAATCTTTATGCAAAAGAGTAATTTAAATGATTCATAGTAAAAGTCGGGCAAATTTATCCAATCATCAGTCAGTATGCCAAATGATGGTGTTAGAAGAATTGCACATCAAATTGGAAAATCGAGTTATTTCACATAGCAACTGGGTTGTTATCCAAATTGAATAACCAAAATGAGAAAAAGTTATGTCTTCCACAGTCATAAATCAACAATAGTGGGCTCTACTGCATTTTTAATTGGCAGCATCTTTCCTTTCATACACCCAAATATGGATTCAGGAAGTATCTCGTTAGCTGCCTGGGCATTTTTATAATGCTTATCATTAGAAAAGTGCAGAATCAAGGGAGGTAAAAATGGGACAGCAAGAGACAAAAGCTTTTGTGAGGATTGTAAATTATATGCATTAATGTCATTAAGCTATTACAAAATTCAATTTCTATGTGGGTTTAAAGCCAATTTTTAAAGTCAACTACCTACCAATTAATGAAAAAATAAATGGGGTTATTATGGGAATTAGTCTTCAGCTTTGAAGAAGGTTTGTTTCAAATGTCAAGGGTTTGTCCTACTGAATATTGGGATCAGTGAATGTTTCCCAGCAGAAAAGGAAATATTTGTGAATATGAGAAAAATCATGTGGTCTTTTATTAAAGGCGGTTTGCATGAGAAGCACTTGGTATTTTTGATATTTGATTTGAAAATTAGATGAAATCCATGCTAATGATAAAATAGTTTTTCTCTTTAAGCTACCTGGATAGTGTCCTGCAGAAACTGGGATGCTTCTTTGTAGCAAAGCTACTAAGACCCTGGGCATCCAGGGCATGCATGCTAGTGGTACAGAATAAGAGCTTACACTGCTGCCAGAAGCAGGGGCTGTGGCAGTGGTCCCCTGCACACATGCCAGTGTGGCCAGAGGAGACCTTGTGTTTGGGAGGAAGAGGTAAAACTGGTGGATCCCCTTACCCTCTTAGCTCCCTACCTGAGCTCGTTAACACCAACCATGATGTGTCTAACCTATGTATTCCATTTTAGTAATAAGCAAAAGTAGAAGTAACTCTGATTTAAATCTATAAGACTTTTCAAATTAGCAGAAAGTAAAAGAGACACTTTCCTGCAGTGTGTGCAAATGTAAACCCTTAGTGGGTTAAGGAGGAGACTGAAGTTAGAGAAGCTGAGGGAAGGTGGGGTCAGAGAGGAAGTGATAGGGTGACTCTGAGAGACTGTGCTTATCTGAGGGGCAACCATGGCTTAGGTGGAGCTGATTGTGGCACTGTAGAAATTCTTTTCTTTAAAAACTTTTTTTTTTTTTTTTTTTTTGGTGGAGAGATGGACACAATACCTTTATTTTTATGTGGTGCTGAGGACCGAACCCAGGGCCTCACAGGTAGCCAGGCAAGCACTCTACCACTGAGCACAAACCCAGCTCCTCTCTATAGGAATTCTTAAGAGGTGCCAGAATTCCAGATTTTTATGAGAAACTGCCTGATTTTTAAATATTGGCAAAAATTCAAATTAAAAAACTAAACAAAATGAAATAGAAAAAATTAAAAAAAAATAATAAAACTTGTGTGTGTCAAACAGAACCAGGCTGTGAAGCAGGTGCAACCAGCTAGCCTTTGAATTGCAATCTCTGTTTTATTGCTTTTAAAAAATCCTTACATTTCCAGAGAAAGAAAAATTCCATGATCACGGTTTTCTTTTTGAAAAGAGTTCAGTGCCTGAAAGTAGGCCTTAATTACTCATCTGTTCTTATTTTATATAAGCTCTGTTCTGGGTCCATTTTACTTTGGATTGAGTATTTTCTGAGCTGTGAAATACTCTCTGAATCTTTAGTCATTTAAGTTCTGTCTTGAATGTAGATTTTATCATAAAGCTATCTTTAATTCCTTTTCCCTTAAGCCATCTCCCACGTATTTTTTTTTAAAGCTCATCAATATAAATGTTTGTGTCTGTCTTATTTGTTTCTCATGTTTAGAAGGGGAAAAAGGAGATTGATTAGAAGGGTCATAAAAGTAATGATGCGTTTAATGAAAGCATGTATTTCATAGATAAAATAAACTTTAAAAAATAACTTGAAGCTAGTACCCAAATTAATGGAATGAAATGACCTTCAGAAAGTTGTTTCTTTATACTTCAGTTCAGTTGAACTCTTTGCTTTATTTTCATTTATTTTTAATTTGACTTTTTAATTTTTATTTTGATGACTTTATCCTAGTTACTCCAGACCTTCTATAAAACTTAAAATTCTGGTAAGCCTTGTAAAATTATGAATTTTATCATAGTTATATTTTTAACTCTATAAATCACAATGACTTGTTGCTTTGGAGAACTACTTCAACACCTTTTTCTTTTAAAATGTATTTATTGAGTACTCAGCATAGGCCAGGCAGTGTCCTAGGCACTGAGGTTTCTCCTTTCCTTTAGATTACATTGTAGTGGCAGAAAGGCCATAAGAAAATAGAACTGGTTAAAGTCCACTCTGTCCTGGAAAATGGGAACTGGTCTAGGACTCTTGAATATGGGGAACTTAACATGGGGAGATTGTTCTGGAAGAACTGAGATGCCCAAGGAGATGGTGAGGCTCCCCTATAACAGTGGGAGGTTGGTACTAACAGAAGGCTAGAGGAATAACTTGAGGATGTAGAAAGGAGGCCCTCCAGGAGAGGTGGGACCCTTTCCTCCTGTCTTCTGCCATTGCCTGCCTTTGGCCAATCCTAACAGAAGCCAAGGGTAAGAAGAGAACCCACCAAATTTCTGTGAAAATATTTAGAAGAGAGATGGTAGCTGCAACTAGAAATTTAAGATATATTTTGTGAGTAGAAAAAACAGGTCTTAACTAATTTCTTAGACACAGAGTTCCAGGAAAAGAATAGAGTAAAAGGTGACTTGTGGGTATGGCACCTGAGGATTTGGGTGATATATTGCTGCTTACTAAGGTGATAAAGTCTGGGGGGGTGGGTGGGCAGGGAACAGGTGTGGATTAGAAAATCAAGAGTTTTAGACTTGTTAAATTTGAGATGTTTCTTAGACATTCAGGTAAAGGTATTAAAAATATCATTGAATATGAGTTTGGTCAGAGCCATGCGAGGCTTATCAGTTGTGGAAGTGAGACTGATCATCTGAGAAGAAAGGATGGAGAAAAGAAGGCTGAGGAATAACTCAATAATAAGAAATTAGGGTGGGAGGTGCGGCTGGCAAAAGAGATTGGAGAAGGAGTGCTGCTAAGGTGGGAGGTAAACATGGAGATACTTTTACTACAGAAACCCAAAAGTGTTCTAAGGAGGTTGGAGCATTCAGCAATGTGGCTGAGAGATCAATTAAGATGAGGTCAGATTATTAAGATTAAGATTATTATATTATCAAAATGAGAGATTATTGGATTGGCTTTAGAAGGGCTTTCTGATAATCATAATGCATCTGTCTAGTATTCTGCAGTGAATATGGATGATTGACTTAACAAAAAATATCACATAACTATCCTGGAAAAATTTGGGAAGAAAAATGTTATAGTGGGGTAAACAGCTCAATCTTCATTTAACATAAAGATAAATTTTTAAAAGCTCTGTAACACCTAGGAGGTGCTCAATTTTTTTTTTTTTGCTAAATACAGTTGAATAACTAATTATTTTAAGTTGATTTTAGGATCTGGAATAAAAATTCTGCTTAATTAGCTGTCCTAACTTCCACTAAGTGAGGAGACAGATGATATATATATATATATTTTATACTCCTTGGTCCTTTCTTTCTTAGTCCTGCCTAAGACTAAGGCAGTCTGAACAATTATTTCATTTCAGAGGTGAATTGATTTAGTGGTCAGGGGTACATTTGGTGGATAAACTTCCAGGGGGTCCATGAAAGTTCACAGTGAGTTGTGTGATGGTTGTTTTATAGTAGAAATAAATGATTGATAATACCTACCCTCAACTTCTCCAAGAGAAGGTAATATTTTTCATGCTTTGTATTGTCAGCCTGTAGGACTTTAATGACAAATTTGTTTGGATGTCCAAATGGATCTCAAGTCCCTTCCTGAAGGCAGTTTGGTGTTGTTGGCAGGTACACTCATAACTCTCCATTGAGACAAGAAGTGTTAGACTAAATAATACTCATGTTGTCCTGGGAATCTATGGACAAATCTCTGCCACCTGGTGAAGAGGTACACCCCAGGGAATAGCGTATTTATTCATTCACTATATAAATATTTATGTGCTTGGCACTGTGCTAGGTGCTGGGGTTATAGAGAAGGAAGCAAAATATGTTCTCATCTATTAAAGAAAGGCAAATAAACCATGTATAAGAAGTACTATAATAGAAGTGTCAGAAAGGAGACTTGGAGAACATGATTTCTATCCCAACACTATAAATCTCCCATAGTGGAGTTTTATGTTTCAGATGCCTTATGACTTGGGTGAGAAACGTATTTCTGGTCAGGAGGGCTTCAAATCACACCTCCATTTCTGTTGCCTTTTATCTTTTTTTTTTTTTTTTGGAAATTATATTATGTTTTATTATTTTGTAAGAGAGAATAGCAACAAAAATTCAAGTTATCAACAGATTCTACATGGAAAACATACATGGTGAAAAAACAGATTGGTATTTCAATCAACAATTCAAAGTAGCTGAGCATAAAGAAAAGGCCATGGATATCAATCTTGAGAATGATTTTCAGTGGCTTCATGTTAAAAATCTATTTCTCCAGAACCGACTGTTTTAGCTCTCACACTAGGTCAAGTCAGAGCTCTAGAAACTTCCATGTCTGGACTGAAATACTTCAGCTCTGGGTAGATATGCCTTCACAGAATCAAGATTTAACCTTATGTCTTTGACTTTTATCAAAGATGAACATAAGGAACACGCTAAATCTCTGAGTCTCCAGCAAACTTACATTCAAGGTCTGACTAGTGACACTTCTGGGTGACATTCAGATTTCAAATTGGCATTTATCAGGGCTGTACCTGGCCCACAGTAGAGGCCATAAGAGTGTTTGTTGAATGAGTGAATAAATGAACTAATACATATTGAGTATATTATGTGCCAGAGTCTGTGTGAGGTGATTTTACATGTCAACTTATAAAATCCTGTGATAACAAACTTTTATGTTATAAAAGATCTTAATAAAATAAAAGTTTTATAAGTCATTTTATTTTCCTTTTTAGTCTTTCTGTGAAATATAACTACTTTCCTATGCTCAATTCACAGTCACAATGACATAGCCTCTTACCATCTCTCCTCCTTCCCCCAGTTCCACATATGTACAGGTGTGTGCAAGCTCACACACAGCCTTTCTTATTTGGCCATGTTTCCTTTTTGGAAACAGGTGGAGCATGAGTAGGACATCAAAGACTGCAGGCATTCAAGGGGTACATTGCTGCTGTATCTTTCCATTTATTGTGATATGAGATTGTTCAGGAGTAACTTTCAGTTTTTTAAAGCACATATCTTCAATAAATGTCATTGAAAAATATAAATAGTTCTGAGACCCATTTGCTCTTTTTTATATGAAGAAAATTCTATTATTGGCCATAAATGGTATGTATTTTTTTGCTCTTATTTCAACAATAAAATGATACCATATATTCCACAAAGCTGTATTTTTCAGCTGATATTTAATCATTCTGCTCGGCCCATCCTCATCTATGGAAACAACAAGGGCAATAATAAAATATGTAGATACATTGAGTATAGCAAAATGCAACAATATTCCCATTTAAACTCAAGCAATTAAATCTCTTTTTCCCTTCATACTCAAATATACTGACTATGGAATTGTTTCATGTTCATAGAAGCCTTACAATATTCCTTTTCTTACTTGTCTGAGTTCCCCTTCCTCTAGTGGATTTCTCTGTTTTATTAACCTGAAGGTAGTTACTTCAGTTCTATAATTCTTTTTTTTTTTTTTTTTTGTAATTTTATTTTGAGACAGCATCTTGCTATGTTGCTCAGACTGACTTCAAACTCACTATCCTCCTGCCTCAGCCTCTTGAGTTGCTGGGATCACAGGCATGTACCATCAAGCCCAGCTAGTTCTAAAATTCTTAAAGTGCCTTAAATTGAACAGATAACTTCTAAAATTTGCCACGTTACAAAACAATAAATCTGCCCTAAGTTGATAACGATGACACTTTTCAGATTGGAAAAAATCTGGATCCTGAGATGCTTTACTGAAGCAACTAGCTTTTCTCACTGTGTGGACCCCTTCAGTATCTGAAAGTAAATGATATTTCCAACATCCCTTATTAAACCTCCAGTGAATTTACAAGGACGCTTCACAATGAAAGCAAAAAAATGAAAACATGCAAGATTTTAAAGCATCTTTCCCCATAATCTATGAGACAGTTTTAGAGAACCACAAATATATAAGTCCTTTCAGAATTTTGGGATTTGGGATTTGGAGGCAGCCTCCGATACTTTGTACTTTATCTTCAGTCATATTATGTGACAAGTTTAAAAGTGCAAGCATTATTATTTGTCTTATAAAATACTGTCCTATATTTTGGGAGTTCAGGCAGATAGGAAAAAGTTTGAGAAGAAGAGACAGTTCCTTTCTTTTGGGGATTAACTTAGAAATTTGGAGTTCTCACATGAAAGCTTAGGCCACAAAAGTTAGTTATGGGTTCAGAATATTAGCAATTTTCAGGGTTAAATAAGCCAATAAGGTAGATCATCCAGAAAGTTCATCTTTGTCTAATTTGCCCCCAGGGAAAAGCAAGATAACTGAGATAACTGATTTTCCTTTATTTTATTGGGTTCAAGCAACCATGTGAAAAGCTATATAATCACCGAGTAAATATTGACCATGCAATTATAGAGTAAATATTATGTTATGGCAAAATAAGTAGCAAATATCATTTCTGCCTCCTGAAATACTATCTTCTGTTCATGTCCTAGCATTGAAAATTAAATGGTGATTATATTTATAATATCTTTCACTACCATTTCTGATTATTGTACCTATTAGTGAAGTTATATAGCTGTTAATGTTTTCTAAATTACTGTTATTTTATGTGTCAACTTAATTTGGTGTTCTATGCAATTTCTTACATGGATAACCAAAAATAGTATTCTTTGTAAAACTATATTACATTATACATTTATCTCCTATCAGTAGATTATGTATTCATATTTTAAAACCCTAAAATCCAGAAATATTGTCAGAGTTGTTTCATGCAGTTAAACCTGCCAAGTGGAGGTATAGGCATAATTTTATGACTCCTTGGTCAGGCTATTTCCACTTGTTTTTCTTCCACCTGCATTAAATATGTACTGATTACCTATTGTGTGTCAGGCATTGAGCTAAGGGGCTGAGGATCTGCTACAGCAACAAATACTGTGTAGTTTATGGGCAGAAGAAGAGGCCAGAGGAACTAGCAGATTAGTTGCAAGTCTACTGCTGAGATACAGAAGGATCTAGTCCAGGCAAAGCACCTAGAATAGAATGGAATAAACATATACAGGAAGGACTATTTTATATGATGAGTTATGGACATGTGTTATTCCTACTGGTTTTGTCTCAGCAGTACTATCAACTATATATAGGGGCAGTGCTAGCCACATAGAGGCTTATTTATCTCATTCAATAAGAAGTCAGGGAAGTCTGCACAGCAAGATAATACTTCAACAATGCAATCAGGGATCCAGCATCCTACTCACTTTGTTACATCATCTTTTCTAATGCTTGAGAAGGCCTTGAGGCCATAGACCTCTTTACTGCTAAGGTCTGCCTCTTCCCAACCATTGCTTATAACAACTAAATTCAGGTGCTGAGCACTGGCTTTTGCAAACATGCTGAACTCCACGTTGTTGGGCTCTTTCTTGTTTGCAGCCTTCAGACAGAAAGCACTTTCTTTAACAAAGTAGTATTTCCCTTCATCTATTTTTTGTAGCTCTAATTTGTTTCATCTTCTCTTTTAGGACATGACTGAAAAGAGCAGCAAGGATTTGGCAGCAGCCAAGTTTGTGATTTTCCCTCCATATCTTCTAACACTACTACCTTGGGTCCTGCCTGCTTTGCATTCTGCTTCTAGCAGGTGACTAATGTGACCAAGTGTTATACCAGTACATTTAAAAGGTCAGCAGCTTCCAAATCCTTAGTGAGATAATTTCACAATTCCCGCTTTCATTTAACAGAGTTAATGTTATGTGAACATAACTCTGACATACAGGTGACCAAATTCCCCTACAGAGAACCAGCCTCATATTTAGATAGAAAGCAAGAGAAAGCAGAAGAGAAAACATTCCTTGCATCTGGCTAGGAAGGCAGAGGGAGTTAGAATGAGTGCTGATTGCCTGGTACCTGCCTCAGGTACTGTTATGGTTTGGATCTTAAAAGTCCTATAGAGGGGCTGGGGTTGCAGCTCAGCGGTAGAGTGCTCGCCTAGCATGTGTGCAGCCTGGGTTCGATCCTCAGCACCACATACAAATAAAAGCATTGTGTACAACTAAAAATAAATAAATATAAAAAATAGTCCTGTAGCATCTCTTGTATTGAAGGCTTGATTCTCGATGCAGCAGTGTTCAGAGGTGGGGGTTTTAGGAGGTGATTGGATTATGCAGGCTCAGACCTCTTAAATGGATTAATCCATTTATGGATTCATAGCTTAATGAGTTTCAGGGGAAGGGTTTTGTGATAAAAGTGAGCTCTCCCTCTTTGCATCCTGGCCACCATGAGATGAGCAGCTTTGTTCCATCACGTGTCCCCTGCCACGACAGGCCCAGAAACAACAGAGCCTTGTTACCATGGACTGAATCCTCTGAAACCGTAAGCCAAAATAAATCTTTCTTCCTTTTAAGTTGATTTTCTCTGCTATTTTGTCACAGTGACGGGAAGCTGACTAACAGACACACAGCTTCTGAAACTCTTTCTTATGTTTTCCACTGCTCCTTGTAGTTCAGACATGGATTGTGAACTTCCCCAATCAGATCCATCCACCCAAGACATTAAATTGAACATTACTGATCTGAAGAAATGAGAGTAGTACAGGATCCTCACCTGGAGGGTGGCAGTGGCAGAAGTATTAGTGGCAGAGTGATCTGTACCCACTTCCCAGAGGCATCAAGGGCAACAGCTTTTGTGGCAGCAGCTAGGGCCAATAACCTTGGTGTCTGTGAGCTGCTGTGACTGGGCCCTGAGATGGTGGCTATTATATCCTGCTAGGATGGGTGCTGCAGTATGGTTTTGGTCACTGTTCTTGCCCTCTGGTCTCATTTGTTGGGCCTTCCTGGGCATTCTGTGCATTATCCAACATCACTGAATAAGCGGATTCTTCTTAAATCAACCCAAGTTAGTTTAGCTTCTTGCAACTTAGCACTCTGATTGATTAAGAAGGATGAGAACTGCTTTGTGTCTGTTGGAATGCAAGGACAGGGAGAAATAAAACATGAGTAAGACCAGGTAATGAGAAAAATGGTGGCATTATTAAATTAAGTTGTAGTAGGGTGTGATATAGGGCAGAAGTTGGCAAGATCAGTTATTTTGAGACATCCATGGGAACAACTAGTAGATTGGTGATGAGAGGGGTCAGGAACCTGTAGAAAAGTTGAAGTTAAGTGTATATGGGACCTGAGCTCAAAGAGGCAAGAAGTTTGGGTTGAGTTGGAAGCTTGGGGAGAATAACAAAGGAGATTCAGCTTAAATGATCTCCACTTCATTTTTCCAAAAAATTGAAAGAGCAAAGATATTTGAGATAAGGATGCAGATGAACAAGTTGACTCAGCTCCCTGATACTTCCTCATTTCCTTTTGTAGCTGAGTCCATAATTTGTTGGCCAATGGAGTCCTCATTGAAAGAGAAATCTTCCAGATTAGTTAGAGAAGGTCAAGGCTACATACTTACTGTGTCAATGCTGGTAGGCTGGTGGAGGTCTCACTTAGCATGCTTGGATCTACCTACCACCATCTAAGGCAACCCTTACTGTGCTAAATTATGTACTTTCCTGTCCTGTTTCTTAAGGCATCACTGAGACTATAGCAGGCCTGGCCCAGATCCATCAGAGGAGTATAAGCATTTTGTTCAGCTGAAGTAAACAGATATCCTGACACTAGAAGATAAGGCTGTGGTAATCTGCTTAGGACCTTGTTGAGGCATTAAACTTCGATTAATTACAAAAAGCCCAAGAGCCAGAGCAAAGAGCATCTCTATTAAGCTGGCAGGGTCTGTGAGTCTTGGACAGCCCCAAAGAGATAGTTGCAGTGACCCAAGGACTTATTTGTTGGGGATCATAGTTTTTTACTTTGATTCACTAATGGCAGACCTACCAGTACTGCTAGCATTTGCTAAAAAGTAATACATTTTGCAGCTAAATGTCATGCCATGTGTAAAATGTAAAAGAAGGTAGCTGATGGTATATCTGAGTTGTCCAATTGGGAGATGGGGTTGGCATACACTACGCAGCCTTTTTGGGTGAAATGTCTAGAGTCAATAGATGATTATTTCATCCCTGCCTATTCTAATATTAGTATTCTTTCTAGAAATGAATCTTGATTATTTCCCTGGAAAATTGCTTACGCCTCTCATATTAGCAGAGTGAATATAAATTCAGTTTCACATTTTGATAAAGGAAATAGAATAGTTTCACTAAGTATGCACAATTAGACTGCATTTCCCAGACTGCTTTGCAGTTAGGTGTGGTCCTATGAGGAAGTGACATGGATCATTTCCATTCCTGCAAAATTGCATGAATGTACCCCTGTGTTTGTAGAAAGGCTCTGGCCTCTAAATCAGAACAGAGTAAAATGTATGGGTCTATTTTGTGGGTGAGAAATAATCTTTTGTGTTGAGCCACTGAGATATTTGGATTTATGTGTTACCTTAACTAATGTGGACTGTTATAAAAATATCAACAATTTAAGGCTTTGTTTGTATTTACCTTCAATCTGTGAAGTTCAACTGATGTTTGGTAAATCACAGAGCTCTGGTGACACATCTAATTAATCACCTCAAGTTCTTCCTGTCAGAACTGTTTACATTCTTCTCTGACTGTTGGATTCCATTTCTCTGCAAAGTCTTGAATTTTACATCTTTGAGTTCATTGGTCACTGGGGTTTAATTCCATAGTATGAGAGAGAAATATGGACTAAACATGTAATTGTGAAATTTAACCACCTGAATAATGTGTTTTAAACTACAAGTTTATTCAAGAGTTGGACACAAAATGAAAGGATAAATGTTCCATGGCTGAATGAAGCAGAGGTTACCAACACTGCCTTTCCACATATCTGTCATCGTTTCATACAGTTCTTCCATTAACTGACAATATATCTGTTCTGCAGATACTTTCTGAAAATATGACTTTGAACTCTCTGCTTTACAAAATCAGTTTTAGAGAACTCATGATAGTAGTCCACATATCCACTAGATAGAGACAGGCAAACTTTTCTTGTCACAGGCCAGATAGTAAATATTTAAGGCTTTGTGGGCCAAATAGTCTTTGTGGCAACTACTTAATGCTGCTCCACTCTTGAAAGTAGCCACAGACAATATATAAATAAATGGGTGTGGCTGTGTTCCAAAAATTTTTATTTCCAAAAATAGGTGGCAGGCCTTAATGTGTGAAGATCTGTACTGTATGTCCAGACTTTATGTGTGTAGTAGGCCAAATAGTCAAAGGATATGACTTTTGTCCCTTTGGAATCTGGTTTACCTAATGGTGCTTTGATAGTGTGTAACTCAGCTTGCCCTGAGGGACCTTGTGGGGGTGTATACAATTCTCATTCAGTGAACAAAGAGGGGAAAAAAGAAGTAATTATCTGCACTGGATATTGTAGTTCTTGTTCTAAATTATAAGGAACTGGACTGCTGCATGATGCAGTGCCTTTGTGGGGTGATATGTAGAAGATATTGACTCTCCTGAGGACCTGGAAGTTCCTATATATAGACACAGTACATCTTAGTTAAATGTGATTATGTCTTTGTTTTGGTGACACAGCAGCTCAAGGAGCTGCAGGTCCCCACCAGTCATGTGTGCCACCTGTACACTGATATCATCTTTGCTTTCACTTTGAGTATCTACCATCTGCAATGTGACAGGAGCTGGTGTGCAGAGGGCAAAAGAGCCTGTCCTCCTATCCTCATAGGGCACATGTCCTTTTCCAACTTTATTTTCCAGTCCCTTTGATTTAAACAATATACTTATTTTTAAAAAATCATACTGGATTGTATGTGTTTATGTGAACTGCATAAAATTCTCATCTGGAATGAGGTCAGGGATATAAAAAAATAGACAAATGGACAAATGATTTGTTCTATATACAATGGAGTACAATGGACCCTAATCTCTTCTTCTTATTTGCAGAGGTTGATGATTTCCCTTGCATTATAGACCCATCACTTCTCTGTGCTAGCTCTTGTCTCATAAACTGCAGGTCTGGATTTCAATACTTTGTAATCCACATAAGGAATAGCTGGGTTATACCTCAATTACTTTATTATTTGATAGTCAACTGTTCTATTTCACCTGAAGAAACTATTCAAAAATCACAAAAGATCTTGGCAACACTTGCTCAGCAGGCCCAGTCTTTTGTTTTGAACTCAGTAACTACATGTGGGCTGCCATATAATTCTTGCTCTGGGTCCCCAGATTCTAATTTTTGACTGGAAACTTTATCACAATAACGAAGCAGAGGAAGCTATTGACAAAGCAGTTCCAGACATTGTGACCTTGGTTTAAGGGTTCTGAATTGGGGACCACTAAAACAGGGAGGAACTTTAAATGGATTTTAGGGAATCCATGAACCATCTATATTACATGTATAATTTTATACTGTATGGTATATAGGAATTACTTTCTGGAGAGTGTCTGTGGTTTCCAATGGCATTCTCACAGGACATCAAGTTAACATAATGGTTTATATGAGTACTTTTTAAATTGTCAATATTGAGGGAACAGTAATAACTAAAACCCCCAAATTCTGGCTGTTGCAGCAGTGTCAGTTTGCTGTATAAGTTTCTAAATGCTTATACTCAGTTTCTGTATTTACCTAGTCACAGATCAGTAATTAAAGAATTGAATAGGACTTTGGTTAGAACTGGTGCAGGTGACATGGTCAACTGCCTGAAATTCTACCATAGAAAACAGAAAGACAAGTTTCTTTTGACCGTCTTCCAGGAATGGCCTTGGAAACATCTGGCTGTTGGTAGGCTGTAGTCGGAGCAAAGTGCAGAACCAACCATGCCCAATCCTAAGACCTTCTGAGAGGTGTTTTGACATTCATGCACACAATACCAAATAAAGCATCACCAGGTTGCTGTATTTAGTTAATGGAACATATTTCTCATTTTGTAAATTGTGGTATATCTATGGAGGACATCCAATTTAAAAAAATCAAGCATTCTAGAAGAATGACCAGAGGCTTCTGGATCAAAAAAATCTTTTGTCTTTGAGCTCTGGTTCTAGGAATTTAACTAAGTTCTTGGTTGTTCTTTATTTTTTTGTACCAGGGATTGAACTCAGGGGCACTCGATCACTGGGCCACATCCCCAGCCCTTTTTTGTATTTTTTTTATTTAGAGACAGGGTCTCACTGAGTTGCTAAGTGCCTCGCCATTGCTGAGTCTGGCTTTGAACTCGCGATCCTCCTGCCTCAGCCTTCCAAAGTGCTGGGATTACAGGCTGGTGCCACCGTGCCTGGCTTTGGTTGTTCATTTTGGATTTGAGAAATCTTAAAGAAAATTTTAGCTTTCTGCAGATTTATCTTTAATCTGATTTGATGCACTGTGACGGGCAATAGTATTTATAATCTCAATCTGGGAAGCAAGGAGTTACTTTGATTTTTATAAGAGAATTAATGCTTCCTATGAAAGGCTTCCTATTAAAAACAAATGGAACTTTAAAAATCAATCATATATAAAATATAAATTTCAGATACTAATTGGAGTCTTTGTCTTGAAAAATTACTGTTCTATGCTCAAAAAGCCAGATTGAATTTAAAGTTCAGTAAGGCAAATAAAATGAAAATGCTTGTCATTTGTTCTTCTAGGGGTCTCCTCTGAATCATCTCCTTCAAGGTATGGGAAACATGGATGCTAGGTCCATATGAATGTTCTGGAAGCTGGGTTTGGGAATCAAGGTGTGGTGCAGCTATGATAGCATCAGAGCAGGGAACCAAAGGAGATTCACAAGCCCAGAGCTGAGAATGGGGTAGATAGTGGTGGAGCTGGAGTTGAGACTATGCAAATATTTCAGATGAGAAAGAGATGAGAACTAGTAATGAGGCAATAGGATGGATTCCTTATAAGCCACGGTGGAGTGAAGAAGTTTGAAATGGAATGTTGAAGGCAAAGGCTGGACAGATTTCCTGAGGTTCTCGAGTGAAAACTCATCCTTTTTAGAGCATCTATGTGTAGCCTGGCCCAAGAGAAGCCAGTAGCTATAAGGGACACTGAGCCAGTCTGAATACTCCCTTTTAAAGTTTAGACCACTGGAAAACCCCGGGCCTGGACTACATCACCTTCACTCTACGAATAAATACCTAAAAAGGACTATGATTTGATATATAGCCTTGAAGTTTTAAAAACTCAAGGGTGTTTAACAACAAATAAATAAAGACTACTTCTGCATGTTTGTAAAACTTCTATTGAGCATTTTATTATTCTTTTCAACAGCAAATTGCTTTCAGAGTTTGGAGTTTAGGGAAAACATCTCTGCTGCTTCAATACGATACTTTCTATAGTTAGGCATTAATTATACAAAAGTAATTATGTTTCTATTTCTGTTTTATAATCTAGGAAACTCATGGGGCACCTACGATTGCTACTTTTTGTTTTAGAATGATTTTATTTGCTAGAAAGACCTTTTTGTTTATCTTTGTGGCAATGGTTCAAGTGCACTGCTCGGTTCAATGAGGGGTACATAGGTGAATAAGACAAGATCCTTGAGCCCACAGAGTTGAGAGTCCATAGAAAAAATAAAAACAGGTTTCACCAGAAAACAAATTGCTAAATGTGTAACAGAAGAGTATATAACATAAACTAGAGAAGTTATAGAAAGGAGGTCACATCTGAGCTAAACACTGATAAATAAAAGTATATCAGATTAATCTGGGAAAGAGAATATTCTAGGTGTGAGAATCCATGAGCAAAATAAAAGCAATGTGAGAGTGTATGATAGGAAATAAATAACAGTCCACTATAGGGAGAACTATGAGGATCTGAGGAATGTTTGTCTGGAGACTCGTTGTAAAAATGTACTTGGTCTTGGCTGTAAACCCCTGTCTACCCTGATAAACGTAATTGGATGCTACCTAGTTGGTCCCCACATGTTGCATATATCTAGCCTTGGGAAGTTAGAGTTAGAAATAATTCTCCAAGCTCATTTTTAAATGGCCACAATTTCACCTGTTGAGTGACTGACTGTCCTTTATCTAGATGTTGACTCACTAGCTTGTGGCCATATCCTCCTCACAGACTCACCAAAATCTAAAAATAAGATAAAAGTATGTGAGGCATTGTGGAAAGAGGCACCCTGTTGGACATTTGAATCTTTTTACCTTTGATTTTATCTGTTTTGCTCATAACATGAATTTCTAAGTTACTATGGATAAGAAAGTGGGAAGTTTCAAAACTATTGATTTGCCACTTGCATAGTGATACAAATTATAGACGCAGATATAGCTTGGTTGTGGTGAGATTTAGCCAGTTGGTTTGATACAGAAAGCATTGTATGATTATTTTCTACATGACTAGTTTTCTAGGCACTTTTCATTCTTGAGAATTTCTTTTCATTCCTAGAAGTCCAGCAAAAATATTTTTTCCTATTTTAGCTATCTTAGCAACTGGTACCCAGTTCTGTCTAATGTATTCTCTAAGACTTCGTGAGACATTAAAAATAATCAGTGTGAATGCTGGGGATAGGATAGGCTAACAGCACAAAGGTAGTGTGGCCTATTGTTTCTAACCATTTGCATAATTTTTGGCACATCTATTGATGGTATCTGGAGATGAGGCCAAAGCTGGAATGGGCTTAGAGCCTATGCTGCTTTTAGGCCCTGGCTGAAACACAGTCTTTAAATCACACTCCAAAGTACAATTCTCAACAATGAATTTATACATCATAACAATGGGAGAAAGCAGAAAATGACTTTAGAAAGACAGAGTGATCTTTGGAGACTGTCTGCTACTCCTAGGAAGCAATAATAGCATCATCTTGGGAAAGCTCCCTACATGAAACTGCCACCCTTGATTTCACCTCATTGCCTCTAGCTCAAGCAAGCACACCTCTTTTTACTGTGACTATTCCTCAGAGAAGCAAAATATTGCTTTATTTTTTTTCTTGGTTCCTGTAGGATCCTGGTTTAGGCTAGACATAGCAGAGTAAGTCTAGTTTCCAAAGACCATTCTGATTTCTCTGTATTTCTAAACCCACTTGATTATAATTACAAAGGAAAAGACAGTGATGCACTGTGTTGGTTCTGAAGAAGAACATTGGCCAGACAGAAAGTCTTCCCCACAGCCAAACTAAGCTATAATGACTGTGCTTTTTATGTCTCCCAGGAAAGAGTCATATAATTGGTCCCTGTAATACAGTAACCAGTTTGTTCATTCTTTGTTCAGTAGAAGATGTTTATTTGGGAGATAAGTCTCAGAGAATAAACTGGCTTCAGAATAAGGACTGGGAATTGTTCTGTTTCTAAATAAATCTTGAGTACATTGGTAAAATGAATACAGTAGGAGGAATAAACAATGCGACCAGGGATATCTTAAATACATTTACATATGATAATTAACAAGTGATCATTACATTAGAACACTCGTGTGCTGATTTTCTCAAGGGCATTTGTGTGAAAAATGAACATTTCCTGAATTAGAATTTCTGTCATGGAATAGAAATAAGAGGTAAGAACATGTTTTCGAATATGCAGTAAAAAGATTCCCCCGCTTCTCTGAAGACCTGACACCGACATTCATCTTAGTACATAAAAGAGAAAATACGCTGAGGATGGGAAATGCAGGAGTAGGAGCTATAACAACAGCTGCAGAGGTGACTGTAATTCTAACGGATTGCTTGTCTGTGACATTGGGACACCACTGAATTTGGCGGGAAAGTAATGCACAGAATTAAGACAGCAGCATTAATGCTGTGTTCTCTTATTAGAAAATGTCAACAGCTCATTGCATGCAGGAAAATTTTAGGGATTTTATTTTGCAAGAAGCCAATGTTGTAGCTGCAAAAGTAATATCACCAAAATGGAATGCATTAGAGAATGTGAGCAGCACAGGTTGGTACATTAGTTTGAGTTATTCAGCTAGTCCTGAAAAGGGTAATGTCCCAGTTGAATGACAGGAAAAGCAATTCAAAAGGATAACAGTCATTGTTTTTGTTGTTGTTATTGTTGTAGTTGCTTGTTCGTCGTTTTAAAATTAGCTGTAAAGTTAAGGCAGCATTTTAAAATTTATTTCAAATGTGGTTTTATACTATTGTGAATCTTCACTTTTTCATTCATGAATTTTAAAAGATGTATTCTGTATGTTGGACAACCTGCTCAAAACAGAGAAAAGTAACTTGTACTTTAACGAGTAAGCTCATTGTAAGACACCCTTGCACATTAAGATGGAAAAAATAGATATATATATATATAAACAAGACTTGATAAAATTGCAAGAACTCGTATTTAAATTTAATTTTCTCTGCAAATGCAGTTAGCATTATTTTTTTCCACTGGTCTCTGACATACTATTTTTGAGGGAGGAAAAAAAAATGTTTTTGCTACCATGGCAACAGTATCCTTCTTTTGCTTTCCATCACAAACCATAGTTTCTGAGCATAACTAGGAAAATTGAAATGTGGGTAGCTCAAAATGATAAGGCCAAGCTTGGTAAGCATTCATCTAAATGAATATTTGTGTCATTGTTCTTTCACTCAGGGGAAGACTGGAACTTTCAAGGTCAACATATTTGTTCATAGTGTTCACAGCGGCACTCATAAAAGATTATTGCCACTTACTGGGCAACTACTCTTTTCACTAAATGTCTTATTAACATGATTTTCCAAAGATGATAGGAAATTAAAACACTCCATAGTGCAGTTTATTTTATGGTGTTAGGAAATGTATTACAAAGAAAGGGCACACATTCTAGGTTTTAGGAAAGAAATGATCTGCTACTTGACCTGGAGTATGTGCTGAGGAGGGAGTACAGCAAAGAGACCTATTAAGCTCATTCTATTATTTGTTTCAGGGGTGATTCCAAAATGGTGCTTCTCTCTGTGATGCTCTTGCAATAACAATATTATTTTTATTTTCCTTGATCTTTCACAGCCTGTGGATATTTCAGCTTGCAAGGTAAAATAATGTTTTTGTTCCATGGACAGATTTTTAAATCCTCCCTGGCTTTGCCATGACTCTAGACAAAAAACAAAAGAAAAACAACAAACACAAAAATAACCTTTGTTGTCCATTGGCACTGAGTCATACCTCCTCTCTCTTCAAATCCCCTTAATTTCTGTCTACATAGACTTTGGTTTGGAACCCTTTATCTATCCAATTTGGAAGAGCAATGAGATTCCAAACTGGCCAGCCAAACTTGACTTGCACTTGCCTCAAGTAATTGAGTTTTATGAACATAGCACACCTACTCATGGCAATCTTGGAGATACTAAGTGTTCTGTCCAGACATCTGGGACATAACCTACTGGGCTTCATTATGCTTTCTGAGTTCAGCTTGTCCACCCAGGAGACAGAGAGATGCCCTGTGGGTGCCCAGCTGATGGGGACCTCCAGCAGAGTTGCTTTCTTAAGCAGATGGCTGTATGTTTTTCTGCCTCATGAAGGATATCTTACTATGTTTGGAAAATTCAAGATAGAATGGATGAACCAGGTGTAAACTGGAGTTTACTTAATTGCCCTTCACTATACTCCGAGTTCAAAATAATCATTCAATTCCACTTCAATGTGTTAACTTGTCCAGGGAGGATGTTTGTTGTTCTTAACTCTTGAATTGATTCTCTTTGTCAGAAATAAGGGGGTACAGAGCTCTGGTGTGAGGCTTTTGGTCATCTGGCTTCAGGAATTGACTCGAAATGGATGATTTAATGGGCCCAATTTAGATCCTCTTACTTTGGGCCACACTAACGCTTAATTGCCATCTCTGTCACTTACTAGGTATATCACTTTGGGTAAATAATTAAGCTCTTTTAAAATAGAGCTATGCAGCTTATACCAGATTAATCTGAGATGCAAAGAGCATAACTACACTAGAGCAGGATTTAGCATAAAGGACACACTCAATGCATTGCTTTCTTCTAAAAGGACTGAAAGGGGTTTGAGGAGAGCTTCAGAGCAACTTTGTTGATGTGCTTCTCTTCCTATCAGAGTTTCTTACATGTAACAAATTTTTATTACCCAAGATAGAGCATATAGATGATGCTCAAATTTTATTGGTCAGACTTATTAAAAAATTGAAACAATTTGATTCTTAATTTTCACATCAAAATTGCTTAAGCAGATGTGGAACCTAACAAAACACAAATATGATACTAGAGACTGAAAAAAAAAAGAATAGGGTGGTGACCTTGGTTTTTTTCTTCCTCTGGCCTAATAACTTTTGAGGCAGAATAGGGCATGTCTGAGGATGTGAAATGGCTGGCCTATGGCACGGCCAATCCATTCCTTTCAGCCTTCTAAGAATTGATTTGAGTTGCAGCCAGATCAATTTGGCTGTGGCGATTGGTATCGATTGTGTAGACGGGCAAAAAGAATGGATTTGCCGTGTCACGGAATAGTTCATTTGCCTCTTGTAGATACTATAGTAGTCCATGAAAAATTGCACAGTGGTGAAAATCAGGGAAATTCTTTTCTCCTGATCCTTTCTCATCCTCATCTTGTCCCATGTGACCATGAGCTACACAGCTACATGAAGATACTCTCACGGGTCATCTGAGCCTGTTCCTGAACTCATCTTCTCTCTAAAATTACTTCCTTATTGTCCTTGGGTACTATGATATACACTTGAATGGTCAACATTGTCTTTAACTTCCCTTTCGTTTGCCTTCTTTCCATCCCTACCTCAGTTCTAATTGTGCACCAACTTTAGTTTGTACTTGAGAATATATCTTAAATTTCTCTATTTGGGTTACTTTGTATAGATGAACATTTCATCTTTACCTTCTTGGTTGACTTGGTGTGGCACAGATGAAGAACAACTCATCAAAATGCATGTTCCTCCTTCACATCCTAGAGTTGTCACTGAGAAATAATAGACTAGCTGGGGGCTGCATTCTCTAATTTCTGCTTACATGCAGGTGTACAGTTCTAATTAATGAAGTGTGAGCAGAAATGATGTGTGTCTGTTCCAGGCCATGGTGCTTTAGAAGTGGGTATATCTCCTCTAGCCTCTCTCCTTCTCTCTCTCTCTCTCTTTCTCTTTCTTTCTCTCTCTCCTCTTCTGTGGCTGGATGAGAAGACTGAGGCTTTGAGGGACAATGGGGCTCTCAGGTGGAATGACATTAGATGCCTGAATCACCATGTGGAGGAAATATACCAGTATACCAACCAGGAATATCTGCATTGAACTATTACATGAGCAGGAAACAAATTTGATGGTTTTATACCACTGGAATTTTGGAGCTCGCTGCCAGCATGCCTTTACCTATGTGTTTCTGTCTTCCAAACAAACAAACAAACAAAAACAAACAAACAAACAAAAAACAACAAACAAACTTCCTTATTTCTCTGTACTAGTCTCAGTTTTACCATATATATAGATTCAGTTCAAGCATCATTGCTAATTAGACTTTCTTAATTATCCAATTTGTTGTCTCCAGTTGTTGAATTTCTTCACTGCTTATTTTCATATCCTATTCAACTCTTTTATGTAATTATCTTTTTGTTCATTCTTCCAACAATTACAGAAGTAAAAGTCTGCTATGCTACCAATTACTACTAGAGACAAAGTTGAAAACTGTGTGTGTCCTTTTCCCTGGAATTTAGCATGAACTTGTTAAAAGAAAAACAAAGATAATGTCTTTTATTTTATTATAGCCTCCACAATGCCTCATATGCAGGATATTATTATTAGATGCTGTATGGTTTTATTTCTTGGAGTTGTGCTAATTAATTTAAAAGTACATTTGGTAGCTTAACAGAAAGGTCTACAAAAACTCTAAGGCTATGATACCCCAAATCAGTGGGAGTGCTGTCTATAATTTTGAAAGGAAGGATCCATTTGTACTACTTCTGTGGAGCAGGCTTGGGAAATTTCCAGAATTCCATCTCATGGTTGGACTTCTAGGTGGAATTTACCTACACATGCCTAGGAAGCAAGATTTGGCTCTCCTCATCCTCACAAAAAAGATTCCATTTTTTAATAATAGAAGATCCATATTTTTTTCCACCCTTAGGCAAGATAGGTACTAAAACATGAAAAGTTGAATTTTTAACTTAGAGTTTTAAAGGATTAGATATTGTTTCCTATTATTAAAAATAAAGTAGGTGGTAAGAAACCCAAGAATGTTGAAGATTCATGCTTTCTTTATTTCATAGTTTTTATGATATTTGGATACCAATGAGTTCACTTCAAATGACTAGATAATGACTCACATTTCCTTTTTATATTTAACAATATCAATACTTTTTCTCTTTCCTTTTCATAGATTTTTTTTCATTTTTACTTTTGTTGTTGTTTGACATTGAAGAATAATTTCTTTTTCTTAAAAAGAACAATCTGAACTTTTGCAGCATAAATACTATGTTAGAAAAAAATGCTGTGATTTAATAACACATAAGCTGCACCAAGTAATACAAGACTGAACAATGGTCTTGCTTGAATTAGGATAATCTATGTCTCCAGATAGGGTTTAAAAAAATACAGAAAAGTCAGAAAGATATATTTACAATAAAATTGACTAATGGAGAAAATGGAATTTAAAATAAATTCAGCTTCACTGTAACCATATTGGTACAAAATTCTAATAAATTGGTCCAAAAGGAGATAAGCTTAATTGATCATTAGCTCATTATAAAAAATAAATTTATCATATATTTGTTTTAATTAAGATAATAGCAGCATTATGGATTGCAGCAAAGTCTTTGTGTAGTGGGATGACCAGAACAGATTGTGAGAGTTTAATAATCTAATAAGGAATGCAATGGAACGATCTTTGAAAAGACAGCTAGCTAGCTGCATGTCTATGAACTGATGCATTCTAAAATTAATTTATCTATGATACAAAAAGATGTCCCCAAACATAAAAGGGAAAATTAAATTTGGGGAGGAGGGCATTTTTATCCCCTCTGAAATATGTCCCAACTCCTTTAGTTTGTGGCATAGTTTAATCAGAATATTGAAATTCTCAAATGTATTGTTTACACAGAATTTGTATGGGCTGGAGCATTGAAATAAAATTGTTTTTATGTTTATCCTGTGTAAAATTAAAAGTTGGCAAATTTAATTTTTGAACATAAGTTGCAAAACAGAGGAAGAAAGTTTGTTACTGAGTTTTAAAAAGAGAATGCCAGAAGCATCACTGTCAAATTACAAACTCCTATTATGGGACAGGCATAGAAAGAACCTTGGCTGCTGCTGGTAAGATTAGAAACGTCATTGGAACTTACTGGAATAATCATCTTTTGGTAGAAATCACGTCAGTGTTCCCAGCTGATACTTGTAAAAAATGAACAAATCTGCTGTGCTTGAAAGAAAAATAACAATGATTCACATTCAAAGCTGTGTGCTGAAAGTATCGATTTCTCCCTTGTATGTTTTCTGTAACTCTTTACTAGATGTCAACATTTGTCTCATCTTCTAATTTTTATAACCTAATTGTTCCATAAGGCACAATAAGCCTTCCACCATTGTTCTCTTTGCCTAACGATTTCTTCTTCTACCAAGGTGGATCCACCATTCATTCCCCACTATTCACTGTCTCATAGCTGTGATTTTTTACTTGGGTATTCTCCAAAGCCTCTTTTTCTTTTAAAAATCATATACCTTCAAACCTTGCTGCTCTGGTTCTTGGATCATGGCTCTAATACCCTCCTGGGATTTCAGTTTATGTGGTAAAAGTCAGTTTTCAAGACCTGTTCATCCTAAACACAGAATTATTTCAAAAGTTCAATATAATTAAAATATTCAGCAACAAATATTTATCCTCTGGGCAAGGCAATTCTTTTCAAGTACCCTCCCACCAACCAAATTCTTTGCCAGTCATGGCTTAATCACAGAAGTAGAATATATGCAATGCATTTGTTTTTATTTTGGCTGTGCGCTGTTGTCTCTTACATGGAAGCTTAGATCCCCAGGGCAAGCAGTTAGAAAGGGAAGATCACCAACCAGCTGGAACCTGCAGCATGAGCTGGAATCCCACAAGGATGAGCTGAACCCTGCTTGTGAAGGTAGATCAAGATCAATGGTGGTCCAGATGTTGCTATGTGTCAACAAGGTGAGTCATGAGAGCAGCCACAGAAGTGCCTCATGGTTCCTTCTCTCCCTTCATTCACCCAAGTAGCTCAAGTGGGGAAAAAAGTCAATGTCTTCATAAGGGGCTCAGAGAACTTAATGAGGAAACTGCTCATAGGCCAGACGAAGAGAGTGGAGGCTATTAACACAAAGGAAGGCAGCAGCGTGTGGTTTATATTCTCAGCACAGCATCCTCCTGTCGTGATGGTGTGCTCGGTATTCAGCATGCATCTCTTGAATGGCTCATGTGGAGCATCCTTCTTTTGGAGAATGCGCATTTGCTCATTAGTGTTACACCTGTGAATCACAGTCCCACATTTCAACAGAGGTTAAAGAATGTAGATTTTAGCACGTACCACTTTTTTTTTTTTTTTTGATATGTGAGGCTTGACATATCTGACAAAAATTAATAGTGCGGATAGATTAATCACTAATAAAAAAATTTCACAGTGGCCTTTTATAATGTAGCTTAAATTTAGGGACTGATATTCCAAGAAAAAACTACAAATGGAATTATGAAAAGTAGATGAATTTTTTTTTAGCATAGAAAATATGAGGAAAGGCACAGCCATACTGTTATAACTCCTGCTTCCAGTAAATCTCATTTCTCTTAGCCGTAATTATGAAAATCCTCTTGAGCATTTTAGTCTGTTGTAAGCTGCTTCACTGTTTTTCACAACAGAGACAATTTCAGTTATCTTAGAAATCTGGAGCTGTCTTCAGCTTGATGCCCAGAAGAATCCGCTAGTACTGTGCTCAGGGTCAATTGTTGCTTAAACTACTTTTAGAGTCTATTCAACATGACAAGCAGATCAATCTTTTCAATTCAGAACTGATGAAATTCTACATTTTAGAAAGCATTGCCTGGAGAGTATGAATTCAATAGATGCTTTTTAGGACCATTTGGTGTTTCTTTTGGCTATTTTACTAGGGTTTCTCTAAATGCAGAATGGTAAACTCATTTGGAGCTTTTAAACAGGCTACTTTCTCTCAATATATACAAATTGTTCCAGAGTAGAAGGACTAATTTAGAGCTTCCTCCTGTAGTATAACCAAGTATTGATGTTTATTTCAAGTAGTTTGTGTAAAATAAGGAAATTGACATTGCTTTTGTATTTATACTTTATTTTGAAAACTTTCTCATCATATGCTGAGGCATGCAGAAAATAAAAAGCTAGGCTAAAATATACTATTTCTAGGCCATGGCAGGTAGGATGGAAACTTTACTTTGCTGAGCCATTTAAATTTGTATTACAATCAAAGTGCTTTCATATTTGAGTTACACTAATTATATCTGAATATATATTGGTATAAGAGCAAAGGTACTTTAGACAGAGAGTGGAAGGTAAATAGGCAGGTGCAGAATGAATGACTGTACTGTTACTGACAGTTAAAAAAATCAATTTTTTTTTCTACATGTAGCTAAAATAATGACTTATCTATTGAATGAAAGAATTTGTGGAAAAACTGGATTTTTTTGTTATGTTTCCTGAAATTGCTTAATTAATTGACTTTTTGATAGATTAACACAGAGTACACTTATGTGTTTTCACCTGGGAGTTGAGACAACAATGTGAGATTTCAACACATAAATATAATGTATAATGATCAGGTAACATGACATTTTCTTTATTCATCTGTTAATGGATGTGTTGATTCCATTTTTCTATTTCTTGGTTATGATGAATAGTGTTGCTGTAAATGTAAGCATGCCCATGTCTCTTTGACATAATGATTTTGTTTCCTTTGGAGATCTACCCAGGAGTGGGATTCTGGATTACATGGTAGTTATATTTATAGTTCTTTTTGGAAACTCCACATAGTTTCTATAATGGCTATACTAAAATACCTTCCCACCAACAGTATATGCACTCTCCTTTCTCTGTTCCATCACCAGCATTTGTTGTTATTATTTTTTTTTGATAATAGCCATTTTAAATGGGATAAGATAATTTTTTCATTATCATTTGATTTACATCTCCCTGATGATTCAGTAGTGTTGAGCATTTTTCCTCCAGATGCTTTTTGATCATTTGTGTATGCTCTCTTGAGCAATGTCTATTCAGATCATTCATCCATTTTTTAAAAAAAAATCAAATTGTTTTGTTGTTGAGATGCAAAACCCTCTAGTCTTATTATCTGCTGATTTGAATATGAATACCTTTATATGTTTCATTATTTTTCACAGAGTTGCTGTTGTTTGCTTTCCATTATATGTAAAGTGTCATTCGGAAATGTTGAAATATGTGTCCAACAACCCCCCTGCCTGTGAATGTATCAGAGATGTCACTTAAACCTGGTGGCTGGCAGAAGGGAATGCTTTGAAACCATTTTTATACTCTGCCTTTTGATTGGTTGATGATCTGGCTTCTTTGCAGGCTGCTGAGGCTGCAAAAGGAGTGCAGAGAACTAACCAGCCACTAAATTTTGAAACACTGAGGAGGTCAGAGAAGCTGGGGTTATTATCATCTCTCAGCGAGCACATAAAGCATTAAGCTTTTTCAGCCTCATTTTTGCGACAGAGATTTTGACAAGAACATAAAATAAAAACCTCACAAATTCATGCTGGTGACAATGATTATAACACGACCGGGGAATGGTATAAATGTCAACATTTCTTGAATCATTTGAAGATTGTGATCTTGCAGACCTTTGCAGACACTGTAAATGACGAGAGTAGAATTTCCCCACTTATGATTATATTATTGGAAGAGGTGAAGGGATTTCAATATAACACCTGACAAAATAAGAACTTTAAACTCACCACCAAATTCAGAGAAGTAATAGATTTTCACAGAATTGTGATGCTTATATCTAAACCCTCCTGCAATGTACATAAAATAAGCCTGATAATTTTCAAAGATCCTCTTTCATAGAACAACATTTGGACTCAAATTAATGTTGTGATATTTGTTGATTTAAAAATATTTGACCACACCTCTCTATAGCAAATATGTTGTTATTTAAAATGTATAGTTATCTTCTCTTTACAAATGGCTTTTTTTAATGGAGTCATTTTTGGTTATAGAGTAATGTTCTTTGTGCAAAATAGCCACACCTTTTCTGGCTATTGCAATGAAGTGGATTCTTTTTAACATTGTAACAGAATTACCAGATTAACAGAAGTCAGCGTGGGGGTGAAACTTGCAGCAAATGAAAGTTAAATTGAACATAAAACAAACATGATAAAGCAAAGATCATTCATTATCTTTAATATTGACATTTAAATTTCTTAAAAATAAGCTTTTTTTTTTTTTTTTTTTTTTTTTTTTTTTAAACTGCTCTTGCTTGATCTTGGAATGTTTATCTGAAAAATCAAAGGAACCACTAGGTGTTGCTCTAAGACAGTCTCCTATCCACAAACCAGCAAATAGCTTTATGGGCCTGAGATTTCATCGGTCATTATGATTTCTTTAAAAATGCTAAGATTAAATCTGAGGCTTAGAAAATTAGCCTTAAATAGTATCATGATCATCTATTAAAATATAAATTGCATACACACATGTGCCCCTCCCCCATGCCTCTGAGATGCTTTATAAATGCAAATCAAATGTAAAGTCTTGGGCAACACTGATACTTTGGTATTAATTTGATACCAAAACAACCAGTTTGAATATAACCAAAACAATCATTCTTTTTCCCTTTTGGTTTATTTAAACAGGCCTCCTCAGTTGATTTGGTTGTGAATTACTAGCATTCCTGAATTGAGGACTTGTTCTAGCATCTTTGTTGTAGCTGAGCTTTTTTATCCTATCAAACGGCTTCTTCAAAAGGACTTTTGGATCTGGTAGTGTGACACCCATTCTCTTTTCTCTTTTTCCTAATAATCCAGTAACCCATCTGGTACTCTGTGACACTTGGCACACACACGAAATGAGTTTTCTTGCTTCACTGATGCTTCTCCATAGCAGAAAACAACTCTATGCTGCAGTCTGGCAAATTTAGACTGATTGTTGCAAAAGCGAAGACTAGGTTTTTAGAAATGTTGCAATATAAAAGTAGGACGAACTAGAAGAACTTTGGGGAAGATACTGAATGATACCTGGTTCCTGCACCTCTGTGGGTCTGCATTTTACAGGGTTCTCTAGTGTTGTGAAGGAGAAAAAGACATATGTGCTAGTCTGGTAAATAGCACATGAAGATGGCATTAAAAGTGACCAGTAGCTGTCTCTTTGAATCAAATAATTCATGGTTTCTTATCTTTTAATTAGTATGTCAAAATATAGAAACTAAATTACAATGAAGTATACTGTTCTTTCCATTCAATTTTTTATAAATGACTGGGTAGGCTGTTTACCAAAAGAGCTGGTGGAGATCCTTCCTGTATCATTTTTGATTCTGCATATTTGGCTAAGATCAACAATTGAATGTATACATTAGGCCCTTAATCTTTTCCTGTCAAGGAAAAAGCCCTATTGATAGAATACTTCTTTTATATCATCAGTGATTATATTGTCCAATATTATAGATTTCTGAAAGAATTATAAAATAAAAAAGTTTACAACTTAAAAAATCATTACATTTCTTTTGGGGGGATCATTTTGCATATACAGTTACTCCTCAGTAAAATATTTACAATGAGTCTGTATATACCAACATGTTTGGGGTGAAAAAACTTTAGTAGAGAAAATGCACATTTCTTATTTATCTTGGAAGTTGCCAGTGATGGATACTAAAAGACAGGAAGCTTGTCAGTTATGTAGTTATTAAGGAAATGACTTCTAGAATTAGGGAGCTTGGGCTAGAATCCTAAGTGCTATTTTCTAGTAAATTAAGCCCTGCAAAGCTTCAGTTTTTCAGCCGTTAAACTGAGAAAACAATAGCACTGGTCTCATGGTGCTATTGTAAGAATGACAAGAAATGAAACTATTAGAACCTAGCTCAGTGCCCATATGATGGAAAATGTCCAATAAATATTATCTTGAACTCCATCTCTCTGTGAATCTGTGTACTTGGTCTCATGGAGATTCACAGTGTTCCTCAGAAGTGACTGTTGCAAATAACTGAATTTTATCTCCTTTAAAGCACATTTTCTGTTTTAATCCTTACTGTTGAACATTTTGAGATATATAATGCATTTTTGTAAGATTTGCTGTTCTGCATATACTCAGCACAGTTCAGCCATTTCTAGATAGCTCAGGACCAACATGGAGACAGGTTAAAATATTGTTGCTTTAGTAATATTTCTGTTATTCCTGCACAATAAGGTATCTTTGCCTTCCCACTAGATCACACCATGTTGATGTGATTTTTTTTGTGTGTTCTTACATTTACTTTGCAATATTTTCCTATCTTTTTCCCATGTGGGAATTGGAGACCGAGAGGGGAAGTGGGCCAATGTGTTGAGTGGATATGATAGCCTTGGGGGAACCATTGCTCTATTTAGAAGGTAGGTCTGGTAGAAAGGGAGGAACCAGCTCTTAGCTTCCATGTTGGGTTCTGCTGTTCTCTGGAAGATGTTCTCAGAGGTAGGGCCAGGGCTTCATCTTCCTGGGGAGTGGAGAAGGGAAGGGAGGGATAGAATTGCTTTTCTAAGTGCAGCGTGTAGGTGTCCAGCACACACGGCCTCTCACACCTAACACATCTACAAGACTCTGTGCCTCCATTTTCATGTATTGTCATGTGCATGCATTTTCATGTAATGTCCCTGCTGCTTTAGGCAGTGTTTGCTTTCCTTTTGGAAGTTGGCTGTGTTCTCGGTGATGGGGGTTTGGCAGGCTGATAGCTCTGGGTCAGTGTGGTGGTGTCTCATTCTCCTCTTATTGGACCAAAGGTGAGATACTTGATGTCCACATACCGGAGAGAGAAGACATTGTCATTGCCAAGAAATGCTGTCCCTTCACCTTCACTCCTGTGTCCCCTTCTTTGAACCTCTTCTTTCATCACTGAGCTAATCATACTTCTGTTGCTTCTCAAATCTCATTGAAATTCCAGGGCATTGACCCTTCAATCTTCCTTTGTTATCAGCTTTATTTGTATGTTTGTTTTTTTATTTCCTTACTAACTCAAGCAGATTACATGATGTTGCCATAATTGCACTATTTAAAAAATTATTCTCTTATCTTTTCCATATTTCTACTTCACTTACCTAAACCATTTTGACAGTATTTCAATGCAATTGTTACGACTTGCTATTGAACAATATCAGGGTGAGAGTCTGAGGTCCAGGAAACAGATCTAACAGATCCTGCTAACTCTACAGGCTGGGGACAGGAGAGATACCCCTGCAAGGAGCAGTGATTCCCTTATGTGTCACCAGCTAGCTGCCATTCCATTCCTGGTAACACTACCACACCACCTGTCACTGTTCTTGTTTGGCTTCTTGGCCTCCCACAGCCTTTTCTTCCTAGCAAACTATTTCATCTCCTTCCCCCCCCCCAGAGAATACAGAGGCTTTCACATGCTTCTTCACCTCCCAAGTGCTGCCCTGTCCCATCAGTTTCCCTTCTTTTGCTTTAGTTCAGTGGTTGAGAGTTCTCTTCCCCTGCCTGAAAGTGTTCTTCTACCTGTGCTCTGCACACCATTCCCTTTTGCTCTGTTAGGGTTGAGTGTGCCCCTACAAGTTCATATATTGGAAACTTAATCCCAAATGCAGCAGCACTGGGAGGAGAGGACTTTCAGAGGTGGTTAGGTTGTGTTCAACTGTCAGGAATGGATTAATGTTACTGTTTGGGGAGTGAGTGAGTTTTGGCAAGAGTGGGCTTGTTCTAAAAAGTAACTTTACCCACCTGCCCCTCTTGCTTTCACACTGTCTTTTGCCATGTTGTCACATAGAAAGAAGACCTTCGCCAAATGCAGTCCTTTGACCTTGAACTTCCCAGTCTCTAGCACTGTGACCCAAATAAATGTCTATTCTTCAAAACTGACCCCGTCTGTGGGATTCTGTTATAGCAACACAATATGGACAAAGACACACTCTTAAGCACCTCTGTTTATGAGTGGTATTCTTTCTCACTTCTTTCATCAATTCTTCTCTACTGAATTTCTTTTTTTTAAAAAAATTTTATTTGTTTTAGTTGTACACAATGCCTTTATTCTCACATGGTGCTGAGGATTGAATCAGGGCCTCGCACGTGCTAGGCAAGCACTCTACCGCTGAGCCACAATCCCAGCCCCCTTACTGAATTTCTTATAAAACATTTACTTCTCATGGCTCTCACCGGCCAAGAGTGCGTCAATTGGAAAATCAAATTATGAGAGTGACCTGTAGAATAAAATAGGAACCCATGAGTCCAAACTGTATCTAAGTAAATGCATGAAATAAATAAATAAATTGAGAAGAAAAAGCTCTTTCTTATATCAACAAGTAGAAGGTGAAATTAAATTAGAAAAATCAGAATTTGGCAGCTACCTTAGTAATTGTTTCAGGCAAAGATCATCTGTGGATGAAAAATTCACTGGGATAATGTTCGTAGGAATAGCAGTATAGTTATGTAGTCCCAAAGAACTTTCCTAAGAGACACAAAGGGAAAATTAGCAACATTACAGAAAGGAAAAAGGGCAGATGCCACTTTAACTGAATGATCACAGTTGACACGGCCACTGGTGGACAGATGGATGTCTGCGCTTGCCACTGGGACCCAGAGAAAAGGACATGCCTCACTGCTGTGGTTTTTCTGCTCAGAATGTAGAACCTGAATATAATAATGAGAAAACCTCATCTAAATCTAAAGTAGGGTGAAATTTATAAAAAAGAAATGATCTCCAGTCTTCAAAAGAATCAAAGTTGTGAAAGAGAAAGAAGGTGGGACTTCCAGATTAAAGGAGAACAAGGAGGCGTGACAACTAAAAGCTTTATGCAATTCTTAGTTGGAGTCTGAATCAGAATTATTTTTTTTTTTCTAAAAGCTTATTAGTAAGACAATTGAGATCAATTTGTATGAGGTCTTTAGCTTTGGCAATAATACAATGTCACTGTTAATGTCCTGATTTCAATAAATGTGGTTAAGTAAGAGAATTTTTCTTTCTTACTGTTTTTTTTTTTTTTTAAAGCAAACACATATTGAAGTATTTAGAATATTTAGTGTCAAAGGGGTATCATGCCTGCAACTTCCTCTCAAATGCTTCAGGAAACTCACTACACATATAATAAAGCAAATATGAGAAGATATTAACATTTGGAAAATCTGTTTGGAGAGTATGTGGGAATACTTTGTACTATTTTTATAGCTTTACTAGAAGTCTCCAGTTGTTTTGGAATACGATTTTTAAAAATCCCTACCATTCTACATCTCTCTCTAGATACTACACATTGAATACATATTCTCCGTAGAGCCCAAATTGTTGAGAAGTGTGGTTTCTTCTCATGGCACCTACCTCTTTATGACCACAGTCTAGGTAGCAACTGTAAGCTTGTGATATTACTTACTTCAAGGTGACCAGAGATCTCCTAGCTGCAAACTCCAAGGAAAACTTCTCAATACAAGTCTTACTTCATT
Organism: Tamias sibiricus; assembly: GCA_025594165.1. Taxonomy (NCBI): domain Eukaryota; kingdom Metazoa; phylum Chordata; class Mammalia; order Rodentia; family Sciuridae; genus Tamias; species Tamias sibiricus. The sequence continues at coordinate 90,575,581 of CM046666.1, read as the reverse complement.
CCTTGACAGAGTTTCCTTCTTGAAGACTTCTTTTTTTCTGAACTAGATTCTTGTATCTGAGTCTGCATATACCCCTTCCATGGGCATCAATTCTTCCAAACTCAATGTACCACTTTATCTTCCCTCTCTACTCCCCACCTGCCTAAATATTGCTCTTTTCTCTTCTCTGTACTGGGGAGTGATATTGAAGTCCATCTATGTACAGGATCAGAAACCACTTTCCTCTTAATATTCCATCTCAAGTTGGTCACAATTCCTAACAATTCCTCTCATGTCTATCTTTTAATCTTTATTTTCATTTTTTAATGTCTACTGTTTTTAAGTTGTTTATTTTCTTGCCCAGCTTACTTCACTATATGACAGATTTTGTTGATGTTGTTTTGAAAGTCATATGTCTTTTTATTTTTTTATTTTTATTTTTGGTACTGGGGATTGAACTTGGGGGCACTTGACCACTGGGCCACATCCCCAGCCCTTTTTGTATTTTATTTAGAGACAGGGTCTCACTGAGTTGCTAAGTGCCTCGTCATTGCTGAGGCTGGCTTTGAACTCGCAATCCTCCTGCCTCAGCTTCCCAAGTACTGGGATTATAGGTGTGTGCCACTGCGCCTGGCTATGAAAGTGGCATGTCTTTATTGGCTCAGTCTACACCTGGCTAAGAGGTGGCCCTGGGTCTAGGGGTTTTGGTTGTAGATTTTGAACTCAGAGGATTTTGACTTGGGGTTCCTAGCTCTGTAAAGTCAAGTGGGTCACTGCTAAGATCTGCATGCTTTGTGAATTCCCTAAATTTATATTTTGAAACTTAGTCCCTAAAATCATGGTATTTGAAGATAAGAAATTTGGAAGGTAACTAGGTCATGAGGGTAGACCTCTCACGAATAAGGTTAGTGCTTGTGTAGGAGGAGCCCTAGAGAGAGCCCTTTCCCCTTCTGCCATGTGAGAACTCTGCAAGAAGATGTCCATGTGTGAACCAGGAAGTAGACCCTCACTAGGCATGCAGACTGCTGGTATCTTGATCTTGTACTTCCCAAACTCCAGAAGGGTGAGAAATAAGCATCTGTTGTTTGTAAGTCATGCAGTCTAAGGTATTTTGTGTAGCAGCTTGAATGGTCTGGCAGTCATCACATCTCTGAGATGCAGGTTTCCTTGTTTGCCAAAATTAAGTATAATAATGAATACAAAAGAACTTTTGTGCTCATCAGATGAGGTAAGGCATCACTGTGGAGGACTATGCCAGTCCTAGTTGCTGTATTCCACTGACTGAGCTACCTTCTGAAGTGCACTTCTTATACTGGCTCTTTGCATTTACAAAGTATATCCTGTCGCTGTGGTAGGAAAGAGTGAGAATATAGCCAGATATAGGGAGAAAGGATTTTCTGCTGGTTCAGGTAAAATACCTTTCTCTGAGCACAGAGATCACAAATGTGCTCATGTCTACCTCTTGGCATTAAGTAGTCAATAACCATGTCAACCACACTTTTATTTACAATGATATGTAGCATAAAACAGGACCTCTACAATTCCTTTCTTGTATTGTACGAAAGTAGCTCTTCAGCTCCTCAGCTTTTTCACTAGTTTACCAAGGAACAAATGTGCCTTGGTGGAGATTCAATAAAATCAATTAATTAGGCAACCCTTTTAAGCAACAATGGAAAAAGGAGTCAGGAGCTGTGTTAATGCCTTGTCTTGGGCAAGACAATGCTTAGCACTTGCTCATGTACTAAAAGCACAGTCACAGGTCAGTATTATGTTTGCTGGGAGACTGAATGGTTATTTTACTGAATGGATGTTGCAGCTCTTGTGTCAGGTTTTATATAGCTAATTTAATTGTTGCCAATGGCAACAGTGGGGGTCATGTCAGCTACTGATGCCATTTATGCTACTGAAGCAAAGTCTGTGCCAGCGTTTCCATTAGAAATCTCTGTATAAAAGCATTCTGATTGGATAAAAGAAGCAAATAAAAAGAAAACTTTAAGAGTTTTGAAGATGTCTACACAGGACCATTCTTGAGTAAATTTGCTCCTTCATTTGTTCCACAGGTTTTTACTGAACACCTGCTATGTCCTAGCCACTATGCAGGCTGGCAGTGGTTAATGAGTCATAGTTCCAGATCTTCATGGAGCTCACAGTCTAGCCCGGAAGACAAACATTGAGTAAATAACAAGCAGGTAATACAGTACTAATTGTGATTAAGAACAATGAGGGGAATAGCTGCTGGGAGAGATTTAAGTGAATGAAGAGATGGAGGCAATAGATAGAAAAGGTCAGGGAAACCCTCTCTGGTGATGTCCAGACTGGAACTTGAAGGTGGAAAGAAGCTGTGAATGGTGGGTGAGTCCTAGGCAGAGACCTGTATAATGGAAGCTTCTCAGCCTAGTAGGGGTTCTGGAGCGTCCAGGGACACACTGAGCAGGCTTGATTGGCAGCACTGGGGGTTCATTTTGGAGGTCACGAATTTATAGTGAAGCCAGCACGTCCAGTTTTATTGTTTTGTCTAGCTCATTTAGAAACACAGGTGTGAGCATGGACGAGATGGAAAGACAGTTGGGTTCATTCAGATTAAAAAACTTTATTTTTCTTTAGGTAAGTGTGATGGCAAAGAGAGAGGTAGGAATTTGAGGGAAATGTAAGGAAGGGCAAGGAATAATTTCATGAATCAATCTTAGGATCTAAAATGAAGGATGAAAGTACAGCCAGGAGGGATTGTATAAATTGGGAATAAGAAACAGGGCAAATGAACTGATGGCCTTGGCTGGAGAGGTAAAGACAACAACCAAGAGGTGGACATGAGGCAGAAAGCAAGGAACATTCTTGGTAATGAGAAGTCATGTCTATGGGTGTGTATATAAAATAAAGGCTTAGAGGACTTAAGGGGATATAGTGTGTCTTTTTGCAAGTCTGTCTACATACCAGTGACTTGGGAGGCTGAGGCAGGAGGATTATAAATTTGAGGCCAGCCTCAGCAACTTAGCCAGACCCATTTGAAAATAAAAAATTAAAAGGACTGGGTATATTTCTCAATAGCTCAGTGGTAAAGCACCCTTTGTAATTCTCAGTACAAAAAAAAAAAAAAAAAAAAGTCAACATAAATGGTTTTATTTTCTCTACATTTCTTTTAATCCTTTCATGTGCCCTTATATTTTACTGTTGAGGATTCTGGCCACCCCCACCCCCACCCCACCCACACACACAACCTAGTACTCAGCTCCATCTGATTCTGTCCTTCCAAACCTTGAAACCCTTTCAGAAAAATCCATTCTCATTAACACTTGTTTCTTTGCCCTGTTCCCTGGATCCTTACCAGCTGATATGTTAGTTAACAAGAGAAACAAATTCAGTTAAATATTAATTTGGGATGATTGTTTAATTTGTTATTCCAGATACCACATTTGCATTTTAGCAGAAGCTTTTAATAACAGAAAATTTTATCTAATGTAGGAATTCAAGCCAGAGAAAGAAATATTTTGGTACAGAACATTTTTGTCTTTATGTAAAACCATGGGAAGAATTACTGAATTCGTTTATGTGTAGGTTCATTCCTGAAGATGATCAGATATAAGGGTGTTTGTTTTAAAGCTGTAGCAGAATTGGACACATACTAGAACTCAATTTCTTTACCTTTTATTTTTTTTTTTTTGTGGTAAGGGAAATAGGCTTAGAAAACAAAATGAGTTGCTTCATTTAGTTAACCAGGCATCTGTTTATATATTCAAGCTCCAGTATATGCCACACAGTGTACACTGTTCCTCCACTTATCTATTAGATATATTCAAATTAAACCTACCCAAATAGATAAAAATCCTACAGTCTTCTAAAATGCCCTGTTTAATGTTTACAAATCTGTAAGACCAGGAAATTATCCATTACAATTCAGTACAAGGTAGTGGAAAAAGCACCAGTTTTGAAATGAGATGTGAGTCTGATTATCGTTATGGTTGATGGCCTCTAAGATGATACCCTGTGGCCCTCACCTCCTCCCCTTCATGCCTTTGTGGTAATCCCCTGTCCTTGAGTGTAGACCTAGGGACTTGCTTCTAATGAAGAGAATACAAAAAATATAGAATGTTATTAGACCTGAAGTTGTAAAGACTGTGGCTCCCATCTTGGGAACCCCTTTGCTCTCTCTTGGAGAGCTTTCTCTGGGGAAGCTAGCTGCCACTTTGTGAGGCAGTGTGGAGAGAGGTCTATGTGGTGAAGAATGAAGGCCAGCCAACAACTACGTGTGTGAATTTGGAAGTGGACTTCTCCTCTTTCCTCCACCTGTATCTGTTCCTCTGAGCCTTCAAATGTGATCGAAGTCCTGGCTTACAGTTAAGCTTGACTGGAACCTCACGAGGACCTTGAGCCAGTGGTACACCATTAAATTGTGCCTCTATTCCCAGCCCACTGACACTGTGGGATAAAGAATGTTCATTGTTCTAAACTGTTTTAATTAGTCCTAGCCTTTCTAGACTTCAGTTTCTTCATTTATATATATTCCACAATTGTACCCGATTAACTTTGAAGCCATATAAATACATCATTATCTATATTCTTCATGCATTACCATAAGCCAATTTTACCAATTCTATTGTCAAAAATTATGAATAGCCACAATTCTTCTAAAAATAAATTTTGAAATACTAAGAAACTTTAAGAAAATCTGTAGCTTCCCCTCTAATCCATTGTGTGAAAGTAATATGAAACTTTTGATGTCTAAGATCTGATTTTAACTTATTATTCTCTAATGCTAAATTTACTTAATTTCTTTGAACAATAACACTACATTGTTAAACACTGCTCGCCTAACATTTTATTCTTTATAAAATCCTACAAGAAAAAAATGTATAGATGCATTTTTGCCAATACAATTTGACAGTATCTTTGTAAAGTTTTAATTTTAAGGAAATGATTGGTTTATATTTGACAAAACAATCACACAAAGACTCAGGCTATTTACCTCAGGGAAGTTGGAACTTCTGAAGATTATTTCAGAAATTTGTTTCCTTTGTCTATTTGGACCAGGAAATTCTGACATGGGGATGACCATATTCTCAGAAATGATTTCCCCTAAACTTGCAGAGAGGTCTTTCTGGGAGGCACCCACTAGATGGCCAATATGGTCTTATTGATTCATTGATCTAGGTCCTGCATATGTTTTCTAAACACAACAGAACCACTCTGTTGGCATGCTGGAGAAATGAAGCCAATTAGCTCTCAGAGAATCCTGGACTCCATTCTGTTGCAGTAGTTCTATATGGCAACTCATTAAAAATAATGTGAGTGCTATGTAAAACCTTCTCTGGGTATTGATTTCTACTTCACAATATGTTGTATTTGAATTGGAGCCCTTATTTTCTCCACATTGTGGGATACTGCTTTATCTGTAAAGCCAAAGAAATGTGTTTGGTTTGGTGTGCGTGTGTGTGTATGTATTTGCGTGGCATGGTAGCTAATTTCCAAAGGCATGATTGTGGTGTCTCATATTAACTTTGCCATTTCTTTGTGTTATTAAACTCCGGAAGTTAGCCAGGGATGGGTATCACATTATATATTAAAAAAAAAGTGTTTATAATCATTAATGCCAGAAGGGTTTCAAAACAGATATTTCAAAGCCAAAAATATATAAATACAGTCTGTTTTTAAGCAGTGTATACACTGTTCTTTATTCTCCTTCCTGTGAGCTCTCCTCATTTTCAGTTTTCTGCAATATGTTAAAGATGCTGGACCTTAGCCACCAGGGTCCCAAATCCCTTTGGTTGTCTAAGAATGTGATTCTGACCATCAGTGGGTGCAGAATGCTGGGGTGCCCAGCGGGCCTGCTTCCTTCCCACCCCGTGCTGTCTCCACCATGCTTCTGAGCCAGCTCAGGCCCCAGTCGTCCTTGACAGAGGCCATGGACTGAGAACACTAGCTGCTTGCTGTGATGGCTCTGTCCGTGATGAGGTCACCTGTGGCTCAAGGCTCAGGGAAGACCCCCAACTGCTTTCAGCTGGGTCAGCGACCAGCTGTCAGCTGGGAAGCGTCTCCTGTCAGTGCCAGCTTGGGGGAGAGTCAGAGTGCTGACCTCAAGGGGAAAGGGCAGAGCTGCTTACCACTTGCCCTATTTGCATCCTAAAGACAGAGAGTGAGGTGACTTTGGGAAGCAGCCCTTGTCCCCCAACCTCCCACTAAGAAGCAGATGCATTTAAGGGGGTGGCAGCATCGGGCAAGGCAGAATTCTCCTCTGTTGATTCACTGCCTGATTTTAATGCCGCTCTAAATGCCGAGGCTTGCCTTTATTAGGAATTGCGGCTAGGGCTTAATGCTGCACTTCGTTGATTTTTTTTTTTTTTTTTTTTAAACTCAGTCTCATGAATCCGTCAGCCTGATAGGTAATTTGGAAATAAGAAAATAAATAACTTAGGTTTCTTTGCAGAGATAGAAAGAGGCTTTTAATCCTATAATGTTTTCCTCAGTCACCACCAAGCCTAGGGAAGAGAACAGCCTTAAAAACAGAAAGCTTTGCTGTGATTTGGCAGCGTGTTTCGGAGGGAGACAGCCTGAGAGCATCATAAACAGGAGGGGAGAGGTGCTCCATAAATATGCGGGTAGTTATTTATTACAAAATAAATTATGTATTGACATGAGGAATTACACCATAATTTTCTGTTTGAGATGGTACCAAAGTAAATTGGTTTCTATCTAAAAGGTCACATGGAATGCTGGCTTTGTGTTCCCGTCATGACATTTGCCTTATTGGCATTCAGGTGCATTCCCTCTGCTTCATGCAATCACTGTCTCCTTTCACTGTGTTTACAGATAATCCAGCAACTTTGCAGGCCAAATGGCTTTCTGAATATGAGCCCACAAAGCATTGAATCAGACAGCCTCCTGCTTAGAGAGTTTTCAGCCCAGTTCAGCCATAAGGCAAACATCAATAATTGCTTTAGAAGGGAAAGTGACAGGAAATTGTTCATAATTTGCCATCACAATAATTAAGAGTGGCTAGGACTATTGCAACCACTATTTAATTTCTCCTTCTTTAAAATTAACTCTGTTATCATCACCAACTGCTCTGTGGTGAGACCCATTAACATTGTTTGTCTGAGGGCTTCTATTCCTAGGAACAAATCATTCACTCACCTCTGTGTGGAACCTAGGATTCATTTTGATCCGAGCTATTTTACATTTACAGTAGGGATGTGCATGGGCTTTAAAAAAGTATCCTGAGTGCTAAGCTATTTTTGAGCTCTGCTCTGCAGGCCTCTCGTGAAACATACCATCCTGCATGTGGCTCAGAACAAATAGCCATGAGTCTTAAAGCCAGGGTGAGAAAAGAAGGAAAACAAAAAGTGTTTTAACCATTGCTCAGTGGTCTTCATGCCTGATTTGGTAGGTAAAGGTTATTGGAAAAGTCAGTTCAAGTGTGCTTAGAAGGCTTAATGACATCTCTCAACTCCCTTGGCAGGCATCTCAGAAAGGGGAGCAGGTTATTAGAGGCCAAAATTAGAAACTCCATCTTTGGTAAATGAACTGATTAGTGTCATCCTGTGTTTTTACTGCCCACAGCTAGAATGGCTGGACATTCTGTCCTGGATGTCATACTTAAAGCACCATCTGAGGACTCCAAAGTCACACCCTCAGTATTCCTCTCAGGGTGTAGCATATCCTGTCCCTCACTGCACTAATTTGTGTGTCAGAGTCATCTCTTTTTTCAGACTTTAAGTCCCTTGAGGTCAGAATTTTGAAAGCTCATAGTGCCCTGAAAGTAGCATAAAGCATTTGCTGAATCAACATTTGTTGACTGACTCATTGAAGGGGGATGATTGACAGTGCTTACATAGAAGCTGGGAGGAAAAGGCTGTCCTTTCACTGTAGGTCCAGTGGGTTGTAATCAACTGTCCCAGCTCATAAAGCACATTGACTGCAGAAAAGCAAATTAGATCCTATTAAAAGAATAAGGGAGACTGTTATTGTTAAATGAAAGTTTTTCTAAATTCCTCATTCATTAATTTAACATGATTTTTGAGGGCCTAGCACCTGCTGGGCTGTGTTTCAGTTACCTGAGATTCAAGGTGGGCAAAATAATCCATGCAGTTGGGGAGTTTAGATTTTAGTACAGGCAGGCAGGCAATTAATAACAAGCATAAGTAAATTGAATAGTATGCTAGAATGTGACCCACGGATGAAAAGAATGAAGCAGAGTAAATGGGGTTGGACATGCCTATAATCCCAGCAATTTGGAAGGCTGAGGCAGGAGGATGGCAAGTTTGAAGCTGGTCTAGGTGACTTGATGAGACCCTGTCTCAAAATAATAAAATAAAAACAGAATTGGAATTTAGTTCAGTGGTAAATCACATCTGGATTCAATCCCTAGTACAAAAACAAACAAACAAACAAACAAACAAACAAACAAGAGTAAATAGGATCAGAGTGCTAGAGGTGGATGTTGGGTGCTGATAGGTCTTACTTTTAAATAGAGTCATCAGGGTAAGTCTTATTAAAGCATTTGGGAAAAGACTTGAAGTCAGCTTAGGAGTTGCTGTGAGGTGGTAGAAGAAGAGCAGGCAAGACGTGGGAACTGCTTGAGCAAGACCCCACATTGGTGGCATGCTGAGGTGTTGCAGTAACAGCCAGGACACCTGGATTGGGATAAATGACAGGGGAATAGCAAGAGATGAGGTCAGAGGGGTAATGGAGCGCCTGATCAAGGGCTTGGTAGACCATTGTAAGGACTTTGACTTTTACTCTGAGTGACAGAATTAATTTAATTCACTCCCTCCTTTGGACTTGGAACTCCCCTAGCACATTTGTATTTATATCTATTTCAGCCAAGTAACACATCATGTTAAACTGTTTGTGTCTTTTTCCCCTGCTAGACTCTCAGGTTCTAATGTTATTTCCCAATATCATTCTTCTCTGTTTCTGGCCCAGAGAATGCATGCACATTATAAACGCTCCATTATTGTTTGTTGAATTGAATTATAACAACAACCAAATCATAGTAGCAGGAATTGCACAATGTTATAAAATGAAGATGACTCAAACTACAGATAAATTCTGGGACAAATGAGTTGGTAGAATAATGCATTTATATTCTTCAGCTATATGAATGCTTTTCTGATAAAGTCACTGTTCTTTCTCTTTGGTGCCGTTCCTCACCACTCTGTTTTGCAGCATTGGCTGCAAAGACAACATTGCCTCCACCCTTCTCTCTAGAGAACCTCTGGTGGTTAAGCTGTTGGCTTCATGGAGTAGACTTGTGGATTTCAACCTTGAGAGGAGATCACTGGAATTACTGGAGGATTTTATAATATGCTGTGGCTTCATCACACAAGTGGTTGAAACAGAATTTCTGGGACTCAGGTATGAGTGTACAGATGCTCTCCAACTTATGATGGGATTATACCCTGATAAATCATCATAAATTGATTGTTTATGCCAACAATGCCAACAATGCATTTAATACACCAAACCTAACAAACATTGTAGTTCAGTGACACTGCGGAGACTTGGCTGGAAAAGGGCCCAAATTAAAAATTCAAAGTATGGTTCTTACTGAATGCATATTGCTTTGCTCCATCATAAAGTCAGAAAATAGTAAGTTGAATCATTGTACGATGGGAGCATCTATATTTAAAAAAAATTTTCAGGTGATCCTAATGTCCATCTAGGGTATAGAACCATTAATCAGGGGCTGTTGTAAGGCTTTTGGAGGGAGGTGAAAAATCTCCATGAACACCTTAACTACAACAAAGGGAGTATTGGAGTTCCCTGCTGAAGCACTTGTTTTCTGCAGAGACATGGTTTTTGCATCATGGTGGCAACTCAAGGGTGTCTTTTCATGTATATGTGGAGTGAGAAAGGTGAGGTTTGAAAAAGGTCTCCCATTTTCCAGGACAGTAATGTATTTGTAAATTAACCCACCTTTTATTACTTACAGAAACTGAATCAAGAGCCAGTTCCTGGGTCTTCTCTGAGAGGAACATAGAGTTAACTGGTTCTGTCAAGGTAAATATTCATTCTGAGAAGCAGCGGTACTGGTCTCATACCCTCATGGATGAATAAAATAATCCTGCACCTCAATTGGGTACTTGCCACAGGTTGAATACTCTTCCCCAGTGGTTTAAAACATTCTAGTCTAAGGGTTGGGAAGGTATGTTGATGGCCCCCAATGTAGGCAACTTGTGCATTGTCCAGTCACCTTGGACTTGGTATAAAGTGGCAGCTACTCAAATGTAGAGGGTTCTCAGCAGCCCTGTGGTCTTGCTTTGTTTTAGTCTGAGAGTGAGCCCTATGGTCTTTGCTGGCAATCTTGGTCATACATATATTTTCTCCTTGCAAAGTGTTAAAGCAGAATTTTCAATATACCTTGGAAGAGACATTGTTCCTTAATATACTCATAGTCTGAACAATTCTTCTTGCTAGAGTAGGACCCTGCATTATAAGGCTCTATGATTATGTGATAAATTAATTCTTTGATATCTTCAGTTTTCTTTTTTTGTTGTTGTCACTAACCATTTTTGGAGTATCTACTATGTACTCTCTTATATCTTGATAACACAAGAGGAATAATCTTTCAGCTCACTCTCTAAGCAAGGAAATGGACAGCAAAGCAGATATTCAGAATATAATACATGAGATAATGAAGCAGGGTGGGAGATGGGCAGTAGAGGAGGGTCTTTTAGCCTATGGCTACCATGAAAAACAAAAGAGTTAGAAGATGCATCAGGGTTTGGAAAACAAAATATTTTTGAAATGAAGGGAGTAAAGGGGAAGGTGACGGAGTTAAGGCTAAAGGCATAGATCAGAATTAGATTGTACAGTGTCTCTGTGACATGTTAAGGAATTTGAACTTGATTCTGAAAAGGTAAGGTGGTGTAAATGAAAAAAGAATAACACACTTGAACTCTGTAGTCAATCTGATTGAATTTTGGTGCTGCCATTATTATGTTACATCGTGCTAGTGATTACAAATAGTTCAGTTTCTGTTTCTTCATCTATAAAAATAAGCATGACAATACGTAGTTTTCAGGATCAATATGAGGGTGAGATGGCACAATTCTCATGCGACAGTAAAGGCAGGCAGGTTCTAGAGCTTTGCCATCTAAATACAGGAACAACTGCTCACATATGGCCACTTAAATTAACCAAAATTAAACGAAGAGAAAGGATTTACATCTGGGGTGTGGCAGCTGTATGTCAGGTGCCATGTGTGGCTAGTGGTTGTCATTCTGGAAAGGCCTGATAGAGAACATTCACATCACCTCAGAGAACTGTATTAGACAATGCTCATCTCTGGAAAGATGTTTCCACTGCTTTCCTCAAAGTGTCAGTATTCTAAATTATGTAATTAATCTGTTGATAGTATGTATTTTTAAAAGTTTTTAAAATGCAGTTTGGAGGAATAAGCTTAGATTAAAATTGGGTTTCCCTTTGAGTTGTCAGTCAAGAGCCAGCACATGGTGCTGTGCTGTCATGCACCAGCCACGCCACCCCTAACTCCTTCCTGCAGCCCTGCTACCCATCCTGACTCTGGGCTTGGAATTATACTTGGCTCTCTTGGAAATGGTCAGTGTGGCAAGCAGGCTGCTCCAGAGCTGAGACACAAGTTTCCCCAGGGAACTTACCCTGAGATCTGAATGGTATTCTTTATGGGATTGCCCGTAGGAGCAACTCATGCCATTTCAAATAACAGCTTAATACATCCTGTTCCCTTTACTAAGGTTATGTAACCCAGAGCATCAGGGATGATGGCCATTTCTGGTGACAGCTAGACACCTGCACTGAATTCTCAATTCACTTCAACTTAGATCACTTGCCCAGAAAGAGTGTATTAACTTCCAGTTTCTAGTTAACTTTGCTATTGCTTGGGGAGTTAGCTAAAGTTGTAAGCACAGGTCTTTTTTCCACATGGAGCAGTTATTTTCAGGATTAAAAAAATTCAGAGGGATTGTTCAGAGGACCAAAGGTATAAAACTTGGTTGGTCAATTAAAACAAATAAGTAAATAAAGATTTTTTTAATCACTTTAGGGAAGAAGAAGTGTTCTTGCTGGCAATTGTATCATGGTACTATATTACCATATAATTTATTTTGTGTACATAATTGACTGTTGCTTGGGAAGTAAGAAAGCCACGTGGAAATATTAAAAAGAAGTCAAGTGAGAGATCAGCTGGGAGAAATTAAATCCATCATTGTGTAAATATAATAAAGGGAAGGGAACCTGGCATTTATTGAGGCATTTATATGCAAATGCAGTAAGCTGCCAGAAGGGAAGTTCTCTGCACCCTGAAGTGACTTGGGGACATTTTGAAGAATTGGCAGAGCTTCATTTGGCTATGAAAATTGGTTGGGATTAAGGTAAGAAGTTAGGAAGGGTTTTGGACACCGGGAGGATTGGCAAGGTTGCAGGGATGCAAATGCACATAAGTCTAATGGGAGGTGCAGAGTGTGTTCATAGTGAGTGTGCCTGCAGGAAGCAGATGGGAATGGAATATGAAGTAGGGTTAGATGTTCAGATCTGACTAGCTAGAAAGGGGTGGGCTTTGAATACTTAATTAAGTAATATAATAATTAAGCCTAAATTGGTTTACCCATGAACTAGGGTCAGGAGGTGGGCTAATATTTGTTATGTACATTATTTCATTCTTAGAATAATCCAGTGCGTTAGTTTTAGTTTTATGTCTTCTTTCAGCATCTCTGATTCTATGACGAACCAACAGGTTAGCTTGCAAACAGGGTAATGTCTCAAGTTATCAGAGTTCTTAACTAAACATCTACCAAGTGTTAACGACCTTAAATGGCTTCAGAAGTCAACCATTAGGTGAAAAGGGCCTGTATTAGAGCAGTATGAAAGGAAGAAATAGAAAGAAGTAAATAAAAAGGAAGAAACAAGATTAAGATGGAATATTTTGGGATGTAGCATGGAACAGAAAGTATAAAATGTCCAGGGAGATTAAAATTCTGACCTTGAGCCAATGAAAGCAGTACTTAACAAAGTGAGTAACAACTAGAACGAGTTCTTGGAAGAACATGTGGATGATTGTTTTGTGCATTTTAGAATTTTACATCTCTGAAGCTAAAAGTTGAATATTTAAAAATTCTTTGCTTAGTATCTAGCAGAGAAAGCATGCATAAAATACATCAACTAGATATACTCTGCTCTTCTTACCTCCTCTTGACTCTGGGTCAGTAGGGCTGGTGAGAGGACCTAGGAGGTGTCTGGTTACTGTTAGCATGTGTGTGTGTGTGTGTGTGTGTGTGTGTGTGTGTGTGTGTGTGAGGTTGCAGAGAGGAAGGGGAGAGAGTGGCTGGACCAATGGCCCTGATACTTTCTTTCTTTCTTTCTTTTTTTTTTTTTTTTAGAATTCTCTAAGTCTTTTTTTTTTTTTTTTTTTTTTTTTTCTGGTTGTATACAAAGTATATTCACACCATTCATGACTTCATACATCATTACCCTAAGGCCCTGATACTTTTGAGGCCATGCCGGGTATTTGCAGGCCAATTGAAGTCTGTGTCTGTCTCTGAAGGAGAAAGCTTGGTTCCTAAGCACTGAAAATGTATTAGCAGAAATACATTAAATAAGCCGGGCGCGGTGGCGCACACCTGTAATCCTAGCACTTGGGAGGCTGAGGCAGGAGGATCGCGAGTTCAAAGCCAGCCTCAGCAATGGCAAGGCACTTAGCAACTCAGTGAGACCCTGTCTCTAATAAAATACAAAAAAAAAAAAGGACTGGGGATGTGGCCCAGTGGTCGAGTGCCCCTGAGTTCAATCCCCAGTACCAAAAAAAAAAAAAAAAAAAAAAAAAAAAAAAGAAATACATTAAATACCCAGCATCAAAGCTATGCTGGATGAGTGCTTTTGTTCTTATTATTTTCATGGGTGGACTTTTTAATAATAAAAATAGAGAATATCATCTAGAACTGCTCCTGCAGTATACCTGTGATGACAATGGTTTAAATACTGTCTTTGTTGCCTATATACATAGGCAATAAAATATTTATTTTCCAAGAAACAACAAATGACAAAGGAAAGGCAAACAAACTCCATTTGTGTGAATATCATAATTTCCCAGGCCCTTGTCTTAACCAATTGTCAGTACAGAAAATCATACAGGTGGTATTTTAAATACAAAAAATGCTGCAAGAGAATCCAAGGGCCACAGTTGCAAAGTACAGTGTATTGTATTCCTTAAGGGAAAAGAAAATCACTCAGTATTTTTTCTTTTTAAATTTCTCAATCAGTTGCCAATGCTTATTGAACTTTGTCTCCTGCCACACATTTCTTTAGTGAGTGGCAAATTGTGTAATAACAAGATTATGTTGCTGTCTTCCCCAGGAAGTCTGTGGAGACAACACTTCACGCATCTCTGACTGGAGCCCAGGTGATTTGGGAATGCAATGGCATCATTTAGTGGTAAAATGATTTTAATCATTAAAACAGATGAGATGGTCTATGTTAGGTCATTTTAAAAGCTATAGATTAGTTAGCCATAAATATACTGTTTAGGCTTGAATCGAGTTTTCTTCCTTCTTGTTTTTTCGTGTGTATCATTTTTAACATCTCTTGTGTCTATGGATAACAGGTTCTCAGGTGAGTGCTAAGCATGTCACTAAAAGCCTAGTGGAGTTAGGTGTGCAAAGTCAGTCGAACATATGCTGTAATGGATTTGACCTCAAACGTACTACAAAGAGAAATTACAGATAACTATCTGAACTGACTTCTGAAGCTTGTAGTTCTGATTTCCTGAGATACGGAGAGAAAAGGGAAACCAAACAGATTGGAGAAAACAACTCAGTGAGAGTGGAGTAAAGATGTGTCTGATTTTAAAAGTAAATAAAGTTACAGAAAACAATGATTTGTTCTCTAGCTCTTTTTCTATTCACTTCTTCTTGATTCTTACAAAATGTCCTTGAAATAAACAATTTGCAGGATGTTATACTTTTCCTGATCACACTGGCCTCTGTTAAAACAAATATTTGATCATTATGTAAACAAACATGTCAAATACTAGATCACTGAAACCTTAGATCCTAAACTGGTGTTGTACCTGTAGAGGTAATCTGGTTTACTAGGGCAAAAATAGTCTAAACAGTTTAGGTTAAGCCTTGAGGGATTACTGTGATGGGCATTTCAATTATTTTATTATTATTATTTTTAATCTTTTTATTTATTTATTTTTTATAATAGTAGTGTGCATTATAATTCATAATAAACATATAGAGCATCTTTTTACAAAATACTATTTGTATACAATGTATATTCGTACCATTCAAATCTTCAATCGTGCATTTAGGATAATGACATCCATCTTATTCAACCACATTTTCCTTTTTCCCCTCCACCCCCCCTTGCTCCCTCCCCTTTGACCTTTCTAGCGTTCCTCTAATCGTCCTATGTACCCCGACCCAACACCACCATGCATCAGCCTCCTTATATCAGAGAAAACATTCAATATTTGGATTTTTGAGATTGACTAACTTCACTTAGCATTATATTCTCCAACTTCATCCATTTACTTGCGAATGCCATTATTTTATTCTCTTTTATTGCTGAGTAAAATTCCATTATGTATATGTACCACATTTTCTTTATCCATTCATCAACTGAGGGACATCTAGGTTGGTTCCACAATCTAGCTATTGTGAATTGTGCTGCTATAAACATTGAAGTGGCTGTGTCACTGTAATATGCTGTTTTTAAGTCCTTTGGGAATGGACCCAGGAGTGGGATGGCTGGGTCATAGGGTGGTTCCATTCCCAGTTTTCCAAGAAATCTCCATACTGCCTTCCATAACGGTTGCACCATTTTGCAGTCCCACCAGCAATGTATGAGTGTGCCTTTTTCTCCACATCCTCTCCAACATTTATTGTTGTTTGTGTTCTTGATAGCTGCCATTCTGACTGGAGTGAAATGAAATCTTAGTTTTGATTTCCATTTCTCTAATTGCCAGCGATGTTGAGCATTTTTTCATGTATTTGTTGATTAATTGTGTATCTTCTTCTGAGAAATGTCTTTTCAATTCCTTAGCCCATTTGTTGATTGGGTTATTTGTTTTTTTGGAATTAAGTTTTTTGAGTTCTTTATATATTCTAGAAATTAGTCCTCTATCTGATGTGCATGTATTAAATATTTTTTCTCAAATAGTTGGCTCTCTATTCAACTCACTGCTGAGAAAAAGCTTTTTAGTTTGAATCTGTCCCATTCATTGATTCTTGATATTAATTCTTGCGCTACAGGATTCTTATTAAGGAAGTTGGGGCCTAAGACGACATGTTGGAAGTTGGAGCTTACTTTTTCTTCTATTAGGCATATTGTCTCTGGTCTAATTCCTAGGTCCTTGATCCACTTTGAATTGAATTTTGTGCATGGTGAGAGATAAAGGTTTAATTTCATTTTGTTGCATATGGATTTCCAGTTTTCCCAGCACCATTTGTTGAAGAGGCTATCCTTTCTCCACTGTACATTTTTGGCACCTTTGTCTAATATAAGATCGCTGAAATTATATGTATTAGTCTCTGCGTCCTCAATTCTGTACCATTGGTCTACCAGTGTGTTTTGGTGCCAATACCATGCTGTTTTTGTTACTGTTGCTCTATAGTATAATTTAAAGTCTGGTATGGTGATGCCACCTGCTTCACTTTTCTTGCTAAGGATTGCTTTGGCTATTCTGGGTCTCTTATTTTTCCAGATGAATTTCATGACTGCTTTTTCTATTTCTTTGAGGAATGTCATTGGGATTTTGATTGGAATTGCATTAAATCTGTATAATGCTTTTGGTAGTATGTCCATACTTTTTTGACAATATTAGTTCTACCTATGCAAGAACAAGGTAGGTCTTTCCATCTTCTGAGGTCTTCTATAATTTCTTTTTTTAGTGTTCTATAGTTTTCATTATAGAGGTCCTTCACCTCTTTCGTTAAGTTGATTCCCAGGTATTTTATTTTTTTGATGCTATTGTAAATTGGGTAGTTTTCATCATTTCTCTTTCAAAGGATTTGTCACTGATGTACAAAAATGCCTTTGACTTATGGGTATTGATTTTGTATCCTGCTACTTTGCCAAATTCATTTACTAGTTGTAAAAGTTTTCTGGTAGAGTTTTTTGGGTCTTCTAGGTATATTATCATGTCATCAGCAAATAGTGCTAATTTGAGCTCTTCTTTTCCTATCTGGATCCTTTAATTTCTTTCGTCTGTCAAATTGCTCTAGCCAGAGTTTCCAGTACTATGTTAAATAGCAGTGGTGAAAGGGGGCATCCCTGTCTTGTTCCAATTTTTAGAGGGAATGCTTTCAATTTTTCTCCATTTAAGATAATGTTAGCGTGGGGCTTTGCATAAATAGCTTCTATGATGTTGAGATATGTTCCTGTTATTCCTAGTTTTTCTAGTGTTTTGAACATAAAGGGGTGTTATATTTTGTTGAATGCTTTTTCTGCGTCTATTGAGATGATCATATGGTTCTTATCTTTAAGTCTATTGATGTGATGTATTATGTTTATTGATTTCCAAATGTTGAACCAACCTTGCATCCCTGGGATAAACCCCACTTGATCATGGTGCACTATCTTTTTGATATGTTTTTGAATTCAATTTGCCAGAATTTTGTTGAGGATTTTTGCATCTATGTTCATTAAAGATATTGGCCTGAAGTTTTCTTTTTTGGCTGTGTCTTTGCCTGGCTTTGGAATTAATGCAATATTGGCCTCATAGAAAGAGTCTGGGGGAGCTCCTTCTTTTTCTATTTCTTTAAATAAGTTGAAGAGCATTGGTATTAGTTCTTCTTTAAAGGTCTTGTAGAACTTGGCTGTGAACCCATCAGGACCTGGACTTTTTCTTGTTGGTAGCTTTTTGATGGCATCTTCTATTTCCTCGATTGAAATTGATCTGTTTAAATTGTGTATAGCCTCCCGTTCTAGTTTGGGAAATTCGTACAACTCTAGAAATCTGTCGATTCATTCAGTATTTTCTATTTCATTAGAGTACAAGTTTTCAAAGTAACTTCTAATTATCTTCTGTATATTTGAGGTGTTTGTTGTGATATTTCCTTTTTCATCATGGATGTTATAAATTTGAGTTTTTTCTCTTCTTTTTGATAGCATCGCTAAGGGTCTGTCAATTTTATTTATTTTTTCAAAGAACCAATTTTTAGTTTTGTCAATTCTTTGAATTGTTTCTTTAGTCTCAATTTCATTAATTTCAATTCTGATTTTAATTATTTCCTGTCTTCTACTACTCTTAGTGTTGATTTGTTCTTCTTTTTCTAGTGCTTTGAGGTGTGATGTTAAGTCGTTTATTCATTGGGTTTTTTTTTTTCTTTTAAGGAATGAACTTAGTGCAATGAATTTTCCTCTTACTACTACCTTCATAGTGTCCCAGAGATTTCTGTACGACATAACTGCATTTTCCTTTACCTCTAGGAATTTTTAAATCTCCTCCTGATGTCTTCTTCAACCCCTTGTTCATTCAGTAGCATGTTGTTTAGCTTCCAGTTGTTAGAATTTTTTTTTTTGTTGTTGTTTCTTGTTTTGTCATTGATTTCCAATTTCATCCCATTATGGTTTGATAGAATAAGGGTAGTATCTCTACTTTTTTATATTTGCTGAGATTTGCCTTGTGGCATAATATATGGTCTATTTTGGAGAAGGAGCCATGTGCTGCTGAGAAGAAAGTGTAATCACTCACTGAGGGATAAAATATTCTGTATATGTCCGTTAGGTCTAAGTTATTAATTGTTTTAATGAGACCTACAGTTTCTTTATTTAGCTTTTGTTTAGATGATCTATCCATTGGTGAGAGAGGGTGTGTTGAAGTCCCCTAGAATAATTGTGTTGTGGTCTATTTTACTCTTGAACTTGAGAAGAGTTTGTTTGATGAATGTAGGTGCCCCATTATTTGGGGCATATAGATTTATAATTGTTATATCTTGTTGATGAATGGTTCCCTTAAGTAGTAAGAAATATCCATCTTTGTCCCTTTTGATTAGCTTTGGCTTGAAGTCTACCTTATTTGATATGAGAATGGAAACCCCTGCTTGCTTCCGCAGGCCATGTGAGTGATAAGACTTTTCCCATCCTTTCACCTTCACTCTCTTGATGTCTTTTTCTATGAGGTGGGTTTCTTGGAGACAGCAAATTGTTGGGTCGTTTTTTTAATCCAGTCTGACAATCTGTGTCTTTTGAATGGTGAGTTTAGGCCATTAACATTCAGGGTTAATACTGAGATGTGATTCTTATTCCCATTCATTTTTATTTGTTTATGGTATTTAACTTGATTTGTTTTCTCCTCTGGTTGGTATTTCCTTTAGTTTAATATCTCCCTTTGTTGATTTTCATTGTTATTATTCTTTTCTTCTTCGTGGAATATTTTGCCCAGGATGTTCAGAAGTGCTGGCTTTTGAGTTGTGAACTCTTTTAACTTTTGTTTGTCCTGGAAGGTTTTTACTTCATCTTCAAATCTAAAGCTCAATTTTGCTGGGTATAAGATTCTTGGTTGACATTGCTTTTCTTTCAGAGCTTGAAATATGCTATTCCAGGATCTTCTAGCTTTTAAAGTCTGGGTTGAAAAATCTGAACGTAGTCTCATTGGTTTCCCCCTATATGTAATCTGCTTCCTTTCTCTTGTAGCTTTTAATATTTTCTCCTTGCTCAGTATATTAGGCATTTTCATTATAATGTGTCTTGGTGTGGATCTGTTGTGATATTGTACGTTGGTGTTCAGTAAGCCTCTTAAACTTGGTTTTCCCATTCATTCCTCAAGTTTGGAAAATTTTCTGCTATTATTTCATTGAATACATTACTGATTCCTTTGGCTTGGAACTCTGCACCTTTCTCCACCCCAGTCACTCTTAAATTTGTTTTTTTTATGTTGTCGCATATTTCTTGAATGTTCTGTTCTTGATTTCTTATAATTTTTGTTGTGTAATCTACATTTTTCTCCAGGGTATATATTTTGTCTTCGTTATTTGAGGTCCTTTCTTCCAAGTGGGTTAATCTGTTGGTGATGCTTTCAATTGAACATTTAGTTTGGTTTATTGCTTCTTTCATTTCCAGAATTTCTGTTTGGTTTCTCTTTAGAACCTCTATCTCCCTATTGAAGTAATCTTTTGCTTCCTGTATTTGTTTTTGGAGTTCTTTGTCAAAATGATCTTTTACCACTTGTATTTGCTCCCTTATATCATTTTTGAGTTCATTATTAAGTTCCATAAACATTTGGAATACGTAATTTCTGAATTCCATCTCTGGCATTTGACCAACTGTGCTTGCCATGGAATCTTCTGAGGAGATATGTTGATTTGTTTGAGTCACTTTCTTCCCTTGTTTCTTTATATTGCTTGTGTGATTTTTCTTCTAGCACTGTGAAACCTTGACTATTTCATTTTTACCTTAATCCTTATGATACTCCTGAAGTACAATGCTATCAGATCCCCTTATAAATACATTACACTTTAAAATGAAACACTTACTATTCAGATAATCCAAGTTTGATCACAATATACAGATTTAGTTAACTCAGATATTGTCTCCAATTTACTCTGTATGTTTGTGATGGGTTTTATAGTTTCAAGTGTTGGACACAGAGGTGATAAGTTTAGGATGAAGGAAGTGAGGGTATTGGGTTGATCTTTCTTAGGAAGTGTGAAAAGAGAATTCTATGGAAGTTGTTTAATATCATCAGACAAGAGAGGAAAGAGAGTGAACGATTTAGTGGAAAGACTGATTTATATATACGCCAAGCTTATGCAACTGTTGAGAGAAGAAAAAAAGAAAGATGGAAAAGCAAAAAAGAAAAGAAGAAGAAAGAGGAAAAATAGAGAGAGATGCCAAAGAAGTAGGGATTAATGTAAAAGAGAGGAAAGAGAAAGTGAGAAAAAAAGAGAGAATAAATTATATATCACACTGCTTTGCTGAATAATTTAGTTGCCCCATTTCTCGAAATCTCAATTTCTGTGTATAACTTGTTTTCTCCTCTGTTGAGAATGCAATGGTAGGGTGTAAATAGGAAAGATGAGGGAAGAAGAAAGGAGACAAAAGTGAGAAGGAAGAAAATAAATAAAGAAAAGAGGAATAAAAGCGAACAAACAAACCCACAATGAAACAACAACAACAACAACAACAAAGAAAACCAAAGTAGAACCCAGGAACAAATCTCAGGAACAAATCTCAGTCAAACAGCACCCTGTGAAGTCCTTCTGTTTTTCCTTTCAGTTAAGCCAGTTGTCCTGGATCACATCCAGGCAGTTACCTACCGAGAACCTGGGAAGCTTGCAGACCGGGGCTTGTTCTCCTGCTGTCCTGTTGTGGGATCACCTTTCTGCGTTTGGCGGGCTGGAAAGTCTGCCAGTGGGGGCCTACCTGGGAAGCTGGCAGGCTGGGGCTTTTTCCACTGGGGTTCCGTGCTGGGATGGTGTCTCCACGGTGGACAGGCTGGGAAAGTCCTCTGTAGGGCCTAGCTGTAAAGCTTGCAGGCCGGGATTTTTTCTGCTGGGCTCCTGCGCTGGGATCGCCTCTCTCCATTTCAATTGTTTATGATTGATTTTGCTATAGTGCTAAAGACAAAATGTTTAGACTTCTAAATATTATCTAAATTTGCAGGTATTATGAAATAGTAAGCATTATTTTTTATTTTAATTAATTACTTTTTGGTACCAAGGATTGAACCCAGGGGAGTTCAACAATTGAGCCACATCCCAAACCTTAAAAAAAGTTTTTTTTCAATTAAAAAAAATTTTAAATTTGTTTTAATTAGTTATACATGACAGTAGAATGCATTTATGTACTTTGATATTTTTTACATAGATGGGATATAATTTCTCATTTTTTTGAGTGTACATGTTGTAGAATCACATTGGTCATGCAGTCACACATATACATAAAGTAAAACTATCTGTTTCATTCTATTATCCTTCCCATCCTCACATCCCCTCCTCTCCCCTCCCTTTATTTCCCTCTACTTAATCTAAGGTAATGCTATTCTTCTCTAGTGTGCTGCATGCCACCCCCTCCCTGTGAATTAGCATCTGCATATTAGAAAAAACATTTGGCCTTTGGTTCTTTGGGATTGGCTTATTTCAGCATGGTAGTCTCCAGCTGCATTTATTTATTGGCAAATGCCTTAATTTCATTCTTATTTAAGCTGAGTAATATTCCCCCAACCCTTTTTATATTTTATTTTGAGTCAGGGTCTCGCTGAGTTGCTTAGGGCCTTGCTAAGTTGCTGAGGCTGGCTTTGAACTCAAAATCCTCCTGCCTCAGCCTCCAAAGCGACTGGAACTACAGGTTGTGTACCACAATGCCCGGCTGCATTGTGTTTTATAACTAATGACTAGTATTTGTTTTAGAGCTAGCTGGGCTGAAGCCTGAAGTATGTGATCAGGAAACAACTCTGAACTCAGTGGCCTGAATGGAGTTCATATCTGTGATCTCTGTCTTGTTATCCATGCCCATAAACAACATGTTCTAATCAGATAGATAGGCCATAGGAATTTTGTGTGCATACTTTCACACATATGAACACAAACACAAACAAGACCTCCCTGTTTGAACAATTATTCAAATGTTGTTAGAAGAGTGACTACAGAAATTATATAGATTATATGATTTTGGATTTGGCTAGTGTGTGTGTGTGTGTGTGTGTGTGTATGGCAAGATTGTTAATAAAAAAGGAAAGAACACTATATATACACACACACAATAGCCAAATCCAAAATAATATACTCTATATTTTGTATGTATATATACATGTGCGCGCACACACACACACACACACACACACACGTCTAAATACTAAGGGATGATGGGAATAACAGCAAAAAGTCCACTTGCCATAGAAAACAGTTTTGTTCCAGACAAGGTGGAGATATATTAATTACATAGATTAAATTTGAGGTGACAATGAATTTTGACTTTTTTTCTTCCTTTTAGAATTGTTTTCTTCAGTAGTGGAATGTCTGGGTTTCCACAAAAAAAATTTTTGAAAACACTCTACCTAGTTGCAGCAGTACATTCTTATAAGTGTCAGATGATATACCAGTGATTATAGTTGCTATGCTGAACAGTTATTTCTAAACAATGCTTGCAAAATACTCTACTGTGTAATTTGTTGGTGTAGTTACAAACCTACTGATGGCACCCTTTAGAAAAATGTTTCTTTACAATTAACTCCCACAGTGAAGATGGAGCAAAATGATTTCCAAGTTGTCTTATATTGTACTTCTCTTTTCTGCTTCTTAGGGTTTTCCCTCCTGTTGTTTAGAGTCTGAGACCAGCACAAATATAAGATCATGCCAGAAGTGTGATGACTGTCATGAGGCACAGTTGTGTGTGTATGCCGAATGTCAAGCCCTAAGTTACCAGGTTTGCATTTTAGTTCATAAATGATTGGAGCCAAAATGCTGAGTGTACTATGGTGGGCCTGAATTTACTGTTGCTAAAATAAACAAATAAGCAGTAACAACCTGGAATAAAGGGAATGTTTTATATAACTGCCAACAAAAATATTCAATGTTGTAAAACAGCAATGTGAAGGCACACATATTTACAACTAATATTATTTGGATATTTTTTTTTTTTTTTTTTTTTTTTGTGTGTGTGTGTGTGTGTGTGTTTCTTGGTCTGTTTTGGAGACTCAGGGGCAAAGAAGCCACAGTATGTATAGAAACATCTCAAACTTATGGTTTGTGATTGTGTTTTATTTATTTATTTATTTATTGCATTTCTGAGAATGAAGCTACTCAGCTCCAATCATTATCGTTTTGCTGGATTTTAAAAGTGCTTTCCCTTGTTTTATGGAACACACCAAGCTGAGTGCAGCAGCATGAGTGACTTCATATCTGTGGGGTGGGAAGTTGAAGCCATTGAACACTCTGAATTTGCCCAGTGTGTCTCAGTGGCAGAACCCCTTGTGCTACGTGCGTGTGTGCTATTCCACTGTGAAAATGCAATGTTCAATAGCTCTCTGTGTTTCTCATTTCATACCTATGGTGAAGAGGCTCAGTGGCTGCCCGTTGAGTTTCATTGTGAAGCACATACAGACAGTCTAGTTCAAGGTTCTTTAAAAGGCACAGAGGAAGGAAACTATGTTTCTGCTTATTTTTCCTATTTTATATGCATTTCTTTCCTTTAAAAATATATGTTTTGCACAATTAGTCCAATATGATATTATTGTAATTTTAATGCAGGTAAAACACATGAAAATTTTCACAGAAGAAATATACCTGAAGGCTACTCTATGCTACTCAAGCAGTATATATAAATGAACTTGTCATACTTTTTCTAGTTGCTTCTGAATAAATGCTAAGTTTGGTTCATATTTGAACCTATAATAAAAATATCAGGCAGTCAGAGAATTGCACTTGCATATTGTGTGTGTGTGTGTGTGTGTGTGTGTGTGTTTTCTAAACTCTTCTAAGAATCTTTTAATTTACTCTTTTGAAGGCTTTGTCGGTCAGTCTCAGTCTGTGAAATCTCAAGGGACTAGCAGAAAGATAACTCTACAAACAATATTTTTAAATCCTTCAAAACATTAGGAAATGTCTTGAAATAATTAGCTTACGTTTCATAGTACATTTGTTAAAATGGTTAACCACTGAATGGAGAAATGTGCTGGTTACTTTATAAGTGGTTTTTGGCAAATGATTTGTCTCTCCACAATTATACTTGTGTCATTGTATAGAACAGGACATATCTCACAATACAGTTTTAGATAGTAAGAAAGAAGGAACCTCTTTAATCATTAAGTGAAAAGATGTCTTCTTCTGGAAGCAGAGAAATTATATGCAACTTTTTTCTTCTTTTATGTGGTCCCCCCCTCTTTCTTTTTGTACTGGAGATTGAACTCGGCATTCTACCACTAAGCTACATCCCCAGCCCTTTTTTGTTTTTTGAGACAGGGTCTCACTAAGTTGCTGAGGTTGGCCTCAAACTTGTGATTGTCCTGCCTGAGCCTCCCAAGTTGCTAGGATTACAGGCTGTGCCATTGTACCCCGTGACATTAACTTTCTTGCAAGAGAAATGTAATTGTGTATTACATTACTGAGTATGTAATGGAATTACTTGTGAATGTAAATTATGAATATTACATGAACTACAATTGCTTAAAAAGAAAATCATGACTAATCTGAGAATAGAAGGGGAAAAGGGAATGTACAAACAATGTAGAAGTGGGGTACAGCTTTAAATGGAGAACCAGTTATAGTAATGCAAAGCGAGTCTATTTTCTTTCTGAAAATGTTTCAATTTCATATGTAATTTCTAAAAATGAATAAAAAAGATATTAAGTTTTGTCCCTTCATTTCAGAGGATGATCCAAAATAAAAAAAAAAAAATTGATGAGAATGAGATTCTTTTGTGTAGAAGAAGTTTGACTTGAAAGAAATCTTTGCTCATAAGTACAGTTGAAATTTGAGTACATTCATATAGAAATTCTCTAGAAGCCAGTTGTAGACATTTTAACCACACCAATCACAATTTACAAAGTGAATCATAATATGCTAATAGATTACTTATAAGGCAAGATTTACTAATAAAGAAGGAAATAACACTTTGATAATTGATGTTGATCATTGGATATATGTCCCTATAAACTTTGAATTACATTTGCTTTAAAAATAAGCAAAAAAGTAGTAAACATATGGATAAATTTAAAAATGAAATGCAGATGCCTGGATAGGAATGAGTAGTATGGAAAAAAAAAATCCACAGCTGATCAGAAACAAATGTTAAGATGTATGTGTCTGGCTCTTTTTAGATTTTCCTGATTACTAAGTCAAATAATTAAACAGGTTTGTGAATGTAAGCATAAATTACATTCATCATTGTGGTACTTTTGTGAAAAATACAATTGCCGTTATGTTCCAAGGTTAATGTTAAGAGCAGATGTAAAAGGGATAAGCCAGAAAAAATGTCTTTTTCTACATTAGTCAGAAAATTCTTAGGATATTGTGCTCCATCTTGTTTCTTGTGCTTTTAAGTTATGTAGATAAAGAAGATAAGTTAGAAAGAGAATTTCATAGATGCTTAGGTTGGGAAAAGGTCAGGTGAACTGAAACTGTTAAGTGATATAAAGGTTTTATGTGGTAAATGCATGGTAATTTTTTCTGACATCCATAAACCAAACTACTCATTAGTTCATAGAGCATTTATGGAAGTCTAATGTACTGGTACTTTGCTAAGCATTGTGTGGGGTCCAAAAAAATTCTCAGCTGTTCCTGTCCTAGAAGGAGTTTGCAGTCTTGTCATGGAAGACCAATATAATAAGCATTAAATAATTAAACATAAAAATGTATGTGTTCTTTATTATAAAAGCAATAGGCTTTAAGAGAAAGATATATTAGTGTGATTTGCTGGAGAGGGCTTCTTGGAGACAGGTTTACTTGGGGTTTCAATATGAAGAAGATTTGGAATGACAGTAGAGAATAGAGCTTTTTGGAGAGAGATGTAAAGTGGAAAGAGAATGTGTGCAGGCAAGGGGACAAGAGCATGGTAAAATGTTTGTATTGATTACAACCTGATATAAACACAGTGCTTAATTCTGATGTTTCATATTTGTTTCTTTTGGGATTAATGTATTGTGCAGTCAACCAACATGTTTACCAATGCTGAATTTTTAAATGAAAAAAAAAATGCTGGTCTTAGTATATTAGAATTGAAGATGACCTTAAATGTGTGTCATTTTCTTATTTTACATATGAAATTTAGAGAAATTAATTTAATTGATGAAGGCGGCGATCCACCTTGTTTGTCTTAGGGTAGGGACTAAAAGTCAGATCTCCTGGGTCTAGGCTGGTATTCATATGGTTAGAACCTGCTGGGATTCCTTCAGTGAAATGAAGAGACAACTTTGATTCTGTTTTTAAAGACTCCTTGGGTAATTTCTAAGCAAAAGTGATGAAATTTGCAAGCAATTGCTTGCTGACTGTGGGTGTTTATGAACTTAATCCACTGAGATTATTCAGGGTGAAAGTTCCTTCTGTTGTTAGTGAAACTCTTAATCAAGCATTCTGGAGGTTGTCATCAGAGCAAAGAAAAACGAGTTTTAGATTTTTTTTTATTGATACACATTGACTTTTTAACCCTACTGATTGACAAAGTCACTGAAGGTATGTTCTTTCTTGCATGGCTCCGGCCCTGGCTGCATTCCATAATCATGTCAAAGGTGCTTTACATTCTGCTGCAGCTGCCATTTTTCACTAGCTGGCAATGTGCTTGCCTGTCCATTAATGTTTTAGAAAATGATTAATCAGTTCTCCCACCCCATACTGAAAAAGGGGGAGTTTCAAATTGTTCATAAATGCACAGGGAAAACCTTATGAACAGGAGGGCTGAGTGACCTCTTTTGGTCCAGTAGCCCCATTTTTGCACTTACTTCCCCCTGAAACAATCAATTTTTCTTGTGATAATGTGGAAAACTGTATAAGAATGTATAAAAATGTATAAGAGAAAATGCAAAATTAAATGTCACTCATCAATGTGTGTACTTATACTTTTAATGTTATTTTTTACAATTCAAATTAAGACCAAGAGATATAATGGCCTACCTTTTAAAGTTTTTGAGTGGATTCAGTTTTTTAAAATTTATGTTAATAATGTCAAATGCTATTCTAAGAATCATTCCCTTGAGCCTGCCCATCTGTTATGTGAGAAGAATGACCTTCCTTGTTCTTCTTCATTGGTAGAATTTTTTTCCTTGATTGGATTAAAAAAAGAAGGAAGAAAGAAAGAGGAAATAAAAACAGCTTTCTTTCATTTAAAATGGTTAACAGACAACATATATATACATATACACATACATACACATACAGGGAAGAAAATTGTTCTTTTCACAACATACATCATATCCTTAAATTAGTATTATAGGTCACTTTAGGGCATTGATATGTATATTGCATGAAAAGGGTAGAAAATGAAAGGTAAAATTATGAAAAGATGGTCACAGAGTGATTTCAGAAATTATTTAAAAATATTTTTATACTTTAAGAGAATTTAATTATGCTAAGTTGTTTGAAATCTTTACTACTGAACAACTTGAAGAATTGCTATTTTTTAATTAAATGCACTTCAGTTGATAAAATCACTTTATTGATTATATTCTTTATAGATAGAACAGTAGTCACCAATTAATTCTGTAACAAATCCCATGAAATGGATGAGATGGGGTCATGTAATAATTACTGGTGAAATGACAGTATTTTATTTTTGAACTAATTTTTTGTATTATTTTTATTCACATTTTGGTTTCTTTAGAAAGAGAGTTATCTAGAATGGATAAATTTTCAGGCCAAATATTTGTGTTTTTCTATGATATTTTCTTTAGTTTTCTGGGAGACTGGGTAAATTTCCAGTACCTCAAGTTTCCTATCTGTAAGCTAGGAGGAGAAAGATATAATGTAAACATACATAAAATATACATATGTAAAAGATTTTGAAATGTAAGATGTAAGACAATGTATATACTATTAGTATATGTGTCTGAGTTAGTTTTAGGACATTTTCCAATCATTCTTTTTCAGAGTGTTTTTTCAGTCATTCCTTTTTTCACACTCTGAAGTGCCTCTTCTCAATGCTCATATTTTCTTTCTTTTATTTCCTGTAACCATTTTGTGTCCTGCCTTTGGCCTTACTTTTGCCATTGGAAGCTATGAAGATTTCTTCTCTATGAATGTTCCACAGCCTCAGTGATCTTTGCCCCTTCACTGACTTAGGTAGTCACCAGCATCCTTAAGGATGGCTTTTAATCTCTTTGAATGACAGTGGTGTGTTTGGACTTAAATTTTTGTCTTTAGGTTATCATCCAATACCATGTCCTTGAACTTCTTTTGTGGCTATGCATCAAATCCAACTATGGTGTGTGGGTACAGTTGGATAAAGGGATTGTGCTTTATGTAAATGTGAACATCTCAAAATCACGTGGGACATTATGGGTTTAGTAAAACACATTTTAGAGTTCAAAGAACCAAACTGATTTTATTTTTTAAAGTAACATTGTGAAATTATGATGCTCTGGAAAAATCTAGAGACCAGAGACAGGTCTAGAGAGTCTGGCTCTTTTGTAACCCTATGAACAACAGGCATGGTGACTCTGCATATGGTGCATACTTGATGTGTTTGTCTTTGATCTATTCTGTTAAGGAATTCAAGATGAGTGTGTTGTCCGACCCATCTAGGAGAGGCACTGAAGAGCCACAGGGAAATTAAAATAGAGATTTATTCTCAAGGCAGCTCTTGCTGAACTTGTGGCTGCCCTGACTAATCCTAGTATTTTTATTTGTGAAGAGCTTCTATAGATAATTCTTTCACATATTCTTCTATTTGCTTATTAATTTGAAAATATCTATTGAGGACCTACTATAAATAAGTTACTGTTCAAGGTGCTAAAAAGATATAGCAATGTAAAGGGAGGCTTATAATATAGAATTAGGTAGGAGATTATTTCTGATTTGTTTTTTGTTAGGGAAATTGTATTTCATGTCCATGTGAACTTTGCAACTCGATTGTGACAACAAATTTCTGGCAGTAGATAAAAAGGAACTGTTTTCTTGAATTTCTTGATGCATTTAGAATCCACAATAAAGTTGCATTTAAATGATTTTTGAAAATTTCCTCTGTGAATTTTTTAATTTATATGCCTACTTACAATTTTCACTATGTAATATTTAAGAGCTACAAAAGTATGTAACATTTTTATACATTATTAAAAAAGCACAATAATAAACAACCATGAACACATGCATCGGGGTTGATTATGAGTGGGTGCATACTTTACTGTTCGCTTAGGTTGTTTCTGGCTGTTTCTGTTCTATTTGATTTGGGATTTATGTCCTACTGTTTGCTAAATACTTCGGATAATCCAGCATCACCACCCAACTCTTGAGCAAGGACATCATCTGTACCATTGGATATATCTTTTGTTCTCTCCCTATGCAGATTCCCTTACCTAGAGGTACATACTGTTATGTGTATGTAATTTCTTTGCTTTTTAATAAATGTTTTGCAACATAGGTTGTATCATCCCTAAAGCAAAGGGGGACAGTAAAACACCATGTCTCTGAATGCCTTCTCTCTATAACCCCCAAACTCTCCAAGTTAAGGGAACAATGAGAACAGCCCAGATACATACTATCTTGAAGGACACTGGCTCTCTCTTATGCTCACTGGGAACTAGGACAAGTTAGTGTAATCTGTAGAGGCTAATTTCTTGCATGTATGCTGGGACAGTTACTACTTGGAATGCTGGTCACACAAGCTAACCAGGCAAGCTAATTCTAATGATGTCACTGCTTCCGCAGCAGAAGACATAAAAGTTCTCTTTGAGTGGAGATGGGTGCAGAACTGAGGCCACTGTGGAAAGGAGATATGTGTCACTTTTCTAGCTGGCTGCCACTGGACAAAACACCATGAAGGAAAGAAGGCACTGCTTGGCAAAGCACCATAAGTACCAGGAAGGACAGAGGTGCTGTCAGGCTGTATCATTGAATTCTTGGAGCGGTATGTGATAAAGCTTACAAATAAGCTTTCCCCAATTAACCTTATGGACATCTGGCCTCTCTGTAACTTACCCCACTGCTCTGGTACAACTGGGCTGTTGACAAAACAATTATATCTATATCTCCAAACAAGGAATTTAGTTTTCTTGGTTTGAGTTTTGTAAAAATTGTAAGTCTTGTCTATATCTTATGCTGCTTGCCATTTTTACACAGTATCCTGAGGTTCACTGGTATTGTTTGGTAGAGTAGTTCATTCTTTCTCACAGTGCTCTGCAATGCCACTTCTGCCATAAATCACATTTCCTTACACCTAAGAATCTGTTTCTGAGCTTTTTATTCTGATCCACTAGGTAAAAATTTCTTTTGAAATCCCCTGCTTTCATATTACATTATCATAATTGACCTTTAGAAGTGTTGGAATCCAGTAGGATAAGACTCCTATTTTGTGTTTATTTCCTCAAGAATATCTTGGTTTTTCTTGAGATTCTGTTATTCTGTAAAATTTTCAGGATCAGTTTCTCAATTTACTTGAAATCAAAAGTTGGAATATAAATAAAATTGTATTCAATCCAAGAACGATTTTGGAGGAAGTTTATGCTTTATAAAGTTCAGCCTTCTTTGTATCAGTCAGCGTCCAATCAGAAAAACAGAACCACCAGAAGATATTTACTAAGACATTTATTGCAAGGAATTGGCTTACAGGGTTTTGGGGCTGGAGAGGTAAGCCCAAGTCACAGGGCAGGTTATCAGGAAGGGCAGCTGGTACTCTTGGGACAGACTGAAGATATTCTACATATGGAATTTATTTTTCAGCAAAGTATCCATTTCACTCCAAAGGCCTTTTAACTGATTTAATCAGGATAACCAAAACATGTAAGGTAATGAATCTCCCTTGCTTAAAGTCAATTTATTATGGACTTTCAAAATTTATTCACAGCAGCACCTATGTTACTAAGTTTTATTAAATAATTAAACACGGGGCTGGGGTTGTGGCTCAGCGGCAGAGCGCTCGCCTTGCATGTACGCGGCCTGGGTTCGATCCTCAGCACCACGTAAAACATAAATGCATTGCATTGTGTACAACTAAAGTAAATAAGTAAATATTTAAAAAAAATAATTAAATACTGCATACTAGATTGTAAAACTCACCATCATGCTGGTCACTGACATGGTTTCTCCATTATTTATTTATATTTATATTTCCATAGTTAATTCCTTTCATTTTCTCTTAAAAAAATTTTAGTTGTAGATGGACACAATACTTTTTTTTTTTAATTGATTGATTCTTATGTAGTGCTGAGGATCCAACCCAGTGCCTCACACATGCTAGGCAAGTGCTCTACCACCGAGCTGCAATCCCAGCCCAGTTAATGCCTTTCCTTAAACTAATTTTCTCCATAGAGGTCTGTTTTTAAATTTGCATTTTCTAGCAGTAACATCTTTTGGTGCAGGAAAATACAATCAATTTTTATATTTGGATATAATTTTTAAAACTTTTCCAAAGATTCTTTTGGGTATTTTAGGCATGTATTTATAACATTTGTAAGAATACCAATTTTCTGTTTTCTCTTCATTGCTTATATTTAAAAAAAAATTACCAATTATATTTGATAAAATTTACTCTATGTGGTGAACAGTTCTATGACTCTTGACAAAAGTATAAAGTCATTTGTTTATTACTACAATCAAAATAAGAAACTGTTTCCTCATCCTCCAAAATTTCTCTGTGAACACATCTATTCCAATTATTCCCTACTTCCACAAACCCTGGAAATCACTGATCTGTTTTCATCAGTTGTGCCTTTTTTTAAGAATGTTACACTAACGAAATCTCAATGCATGTGACTAGAAGTTATTATTTGTCTTACTGAAATGCCTATGAATATTTATTTTACTTTATTTTTTATTTGATATTTTTAGCTATACATGATAGTAGAGTATATTTTGACATATTTATTCAAACATGGAGTACATATTATTCTAATTAGGATACCAGTCTTATGGTTGTATATGATGTGGAGATTCACTGTGATGTTTTCATATATGTAAGTGGGATATGTCAGATTTATTCCACTGTCTTTCTTATCCATAGCCCTCCTTCATTTGATTCATTATGATTTGTCTAATCCACTGAACATTTTTTACCTCCTTATCCCCTTTTTGTGTGTTAGCATCCACATATCAGAGAGAATATTTGACCTTTCACTTAGCATAATAGTTTCCACATCCATCCATTTACCAGCAAAAGTCACAAAGCCATTCTTTTTATGGCTGAGTAATATTTCATTATGTCTATATATTACATTTTCTTTACCCTGTCATATGTTGAAGGGTACCTAGGTTGGTTCCATAGGTTGGCTATTGTGAATTGAGTTGCTATAAACATTGATGTGGCCACTTCACTATAGTATGCTGATTTTAAGTTCTTTGGTTATACACTGAGGAATGGGATAAACTAGTCAAATGGTGGTTCCATTCCAAGTTTTCTGAGGAGTCTCCATGCTGCTTTCCAGAGTGGTTGCACCAATATGCAGTACCACCAGCAATGTATGAGTGTACCCTTTTCCCCACATCCTTGCCAGCATTTATTGTTGCTTGTATTCTTTTTTTTTTTTTTTTTTTGAGGTAAAAGCTGATTTTTATTAATTCAGTTATTTAATCTCTATCAAAGCCTTTACTACTGCATTATTTCTTTTATTTAAGAACAAACCTTGAAAAGGCATGGTTTTACAAACAACTTAATAAATGATGCTATGGTCTGCAATTTATTCCTACTTGAAAAGGTTGAAAGAATTATTTCTCATAAAAAACACAATATAACTATATGGAACATTTTTTGAAAGATGACTAATGAATAAAACCAAGTCTTTGCCTCTTAATAAGTAGTATAAAATGTTAAAAATATACAGTGTGTTACCAAATGCTGGGTGTTGATTGTATTCTTAATTGTTGCCATTCTGACTAGAGTGAGATGAAATATGAGTGTAGTTTTAATTTACATTTCTCTGATCGCTAGAGATGTTGAATATTTTTTTCATATATTTGTTGACTATTCATAGTGCTTCTTGTGTGAAGTGCTTGTTTAGTTCCTTTCCCATTTATTGATTGGGTTATTATTATTTTTTTCATATTAAATTTTTTGAGTTCTTTATATTTCCTGGAGAGTAATGCTCTATCTGAGGTGCAGGTGGCAAAGATTTTCTCCTATTCTGTAGGTTCTTTCTTCATGCTCTTGATTATTTCCTTTGCTGTAAAGAAACTTTTTAGTTTGAAACCATCCCATTTATTGATTTTTGATTTTATTTGTTGCACTTTAGGAGTCTTGTTGAGGAAGTTGATTCCTAAGTTGACATGATGAAGAGTTGGGCCTACTTTTTCTTCTAGTAGGTACAGGGTTTGTGTCTAATGCCTAGGTCTTTGATCCACTTTGAGTTGAGTTTTGTGCAGGGTGAGAGATAGGAGTTAAATTTTATTCTGCTACATATGGATTTCCAGTTTTCCCAGCACAATTTTTTGAAGAGGCTGTCTTTTCTCCAATGTATGTTCATGGTGCCTTTGTCTAGAATGAGATAATGTTGTGTTGTGAACTGATCAATACAATCAATAAGTTATAGGTATAGGTTATAGACTATAGAAATAAGATTTTGATAAGCAAGATAAGGCAATAGAAATGAGCAACTATAAGACATAGCATTTAAGCCATAAGAAATATGATAAGGTGATAAGGATAAGTTAGGAGGTACAGATACATATAGGTATAAGAAGTTAACATAGGCATAGCTAAAGTTAAATCAATATAGCCATAAGCAAATATAGTAGCATGATCACATAGCTTTGCATAGGATAAGGACATAAGGTTTAAAGATATTAGTAGTAAAATGATAGGTAAATATGTGTGTAGGCCATAAGTTACTAATGGTGGTTGTGTAAAGCAATTGCTGTGGTAAAATTACTTGATCACTTGTAGCAGTTCCCTCCTTGTTGGAGCAATGAGAATGGAGTCCCTATGGCTATACGAGCAAACAAGTGTGGCCATAGGGACTCCATCTTAGCTGTTCTAGACTCCATCTTATTTTTTCTCTTACTGCTCCTGTGAGAAGACTGCTGCATGACCAATTTCTGAGAAAACAAAATGAGAGTTGTTTCCTGCTAAATTCTAAAAAATATATTGTTTTCTGTACTTTGTACCCCACAAAATGTACTTGGCCCAGGATATGGTCTTGGTGACCTATGTGACTGTGAAGTAGATTTTTGCCCCCTCTGACCACCTGCTCTATGATTATCTAACACCTGCTCAAACCCAAGATGCGGTTGTCTGAATGTGCTTGCTAACAGTTTTTTTTTAGCTTCTGTAATTTGCTTGCTTGCTAATTGAAAAATTCCATAAGATGTGGCTTTCTTCCTTAAATAGTGGATACACAGGTTAGGGGGTGCTCTTCTCCCACAGAGTTACAGTCTCTACAGGTGACAGTCCCTGGCCAGGTAAATAAAGCTTTCTTTTGTTTGAATTTGGACTTAGAGTTCTTTCTGTGCAGCTCCCTATAACAATAACTGTATTTATGTGGATTTGTCTTTGTGTCTTCTATTCTGCTCCATTGGTCTTTGTCTGTTTTTGTGTCATTATCATGCTATTTTTGTTATGATAGCTCTGTAGTATAATTTAAGGTCTGGTATTATGATGCCCCCTGCTTCACTTTTCTCCCTAAGGATTGCTTTGGCTATTCTGGGCCTCTTATTTTTCCAAATGAATTTTATGACTGCTTTTTCTATTTTTGTGAAGAAACTCATTGGAATTTTAATAGGAATTGCATTAAATCTATATAGTGCTTTTGGTACTATGGCTATTGTGACAATGTTAATTCTGCCTATCCAAGAACATGAGAGATCTTTCCATCTTATAAGGTCTTCTTCAATTTCTTTCTTTAGTGTTCTGTTGTTTTCATTGTAAAAGCCTTTCACCTCTTTTATTAAATTTATTCACAAGTTTTTTTTTTTTTAGGCTATTGTGAATGGGATAGTTTTTCTAATTTCTCTTTCAGCTGATTCATCATTGGTGTATAAGAATGCAATTGATTTATGGGTGCTAATTTTATAGCCTGCTACTTTGCTGAATTCATTTGAGTCCTAGAAGTTTTCTGGTGGAGTTTTTTTGGGTTTTTCTAAATATAGAATCATGTCCGCAGCAAACAGAGATAGTTTGAAGCTCTTCTTTTACTATTTGTATTCCTTTAATTTCTTTCATCTGTCTGATTGCTTTGGCTAGAGTTTCAAGGATTATATTGAGTAGAAGTAGTGAAAGATGGCATGCCTGTTTTGTTCCAGTTTTTAGAGGAAATGCTTTCAGTTTTTCTCTGTTTAGAATGATGTTTGCCTTGGGTTAAATGTATATAGCTTTTACAATGTTGAGGTATATTCATTCCTACTATCCTTAGTTTTTCTAGTGTTTTGAACATGAATGGATGTTGTATTTTGTCACATGCCTTTTCTGCATCTATTAAGATAATCATGTGATTCTTGTCTTTAACTCTATTGATGTTGAACCAACTTTGCATCCCTGGAATGAACTCCACTTGATCATGGTGCACTATCTTTTAAATATGTTTTTGTATGTAATTTGCCAGTATTTTATGAAGAATTTTTGCATCTATGTTCATCAGGGATATTGTTCTGAAGTTTTCTTTCCTTGATGTGTCTTTGGTTTTGGTATCAGGGTGATACCAGCTTCATAGAATGAGTTTGGAAGGGTTCCTTCCTTTTCTATTTCATAGAATAATTTGAGGAGGATTGGTGTTAGTTCTTCTTTGAATGTCTGGTAGAACTTGGCTGAGAATCCATCTGTTCCTTGGTTTTTCTTTGTTAGTAGGCTTTTGATGGCATCTTCAGTTTCATTGCTTGAAGGATCTGTTAAAATTCTCCATGACCATGTTCAATCTGGGTAGGTCATATGTCTGCAGAAATTTGTTGATGTCTTCAAGATTTTCCATTTTATTGGTGTACAGATTTTCAAAATAGTTTGATTCTCATCTGTATTTCAGTGATATCTGTGGTGATAGCTCCTTTTTCATCATGTATTTTAGAAATCTGAGTTTTTTCCCTCTTTCTTTTTGGTTAGTGTGGCTGTGTTTATCAATTCTATTTATTTTTTCAAAGAACCAATTTTTGTTCTGTTGATTTTTTTGAAAAATATTTTTTTTTGTTTCAATTTCATTGATTTAGGCTCTAATTTGATATAGATACCATGTCTTTTGCTTTCAGTGTTGGCTTGTTCTTTTTCTAGGCTGGGTTGGATGGTGCTGTCTGTTCAACTCATAGCAAGGGGTCACTGTAGAGTTCCATGAAAGGAGTTTCCAGAGGCAGAACGCCTAGAGGTAGGGTTTGGGTCTAGCTTGACAGGTCCCCCTTGGCGCCCCCCCCTCGAGCTTTGTTGTATGATGATGATGGTCTGAAGCATTTAAATCAGCACACCTCCAGAACCCAGTTGCTTCCCATCTGTGCTGGGAGTCTGCACCCCATCAGTCTCTCCTGAGTTCCGCTCCTGTGGCAGAGAAGCCAATCCTTTGCTCCCTCCCCGGCCCATGGATCTCAGCTTCCTGGGTCAGTCCTAAAATGCACACTCACTCCCCCTCTGCCCTACCCAGTTCCTGGTCCTTCCCAGCTGGTCCTGGGAACCCCCAAACTCAAAGGGCGAGTGGCTCCCGGAATTTCTCCGTTCTGAATGTCCCAAATTCCCCTGAGTACAACACTCTCAATGCCTGAATGTTGCCTGATTTTCTAGTCACACCATGGTTCCAGTGGTGGGTCTCTCCCAGGTCAGGCTTTTGGACCCAGCTGGAATGACACCGGTTTGGGCGCCTGGGTTTGAATTCAGGCCTGCCGGCTTGGCTTCCACGGTGCAGCGGGAAATGAGGGCGGCTGTCGTGGCTTTCCTCCGACCATTTAAGGGACGATCAGTGTCTTTCCCGCAGGAGAATATAGTGTAGCTCACACACTAGATCAGTTCCACAGGGTCCTTGATCACTGACTTTTCCGTTTCAAATACTCCATGGTGCCACCTGAAATGTAAGTTTTCTTAGTCCCCTTCTCCAATTTTCCTGTGGTAGATCTGCATGGCAGCCGCTGGGGCAGGGATGGCTTTTTTCTTTCTTTCTGTTTTTATTCCATCTCTTCTTCTCAGTCCCTAGGCTGTTGTGAGAGTCTGGTACTAAATTCCTGTTAAGTCCCTCTTTTCACCCACCTCCATGAGAAGCTCTTTGTCCAGTTTCAGGGTCTCAAACGCCATGGAAGAACTTGGAAATCAACCTCCTCTACTTCGCCACCTTGACCTTCGCCAGGTTCTGTTTTCTTTTTGTAAATAGATAATTATTTAATTGTTCCAGAACTATATGTGTGTCAGTATGGAGGGGTGGTGTTTGAGACAAAATGACAAACATGCTTGTTTCTACTACTCAATGGGAATTTGACTTTTTTGGTCAGGAGTAAAAGAATAAAATCTGACCATTTTAGACATCTCACATGGGAAATTAACAGCTCACAAATATTGAATACAAATACCCCAATTACACATGGTCTCTGGCACAACATGGCTACTGGTGGAGATACAAATAGAGGGAAAAGGTTATTTTATACGGCAGAAGCAAGAGTTTCTTTGTTGTATCACCTTCCAATAAGACTGTATTTTAAGGTACCTAATTATTACAGCAAAATTTCTAAATATAAAAAGCAGTTTGCCTAATTTGGTCAGATGAGCCATTGGGTGTCTGAGCAAGTGTGATGTCACCAGTGGCACAAAACTATTTTTCCCCCAAGAGGGTTCTGGGATGAGGAAACTGTGTGGACTGATGATTCAACTCTACCTCTGGTTTCTAAATCAGAGGTTACCAATTCCCTGAAGTCTACGCCAGCAAGCAAAACTTCTCTTCCCACATGTTTAGGAATAATAAAAATATTTACACCTAGACAAGGTGTCAGAGTAAAGGAAACTAGGAGTAATTAGTTTTCTAAAGGCTAACACAGAATGCCTTTGTTTTACATACAGCCTAATTCAATCTACCGTCATATAAATCTAGTGTGGTCTTAGAGTCCATGGCATAGGAAAGAGTTTCAGAAATGGAGCCTACTCACAGCCATATACCTACAAAATGGAGGAGCTGGGTATCAAACACAGTTATGCCCCAAAGCCCAAGTGTGAAATCCCAGGAATGGTTCTACTCTGATTCTTCAAATCCCTTTTTTATAGCAACACTCTCATTGTTGGTGATAAATGACCTTTCCTTGCTTTAGAAAGCTTTTTCCTTAGTTCAAAGTCCTCAATATTGAAGTCCTTTTGGCTGATGGGGGGTGGCTGGTCTGGGTTACTTCCTCTTTATGCTGTTTCAGTCTGTTCCATTATAGTTCTTCTAGGCCATGGAGCCACACAGCCATGGCACTGATGGAATTGAAGAGGAATAATGAAGTCCCTGTATCCCTCAGTACAAAGCGATCTTCTTAGAGCTATAAAAAGATTTTTAAAAAAATCAAACAACTGAAAAATAGTGCTTGTTTATTCTCAGCAAGGAGGATTGATTTTTACTTGTTCTGTTTTCAATTAATTTACCTAATTTAACCTTTAAAAATGTCACCTTCCCTTCCAACCTCAGTAATAAATATGATTTTTTCCCTGATTTAATTTTAGAAACCTCCCCATTTACTTTGAGCAGCTGCTGCCCTTTTGGGTTGAGGTGAGATAGGGAGGGAGATAGATATGAAATGAAAACTTATAGAACATGCATTGTCTTTTTTTAACTTCTACTAGCACAGGCTTCTAGAGCGTGTTGATCTATTAAGTGTGCATGAATGTCTTCCTCTGGGTTAGGGTAGAGTGGTGGGGTTGAGAGAGAACAATAAATCAATGAAAAGTTAATACAAACAAATACCATAGAAAGTACCTTAGTTATGGAGGATTTCTCAAACTTTAAACAAATGATTTTAGAGGCTGAATGAAATGCACCCTTCTACTCTGGAGCTGGCTGGTATTTGTGTCTGTGCACGATACCATCACTCAGCTTTCCAAGGCCATGCTGCAGACCATTTCTTTTCAGATTTTCATGTGTATTCTGATCCCCTGGGATTCTTGTGAAGATGCAGATGTGGTAAATCAGGTCTAGAAAGGGGGCTCCAGAATATGCATTTCTAATCAGCTCCCAAGTGCAGCTGGTGCTGCTAATCCTCAGTTTGTGTTTTGAGTGGTAAGGTGGTAGATGTTTTGATTCCTGAACATATAATCTTGTTAACGACTCTCCATGGAAAACCTGGCTTGCGTTTACACATATTTTACCCATGTAAAGAGAAACATTTAAAAAGTTTTGTTATGATTGAGAGCTTACACTAAATATTTTTATATAGAAAAGATAATAAGAGCTATGATTCATGGCTGTTTATTAGGCACTGATCTAAGGATTTTAGGCATATATGGTATTTGATTCTTATATTCTCTGTGAAGGATCTGAATTATTATTTACATTTATAGATAAGTAAACAAAGGTACAAAGTAGTGATTGCCTGATTCCATGAGAGCACACAGCTAATAAAGTGGTAGAGGCTCCACACAGACTTTGATGTTTTGCCTTTAAAACCTGTGTTTTAATCAGCTCTCTATTACAAAATATTGGGTGATAGACTTAAAAAATTTTAAAAATGAAATTAAGAGCATAAAATTTATAGTCTAATATGGATTTGAAGCCTGAGTCCTGCATTTATGTTCTAGCCCTGAAAAAATCTTGCAATGCCTGGCTCCTTATTTGAAAATGGAGATAATGCCTGCTCTGCTCTGGTCTCCAAACTGAGGTTGTGAAGATCAAAATAAATCAAGATATGATACATTTTGTAACCTGTGAAACAGTACACAGAAGTGGTTTCTTCCTCTCCCCATTTATTGTTCATTGTTTGTCAAGAATACGTATGATGGCTTTATAAGAAATTAAATATTCATCCTGGTTTCATTTGATACTTGCAGTTAGAAGAAACTTCATACACACAGGGAGGTAGCTAACAGCTGTATCATAGCAGAGTTAAAATGTGTATCGTTCAGGACACTCAGTCTTCTCCTATTCAACTAGGAGCCTGTTTTCTTATCTTCCAATTGAGAAAGATGGAGATCTCTAAATTGCACCCTCACCTAGATCTAATAGCTGACTTTTTGATTTTACCTTTCAGTTGATTTATTACTGCTGATTAGTTAGGTGTTTTGCAAGATTTGAATGTGATGACGATGATGATGAAGAGAATTATTTGGCAACTTAGCTTCAGTATCTTTGTTTATATTTTTTCTCAAATTCAAGTCAAAAGCCGGGTATGATGGTGAATTCCTGTAATCCCAGGGATTTGGAAGGCACAATTTCCAACCCTGCCTTAGCAACTTGATGAGACCCTATCTCAAAATAAAAATAAATAAGGGTGGGGGGGAGTAGCTTAGCTTAGTAGTAGTGCACCCCTGGCTTTAATCCCCAATACCCTCACCTTCCCCACAATGTTGAATTCAAGAAAAAATTAATTTTTTTAGAAGTTGCAGAGTTTTCATTCTGAGTAAATTCAAAAATAGGAGAGAACTTATGGGAATGATAAAATAAGGTGCAATTTGCAGGTTGGGTGTTAAGGAGTTTACTGGTCAGTACACAATATTTTAGAGGCCTGTTTTAGGGAAATGTAACCTGTAACTAAGCTTTAGTGATATTACAAATCTCAGAGCTGAGGAGAAGCAGCAGGGACAAAGTTATGTGTTCTGCTAGTATGGAGTTAGGGGAAAACCAGGAACAGAATAAATTCCTGAGCTCCACAGGGAGAGTGTAGAAGTAAAAGTTTGTCCGTGATTGAGTGGAGATCCAGAAGCCAGACAAGTGCTTCAGAGGAAAATTGAATGACTCAGCAGAGACAGCATGAAGAAGGGGTGTGCTACTTAGAAATAATAATGCCATTTAATCCTTTTCAGCGCAGGCATCTTGGTTAAGTCTAATGTTACCTTTTACTCTGCATTTTGGGACAGAAATATGTACTTGCATTCTACAAATGAGGAAATTAAGCATTAGAGAGGTTAATTTATGTACTTCCAAGGTGGGGAAACGAGAAACTCTAAATTCCACGCATTTCCCATTATTCTCTGCAGCCTCTTTGGAGTAAAGGTGTTGGGATGAATTCATTCCACAAGGCAATGAGGCTTCCCATGAAAAATTCTTTCATATATATAGTCTCGTTCCAAAAAATTAATTCTCACAACTTAGATTATATAAAGCTGGAGTCTTGATTGTGCTCTAGGAGAAAAAATTTCTGTCTCCTCTTGATGGGTCTGGAGGAAAAAACCTGTCTTCT
The DNA here is from genome assembly GCA_025594165.1 of Tamias sibiricus. Lineage (NCBI taxonomy): Eukaryota > Metazoa > Chordata > Mammalia > Rodentia > Sciuridae > Tamias > Tamias sibiricus. Next base: position 90,533,798 of record CM046666.1, on the reverse strand, counting down.
TCCTGGGGAGATCCTTCCCTGAGTCCCTGTGGCCTGTCACAGAGTATTTTCCACAAGGTATCGGCTAGCTAGAGGATGATATTGGCATGATGAAGCTACTGTGAAATGACTAGAATTATAAAATATATTAAAAGCAATTTTGTGAAGATAATAAATTGGCAAAGCCATGTAGTTGTCCTTTGGTCAATCGTATAGTAGCTATCATATAGTAAATCATTGCCTTCTTGAGGATGCTGTCTCAATCTCCATGTGGTTCTTTTTTTCATAATTTCCCTCTCACTTTTTCAAGTTTATAAATCAATAAACAGATATTTTTTTGAAGAAGAGTTTCATGATTGTTGGTGTTGCTTGCAGTGATCATCTCTTTTTGTTCTAGGTGCTGCTGTTGAATTTCTGACATTTGAGGGCTTGGGCCTGCTCCTACCTCTCTGCTTTCAAAAGAAGAATGTCATGCCTCTGCCCAGCCTGGCCTGGATTGGGAAGCAGGTACCCAGCTGTGATTTTGACTGCTGACCCTGTGATCTTTTGGGACAATAATTTTCTATCTTTTCTTGTTAAAAAGGCAATGTAATGTATATTTCGCACATTTGGAAAAAATTAAGATTTTTTCCCCCAGAAATTACCAGTAAAACAAAAGAAAGAGCAACAGTTACTTCTCCCAACTAAATCCTTGTGATCAGGTGTCCTCTTTATACTTGGCTTCCTTTATTTCCCATTTTGTGTATTCTCAAACTCAGGTAAGTACTCATGCTCCCAGAACCCTAATTTCCTGCCAGTGTCAGCCTCTGGTGAATGTACTAGCTTATTTGCCTTTACATTCTCTCACTTTCTGCATTGGATGTGGGCTTTTGGGGCACTTGCTTGTTTTGGAAAAAAATAAAATAAAAGGAAGAAAGTGAAGTATTAGGATCTGATACTCACTTTCAACATGTGTACCTTCTATTTCTTTAAATACATTATCAAAGAAAATTGGCCCCACAGTGGTAAGCAAAAACAAACAATAAGCATACATTTTCCACCTGGAGATTTAGCTATGTATGCAAGATTCCTGGTAATTGGTAGGAAAACCTGAGTTCTTACCTATTTCTGGATTCCTAGGAGTAATGTACCACTGTGGGAAACCAATGTTTCTTGAATTTGTTATAATACCTTTATTTGGAAAAAGAAAATACTATTGATTTTAACTTTGGTTTAGTCAATTATTTGCTTTGTAATTCTTTTTCTATCTGAAAAAGAAAAATAACATCTATAGGTAGGCTGAGGAAAATTTCAATTCAATTAGAGAAAGAGTCATAGGACAAAGAGCAGCTACTAAGATTAGATTTGTGTTATAACACATGGTTCTGATACTATATCTTGTTCACAAATAAGTGCTTCAAAATAACCAAATTTATAAGTATTCATCTTGATATATCAAAGAAACCTTTGCAGTTCAATGCTTCCCACATATTAGCATCATGTACATTTTTATTATTGTATCTTTTAACATATTCTAATAATTTTAGAATAATACAAGGCATGGAAAGATTTTATTAATCTGATTACTTTTTTAAAAAAATATTTATTTATTTGCTTTAGTTGTACACAATGCGTTTATTTGTACGTGGTGCTGAGGATCGAACCCGGGCTGCGCATGTGCTAGGCGAGCGCTCTACCGCTGAGCCACAATCCCAGCCCCTAATCTGATTACTTTTGAAATGAGATACTGTACAGTTGGTTCTCCATATCCATCAAGTGCCTTATTGAAGGAGCCTATAATCAAGGAGATAGCTAAAGATTGCAGTTAGCTGAGAGCCATAAAAGATGTTCTAGTTTCCACCTGATGTTGATACATTATTCAAAGAATCTTTGTATGCCCGTGAACACTGCGTGACGCACCTGTAAGCTCGAGCTGTAAGCACGTGTCCTTGTTAAAGCTATATGTATATAACTGGGTGAGGTTCGTTAGTGTGTGTGGGGAAGAAGAAGGTGGTGGTTGGAGTTAGAGCATTTGGAGTGATTGCTGGAGCTGGAGAGAGGAGAAGAATAAAAGACCTTTTTTCATTTTCATCCTGCCTCCGAATTTTCCTGTGGCGTTCGCTGCTCCAAGCGACTTCCGCTTCAGGCAGCGACAGGTGGCGGCCTGTACGGGGAATTCGGCGGCCAGGTAAGAAAAAAGAAAATTTAAAAAGATGGGAGCAAATATAACAAAAAGTCGGTTTATAAAAGCCATGAATGAAATTTTTGATATTGAGAACTCAGAGGATAGTGAGAAAAGTGAACAAGAAAGCATATCCTCTGACTCAGTGGAGACCAGCAAGGAGAGTAGGAATGTAAATTCAAAAGTAAGATCTGCAAAAGCCATCAGAAGCTTAATAAAATTAGCTGAGGAGTATGTACTCTCCTTAGAAACTGAAACTCAGGATACTAGTGAAAGTAATAATAGTAACAAGGAGCCAAACCATGAAAGTACAGTCTCCTCTACTGAGCCGGTTAGGAATTATGAAGCTAGTAGTGAAGAGGAATCAAAAAGCGATTCGGAGAGCACAGTCTCCAATAAAAAGAACAAAAAGAAATTAAAAAAGAGAAAAGACCGTCAAATAGAGGAACCACTAGCGCCCTCTGCTCCTTCATGGATAGAATCCCTAACAGAAACAATAAAGAGTATGGATCAGAGTATACGTGCCCTAGAGGTAGAAATTGGCGGCCTTTCAGAGCGCTTATACGCTCTCGAACAACATAGACCGCAGGAGCACCTAGAACTGCCAGTATTTCAAAATGAACAGGGACAAAGATATCACGAGTCCCTAGACTTTAAAACAATAAAGAATTTTAAAGAGGCGGTAATGACCTATGGGCCTCAAGCTCCGTTCACATTAAGTATGATAGAGTCACTTAACACCCCCTAACCTTAGCCCCCTCAGATTGGAAAAGTCTATGCAGAGCGGTACTAAGTGGGGGACAATACCTAATCTGGAAAACTCAATTCCAGGAACTTTGTTCAGAAATAGCAAAGAGAAATGCTGCAGCAGGTTTCCCTCAACGCAATATAGATATGCTCACAGGGGAGGGTGAGTTCGCCGAACTACAAAATCAGCTACAATACGATCCAGGTGTGTATGCCCAGGTACACACTGCAGCTGTGAAAGCCTGGAAGACAATCTCAGGCACAGGGGATCTGCAAGGCAGCCTATCAAAAGTTATACAAGGGCCTAACGAACCTTACGCTGATTTTGTAGATAGGCTCTTAAAAACAACATCTAGAGTTTTTGGAGAAGTCGAGCAAGCTATGCCCCTAGTTATCCAATTAGCATACGAGAACGCTAATAAATATTGCCAGGATGCAATAAGGCCATGGAGAAGTAAAAAAGACTTATCAATTTATATCAGACTGTGCAAAGACATTAACGAGGCTGTTATCACAGGCAACGTAATTGCTGCAGTAATGAAAAATTCCTCCCCTCAAAATTCCCAAAGGTTTCAACCTAGAACAGGATATTCCAGACAAAATTATTATAATCAACCAAGATATGCTAAGCAATATCCCCCAAGGGTAATAAAATCAAATTCATACCGTGCTCCAGGCCGATGCCCCAGATGCAAAAAAGGTATACATTGGGCCAATCAATGCCATTCTAGATATGATATATATGGAAATGATTTATCAAGGATTTCAAAAAACGGGGCACGGGGCCCAATGCCCCGGGGCCCACAAATGTACGAGGCACTAGAGGAGGAAGGCCCTCAGATTCAAATGATTCCTCGTCACAGTCCCTCCTACCCATTAACTCCCTTATCAGAGGGACAAGAGGAAGTGCAGGATTAGATCTCTGTTCTACTGCCCGGATGGTCCTGACACCTGAAATGGGGGTTCAGCTGATTCCTACGGGAATCAGGGGACCTCTCCCTTCAGGAACTGTGGGACTAATCCTTGGGCGTAGTTCCAAAAGTTTATTAGGCTTTAATGTTATACCAGGAGTTATTGATTCAGATTATAATGGAGAGATTAAAATAATGCTAAGTACACACAGGGGCATCATCTCCGTAAATCAAGGAGACAGAATCGCACAGCTGCTCCTCATTCCCAGTCTCCATAATTCTTTTAAAAGCATGCCACAAAATAGAAATAGCAGAGCATTCGGTTCCACTGGTTCAGGACCTATGGCTTTCTGGGTCCAGGACTGTTCACGGAGGCCTATGTGCAAATTAAAAATTCAAGGTATAGAGATGGAGGGGCTGATTGATACAGGAGCTGACTCTTCCATCATAAATCTACAACAATGGCCTAAGCACTGGCCTCTACAGAAAGCCTCAACCAGTTTAAGAGGCTTGGGATACAGTAATACCCCAGCTCAAAGTGCTGTAATCTTAAATTGGCAAGACAATGAAGGCCATACAGGAACATTCAAACCCTATGTTTTAAACAGCTTGCCAGTTACCCTATGGGGAAGAGATATTTTACATCAAATGGGGCTACACCTAGCGACCAAGCCTGCAGGTGTTAAGAATAAAAATCCTACTCATAATAAAAAAGGCAAAGGACATTTTTTCTAGGGGCCACTGAGAAAACAATTTTAAAAATACCATGGCTCTCTAATAAGCCAGTTTGGGTCCCTCAGTGGCCCCTATCCAAAGAAAAATTGCAAGCGGCCCATCAATTAATTAAAGAACAATTAGAAGCAGGACACATAGAGCCTTCCACCTCTCCCTGGAATTCTCCCATATTTGTAATTAAGAAAAAATCAGGTAAATGGAGACTATTACAAGATCTAAGACAAATTAACAAAACAATGCAAATTATGGGCCCTACTCAACCTGGACTTCCTAATCCTGTAGCTATTCCAAAAAACTATTACCTTATAACCCTTGATATAAAGGACTGTTTCTTTTCCATTCCCCTACATCCTCTGGATGCCCCCAGGTTTGCTTTTTCAATTCCTTCTATTAATAATAATGGCCCTGATAAAAGATATCAATGGAAAGTATTGCCGCAGGGAATGGCAAATAGCCCTACACTGTGCCAACTATATGTGGACAGAGCTATACAGCCCATTAAAAACAAATATCAAGACCTTATGTGTCTACACTACATGGACGATGTTTTATTAGCTCACCCTAATCAACAAATCTTATTTAATATATTTAGTGAAATAACAAAAAATCTAAAAAAATATGGATTATATATAGCAGAAGAAAAAGTTCAAAGCAGATCACCTATACTATATTTAGGCTTTAAAATCATGGATACTTTTGTTAAACCCCAAAAAATTCTAATAAGTAAAGAACATTTGACCACCCTCAATGATTTCCAAAAATTACTGGGTGACATTAATTGGCTTCGCCCTACACTAAGCCTCACTACTGGACAATTAAAACCCTTATTTGACATCCTTCGTGGGAACCCTGACCCATCCTCACCTCGAACATTAACTCCTGAGGCCAGGAGAGCTCTAAAATTAGTAGAACAGGCCATTGAAAGATCCCATTGCGATAGATTTGATTTTGCACAACCACTAATATTGATTATTATTCCTTCACAATATACTCCAACAGGAGTATTTTGGCAACAGGGACCTATATTATGGATACATTTGCCTGTCTCTCCTAAAAGTACAATTGAGTCTTATACCTCCATGGTAGCTAAACTTATTCTTCAAGGACTTAAAACCTCTACTAAAATATTTGGAATTCATCCCGCTACTATTATTACTCCTTATTCATCGTCACAGGTTGAATATTTGTGCTTCAATGATAATGATTGGGCTATAGCTAGATGCTCTACTTCTGCAAATTTTGACAATCATATTCCTAAATCTCCTATACTGTCCTTTTGTATCAATCATCCTATCATATTCCCACAGGTAATAAAAAATCAACCCATTCCTAAAGCATTTAATGTATTTACAGATGGATCCTCTAACGGTACTGCTGCAGTAGTCACTCAAAATGAAAAAATGATTCATATCACTAATCAAAAATCAGCTCAATTAGTGGAACTCGAAGCTATAATAATAGCTCTGGAAAATTTTAAAGAACAGCCTATGAATATTTTTTCAGACAGCCATTATATTGTACATGCTGTCCCAAAATTGGAGCTAGCAGGTCCAATAGCACCACATACTCCAGCTTTTAAAATTGTTTTCTCAAATCCAAAATCTCCTATGGCAACGAAAAGAACCTTTATTTATAGGTCACATAAGAGCTCACACTAATCTGCCTGGTCCTCTCCATGAAGGTAATCAAAAAGCTGACGCCCTCACTAAAACAATATTTATATTTACTACAGTACAACAAGCTACTTTATTTCATTCCCAGTTCCACGTTAACAGCACTACCTTAAGACAAAAATTTAAAATCACAAAAGAACAAGCTCGTAGAATTGTAAAAGAATGTCCATCTTGTGTAACACTTTTGCCCAATCCACATTATGGGGTTAACCCACGAGGTTTGATGCCCAATCATTTGTGGCAGATGGATGTCACACATGAGCCAAGTTTTTGGAAAATTACGATTTATTCATGTCACCATAGATACATGCTCAGGCATGATTTTTGCTTCTTTACATTCCGGAGAAAAAGTTAAAGATACTATATCTCATTGTCTGCAAGCTTTTGCTGCATTGGGCATCCCCAAAATGCTTAAAACAGATAATGGCCCTGCATATACATCCACATCCTTCAAACAATTTTGTACAAAGTTCAATATTATCCACAAAACAGGTATCGCTTATAATCCTCAGGGACAAGGAATAATTGAAAGAGCAAATCGGACACTTAAAAATATGTTACTAAAGCAAAAAGATGGAAACTGGAAAAATCCTAAGGACAGATTGGCAGTTGCCCTGTTTACCCTAAATTTCTTAACTTTAGATTCTAATGGACATTCGGCTGGAGATAGACACTGGAACCCACACCAACAACATAAACCTTTGGTTTACTGGAAGGATGTTCTCTCAGGTACATGGAAGGGTCCAGACCCAGTATTAATTTGGGGGAGAGGATCTGTTTGTGTTTTTCCAAAGCACGAATCCTCTCCAATATGGATACCATCTAGATTGATAAAGCAGGTACAAAGTCAAAGGGATCAAGACGAAGTTATTGAGGAGTCTAGATTGAATAAACAAGTGCAAGGTCAAGAGGACCAAAATGAAGGTATGGAGTGATTCCCTTAAAAGAGTTCTCCATTAAATTTACAACTTAAATTTCATTCTTCCCGGCCGGGACAAGAAGATCTCTCTTCAGTGTATACACAATTGTAATTTTTTTTTCTCTTTTATATATGTCTTTATGTCTGTGCATTTGTCTAAATTTCATGTTAATGTGATGTCACAAATATGTTTATATGTGCGTCTGTCTAGTGTGACGTCACAAATAATTAAGCGCTTAAAAAAAAAAAAAAAAAGGTAGATAGATATAGATCCAAATAACAAATAACGTTAATTCATTTAAGCTTAGAATATTCTAATTTGATAATCAATAGATAGATAGATAAATAGATATTTATATAAGTTCAGAATATTTTTAGATAATCAATTATAATGATAATCAATTTTGATTTATAGTTGTCTCCGGGACTTCTCTTCAGCTGTGAATATGTTTAATGTTATATAACCTGATATTTTGGTGTTCCGACAGAGGATCATTTATTTGTTATTGACTTCATTTGTTTAGTAGCTGATTAATTTGAATTATTTCAACAGGTATAGGATTGCTGTGTATATAGAGACTCGAGGATTCCAGCTAACAAATTATTTTTCCAAAATGCCTTTAGCTTTTCCTTATCTTTAATGCAGTAAACACCCTCAGTTTCTCTTTGATTATTTCTGAATGTGATATTTTGCCAGCTTATGTTTGTGGGAGCTTAAGCAGCAATGTGTGTGAGCAGAGATCAACTTTTATTTTCTACTCTAATAATTCTTTTTTTAGTTTGACAGCTCACCTTTTGATCTCAGTGCTGGAATAGCACTGCCTTTCCCTTAATAATGGATGCTTGAGTTTTTAGGTAGCGGGCCCTGAAGATTTGCCGGTAGAAATGTCTAGACATAAAAAAGACGGCTGCTGCTACAACTGCAGGGACCGCGGTCGCTGCAAGCATCCCTGCTGCTCAAGCATCAACAACCTCACCAGCAGTGTGGCCTCTGCTCTGCATGCATGGGGCCTCCTGAATCTATGTGTTATAACTTATGGACATTTTGATTTTCCATTATTTTGGGACATTGCGGGACAATGCCTTGCGGGTATTTGTCTAAGAGAACTCAGTGCGTTACTTGATGAAACTAAGGGCAGCTGATTGGCTTAAAGAACTTGATACGCTATGGAAACTTGGCTCGTCAGCAGTAGGCTTGCCACCTTAAAGCCGCAGCATCTCCTAAAAATTGGACGGCTGTTAGTCAACACACAGTCGATCCTGAAGGGCTCTATTGGATGGCTGGTTAGCCTATGACGGGTAAGATCCCCAGAGGGGGACAACCTAAGACACGGCACAGTCGCACGGGACAGTCTAATGTGGCCGGCATGTCAACCTAAGCCAGGAGTCAGGACAGCCTAGACTCCCAAGACGGGTAAGAATGTCGGTTGCACATGGACGTCCTAGAACATCCCCTCTTTTAAAACTAAAAGGGGGAAATGAAGGAGCCTATAATCAAGGAGATAGCTAAAGATTGCAGTTAGCTGAGAGCCATAAAAGATGTTCTAGTTTCCACCTGATGTTGATACATTATTCAAAGAATCTTTGTATGCCCGTGAACACTGCGTGACGCACCTGTAAGCTCGAGCTGTAAGCACGTGTCCTTGTTAAAGCTATATGTATATAACTGGGTGAGGTTCGTTAGTGTGTGTGGGGAAAGAAGAAGGTGGTGGTTGGAGTTAGAGCATTTGGAGTGATTGCTGGAGCTGGAGAGAGGAGAAGAATAAAAGACCTTTTTTCATTTTCATCCTGCCTCCGAATTTTCCTGTGGCGTTCGCTGCTCCAAGCGACTTCCGCTTCAGGCAGCGACACCTTATAAAAATGGAGATAGTATTTGTATATAAGCTACATATATATCTTTGTATGTAATTTAAGTATTCTCTAGATTACTTGTATTGGTGCAATGTAAGTGCTATGTAAATAGTTGCTATACTGTATTGCATAGGGGATAATGATAAGAAAAACATGACTATACATGTTCAGTACAGATAATTTTTTTTAAACTAAATATTTTCAATCCAAATTTAGTTGAATTGAAGATGTGGAACTAGTGGATTCAGAGGTTAACTATTTTAGTACAATATTTCTTGTAATGGCAAAACTGAACTGTGGTGAGGTTGTGGGATGGGAGGAGCCCAAGAGAAACTTCTGGGAAATGTTAAATGAATTGGTCTTGGGTACGCAAATATCAGCTTTGTCTTTCCTTACTGGCACCCCACTTCCCTAGGTCCTACAAAAAAGTTTCAATAGTAAAATAAAAGCCACACAAGAAAATATTAATAAATGAGATGAGAAGGGTTTTATATAATTTAAGTACAAATAGGTAATAAAAACTGATGAGAAATGTATTGATATTCCAAAATTAGAATTGCTAGAAGACAGAAAGTGAAATTTTTACCAAAGATGGAATTCCATGATCAATGTACAAATGAAAAAGATGTAGAAATGCACTAAAAATTAAAGAATTATAAATTAGAACACAATAAAGAACTTATTTATTAAAGTAATAAAGACAATTGAGAGATTTTATTAATTAATGTTATAGAAAAGTTAATATCATTCTATTTCACACATCTGAAAGAATTTAAAGGTATACACTTTTTAAAAACAAAGCACAACAGTTACTTTGTAAATACAACTACAACTCAACTCCTTGAGATCAGTTACCATTTCTTAAAAGTTTGTGTTTAACTGAATTTCTTTGGTACATCTAAGAGCTTTAAATTCTTCTATCATAAAATATAAATTTTATTTTACATTTTGTTGTAATTGTGAGCTTCCTATAATTTTTCTGAAATTCAAAAGTTGAGTATTAAATGGCCAATTTCTTCTGAGTTATTGAGCTCAGATACTGTTCCATGAGACACCACAATTTGCCATCCACTAAGAAACTTTGTGCTATAAGAGTTTTTAGTGCTGAATCTTGCTGAGAATTCTTAAAATAAAAGTACTGGGATGATACATATTGGAGGGCAAAAGATTCCAGGAGTGAATTGGCAGTGACCTGGTACTGACGCTGTTTCTGTTGTATTCTGGCCTCCTTTCCTCAGCTATCTCAACTGTATTCTCTCCCAGAACATGGGCCCAGCCTGTTTCCTATACTGGTCAATTCCTTTTCCCTGCAGTCCACAGGGTGAACTAATCCTTCCTGAGTCTGCTTAAATATCTGACATTGGTCTTGAGGCTTTCATCATCCCTTTGCCTGGAGCTGGACACTCCTTCCACAAGCTCCTGGGATGTGTTCTACCAGCCCATTCTGCTCAGGGCTGTCATTATGGGAGCACACCATGTGTTACTTATGAACTGTGTGTGACTCAACTGCAAGCATTTATTTCCAGGGTTAGGGTTAGGGTTACTAAGTTCATGTGTTTATGGAAGGCTGAGAATAATTAAGATCACAATGGAATGTGGTGTGGCAGAGCAGAGAGAACTTGGAAAGAAAGAATGGATTGGATATGCATGTTGGCAGCGGGTGATATGGGAAGTCTTAACTTCACTGAGCCTTAGTTTCCATGTTAAAATGAAGATACTAATTCTGCCATTTTAAGTTATGAAATGAGACATAGAGATTGAGTGAGAGAACAGATGTGAAAACATCAGAGTTCTAGCACACAGAGCCATTCACCTCTCTTCATTCCCTTTTCCTTCCCACCCTATAAAGGGCTTTAAAGAGCTTGAAATCCTTTTTAGTTTTTTTTTTTTTTTTTTTTTTTTTAATTAGCAAGAGAGTCTCTGGTCAGACACAAAGAGGAGGAGGCCTGCAATGCTTGCCTGTGGGTACACACACACACACACACACACACACACACACACACACAAAGCAGTTTTCCATATATACTTTGTTGCAGAAACTATTTCTATCTTGGATTCTTCAGTGACATTTAGAAGAGGATTTCAACATTAACTTCAACTCAACTTGGAAGATCAATAATTCATAGTCCAGTTTGTGTTGCAAAATGACTTGTGTGGGGGGTCATCAGTAATTATTCTAAAAATCTAGGTTCTTGATATTTGCCCCACGTTTATGCCTTTCTTACAGAACATAATGTTATAATGCTCTTGCCAATAAGCCATTCTTCATTTTAGCATTTTCATTATACATTCTGATTTTTAACCTTGACGTTTTTTAATGGAGCTATATAAATTTGCCTAAAGATGACATGAAATATTACTAGATCTTTCCCTATATAAGTCCTTATCACCTAAGCAAATACAATTTTTGTTAAAACCCAGGAACATGTTACCCATGTTAAATCAAGTCAGTGGTGGGATAAGATTTTTCTGTTCCATTTCTTCATTGTTATTTAACTGAGTCAGAATATTATTATTTACTGTAGAGAGGTTAGTTATGAAAGATACTGGCTGCTGTGCTTAGCTTAGCCTTCATGTATTTTTTGAAATGGTGATCTAAATAAATCTATTAAGATTTTTCTTAACTTCATCAATTCATGATAAACTATCTTTCTACCAGGTCTTAGCGCTCACTGAAACTTTTTTTGTTGCGAAGTTCTTATGCACTGAGATATAGCTCTCTGTAATTATGAATTTTTTTTTTTTTTTTTTTTTTTTTTTTTTGGTACGGGGGACTTGAACTCAAGGGCACTCGACCACTGGGCCACATCCCCAGCCCTTTTTTGTATTTTATTAGAGACATGGTCTCACTGAGTTGCTTAGTCCCTTGCTACTGCTGAGGCTGGCTTTGAACTTGCGATCCTCCTGCCTCAGCCTCCCAAGTGCTAGGATCACAGGCGTGCGCCACCACGCCTGGCTTCTGTAATTATGAATTCTATTCTTCCATATTTCTTCATCTTTCAGTTACCCTTATCTTCTTTTTATTGTGAATTCTAATCCATTTTCATTGTACAGTTTTGGATGTTGACGAATGTACCTACAACTGCAATCAAGACACAGACTGCTTTGTCACCCCAAGAAGTTCCCTTGTGCCCTTCATAGTCCACTCTCCCCCATTCCAGGCACCCATGGATCTGCTGTCACTATAGATAAGTTCAGTGTGCCTTTGTAGAATTTTATATAAATAGAATCATATGTTTATAGTCTTTTTATTTGTTTGCATTCTTTCCATCAGCATACTTGTTTTGTGATTCATCCAAGTTACTATGTATATGAGTAATTCATTCCTTTTTATTGCCAAATGGTATCCTATTTTGTGTATATACTCTGGTATTTGTTTTTTTTACCCCCAAATAAGCATTTTTTTCCTGGACCATTGTCTTTTAATCCTTTTTCTTTCAAGAAAAAAAATTAAGGGCATACAAATATTTTAATTTTGAGGCAGTTATTACTTTTTCAACATTAAATTCTTTCAGAAATTTTATTCACTTTCCAGAAAAGCAAACATAATCTCTACTGCTGACCTTGGCCTACTTCACTGGTTTTAGAATTTTATTTAAAGCTGTCTGCTCAATAGCTGTTTTTGGGTTGCTTAATTGCAATTTAACCTTATAATTACCAAAACAGAACTTCTTTCTTCTCCAGAAAATAGCTTCTAACTGATGACTTTGTTTCTTTCTCTTCTTCTTCTTCTCCTTCTCCTCCTCCTCCTTCCTTTTTTCTGGTGGTGTGGGGGATCAAACCCAGGACCTCATATGTGCTAGGCAAGTGCTCTACTGCTCAGCCACATCCCCAATAGTGGTTTTGTTTCTCTTAGTGCTATATTGTTTTTGCTATCACCCAAAGTAAGTTCCTAACTCATTGACTTGATTTTCGAGCTCTGTTCTCTGCTTTTTTTCAACCTTTTATATCCATCCCCTCTTTTTTATTCTTCCTGCCTTCTTTTTTGAAACTTTCTGTTCAGCCTGTTCCCAGCTGTCATATTCATCCATGAAGGCACAGCTCTCATGATTTTATGTTTTGCACAAGAAACTTCTAGTCTCTCCATTTGTCACTGGAATAAGTACTAGTAATAAGCACCAATTTTTAATCTACCGGTACCGAAACCCGGGAGGAAAACTCTCGGAGGCAGAGTAAAGCTATTACTACTTTTACTTCTACTTTAGCTTAGAGAGAAAGAAAGATAGAGCTTAGCTTCTTCTTGTCTTCTTGTCTTGTCTTTTTCTTCTTGTCTTCTTAGCTTAGAGAGAAAGAAAGATAGAGCTTAGAGAAAGATTATTTTTTAGAGAGAAAGAAAGATAGAGCTTAGAGAAAGATTATTTTTTAGAGCTTCTTGCTTCTTTCTTCTGTCTTCTGTCTTCCTCGGGAGCCTCGGCCTAACTCTGACCAGCCATTACTTCTTCTATCTGGTTTCTCTTCTGTAACCGCTCTGCCTACGTTCTGGCCGCTCTGATTCTTTTCTCCGACCCGAACTCTTCTTCTGACCGACTGAGCTACTTCACGACTGACTGAATGAATTCTCCGTTCTCCTAACTCGGACCGCTTTCACCCGGTTATATACCTTCAGCTTTGCGGGTGCCTACAGGTGCGTCACATACATATCAGGTGGAACTTATGGCTTCCAGCTAGCTGCAACAGCCCTTCCTAATTAGGGCTCCTTCACCAATTACTGAGTAACTTCTGCATTCCAGTAATATCACATTCTTCATACATAATGACAATTACTTATTAAGCTGTAGCAAAACATTTGGCATATAAATCACAAAAGCGAATATGATACATGGTCTCCAGTTTCCCTCTTAATTTTGAGCCTTGTCTCCTATTTATATCCCTAAGTACCTTCCCTGCCTCATGAGCCTACCTGACCAACAAATCACAAGGCTGGAAAAACAGATAAATACTTACTATGCTTTGGATCTTAAGTATCTCCCAAAAGCCTGTGTGTTAAGGGCTTAATCCCCAGCATGGCCCTATGGAAAGTAGTGGAAATCTTTAAGAGGTGGAACCTATTTGGAAATTTTAAGTCATTGGGTGTATGCCCTCAAAGGGGATTATGAGACACTGGTTTTTTATCCCTTCATCTTTTGCATCTGTCCATGAGTGAATGGGAGTCTCCCTTCCCCTATCCCCTGCCACATGCTTTTCATCATTGTGACAACAACCTGAGAAAAACAACTTAAAGGAGGAGATTTATTTTGGCTCATGGCTTCAGAGGGTTCATTATATTATCAGCTGACTTTTTTGCTTTGGGCCTGTGCTGAGACAGAAAATCATGGCAGAAGGGCATAGTGAAATAAAGGTGCTCACCTCCTGGTGACTAGGAAGCAGAGTAAAAGAGGGAGAGGCTCAAGGAGGCCAAACAAATCCTGAAATAAAATTTCCAGAAGTGTGAGCCAAAAACTTCCCTCTTTATAAGTTTATTATCTCAAGTATTTTGTTATACTAATGGAAATTGTGTATTCACACAATACTGTTCTGAGAATTATAAGGATGGGTTTGCACCAACAATTCTGATAGAGTCCTTGAAAACTAAAATAACTTCCAACCTATCTTAGGGGGATGGGATAAAAGAAGCAAGAGATACAAAGGCGGGCCATAGTGAAAATGTAAAAGAAAAAAAAAAAAAAAAACCTCAAATAACTCTAGAGCAGGTGTTGGCTAACAGTGGCTTTCAGACTAAATGAAAGTAACAAAAATAAATAAATTGATTAATAAATCTGTGACTTCTTATGTTCTAGGAGTTAAATTTTTTTAAAAAAATTTTATGGCTCTATAAATGTTTGGCAATTCTTGTCCCTGAGGGCAACACCAAATATATTGAACAGTGGCAATATTTTGCTTCAAGAGAGTACAGAGACAGTCGGAAGGACTAATCAAGGAACTTAGTTTAACTGCTGTTGCAGAGAGTTATTTGTAGTTCTTATCCAGGATTTGAAAGGTGCCATGATTGGTGATTTCTACATTCTTCCCCTTTGTGTCTGGGTGACTGTTGTGGCTATCCCATTGCTGCTCTTCATTGTTTATTAGGTATTGGGAAGCAGATAACTTGTCATTTTTTATATAAGACTGGAGATTGAAAATGCACATCTAGATGTTATGAGAAGGATAGCACATCACCCAGTATACTGAATTCTTTTTTTAAAAAAATATTTATTTATTTACTTTAGTTGTACACAATGCAATGCATTTATGTCTACGTGGTGCTGAGGATTGAACCCGGGCCGCGCACGTGTAAGGTGAGCGCTCTGCCACTGAGCCACAACCCCAGCCCTAGTATACTGAATTCTGAACTGGCTGCAGTGTTGGAAAGGGCTTTGCCCCTCCATCAGGCAGGGGCTGAGTGGTGTGGCCAGATGGGTTACAGAGTGCAGGTCAGAATCAATTCTCTACTTCTTCCTTTTGTATGCAGAAGTCTCTGTGCTTTTTGCTGGACATATGGTTGCACAGATAGGGACACTTTTCCCAGACCCTCTTGCAGCCAGGGACACCCATGTGATTGAATGACTGTGAATGGAAGTGATGCCACATCTTTAAGCTCACGACTTCAAGATTGTTGTTTGCTGTGGACTCGTCTTTCCTCCCTCCCACTGGCTGAACAATTATAAAGTCTGGAGAAACCATGGAGTTCATAAGTTATGGTGAAAAGGCTTCCCTGCTTAGCCTGGTCTTTAACCTGCAGACTTATAAAGGAATGAGAAGTAAATGATTTCATTCAAGCATCTGTATTTTGAGGTCATTGTTGTTTCAGCTCAGTTTATATCCTCACTAATATGATGTTAAAATCTTATTAATCTCAGATATCATCTCATATCCCAGATCAGTGTAATTTTTATCTTTTGGGCGCCAGTGGCACTGTGTCCTTCTTTCACAGCACTTATTATACTTTGTTTATGGTCACTTTTATACTTTTTCTCTTCAATTAAATTCTGAGTTCTTCAGAGGACATGGAGCGAGAGAAAGGCAATGCCTAACACCTGCTTTAGACTTTGTAGTTTGATACAGAGGGCTTGCAATTTAAAAGTTATTAAATAAATATTTGCCTAATTGGGTTGACTTTTTAATCATTTTCTAAACAATAAATCTGTATTCACTAGCTGAATGGATATAGGAAATATTGGAATGATGAACCTAAGCCAGAAATCTTTCAAATAAGTAGACATAAATAATAATAAATGTTATATACATATTTTTTTCCCTTTGGTAGTATTTTATCAGCCATAGATGATTGGTGTCACTGCTAAATATTTTGTCTTCCTAAGTACATTGCTTTATCTTCACTCTCCTTTAATGGAAAGGTCATGGCTTCAGATCATAATTTTGGACTGCTTAATAAAAATTTCTTAGTGCATCAAGGAAATATTTTATTTTGTGGCTATGTTTATATAATATAGCTCAATGGTGAATATAGAATTTGGTATCAAATTGTTTTCAGGTTGGATCCTGACTTTGCCAATTACTGGCTGTATGACCTTGAGTGAGAAACTTAACCTTTCTAAGCTTGTTTCCTTATCTACCAAAGAAGCAAAACAGCATCTAATTACAGGGTTTTCTGATGTTAAACTAATGTATATATAGCACTTTTTAATTATCTTGAAGTAAATTATAGCTATAATTCCACCCATAGGTATTTAAATATATGTAGAAGATAAGAGCTCTTACTAAAATATAAACATAATATCATTATCGTGGTCTTCCACATTGACAAAAAAAAAATTAAAACCATGAAATTCTTTTCAGAGTTCAAATTTTGTATTCTCACATTTTTAACATTTCATTTTGGGGGAACAAGTTTATAAATTGTATATAATGAAAAATTGCCAAACAGATAATTTACAAAAAAGTTAGCGCTTTTCAAATTTCAGTCCCAGAAAGCAAACTCATTTTTGTGTATTGAGGAATGAAATATTCTGCATCTCATTCTCTCAGTAACTTGGGTTATGACAATTCATCAAGATGTGTAGCAAGTTTTCTGTCAGGGATCACAACTGAGATTCACTGATGAAATCCCTACACATAGTTCTTTCTGTTTAAATAATTTAGCTGTTGCCTGCTGCATATGTGGATTCATCATTTCTCATCCTTTTTCAAGATGACATTGTAGATACTGTTAGCTCCCGTGGCACACTTCTGTTATTGGTAAGATTAACGCTTGAAATGATTATCAAGGGAACAGACTGCATTTTGCACTATCTGCTTTTACCATGAGCAACTTTCTTCCCGCCTGGGCATGTCCTGGGTCCCTACTTCAAGAGTAGTTCAGAGTTAGGTTCTGAGGGTGGGATGTATAAGATTCCAATGTGTACCTCTCTCCCCAGGAGCTCACTCCCTAGCTGTGGAGAAAACACACAGAAAATGACATTAAGCCAATAAAAGCATCACAATTGTAACTGCAAAAGCAAGGGACAGAGTTTGTACGTTCTGATAGGGTGCAGCATCCCGGAGAGATCAGAATCAGGTGGATTTAATCAAAGAAGTCTTTTGGAATAGGTAATCTTTAAATCTGTTTGGAAGGAGCTGATAGACACAAATCTGAGTTGAATGAAAAAGGTATCCTAGGTGAGAGGAAAGAAAAAGAAGCAGAAACTGGGAGTCATCAGTGGGGAGTGAGTTTCAAATAAGTGGGGTTTGGATTAATGAGTTGCAATAGCATTGGTTTGATGCTAATATAGAATGTATATTAAGGAAAACATGAGCCATGAATGGATATGACTTATGCAAATTTAAAAAGCCATCATCTCACTATTATAGAACTTCTCAAATGTCTCTATCTGCAGGAATTATTACTGTGTAGGCATAGATGTTCTGGAAGCAAAGATGAGGCAGGCATAATAGCCTCTAAAATGAAACAGGCGCAACATCTGGGGTAGCATATGGGTGTAGCATGGAGGAAGCTGACTTGGGCATCAGTTTAGAAACAAATTCCAATCTATGTGTGCCAGTTGGTAGCTGATAGAATTTTCTTTACTCCTTCCTGGAAGTATATAACAGTAATGGAGCCATAGACATGTTGAGCTCTGGGTGTGACTATAATTCAAATGCAGGCAAAGAAAATATAAATCATTCTGTGTGTCACGAGTTAATGATTAAGATTCTAATTTATATTTCTTATAATTTATTTTTTCTTTCATTTAACTGATTTGCAGTGAATATCTATTGGGCTTCACTAATCAGTTGCACTTGTGTGAGATTTCAGTTCTGAAGGAAGCAATTCAGAACAAGAGGTTTGTGTGCATGCATTTTGCTGGCAAAGGAGAAAGTAATAGCATTGAGATTTTGCAGGCAGCCGTGTCTGCAAGGCGAGTCTGTGGTCAGTAGTGGCCTTAGTGTTAGTGGTAGTGTCATTGCAGCAGAATTGAGTTCTTGGCAGGCATGTGGTGGATGATGTCGCAGAAGCAGCAGCTGTCCAGGTCTGTTTTTAAAGACTGTCTTGGTTGCTGTTTTTAGATGCTTTGGTGTCAACCTGGTTCCTCAGCCCTTTAGAGTTTCTGTCAACCTCCTTATGTCCTTTTAATAAATTCCTTTTCTGTCTTATTCACCAGAGTTAACTTCTAAAACTTGCAACTAAGAACCCTGACGTAGAAACTGGAGGGAGAGGGTTTCAGGAAGTAGGTGTAATCTTTGGTTTGTTGTTGAAGACAAATAAAAGTGTTGATGCTTGTATGGAGCAGAGGCCAGACCCTAGAGTTTTGAACAAAAGGCTCTGAAGAGAAGAGGCTTCAGGTAAAACACAGGTTTGTGGAGGAGGGAAATTAAAGGAAGCATTGCAGATGGAAGGATCTAGGGCTACTAGATACAACAAGGAGTGTGTGTGTGTGTGTGTGTGTGTGTGTGTGTGTTGGTAGGGCAGGGAGGATGGATGGGGGCTTCAGGCATATTTGGAAGGAGTAACATTAGAGATAATGTGAAAACTCACTCTTTCCTTCCTTCCTTCCTTCCTTCCTTCCTTCCTTCCTTCCTTCCTTCCTTCCTTCTTTCCTTCCTTCTTTTCTTCCTTCCTTCTTCTTCTTATGCTGGTTCCCTCCTTTCTTTCCAAAAGAAGGCAGGAAAAAAGAAGAAATTGATGAGGCTGTGGAAAAATCTTAAAGTTATGAGAGAAGGAAGTGGAGGAAACACAATAATATAAGTGATAACAGGGTTTGTTGGGATGGTTTTGAGGTTTATGGAGGGAAAAACTTTCAGGAACAAAGGCAATAGAAACTTAACTAAAACATGAATTGAAAACCACTGAGTGGCGGGTTGTTGTAATTGAGGTTATGGAGGCTGTGTGTGAGGTGGCATCGCGTAGCCAAGCTTGAACATGCTTGAACATGTTAAGCATTGGGATGAGGGATGGGGAGCAATCGTGTGGCAGGTGGGAGTCTAGCGCCATGATGTGGTTTACAGAGTTTCAAACCAGTGATGCTGGTTCAGGAGAAGAGTAAGGAATAAAGCAATATTGAATGCTTTCTGTTCCATGGGAGTTTATCTGTTCAACATTCTTCCCTCACCCTTTCCTTTCCATTCTATTTGCCTCTAATATCTTAAATTATTCCCAGCTCATTTCTCCAGTTTTAATGCCTTCTCTTCTCCTCCCAGCCTTTTCATAGTTCACCTGCCGTCCCTTCTGTCACTTCATGACATATCTGCCTTAGGCTCTTGATCCTTTTCTTCTCTTGCTATTTCAATTTCTGATTCCTTGGCCTATCCCCTAAGTTTATTTTATTTTTCTCTTACACGTTCTCTGACTTTCATCTTTTTGTTTTTATCAGCTTATATACTTCATATCTTCTCAAGCATCCTAATCTTTCTAGTCTTTATCCTTTGACCTTTCTTTTTCTTTTTATTCTTAAAAAAAAATCAATTTCTGCTTCATCTTTCTCTCTTGCACATTTCAGTCTGTGCTCTGGCCTTATCCCTCCCCCTTCCTGAGGGACTTCAGGCCTCCTTTTACAATTCTCTCTGCCATTTCCCCTTTTTTTTTTTTTTGGTACTGGGGATTGAACTCAGGGGCACTCGACCACTGGGCCACATCCTCAGCCCTTTTTTGTATTTTATTAGAGACAGGGTCTCACTGAGTTGCTAAGTGCCTCGCCATTGCTGAGGCTGGCTTTGAACTCATAATCCTCCTGCCTCAGCCTTCCATTCATTCTTATTAGCTGCTTTTTGGCCTCCAGACTGGCACAACAGTACTTCTTAGCCCAGGTAGATTACAAAGGAATATATGCTCCCTCCCTACTAATAAAGATGTTTGAAGTAGAATTGGGGGGAAGTAAATAATAATAATAATAAACTACAATCCATCACTACTCAATATTCAAGTCTAAATGTCCCTGCTAAGTCTTTAAGTTCTTCTGTGTTTTGATCAAATTCCATATTTCCGATCTTCTCCATCAGTCAAACCTCCCTTAGTCAAGTGAATACCTCCACCAG
The DNA here is from genome assembly GCA_025594165.1 of Tamias sibiricus. Lineage (NCBI taxonomy): Eukaryota > Metazoa > Chordata > Mammalia > Rodentia > Sciuridae > Tamias > Tamias sibiricus. The sequence continues at coordinate 90,513,374 of CM046666.1, read as the reverse complement.
CTAAGGGAATATGCAATTCCTATTCTTAAGTTCTTGCTGTTCATGTTGTTTTTTTGCTTGGATCATTTCTTTTTCTTCTCTCCTTCAAAGCTTTCTTTAAGATCTTGCTCCTGAAACTATTCTAGTTTCTATTGATTTTTCTTTTCCAGGGATTTCTCTAGCACTGGTTGTACAATTTAATCTCAAATTATAGAGTATCTCTATTAGTTGGCCACAACAAGGTGCTGCAGACTTAAAGGTATGTGGTAATAGGTAGCTTAAAGAACAAAAGTTAATTTTCTCATGGTTCTGGAAGCTAGAAATCTAAGGTCAAGGTGTTGGCAGGGTTGGTTTCTTCTGAGGCCTTTCTCCTTGACTTGTAGACACCCATATTCTTCTTATTGTGTCCTCACATGCTCTTCACTGAGTGTCTCTGTGTTATAATGTCTTCTTCTTATAAGGACACCAATCATATTGGATTAGGGACCCCTAATGACCTCATTTTAAGTTAATTACTTCATCTTTAAAGGCCCTGTCTCCAAAAGTAGTCACATTCTGATGTACTGGGGGTTAGGGCTTCAACATATAAATTTTGAGGTGTCATAATTCAGCCCTCTAGAGTGTCTGAAGTACTTTTCTATGTGTTAGTTTATTTTCACCAATTGTAGGGAAAGCTCTTTGAAAGCAGAACTTATATCTTTTAATTTGATATCATCCACAGCATCTAGAATAGTTTGGAGTACATAGTAGGCATTTAACATGGTTGCTTTTTTTGAATTATATCTCTCCGATGGTATAATTCACATTACTTTTTTAAAGCCTGCTTAAAATATAAATTTTTCTCTGAGATTAAATGACCAAGAGGCTTACTATCATTTATTCCATGCACCAATGATCTGTGCAACATTTCCTCTGGTGTCTTCCTGAGCTGGCAGGAGCCAGCCATTCATTTAAATTGGCAACAGACATGGAAATGAATTTGTGTGCTGTCTTACTTGGTAATAAAACTTAAAGTGCAGTGTAATTTGTGATGGTTTGAAGCGGTAATGCAATTTTGGCAAGTCTGCTATATCTCTACAAGACTTACTGTTCAAAGATTTTCAAGCCAGTGGGTTATAGACTCTCCTCTTAAAAACAATTGATTAAAACTACCTCCTTCTGGACTTGATCCAGTCCTCATTGGCAATAACTAAAGCACAGGTTACAATTTTGGTTGATGTTTTCAGGATCAACAAAGTTGGCCTTACATATACTGCTTTTTCTGATTTGTTTTTTACCAGCAGATATAACATTTCTTCTCCTAATTTAAAGGATAGGAGATAATAAAAAGTGTGTCTAATTCAAGTTGCATTTGGGATTGAAGCAGCAAAGGAAATAACCTGTGATCCAAGGAAAAAATGATGGGAAAATGAGGATAAAAATCACTTCAGCTTTTCGACTTTCTCTTTGGAAATAATCTTCACATTCTTGGATATGCAAATATGAAGCAGTTGAATGCCAGTATGCTAAATTTGATAGCTTTTCAATAGCTAGTTCTATCTGGAATTTTAAATGAGGGAAGTAAATATTCCTACACATTATATTCCCCAATACACAATTTATTTCAATAAAGTGAAAAATAAAAATATGGACTTATATTGGTTCTAATAAAGATTTTTCTTAAATGATTCCCAGGCTTTCTATTACATGATTGTCTTTAGTTCTAATGATCATTCTTATAATGATTTATGTTTTAGAGTTGCAAACCAAGTTTACTAGAATCCATCTTTTCTTGCTGGATAAAATATATTAGACTCCCATGACACATTCATGTGTTCATCAAAAGGAGTAGATTTATTACCCACATCCATAGTAGTAACTCGCAGTGACAGAGTAGTTCTGCTAGAAGTCTCTTCTGGGAGGTTTACCAAAAAGAGAATGCAAATCTTGCTTGATTTAATTGGACTCCTATAAACAGCTGTCATTATATTTTCAAGGGGATTTGCTTTATCAGGGAGTCTAAAAAGTCATAAGTTTCATTAGGGAAAAGAATGTGGTCAATACTCTCTTTCCTCTCAGTTGGTGAGCTATTTTTATGGTTTAGCCCCTCAGCTTGTTTCCAGTCAATGCTCTTAACACCCCCATCCTTTCAAGTGCCTGTTGCATCTGCCCTGAAAATCCTCAATCTGTAACTGATCCAGCCCTCTAGGTTACCCTTCCTTCACTCTCACTGCTATAAAATATTAGGCAATCATCAGTTGGTGCAATTTTCAACTTTCCTACTGAAAACACCTAGAATCATGCTGTTATCAAGAAATTCCTCATTCAATCATTGAGCACCATTTGCTAGAGTTATAATTCTAACCTTGCATCAGATTCTCAGTAGCCTTACTCTAAACCTGATGCTGACACTCTCATACTCATTGATTTTGCCTACTTCACACATTTAAAAAGAGGTGATCAAATATGAAATGTTCATAGCCATCTTCATCCATCCCTTCCTCACTTCCTGCACATCTCGAAGACAAAGAGTCCTTTTATGAAAGCTCTACCATCAACCTGTGCTCTATACTGTCCCCTCCTTCCTTTCAGGACTGTGCTCTTTCAACTAATGCTTGTCTCTGGTCTGCCCTTAACCTCTTCTTTCCCCTCTTTATGATTCACTTGCTTTTGACTGGTAAAGTCATTCTTGCCCATAATTATCAACAAGTCCATTTACAAATAGTGATATTTCCTATCCATTCACCATATATGGCTGCCTTTCCCGGTTCCTTTTGAAGTTATATGTAATCACGTGACTTGCTCTGGTCTATAACAGGTACAGTGGTGATGTGTTTCACTGATGGCTATAAGTTTATGAACCCAGGTGACAGACCCTCAATGCTCTGGGTGCCCAAATGACTATGATGAAGAGAACAGGCCCATACTGACCTGCTGTGGGTAGGTAATGCTCAGGAGAAATATAGCTTTGATATTTTTGAGTTGTTTATTACTGCATTACAACTTAACCTGTCCTGACAAAGATAGTCTTCTTTCTTAAAAATAACCTCCTAAGACTCTGCTTACATTCACTTATACTACATTTATTCTCGTATCAACCATTTTCTTGAAAGAACCTTGCCTTTATTAACTTTTCTACTTCTCTTTGATTCCTTAGCTGTGTTTAATGCATTCTGACTCCATCACTTTATTAAAGCCATTCTTGCTGAAACTACCAATGAGCTCTTAATTTTCAGATCCAGTTTACTGATTGTATTACCTTACTTGACCTTGTGCAGCATGTAGCACTGTTGACTTTTGGAAACTTTCCATGGTACCATTCACTTCTCATTTTCTTCCTTCTTTCTTTTCTCTCAACCTTTTGGTTTTCACTTGGCCTCACTTCCACTCTTTGCTGTTCAAATATTGGTGATCCTCAGTATATTTAACTTTTTCTACCTCTATACTCTTTGTTCTCTCTTGTTTCATATAGGTTCGATTAATTTTCATTTATTTAGCTATGATTCCAAACCTAAGTGCAATTAAGGAAATATTTTGAAATATTAAACTAGAAGTTTTGAGATTTTCATCACTAAATTATAAACTTTTCTCTGCTGTCATGATTTATGCAGAAACCACTTCTCAAATGATGAGGGACAGTCATTGTTACATGACAATATTTTCCAAACATTTCCAATTTTGAGTAGAGAGACAATCTACTTCTCTATGACCTATTGGAGAAGGGAAGTTAATACTGTATATGTTCGCATGACAGTGAGCTGGAAAGCTAAGACATGTGGAAAAGGTGGATTTTCTAAATTTCTTTAGTCCTCCATTTAACTCAGAAAGGGTTAATCCCAAAGACTCTGATCACTGAGTTTTCCTCCTGGTTTAGAAACTAAACTCCATTCTTTCTTAAGGCAAAGGCAGGAGTCTGAGCCAGGGAGGATTATACATAGGGAAGATTTTTTTTGAAGTATCTTTTCTGTTTCTGGGGACTTGTTAAGCAAAAAAGACTAAAAGGGAGGAAGTGAATACATAGTCAGAAGTGTGTCTTCTGGTCTCACCCCAGGCTTTAAATAAAGAGGAGATCAGCCCGAGGCAGGCAGGCTAACTTAGTCCCCACTGTGAAATTTAGGAGAAAACTGCTGTGTTAGGTAGATCTCCAACAACATATAATGGGCTTGTATATTTAGGCAGGCAGAGCCTTGAAATCAGGTGGAGAGAAGAGTTTTGTTTGCCCTGCTAAACCTCCCTTGGTATAGACCCTGAGTTAAGAGTTGAGGTCTGTCCTCAGACCTTCTGATGTAGGCCCAAAGCAGAGACTGGGAATAGACTGCGAGATGGACGACAGGGATGTGACTCAGGCACCTATGGCCAGGAAGTGACAAAATGAGGCTTTGTCAGAAGAGGGCCACCAAGAACCCAAAGAGGGACCCAAGCAAGAAGTAGATGACATAAATGCAGATATTAACAGAAGTTACAAATGTACAGAACTTGGCTAACTGTACTTCAGAGGGGAGCAGATTGGCCTTTTGCTTCCAAGGCCACGAAGATGCAGATAACGCTATAGGGGTGTGAGGACTCTCTCTACTCTCTGCCATGAAGTTCCATGAATACTCCACTCCTACAACCATGATGTTATAGAGAAGGGCTTAAGGGAGGAGTAGCTGGATGTAAAAAAGCTTAGAAAATTAATCTTAAAGGAGGCTTAAAATTAGGTTTGGAAAATGTTTGAAATCAGATGATCTGTTTAGTTATTCCTGCATATCCCTGCTCCCTGACAACAAAGTAAATGGAAGTTGTGAATAAGGCCATTGAAATATGTAACAAATAAACAAACTGAATTCTATATGTTCATTCAAGTCATAGTGTAAATTAAATTTATGATCTTTATACACACACACACACACACACACACACACACATACTCCTCCTCTGTTATATGATCAATGATTCAGTTATTTCTAGGTAGAAGTCTCATAATCACTGCACATTTAAGATCTTCTAAACTCCCCAGGCACTGTGGCACATGCCTATAATCATAGCAGCTTGGGAGGCTAAAGTAGGAGGATCCTGAGTTCAAAGCCAGTCTCTGCAACTTAGTGAGGCCCTAAGCAACTCAGTGAGACCCTGTCTCTAAATACAACACAAAAAGGGGCTGGAGATGTGGCTTGGTGGTTAAGTGCCCTTGGGCTTAAGGCCGGGCACATACACACACACACAAAAAGATTTTCTAAACTCTACATTATCCTTATCAAAATCTGTCCTGTTTTAGCAAATTTCTTGTTTCAGTCAATAGCACAACAAAAATATCACACCAGTGACCTGTTTGTCTTCTATAACCTTGTTACCTCTTACTGTCCTTACTCTCTAGTCACCAATGTTGTAAATTCAATCTCATAATCATCTTTGATTTCATTGGGCTCACTCTAGATAGACAATGGTGTTTGTAGCACTAGGCAAATAGACACTCTTTATTCTTTCACAAGCATGTAACTGGTGACCAGAGATTTGTAGAAACTGTTAAAGGGAAAGGAGACCTCCATAAACTTTCTATCATGAGGAACAGAGAAATCTGGACTTTTAGAGATAAATACGTAGTAAAAGTTTGAAGGTGTGATGGCATGCAAACCACACATACCACTTGTGGATAGCAGCTGAGGAAAGAGAAAAGAGAAATGGGGCTTGGGCAGCCATAACATTCTGACTCTTAATGAACAACAGAAAACTGATGTGGCACAATATTTGCCTATGTTAAATCTGGGTGATGACACAGTTGTCTATTATATTAGCTAATGCATAATTCATTATGGCAGAATATTTCATAAATAAAAAACATTAAAATCTTGATATTGAATTATTGAATAATGGCAGCTTTAAAGATAATTACCTACAATTATTGTTAAGCAGTGGTTTCAACACTTATCACAACATTTGGCTGACAGGTGCTAAATAAAATTTTTTGGTATGAATAAAGAAATAAGAAATTCATAGGATGGGAATGGTGTGGGATTCAGGAAGGGGAGCTGCCTTACCTAAGGCAATTTGATGGGCTAGAAATTAAGGATTTTGGTGTCATGCAGACCTGGTGTTGAAACTCGGGGGGACACTACCACTTATGTGACCCTAGGAAATTTCCTTAAGCTATTCCTAATATAAGGTATTCCTCACCAAATGTGAAGATCCTCCCCAGCACATTAAAGAGGTTTGCCAATTCCTTGAGGAAAAAAAATTGATGTTCTAGCAAGGAGTTTCATTTTGGGGGATATATCATGCTTTACATATGGGAATGGGGCTATGAGAAATTTCACATGAATGAATTCTCTCCTTAGTTTGCATACTGAGCTTAGAATATAAATCCTTAAATGGATAAAGAAAATGTGGTATATACACACAATGGCATATTACTCTGCAATAAGAGAGAATAAAATCATGGCATTCACAGGTAAATGGATGAAGTTGGAGACTATAATGCTAAGTGAAGTTAGCCAATCCCCAAAAGCCAAATGCTGAATGTTTTCTGTGATATAAGGAGGCCGATTCACAATGGGGTTGGGATGGGGAACATGGGACGATTAGAGGAACACTAGAATGGCCAATGGGGAGGGAGAGGGCAAAAGGGCGAAGAAGAAAAAAAAAAAAAAAGATGGTAGAATGAGATGGATACTATTACCCTAAGTGCATGTATGAAGTCACGAATGCTATGAATATACTTTGTATACAACCAGAGATTTGTAAAAGTGTGCTCTATAAGTATAATATGAAATGTGATGCATTCTGCTGTCATTTCTAACAACTTAGAATAAAAAATAAATAAATTAAAAAAAAAGAATACTAATGAACTTTGATAAAGGATCTTGTAAAGCTGAGGTAGTCTAATAATAGCACAGTAACCAGCACAGAGTGCATGGAAGGTGGACTGTGCAAGACAACATTTTAAGTGGTGAGGATAACCTGGCATAAGAAACAAGGAAGAGAGATGCCAATCGATAGACGGCATGTAATCAATGGATGGGAATAAAGAAGTTTTGGCAAAGGCCCTTGCAGAATCACACACACACACACACACACACACACACACACACACACACAAATAATATAAATCCTTATTGAATAGTTTTCTTATCTGAAGGATCCAAGTGGTTAGGAAGTCGTGGCACCCTAGAGATGCTAGATTTTACAGTCACAATGTATTTTAATAACAGAGTTAATTTTACAAATAGTTAGAATTCTTGGTACATATGGATCCAACTAATCTAAATCAATCTCTTCTCCTTTGTTGTAATGTTCTTAGTAGGATTTCTCCAGGTACTGACCTTGGGGTTTGGTCTAGGTGGACCCAAATGAACGTTCCATTACCTTTAATTTCCAGAGAGAACCAACTCTCTGACTATCTAAAGTAACTTCTACTACAGAACCAAGCCTTAATAACACAGAGTTGTCCAAGTATTTCAGAATTCAAGTTATTCTTTTAGATCCTAAGGACACAATACATTGGTCTGAGCTCTCTTGCTTTTCATATTTCCTCATTAGTGTACCATGTTAACTAAAATTTAAAATTCCCCAAATCAGGTGAAGAAATTCACCAGTCTTCAAAACATGCTTAAGATCTTGTTTCTTTGACCATATTCAAATTGGAAGCCTTCTAAAATGCAGGAAAAGGCAAGTAGGAGATGCTGATTCTTATTTAGGTTGATAATCTTGGTGCCTATCAGTGCTCCACTGAGCTTTCAATATTCCTTAAATGAATGAATGATTGGATTTGGAGTCAAAGCAGAAGCAGTGCAGGCAGCAATGTGCCAAGTTCATATAGTGGGGACAGTGAGAAAAACACAGGTAGTTTTCCTTCTGCAAATGAGTGCAGAAAGATACTCTTTGATGCTGGGGTAATAAGTAAGCATGTGTTTTCGGCAGACGTGTGTGCTCCTCATGTCTTTAGGCCAGGTGTAGAAAAAAGCAGAGTGAGATTCCAGATAATAGTTGAAAATGTTTGCAGAATTCTCTCTCATGAATGGCTTGCAGTTAATATTTTTCCAGCATTCATTAATTTCTTAACGATTAACACATAGTGGTAACACACATGGAAAATCCCCCAAGCATGTAAAAATTCCTTTGTCTTATTTATTAAAAGTCATCTAATGTTACACCCTCCATGGTTTTCATGAAGGTAGAATTCCACAGCATACAGCATTTCCTTAATGTTGCTGAGGAATGAACCACTGTGTCAGATAATTCTCAAATAAGCAGGAAAAAAATACCTGAAAGCAAGCACTAAAAGGCTAATATTGGTTGTGTTTTAGAACTATGTGTATTTTTCTCTATTATCACAATCCTTTTAATGCATTATTTTAAAGAAAGATGTTACTTTAGTAATGAGAAAAATAAATATATTTGAAGATTCTCCAATATTGTTTTATCAGGGCTCTTGAATGTCACTCTTATGGCGTGTTTTTCTCAGATACACCGTCTGCTCCATGGGGAAGTCCACTGAGTTGGATCTTGCAGATGGTGGGCTAAATCTGTCTTTGAAAGAGGGGAGGACCTGTTGAACTGGGTCCTCCCACAGAGAACAACCAGTTATTCCAAATCATTCTGCCCTGCTGTGTGCCAAGAAATTTATTATTGGAACTTGCTTTTTAAGGAAAGCACTTATTTACAGACCAGATCTAACTAACAGTACCATGCAACACAAGCCCTATTTGAGTTTTCTGATAAATTCTTCCCTGAGCCTGGTCTTTCTGACCCTGCTGGCAGCCCACAGCTGTTCATGACAACCAAAAGTTGCAGGATGTGGAGCTTGAAAAGTTATTCAGCCATCTTGGTAGTCATAAAATTTTTCAAAAAAAGAAAATTCCGTTAATATAATTTTATTTAGGATGACAATAAAATTAATTGATTTTTATGATTTTGCATTACAAAAGTTAATATTATTCATACCTATCCCTACTGAGAACTCTCAAATATGATCCTCCATGTAAATTGTGTCCATTAACTCCATCAGAATGTCAGTGGGAATAATCATCCGTGTTGGAAAAGTTCCCACCTCCATTTCAGACAACGGGTCACGGGTTCATCCAGTGAAACAGCCTGTGCAATTGTACTGAAATCATAACTTTTAACAAGCATCCTTTTTATAGACAGAAGAAAACTTTAATGTATCGACATGATCCTGAACTGTGCCCTTGAAGTGTTTTAGAAAGGCATGCCTTTGAGAATTGAAATGTGGTGGAATCCACAATTAACTACTTAATATGTAAATTATCTTCTCTCTTGTACCACCTGTAATGACTGCAGACTGGTATTAATGAGCTGGTGGTACAGTAAGAAGCAACGGTGCCCTTTCAAAGCTATAGGTGGTAGCTGCAAGCTGATTTATGATCTAAGGCTTATCTTTCTCCATTATCTGCATCAGTTGACAAGCATCCCCTCTATCTCCCCTCCATTGCTTCATTTCTAACACCTAAGCTGCAGGGACATCTTTTCCTCTTCGCCGACAGCACCATTTACTTTGTAAAAGCATCGCCCCAACCCAGTGATCCAGAAGTCGAACTCAGTTACTCTGCACAATAAAGATAACAGCTCCTGGCTGGGGTCCTATCTCAGAGCTTTCTAGTCCAGTTGTAAGCGGTGGAGCTTCAGATTCTTCTTTATTTGGCCTCAGTCTGTGTACTTGTTTAGCGCTGAAGATACACCTTGAACAGAGACGCTCCAACGACCGTACAGAACAGTGTGTGGTTTTTTTGACAAAAGCTAGATTTCTGTGGCTTTTTATTCTTAAAAAGATGACAAACATTGAATCCTCCTCGCATATCCATTGAGTGAACTATGACGAATGCAGGAGTCATGTTTTAGCCACAATATCATTTAAAAACTGACCTCAGGAGGAGGAGGGTTTTAGGGTAGAGAGTCCAGGCTCCAGGCTTCGGTTGAAAACATGCCCACTTCTCATCTCCTTTGTTCTCTTGCAGGAGGGAATTTTCAAAAGACTAACCCAGCACTTTAGTCTCATGTATGCTGTATACTCTGCAGGTTCAGCTTTGTTTGACATTACAGTGCTTAGATTAAATCAGAATATAAGGTTTAACTCCAAACCAACCTTATGGCCTTTCCCTGATTAGTTAGATGTTGCTCTTGCTGTGTGGTGGGAGATAAGTCAGCCACTGGCTAGGGATGTCCTACTCAGTCCTGCTTCCCCTTACTCTCACCAGTTCTCATTTATATTCCAGAAACATTCTAAGTCAAGGATGCTACAAAGCAGTTCTATCTGGCTGTCCACAGGCAAATAAACCTGAAATGAAATCTTTCAGCATGGACACAAAGTGCTTTATTATCAGAATGCATTCTAGACAAATAACAATAGTGCCTCATTAAATATGCACTTTAATATGAGAACAGTTAATGTTCTGCTGGAAAGATGTAGCACATCCTGACATTCCAATCCAGGCTGGTATTATTATTGCCTTTAGAAGGAGCACTGACTAAATGGAGGTGAAGGAGGCCTCTGCATGGTAAAATAAGAGTACCTCGGAAAGTGTTGCATCCTGTCCTGAGACAGAATTAGTCCTGAGGCATACCTGCAATTTTAGCTTGCTTAATTGAGGGACTCTGACCTGGTTTTAAGATCCTGGTGGGGGGGGGGGGGGACAAGAACAAGATGTAATTCTACAGGCTTCTTTTGTCAATTGTTTTGACTACCTTCCTGTTCTGAATGAGTCAAAGATTAGCTAAGGGCTGAAAAAAATCCTGGGCAGGCCAAATGAGAAAATGAGAGAGAGAGAGAGAGAGAGAGAGAGAGAGAGAGAGAGAGAGAGAGAATGAGAATATTAACATATTTGTCATCACTCCTCTGTGTTTTAGTTTCAGTTACTTAGCTCACAGGGGAATTATGAGTGTTTGCTGATGGCCAATGAGGCTGTGAACTACAGCATGCGTCTGTCATTCCTAAAGGCAGTGAGGTCCCAAACTGACCCACCCCATCTTGACATGCTGATTTCAAAGCCACAGCTTACCTTTTTCTTATTTTTCTGAGAAATTCTAAGTTACCATTAAATGAGATTTATGGGAGGCCATTGCTTTGGGCTGAACTCCTACACTAGGGCCAATAGACCAGAATAAACAAACCCAGAATGGAGGCACTCATGCTAGGTACCACATAATCAGAGTGGACTTTAAAAAGGGTAGTTAAAAAAAAAAATCAAAGCAACAACAACAAAAACATAAAGAAAACAAAACACTCAACAACCCATTAGAATAGGTCCAGTTTGCCTGAACTGGCATGATAAGGAAGTCCTTTTGCTGTTTTAACCATTGCAAGAAAATATCTTTGAAACAGCCAATCTGGTTTTGGGTCCCTATTTCTGCTTCTTTGGGCTTTTTCTTCCTATAAAGCCTATTGGAGTGCCTTTTCTAAATTATGAGGTGGGATGCTGCGTAATTCATGAATCAATAATGAAAGCCAGTTAGAGGGCTAGGGCTGGGGCTCAGTAGTAGAGAGCTTGCCTCACATGTGTGAGGGATTAGGTTCAATCCTCAGCACCACATACAAATAAATGAATAAATAAAGATATTGTGTCCACCTACAACTAAAACAATATTTTAAAAGGCTGGTTAGATCTTTCAACTATAATTGCTGAAATTTTATTTTTTAACATTACTTACTTTGAACATTAAACTATAGAGTTGGTTAGTTTACTACTAAACAACTAAGCTGGACTAAATCTTAAACCTTTCTAATTTCCCTTACAACCCTCCAAGTACAAAGTTGGCAAAGGTGCCAGTTTGTCTGTGCCAGCATCTAAGGAATTAAGTTTTCAACTTTGGCTTTTTAAGAACAACTGCAAAATTCCACGCCTATAGTATTAATTTAGGAATCCAACAACTAATTTAACAAATATTGAGTGCTTTTTGTGCCTTTTTTTTTTTTTTTTTTTTTTTTTGTACCAGGCACTGGTCTTAAAGTCAGGGAAATGAGAGTGAATAAAATAAAAGAGGTTCCTACACTTGTGAAACTTACATTTTATTAGCAACACATCATTGTGATAAAGAAGAAATTCGAGGCCAGCTTTCTGCAAAGCTCTCATGTGAATTGATTCTGTTAGCAGATGCAGAAGCAGAGCTTATTGCTTGGACTTCTGTCCACACAGGACTTTGCTGTTTTGTTTTAATTATTATAAAACAAGCAGCTCTTTCAAAGAGCTGTGTAGTGTTGTTAAAAAATCTGAGGGTTTGTGAAATTTTCCAAGTATGTCTTTTGAGAGTTTAGGCCCAGGCTTTATTTTTCTTTTTGATGCCAGACGTTGTTTGGGGCAAACACTTATTTGGTGCTTTATGGTAAATATTAGTATTTGAGTGTTGAATATCTTATTGCATTTTTTCTTCACTTCTTCAAAAGTCAAGCCCAAATTTCTAGAACAAAAAGTATCTGATTCAGCATTATTTGACAATGAAAACTCCCCTCTATCTCTGGATTGATTATCTGTATTTTGTGGTAAATCTTGCCTTCCATTTTATTATAACTAAACCAATTTTAGATAAGTATTGGCTCAATAGTCTCTTTAAGCTCTATATTCTTTGTATATATTGAGGTAATTTGCTACCCACATATTCTTTTGAGTTCTTATCAGTTTTTTCTCTTTCATCGTGGTCCTCTACCTTTCATCTCAATCTCCCCAGAAGTTCTATAGCAGGAACAAGATAAAGAAGAGTTGGTTTAAGAAAAGGAAATGCCACCACAATGTGGCTCACTGGAAATAACTGAGGGGCACGGCAGGGAAAGAAGTACATTTTCAGAGATGGTAAAGTTGAAGACCCCAGATCATTTCCTTATTATTTTAAGGTGAAGTTTATCTTTGGCACCTTCTGTTGTTTTGGTTATTGTTTATTTTGAGTGAATTAGTAGAAAAACTAATATTTAAATGAAACACATTCAAAGTGTAATATTTATTTTAGCATTATCCATCTTTTAGATTATTTATCTTTTTGGTTTCCCCTACAAATGTGAAAAACAAAATCACCGAACAGATCTATACCCATGAATAGGCAGATACATCTGTGGAAACTGAGTCACAGAGAGATTAAGCTGTTCAAGTCACAGAGCTGGTGAATGACAGTCTAAACATGAAGCCAGGTCACCTGGATTCAGGACTATGTTTTGAGCTCTAGTATGTGCTGTCTCTTAAGTGCTATAATTTTTAAATACATATTTATGAATGTTTTAAAACCATGTAGAGAGTTTGTGAAAGTGCTATTGTCTCTGTCCCATTCCCATAGATTCTGATCCAGTTGACCTGGAATGAATATCAGGAAATTATAATTATTATTTTTTGGTTTTGTTTTTTGTTACTAGGGATTGAACCCAGGGGTATTCTACACTGAACTACATCCCCAGCCTCTTTATTCTTTTTATGTTTTTTTTTCTTTTTTTTTAAAAATTTATTGATTTTTTATTCTAGATGTTATAAATGACAGCAGAATGTATTACATTTCATATTACATATATAGAGCACTTTTTTACAAATCTCTGGTTGTATGCAAAGTATATTCACACCATTCATGACTTCATACGTGCACTTAGGGTAATGATATCCATCTCATTCTACCATCTTTTTTTTTTCCTTCACCCTTTTGCTCCCTCCCATCCCCTCCCTCCCCATTGGCCATTCTAGTGTTCCTCTAATCCTCCTATGCTCCCCATCCCAACCCAACTGTGAATTGGCCTCCTTATATCAGAGAAAACATTTGGCATTTGGCTTTTTGGGATTGGCTAACTTCACTTAGCATTATATTCTCTAACTCCATCCATTTTCCTGCAAATGCCATGATTTTATTCTCTCTTACTGCTGAGTAATACTCCATTGTGTGTATATACCACATTTTCTTTATCCATTCATCTACTGAAGGGCATCTAGGTTGGTTCCACAGTTTAGCTATTGTGAATTGTGCTGCTATAAACATTGATGTGGCTGTGTCCCTGTAGTATGCTGTTTTCAGATCTTTTGGGTAAAGACCAAGGAGTGGGATAGCTGGGTCATAAGGTGGTTCCATTCCCAGTTTTCCAAGGAATCTCCATACTGCTTTCCATATTGGCTGCACCATTTTGCAGTCCCCCCAACAATGTATGAGTGTGCCTTTTTCTCCACATCCTCTCCAACATTTATTGTTGTTTGTGTTCTTAATAGCTGCCATTCTGACTGGTGTGAGATGAAATCTTAGAGTGGTTTTGATTTGCATTTCTCTAATTGCCAGAGAGGTTGAGCATTTTTTCATGTATTTGTTGATTGATTGTATATCTTCTTCTGAGAAGCGTCTGTTCAGTTCCTTGGCCCATTTATTGATTGGGTTATTTGTTTTTTTGGTGTTAAGATTTTTGAGTTCTTTATATATTCTAGAGATTAGTGCTCTATCTGACGTGCATGTGGTAAAAATCTGTTCCCAATTAGTAGGCTCTCTGTTCACCACAGGGTCTTACTAAATTGCGTAGACCCTAAGTTGCTGAGACTGGCCTCAAACTTGAGATCCTTTTGTCCCAGCCTCCCAAGTTGCTGGGATTACAGGTGTGGCCACCACACTTACTCCAGGAAACTACTTTTAACAGCAGTTTTAAGTAACTCTGATGGGCACATTCCACATGTCATTATTTGGCAAACTAGGGTTTATCATCAAGTGAAGAAATTTGGCAAAGCTCTTAAGGATGAAAGACCAAAATTGAACAGCTTGAATTGATATTCTAACCCCTCTATCTGTGTTCAAGTTGCTTGAAGTCAGTTTTCTAATTTCTCCAATAGGAGTAGAAGTATGGGGCTTTGGTGAGGATTAGGTTTCTTAATCCATTTAAAATGCTGAGTAAAGTGCTGGCACATAGTAAGATCTCAATTTATGTTAGCTATCATTAGTGCAGCATGAATAACTCATAATTAATTAATTCAAGTGTTTTGTGTGCAGGTACCATGAAAAATGAGACAGAAAGTTTTTTTCCTGATCAAAATACAAAAAAAAAAAAAAAAAAAAAAAAAAACCCAAAAAAAAAACCCTTATGATCTCTTATTTTTAACATTTCCTGTTTTCTTATTTTTCCTTTTTATTTTAACTTTAAAATCATTTCTTCCAAGTCTTCAACTTTAGTTTTTGGGTTCCTGGCTTTCTCTCTCCATTTGGAAGAATGGTAATCTATTTTTCTGCCTTCCGTATTTCCCACTGAGTCGACCTGATTGTGTAGCATTAAATTGGGTCAGCTGGGGGAGAAAGTGGGGGCGGGAGAAGATAAAAGGCTTTTACAGAAATCTAAGATTAAATTCCCACCAACCCGTGGCAGTGTCATCCAGCTCTTTGTTCTCTGTGTTTTCTTTAGTGCTAGCGTGGTTACATGACATAAAGGTGAATTATTTAAGTAATGCTATTTTACTTCTCTTGGCATAATCACCGTTCTTTCACTTCTTTCCAATGATGACAGACAAGCGCCTCAGAGAATATTCGGAAGCCTTTGTAGTAGAAGGGAACAGAAAATGAGCCAACACCTCTTGTTAAAAGAAATACTGACTGAACTGCATGGGGAGAGTGTGGAGTTTATCTTTGATACTCTGATATTCTAGTTATCAACTAGGAAGGCAAATTCTCTATTATGTAGCTGGATATTTAGTGTTTCCTAAAGATCGAAGGAGAAATTCAAACGGAGCCTGAAAATGGTGATTTCTGTCCTGTGGCTCCATGTCATGGTTCTGATGGGTCCGTTGAGCCCTTGATCATCAATGGGGCCCCCTTGAGTTGAATAACTATGTAAGGCGTCTCATTTTCAGTTGTATCTGGAGCTGTGAAGGAGACTTGAGAGTTCTCAGCCTGGTTTTAGCAACTTCAATTCAGACTACAGGATCCCTTGATAACTGATCCCTGTTTTGTCTTCTTGGCAACATTCTGGAAGGTCAAAGATTTCCTACCCTTTTATGGGGCGAGATTACCTCTCAAAGCATGATGGGTGATATAGCTATGTTGCCTATCTTAAAATTTTTTGTGGAGGAACAAAGTGTGGAAAACTCCTAGAGCTGTCCTCATTTCCCATTGTCACCAAGTCCAGATACTTTCACCTTTCAGTTTTTAAAGGAGTACCCATTAAAAAGAAATGCTGTGAACTGATTTGCTTAACAGTTTGACTGAATTCCTGTTCCTATTCACAATCATAGAAAAATCAAGCAATTCTGGAATGTGTTGAGCATGTATGTATTGTATGCTATTCAAACATGAGAAATACAGTACTTTTTTTTAAAAACAGAAGAACCAAAGAACTGAAGCTAATTATATAAAGTAACTAGGGTGAATTTTCATTGTTTATATATCTGTTATGTGCATGTTATGTTTCATATGCTTTTTACTTTGGACTTTGAGATGATAGAAATGTTTTATATCTGTGCTGTTCAATAGAGTAGCCAAGTATCTATATGTGACTACTGAATTCTTGAAATGTTGATAATGTAACTAGAAACTGAGTTTTCAGTTTATTAAGTTTTGATTAAGTTAAATTTAAATAGCCACATGTGGTTAATAACTGCAGTATTGGACAATGCAGGGATAAATTGGTCTGATTACAATAGGATGAAAGAGGTCATTATGATGGAATGAAGACTCATATTTGGATGGGTGGATCCACCTGGAAATAGTCTGCTCATTTATAAAGAAAATGTATTTCCTGTACTTAGTTTGTTTATTGAGAAAAGAACAGGGCCTGAAAAGAAAGGACAAAAACCCTAATTATTGTTTTTCAGTGATTTTACTATATGTATATTCGGGTGAAATATATTAACAACACACAGGTATACACTAATAGCCACATATGGTCATGTGTAACAAATAGAAATTTTATTAAGCATTGGGACATTTAAAAAAGTTTTCTTGTCTATTTTTTTCAGCTTTATTGAGGTTTCATTGACAAAAATTGTATATATTTAAGGTATACAATGTGATGTTTTGATTTATGTAAGCATAATTACCATAACAAAGTTAATTAGCATATTCATGTCTTCATTATTTACTATTTGTGTATGTGTGTGTATGTGTGGTGAGAACATTTGAGGACTATTGTCTTAACATTTTAAAAGTATATAATACAGTTTGAGTTACAGACACCATGCTGTACAATAGACCTCCAGAAGTTATTAATCTTGTCCAGCTGAAACTTTGTACCCTTTGGCCAGCAACTTGCCAGTCTCTGCCACTGTCACTAACACCTGCCCTCCAATGGCCTGGTAACTACCATTCCATTCTCTACTTCTATGAGTTTGCCTTTTTTATATTATACAAATATGTGAGATCACGTGATATTTATCTTTTGGTGTTTACTTATTTCACTTAGTATAATGTCTTCTAGGTTCATCCATATTGTTACAAATGATTAGATTTACTTCTTTGTGAGGCTGAATGATATTCCCTATGTATATTTGTCACATTTTCTTTATTCATTTGTCCATTGATGGACCCTTAGGTTGATTCTATATCTTGGTTATTATGAGTAGAGTTGCAATGATCATGAGAGTATAGATGCCTCCTAAACATACTGATTTCATTTCCTTTGGAGGTATATCCAGGAGTAAGATTGCTGGATCACATGGTAGTTGTATTTTTAGTTTTTTGAGGAAACTCCATATTGTTTCCATAATTACTGGACTAATTTCCATTCCCACCAACAAGTTTAAGGATTCCGTTTCCTCCACATCCTCTCCACTGCTTGTTATTTGTTACCTTTTTGTTAACAGCTATTCTAATAGGTGTAAAGTGATATCTCTTTATGGTTTGATTTGTATTTCTCTGGTGGTTACTGATATTGTTCATTTTTTCATATACTGTTGGCCATTTGTATGTATTTTTTTTTGAGAAATGCCTATGTAGATATTTTGACCATTTTAAAATCAAGGAATTTGTTTTCTTGTTGATTTTTTCAATTTCTTATATTTTTTTAATATAATCTCATTTAGAAGAGAGGTAGAAATGGACCAGTATCTTCAAAAGACACATTATCCTTGTTTTGGAATTTAAGTAGGGCTGATCTAAAAGTACTTATAGCAGAATAATAGTTCTCCCAAGATGTTCCACATTCTAATCCCCAGGAAATGTGAATGCATTAGGTTGTATAACAAGGAGGAATTAAGGATGCCAGTGAAACTAAAAGTTTATTAATTGACCTTCAAACAGTGGGTTTAGGTATGAGATGTCTCTCAAAATCTCCATCTGTGAGACAAGGCAGGAATGTTCAGTGGTGAAATGATTACCTTATATGTACCATAATTGGTAGATTAATCCACCTGATGGATTAATAATTTGAATGGATTAATGGGTGGTAACTGTAGGCAGGCAGGATGTGGCTGGAGGAAGTAGGTCACTGGGGTCATACTCTTGGGGATTAGATTATCCTTGACTTCTTGCATTTAAGCTCCTTCTCTTCCCTGGCTGTCATGGTCTGAGCAGCTATCCTCTGCCATGTTCTTCTGCCATGATGTCCTGCCTCACCTTGGACCCAGGGCTATGGAGTCAACTAATCATGGATTGATCCTTTGAAATCAGGAGCCCAAATAACCTTTTCCTCATCTAAGTTGTTCTTGTGACGCCTTTTGGTCACAACAAGAAAAGCTGGCTAACATAAACAGGGAGATTATCATGGATTCCTGTGCTGGACCAGTATAATCACACATGTGATTAACTTAAAGTGGAAGAGAGAGGAAAAACAAAGTCAGAGGCAGATGAGACTACTAAAGAATAGTCTGAGAGGTAGCAATGCTGTGTTTAAAATTGTGGTAAAGACATACCACATAAAATTTGCCATTTTAACCATTTTTAAGTATATAGTACAGTAGTTTTAACTATATGTATTTATATGTATATGCATATATATGTAAATTATATATGCTGTTTTTCAACAGAGCACTAGAACTTTTTCATTTATAAAGTTTAAACTATATATACTCCATTTATTGATTGGGGTTTTTTTTTTTTTTTTGGTGTTAAGATTTTTAAGTTCTTTATATATTCTAGAGATTCGTGCTCTATCGACGTGCATGTGGTAAAGATTTGTTCCCAATTAGTAGGCTCTATATTCACCTCACTGATTGTTTCTTTTTCTGAGAAGAAGCTTTATAATTTGAATCTATCCCATTTATTGATTCTTGATATTAATTCTTGTGCTACAGGAGTCTTATTAAGGAACTTGGGGCCTAATCCAACATGTTGGAGATTAGAGCTTACTTTTTCTTCTATTAGGTGTAGTGTTTCTGGTCTAATTCCTAGATCCTTGATCCATTTTGAGTTGAATTTTGTGCATGGTGAGAGATAGAGGTTTAATTTTATTTTGTTGCATATGGATTTCCAGTTTTCCCAGCACCATTTGTTGAAGAAGCTATCTTTTCTCCAATGTACATTTTTGGCGCCTTTGTCTAACATAAGATAACTGAAATTATATGTGTTAGTCTCTGCGTCCTCTATTCTGTACCATTGGTCTACCGGCCTATTTTGGTGCCAATACCATGCTGTTTTTGTTACTATTGCTCTGTAGTATAATTTAAGGTCTGGTATAGTGATATCACCTGCTTCACTCCTCTTGCTAAGGATTGCTTTAGCTATTCTGGGTCTCTTATTTTTCCAGATGAATTTCATGACTGCTTTTTCTATTTCTATGAGGAGTGTCATTGGGATTTTGATTGGCATTGCATTAAATCTGTAGAGTGCTTTTGGTAGTATGGTCATTTTGACAATATTAGTTCTGCCTATCCAAGAACAGGGTAGAACTTTCCATCTTCTAAGGTCTTCCATAATTTCTTTCTTTAATGTTCTGTAGTTTTCACTATAGAGGTCTTTCACATCTTTGGTTAAGTTGATTCCTAAGTATTTTATTTTATTATGCTATTGTAAATGGCGGGGTAGTTTTCCTCATTTACCCTTTCAGAGGATTTGTCACTGATATATAGAAATGCCTTAGATTTATGGGTGTCAATTTTGTATACTGCTTGCTACTTTGCTGAATTCATTTATGAGTTCTAGAACTTTTCTGGTGGAATTTTTTGGATCTTCTAGGTATAAAATCATATCATCAGCAAATAATGATAATTTGAGTTCAACTTTATCTATCTGTATCCCTTTAATTTCTTTCATCTATCTTATTGCTCTGGCCAGAATTTCAATTACTATGTTAAATAGAAGTGGTGAAAGAGGGCATCCCTGTCTTGTTATAGTTTTTAGAGGGAATGCTTTCAATTTTTCTCCATTTAGAATAATGTTGGCCTGGGGATTAGCATATATAGCTTTTACAATGTTGAGATGGACAAGGAATTGAACAGACACTTCTCAGAAGAAGATACACAATCAATCAACAAACACTTGAAAAATGTTCAAAATCTCTGGCAATTAGAGAGATGCAAACCAAAACTACTCTAAGATTTCATCTCACACCAGTCAGAATGGCAGCTATTAAGAACACAAACAACAATAAATGTTGGCGAGGATGTGGAGAAAAAGGCACGCTCATACATTGTTGGGGGGACTGCAAAATGGTGCAGCCAATATGGAAAGCAGTATGGAGATTCCTTGGAAAACTGGGAATGGAACCACCTTATGACCCAGCTATTCCACTCCTCAGTCTATACCCAAAGGACTTAACAACAGCAAACTACAGGGACACAGCCACATCAATGTTTATAGCAGCACAGTTCATAATAGCTAAACTGTGGAACCAACCTAGATGCCCTTCAGTAGATGAATGGATAAGGAAAATGTGGTATATATACACAATGGAGTATTACTCAGCAGTAAGAGAGAATAAAATCATGATGTTTTGCAGGTAAATGGATGAAATTGGAGAATATAATGCTAAGTGAAGCTAGCCAATCCCAAAAAGACAAATGCCAAATGTTTTTTCTGATATAAGGAGGCCGATTCACAGTGGGGTTGGGATGGGGAACATAGGAGGATTAGAGGAACACTAGAATGGCCAATAGGGAGGGAGGGGATGGGAGGGGGCAAAAGGTGAAGAAAGAAAAAAAAAAAGACGGTAGAATGAGATGGATATCATTACTTTAAGTGCATCTATGAAGTCATGAATGGTTGAATATACTTTGCATACAACCAGAGATATGTAAATATGTGCTCTATGAGTATAATATAAAATGTAATACATTCTGCTGTCATTTATAACAACTTAGAATAAAAAATAAATTTGAAAAAAAAAAAAAAAAAAAAAAAAAAGAACCCAGGGATTTTTCTTCCTCAACCAACGTTCTTTTTTTTTTCCACACCAGCTGCATCTGGGGAGGCCCCAGCAGACATTTGAATCTGACGATTGCAAGGGGAGCAGTTCTCAGAGACCCTTATGTAAGATCAAGGAGCTTTCATTGTTGCAGAACCTACATCCCCACGCCTCCTGTCCATGGCTGTCTTATAAAAAAGACAGGTATACCTGACATGCAATAAACTGTACATATGTAAAGTGTTCAGTTTGATATTTTGACATACAAAAACAGTCATGAATTCAGGACAATGAACACATCAATCACCTGAGATGGTTCTTGTGCCCTTTTGTAGGAGCCCTAATTAAGGAGATGGCTAAGATTGCGGTTGGCTGTGAGCCATAGAGATGTTCAAGCATTGCCACCTTCCATGGTCTCGCGGGTCTTGGGCCGGGACATTGCAGATCGGGTCGGCGCCATTTGCATGATCTCGCGAGACTTGGCCCAGGACATTGCGGATCGGGTCCGTGCCATTTTGTGGTGGTGGTTGTAGGAGTGTGGAAGAAGTTTGTTGGAGTTTGTGGTTGGAGTTGGAGAGTTTGCTGAAGCCGGAGAGAGAAGAAGAAGAAAAGACCCTTTTTCATTTTCATCCTGCCTCTGAATTTTCTCCCGTGGCGTCGTTGCTCCAAGCGGCAATCGCTTCAGGCAGCAACAAGTGGTGGCCCATACGGGGAGTTCGGTCAGCAGTAAGAAATAAGAAAAATTTAAAAATGGGAGCGAAAATAACAAAAGGTCGGATAATAAAAGCCATGGATGAGTTTTTCGATATCGCGGACTCAGTGGATAGTGAGGAAAGTGATCAAGAAAGCATAGCCTCTGAGTCAGTTAATACCAGTGAGAAGAGTAGTGGTGTAAATTCAAAAGTAAGAGCTGCAAAAGCCATCAGAAACTTATTGAAATTAGCCGAAGAATATGTACTCTCCTTAGAAGCTGAAATTCAGGATACCAGTAAAAGTGATAGTAGCGAAGAGGAATCAAAAGTTGATTCTGGGAGCACAGTCTCCAGTAAAAAGAACAAAAAGAAATTAAAAAAAGAAAAAGGACCATCAAGTAGAGGAACCACTTGTGTCCCCTACTCCCCCATGGGTGGAATCCATTACAGAAAATATGAAGGGTATTACTAGGCATTTGCAAACCCTAGAAACAGAAATAAAAAGTCTTTCTGAGCACTTATGCGCTCTCGAGGGTAACTCACAGATACATTGGGAACTTCCAGTATTTGAAAATGAAAATGGACAGAGGGTCCACCAGTCAGTAGTTTTCAAAACAATATAAAATCTCAAAGAGGCAGTAATGATGTATGGACCCCAAGCTCCTTTCACATTGAGTATGCTGGAGTCCTTTAACACCTTTAACTTAACCCCCTCAGACTGGAAAAGTCTATGTAAAGCAGCATTAAGTGGGGGGGGGCGCAATACTTGGTTTGGCAATCGCAATTTCAAGACCTTCGTATAGAAACAGCTAAAAGAAACGCAGCTGCAGGGTTTGGAGACCATAATATAGAAATGCTCACAGGAGAGGGGCAGTTCGCAGACTCACAGGCTCAAAAATATTATGTCCCAGGTGTATATGCTCAGATACATGCAGCTGCCTTAAAGGCACGGAAAACTTTACAAGGACCTGGCGATCTACAAGGTAGCTTGTCAAAAGTGATTGAAGGACCTAATGAGCCATATGCTGACTTTGCTGATCGACTTTTGAGAACTGCAGGTAGATTGTTTGGAGACGTTGATCAAGCTATGCCATTAGTTGTTCAATTAGCATACGAAAATGCTAATAAATATTGCCAGGAAGCCATCAGGCCATGGAGAAATAAAAAGGAACTTTCCATATATATACAACTATGTAAAGATATAAATGACGCCTTTGTCACAGGAAATGTGATTGCAGCCTCAATGAGAGGTGCTTCCCCTCGAAATTTCACAAAGGCTAAACCTAGACATTATAAGCAATCAGGATATTCCAGGCAAAATTATCATAATCAATCAGGCTATTCTGGGCAAAATCCCCAAAGAGAAATAAGACCAAGCTCATATCGTGCCCAGGCCGCTGCCCCAGGTGTAAAAAGGGAAATCATTGGGCCAATAAATGCCATTCAAAATTTGACATCTATGGAAATCATTTGTCCAGGAATTCAAAAAACAGGGCACAGGGCCCAATGCCCCAGGGCCCACAAATGTACGAGGCATTGGAGGAGGAGTATCCTCAACCATCCACTCAGATGCTTCCCCGACACAATCCCTACTACCCATCCACTCCCTCGCCAGAGGAACAGGAGGAAATGCAGGATTAGACCTCTGTTCCACCACCCAAATAGTGTTAACACCTGAAATGGGGGTTCAACTGATTCCCACAGGAGTCAGGGGACCTCTTCCCTCAGGGACTGTAGGACTTATTCTCGGGTGAAGTCCTGAAAGCTTATTAGGTTTGCAAGTGACCCCAGGTGTAATAAACTCAGACTACAAAGGGGAAATAAAAATAATGCTTAGCTCACCCCAAAGAATAAGTTCTGTTAATCAAGGAGATAGAATTGCTCAGCTGCTTCTCCTTCCAAATTTACATAATTCATTTAAAATGAGTATGCCTCAAAAAAGGAACAATAGAGGATTTTGTTCCACTGACTCAGGATCCATGGCTTGCTGGGTTTGGGATTGTTCAAGGAGGCCTATGTGTAAAATAAAAACCCAAGGAATAGAGATGGAGGGACTGATAGATACTGGAGCTGATTCTTCCATCATTAATCTACGGCAATGGCCCAAGCACTGGCCTCTGCAGAAAGCTTCAATCAGTTTAAGAGGCTTGGGATATAATAACCTCCCAGAGAAAAGTGCGGTAATTTTAAAATGGGAGGATGATGAAGCGCATAAAGGAACATTTCAGCCTTATGTTTTACCTAACCTACCGGTTACTTTATGGGGAAGAGATATTTTGCAACAAATGGGAGTACACCTTGCAACCAAGCCTGCAGATGTTAAATGTGAAAATCTACAGGGTAATCTTAACCCTAAAAGAAATCATTATCAAAAAGTACAGGGTAATCTTAACCCTAAAAGAAATCATTATCATAAAGGAAAAAGATATTTTTTTAGGGGCCACTGAGAAAATAATTTTGAAAATACCATGGCTTTCTGATAAGCCAGTGTGGGTCCCTCAGTGGCCCCTATCTAAAGAGAAATTATAAGTGGCCCACCTACTAGTTCAGGAACAACTAGAAGCAGGACATATAGAACCTTCCACCTCTCCCTGGAATTCCCCCATATTTGTGATCAAGAAAAAAATCAGGAAAATGGCGATTGTTACATGATCTTAGAGAAATTAATAAAACCATGCAAATCATGGGCCCTACTCAACCTGGACTTCCTAATCCTGTAGCTATTCCAAATAATTTCCATCTTATTACTCTTGATATAAAGGATTGTTTCTTTTCTATTCCTCTACACCCTCTGGATACCCCCAGGTTTGCTTTTTCAGTTCCTTCTATTAACAATAATGGCCCTGATCAGAGATATCAATGGAAAGTTTTGCCGCAGGGAATGGCTAATAGCCCCACTATGTGTCAAATCTATGTAGATAAAGTGATTCAGCCTATCAAAAATAAATACCCAGATCTTATGTGCCTCCATTATATGGATGATGTTTTGCTTGCTCATCCTAATCAAGAAGTCTTATTCACCATATTTAGTGATATATCAGAAAACGTGAAACGATATGGACTAAACATTGCTAAGGAAAAGGTTAAAATTAGATCTCTAATATTATATCTAGGATTCCAAATTATGGACACTTTTATTAGGCCTCAAAAATATTAATTAGTAAGGAGCATTTGGCCACTCTCAATGACTTTCAAAAATTGCTAGGAGATATTAATTGGCTTCGCCCTACACTACACCTCACTACTGGCCAACTAAAACCTTTATTTGACATCCTTCGTGGGGACACTGATCCATCTTCACCGCGAACATTGACTCCTGATGCTAGGAAAGCTTTAAAGTTAGTAGAAAAAGCCATCGAAGGAGCTCATTGTGATAGATTTGATTTAACTCAACTGCTGATATTGATTATTATTTCTTCACAATATACACCCACAGGAGTATTTTGGCAACAAGGGCCTTTATTATGGATACATTTGCCCGTCTCTCCTAAAAGTATAATTGAGTCTTATACCTCCATGGTGGCTAAACTTATTCTTCAAGGACTTAAGACTTCTACTAAAATATTTGGCATTCACCCTGCTACTATTATTACTCCCTATTCATCATCACAGATTGATATTTATGCTTCAATGATAATGATTGGGCTGTAGATAGATGCTCTACTTCTGCAAATTTTGATAATCATCTTCCTAAGTCTCCTATATTATCTTTTTGTATCAATCATCCTATTATATTTCCACAGGTAATAAAAAATCAACCTATTCCTAAGGCATTAAATGTATTCACAGATGGGTCCTCAAATGGTACTGCTGCAGTAGTCACTAAAAAAAAAAAAATATGACTTACATAACCACACACAAATCAGCTCAACTAGTGGAACTGGAAGCTGTGGTAAGAGCTCTGGAAAATTTTAGAGAGCAGCCCATGAACATTTTTTCAGATAGCCACTATATTGTATATGCTGTCCCAAAATTAGAGCTAGCAGGACCAATAGCACCTCATACTCCAGCCATTAAATTGTTTTATCAAATACAAAAGCTTTTGTGGGCAAGAAAATAACCTCTATTCATAGGGCATATTAGAGCACATAGCAACTTGCTTGGTCCCCTCCATGAAGGTAATCAAAAGGCTGATGACCTTACCCAAACAATCTTTATACTTTCAGCCCTCCAGCAAGCTACTTTATTTCACTCCCAGTTTCATGTCAATAGCACCACCTTGCAGCGTAGGTTTAAAATCACAAAGGAGCAAGCCAGAACAATTGTAAAAGATTGTAAATCTTGTATGACACATTTGCCCAATCCTCATTATGGTGTTAACCCTAGAGGATTAATGCCCAATCATTTGTGGCAGATGGATGTTACTCATGAGCCAAGTTTTGGAAAATTGCGATTTATTCATGTGACCATAGATACATGCTCAGGCATGATATTTGCTTCCTTACATTCTGGAGAAGAAGTTAAAGATGTTACATCTCATTGTTTGCAAGCTTTTGCTGCATTGGGCATCCCCAAAATGCTTAAAACAGATAATGGCCCCGCATATACGTCCTCATCTTTCAAACACTTTGCGCAAAATTCAATATATCCCATAAAACAGGCATCCCATACAATCTTCAGGGTCAGGGCATTATTGAAAGAGCAAACCGCACACTGAAAATTATGTTATTAAAACAAAAAGAAGGAAATTGGAAAAATCCTAGGGACAGATTGGCAGTTGCCCTGTTTACCTTAAATTTTTTTAACTTTAGACTCTAATGGTTATTCTGCTGGAGACAGACATTGGAACCCACACCAACAACATAAACCTTTGGTTTACTGGAAGGATGTTCTTTCAGGTACATGGAAGGGTCCAGATCCAGTATTAATTTGGGGGAGAGGATCTGTTTGTGTTTTTCCAAAGCACGTATCCTCTCCAATATGGATACCATCTAGATTAATAAAGCAGGTACCACATCATAAGGATCAAGATGAAGTTTTTGAGGAATCAAGATTAATAAAAAAGGTACAAAATCAAGAGGACCACGATGAAGGTATGGAATGATTCCCTTAAAAGAGTCCTTCAAAATATTTCACAACTTAAGTGTCATTCCTCCTGGCCAGGATGAGGAGATCTCTCTTTAGTGTGCACACAATTGTATTTTTTCTTTTTTCTCTTTTTATATATGTATTTATGTCTGTGCATTTGTCTAAATTTCATGTAAATGCGACGTCACAAATATATATTTGTAGGTTTGTGCGTTTGTCTAGTGTGACGTCACATATAACAAAGCGCTTATGAATATATATATATATATATATATATATATATGGATATATATATATGGATCCAAATAACTTTAATTCATTTAAGTTTAAGAGTATTCAATTTGGGTAAATAATTTAATAAGTGAATGTACCTTCAATTTTGATTTATATGTGTCCCAGGGATTTCTCTTTAGCGAAGAATATGACTAGTGCTGTATAACCTGATATTTTGGTGTTTTGACATAGGAATGTTTATTTGTAACTAACTTTATTTGTTTTATAGCTGATTAATTTGAGTTATTTCAACAGATAACCTCATGGAAGGTTACAGAGACTCGAGGGTTCCAGCTAACAAATTATTTTTCCAAAGTGCCTTTAGCTTTTCTTTACTCTATCTTTAATGCAGTAAATACCCTCAGTCTTTCTTTGTTTTGTTCTGAATATGATATTTTTATAGCTTATGTTTGTGGGAGCTCAAGCAGCAATGTGTGTGAGCAGAAATCAACTTTAATTTTCTAATCTAATAATTCTATTTTTTAGTTTGACTACTTGCCTCTTGACTCAGTGCTGGATTAGCACTGCCTTTCCTTTAATAATTGATGCTTGAGTTTCTAGGTAGCGGGCCCTGAAGATTTGCCGGTGGCATTGTCTAGACATAAAAAAGACGGCTGCTGCTACAGCTGCAAGGATCGTGGTCACTGAAAACATCCCTGCTGCTCAAGCATCAAACAACCTCACCAGCAGTGTGGTCTCTGCTCTGCTTGCATGCGGCCTCCTAGATCAACATGTTATAACAAGTGGACATTTTGATCTTTCATTGTTTGGGACTTTACGGGACAATGCCTTGCGGGTATTTGTCTAGAGAACTCAGTGTGTTACTTGATAGAACTCAGGGCAGCTGATTTGTTTAAAGAATTTGATATGTTATGCAACTTGGCTCGTCAGTAGAAGGCTTATCGCCTTAAAGCCGCAGCATCTCCCCACAATTGGACGGCTGTTAGTCATCATACACAGTCAATCCTGAAGGGCTCCATTGGATGGATGGTTGCCAATGACGGGTAAGATCCCCAGAGGGGAACAACCTAAGACAGGCACAGTCCCACGGGACATTCTCATGTGGCCGACATATGAACCTAAGACAGGAGTCAAGGGCACAGCCTTGATTATCCGATGACGGGTAAGAATGTTGGTTGCACATGGACGTCCTAGAGCATCCCCTCTTTTAAAACGAAAGGGGGGGAAATGTAGGAGCCCTAATTAAAGAGATGGCTAAGATTGCGGTTGGCTGTGAGCCATAGAGATGTTCAAGCATTGCCACCTTCCATGGTCTTGCGGGACTTCGCCCGGGACATTGCAGATCGGAATGGTGCCATTTTGTGTGGTGGTTGTAGGAGTGTGGAAGGAGTTTGTTGGAGTTTGTGGTTGGAGTTGGAGAGTTTGCTGAAGCCAGAGAGAGAGGAAGAATAAAAAGACCCTTTTTCATTTTCATCCTGCCTCCAAATTTTCTGCCGTGGTGTCGTTGCTCCAAGTGCGGCAATCGCTTTAGGCAGCAACACCTTTTTACAATTTGGCCCCTTCTTATTCACTCTTTTGCCCCTTCCCCACCCCCAAGGCATCAGTGACTTGCTTTTTGTTGCTACCCATTAAAATTTTCACTTCCAAGACTTTTATATAAATGATATTAATCATTATATACTCTTTTGTTTGTGTGGTTTCTGTTACCTTGTATAATAATTTTGAAATTCATCCATCTTTCAGCATGTATTAATTATTTGTTCCTTTTTATTGCTGTGTGGTATTCCACTTAATGGACGCACCACAGTTTCATATTCATTTACTTGTATGGATGTATGGGTTATTGCCAATTTTTAGGTATCTAAAACAAAGCTGGTATGAACACTCTTGTATGAGTCTTTTTTGGACAAATGCTTTAATATTTTTTTGTAAAATAAACAATGGAAAGACTAAAAAAAAAAAATAAACTATATATACCTTAAAAATCATTGGTTTCCCCCTAATAACTAGTGAGGTTGGGCATCTTTTCATATAATTATTTCCATTTGTGTATTGTCTTTGGAGAAATGTTTATTAAAGTCATTGTCTTTTGCCTACTTTTAAAAACCAGGTTATTATTATTTGTTATTGTTGCCATTGAGTTGTAGAAGTTCTATACATATGTGAATATTAACCCCTTATCAGATATAGGAT
Source organism: Tamias sibiricus (assembly GCA_025594165.1). Lineage (NCBI taxonomy): Eukaryota > Metazoa > Chordata > Mammalia > Rodentia > Sciuridae > Tamias > Tamias sibiricus. Next base: position 90,484,073 of record CM046666.1, on the reverse strand, counting down.
CTACAAATATTTTTTCACTCCATATCTTGTCTTTTTACTCTAATTATTTCATTTTCTGTGCAGAAGTTTTTAAGTTTGATAAAATCCCTATTGTCTATTTTTACTTTTATTGCCTATGCTTTTGGTATTATGTCCAAGAAATCATTGCCAAATCCAAGGCCATGAAACTTTTCCTTCTAGAAATTTTAATGTTTTAGATCTTATGTCTTTACTACATTTTGAGTTAATTTTTTATATGATATAAGGGCACCACTTTACCCTTTTTCATGAGAATATTCAGATTTTTCAATACCACTTATTGAAGAGACTTTTTTTTAACCTTGGCACCTTTGTTGATCATTTTACCATATGCATGAGGACTTATTTCTGGGCTCCCTATTCTGTTCCATTGATCTACATGTCTGTTTAGTGTAAGCACTACATGGTTTTGATTATAGGGAATAGGGAGCCCAGAAATAACTACTATGGACTGGATGTTTGTCTCTTCCTGAATTCACATGTTGACGCTTGAATCCCCAATGTGATTGTTTGGAGACAGAGCCTATGAGGAGGTTGTAAATGTTAAGTGAGGTGATAAACATGATGTCCCAATCAGACAGAGCTGGTGCCCTTAGAAAAATAGGAAGAAACACAAAGGATCTCTCTATATGTGTACAAAGAAGAGGTCTTGAAAGTCAAGAGAGAGGACTACTGCCTGCAAACCAAGGAACTAATTGGGCTGGCACCTTCATCTTGGACATCTCAACCTCAGAACTGCTGGAAAGTAGGTTTCTGTTGTTTAACTCCCACAGCCAGTGGCATTTTGTTATAACAGCTCAAGCAGTCTAAAACTAGCTAGAAATCACTAAGGGTGAGGCCTTCAATTTTTTTTCTCTTAAGATTGTTTTGTGATTCAAGTCCTTTGAGATTCCATGTGAATTTTAGTACAGTTTTCATATTTATGTCAAAAAATGTCATTGGTATTTTAATAAGGATTGATTGGATCTATAAATCTCTTGTGAGTAGGATGGACTTTTTGACAGTATTAAATCTTTTCATTTATTTGTGTCTCCTATAATTTATTTTGTGGTCTTCAGTGTATAAGTTTTTCACCTTTATTTTATTTTTATGTGGTGCTGAGGATCAAACCTAGTGCCTCATGCATGCTAGGCAAGTGCTCTATGTCTGAGCCACAACTCCAGCCGTCACCTTTTTGATTACATTTATTCTTAAGTATTTTATTTGTTTTGATGTTATTTTAAATGAAATTATTTTCTTAATTTTTCATATTGTTTTTAGTGTTTTGAAATGCAGCTGATTTTTGTATGTTTATTTTGTATTTTGCAATGTTGCTGAGTTCATTTACTAGTTCTTGTGTGTGTGTGTGTGTGTGTGTGTGTGTGTGGGTGATCTTAAGGGTCTTGTATACATAATCTTCTCGTCTGTGAATAGAGAACATTCCCCTTCCTTTTTTCCCATTTGGATGTGTATTGTTTCTTTTTCTTGCTTAATTGCCCCTACTAGGATTTCCAGTACTATGTTGAACAGTAGTGGTGACAGTGGGCATCAATGCCTTGTTCTTGATCTTAGAGAAAAAACTTTCAACTTTCAACCATTGAGTACAGTGTTAGCTCTGTGTTTGCCATGTGGACTTTATTTTGTGGATATCATTTCCTTCAATTACTAGCTTCTTGAGTGTTTTTGATCTTCAAAGATTGAAATGTTACTGGTTTTGAAGGTGGAGGAAAGGGTCCATGAACAAAGGAATGGGGGTGGATTCTAGATCAGTAAAAAGAAAGAGAAGATCCTCCCCTAGAGTCTCTAGAAAGGAATGTATCCTGGGCCAAAACCTTGATTTCAGCCTAGTGAAAGCATGTTGAACTTCTAACTCACAGAAGTGTATGAGAATAACTTTGTGTTTTTACCAAGCTACCAAGTTTGGTATATTTTGTTACATCAGTAGGAGAAAGCTAATATATTATGGCTATCCCCATGTTAGGAGTTTCCTGCAAATCAGTAGACTCATGTAAAGGAATAGCCTAAATATATAGTGTTTTACAGTTTGCAAAGCACTATTTGTGTCCATCAACCTATCATTCATTTAGCCAAGTGATATCTAATCTTGTCTATTATGATTTTTACTAAGCTTTGGGGGAAATGAAGTGAATAAAATAATATCTACTTCTTACTAGATACTTTGAGTTATTTACTTTTATTCCTTTTTCCAGGTAAAAAGTAATGAGGTTATGATAAATTTAATGACTTGCCCAAGGTAACACAAATAACCTTTTCATTTAAAACTCTACTAGTTACTTCCACTAGAAACTCTTAGAAAAATAGCTGATTATATTTAGTTGGATATCTGTTCTGATGTAATGTGAAATGCCATCGTCATTTTCTATCAAATGAATATGGACAAGTGTTTATGTTGTCTGTGAAATGAAGAATAAATGCTTAAGTGAATAATGTAAGAATGAGTGAGGTATTGGTAGAGCTTGTCAATATGTCTTGGAGGAAAATGTTTACAAATAAATGCTGTGACTATGGCTATTATTTTAGACATCAGGGTATTCTGGGCTACACGTGTATTCCTTTAAATGAGCATGGAATTTAGCAAACAACCATCAGTAGGCAGTGGTATCAGTGCTATTAAGTGCATGAAATAGTTATACCAGCAGACAGGCTATGGTCATAAAGAATGCTGACCTTAAGTATCATCTGCTTATTATCTCATTTGCTGTAAAGTTATTTTGCATCATTACAATTCTACAGATGTTTCACAGATGTCTTTAAGGATATATTTCTATGGCTTGTTATTAAGCTAACTTCTGTGCACTATGGCAGATTACCATAGCATATTAATGAGAACATTATGGAATTGTAAATAAATATGTTTGTAGCAATCGAGATGAAGAGCAGAACTATAAAAAATGGTTATAAAAATCTAATTAACATTTTAACAGTAAAAAGCTTGCTGCCTTGATACTGCAAGAGAATGGTCTTAGTTATAGATAAAATGAAGAATTCCCAAGTGGGCTTAAGAGTGGATGAAACATTGCTATCAATATTTAATGGGATGTGTCACATTTTACCACCATTTGAAAGGATGCAAATAGGGGTTACTACAGAAATCACCTTGTCAGAAAACTGTACAAAATGCAACACAAACTATCCTTCAAGCAGCCTTTCAGGGGTTATTATTATGTTCAAGTATACTCTTTTCATATAATCTCTTGATACTGGGAGAAAATGACAGTGTGTGTGTGTGTGTGTGTGTGTGTGTGTGTGTGTGTGTACACATATGCCCAATACAACTTGAAAATTAAAAAAATTTCTATTACATGGAAATTCTAGAGGCAAGTATATTCCTATTTCTCTATATCATAATTACTCTTTGATGAAGCTGTAAGTGCCAAAGTTATTCATAGCTTTAATGAAGCATCCATCATAGCCATGCTACTGAAAGATATGGCAACCTCGGAGATGCTCTTACTATTTAAATGTAATGTGCTGTTTTACATTCTAGTGACAATGTTCTTTTGTGTCAAAGCTCTGGAATGTTTAAGCATTGCAGTTTAGCAATCTCCTCTTGTACCGGTTAAACCAGTTGCTTTCCCAGAAACAATTTTCTGCTGCTTTTTTAAATATTTTTTTAATCTTGAAAAAATTAGTCACACATGCTCTCCTTTATTCTACAATTACAACACAGTACAAATCTAGAAGGAGATCACATTTATTTCACAGAATCTTACAGTAAAAAAAAGGAGATGGCATTGTAAATTCCCCTGCCCTTTAAGAATCTGTGGGATAGAAATATGGGGTTGCAAAAGGAATTAAAAAAAATCAGTAGTCATTGAACCAAAGGGAAAAAAGAAGCAATCACAAACATATAAGTGTAAAAAAATTATAGTGGTTATCTGAGAAGGCAGAGAAAATTTTGAAACAGTTTTTTGTTTTGCCTTAAACTATTCATGTATGTTTAAATTGAATGAATATTATTTAATCACATAAATATAAACATTATTCACTAACTAAAATAAAACTCCTCAAGTTCTTTTTTATGATCAGTTAAGAAAGAAAAGAAAAAGGAAAAGAAAAATAGAAATACTTATGGGAAAAGAAAGAATGGGTAATAGAGATAAAGAGAAGTCAGTATGAAGGAGGAATTATAGAGACAGGAAATCTGACCAGGAAGAGACAGCTAGTGAGGGAAGAGAAGAGAAGATGCATAAATAAAAGAAGGTGGAACTCCCTCTCCACAATTTCCCCTGAAAATATTTTACAGATTTAAAAGAAGAGGGTTTCCATCCCTCAGAGGTATTTAAAGTAGATAGAGGAGACTGAGGAAAATCAATGGGCCTGTGTGTTGTCAGACTAGTGTACTCTGTTTTTCTCTCACGTCACCTAGACAGGGCCTTGGGTTTTATTGTAGGGCACCCTCAGTCTCTCCTACAGTTCTGTAAATTCCTAGCTCATTTTGTTAATCTTCTGAGTTCAGAGCTCATAACCACAAAGGGTGAAAATATATAAAGAAACTACAAAGAGGCACTCACAAACCCACAAATGCAGAAGGTTTAATATGCTTCTCCATGAAACACAGAACAAATAGCCAGAAGAACTGAAGTGAGAGTAAGAGATTTGAATAAGCCATTGAAAGCTTGATTTATTAAATATGTATAAAAGCTTCTATCTAACACAGAGAATGAACAGTGTTTCAAAATACAGGTTATTTCAAAATTCCCTGTGTAGGGCTACACTGGAAATCTCAACAAATGTGAAAAATATTAACATCACAAGACAGTGTTCTCAAGGACAATATAACAATATTTTAGAATAAGAAAATATTTTAAAATTTCCTCTTTCTCTATTTTTCATGATGATTTTGGGGGAAGAGAATACATACAAGCAATTTGTGGGTTAAAGAGGAAATTAATTAGAAATTAGAAAGTATTTATAGCTCAATAATAATTAAATCATTATGTATCAAAACGTAGAGAATGCAATTAAAATGAATTTCAGTGATTGATAGTCTAAATTCCTATGTTAGGACAATATAAATGTTTAAAATGATGTAATCATTAGATTTAAAATGCATAAAATGAACAACAGTGAAAATTAAGAATTCAGAAGGAAGGAAATTAAAGAGATGGAAACAAAAATTGATGAAATAGGAAAAAGACCCCAAAAGAAAAAACATTAACAAAATTAAAATTTCCTACAATGATGAAATAGACAAAACTGTCAAATCTGATACATAAAACTATGCAAAGGATTCAGTTCTCATGGTACCTAATTAAAAGATACAAATAGGAAATAGTACAATTACAAATAAAGAATATTATGTGTAGAAAAGTAGATATCAGTTTAAATATAAGTAAAAGTTCATTAATCACGGAATGTCCTGTAAGAAACTTTATGCATATAGATTTTAAAACTCAGAAGAAACGTAAAAATCTTTGGCAAACACATAAACAATAGTACTTAACTAGAAATTGATAACAAGGAAGAAGTGCTAAATTTGTTAATTCTTATTTGCTTATAGTCGTACAACTCTGTGAAGGCTAGTTTATTATTAGCATTTTGTAATATGTCTAGGAATATGTTATATAAATTTCTCATATTATTTTACAAGAGGAAAGCTACCACACTTGTGTCATTAGGTTAATATCAGCTTGGTGCTGAAATTGAAAGTTAGATTAAAAATAATAAGTCAATTACCCTTATGAAAAAGTGAACCCTTGAAGTAAAATATTAATAAAGTGAATCTAGTAATATATTAAAACAACATGTCATGATCATACAGGTTTTCTTCTGGGAATGCAAGGATGGTTCATCATTTAAAATTCATTAAAGAACATTCAGTTAAAGATGATAAACTGTAGACAATCACATTCCCTCCAAAGGAAAACACACACACACACACACACACACACACACACACACACCCATTAAAGAATAAACAAAAACAAGTATAGACCCATGTGGGAACAGTTAATGAGAAAGAAGCCAACATCAGATGAGAGAAGTAAATGAAATTTTGGAAACATGAAAGTGAATGAGTAAGTGGTTGCTGACTTAACAGATTTAAGAAAGCAGAAATGTAAATCTGCAAGGGAGAAACAGAAGAAGTAAGCAAATTCAGGAAGATGAACCTTAAAATCTCAGAAATTGGCACCTCTAGGCGTTTGTGAGTTAGGAAAATTGGCTCAAAGTCCATTCAAGAAACAAAGCAACATGTCTCCTCCCCTGCTCAATATAGCTGTACAACTGTCTCTCCTCCAGACTGTGGAAGATTGGAGTTTGCCTGCAGAGTGGTTTAATCAGAGTTACACTCCACTCACAGGTGCAAGGCCTATCTGAAAGATTGGGGGCAATTGCTAAAATGGGATGAGTTTGATAATCTTACCCCTCTCTTCCCCTTAAGCTCAGAGATTGCTGTCATTCAGGCTTATATCTTCTGGATGGAAGATGGGAAGAATTATTGATGGGGAAATTGATCATTATGTGTATGTAAGCAAGTGTGTATGCTTGTATGTCTGTGTACTTATTGTATGCTGTATACTAAGTATTATCTAACTTAATTTTTATTTGAGAACATACTAGGATAAAAAAGGATGAAGCAAAAGTCTGCAGATTAGAGATTCTTGTTTTTGCCTAAATGTGGGAGACAATTAAAATGATTCTAAATAAGCATAAGGGCATTTATTCATTTATTCTTCCAATAGACAAATATTGACCACACACTATATGCAAGGTCTTTAAAAAATTTCCCGGCATTGCTTTTTTATAGGATGTTTGACATGACCTTAGAGGACAGGGAAAATTGAGTGGTCATTGATCTTGTTATTATCATTATGGGAATTGGTTAAAGACAGATTCAAATAAAGTGGTACAGATACATTCTGTGAAACTCGATACCACCATCAATGCAATATTACTCTGCTTCTATTAAAAGGTTGCATAAATAGAACAAATTATGAACTTTCATATGGTTATGTGGATTTTAACTAATGAATTAGAGATTTTGAGTAATTTATTCCTATCTAACACCATTTTATTTGAATCCAAAGAATTCAAAAAACAAAAACAAGTATAGACTCATGTGGGAACAGTTAATGAGAAGGAGTGAGGGGGAAAACAGTTAAAGAAGTTAAAGTGGTTTTTAACACCAATACCTTTTATTTGTGGTGAAATAACATGGCTTAATTTGAAATGAGCCAAACACTTTGATTTCTTACAATAAACCTTTGAGGTAATTGGGGGAAATAGCGGCATCTTTATTTCCAGATACTAAAACAGTTGCAGTGGCAGTTTTTAAAGTGGACTTGAAATCGTGAACCTCAAGTGAGGTTTTAGCTCTGCTTCAGCTAGCATTGTGAGCCTGGGTAAGCCTGCCTGACCTCAGCATTCTTATCTATCAACTAAGAGGTTCAAAGTTGTGTTTTTCATGGTATTCTTTGATCTTGTCTGAGAAAGAAAACTTCACTAACAAGAAATTGTTCCAATTGATCTCTGAACTGTCACTTAAAAATGTTTTATAAAATTTAAGAATTCTACAGTTATCTTGATCATTTCCCTTCTTTTTTCCCTGCCTGCCTTCTTTAACTGTTTTCCCCTCACTCCTTCCATTCCCACTTTCCTTCCCCAAAGTTAAATTTAATGTATGACAAAAACACAGATGTCAAGAGAGAACAGGTTCGTGGTTGGGTGATTTAGTCAATCAATGATGACATCATTTGGAACTCATAGTCTTATCAAATTTTCACTCTGCTGTCCTCAGTATGTTGCCAGTTTGGGGTTACTGTCCCTTTTGTTTGTAAGATAGCTGTGACAATTCCACTGAAATATGGAAACATGACAACGTTCAGCGGAAGAGAAGAGACAGCTTTTCAGTATGTCTCTTTGTGTGAGAAAAACCTTTTCCCTCTAACACCCTCTCCAGACTTCCATGTATCATTAGCCAGAACTGCTTCACATGTCAATGCCTAACTCATCACTGGTGAGGAAAATGGAATCTTTGTTAATGGATTGGGCTCTTTGGAATCCATCCCTCCACTCTGGAGCTGAGGCTGAAGCTATGTTCTTAATGCAAGTGTCTCTAGGAAAATGATGTCTTTTCCTGCGGGCTTTGCTTCAGGCACAGGACTTCAGACCTGGAAATTCCACTCTCAGTTTTCTTCTAGAAAATCTTTATCCATCTTTTAATATCTTGGGCATGATTTTTGAGATTGTAATGATGAGGAGTAAAACCAATGTAAGTCAAGTTTAGGTAGTATTTTAGAAAAATTTTCAATACTGGAAAGGAAATAAAGCATGCTTGCAATTAAAAGATTTACATGTACAAGAGCATTGAAAGAGCAAGTTATTGAACATCAACTATTGCCAATAAGATGTAATGGGAAGTAAGTATTCTTGTTCTTTACAAAATATGGATTACTAAAACATGTTATTTTCACTCAATTTGAAGGAAACCAATTAGCATTTCGATAAACTAATTCACAGACTTAAAATAAGGTAATACAGAACATCAAAACATTCCTTATACTATAAATATGTGAGAATCCACACAGCTAGATGTACAAGCCCACTGTGAATACCATTGGCAGCAGTGTGGAATGTGTAGGGTTGGTATCCTCCACCTCTATGGAGATTCTTAGTGGAAACTTGAGAAGAACCAAAAGAAGGAACAAAGAACCAAGGAACCAAACCATTCTCTCAGGTACTTATAAATTCCAAAGTGGTATTATATTTATTGGTATTCTTCAGAGAAAAAGGGGGGGGGAGAGAGAGAGAGAGAGAGAGAGAGAGAGAAAGGAAAATGAATGAGATATTAAAGGATACCTTAGGGAATTGTCTCTCCTGATTATACAGACTGAGAAGTCCCACCATAGGCTGTTTGCAAACTAGAGATCGAGGAAAGCCTATGGTATAGCTCCAAGTCTGAGGCTGAAGGCCTGAGAGACCTAGGAGTGGAAGAGTGGGAGAAAGGTCCTGTGTAACTCCCAGAGGTTAAAGGTTCAAGGCCAGTAGTTAATGATGTTCAAGTGCAGAAGCAGATAGATATCCCAGCTTAAGCAGAGAGGGAGAGAATGAAAGAATTTGCCCTTCTTCTGTCTTTGGTTCTATCTGGGCCATCATCAGATTGAACCATGTCTACCTGCATTGGTGAAAGTAGTTCTTCCTTACGTCTCCTGATTTAAATGCTTATCTGTTTTGGAAACATGGTCACAGGCACACTCAGAAATAATATTTCAGCAGCCATCTGGACATGACTTAGCCCAGTTAAGCTAACACATAAAATCAGCCACCAGAAGTGTGAAGTCACCTGGTACATAACTTAGGGAGGGAGATTATAGTAATATTCTCCATTAGGCCTCTCTGATTGCCCTGCCATGAATGCAGCCACCTACTCCCTCTGGACATTCTCCATAATTATTTTGTATTGTCTTTTTTTTTTTTCATTTATGTATTTTCCCCCAATGTCCAAAGATCATGAATGCGATGAAGTTCGACTCATTCTTTATTCCTAACACAAAGCCTTTAATAGAGTGGGTGCTCAAGATGTAGGCTAATCTCATCCTGCTGTGTGGCTTCATCCATGTAACTGAAGGGAGCTGGAAAAAAAATACAATCATAATGATTGGCTTCATTTTAAATTTATCACTGCAAGCCTCAGGGAGGGCTTTTAGTGCTACTCAAGAAACCTACTACCGTTCCCTGTTAATTCACCGAGTAAAGGATTTTATGTTTTTTCTTAAACCTCTAATGCCCCTACTACTTTTCAGTTTCAGCTGATAACTTCACTTTTTATTTCACTGAGGAAAGCAAAGTAATGGAAAAGAACTTCCACACCCACCCTACAAATTATACCAAATTATCTGCATCCATATAATGAGCATTCCCTTCTCTCACACCATTAGAGTGTCTGAGGCCTCGCCTGTTCTCATTCACTGGATCTCACCCTATTCTGCCAAGGGTGTCATTCCAACATTTATTTGTCTCCGTATCATCAATGTTCCTTTCTATTCTGAACCTTGATTAATAGCATACAAATATGCTATAATATCTCCCATTAAGGTAAACTAACTTTTCTCACATTCTCCACTGCATCAGTTCTGTCCCCATTATAGCAAAACCCTTTCTCCTAGAAAATGCAGTCTCTTCTCACTGCCTCTGTTTCATCTCTCTCCCACTTAGATCATATTTCTGTCCCCATCTCACTCACTGCTAAATAGCATCCCCATGATACTTGATCTACCAGCTGTACTTCCTATAACTGATAATCCTTCCTTCTTAATACCCTTGCATTCAGCTCTCTCTTGTTCTACTCTTCCCTGACCTACTGTTCCTACTCAGTCTCACAAGCTGGGTCATCTTCTCCCCAAGCCTTAGCTGGAGTGCTTCAGGCTGTGTCCTTAGACTTTGTGTCTTTTTTAGCAACAATTGCTCCTTAGATGACTTATTCAGACTCACATTTCCTGTTTTAGTAAGCTGGGCCTGACTATAACAAAACAGTAGACTACAGATATTTACTTCCCACAGTTCTGTAGGATAAGAAGTCTAAAAATCAAGGTGGCACATGTTTGGTTCCTGATGAGAGCTCCCTTCCTAGCTTTCAGGTGACTGCTTTCTTATTGTGTCCTCAGTGGTGGAGGGAGAATTCTGGTATATCTTCCTTTTCTTATAAAGCCATTAATTCCATTGTGTAGGCTCCACATTCATGACCTTATCTAAACCTAATTACCTCCCCATACCTTCACATTAGTGGTTAAAGCTTCAGCATATGAATTTGGTGGTGGTGGTGGTGAGATACCAACATTTAGTCCATAACAATTCCCATATGTGTATTTCCAATGCAGAACCATGTAAGTAATCGCTTATTTGCAATTTCCAATGTGGTTCTTAGCTGACATTTCAAACTTAATAGCAGAAATTTTTATTTTTTTCATAGACCCCAAAATGTTCTTCCTACAGTCAGGCACATTTCAGTCAATAGCATCTCATTTTACCTTTGCTTAGTCCAAAATCTTCTTATATCCTTTATTCTTCTCTTTGTATTATCATGTATCCTGTCTATCAACAAATCTGTCTAGTCTACAATTGAAATGTTCTATCACTTCCCATGTACTGATCTGCTACCATTCTAGTTCAAGATTCCATTATCTCACACTTGGATAGTTGCAACAGCCTCCTAATTGTTCTTGCCACTCATCTTGGTGACAGTCTATTTTTCAAATAGCTGCAACAGGGAACCTTTAAAAATATGCCATATTATGTCATTCCTGTGTTCACATTTCTCAAATGCTTCCTTCCTTAATTAGATTAAATTCCCCGGCCTCTTGCTACTTCTCCAATCTGATCCTCAGCCTCTTCAGATCTCTTGTGACTCTCTGAGGATGCCAAAACTGCATCTGCAGCAGAGACCTTCTTCTCTACATGAAATTGTCTTCTACCACAGAAGAATGCTGTACTTTTTCCTTTACTTCAGATCATTGTTTAACTATGTGATTATTAGAAAACTCTTTCTACCAATTCTGTGTAAAATCTGGCCCCTTATTTTTCCCCTCCCTTTGTTTTTTTTATTTTCCTTCAAGAATCTTTGCTCATCTAGAATTCACACTTTTTATTATCTTTCTTCCCAACCTAGTCTTGGTATTAAGAACTTTGGCTCTTTGTTCATTTTTCTGTCCTATTGTCTTTGAAGGGTGCCTAGAACAAAATTGGTGCTGAACAAATATTTGTTCAATGAGTGAATGAAGCTTTGAATAGCTATATAATTGGGACTGTGTATTACTGAGAAAGTAGAATGGCAGAATAGAATCAGAGAGAGGAACTTAGATTATCTAGCTGAATTCCCTTATTTTGAAGATTAAGAACTCAAAATAAGGGAATTTTATTCTGCTTCTAAGAATAAAATTCTGATGTCTTAATGTGCCACAAAATGCTATGTATGATTTGACTCCTGATGACCTTTCTAGGTCCACCTCCTTGCTGTTCCATTCTTCCTTCTTTGCAGACATGTGGAAACTTGCAGGTATCTGCAAGTTATATTTTTTATATATAGTTTTTATCATTCTCAGGACTCTTACCCTCTCTTGGCTTTTGCTTGGCTGCCCTGTTTACTCCTTTTGCAAGCCAGGGACTGTCTCTTCCTAGGAGTCTCCATGATCTAACTCTTCTTCCCCCAGACCAGATTGGATGCTATGCTTTGATGTTCTCCTTGTGCTTGTACAGGCAACCATAATAGCACCACTGAATGCGCAGTTGTTGCCAGATTACCTGTTGAGCTCCTTGACATCTCTTGTTTATTCAGCATTTAGAAGTGTTTCTGGTACAGAAATGTTAGTTGCACAACGGACTCAGTGAGATGTCTGCAGAATAGCATCTGGTGTGTGCACTGTCACCCAGCATATTTGATGATAATGAGTACGAAAGCTCATCACATCACCTCTGGCTTGACCTAGCTCTGGTCTAGCCTCACTCAGTGCATTCTTGGCTTAGACTGTCAATATCATAGTCAAATTCTGATTGCTGCTTTTATGGCATTCAGATTTTACATAATATCTGCAGATATTTTAGGGTTAACTCTCAATCACAGACAAAAATTGTGAAATTATTATGGTCACATTTATATAAATGAGAGAACTGATAAATGAAGGAAATTGGACCTGTCCAAGATAGACACACAGCAAGTCATGAACAGAGTATTTGAATCCAGTGTTTCGGAGTCCTTGTTAAGTTTCTTATAAGCAACTCTGTTTGATGTTATGCACTATACTTCCTCTTTTTATAGTGTTGTAAAAGTCTACCTCTTTTCTTTATATACTCTTCAGTAATCCAGGCAAAAATATCCCAAAGAAAAAAAAATCCAGTGTTACCTGAGAATATAAGAGCCAGAGGAAATGGATAATAATTTCACATAAAGATGTTTTTGTTTAAAGAATGGTAAGAGAAGGAAGAAGTGAAAAGATGAGAGGAGAAAGGATCATGTATCTTAAAGGAAATTGTTTTAGATTTGAGGGATGCATGAGTCCAATCTGTGAATAGTTTAAATTGCAAAAACAAAATTGTCCTTAATGGAAACTTACAAGAACATAACAGTTCCTTACTGGCTTCCCACCTTTTGAATTTCTTAAGTTTTTTTTTTTTTTTTTTTTTTAATTGTATCAGACAAATAGAATACCTACGCCACTTGAAATCGTTATTCTGGTGGCATTTTAGAACAATAATAAATTAAGCACCAGAAATACCACATAAAAATCTCTTTCTTATGAGACTAGTTTTTAGGATAGATTTGCAGATTCTAAAAATTATTGACTTCACATCTAAACAAGTTTTCAAGCCTTTGCTGTGTTTTAGTTGTTCAAAGGTTAAATCAACATTCTGCATAACTTCTCTCTTTTTCTTTTTTTATATATAGTTGGTGTTGCCACCTAGGACCCAATTTCTAACCACAAGGTAGGGCAAAAGACTTGCAGCCATTGCTACAATCAATGCTAATGTTACTCTTTAGCTTGCTTGAAATTGGACCTGGTTATTTCTCTGGAGTCCCAAATCCTCAGGTCATAACACTAACATCTCTTAGCACACAGCCCAATCTTATTTAACCCTGCTTCTGGGCATTGTACATTTTAAAACTATTTCACTTTCCTGAACAGGTCTCCAACTGACTTATGCCGTGGGCTTGGAGTTCTTTTCTTTTTTTTTTTTTTAATGTAAAATAAAGTATATCACAAGAAATGAGCAATAAGTCAATAAGAATTAGTCATATGCACACACATTGAAATAAATGGCACAGAGACCTTACCTTAAATTATTAAAGATTCAGACTGCTGATTACAAATTGATGCTATGGGTAATTGAGTCTTAAATGTGTTTAATAACTAAAGGGAAGGTGTAATTTCATATTTTGAAGTTTTTACTTTTAATTACTAAAATGTCATTATCATTTTAGAGTAAAAAATGGATTTATGGGAATCTTTATATTACAGGAACAGCTTCAGTGGTCTTCTCTGACATTGAAAAAGGTGTTTGGTAGTCATCTCCAACTGACTTCAGGAACAGATTAGATATTTGTATATTGATTACAACAACAATCTGATGAGTCTAAGCCACATCACTGGTGGGTCAAGTCTTCCTATTTGTCCCTCCCACTGTATTCTTTCTTGTACTCATCTAGTCATTGCAGTTTTTTCAGTTAATAAGGAGTTAATTGGAGTTAAAAGGAGTTTGATTTCTTTTTCAAAGAGGAGTGAATCAATCTGGAAGGTCATTGGGAAATATATTTTTCAGATTGCTATTTTTAATAATGTTACACATGAAGATCTCTTTACTTTGTCTTCCATGGTAGAAGATATTTATTTGTATGTATTTCTTATCAATTAAAAAGGTCTTGATTGAAGTGCAGACATATTCAAATTTGGAGTCCTAGGATTGAATCTGTGGTAGTAGGATGAGAGGGAAAAATTAGCATTTCATTTGTAAGGTCCACTCATTTAATAAGGACTATCTAAGAAGTATATAGTGGATTTCAGAGTTTCATTTGCTCAGTACTTTCTCTGGTACATTTTCAATCCATAACCCTACTCCCTTGACCATAGCAGTATATGGTTGCCTCAAGTAGAGACAATCTGAATCTCCCTCAGATAGGAATTCAGCCTTGAGGAAGATAAGGAGGACTGAGGTAATGTGATCAGAACCATTTGATAGCATCTTCTCCATGAGTCCCTGCCACAGAAATCCTTGGATATATATTGATATTTGCCTTCTTAAACCAAGAGAATCCACTTCGTTCCCCTTTAAAATTTTCTCAATTTTAATGGGTCTGTTTCTTTTGCTTGAAAACAAAGAATCTGAACTAGTTCAACCTATTTCATACCTAGAAGGCTAATTATGATATTTCATTTAACGTATTTGAAAAAACATTTTTATTAGAAAGAAATATTACTTTGCTAAAGATCGTTTACATGCAGGGCAATTACTCATAGAATTGTTTTAAAAAAACTTTTTTTGTAGTTGTAAACAGACAGAATGCCTTTATTTGTTCTTTTTTATGTGGTGCTGAGGATCAAACCCAGTGCTTCACATATGCTAGGTAAGCGCTGTACCACTAAGCTACAGCCCCAACCCTCATAAAATTGGTTTTAAACAAACTTGCAATGTAAGCTAAGTTTTCTTTTCTTTTTTTTTTGGGGGGGTACTGGGTATTGAACTCAGGGAGGGGCACTTGACCACTGAGCCACATCCCTAGCCCTAATTTGTATTTTATTAGGAGACAGAGTCTCACTGAGTTGCTTAGCACCTCATTTTCTCTGAGGCTGGTTTTGAACTCATGATCCTCCTGTTTCAGCCTCCCCAGCTGCTGGGATTACAGGCATGTGCCACCATGCCTGGTAGTAAACTAAATTTATCCTGGAGTTTACGCTCACTTCTTTTTAAATCTTCTATTATCATCATCATGCTTTTCCTTCTCATGCCTTTTAAAAATATTTTTATTTCTAAAAACTCATGAAGTGTAGAGTAACTCCACATCTCTAGTTGCCAAGGATGACCCAGGCTCATTTCTACTGTACTGGTGTCATTACTAGTAGCACCTTCCTTTTCCCTCAGTAGTGCCTCAGTTTATGGCCTCTCTTCTCACCTGTTTTTAATAGTCTTAATAGATACTTTTACCAGGAGGAGAAGTTGAAGTGAAAGTTGCTGAACTTTCATATAATATTTTTTAAAAGAAAAATATACACTATTTGATAAGTTTAAAGTTTCACTTATACAGTATGAATAAGTTCTGGAGATCTGTTGTACAGCATTGTGCCTGTGGTTAGCAATACCATGTTGTGCACTCACGCTTTTGTTAGGAGGGCATCTCTCATGTTAAGCATTCCTGCTACAATATAAAAAAAAAGTTTGAGGGCTCATGGTTTCAAAGGTCTTAGTCCATAGAATGCTGGCTCCATTTCTTGGGGATCAAGATGGGGCTGCTGAACATCATGGTAGAATTTATAGCAGAGGGAAGCGGCTCATATCATGGTAATCATGAAGCAGAGAGAGAGAAAAGAGAGTCTCCACTTGCCAGATAAAAATATATACCCAAAGCCATGCTCCAATTCCTATCTCCTCCAGTCACACCCTACCACTTCATTTACCACTCTGTTAATCCCTATCAGGGGATTAAATCACTGATTGAGTTAAGACTCTCACAAACCAATGATTTTTCCTCTGAACCTTCTTGCATTGTCTCACATGTGTGCTTTTGGGGGACACCTCACATCCAAACCATAACATTCACTTTGCAACACTTGTACATATTGGGGACTAAATTTCAACAGGAGTGTTGGAAGGAACAAAGCATATATGAACTATATTACTTACATTTCTAATCAGCCTAGATTATTTATCACATAAGTTACTCTTGTCTTGTACCTTACTGTTTTGTCCTTTTAGCCTTCTCTTACTTGTACCTAGGAAACCACCAAAGCCAAAGAAAGTCAAGCATTCCCTTCATGCCATTCAAACATCCTGGCTATAGGTAGGATATTGCCTGCAAAATTACCAGTCTACCCTATGCAACCTCCAAAAATAGTCTCCAGCTAGCATCAGGCCAGTCGATGCTTCTTATATATCAAGGAAGTTCCCTACATCTTTCCTCCCCAGGCCTTACGTCTTTTCAGTCCCCAAACTATCTCTCCCCCAACCCCTGCTCCATTCTTGTAGGTGTTCTCATCAACTCCTTCCCAGCAGAAACAGAGACCATCAGGAGAAACCGTCAGCTTATTACCTTGCACTGAAACTTTTACCTACTCAATATTGCTATATCCAGACTGATGACCAGTACCTCCTTCCCATGGACTCAAGGAAAAAAGTAATCTCACTTTTGAATTTGTTTCTTTATTTTAGAACCTCGATCATTCTGTATCCTTTCTCTCCTGTGTCTATCATCTTTCCTTTACTATGCCTTTTTCTCTGCAGCATACTTTTAAATTTGAACAATTCCAGATCCCCAAGCTTCGGCCATCTTAGAAACTCACAGACCATCAAAGCCCAGCAAAGTCCACCTTTGCTTATTTATCCTTAAGTTTATTCTCTTTGAAAGTCATCATTCTAGTCTTTTCTTCCAAGAAAATTTCCTCTCTGTGCCCTGCCTTAGACTGCTCCCCACATCACAGGTGCACATCGGCCTGTGTGGAGGTGATTTCCTACTATGCCTTGTCCCTACAGGGTGAGCTTTCTGAGAAAAATCTCTGCCATCATCTCTCCATCTCCATTGGTCTATTCCAGAGTGGTGTTTTTCATTAGTGTGATGTGTCATAAATTTTATAAAATAGTTCTCTACATTCTCAACTATTCAAACCAAAATCATATTTCTACAGGAAATTTTAGAATAAAGAATTCTTTTCCTATGCTCCCTAATGAGCTATTATCAAGGGTGTCTCTTTGAAAATAGAGAACTGGTTATAATGATGGAGATAAGATTTGATCAAAAGAAGTGGGGCCGTAGCTCAGTGGAAGAGCACTTGACTAGCACATCGTGTGAGGCACTGGGTTTCATCCTTAGCACCACATAAAAATAAATAAAATAAAGGCATTCTGTCCATCTATAATTACAAAAAAATTTTTTAAAAAGATTTGATCAAAAGAGTAAGAACAAATGTTGAGCAGCAGAAAATATGGATAAAGTAGAGAACAGAGATGGTGACAAGATCCTTCAAGTAGGAGAATTAAAAACTAATGGTTATGTAGTACTGCCCATGTACTAAGCTCCTCATACATATTCAATCCACTACTACTCATCAAAATGCAGTGATATAAAAACTGTTATTAATTGAATTTTTCAAAGGAAGAAATCAAGACTCAGGTTAACATGTGACATGTTCAAGGTCACATAGGATGTGGTGAAGTTGGGGTTGAGCTGACACAGATATACTCCATTGTCTTGGCTCTTAACCACCTACTTTCTAGGCCCACAAACCACATAGGAAAGTTGTAGGGCAATGAAATGGTATGGTCTGACAGTAATTCTCTTATTGAAATAGCTAAAATTGTAATTCAACATGAACTGCTTTCTTTACTGAAACATGTAGAGTTATTTTCACCCATGGTAAACTAGTCTTATTTCCTTTGTTTGAATTTTTTCTGCACTAGCTTCACTTGTAAACATGTCAGTATTTTTCCAGGGTCCAATAATAGCTTTTTAAAATATTTGACTTCAAAAATACAGAAGGTCTAGTTAATAAATAACCCATTGAATTTTGAGTATAATAAAAAAGCAAGGATTTTTCTTTAAGGCCAGAATCCCCACTTAAAATAGTTGGAACTGCTGTATTTGGAAAAGCACATGTATTTGTATTTGCTAATCTGCAAGTAAATCCACCTGTTTTCATTCTGATTTAGTGGGTTTTCTACGTTGTGTGTACACAAATAGAATCACCACAGTACTTCTAGAATGTTGCTGCTCAGTTCTCCTATGTGATTCTTTTTATTGAAGATGTCTACCTTTAAACAGATTCGATGAGCTTTGTGAGATTTTCACTTCAAAGGGGGGGTTCTTGAATTTTTAATGATATTACTCAGGAACAATGTTTTCTTGGTGTGCCTTCCATTTTTCTTTTATATAAGGAAATTATACACATTTTACTAAGTCATCGATTCCTACTTGAAATTCCACCCTCAGTTTCATGCATGTATGGCTGTATAAAAGTGGGATAAGTTTTATATGCTTCAGGGACTGTGCAGTGAAAGAAGGATCCAGCAGAGATTTGGCCATATCCGACAAATGCCTGCTGTCAGATTTTCCCTTCTCCTCTGTTTGACACGATGGAATCCCTTACAAACATGTGATTTTGACCAGCATGCTGCATACTAAATTATGGAAACAATATTCACGTGTTAGCATCAAAAAAGTGGACTCATCATGTGGTATTGCTCTGAAGCAAAACCTTGGTGATGAGACAGGAAAAGAAGACTTTCTATCAATTATCTTGATATTTTGCAGGCGATGGCGTAGTGTGGATGTTTGACTCTTGCTGCAGGATAGCACTGTGATTTATGTGCATCTGACTGTATGATTTTGGTTTTGATGACAGATGTTATAGGAATAATATTCAACTTTGTGATGTGCTTTAATATCCTTGGGGTAAAAATGAATCTATGTAGAATTGAATAATATTGTAGTTGTATTTGCTAATTGAAGTTGCTGTGCTTTGTACTTTATTTCAGATCATCATGCCTGAACAGACACAGAAAATAGCAATTATTTTTAGCAAATGTGAGACTGGCTTACAGGATCCCTGGCATGTGGCAAGCCTCTCGATACACAGGGAAGGAGAAGGGGGGTCACAGGGCAGGGTTTCACTTGCTGGGTGTACTTGTCACTTCTGGAAACCAGTGATGTTCTACATATGTTTTGTTCCAACACTGATAACAACAAGTTGGCTTTAAATGTGATGGAGTTAAGTAAACCGGAGGTGTCAGTGACAATTGTAAAGCTCTGCAGTCATTCCCTTGTTTTTGTGTGATTCCACAACTTGACCACTTCAAATCATTATGACATATTGAAGATTCTACCTTCTTGTTTCACAGTGAGACTGAAAATTGTTAGAAGAAAAAAAATGTTTCAACATACACCCAGTGGAAGGTGCTCAATGACATATAACAGAAAGATAGTCCATGGGGAGTGGGTGCATGTAAGTCAAGATATGCACAACTGAAACAATTACACTGACCTCTTTTCTAAAACTAGTAATGGGAAATGGATTTAATGAGACATTCTTTATCCAGGCCATTTTGTATAACAGTTAGAGATTAATCTTTTATATATATATATATATATATATATATATATATATATATTTTTTTTTTTTTTTTTTTTTGTGGTACTGGGAATTGAACTCTCAGGGGCACTTAACCACTGGGTCACATCCCCAGCCCTTTTTTTGTATTTTATTTAGAGACAGGGTCTCACTGAGTTGCTAAGTGCCTCGCCATTGCTGAGGCTGGCTTTGAACTCGTGATCCTCCTGCCTCAGCCTCCCAAAGTGCTGGGATTATAGGCGTGCACCACCGCGCCCGGCTTAAATATATTTTAATCATGCCCCTGTACTAATAAAACAACTTAAATGGCTTTGTGTTGCCTACAAGAGAATGGCCACATATTGTACTCAAGATACACATATTGTATTCAAGATCTTTTTCAAACAGGCTGAGTGATTCTAATTCTTTAGGTAGATTCTGTAAGTCTTAGTTTTTGGGCATCTACTATAAAACTTCTGCCATTTGGTGTCTAGCCAATTGGAAATCCTCTTTATTCTCTATGTGTTAGCCATTGTTAATAAGAACTGGTGACGTATTTGGAGCATTTATTATGTGCTGGAGAGTGCACTGAGTGCTTTTTATGTATTATACCACTTACTTCACATAAGAGCCCCGTGCAATAGGTTCAATCATTTCCCCCCATGGTGAAAGACACACAGAGGTAAGAAACATCCTATAGATTGCAAAGCTAGTAAAAATTCAGGGAGCATCCAGTCTGACTCTAGATTTAAGAGTCAACTAAGGGGCTGGGTGCCGTGGCACATGCCTATAATGCCAGTGGCTCTGGAGGCTGAAACAGGAGGATTGCAAGTTCCAAGCCAGCCTCAGCAACTTAATGAGTCACTTAGCAACTCAGTGAGATCCTGTCTCTAATAAAACATTAAAAACAAAAAGACAAAAAAAAAAAAAAAAAAAAAAAAAAACACACTGGGCATGTGGCTCAGTGGTTAAGCAGTGGGTTCAATCCCCAGTACCAGGAAAAAAAAAAAAAAAAAAAAAAGAGTGAATCAAATCACAGAATTGAATCACTTCTATTTTGCTTTGTATACATGTTATTTTGAATTCTGCCTTAGATTAATCTCTTGGGCTTGCTACATTGGTAGGACTGGATGTCTGGCTTTCCATTTCATTTTGCACCTGAGCTCTGACTCACAGCAAACTTTGGTTTCCCATTTCCTACTCTGTAAACCACCCTATCTCCTCCAGCTCTGATTTGTCCTACAGAGATGCCTTCTCTGACAGTCTCCTAAGAAAACATTATATTAAGTTTCCTCTGCATCTTTACATTCATTGACTTTTTCTTCCATCTGCCTAGAAGTCTTAGAAATTCCTCCCAACCTTCAGTAACATAAATTTTGCTTCTGTGGCTTTCTGAACGCAGCATGAGTCTGTTTCTTCTCTTACATTGTGAATTTCCTGCTTAACTGTCTGCAAGCTCCTCCTTCTTTTATCTACCAAACTTGTGTACTCTAAGAGGCTCTGACCTTTCATTCTAGGTCTATACTTCCAATTCTCTCTCTTCAAGCATTCTATCCATTTCTGCAGCTTATTGTTGTTTGTAGGTGTATGATTTTAACTCAGGGTCTTCCCTCAGGATGTATCCTGTAGTACCTTGCTTTTATTGTCTGTTGATTATTTACACATTAACCCCTTGCTTCTATAGTCAACCTGATAGTGTCCACCTTTATATCTCCACTTTGCCTTAAATATGCTCCTCTTTTTAAGTGAATTCCAATTTTATGACTATATGGTTTCCCCTCTCTTATACCCCATAACAATAATAACGGAATAATTAGTTAATGCTTGTTCTATTGCATGTGCTAGATAGTGTTTTAAGTTTTTTTTTTTTTAAATCAATTACTGTTATGGTTTGAATCTTAAATATCCACCTAAAGCTCACGTGATGAAGGCTTGATCCCAGTTCAGCAATGTTTAGAGATGGACCTTGGGGGGGGGTGATAGGATCATGAGAGCTTTAATTTCATGAGTAGATTAACCCATTTATGGATTCATAACTTAATGAGCTATTAGGAGGTAGTAGAAACTTTAGGAGGTAGAGTCTGTTTGTAGGAAGTGAGTCATCCGGGGCATGAACTTGAATGGTCTATTTTGTCTTTACCCTTCTTTCCTTCTCTCTCTCGCTCCTTCTTGGCTTCCATAAGGTGAGCAGCCTTGCTCCATTATACACTACCCACCATGATGTACTCCATCAGTTTAGGCCCAGAAACAATGGAGCCAAGTGACCATGGACTGAAACCTTTGAAGCTGTTGAGTCAAAATAAATCTTTTCTCCTTTAAGTTGACTTTCTCAGGTATTTTGTCATAATAATTGACTAACACACTTGTTTAAATAATTAAACTATGAGGTTGTTACTCGTCATTAAACCTATTTTATGGCAGAGACCTCATTAGTCATTTAGTCCTGTTGATATCTTGGTCATAAATTCTCCCTTATCATCCTTTTCTGTCAATGGCATCAGTAGCAATAGTTTCTATTGGTATTTTTCTGAACTCGTTTCTTCAATAATACATTGTGCATATTTTCTGAGTGTCATTCTTCCTAAAACATTGCTTAGATAATGCCACTGTCCAGTCTCAAAATCCTTTCATGACTTCTCTTGTTTTGCATACTCAAGTCCAAAGTTTACCCCTTATAATTCAAAGCTGCCACCTATATGTCCAAATCTATTTTCTACTCCATGCTATGAAAGCTATAGTCAGATTTCTTTGAGCACCTTTTCAATTCTCAAAGTTCTTTCTTTCCAACCTCCCTACTTTGATTATTTCATTCTTAGAG
Organism: Tamias sibiricus; assembly: GCA_025594165.1. NCBI lineage: Eukaryota > Metazoa > Chordata > Mammalia > Rodentia > Sciuridae > Tamias > Tamias sibiricus. The sequence goes on along the minus strand of CM046666.1, from coordinate 90,461,492 downwards.
TCTGAATACCAGTCATCTCTGTTGTCATTACCTGTTTCTGCCTTTAGATAGCTCATACAATGTCATGGCTTGGCCTCAATGCTTGAGTGCCCCCAAAAAGGGATGTCCCTGTTCTGAAATTTCATGGTGCATTTATTTGTACTACTCACATAAAACTCATTTATTGCCTTGTTTGTGGTCATTTTTGGATTTTTCTTTTCTCTCTGCTAGGCTGTAAACCCCGGGGAGAGAGGCAGTTGTCACATTTGTCTTGGATTCCCTTTGGTGTAAAAGAGATATTTTTAAGGAAGGAAACCTTAGAAAACAATTGCAGGAGTATTGAGTCCTATTAGGATGTTTCAGCACTCTTTGTTATTAATGTTTAGTGATTCTGTTTAAAATCTGATAAAAGTGAGAAATTCTAGCCAGAAAAAAGAACTACATATAGGGACAAGTTTTTTTTTTTTTTTTTTTATAAATTTTAATGCATTCATGGGCACCCTGAAATCTATCCAGGTTAAGAAATTTTGAATTTGATCATCTGTATATTTTATTCTGTAATTAGACAGTGTATCAGTGAGGCTCACCCAAACTTGGAGGATTCCTTTCTCAATTCTGAGTCAAACTCTCCAAATGATAGACAATACTGCTGTGTTTACCTCAATGGTATGTGAAGTAATAATAGATAAATGCATGGGGAAGTATTTATTCTGGACTTAGGATATATATATATATATATATATATATATATATATATATATATATGGCACTGCATGAGGGATCTGAGAAATTATAAAGATAAAAACTACTACCCTATGATGCTATGATTTTTATGTTCTAATCAGCTAATAATCAAGCACTTCAACTGTATATGTGGTGTACATTTGTGTACCTTATTATAAAGAATCCTTAATGGAAAGAGGCAATGAGGCTACTTAACTTTGTTAGTGGTACATTAGAATCATACATGGGTCTTCCTTCTACCTTTGTCAGCAGTTCTTACCTGTGATTTTTTGGAAAGATGTAGGTGCATTTGAATTATAGATTTAGGCCCACTATCCCATCAGTGTAGGGGGATCAGAAAATGGATCAAAGTTCTAGATAAAGAAAAACAGAGGCAAAAAATAATAAGCTAGCTTCTTTGTAACTCTCTGGGTGACTGACTATAGCAATTACACCTAAAGTGTGGCTTTTTTGAATTGTATCTTAGCTTCATGATAATGGTCACAGAGTTATTACCTTGATGGTGGCCTAAAGACTCTCTCCTTCCATTGCTTCTTTCAATTGCTCCTGATCTTGCAAGAAAGTGATATTAGAAGCTCTATTTTTAATGAAAAGGACCAATCATGAAAATCAAGCATCTATGTGAAGACAGAATTTGTGTCTTTGAGGTAGTCAATCCAGAAAAAGAGGTAGATATTTCCACATATAATAATAAGTCTTTTACAAGAACAGTGACTGAGATTTACTCAGTTATTGTGGGGCACAGAAGAGTAACCAAACTGAACTTCATGAGTTAGGAATTATTTCTTAAAAGAGTTACCATCACCATCACCATCATCATCAAAATCCATTTGCTAAATGCCTAACATTTGTGAGTTTGTGGATGCATTACAGACAATAACATCAAAAGGGATTCCAGTCTTCTGAGACTTCAGAGGTTAACATAAACACACTGACCTAAAATGTAAGAAAATGACAGGCATGGTGATGCACTCCTGTAATCCCAGCGACTTGGGAGGCTGAGGCAGGAGGATCGTGAGTTCAAAGCCAGTCTCAGCAATGGCGAGGCAGTTAGTAACTCAGTGAGACCCTGTCTCTAAATAAAATACAAAATAGGGCTGGGGATGTGGCTTAGTGGTCAAGTGCCCCTGAGTTCAATCCCTGGCACCAAAAAAAAAAAAAAAAAAAAAAAAAAAAAAGTAAGAAAACAACGGAGCACACAGGTTTATGGCAGTAATGCTTTGCCTAGAGAATTTTATATAGTAGAAGCAGATAGTTCAAGGGTTGTATGTATGTGTTTTATTCTTTACCCCTACTCCTGCCATCAGTTTGCAAATAAAGGTCCTAATTAGTGAAAATTTTTATGATGTGGTGGAGGCCACAGAAATGGATGACAGCACAAAGGTCAATTCAACTGTTTTCAGATAAGAATGACTTTAGCTCTCTGATGAGTTGATATGCATGTGAGAGATTCAATGTCACCTTCCAAGCCTCTGGAGCAATCTATCCCCCTGTCATATCTTTTTTTTTTTTTGAACCATGACATTCTGAAAAAGTGATTGTAATTCTTTCTTCTATTATTTCACAAAGGTTGTACTGTCAAGTACTCTCCAGGATGTATATTTTTAAGATTTGGCTTCCTCTCTGGAATTGTGAACTCTTCAGATGCTATGATAATGGAGTTTAAAGTCATCTGAGCTAGCAATTCTATTAATATGAATAACAGACTCTAATTTTCAGTTATAATGTTTTTTTTAAAGTGATTATGTCTTTCCATACTTATCCTGGCAGATGAAACATTCTAGTTAGAGAATGGACCTTAAGGAATTAGTAAGGTACCCCTAGAAACTTTTAATTAAAGATAGAAAATTTGGGATAATAGGGTAGGAATATATGTAATAAAATCACATAGTTTTAATTAAGCATAGAAAAATAACAGAAATCTAGTAATTTGAATTTATTTTAGAAGAAAATGCTGCTTAACCTACCTAGAATTTAAACACCTACATAAATGCTGTCTTGCTGATCTTATTGCATGTCTCATCATTTGTTATTAAGTTGCTGACCTTTTTGATTTTAAGAAATTATCTACCCATCTACCTATTCTGAAAATGTATTTGTACCCATATCTTGTGTTAAAAACATTTAAAAGGACGATATTCATTCTGTGACATTTCTGTTAGATAATAATTATTACAATTTTAACTGTCTTTTCAAAAGGTGAAAATTCACATTAAAATTATTCTTTTGTCTCTGTTTCTTTTTTGCTCATCTCATTTTGGGATTTCCATTTGTATTGCAGTTGATTAGAAATGAACAAATTTACATGTTCAATCCTTTAACTGCTCAAATATGAAGAACATGATCATAAAAGATTTTCAAACAATATATCCCTTGGTAGGAACATGTGCTAGGTCAGTGTCTTTGCCATATTTTGAAATAGGTCTAATTCAAAAGCTTTTTAGAGCAGAACATTGTACATTTGACAGTAATTGTGACTGATTTTCATAATGCACTGATGTAGCATGTCAAATCTTATGCAGTTAGTTAAGTTCTGGGAAAGAAATTAAATTTGGCAATAGTTGAGTTTTTTTCCCTTACAATTAAAGAAAGTTCTCTTTGTTATGTTTCATCAGCAGTATAAACATTGCTTTCTTTAGCATCACTTACAGATACTCTCATTTTTCTGTCAAATTCCAACCAACTTATTTTATCATTTTGTCAGTTTTCATTTTCAACCCCCTTTCTTCCCTTGAAACACTTGTGCAACCATAACATGGAATCAAATCCATGAAAGAATGGTTTTCAACTTTTGTCCTTTTTTTTTTTTTTTTTCCCCCAAAGGAAGGATTTTCTTTACTTAAGGACTATCTCTTGTCCAAAGCATGTTTTATAGAGTTGTGAACAACATAAAATAGAAATTGCAGCTCTTTTAAAAATTAATATTTGATATTGCGCAGAAGGTCTTTTTTAGTTATTAAGTAATTAATGAAAGGAAATGCCCAAACTGTTTTGATGTTTTGAAGACCAGTTATGTCAGACATATATTTTAAATAAATTATGAGGTTTATTTAATAAAAATTCATATAAAAAGGGAAAAGAAACCCAAAGTCAAACTACATACTATGTCCAGAACGAGTTTAGATTTATATATATTGGTAAAAAAAAATTCTTTAAAAATATTCCCATCCTGGCCCCTTTACCCTATTTTGTGCATGCTCCGGAGAGTTTAAAAGTCGACGCAGCCCAGTCAGCTGTAGCAGGGCAAGTAAAGTTGGTGCAATAGAGCTACATGACAGGACTCTATTACAGTAAGTAATACAATTCCAGAAATAACCTATGTGGAACATATTGCCTTGCTACACATGTCAGAAAATGGACTTTGATCGATGGTGTCACAACACAAAACCACATACTAAAACTTTTTAATTATGATGACAGTGTAGAAGTGTACACAGCCTTGCCAGCAGAGTGTCAGTAGCTTTTATAATTAACAAATGGACAAAGCTCCTAAATTCTGTATGTGCCTTGTGACTTACAAGTATTTCTGATTACTGCCATCAGCATCAATGTAAGCGGGAGGTCTGATGGGTCTGGCGATTATCACCTCTGAGGGTGGAGGCATTCTTAGGGGGAGTGATTGTCTGTGGTAACCACACCACCTGGAGTTGCCCATATATTGCTACGCTAAAAATGCATTAATGTGGTAGAAAAACGTGTCCATTTGTGCTGGAAGATGAAGTTAGCAGTTTAGAATACTAAATAGTGGTATGTGTGGTTTATATATAGACCAAACCGTATGGAACACTCACCCCTAAATTGAAATACATTGTCATTTAAACTTCATAAACTTGGGGAAAAAAATAAACCCAGGGGAAAAAATTCACCCAGCCTTTCTGTAGAAACATTTTCTGACAGAGAAAGTGGCAAAATTACTGGATTTTAGATCATCTAGAAAAGCCGTTTGCTTTGAAAGATGAGTGATCAGATTTAAAAAAGAGTTGGCCAGGAATTCTGGTTTTTCAAAAACTGAATTTGTAAAATGAATTAAAAACATATGGGGCATTTTTATTTGTCACTTTTGTTTATTGCAATTTGCCTTATAAAGGAAATTAAGGGAAAAAAGGACAACTGTATGGAATATCACTGAATAGGCACAATTCCCCCAATATTTCTTTGCTTCCTTGGCTCATAAAGCTTTAGAAAAATTGAATACAACTTTTAAAATGACTAGTTACAATAGCAAATTCTTGCCAGTAATATATGTGATTTCTATAATTAATAACCATTTCTATAATTAAAGTTTTTGTGATAAGTAAATCTTTATCTTCATAATATGTTTTGCTAACAAATAAACCCAAATCACCAATTATTTATTATAAATATATATAAATATATATATATATATATATATATATATATATATATATATATACAGTAAGTAATACAATTAAAATAAATAAATAAATTATTTATTTATTTTTTTTGGTACCAGGATTGAACTCAGGGGCACTTCACCACTGGGCCACATCCCCAGCCTTTTTTTTTTTTTTTTTTTTTTTTTGTATTTTATTAGAGACAGGGTCTCACTGAATTGCTAAGTGCCTCACCATTGCTGAGGCTGGCTTTGAACTCGAAATCCTCCTGCCTCAGCCTCCCAAGTGCTGGGATTATAGGCATGTGCAACCTCTCCCGGCCCAATTATTTTAATATTTTATGGAACATCCCTGGCCATAGGAATTTCCCTCCCTCCCCCACCCCCTGTTTTTGTATATATATGTAAAATTTTAATTGTATATAATTGCAAGAATTTTATATGATAAAAAATTTACCAGATTCTGTGAGCATAATGATATTATTGTCCTGGTTACAAGATTGACTTTCTCCTGGATAAAATTTAGATTTTGTTAAAGATTTAGACATATTTTTAAAAATTAAGAATTATCTCAGAGGATAGGAAATGATAAAACCAAACATATTTCTTTTCTTCTTTTAAAATCAAATTATACACCATCTGCTTTCTTTTTTTCAGATTTAGTTTCTGTTCCTTTTAGTTTTAAGCATAAAGTAAATAGTAATACTATCTTTGGCTTATTTCTAAGTCAAATTTTGTTAAACATACACAAACACTTAAGTTCTATGAGTGTAAAACTGCCTCTTGTTTGCCAATGGTCTTTCTAACAATGGCTAGTGTTTATTGAGATGTTACTATCAAATGATGGTCAAAGCACATGCATCTAGTATCTTATTTGGTCTTCTTGACCATTACTTTTCTCTGCCTCAGCACAGCAGAATTAAATGCTTTAAAGTTCTTTGCACTCAAAAGAATATGTGCCTTTCCGCCTACCCTTTGCTGTATGAAATTTGTATTTGAATAAAAAGGTGGGGGGAACAAAGTAAAAGTCATAAAATTTTTACAAATATGGAAATTGAGTGTTTTATTTAAAAATTTAGATTTTTTTCTGTGGCCATGTTCTGGGTAATTTTCTCAAATCTGGACTTTACTAATTTTTAATTCCCCTTAACTAATGTGTTTGATACATGCTTACTTTTTCTGCTATGAAATTCATCTATGACTTTCAGTACATAGAACCATCATAAAGACAGGCTTTAGTGACAGCTGAAATGGTGGTATATCACTTAGTCCCTGTCTTCAACTAACTGGGGAGACAAGATATATTCTTATGGAAAAATAATTAAAAAAAGAATATTTTAAAGGAATATTGACAAGAACTCACCAACAGAGTAGCATCCATTTTTATTTTACTCATTTGGTTATTGTTTCCTTTTTTCTGTTTTTAGATTATGTATTGTTCTATGTAGGGAGTTTGAGAAAAGAACACATAGAGCCCATGCAATGTGGGTGGAAAGCAAATAATATAAAGCAAATGAAAGAAAATATTGTTCCAACATAGAAGTCAGAGAATAGGGTTAGGGTTCTGGTTCTGGTGCAGCAACAAAGTAGCTTGAAACAAATTGCTTAAATTTATCTGGCCTTCAGTTTATTTATCTGGAAAATAATATGTCTGGGGTGGATGATATCTGTGGGGAATCCTTGTGTTCTCTTTTCCTCTATTAAGTAGTTTCTTTGTTAAGATGTATCATGCAGAAGCATCAGGAGTATCAACTTAGAAATTGACATTTAAATATAAGTGGATGAGTTGGGTTATTTGTTCAATGATTTAGTTCTTCCTCTGTGTGCTATGTCTGCACCTAAATTGTGTGTAGAACACTGAAACAATGCAAAGATGGAGAAGGAAGACTGTGTTCAAAACAGATTTCTATAACATAACCAGTGAAGGTAGTCAGTCTGTTCTATATACATTCTTTTAAAAAAAGGTTTTATTAGTGCATTATAATTATACCTAGTAGCGAGGACCGTTGTGATATATTTGTACATATACATAACATTATTTGTTCTAATATGTTCTCAAGTACTTCCCTTTTCCCTCCCCTCCTCCCTCTCCCTGTGCCCCTTCCTCTATTCTTTTGGATTTATCCCTCTCTTTCTTTCTCTCTATACACACACACACACAAACAAAACAAAACAAAACAAAACAAAACAAAACAAAACAAAAAAAAACATCGGTGCATTATAATTTTGCATACAAGTAAAATTCATTGTGATGTATTAATACATGCATATAGCATAATTTGGTAGATTTTATTCCCCTGTTCTTTCCTCCCCCGCCCTCTTCCCCTCTCCGTCCCCCCCTCAGAAAAAGGAAAAAGGATTGCTTTGATAGCAAAAAACCAGCACTCCTGTCCCAGAGTCTGTGATTTTGGCCCTCAGCAGGAACTGGGGACTTTTAAAGAGGTAGGTCATTCAAAGACAACATTCCATGTGTTCTCTGTCTGGATTGTAATTCACTTGTTAATTTGGGAGATAGTCATTTTCTGAGATCTTCTGGTGTCATTCCCAAAGTCTGAATTACTTCCTTCCTGTTGTGAGTGTGTGCTCAAGGACAGATAACCCTGCCTAGGATGGGGAAGAAATGTAATCCTGTTTCCCAGGAGATTAGGGAGGGGGAGAGATTAGGGAGGAGCAGGGAGAGAGGAAGAGAAAGAAACATGTCCATTTTAAAAAATAAGTCATAGTGGCAGAGCAGCAAGAGCTATATTCAAAGCATGAAGTGGACCACTGTTACATTTCCTCACTGTTAATTTCTACTTTCCATTTCTTGGAAAAGGTGATGACATCTCTAAGCTGCTTTCTGCTGGAAGGGGGTGAAGTTGGGGAAAGTGACTCAAAATCCTTGTTCTGTATCAGGTGGAGCATGCACTGTTAAGGGTGTTCCCATCAGGGCAGAGGTACACAGTGGCAGTTGGTGGGTGAATGTACAAGGCATATAGGGCAGGGATCTTGCTAAGACAACAATGAACAAGACAGAAAAGCATTGCTTTTTTTGTAAACAATTATCACAAAAGCAACTAGTATTTTAGCCAATTCTCTGAAACCCAGGAAGACAGGAACTCATAATTACATCAGTGAAAAACAGATTGAGTTATCTTATATAAGAGGTTAGGAAGATTTGTAGGCCTGTGAGATCAGGCTCAAATTGACTCAGGACAAACCTGTGACTCTAGAGTCATTTGTGATCATTATTAGTCACTCTCACACAAAAACTCTTCCTTTATAGCCTCTAGCTTTACTTACTTTTGGTAGGGCTGCCACAAGTATACATCCTAAGTTACATTAAAAAAAAAAAAAAAAAAAAAAAGAAGAATAAGAAGAAAGCTTTGTTTTTCCTTTTAAATGTCCATATTGGACTGTGCTTTGGCTGTACTCTCTTGCCAGGTGCTTAAGACCAAGTTGGTTAAAACCAATCTTGCTTTTATCTACAGTTAAGAGTCAGCTGAGAAGCCCTGCGCAGTGGTGCATGCCTGTAATCCCAGTGGTTCAGGAGGCTGAGGCAGGAGGATCCAAAGTTTAAAGACAACCTCAGCAATAGCAAGGCACTAAGCAATTCAGTGAAACCCTATCTAAATAAAATACGAAATTGGGCTGGGGATGTGGCTCAGTGGTTGAGTGCCCATGAGTTCAATCCCTGCCACCACCCCTCTCCAAAAAAAAAAAAAAAGTCTGCTGAGATTCCTCAGAGATCACTCTTGGGAAGGTATGTATCCGCTTAGTTCCTTTAGCTTTTTCTACCAGTGGTGCCATCTGCCAGGATTGATCAGAGTCTTGCTGACCTTGATGCCTTACCTTTACAATACTGATCTCCCTTCTATTTTTTGTGAGATTTTCCCCACTCCTTTATTTAAAATTCCCTTTCTTTTATTTTTACAGGTTCTCCATATGAAAGAAAGCATTCTACCCTTGACTTTCTGAGTATGGCTTATTTAACTTAGCATGCTGTTTTCCAGTTCTATCCATTTATGAGAAAATGACATAATTTCATTCTTCTTGCTTTTTAAATATATTAATAGACATTTATTTATTTGTATTTGGTGCTGAGAATTGAACCCAGTCCTCACACATGCTAGGCAAGTGCTCTACCATTGAGCTACAATCCCAGCCCTCACTCTTCTTTATGGTTGATCAAAACTCCGTTGTGTGTGTGTGTGTGTGTGTGTGTGTAATAAATATTTTATTTATCCACTTATCTGCTGAGGGGCACCTAGGCTGGTTATAGCTTGGCTATTGTGAATTGCACAGCTAAATTATGCTGAGTTCAGTTCTTTAGGATAAATTCTGAGGAGAGGAATAGCTGGTCATATGGTGGTTCCATTCTTAGTCTTTTGAGGAATCTCCATACTCATTTGCATAGTGGTTGTCTTAATTTGCAATCCCACCAACAATATATTCCTTTCTCTTCCACATCCTCACAACATTTGTTATTATTTATATTCTTGATGGATAGCATTGTAACTTGATGAAATCCCTATGTAGTTTTGGTTTATATTTCCTTGATTACTAATGATGTTAAACATTTTTTCACATATTTGTTGGCCATTTCTCTTCCTTTGAGAAATGTCTGTTTAGTTCATTTACTCATATAATGATTAGGTTGTGTGTGTGTGTGTGTGTGTGTGTGTGTGTGTGTGTGTTTGTGTTTTGAAGTAAGGTAGGTGGAATAAGATAGGGCTTAATGGCAAAGTGAGTGTAAGCTGCCTGGTACCGAAAACCGGGAGGAAAACTCTCGGAGGCAGAGTAAAGCTTTTACTACTTTTACTTCTACTTTCTTAGAGCTTAGAGAGGGAAAGAAAGATTTTTAGAGAGAAAGATTAAAGCGAGCTTTTCTTCTTGTCTTCTTAGCTTAGAGTCTTAGAGAGAAAGAAAGATAGAGCTTCTTCTTAGAGAGAAAGAAAGATAGAGCTTAGCTTAGAGAAAGATTAGAGCTTCTTTCTTCTCTCTTCTTTCTTCCTTCTTCTTTCTTCTGTCTTCTGTCTTCCTTGGGAGCCTTGGCCTAACTCTGACCAGTCATTACTTCTTCTTCTGGTTTCTCTTCTGTAACCGCTCTGCCTACATTCTGGCCGCTCTGATTCTTCTGACCGACCGAGTGACTGCCCGACTGACTGAATTCTCCGTTCTCCTAACTCGGACCGCTTTCACCCGGTTATATACCTTCAGCTTTGCGGGGCCTACAGGTGCGTCACATACATATCAGGTGGAACTTATGGCTTCCAGCTAGCTGCAACAGCCCTTCCTAATTGGGGCTCCTTCAAGTGAGCATCTGAAGGAGGCCCTTCAATCAATCATTATAACATCTGCATGTAACATTTAGTACATATAGCATATTGTGTGCCAATCAGTGTGGGAAATGTAAGTTAGTAGATATGTTGTGGTGTGAATTAATCAACAAAATCAATAAGAGTGTAAAATATAGATTATAGATATAAGATTTTGATAAGTGAGGTAAGATAATTATAAAGCAAGGACTGTCATAGACAGGCCTAAAACTCCATTTTGCTGCCTTATATTAAAAAAAAAAAATTACAAGAGCTGTTTCTGAGAAACTGAAATGAAAACTGTTTTCTTATAATATACTATTTTTCTGTACTTTGTACCCCACAAATTATACTTGATGCAAGAGATGGTGCTCTTAGTGACCTATATGACTTTGAAGTAGTTTCGCGCCCTAGCTAACCACCTGCTCAAACCCAGGATATGGTTGTCTAACACCTGCTCAGACCCAAGATGCGGTTGTCTGAGTTGTCCTACTTTTTTTTTTTTTTTTTTTTTAGCTTCTGGATTTTCTGCTTGCTTGCTAACTAGACCCGCCAAATGCTGGTTTAGCTTCTGTGATTGGCTTACTTGCATGACTCTGAGAAAGTTGTGGGTTTTGTTCTTAAATTTCCAAGGAAAGCCAGGAAAGTCTGCTGTTCTCCCATAGAGCTTCAGTCTCTGCGGGTGGCAGCCCCTGGCCAGATACTAAAGCTCTCTAATTTGTTTTAAATTTGGAGTTGGAGTGTTTTCTGAAGTGGTTCCTCATAACAGATACAGACCCAGTCTTTATTTGTACCTAGTGAATTTTCCATAAAAGTGAAATTAATTTTGAAAAATATCATCTCTGAATTTTCTTGCTATTTGACATTCAGATAAAGACATTAATCACTTCATGGTCTTTTTTTTTTTTTTTTTTGGTACCAGGGATTGAACTCAGGGGCACTCGTCCACTGGGCCACATCCCCAGCCCTTTTTTGTATTTTATTTAGAGACAGGGTCTCACTGAGTTGCTAAGTTGATAAGTGCCTCGCCATTGCTGAGGCTGGCTTTGAACTCACGATCCTCCTGCCTCAGCCTCCCAAAGTGCTGGGATTACAGGCGTGCGCCACATCGCCCGGCACTTCATGGTCTTTTTAATAATTCACATTTTACTGGGAAAAGTACAAAGTCATTTCAACCTAACAAAATTTAGCACACCCTTGGATAATTGTTTATTCAAAAATACAGACTCAAATTTCGTGTTAGTATAAATGTTACCACATCCAATAGAATATTTCTTACTGTTCTCTGTTCTTTCCAAAATCATGCTTTGCTAGAAATTTTTGGTTTATGGGCTTTTCCCCTCGTGAGAGTACTAACTTATTTGAATGTATTCTATAAAATGTCACATTGTACAAAAAAAAAAAAATCTCTTTTTCCCCCCAAGCTTTTGTGAAAATTATATGGTCCATGGGTTCCTCCTGGTCAGTTTCTGCTCACTGTACATCTATGCTCATGGTGAGCATCACAGACTGCAAACAGCTCTACTTTTGATGGATGTTAGTACATTTCCTCAGTGACTGATTTTTATTAGTTTCAAAAGATAACGGTATATGCATGCACACACACTGATGTTTCTGAAGGGCATTGATGAAAGATTAGAATGCCTCTTGTCCTTATCCTGATCACAAAGTGTGTCTTAGAGAGCAGGGGTGCATTTAGTTTTGAGTCACAAAAAGAATAAAATCTGTTGACATTGTTACTTACTACTCAGCTTCACACATTATTTATGCCCAAATGTGCCTGTTTGGTCAGTAAAGGTTGAAGTCATGAGGTTAGATGTACATGAAGTTCAGGATGTTCAGAATGCAGTGTTAATCCAAAAATTATTTCAAGGTAAAGAGGCAAGGAACCCATGATTGAAGCACAGGTGTTTAATGACCAACTATGGAATTAGGTTCATCTCATAACAGTGAAATACTCCATGTGGGGAACTGAAAATTAGCACAGAATGTAGGTCTTTATTATAATGAATACCAATGAGAGAGTAGAACAAATCTGACTTAACAAAGTTAATTCAGTTACACCTGGCCAGCTATATATCATAGAAGACTTTAGCACACACATCAGCAACAATGCAAAGAAGCAAAAAGAAATCACTAGGTGTGGCAAGACTGGAAAATTGAACCTCTTCAGAATCCATCATCAAGAGCAAGACAAGTTTTTCATAAAAAATTTCTCCTCTTTCTAAGAACCATGCATCACAGTTTGATCTTAGATATTGAGACCTGAGGGATGTTTTAAACACTCAATTTCTAGCATGTATCACTGTCTGCATAGTTATGCTGAACAATCTGAGTATAACATAAGAAAACATTGGCATCAGTCAGATTCAGGTGAGGGATTAGCAAGTCTGGCTGCAGAAATATCAGGGTTTTGCTTTAAGATCTGGAAATATTGTCTTAACTGGGTAATGTGTGCAGCACCTATGGAGAAACTTGTGATGTCATGTTCATTGAACAAACATGTATAGTGCAGTTTTAATGTGCTAGATACTCTCAGTAATATACTCTGTCAGTAACATGAATAAAATGCTTAAAATGAGGTACTCCCCCTAAGCTATTCACCATGTAATAACATGGGATATCTGTCAACACCTTCTGCCTAGATAGAAAATGATTTTTTGGGTGTAAAAAATGCTGAGAAGGTCCTGCATGGCCAGTTTAAGATAATGTTGCAATGGTCGGAAAGTCTGGAATTTACAACTTGAAGGGTCACTGAAGAAGTGGTAATTAATAGTTAGGGAACATCTTTTATGTGACAAAAACTTCATCTAGTTTCTTCACTGATTTTATTATGTGATACTTAGGACATCTTGGTGAGAAAGGACAAAGGCCAGTATTTTTCATGTATAGGGTAAGAAACCCTATACATGAAAAATAAGAACCTGATCAGCTTAGATAAAAAACAGTTACTGGTTCTCATTCCTAAGGTCTGGATGCACACTGTCTCTTCTTATTGGTTGTACTTTCCAGGACCTTGGTCTTCAATACATGGTGACCTCTGGTCTAAACTTAGAGGAGTGTCTGTTCCAAGCTGCAGCTAGGCAAGTTCTTGAATTCTATTTCTGTTCTGGCTGCTCTCCTCTCCTTTCTTCTCACTCTATAACTATTTGTGATTTCATCTGTACCATTCAGTTCAGATCCCACCTATATGCTCATGGCCCACAAGACTACATTTGCAGCTCCTCTAGTATTCCTGAATCACAGACCAATATGTCAGACTTCCTACTAGAAATCTTCATTGGATGCCCCAGAGGTCTTCAACCATGAGAAGCCTTGGCTGTCTAGATTATCACTTGCTTTATTCCAAGTGTGGGGTGGGACTGGGCAAGGTCGGTTTTGAGGGCATGGGTGTGTATAAGTTATAGAGCCTAAGAGACGTGATATTCTATTTTGCTTCTATATTTAATACAGTATCAGTTTAATCTTTTGTAAAAATGATATGATAAAATATGTTTGTTGGAAGGGTTAAACAAATATATATATATATTTCACTTGAATCCCCAGGAACCTGATAGGCTAAGGATGACCAAGAGATTTCCATTGGTATGTTGATCATGATCATCAGCAGTCATTGGGATGTTCTGTTAAGGATTATGAGGCACTGTTCAAGCTCATCAAGGAGATTTGTAATTGGTCAGCAATAGATATTTCTAAGCTGGGTATGAGAAAGGGGGAGGACAACCTTCATACCTCAGACTTGCTTCTAAAATAGGCCCCCAAATAATAAAGGCCAGTGTTTGAATCAGTGTTGTTCAGTTGTGGTTATTATCATTATTCCCTTCATATCTATAATGCTACCAGGTTTCTAGGCCATAATCTTTTCTTTCCCTTTTCAGTAATTTGTGTTCAACTTGTAAGGAAAGCCCATTATTTTTGCCTTATTCTGTCTCTAGCTAAACACCTGCCTTCTATTCATAAAGCCAATGACTTAAGTCATTCTCTATTTATTTTTCACCCAGTTCAATGCATTTATTGGTGTTTAAAAGCTCTCAAGTTAGACATTTCTTCTAGGGAAATTTTTTAGGCTGCAGAAATTAGGGAAATTTGAATTCCTTATTGTAGCCCATAAGCTCTTTTCTCACTCAACCTTCAACTATTCTTTTGACTAGTATTAATTCTGCTGCACAGCCTGTTCTTCATGTTGATTTCTCTGCTATCCACAATCATCTCAAATCTCTTACAAGGTTGCCAGTTTTTCCTCAAAGATGCCTCTTCCTATTCTTGACTAGTTAATGCTTTATTACCATTCAATTTGGTGCAGAAACACCTCTTCCAGGACCATTTCCCTCTCCCATTGGTTGCCTTCCAATGATAAAACTATAATTAGCAGCAACCCATTCATTCATTGTTTCAAATTCACTCATTTATCCACTAATTTGTTTAATATTAACTAAGAATCTAAGTATTAGAAATACAGCAGTGAATAAGATAGACAATATCCCCTTTTAAATAAAGTTTCTATTGTACTGATGGTAGTGGTGGGGATTGTATAATATAAGAGATTATTTTTAAGAAAAGCCATGATCTCTGAGGAGGAGTGCGTCAACTCCAGGGGCTATAAAAATGAATAATCTGGGACTTGGAAGAGAAGGGTTAGCAGTTCTACATTTCTATCTCATGTCTTTTTAATTTCTATCTTATGTATATTTTATAATACATTTTCTATGTTGTTAAAAAAAACTTTGTAAAATAATTTAGTATTTATGTAATACATTGCAATTTCTTAATGTGTGTTCTTGTCAATGAAGTTTGGGTTAAAGTGGATGAGTCAATATTAAGCAGGGTTCTGTTGTGGCTTTTTTTTTTTTCCATAACTTATGACTTTCTAAGAGATGGATAGAATCTTCTTGCCTCAGTCATGGAATACTAGATTTTAAGAAGCATCTCAGGATATTAGGAGTCTAACCACACACAGCCTTCTGAACTGCATATATACCCATAATTCCACTTAACAAATTCCCTACTGGGCCTAATAGGCTTTTTTATTTTTTAATTCACTTCTTATTTTTCACTCTAGGAACAATATTTCCCAGAATTCCTGATAAGTGGTGTATAGGTATCATTCTGCCAATGGCACGAGCAAGAGCCTTGAAAGTTGAAAGAAAAAAAAGCCATTATTCTTGTGTAGTATCTAACAGTGGATGGAACTCTATGTTAATAAAATTAACTATTACTAATAATTACAAATGCATAATTAAATGATAAAATATGAAACAGTATCAATATTATAAAAACATGTGTGGTCTCTAAATATTACCACAGTAATCTTCAAAACAGAGCTTTAAGTTTATATTCCCTGTGGTAAAGTAAATGAAAACATAGTGCACATTCCAATTTATCATAGTCATTAGTTTTATTTCTTAAAAGTATCTGCAGTTTTAAATTTGTAAAGAAATAAAATATTTTTGTTACATGTTTACTATTCTTTGATATTACATGTTTTTCAAATTTGATTAGTGTACTGGTAAGGAATACCTTTGGTAAAAATGAGCAGGACTCAGCATACACTTATTCATCTGTAACTAATGAGAACAAATAAAAAAAAATCAAAGAGAAAAAAATAGCAAGACTCATTTATTGTGGTTTGTATAAATATGAGTGTTATTTTCCTCAAATAATATTGAATTATGTACTGAGTGTGGAATTGATTCAACTGGTCAACAACAATCTTAGAAACACAAGTTCTTTCTGTGTTTTTGCTTTCCTGTTCAAAGTATCCTTGCCCTCACACTCATTCTTGATGCTTTATGCTTGCAATATGGCAGTTGTATGACCAGATCAATTTTATAATTACCAGGAGAAAGAAGAGATAAGGCATGAAGAAGAAAAGAGGAAAATAATCTGAAAATTGTGTACTATGGCCATCAGTAGCTACAAGGGAGGCTGGGAATAATAGTTTATGTTTTGGAAAGCAAATAGAGAGTAGTTGAAAAAAAGAGTAGAAAATGAACACATTTGCTTAAGTGCATTTCCCTTTTACAAATTACTTAAGACTTTTCCCTGTTTATCTACTATAGCTTGAGTGTTTTTCTTACTTTTATGACTATAAATATTAATTATATTAGCCATTTACTGTTTGCTATATTTTTCCCATGTTACTTTAAATGGTTTTTAAAAATCACAGTTTTCAAATTTCTATATTTTATCAATTTTTAATGATTTTTTCCTATTAGTTTTGATCACAGGCAATTTTTAAAATTTAATCACACTATTTTATTGTGATAAATTTGCATATAGAGAAATAGCAAAGGTTTCCTGCTTCTTTTGATTAACATGTTTGTACAATTAGTTTTACATTTTTTTGTATGTATTAGAAGTCAAGTATTTTTTATTGACAAATAGTCCTCCACTAATAAGAATACATCATATTTTGTTTAACCTTTTATTGATGGACATTTGGGTTGCTTCCAGTTTTCTACAATTCTGAGTATTTGCTGTTATAAACAATTATGTACAATATGTTTTCTGTGTATGGGTATGTATTTTCATTTCTTTTAGAAATAACTGAGAATGAAATTGTTGGATGATGGTGTAAGTATATATTTAATGTTATATGAAAGTGCCCAATTATTTTCCACTTGAATCACTTCATACTCCCATCAACTTTGCATGGGAATTCTAGTTGTTCTTATCTTTGCCCACAGTTGTTCTAGTGAATGAAAATAGCATCTCACTTTAGTATTGATTTGCATTTCCTTGATGCATATGACATTAAACAACATTTTGGGTGCTATTTGCCATTAATCTACTTGTGAAAAGTTTTTGTATCTGTCATTTATTTAATTGGGTCGTTCATTTTTATTATTAATTTATAGGAGTCCTTAGCAATATTCTGGGCCTAAGTTATTTGTCAAGTATTTATTTTTGTAAATATTATTTTTTCAGTTTTTGGCTTGCCTATTCAATTCCTTACTTAGAATTTTAAAAGCATAAATTCTTAAATTTTATCAAGGACTGATATTGTGGTGAGTCCCCTGGGGTTTTATGTTTGCCTATTTTTATTTATATCCTCCAAATCTTGGAACTGAAGGAAATAGCAACACAGAAATGCCTAAGGATACAGACAATAGGAGCCTTGAAACCAACCAACCAAGGGACCAACCAGACAACTTCCTATTCTTCAGCCAAAAGACCAGAAAAAGGGAAGTTTGTCATGTAATGAGATGGGTATTATTACTCTAAATGCATGTTTGAAGACATGAATAGCATGAATATTCTTTGTATACAGTGATATGTAAAAAGGTGCTCTGTATATGTATTATGAATTGTAATGCATGCTACTGTTATACGTACAACAACTTCGAATTAAAAAAAAAAAACTTTAAAACAATAATAGTCCTACTCCAATAAAACATCTCAAAACAATCCATGCCCCTCCCCTTGCCCACTCAACATAGAAGGGAGATTCAACTCTCATCTTTATCAAAGGGTAATGACACATTCAAACTCATCCTCCAACTCCACTAACAGAAAGGGTCAGTAAGGAGCCAGGTTTTTCATGCCTATATTACAGAAAGAAGACAACTCCCCCATCCTTTGGTGTGTCAGTAGAGAACATTTGGGTGTACCACTCGGAGGCAATGAAGTATCCCCTGCCTCAATGCTGGAAGGGTGTCCAAGAAATCCCTTCTGTATTGTCAGTGAAGGTCATGTGGAAATCCCATTCCTGCCCAATAATTATGAGGTGTCTTTTGTGTGTTAAGAGAGACCAAGTGGAGAAACTGGACTTCTACTCTACCTTGCAGTAAGCAAGTGATAAACATCATTTTAACCTTTGTAAGCTGCCTGTCGTGGCCAGCCACAACGCCGCGGGAGGAAAACTCTCGGAGGCAGAGTAAAGATACTACTACTTTTACTTCTACTTTCTTAGAGAGAGCTTAGAGAGAGAAAGAAAGATTTTTCTTCTTCTTAGAAAGAGCTTAGAGAGAAAGATTAGAGATAGCTTCTTCTTCTTCTTCTTCTTCTTCTTCTTAGAGCTTAGAGAGAAAGATAGAGCTTTTCTTCTTAGAGCTTAGAGAGAAAGAGAGCTTGAAAGAGAGAGATTTCTTCTTTAGAGAGAGAGAGAGAGCTTAGCTTTTAGAGCTTCTTTCTTCTTTCTTTCTTCTTTCTTCCTCGGGAGCCTCGGCCTGACTCTGACCAGCAATTACTTCTTCTATCTGGTTTCTCTTCTGTAACCGCTCTGCCTACGTTCTGGCCGCTCTGATTCTTTTCTTCTTCTCCGACCCGAACTCTTCTTCTGACCGAGTGACTGCATGACTGACTGAATGAATTCATTCTTCTTCTGACTCCGACCGCTTTCACCCGGTTATATACCTTTAGCTTTGCGGGTGCCTCACGTGCATTTACAGGTGCGTCACATACATGCTTATTATCAGGTGGAACTTATGGCTTCCAGCTGATCGCAATAGCCATCTCCCTAATTGGGGCTCCTTCAAACCTTGGTGGTGTCAGAGGATGCCAGCTAAACTGCAGATATAAATAATTCCAGGGTCTTATTAAACAATACTCATAATGTTCAGGTTTTAATAGAAAACTACTCATCATATCAGCATCATATTTGACAGTGAACAAGAAATGACATCACATAGATGCCAGTGCTAATATGATGTATATGTTGGGATCACATAACAAATATTTTAAAATAGCCATCATAAAAATGTGCCCATTAGCAATTATGAACATATTTAATAAACATTGAATAAAAAATAAAGCCAATATAAATTCTCATCAAAGAAATAAAAGACAGATAAAGAGGAACCAAATGATAATTTTAGAAATGAAAAATGTAGTAATCAATGAATGGGTTAAAGAGTAGAATTTGAAGGAATAGAGGAAAGACAGAACTAGAAAATAGAAAAATAGATTTTACCTAGTCTTAACCACAGGAATGAGCGAAACTATTGCGAACAACAGAATTTCCTTATTTGAGAAGGCTGACTGATATTAGCTTTTGAATGTGCATATGGGTGAGTTTATGTTTGTGTTATGAACACATAATGGCAAATACCACTTTTTTATTCATTTGTCAGTGGAGACTTAGATTGATTCCATGTCTTGGTTATTTTTTAAAAATTATTTATTTGTTTATTTATTTGGTACTGGGGTTTGTACTTAGGGGCACTCAACCACTGGGCCACATCCCCAGCCCTATTTTGTATTTTATTTAGAGACAGGGTCTCACTGAGTTGCTTAGCGCCTCATTTTTTGCTACAGCTGGCTTTAGACTTGTAATCCTCCTGCTTCAGCTTCCCGAGCTGCTGGGATTATAGGAGTATGCCATTGTGCCCAGCCCATGTCTTGGTTATTGTGAATAATGCTGCAGTAAACATGGGGGAGAAGATGTATTTTAACATACGGCTTTCATTTTCTTTATATTTCTAGTATTAGAATTGCTGAATTATATAGGAGTTTTATTTTTAGTTTTTGGGGTACATTCATAATGTTGTTTTCTGTAATAATTGTACTAAATTTACATTCCTACTGATGAGGTACAAGGGGTTCCCATTTCTCCAAATCCTTTCCAACACTTGTTAACATTCATCATTTTAATAATATCAATCCCAACAGGTGTAAGATGATAATTCACTGTGGTTTTGATTTGGATTTCTCTGATGACTAGTGATTTTGAACATTTTTCAAATACCAGTTGAACATTTTTATGTCTTCTTTTGATAATATGTTCATTCAGATCCTTTGCCTATTATTTTTTTATGGAATATTTTGCTTTTTAACTATTGAGTTATCTGAAGTCTTTACATAAAGATAAACTTTAAAATTATTAGATAATATTTAAAAAATTCCAATCAGGTGATTAGGATATATTATTACTCTCTAAATTAATATAGGGGAAAATTGTTCATTTTATATCACCTCATAGACAGAATGAATTTGAGGGAACAGGAAAAAAAATGTGGCTTACTTCCAAATAGTTTTTACTCTTGTCTACAAAAAGATCTCTTTACCAAAATAATTCCCATAGACTATTAGAGATGGGTGAATTGTTTTCTTTGAAGGGACAATAATGACTGGGACAAAATAAATAAATAAATGTATGATATAGCTAACCACTACTGTACTCAAAATATTTTTAAAAAATCTGTACATGAAGGTATTAAGTTTTATGTCAAATTGTTATTTACTTGGCCTCAAAAGACTTTCTTATTTATGATGGTTAATTTTATGTGTGAAATTGATGGGTCAAAGGATGCTCATATATTTGGTTAAACCTTATTTAGTGTCTGTGAGAGTGTTTCTAGATGAGATAACATTTTTATAAGTAGATTGAGTCAAGCAGCTTTACCTACCCAATGTGTCTGAGCTTTTCCCAGTATACTGAATAGAACAACAAGCTGAGCAAGAGAGAACTCACTGTCTTTGTCTGGTAGGCCTTGAGCTTGGACATTGGTCTCTGAAGCTGTTGGACTATAGCTTATAACATTAACTCTCTGGTATTTATATATAGCTAATTCTGTACAGAGAGTCAGATGTATATATTTATATACATTAGTGTGTGTATGTATATACACACACACACACACACACACACACACACACACACATATATATATAATATCATATGGTTAATTCTGTATTTTTGGAAATCTCTAAGTAGAATAGAATGGACATTCTGTGTTAACTGGTATAACTTTATAAGGACAATGATGAGGAAATTTCTCAAATGAATGTTGTTATAGATTTTGTTTATTAAGGAGTTTCGACATAATGTGTTTTAAATAACTCTTCACTGAAGTAAATCTTTATAGAGTATTCACAGTTTTAGAAACTCTGGTTGACTCTATGGAAATGTTCCTACATTGACAATATGAAGCTTTTCTGATTTACTTAAAGATTTTGTACTTTTAAGTGGAAAAGTCAACTTGGATGATAAACATGTGCCATTGAAGACTAACATGAGTTTGTAGTGTCAAAATCCTAATAAAACCTTTAGCTTCAATTCAAATCTTTTTAAAAGTCATGATTGATAGGATATTTATTTCCCCTTCTGTGTTTTGAAGACTTAGCAAATTTTCTACAACACTGCTAAATATACATGTCCTTTAATTCAATTTAATTCAGGAAAAAACACATTTTCCTTTTTTGTATGTGTATCTGCTATAGCTCATAATGGCCATATTGAGACTGAAAATATCCATCATATTTTTTTTTACTTATCACCAAGAAATACAAAGCTGTGTTGCCTTTAGCATAAGTGAAAATTGTCTAGAAAATGCCAAGTCCTCAGAGAAATTGTTTTGATGAAATTAGAGAAGAGACTTGGCTTTCTGAATTACTTTGCCTTTTGCATACTTGAGGTCTGCATGTATTTTTCTCTATTTATTATGTATTGGGTGTTGGTGGCAATAATATAATAGAAAGCATCTGGTTGGCATGTAACTTGCATTGCCAAACTATTTAAAACTAAGGGATATGTAATTCATTATTGTATTTTTCTTTTCTTTGAGACAACATTCTACATTTTATTACTGAAAAAAATGCCAATACTAGATTTTATTAAAGTTAGACAAATGGAAAATTGATTTTGGGGATTTAAATGAAGATAACACTCCTCTAGGTATAAGGAAAAAAAAACCATGTTTTTCATGGGAAAACAGTGTTAACACTTAATTGATAAGTCAGGGATGAAGGTGAGAACAATTAGATGATTGATAATAAATGCGTTATGGTTTGGATATGAAGTATTCCCCAAAGATTCATGTGTTGAATGCTTGGTCCCCAATGCAGCACTGTTTAGAGGTGGAGATTTTGAGAAGTGACTGGATCTTGAGGGCTTATGATCCCACTTCATCAGTGGATTAATCCACTCACAGTGGAAACTGTAGGAGATGGGACATGGTTGGAAGATATAGGCCCTGGGTATGTCCTGGAAGACTCGTTCTTGTCCCTGGACACACACACACACACACACACACACACACACACACACACACACAGTCTCTCTCTCTCTCCCCCCCACCCCCCCACCCCTTCCTGGCTGCCATGATCTGAGTTTTTCTCTTCCG
Source organism: Tamias sibiricus (assembly GCA_025594165.1). Taxonomy (NCBI): domain Eukaryota; kingdom Metazoa; phylum Chordata; class Mammalia; order Rodentia; family Sciuridae; genus Tamias; species Tamias sibiricus. The sequence goes on along the minus strand of CM046666.1, from coordinate 90,439,056 downwards.
TGCCCTTCCGCCATGATATTCTTCCTCCTCTCAAGCCCCAATAGAACCAGCAGCGCATGGACTTAAAACCTATGAAACTGTGAGCCCAAATTAATCTTTCCTTCTTTGTTTGTGTCAGGTATTTTGGTCACATCTATGAAAAGCTAACACAAAAAGAAAACAATGACAGTAATAATACTAATAATTTATTAAGCATTTATTATATGTCAGACACTGTGCTAGGCACTAAACGTTTTTCCCAAATATAATTCCCGAGTAAATTCTGTGATCTTTATACGATAATTATTACTGTTTTTGAGTCTCAGAGAGTGACTTGCTCAAAGATGAGATTTATTTTCAAAGTAACTTTAGCATGAACAGAAACCAACAGAATATCAGAAAATGAATAGATCTGTGAGAAGATCAATTAAATTACCAAAATAATAATGACAATAGTATTAGTAATTATAATTGGTAATTTTTATTGTGTTGTTAATCTGTGTATACCACTTACTTTATAGGTATTATCTCATTTATGGACACAGTGATTCTCTGAAAGAGGCACTGTGATTAATATGATTATTATACAGGCAGGAAAATTAAGGAACTGACAGATTATGTTACTTTCCTAAATGTCAGAATCTTAGAGAATGTTCTGCAAAATATTGCTGCTTCTTCCCTCCCAAATTCAGAACCAAGTGGGAAAGAAGTCAAGAGAGTCAGCAAGTGGAAAATCAAACTCTCAAAATACAACATTTATGAGTGACATGTTAGAATGTGGCTTATTTCTGTAAGCTGTTGAACCTCCTAAGAACAAAGATTTGTCTGCTAGCCTGGGTCGACCTGTCTAAACAGGCAGCTGAGCTCTTGGAAGAAGTTGAGCATGGGTGAGCAGAGAAGGAGGTGGTCTCTGTTGGTGGCCCCTTCCTCCCCAGAGCAGTCTGGTCCCTGACAATAGGACCCCTCTTGTGATAGTTAATAGCACTCTGAGAGTTTGCTGATCCCTGCACTGACTTTCTTCTCTAAAGCTACCTTGCTGTGCTGGAGTAGACACTCTCAGACTAAATCCCCAAACTAGATTTAAAGCTTGCATGAACTGTAGATTTCTCCTGTAATTAGGACTGCTGGTCTGCAGCTATTACTGGGACTGAAAACATTCTTGGACCTACCTTATGGACACAGTGTCTGGTTCCTCTCCCTTGCTGAGGACTCAAGCCCTGCAACTTGCTTTGTGCTTTTATCTCCAATTCTCCTGCTGCTTGGATTTCTGGTCACTACTCTTTTTGTTCTCAGAGCTTTCCCTTTGTTTCTCTGCTCTGAATGTACCTTTCCATCCTTGCCCTGATTCTTCTTACTCACAGTCATGCAATTGGAACTTCTATTCACCGTCTTGCTTCCTGGTCAATGAACTGACATTTCTCTTTTACATGGGGGGCTCCACTCTTGAGAGAGAGAGAGAAAAGGGCAGGCATTGGGATTTGAATTCTCCCTTTCCTCTACTAAATTCACCAATCAGATATGGCATATGCTCCTAGGGTTAAGTGAGGCAATGGAGAGAAGGAAACAGCAAGGATGTGGAAGAATGTTTCCCCTATGAGCTTAGTGGTGCAGAGGATCCCCTCCCAGATGGACATTGGCAATCTCTCATGTGTTTCAATAAAATACTAAATCCATAGCACTTAGTACGATGACCGGCACTCGGAAGCACACAATAAATGGTAGCTGTAAATATTATTATCAGCCTCAGATTGTTGCCCAGTTTTGGAGTCAGGTTTTTCTGACTCCTGCGCTCACATGCTTAACCTCGTATTGCTTCCCAAGGCAGGTTCGTAGGAGGCGAGTGTGATTTTGTTGTATTGGCTGGTGATCTTTCAACAGGGAAGTTTCTTTCATGCTCAGCCACCTAAAACAGAACAAACAAGAGGTAGAAATACATAGCATACATCGATATCTTCCAGCAGCGGCACGAGGAACTTTTGGACATCACTCAGTGGGAAGAAGTCCATCCTGCAGGGGCCCAGCAGCAGTTTTGGAAACTCAGGCTTTGTTCTTTCCAAATCAGGCTTAACTAGGTCTTGAATAAAAACAAAAGTAATGGTTTTTTATCAAACTACTGCTTCGTCCATGAACACCTTGTCAACTTCAAAGACTCACTTCTGTGGGAACTAAACAGCTTGAGCAGAATGCTGCCAATTTACAGGAAGTCTGAAGATTCTTGATGATTCTTTGATGGTGGCAACTACTTTTTCATTAATTTGAAAGGTTATTTTATGAATAGCCGGCACTTTTAAGAAAGAAAGGTAAAGTGAAAGGTACTTTGACAAAAGTTCATTTTTTCTTGTGAATTTCTGGAATAAGAGACTCTAAACCGTTAAAGATTTTTAGGTATGTGTGAATGAGAGAGAAGATATAGAGGGGTGGGGGAACTCTGTGTGTTGTATGCCTGCACTTCTGGTTGCGGTGTACCTGTTTTGTGACTTTTACTGTGTGCTAGGCACTGGGCTACTTTCCTGAATTGTCTTATTTAAGACTGTGTACCTTACTCAATTTCACATCTCCAAGGTCTGGTACAGGGCCTTATACAGAGTAAGCACTCAGTAAATACTTTTTGATTATTGAATGAATGAAATACTAAAATTAGAAAATCTTAGTTAATGTGAAAGTATTAAACATATCAAGAACATGGTTTTTGATATTTTGTAGTTTTAAATTCCTGCCCATAATTAAATAATAAACCATTATTAAACAGCTACTGTGTGACAGGAAGTGTACAAAACTCTGAAGACAGTTACACAATTCGCAGTCCCTAGACTGAATAAGCTTATTTTATTGCCCAGCATATACCAATATTAACTGGTGACCCTTGAGATTAATGACAATCTTTTGATTTTTCTGAGACTTTCTCTATTAAGCAGATTTGGCAGGTGGTACCTTGGTGCTTAAAGTGGATATAAATGCTGATTTTTAATGGCTCTGAATTGAAGATGTGGTGGTGACAATATTTCTAACATTATTTTGTTCTCTTAGTAATTTTAAAATGCAATATTCTCTCTAATTTTGCATTTAACTAAATCAAGTATCCAGAAATTGGATTTATTTTTTATGGAACCAAAAGAGCCCTAGATGAAGGAAGAGAGGAGGAGATAAAAAGAACTATTTTTTATTATTTAAGAATCCAGTCTGGTGCCAGGCATTGTGTTAGCCACTTGGCATGCCATCTCTACTTCTTAAACCACTCTGCAAGGTAGGAGTTTGCATTCCACTTTTATAGAAAAGAAAAAAAAAGTCCTAGAAGGGGACTCTTGCTTGGTCATGACGTCACAACCAAGTCTGGCTTTTGAAACTCTGCCTTTCCTCAAGCTGGACTGCCTCATATTGTGATCAGCCATGTGGCATGCCATCTCTACTTCTTAAACCATTCTGCAAGGTAGGAGTTTGCATTCCACTTTTATAGAAAAGAAAAAAAAAGTCCTAGAAGGGGACTCTTGCTTGGTCATGACGTCACAACCAAGTCTGGCTTTTGAAACTCTGCCTTTCCTCAAGCTGGACTGCCTCATATTGTGATCAGCCATTACACCACCAACAACGCTTTACATAGTCCCAAGTCCTTTTTAAGTCATTCATTTCCTGGAAGTCCCAAGATTATTTATTAAAGTTCTAACCTTATTATTTAGAAATGTAATAGCTAGACTAAAGAATCAAAAAAATAGAGTATATAAAAAAGTGCCTAATCGTCACTAAATCTTAAATAACTAAAAAGGTAGAGATTAAATTAGTATACATTAATTTAATGTATATACATATACAGTGCTTTATAAAGCACACACATTCCAAGCAAAGAATAGATGGGTACCTTCCCTTGTATTTTGGTTCAGCTTATTCAACTCACATATTTTTAAATAATTTATCTCCAACTTCTAAAAATATGGCCTTTATTCTTTGATCTTAAATCCTGTTTTTCATTTGCAGGAAAGTGATATTTTTATGGGCCACTGAAGCTTATATACCACTGAATGACATTTAGATACTATAGTTATTTCCATGTGAGGAAAATTAATATCTTAAAGAAGGAGACTCAGAGTCCTTTCCTCTATTCCTGAGCCTATCACTGAAAATCTCCAGGTACATTTGCTAAGAAAAGAGCACAGTCTTCAGTAGTGTTTTAAAATTCAAATATAGAAAACTTTTGATTAATAGTGGAATACTTTGTTTGCTGAACCACCTTTGTATCATCTTTTGTACAGATAATTAACATTATTTTAATGTTTTGATTAACTTATTAGAAATGGAGTTTACTTGTCTAAAAAGATTATGAAAGTATTGAATGAGATAGTGTGTGAGAAAGTGATTAAAACATTTTGAAGTTGTAAACAAATGAGAAATACACTAGAACACACTTATGAAAAGGGAATTAGAACTTTCAAGTGGGATTAAATTAATTTTTATGGATTAAGTAACCTGGCTGATTCTGTTTACCATTGATTTGATTTTTTTATGGTTTAGTTTCATTTTCGGTCCTGGCTCAGGGAGTATTTTCTTTTTTTTCAGTAGGGCTCTCTGACTCTTCTCAGGCAGTGGCACACAGGCTGGTTAAATGTGCAATTTTTCTTCCTTTATCTGCCCTTCTCCTTTCTTCCCTCCCACCTACTCCTTCTTGAAGCCTATTTGTTGCTTCCTCTGCAACAGTATATCCATTACTGATGGCAAAACAGACCTAATATAAACAATACTGGGAATATTTCAGGTTTTTTCCCCAGGGTTTCCAGTTTTTTTTTGGTCTTTGTAGTTTGGCCTTTGGCAAAGGTATGACAGACAGCCCAATGCTCTATGAAAAATGTTAGTTTTTTGGTTGGTAATTGGTAGTGGATTTGACCTTATGGACTTGTTTTAAATTTCCATAGAACAGAGAGGCCACTGCTCCAATTGGAATCAGGCTGGCATTGAGCTTGGGAGTCCTCTGCCAAAGGGGCCCCTGGCATCACGTTGTCTGCCTATTTACCTTTTGGTATCAGTTTTATAACTGTGATCACTAAGCTCTGTTGCAAATTTAATATAACTGAGGTGGTAAGATTGAATAAAGGGAGGGGAGAATAGAGAGAAGAGAGAGATTCAGTTTTGGTGGTGCAAATCCCAAAGGAAGCTCAAATTCAGCATGAACCACATTTGCTTGTTAGCATTCAGCTCTTAGATAAATGACAGCAGTAGGACATTGAAGCAAAGAGTGGAAGGAGATGATGGAAATAGTCCTAATCATTAAGGCAGGAGACAAAAACAGAATAAGCAAAGGATCTTTTGTGTTGGGAACAGGTGAGGCTAATATATCTGTCCCTGACAGTTGAATACATCAGGTTGCACAAATTATAGGCTTTTACTGTGAGAATTTTGGTGCAAGATTAAGGTTTTAATATGAATTCCTTCTGGTGACAATTATCAGGTTGAAGGAACTGTATTATACATTGCAGGAAGAGGGCACAAATCTCAGGTCACTGAATGCTCAGGCTTTTCGTTGTGCTTGAACCATCCTGTGCAGCAAAATGCATGCCTGATTTAAACGGCACAACTGAAAGCAGACAGATATTTTTAGTGAGAGTAAGTGGAGGTGGGAACAAGCTCTTAAGACTTTAATCTTGCAGGGGTATCATGGGAAAAATATAGCTAGCCCAAAGAAACGAATACTAATGAATACTATTTACATCTGTATCCTTTAAAAAATAATTACTTCATATACTTTATATACATTCTTGAAGCAGGAGAATTTTTACGTTGTCAGCTCCCCATTCCCCAGTTCCTTTCCTCTGTTTTAGAGATTTAGTATATGTGAAAATCTTCAATGTTTTAATTTCTTGTTATTGTTCTGTGGCTTCAAAACCAAATGTTACTTTGAAGCATTTTATATTTTATTTCCTAACCATTTTAATAGGGCATTTATACCTTGCAAGGAGACTACTGAAATGAAGTGTATTATTGTATATGGGAAAGAGGGAGAGGGTGAAAAATAGGAAAATCCATAGCTTTATATTTTTGTATAAAAATAAGGAAATACATATCAGACATGCTTAGAAATAGGATAGGTGAATGTAGCCGTGTGTGTGTGTGTGTGTGTGTGTGTGTGTGTGTGTGTGTGTGTGTTTGTGTAGGGCGGGGTGGGGGGCGGTGAAAGAGACAGAGACAGGGATTATGCGCTTGTTGTTAGTTTAAATACACTTGGTTTAAAGCAGCCCAGTGTTTCATTCCTCCTGCATTGACACCTTGTTCCAAAGCTTTCCTTTCTGCTCTTGTTGATTAGTTGGTTTCTTTTCTTAAGTTGGTTTCTTGTAAGTCCGTCATGGCTTGTTAGTGTTTTTCTGCACAGGTACAGTAATGAGGACATGTTTGGAGTATGGATTTTTATTGTTTAAATTTTAAAATTTTGAATTTAAGGTGGACAAAAAGCATTTTCTTTCAATCCTTACTAATGAAGCCCAAGTTTTATTTTCCAGGATGCTTCCAACATTGTGTTCTGGTGCATAAGCCATTAGAAATCAACCTGTACTGGAAAACCAACTTCTCCATTGAGTCAGTGTCTCAAAGGTTTCTTTAATGACTAAGCTCGGGGCTCAGTGGTGAGGTGTAATGTGGTATAGTTAACTGTGTGACTCCCTTACTAATTCCTTCCAAGTGAAATATTGGAAACAGGAAACAATTCTGTTTGGGTGCAGATAGCACCACATGTAGGGGAGAGGATAGAGGACATCTTTGAGCCTTTGGTCAGAACCCAGCACAGTGTGCATTTGGGCAGTCTGGAAAATAATACAGCTGCTGCATATTCCTGGTTCAGGCTCCCAGAAGTGATGCAGCCCCCATGTGGGCAAGTTCAGGGAGCAGTAGCAGCCAGCTTCCTGGCCCAGCAGAACAAGCATTGGAGGTGCTACCATCTGTGAGAGATTGTGCTTGGTACCTTTGGAAGGTTCACAAAATATCACCCTTGCCACAGAAGTCAGAGCCCTCATAGTCAACAGAGTTTCCATGAGACAGTAGTAGTTGAGGAAAGCCTTGGGGCAAACCAGTATGTCAGAGATTCAGTCCAGTTGTTGGCTTAGCACCCTGTGGGGCTTTGATGCTATGATGTGTCTCCTGTTCCAGGGATGTCAGACACCAGGCTGGGCCACCTGAACCAGAGAAGCAAATATCACCAAAGTGAGTGGGAGCAGAGGGAGGAGGAAAATTCAGATGCCTCATGGTGGTCTGAAAGGTTGATTTCTAGATTTCCTGGAAACTGCTTGAAATAATTGGGTATGGGTTTAGGTGGGCTTGGGGTAGGGTGGTGCATGTCAGCATAATGAGTGAGTCCTAGATAAATGCTGCACATGTATCTTAGTGTACCTATGATTTTGTGCTTGCCTGCGCCATTCTTGCTCCTCTCACCTCTACAGATTGGAAAGATTCTGTGAAATGTGTCTGGTACAATTTTGATCATCTGGCTCTACTCATATTTTAGGTGGGAACAGACATAAAATCCCTTTCAGTCGAGTTAATAGTATCAGGAAGACTCAGGAGAAAAAATACAACAACTGCTTTTCAGTTTTCAATTTCAACAGGACTAATTTTCTGCTTTTGATTCTACATTTGAATTAAAACAATATTTCCCCAAATAGCCAGTGACATAATTTTTAGAAATATTTTAAAACATGCGGTTCTTCAGTTTTAGTCAAACCTCAGTACAACAGGGCAGGAAAAAATCTTATGCACTATATGCTTTTTTTTTTTTTCCCCATCTAAACAATGCCTGTGAACAGCCTGAGACTCAGTATCATTTGTCCAGACACCTTCATCTTTGGGCAGTGTTTAATTTGATCCATATAAAGCTCAAAGGCAGCATCTTATCTTTTATTTCAGAAATTATAGTTTTGCTAAGCCTAAAATATTACTGAAATATTCTTCATTAATTAAAAGAAGTTCTGTAAGATACAATGATTACTTAGATAAGAGAGAACATTATAACTTTGACATATAGGCAGGGCAAGAATTAGTTAATTATCCTTTATTTTCTAGAAACAATTTCTCATGGCAGGGAAGAACAAATATTAGATAGACAGTTGGATTGTTTGCCTTTTTGGCTCAAGAACAAGCGCTAATGTCTCGCAGGAGGCTGAGCAATGTTCACAAGCCGTCCACAGGATGATTTATTTTTATGACTTACTGACATATGTTATGGGCAGTGGAATGGGATGTCTTCTTTTTTCCCTGTGGCTTGTTAAGTATTTAAATGAGCAGACAGAACCATGCATCTCCTTCCTCCAGGAGCCCTCTGGGTCATGCTTTTTCATCTTTCTCCTTATTGAAATAGACAAGAATGGAAATGTTTGCAAATGGGGCTTTCTTCCTAATTTAGCAAGGTTCAAGAAAGTGCTAACTTCTTTCCAAGTATTATCTCAAAATGCTTTTTGCCAGGATTTATTTTCTCACTTCAGACTTTATAGGGACACAGGCCCTGTAAGAAGTTTGGTGATCTCCTCTTCCTCTACCCACAATCACATGCTGTCATCCTCTTCTCTGATATATCCAAGTTATAAGTTGCTGATTTTCCTTTTCTAGAACATAAGAATTAGGAAGAAAACACATAATAAAACCAGTCAGAAAAATAATGTCTCCAAATGAGTCAGTGTCAATTAAAGGGACTACCTGATGCAAATACTACATCAGCACCAATTTTGTCATTTAAGAATTTTAAGATCAGAAGCAATTACATTCAACAGCACCTTGTTTTTATGTGTCTACCCTTCATAGCCTTGGCTAGTAAGTCGGCCTGCGCCATAATTTACACTGACATCTAATTTCAGCGGATCTGCAAGCAATCTAACAGAAGATGGAGATACTGAGAGGAGAGGAGTCCAACTTTATCACTGCAGACATAAAGATTCATTATTTTTGCCAATTTCAAAAGTGAACCTTATAAATATCTATGCTTTTCCCTCTGTTTTGCATATTTCATTACTTGAATAATCTATATTTTTGGTAAATGATTTCTGCTTAAAACTTGATTTACCCTGCTTATAAGAAGCACCTAAGTATTGTTATAGTATGGCTATAGCACCTATTCCAATTATATGTTTTTCCGTTTTAGAGAATTTGCTACAGAAAGAGCAAGCACTAAGACCCCTTTTTAAACAGTATAGTCACCAAGGAAAGTCTATTTTGTAGTTCACATTGTTTGAAATGACTTCTCAGCTCCTTGCATTTTTCTCCTCTTTGGGACTGGCACGATACAAGAAAGGGTACATCAAGAAGTCATCCTGGGCCCTGTGGTCCTATATTAATGGCTGTGTGGTTTGACAATTGATTCAAACAAGTCAAATTTGGTTCCTTCCTGGATTAAAACAAACAAACAAACAAACAAACAAAAAAAGGAAACCAGGGCAATTTTCAGTCCTGTTCTAACAGTGAGGACATCAGATGAGTAGATTAGGAATGAAAAGATGTCATGTGACTGAATTATGTGCAAGGATGCAGTATAAAGCAGATCCAAGCTTCTTGGTTTGGGTGTCGTTGATATTTGGGGGAAATTCTTTGTTGTGGAATTTATCCTCAGCTTTGTGGGGCATTCAGCAGCATCCATGGCCTCTGCCCACTAGATTCCTTTAGTATTTCTCAGTTGTGACAACTGAAAGCCTCCAGACATTGCTGAATGTCTCCTAGCTGGGACCCCCAGAGTAGTGGGAACAGAGGTGACACATGGGGAGAAGCAGAAACTGGAAATGTCAGAGTTTCTTACACATATTAACTTAAAGACATTTGGATTCCTTTCATTGTTTCTAAGTCTCAGATATATTCCTGCCAACATTCCTCCAATTGATATGGTTTCTTTTCTCCATGATTTTTCCCCTAAAAATTTGAGTTGTGTTTCTGCCATTAGCAAACAAAATAGTTCTAATTAATGAGATAATAGATTGTGGTAGATTAAACTTATTTTGAAAGGCCATTTTCAAAAAGAAAAGATGGCTACTAGAGATATATTCTTATCCATAACCTCCTCTCATTTAAGGAACAACCATAGTTTTTTAATAAATGAGGGGGCTGGGGTTGTGACTCAGCGGCAGAGCACTCGCCTGGCAAGTGCGCGGCCCGGGTTCGATCCTCAGCACCACGTAAACGTAAATGCATTGCATTGTGTACAACTAACGTAAATAAATAAATAAATAAATAAATAAATAAATAAATGAGTTAATAGCTGTTCTCCCCCCCCCCCAGCCCCCTGCCCCAAGGCTGTGTATTAAATCCAGGGCTTTGCACATGCTAGGCAAGTGCTATACTGAGCTGCAGCTCCAGTCCCAACAGGTTAATTTTAAAAGATAAATGTGGGCAGGGGGTAAAATAAGGAGCAAGTGTTTAACAGGTGCAATTTTAGTTTTTCCAGATGAAAAGAATTTTGTGGATAGATGGCAGTGATGGCAGCTTGATGATGTGGATATCCTTAATATCATGTAACTGTAGTGTGACAATAGTGAAGATGGCTACTTTTATATTGTGTATATTGACACAGTTCAAGATAAAAGGTAGGTATGGGGAAGAGAAAAGGAAAGAAGAGGGAGACTGGGTTGGGCAAGGTTTGGCTTATGCCTTCCTGATGAAGTTGTTGGTCAGCAATTCATCTTGTAGAAAATTCACCACCCACAGTTTACCAGACTGACAGCATTTGGCTTCTACCTGTGATGGTCATATTCTTTCCGTAGTGCTTTTGAAGAAGATATATTGAGGCACAGATGAAAACCTGCTGAATTATTCTCTGTCAGTTCCTTTGTGTTTTTTAAGCTGCTTCAGGTCACCTTCAGAGATCTCTAGACCTGATACTAAATACGAAACTGTGAGTTTTGTCCATGTGTGGGTTAAACCCACTTAGGATACTACATCTTGGGATTCATGCTGCAAAGACTCCCCTCCCCCCAATGTTTTGTCTTCTAACACTTGAGATTGATCATCTAGAGGCATTCAGGGATCTATCCGTAGAACACTGGAAATGTGCACTTGTTTATCTGGGTTCTTTAATTTAGAACCTGGGTTGATCCTGACTATGAAGAGAAAAAAGGTGTCTTCAGGCACACATTGGTAAAAATGACCATGTCAAATGGGTAATAGGACTAAGAAGAATATGGGATATGGTTGGAATAATGTGCTTCAGGTGAAGGGCATGTTTATTTCATTCTGAATTCTTCCCGAAGTATCTTGCTCTGTTAATACAACTTGAAATTGAATTTATAATTTCAGTAGATGCATATTTTACAGATGATACATGCTATACATACAAATTCCTTGTTTTGGATGGCTGATTAAAAACTATTTGAATTTAATTGAGGTGAAAAACCCCCCAGTAATCCAGTTTCTAAATAAAACCTTTTTTTTCTTTCACAGGATGTGGGTGGGGAGGTGGATTTATAAAGCCATACAAAGTCCCTTTCCTCTTTAATCATTTAGACAGGTAGTCAATTTTCTCAGCACAGGCCATCTTTTGCCCTTAAATTTGCAGATGGGGTTGGTGATCAAGCAGTAAGTCCATAATAAAATTCTTTGCTCTAAAAGAATGAGAATAATACAGAAAATTTTTAATGAAAGCAGAAAGTGAAGACAAGATCAGCAAAAACAAATACTGATTAGATATCCCAATCACGTTAATATTCCATAATACATAAGTGTTTTAGAAGGGAGAAACTTTTGGACAACTGTATTTGTATATTCATCTTTAAACTACAGTAATATAATATCCTGAATTTTCTTATCATGTTATAATTCAAAGCTTTAAAAATAATTGAGGTCTTATTATTATAAATATCTGTAAACCAAGAATTCTTTTATTTTTTTATGGTACCGGGGATTGAACTGAGGGACACTCGACCACTGGGCCACATCTCCAGACCTTTTTTTGTATTTTATTTAGAGACAGAGTCTCATTGAGTTGCTAAGTGCCTTGTCATTGCTGAGGCTGGCTTTGAACTGGAGATCCTCCTGCTTCAGTCTCCCAAGTGCTGGGATTACAGGTGTGCGCCACCACACCGGGATCCAAGAATTCTTTAGTGCAAGTTTTTCTAAGAAATGATAAAGGGTGCACATGCCGGTATCATTGAATGGATGATACACAGCATCACATTTAAGGTAGGGTGGTCAAATTCTCAGTGTCACTTATCTGTTTTCATACCCATGCCATTGCTTATATATAAAATTCAAAACATGTTATTTGGTGGTTTGGTGAGATGGTTAATTGGTGAGTTTTAAGGGTCAGGGTATAATTTTTGTTCTTTGTCTTAATTGGAAAAGTCCTTTGAATATTATATATATATATATATATATATATATATATATATATATATATAATATAAAAATAAGCATCTGTTCATATACATTTAAATATCATACTGAACAAAATCCTGAAGAGGCCAGAGGGCTTTACACATTTGTTGGATCACGGATAGCTTTGGGATTCTAAATATCCTTGCAATTTATTTTATTAACCCAGAAATCTGGAAAGGGTAAATGTGCTCCACTGAATAATTATGCTGAGGGAAGAGATATAAATAAGGATTTTCCCAGGCAAACTGGAGGGATTGGTTGTTATGATTTGGATGTGAGGTGTCCCCCAGAAGCTCACATATGAGACAATGCAAGGTGGTTCAGAGAAGAAATGATGTGAATTAGTCACTTGATGAGATTAATTGAGTGGTAACTGAAGGCAGGTGGGGTGTGGCTGGGGGAGGTGGGGCATTGGGGGTGTGGCTCTGGGGTATATATATATTTGTATCTCATGAGTGGAGTTGTTTTTTCTGCTTCCTGATTGTCATGTGAGCTGCTTCCTTCCACCACACTCTTCTGCCATATTGTTATGCCTCACCTTGAGCCCTAAGGAATGGAGTCTACTGTCTGTGGATTGAGACCTCTGAAACTGTGAGCACTCAAATAAACTTTTCCTCTAAAATTGTTCTGGTCAGATCTTTAGTCACAACAGTGAAAAAGCTGACTAAAACAATGGTCATTTAAAGAACTTGGTGAAACCTATGGGAGAAAAATGCTCATGCTTACGGTGCTTTTTTGGGCATATCATCTTGTAGAGTTCACACCTTCATGTTAAGAACTCTTGGATTAAGCACATTTATTCAACAGTTATTTGTTTATTTTCTTTATCCCAACACTTTTTTTTTTTTTTTTTTTTTTTTTTTTTTTTTTTTTATGCTAGAGATGCTGCCCTGCTCAAAACTGAAACATCTTCATCCATATGGGATTTTTATTCTTTGGGTTGGGATAGTCTACAACGTAGGATGCAGAATTTTAAAATGATCCCAATAATAATTCAGATATGGAGTGTCCCCTAAAGTCTTATGAATTAAAGGCTGTGTGGCATGCATGTGGTGCTATTAGAAGGTAGTGAAAGAGACAGAGCCTATTTGAAGGAAGGTAGGTCATTGGGGATGTGCCCTTGAGGAGAGGATATTGGGATCCTGGTCCCTCCTCTTTCTCTCTCTGCTTCCCAGCTACCATGAGGTAAGCAGCTTTGCCCCACCATGTATTCTCCATCATGATGTTCTGTCTTGTCAAAAGCCCTGAAACAATGGAGTCAACCAACCATGGACTGTAACCACAGCCAAAATAAATCTTTCCCCTTTTTAATTTGATTTTCTCATATATTTTGTTACAGCAACAGAGAGCTGACTAACACAGGTCCCCAAGATTCCCATCCTCCAGTCATTCAATTAAAAATTAATCTGGATATTGATGAGAAGGGTATTATGGGCTGGACTTTCCATTGATGGCTTTGAATGCATGCGAAGGATGCCATGAGCCAAGGTGTGCAGGCAGCCTCTAGCTTTTGACTTTTGGCTAACAAAAGGGATACAGGAGGTTATTTTACAACCACATTGAATTCTGCCAATAACTCAATTTGAGTTTGGAGGTGAATTTTTCCTAAAGTCTTCTGGAAAAAAAAAAAAAAAAGATGAGTCAGTCAACACCACAATTTTACCTCATGAGAAAACCAATCAAGATCACAGGACTTCTGACCTATAGAACAGTGAGATGATAAATGTGTTGTTTTAGGCTGCTCATTTGTTATAATGGCAATAGAAACTAAAAGAGACAATAAACAAAAAACAAAAAAGAAGAACAAAAATATTTACTAGTAGGTTATGAGTGCTAAATAGAAAACATATAGGAAGATATTGAATGGAATAAAGCATGGCATTTTATGTAAAATTTTCTGGAAAGGGGGTCTTTTGAGAAAAGACCTGAAGGCCATGAAGGAGTGAGCCATGAAGATATTGGGATGAGACCATTCAGTGCAGAAGGGATGAAAGAAGTAAAGTCCTGAGGTAGGAGCAGTTCTGATGTGTGAGAGGAGTGGTGGGAAGGCCAGGATGCCTAGGGCTGAGTGAACTCAGGGAAGAGTGTAGGAGACAAGGTGGAGAGGGGTTGGGAGTCATTTTCTGAAAGTCTCTTAAGTCATACAAAAATTTGGCATTTATTCTGAAGACAGAAGCCATGGTAGAGCCTGTACAAGGGAGGGGTAATGTAATTGACTTGTGCTCTAGCAGGATTGCTCTAGCTTTGTGTTGAGAATCAGCTGCAGGGAGGCATGGGTAGAACTGGGATATCAGCTAGAAGGCTACTGCAAGAATCCAAGCAAGAGAAGATACTGGTCTGGTCTTTGATCTGGGTGGTGGGAGTAGTGAAAAATGGTTATATGTGATTCATTTTGAAAGTACAGTGGATAGGATTTTCTCAGTGACCAATAGCAAAGGGTATATGTAAGAAAGTAAGGCAGAAAGAGCATCTTTCACTGCTCTTGTGAAATAGAATCTCAAGACTATCTAATATTTTGGGAACTTCAGAATTATTTTATAGTATTCATTTGGTGGACTTAGTGTGTGTGTGTGCTTGATGTGTGAGTGAGATAGAGGTAGAGATAGATAGATAGATAGATAGATAATTCTCTTGTGTCCACACGGTACTTTGATTCCCTTTGTGACTGGACAGAGGTGCTAGAGTGTTATGACTCTTCTAGGACTCTGGCTCTTCAGCAATGATGGAAGCCACAGGAGAATCTTTAGGGCCTGTACTGCCTTTGCAGAAATCATAGGGGTGTTCCTAAAAGAAGACAAAAAACCAAACATTTAAAAATGTGTGCACGGAGTGGACAAACACAGCAGTGACCAAGAAGTAAAACCGAACGTAAAACATAGGCAGATAAAATTTTAAGAAATTTGGAAACTCAGAAAGAACCAGAACATAAGAGTATGGTGGAATCATCAGAGAAGGTAGAACTTTTTAAACCTTAGAAACATAAATTTGCAGGTGTGGTTTGATAACTTGACTGAATACTAAAGTATTATAGCTCAATAAATGGCAGAGACTTTTCATTGTGCCTACATGAGGTAACCCAAGGGATTTAGGTCAGCTATGAGGCAGAGCTGATTATTAAATAATGGAAGGAGTGCTTGAGGAATCTCCAGAGGCATTTTTTTTTTTTTATTGAAACGACTGAAGGACTCATATTCTGTTATGACAGTGCTGGATCTCTCCACAAGATGGCAATCACGAGTTGACTCCAGTTTTTGTTTTCTCTTGATAAAAATATAAAGTTTACAGTTTGGCAGGAAAAAAATAAAGAACTGTGACTTATGTTTCACTGTCATATTTTGTATCATATTATCTGTGGATGAGTTATATTTTCCTAAACCTCCATCTCCACTTACGGGTTTTTAAAATGTATTATTTTATAAGACTCTGGGAGGCAGGTTGTGATGTTGGGGTGCAAAGACCTCTCCTTACTCTCATAGCCTAGCATTAGAACATTGATCCTCATGGAAAGCTTGTGGAACAAGAAAGAGTTTGCCATGCTTTAGAAGTCTGAAATGAGGTATTTTTTTATAACCTGGTATGCAGAAGAATGTCAGTTAGAAACCTACATGTTTCTTCAAACAATAAGAAATTGTGAATTTGGTGAGGGGATGTGGAAATTTTTTGTTTAACAAATGATCTCAAAGGAATATTATTCCTTTAAGAAATAAGAAATTTTTTTTTGCAGGGGGTGTGTGTTACCGGGGATTGAACTCAGAGTTGCTTAACCATGGAGCCACAACCCCAGCTGTTTTTTTTTTTTTTTTTTTTTTTTTTTAGTTGTAGATGGACACAATATCACAATATTTTATTTATTTGTTTTTTATGTGGTGCTGAGGATGGAACTCTGTGCCTCACACATGCGAGGCAAGTGCTCAACAACTGAGCTACAACCCCAGCCCTGTTTTTTTTTTTTTTTTTAAATATATTTTATTTTGAAATGGGATCTTGCTAAGTTGCTTAGGGCTTTGCTCAGTTGCTGAGGCTGACCTTGAACTTGCAATTCTCCCATTTCAGCCTCCTGAACTGCTGGGATTAAAGGAGTGGGCCACTGTGCTCAGCTAAGAAATAAGAATGTTAAGACTTTGTATTTGATACAGAATGTATTCAATTTAAAATTCAGAGGAGAAAGTACCTTCTCCCCTTTTAAAAAAGAACTTGTCAGATGCACCAGCACACGCCTGAAATTCCAGCAATTTGGAAGGCCGAGGGAGGAAGATCACAAGTTTGAGGCCGGTTGCATCAACTTTGGGAGATCCTCAGCAACTTATAGTGAGACCCTGTCTCAGAATAAAAAATGGATGGGGATGTAGCTTGGTGGTAAAGTGCCCCTGACTTCAATCCCCAGTACAAAAGAAAGAAATTGGTTTTTCTCTTATATAGAGGTTACATGATTTCAGGCCATGTACTTAGGGGTATGCACTGCAACTTTATCTTCATCTACAACTACTGTATTATCTGTTCCTATCTCTATTTTGCCTGATGGCAAACAAGCAAAGAAAAAACCAGGTCCACAGAGTATTTTATCAGTTCAGAATTTTCTCTCTCCGGAATTAGATCTGGGACGTAAAATTAATCCCAAGGCAGCAGCAAGGATATCTAGTTCTTATATGTGTTCATATGACATCTTCACCATGACACTGTCATATTTGGGACTGGGGTATGACCAGTCCTTCATGCTGGTATCCACTGAAATTCATGGTTCTTGCTTTATTGACAGTCATGGTGCTCCTTGCTGTGCTTGTCACACAAGTCATTATCTGCCTCCTACTATCATATCTCTTAATTGCAACCAGAAGGCCACTGGATCTTCCAGCTTGCTTGGAAGCCATTTTCTCTCAGCTAACATCCAATGTCTTCTGCTGCATAGAAGATGCTCATGCTACTTGGAGACCTCTTGAGGGGAGCTGGTCTGGCTGAGTGTGCTCTGTTTGATTTTGGCTTACTGCAATGTCCATTGGTCCATTGTGACACTGCTGTATTCCTGCCTGCACAATTGTATTGCTATGTATGTTGTAGTTGGCAGGTGTTATGGTCCTGCCATTACAAGCTTAACCTGGGGACCAGAGGGCTGTGACCACAGGTCCTGATTTTATTACCTCAATCTGAGGACTTGAAGTATCAGACCTCAGGAATTCAGTTCTCCATCTCTCTCTCTCTCTGTCCTTTGCTGTGTGGTGTAGCCATTTACACTGCAATATCTGCATATCAGTTTCAGCTACAGGATCATCAGCTGTTAGAAAATCCAGATGATAGTGTATATGAAGGCAAGGTGTTAGATCAGCTTGTCTACCTTAATCTATCTGGAAAATAGAGAACCATGGTGAATGTAGGGCACTTTGGGAAAAAGAGGCCTAAATTAGCAATGATTGTAAAGAGACACTGATATAATAGATCCCGGATCCTGCAGATACTGGTAGTGTGAGACCTTGAACAAGTCACTTAACCTACCTAAGATGAGATTTCCTGATCTGTGATTCAAAGTGCACATGGTGTCAATGTGTGATGTCTGATATTATGAAAATTTTCCCTTTCCCAAAGAAAACTATTGTGAGGATAAAACCTAAATCAAGACAAAGGTATGTAAAGCCTGAATTTCAATAGTTTAATTCTATAATGTAGAGAAACTCCATGGTTTGAAAGAGGAATGTACAATTTGCTCATTTTGATGGCCTGAATATAAACATTGTGTGTACAAAGAGTTCAAAGATACCTCATATTATTCACCATCTAAAACTAATTAATGTCATAAAAATTCAGTTGAAAACAATATACTTTTTCAGTACATCTGGGTGTATGACTAAATTCCACTTCTTTAATAAGATTTTTAAAAAAGAGATTAAAGAAGAGGGAATCATGGATAAATTTAGGCAGAATGCATGAACAACTGTTACTGGAAACACTGAATAAAATAAAATTGTTACAGATGGCACTATAGATGTCGAGAGGGTTCTTGATATAAATATTTAAGTTTACAAAAATTTTACACTGCTAATAATACATTAGAATAATTAAATTAAAGATCGCAAATTGCACTTAGGAGAATAACTATCCAGCACTTTCTTTTCAGAGTATTTAGAGCAAAGTTCTCTTCCTTTAGGTTTAAAGCGTCAACTTAAGTTTCACGAAAGATGCCAAAGGGGAATTTCACGTGTGCTTTGCAATATGCCAGTTTCCACGCAGTCCCTTCCCACTGTGCCCATGCATCACACAGGAGCTTGCCTCTGTGCGTGCAGTGGCAGTGCAGCAGTGAGGGGGTGAGTCACCTGCCCAGCTTGATATAAGTGGTAGCTCAACGGGGTTTCACTGGAACATTTATAAAGTTTTAGATAGTGGTCACTGCCAGCTCAGAAGATAATTATAATAAGTGAATTTTGTCTGGAAGCCAAGGAGAGAAAATCTATTTGGCATTGAGATAAAAGTAGACGACTTTATTGTTTTACCAGCCCTTGTCCTGCAGTTGGAGTCTGTGACAGCAGTAGGGGATGGAAATCACGCTCTCCCTCCCGTGCCTTTCTGAACCCAGAACAAAGCAATTACATTTTTAGACGAAACCATTTAGAGGACAACCAATTTCACTGCAAGCATCCTGGAATCCAGCAGCTCTACATGGCTCTGGTTAGAATGACATCTCTAAAATTGTATCTCTGCTGCTGTGTAACTCCTAGTGTTTACTATAATTTGGTGGCTGAAACCCTATGACTTAGTGCCTACTGTGTGCAGTCCCCCACGGCAGGCTGCTGCCATCCTGGCCGTGTGGCTGCACTGTGGTAGGAAGTAAGCCAGGAAGCAGGGGGGAGTGCAGGCGAGAAATTTCTTCACAGCTGGGTAGACAAGTGGCTAAGCTCGTTTCATGACTCTGATTGTCCATTGTGTCTCTTTTGAAATGAGATTCCTCATTCTCTTAACCAAAAGATGATTTTACTAGTAAACAGAATTTTCTCTATAAAGCTGATCTCAAGAAATGGCATACAAGTAGCCCTGAAATAAATTCTTATGGCTTAATTAAAGTTAATGCAATATGCAATTCCAATGCACTTTCAATCTCAGTAGAACTGTTGCTTTATTTTATGTGGCGGTGCAAATCACTTGTGATGGTATAGTAATAATATGTGGTATGAAATAACACATACGACAGCATCCTTTTATTCATTGGGATGCAAGTATTTGTTTTGGGTTTTTTTCTTTTTTTGGTGCTGTGCATGAAACCCTCATTTTAAGGGCAATGGGAATTATTTAGATCGCCCAAATACCAGCAACGCTAAGAATAAGCATGAAGTATTTGTGTGTCTGAAAAGCTGGCTCTTGTTTCAGTTTATATAAATTAAACCTTTTCCACTCTGATTTGTTTGTGATCTTTAGTTATGGCTCAGGTGCTCAGTCTTAATGTTATTGGTTTCAGAATTTAATTAAATCAAAATTGAATATACAGTCAAACTTACAAATATATTGTTGCCTATATTTTTTTTTGATGGCTGTTTTTATGTCAAAAAATTTTATATGTCAGACCATTGAAATCTCTTCATGGGTGACCACTGATGGATTGCTCTCGCCCTAGTGCCTATTTCAATCTGTATGAGCTGCTTGTCTGCTTCTAATGTGTGCTGCCGCTCAAACTGTCAGACCATGCTCAGACCCTGGGTTTGGTCAGGGAAGATCATGTTGGTTCTTGTGTTTGGGAGCAGCTATTGTTCTTTGGCTTGCCTGCTAATCTACTTATATCATGCAGATAGAAAGTATGTGATAATTATAATATATTCCCATTGAGCAGTTCAGGAGACCTTGGGTATCATGATGAAAATGAAATGAGTTCATAAACATTTTTTCTTGATGTTTTATGTAGCACAACAGAAGGTGAAGCAAGTGGAATCTTAAGTGTGCGTGCTGAGAAGGATCTGGAATCCAGAAGTACACTTTGTGCTTTTCATGAATGTTTTCCTCTTACTTTAGTGGGTGTGTTTTATGTAACACTATTAGAGATGAAGCTTTAAAGAAGAGAAAATGAAACCATCACACTGAGGATAAATATATGCTTTGAGAGCAGATTTTTTTGACAGAAAGAAAGATGCAAATAGAGAAACGGAAGGACCAAAGAAAAGAAAAGAAAGAAATGATTGGGGTGGGTACAAAGGGCACATTTGCTAACTTCTGGGCTATATATAATAGAAAATAGTCTCAACTCCCAAAGAAGCTGTGTACTAAAACCTTGGAAGAGAGTTGTTTGAAACTTGGGTTCTAAGGGAATGATATCATGTGTGGTCGGGGATGGTCTCTCCAAATACATGATACTTCCACATGGCCCAGAAAGAAGAGAAAGAAATCATTCAAAGTGCAGGAGGAAAAGCCTATCTCAGGCAGAGAGAAACACTTTGTGCAAAAGTTGTGAGCAGGAAAATATCTTGATGTGTTGAGAGGGCTGGAAGGAGTTCTTTGTGGTTGGGAAATGAGGACATGGAGGAGCACGAGGTGAATCAGGAGCATGACGATGTTGGATCATACAGGAGGTTTAGATTTTATGCTGTGTCCAGCAGCAGGTTATTGAGTGATATTAAGCAGGGGAACAACTTGGTCTTCTTGTGTTTTGGGAAGTAAGTTGCAATTTAAGAGAGGTAAAGTTAAGGGCTCTATTTTAGGTATAACAATTTTGCATTGCCTAGATTATTGAATTTGTGATCTAGATATTAAAATCTGGGAACCATCTACATAAAGATGGAATTTAATGCCATGGGATTAGATGAGATCACTAAGGGTAAGAGCAAAAAGAGAAGACAGACCAGGGGCTTCTAAGGAGAAGCAAACATGAGGTAGAGGTCATGGGAGTTAAAAAATAATCAGGAGAATGTGATGACAGAATCCTGGAGGTCAAAGAATTTAGAGAAGGGGATATTTACACCCAATTGTGAGACTTGAATGACAAAGTCTCCATTTAATTCAACAACATGATGCAGCCTTACACAGAACGGTTTCAGTGAAGTGGGGAGATGCCAGTCAGTTTGAAGTGAATTCTGAAGAAATAATCAGTGAGCTTAGTTCTTTCAACTGTGGGGGAACAGAGAAGGCACATTAGCTGAGAAAAGTTTAAAATTAAGAGAAAGTTTTTTTTAAAAAATTTATTCTTCTTACAGTATGGACAGTATTATAATAAATTTGAGTGTGATTGAGAATGAGCCAGAAGACAGCTAGCATTTTATGAAACAGGAGAGAGAAAAAATGAAGAAACAAAAATTTGAGAAGATGAGTATATCAGGGAGGTGGCTCTGTTTTGGTAGAACCTGCTTAAGCTGGGTCTGGGAAAGGCCTTTTCTTGATGGCCATTAGGGACTCACAGAATCCCCAGGAGAGACCGGGTCATGTTTAGAACCTACCCCCTCCGAGGAATGACCCTTCAACTACACCTTGGAGCTTCGTTAGTAAAGTCCCTACTGATGTCAGGACGGTCCCCCACAGAGGGATTGAGCTAGAAAATCCATGATTGTCTCCTCCAATCCCTGAAAGCCAGAAGCCTCTGCTGTCATCTTCAACAAAGCTGAAATACGCAGGGTTCCTGCTTCCTGTCTACTGTCTTCCAAATTGAAGTGAACCTGATGGTTAATTCGGAGGCAATGGAAATTCATGCCTAGCAGAAACCTGAGATGCCACAGGCACATGCCTTATTTGACCTTGCCGGAAACTGTACAGTTCTCTTTTAAATTCACTGTCAACCACGTTAACACAGCATGAACCTTTGCAGTGGAACAGGCATTTCTTCTTTGAGACTAGCATTGTGAGCAATGACAGGAGTCAAATATCAGAAGTTATCAGTACCTTTCAGGGGCAAGTGCCTGAGCAGAATAGCCAGTGTTCCCTAGACTGTGTATGGACATTGTAGGAGGATATTGTAGTATCAAGTCACTGATAGACAAAATGGTAGAAAAAGTGCTCATGTTGCTTGTTAAATATATTTTGTAGTTTATGAGTAAGATTATGTGAGGTTCAATTAACAAAGCAAAATTAATTGGCTTTTACATGTAGATGTTGCTATTAAACTGTTTCTTTAGATGTTAATTTTTTCTTTAAACAGTTTTTTTTTCTTTTTTGGAAGTGTGGAACTCTGATAATGATTTAATATTTGGTAGTTTGTATAAGAATTTTTAATTCTGTGTTATACATACATATCTACAATTTCAAAATATTATTTTTATTCATTTTTATGCTAAAAACAAGTTAAATAAAAAGCTTAAATGTTTTAAAAATGCCCATTGTACAGCTATTTAATAATATAAATAGTCTGGGGTACAATGAAAACTTTTTTTATAGAGTCATTAATTGTGGTATTTAACAAATCAGTGTAAGTTCCATAGGTTTATATTCATATAAAATGTATCAGATATTAAAACTAATTGCTATGGCATGCTTTCATAATCTGTATAAAATTTTGGTGGTATTCATTGTGAAATACTCAAAGTGGAGACAGACCCTCTTCTTTTCCAGTGATTTTGGAGGGATGTTTGATTGCAAGGAAATGTTTTTCCATGTGCGGGGTAGAGAGGTTGACAGAAAACTCCATGTAACCCTTTTCTTTCACAAAGCACAGAAAGCATGCACCAAACAAAAAACAGTGTCTGTAGCAGAACCTACATGCATAGTACAAATAGTACGCTGAGTAGTGAGAGTGCAGTGGGACTAAGCCAGGGACACAAGCTGCTTGTGGTTAGCCAGCAAAGCAGGCAGCCAGAAAATTTCAGAGCATAATGATATAGAGCTCAGTTGATTTCTGCATTTAAAGTAAATATAAAAGCAGATGCAAAAATTAATGAGTTTGTACAAATAGAAATAAGCCTCCTAAACAGACTGAGCAATATTCAACAAGGAAGAGCAAGCAGAGAATAACAGGGGATGTTGGATCTTAAATAAAATAAATCTAGACTAGGTAAGCTGGTACTTAGTAGACCAAATTGAATAAACATTTTTTTTTCCAATTCCTAATAAGAAGAAACCAGACGTTCTTCTTGGATACCAGAGTACAGGATTCGTTAACATATTTATGTATTTAAAAATAGTCCCTAAGCACATCTTTGCAAGGTAAACAAAATAGATCATGTCCTTGGTCTCATGGAGCTTATTTCCCAGTAGGGGAAGAAAAATATTTAAAATATTTAATGTATCAAATGTGATAAGAATGTTGACAGTGCAAACTGGCTAATATATACGGAATATAGGGATAGGTACAAGGACTGATGACCACAATTGGGCAGACAGGAATCTGAGAGAGAGAAGACTCCCGGACACCACAGCACTAATTTTTCCAGTGTTGTAAAAGCAGCATTCCACACTCTGGATCTTCTTCCTACTCACCACGAACATGAACTCATCAAGAAAGTTATGGCAGGTAGACCTCAGAGAACATTTTTGCTACCATAGAGCTTTTGCCATGTTCATGATTCTTTTCCATTTGCTTGTCTCCTGAGTGTCTCAGTTAATTAAGGATGGCTGGTAGCCATGCTGCTCAGGAGAGAATGAGATTAGTAGAAAGTGATTCTCTTTCCACTGTTGGCTGGAAGGCCAAGGGGGAAGGAAGTTCACAGTCTTTCCAACACAGTCAATTATTTTTATTCTCACTTCCCACTCCCACTCTGCTCTCAAGACTGATGAAGTTGAAGAAGCAAAAATGGTAGGAAAAGACAATTGAGGACAAAACTAGAATGGAAAAAATACAGATGCTTAAAAGTCTAGTGTGACTGAAGATGAGTTTGATATTTTTGGTTTTGGTTTCATCATATTTCTAGTTTTACATAGATGTTCTGGTTTTAATTTGGGTGTTGAGATTTTTCTGGATCTCTCATCTTTGAGTGGCTTCATAATTTTTACCTAAAATATCCTGAGAGGTACTATGAAAAAACTCCTTAAATATGCTGTTCACCTTGTGTTTAGCTACTGAACTCTTTAATTTCTGGGTAACCAATTCCCTGTGTTCAACATCCTCTGCTTGATATGCCTATGGTGGTATCTCACAGAATATCAAGTGCTGTCTCCAGGGCTCTGTGCCTTTCCAGTGAGAAGAGAACATTCTTCAAGGGCTGAGGGAATAAACCATCAGAAGAGACTCCCTCTGACAGAACACAATTTTATTTCTGCACCTTTAGAATAGTGTTCCTGATTTTTCCCTTTTGTATTTTCATCAACCTCTAATGGCCTGTTCTAAAAATGCACTGAGACTTTACTTCTTTTACTTACCTTTTCTGAAATATTACTTCCTGATGGCATCTCATACTGACATTGGCCCTGTATTTATTTTAGCCAGCGGAGACTTGGGTGACCTGCTTCTACTCTTCCTGGTATCTGATCATAGTCTCCTTTCACCTTTGGTATTCTCAGTGATAGTATTTATATTTGGCTGAAGACATTTCTACCTCTCTACAAATCACAAGTTTTGACACAATAAAGACAAAAGACTGCTTGGTGAACATAGGAGTAACTCGGTATGAACCTGCCTATTCCTGATAATATAATCCATTTTGCAGCCATTTTAGTGACTTTGTTATAATGTTATAGTACGAAAAAAAGTCCCAAGCAAGCTGTGAGGGGACTCTAGTTATTTTCCTGACCCTGTCTTTGATACATGACGTGCACAGTAAAGGAGAAGAAGAAGAGCCATAATATCAACTGTCTGATCTCACTGAATTATAAAGAAGATCAAATGATAGATTAATAACATAATGACAGTAGTAATAATCTGCTTGATTTAAGCAGATTTTCACATTCTTATGATGATTCTGTGAGGTAGTTAGTTGAGAAAACCCAGGTTGAGAGGGCCAACTGACTCATCCAAGGTCCTACTGGGGGATAAGTAGAATAGCCAGAATTCCAACCCTATTTACTTGCCTTCAACATCCACGTTCTTTCCACTCCACTTGGATGCCTCTGGATCTGAAAAATTGTTAACTGAAATTCTTTAGGGAAGAATGTGTTATATGCTGTACAAATGCTGGAGCACAGCACTAAGCATTATCCTTCTTCGAATGGAAGATATCACCTACCAGACAAGATAACCAAGAGAATAATTGTTCTTTCTTAACAGCTGACACACTTAACAACCAAGTTATTTTCTTTCTGAGTGAAAGCATTTTATTTTTTAATAATCTAAATTCACAACACTGTCTTTGGCAAAGCAGCCTTTCTTTTGGAATCTTTAGCTATAGACCCTGGTGGGATCAGGAGTCCATTTGATCTCTTGAGCCTGTGTAAAGATCCACACTGCTGTGAACAAAGTAAAGCATGAAGTAAATAGGGTTAGGCGACGGTTCCCTGCAAATCAAGGTAATCTAGCTGTCGACTGTTTGCTTTGAGAGTTCAGTGAAATGTATTGGCTTAAGTTTTCCTTTTGTTGTATTACAAAAAGTACCCTGAGAACTTTCAAAGAAATGCTACAACAGTCCTTCAAATATTTTCTTCATATTTTTACTGCATTCTGAATGTTCTCACAATGTGTTATGCTGCATTTTGCCACATTTTACTGTCATTCTGGCTGCTCCCTGTTATGTTTATTGCTGCTCATTCAGATTATAGTTCCAAGCTGAACTGTACCACAGTGATATAGTATGTAGACATTAAAGGAAGAAATGTGTTTCTTCACAAGATTTCTGACATGGTTGAAAAGATCCTAATTTTGTATACTTATTTTTTCTTTTTTGAACATGCAGCAATATGAATAAAGATGATCTTTTAGCACAAAATTATGAAGGATATTCAGTTTACCAATTAGCATGCACTGCCAAAAAAAACACCTGCTTATTTTATGGCAATAAAGAACAGCGTAGCTGTCAGTACTAGCTTGATGAGAGCACCCTGCTTACTTCTTCATTTGTCAGGGACAGAAAATAGCTACAGCTTCCAAGGCTCTATAATAAAACATTGATTCTATTGTGACATTTATTAGCCCAGTCAGCTACCAATGACAAAATTGCAAGTCTTTTGACCACATTATTATTTTTTTTGTGTGTGTATTTTTGTAATTAGATAGGAAGGGTGTTGACACAGTTATTACTATTTTCCAGTCTGGTGTTTCATTAGGATTTTACCAAAGACTCTGCTATAATATTTTTACACAGTAAAGTTCTGGAGCTGTATGAAACAGGCAATAGGAGTGACTGATGTGGATGTGGGACATGGACAACCTATTTTTCTAGTTCTTTTCCATTATCCTGGAAGTTACACTGCCTGACATCAACATCCTTGTGCATTTTGATTATTGTTCACAGTAACCAAATTAATCATAGAGGATGCAGAGCTCACTGGCTAGTCCTCACTGACAGGATGGCAGGTGGCCTCTGGAGCAGTATCTTTCTAACTGCTGCACTGAAAACAGAGAGATGGAAAAAGGCAGTGGAAGTTTAGAAAGGAGAAAATGAGCAAGAAAGTCTGATGCATTTCCAGAATGCTTGTTCAGGGGATTAATGAAGAAGGCACCACCAGGAGTAGACAGAGATGAAATCAGTAATCCATTTCTGTATGGGCCTGAGATAAGAATCCCAGGCTCTGCAATTATACCATCTCTTTTGCTATTTTTTGCTACTATTTTTTAGTTTTAAACTATAAAACTATATTTTATAGTTTGCTACTATTCAACTCCATCATCATGGTGTGAAAGAAGCCATAGATAATACAAAAGCAGACTTTTGGCAATTAGCAGAAGTAGGTTTACTTGTTGTTTTGGAAAAAAATATTTCTATAACTATATATTAAGATTATTTCTGGTGGTGAGAGTGAAAAAGAGTACTTAATTAATATATCTTTCCAATTATTTTGCATGAAGGCTTGGCAGTAATCAATCGCACAATATCTAAGATTGTGGGTGACTTGAGTTCTTGTAGTAGGATACCATGAAACTTACAAGCATTTATTTTTAGAGCATTCTATTTAAAGCACATTTGTTGATATGAATTACTTCCCAAATGATTTTACTACCTATATTGTCTTTGATTTTCTGAGGTCTCATATTTTGTTTCCATAATTTGAGAACTGTTCCTATGATACCACTCCCCTCACTACTTAAAGAATAAATGCAGTCTCCCAGCCTGTTATTCGGTCTTTTATGACTAGAACCCAACCTGTCTTCCCAGTGTTTTCTCTAGTTCTCCCCTGTATCTTAACTTCTTTCCATAGTATTATTATTTACCATTGCCCTGAGCCTAGTCTGAAGGCTCCATCTCTGTGCTGGTATCAAGCCAATCCTTCTGTGCCTTCTGCTCTACTTACCTTTGAAAAGCTTACCTGTATCCCTTAGTCTCCAAAGAAGGGAATGATACCATAGTACCACATATAATTATAACTAATTATTAAAAATATTAGGAAAGTTATCTTTTCTTTGTGAATATATAAAATTTTAGGCTTATATTTAATGATAAAACCAGAGAGCTCCAAATTATAGCAATTTAGAGTGTCAAATTTGGCCCAATTGAGCTCAAAAGGTATAATAAAGATATCATACTGATTTCAGCAAATTGCACAGTTTTTATCTATTAACACCTTCCCAGTGTGAAATAACCTCCTTGTGAGGACTATTAGCTCTCCTCCATTAGTGATTCAGACTGTGGAAGATGCAGTATTACTGGCATTTGCAGGTTAAGTAATAGTAATAATCATAATATTGGAGAAAAAGCTGCATGTAGTAGAAACAGCACAGGAGCTGGAAACATGCAGGCCTGTGACCAATTAGCACTATTTCTGGAAAGTGCATATGGGCTAATGACAGAACCCTCCTTCTCCTCTCCCCATTCCCAAAGAGCCTAAAGTTATATGCAAAGGAATCTCAAAGAATAAAACATTAGCATGGAATTCCAATGTCACTTGTAATGTATAATATCCCTTCCTGTATAGATAATGTGATTTTGATTTTTTAAAATACATATTCCTCAGGTACCATAAAATTTATTATGTTAGTGTTGTATTTCATTGTGTGACATTCTTGGCTATTAAAACTAAGTGTAGTTTATGGAATCACCAGAGAGCAGGACTCATGCTATATCTGTTTCTCCTTCCCTTTATATGTTCCTGGGAAGAGCAATATCTATTTTACAACATTGTTTTAAGTGTGAAATAAGTTTATTTATGTACAGGGATTGGAATTATATATGAATACCATCTAGGGTATACTCAAGATAATGTACCAAGAAGTATTTCAACAAAATAAAGTCACTATAATAAAACAATGAAACATAGTTAGTTCTACATACTTTTACACAATGCCAACCAATGCAAGAACTATAAAAAAGCCAAGTGTACTCTAGTGTTTTGAGACTCAGGGTTTTACCCTGTGCACCATGGTTTCCTGGTAGCTTTGGTCAAAGGAAGCATGCTGTTTTGACTCTCAGAGCCTTGGAGATTTTCCCTAAGATCTGCTGCTTCCCCTTTATAGTTTACATTTACAGATGAAAGGCCATTTGGACACAGGGAATTGGTTACCCAGGAATTAAAGAGTTAAGAAGTCAAACACAAGATGAAGAACAAATAGAAGGAGTTTTTATTTTTTATTTTTTATTTATTTATTTTTTTTATAGCACCTCTAAAGGTATTTTAGGTAAAAATTTTGAAGTCACTCAAAGATGTGAGATCCAGGATAATCTCAACCTCCAAATTAAAACTTGAAGAACATTTATGTAAAAGTAGAAATATGATCAAAACAAAACCAACAAAACCAAAATTCCTCTTTAGTCACACTAGGCTTCTCACAAACTCCCTAAAGCACCAAGCATCTGGAACTTCTTTCCCTTCTGGTTTTGTCCTCTGCTTGATATGCCTATGGTGGTGACTTAGAGAGTAGCACTGCACCTTTCCGGTGATTAGATACTCTCTGCCACTTGTAATTGAATGACCCAGCCTATATCATTTTGCTGGCAGGATTTGATTTAGAGGCAAGCAGATTTGTTTAAAGCAAAGTAAAATTTTTGTTTGTACAAACCAAAGAAGGTATTTGTATAATCTAGTTTTTCCAAGAACATAGTTTGAAGGGAAACAATGATACAAAGAGATGGCTGAACTCCTCAGCATATGTTAATAAACATCTGGTCATTGGGGAGAACAATTGAGAGAGAGAGGAGTGGGAAAGCTAGGGAGGGGTTAAAAACAGGGTGAGACCTGAAACACGTAGGGACAGAGGAATGATTGGATGCCCAGTGAAATTTGTTTCTCTCTGTTCTTTCTACAGACAGATCTCTTTTGTTCTCTGTGTAGAGAAGGGTGGAATACAGTAGCCTAGGCTCCTAATCCTATGACTTAAGTGCCAGTTTGTGTTTGTGCTTACCTATGGACAGTCAACTGTAGCTAGGAAGGAGAGTAAAGTAATATCGACAAGATAGTCACATATACATGCTTCAAGCAATAGTAGCAATTTTGGAGAAAGGAGATCATTCTGATTTGTGCATATACCTCAAAATATTTCCATCATAATTCTGCACTTAAGATAATGGTAGTGCATAGAAATGATATAAAATTCATCGATTTTCAATAATTTCTCTTATTTTAGAAGTGCAGGTTACTTAAAAGACTGGTTTCTAGTTTAACCTATTTGACACTTGTTATCTATTAATCTATCTAATCTATCATCTATTTGGGTTGGCTATTGGATGCCCAGTGAAATTTGTTTCTCTCTGTTCTTTCTACAGACAGATCTCTTTTTGTTCTCTGTGTAGAGAAGGGTGGAATACAGTAGCCTAGGCTCCTAATCCTATGACTTAAGTGCCAGTTTGTGTTTGTGCTTACCTATGGACAGTCAACTGTAGCTAGGAAGGAGAGTAAAGTAATATCGACAAGATAGTCACATATACATGCTTCAAGCAATAGTAGCAATTTTGGAGAAAGGAGATCATTCTGATTTGTGCATATACCTCAAAATATTTCCATCATAATTCTGCACTTAAGATAATGGTAGTGCATAGAAATGATATAAAATTCATCGATTTTCAATAATTTCTCTTATTTTAGAAGTGCAGGTTACTTAAAAGACTAGTGTGAAATTAACAACTATTATAACATTCTTCCTATGGTTTCTAGTTTAACCTATTTGACACTTGTTATCTATTAATCTATATCTATCTTCAATGGTCTCTGGGTTTAAGGAATAAAGCCATAGATGCTTCCTTCAGGGAATGGTATGAAACAAATTCAGAAATAACTAAAAATGATAAATACAATGGTAAGAGCTTTAAGGAAGGATATGTTTTAGGAGTTAAATTGTTGCTGCCTGAAGCGGAAACCGCCTTGGAGCAACGAACGCCGCAGGAAAATTCGGAGGCAGGATGAAAATGAAAAAAAGGTCTTTTATTCTTCTTCTCTCTCCGGCTCCAGCAATCACTCCAAACGCTCTAACTCCAACCACCACCTTCTTCTTCTTCCCACACACACTAACTAAACTCACCCAGTTATATACATATCGCTTTAACAAGGACACGTGCTTACAGCTTGAGCTTACAGGTGCGTCACGCAGTGTTCACGGGCATACAAAGATTCTTTGGATAATGTATTAATATCAGGTGGAAACTAGAACATCTTTTATGGCTCTCAGCTAACCGCAATCTTTAGCTATCTCCTTGATTATAGGCTCCTTCATTTCCCCCTTTTAGTTTTAAAAGAGGGGATGTTCTAGGACGTCCATGTGCAACCGACATTCTTACCCGTCATGGGAGTCTAGGCTGTCCTGACTCCTGGCTTAGGTTGACATGCCGGCCACATTAGACTGTCCCGTGCGACTGTGCCGTGTCTTAGGTTGTCCCCTTCTGGGGATCTTACCCGTCATAGGCTAACCAGCCATCTAATAGAGCCCTTCAGGATCGACTGTGTGTTGACTAACAGCCGTCCAATTTTTAGGAGATGCTGCAGCTTTAAGGCGGCAAGCCTACTGCTGACGAGCCAAGTTTCCATAGCGTATCAAGTTCTTTAAGCCAATCAGCTGCCCTTAGTTTCATCAAGTAACGCACTGAGTTCTCTTAGACAAATACCCGCAAGGCATTGTCCCGTAATGTCCCAAAATAATGGAAAATCAAAATGTCCATAAGTTATAACACATAGATTTAAGAGACCCCATGCATGCAGAGCAGAGGCCACACTGCTGGTTAGGTTGTTTGATGCTTGAGCAGCAGGGATGCTTGCAGCGACCGTGGTCCCTGCAGTTGTAGCATCAGCCATCTTTTTTATGTCTAGACATTTCCACCGGCAAATCTTCAGGGCCCGCTACCTAAAAACTCAAGCATCCATTATTAAGGGAAAGGCAGTGCTATTCCAGCACTGAGATCAAAAGGTGAGCTGTCAAACTAAAAAAAGAATTATTAGAGTAGAAAATAAAAGTTGATCTCTGCTCACACACATTGCTGCTTAAGCTCCCACAAACATAAGCTGGCAAAATATCACATTCAGAAATAATCAAAGAGAAACTGAGGGTGTTTACTGCATTAAAGATAAAGAAAAGCTAAAGGCACTTTGGAAAAATAATTTGTTAGCTGGAATCCTCAAGTCTCTATATACACAGCAATCCTATACCTGTTGAAATAATTCAAATTAATCAGCTATTAAACAAATGAAGTTAATAACAAATAAACGATCCTCTGTCGGAACACCAAAATATCAGGTTATACAACATTAAACATATTCACAGCTGAAGAGAAGTCCCGGAGACAACTATAAATCAAAATTGATTATCATTATAATAGATTATCTAATTAAAATATTCTGAACTTATATGAATATCTATCTATCTATCTATCTATCTATTGATTATCTAATTAGAATATTCTAAGCTTAAATGAATTAACGTTATTTGGATCTATATCTATCTACCTATTTTTTTTTAAGCACTTAATTATTTGTGACGTCACACTAGACAGACACACATATAAACATATATTTGTGACATCACATTAACATGAAATTTAGACAAATGCACAGACATAAAGACATATATAAAAGAAAAAAATACAATTGTGTATACACTGAAGAGAGATCTTCTTGTCCCGGCCGGGAAGATGAAATTTAAGTTGTAAATTTAATGGAGGACTCTTAAGGGAATCACTCCATACCTTCATTTTGGTCCTCTTGATTTTGTACTTGTTTATTCAATCTAGACTCCTCAATAACTTCACCTTGATCCTTTTGACTTTGTACCTGCTTTATCAATCTAGATGGTATCCATATTGGAGAGGATTCGTGCTTTGGAAAAACACAAACAGATCCTCTCCCCCAAATTAATACTGGGTCTGGACCCTTCATGTACCTGAGAGAACATCCTTCCAGTAAACCAAAGGTTTATGTTGTTGGTGTGGGTTCCAGTGTCTATCTCCAGCCGAATGTCCATTAGAATCTAAAGTTAAGAAATTTAGGGTAAACAGGGCAACTGCCAATCTGTCCTTAGGATTTTTCCAGTTTCCATCTTTTTGCTTTAGTAACATATTTTTAAGTGTCCGATTTGCTCTTTCAATTATTCTTGTCCCTGAGGATTATAAGCGATACCTGTTTTGTGGATAATATTGAACTTTGTACAAAATTGTTTGAAGGATGTGGATATATATGCAGGGCCATTATCTGTTTTAAGCATTTTGGGGATGCCCAATGCAGCAAAAGCTTGCAGACAATGAGATATAGTATCTTTAACTTTTTCTCCGGAATGTAAAGAAGCAAAAATCATGCCTGAGCATGTATCTATGGTGACATGAATAAATCGTAATTTTCCAAAACTTGGCTCATGTGTGACATCCATCTGCCACAAATGATTGGGCATCAAACCTCGTGGGTTAACCCCGTAATGTGGATTGGGCAAAAGTGTTATACAAGATGGACATTCTTTTACAATTCTACGAGCTTGTTCTTTTGTGATTTTAAATTTTTGTCTTAAGGTAGTGCTGTTAACGTGGAACTGGGAATGAAATAAAGTAGCTTGTTGTACTGTAGTAAATATAAATATTGTTTTAGTGAGGGCATCAGCTTTTTGATTACCTTCATGGAGAGGACCAGGCAGATTAGTGTGAGCTCTTATGTGACCTATAAATAAAGGTTCTTTTCGTTGCCATAGGAGATTTTGGATTTGAGAAAACAATTTAAAAGCTGGAGTATGTGTGCTATTGGACCTGCTAGCTCCAATTTAGGGACAGCATGTACAATATAGTGGCTGTCTGAAAAAATATTCATAGGCTGTTCTTTAAAATTTTCCAGAGCTATTATTATAGCTTCGAGTTCCACTAATTGAGCTGATTTTTGATTAGTGATATGAATCATTTTTTCATTTTGAGTGACTACTGCAGCAGTACCGTTAGAGGATCCATCTGTAAATACATTAAATGCTTTAGGAATGGGTTGAGTTTTTTTATTACCTGTGGGAATATGATAGGATGATTGATACAAAAGGACAGTATAGGAGATTTAGGAATATGATTGTCAAAATTTGCAGAAGTAGAGCATCTAGCCCAATCATTATCATTGAAGCACAAATATTCAACCTGTGATGATGAATAAGGAGTAATAATAGTAGCAGGATGAATTCCAAATATTTTAGTAGAGGTTTTAAGTCCTTGAAGAATAAGTTTAGCCACCATGGAGGTATAAGACTCAATTGTACTTTTAGGAGAGACAGGAAAATGTATCCATAATATAGGTCCCTGTTGCCAAAATACTCCTGTTGGTGTATATTGTGAAGGAATAATAATCAATATTAGTGGTTGTGTAAAATCAAATCTATCGCAATGGGATCTTTCAATGGCTTGTTCTACTAATTTTAGAGCTCTCCTGGCCTCAGGAGTTAATGTTCGCGGTGAGGATGGATCAGGGTTCCCGCGAAGGATGTCAAATAAAGGTTTTAATTGTCCAGTAGTGAGGCTTAGTGTAGGGCGAAGCCAATTAATGTCTCCCAATAATTTTTGGAAATCATTGAGGGTGGTCAAATGTTCTTTACTTATTAGAATTTTTTGGGGTTTAACAAAAGTATCCATGATTTTAAAGCCTAAATATAGTATAGGTGATCTGCTTTGAACTTTTTCTTCTGCTATATATAATCCATATTTTTTTTAATTTTTTGTTATTTCACTAAATATATTAAATAAGATTCTTTGATTAGGGTGAGCTAATAAAACATCGTCCATGTAGTGTAGACACATGAGGTCTTGATATTTGTTTTTATGGGCTGTATATAGCTCTGTCCACATTGTTGGCACATTGTAGGGCTATTTGCCATTCCCTGTGGCAATACTTTCCATTGATATCTTTTATCAGGGCCATTATTATTGATAGAAGGAATTGAAAAAGCAAACCTGGGGGCATCCAGAGGATGTAGGGGAATGGAAAAGAAACAGTCCTTTATATCAAGAGTTATAAGGTAATAGTTTTTTGGAATAGCTACAGGATTAGGAAGTACAGGTTGGGTGGGTCCCATAATTTGCATTGTTTTATTAATTTGTCTTAGGTCTTGTAATAGTCTCCATTTTCCCATTTTTTCTTAATTACAAATATGGGAGAATTCCAGGGAGAGGTGGAAGGCTCTATGTGTCCTGCTTCTAATTGTTCTTTAATTAATTGATGGGCCGCTTGCAATTTTTCTTTGGATAGGGGCCACTGAGGGACCCAAACTGGCTTATTAGAGAGCCATGGTATTTTTAAAATTGTTTTCTCAGTGGCCCCTAGAAAAAATGTCCTTTGCCTTTTTTATTATGATTAGGATTTTTATTCTTAACACCTGCAGGCTTGGTTGCTAGATAATTTGATGTAAGATATCTCTTCCCCATAGGGTAACTGGCAAGCTGTTTAAAACATAAAGTTGGAATGTTCCTGTATGGCCTTCATTGTCTTGCCAATTTAAGATTACAGCACTTTGTGCTGGGGTATTACTATATCCCAAGCCTCTTAAACTGGTTGAGGCTTTCTGCAGAGGCCAGTGCTTAGGCCATTGTTGTAGATTTATGATGGAAGAGTCAGCTCCTGTATCAATCAGCCCCTCCATCTCTATACCTTGAATTTTTAATTTGCACATCGGCCTCCGTGAACAATCCTGAACCCAGAAAGCCATAGGTCCTGAACCAGTGGAACCGAATGCTCTGCTATTTCTATTTTGTGGCATGCTTTTAAAAGAACTATGGAGACTGGGAATGAGGAGCAGCTGTGCGATTCTGTCTCCTTGATTTACGGAGATGATACCCCTGTGTGTACTTAGCATTATTTTAATCTCTCCATTATAATCTGAATCAATAACCCCTGGTATAACATTAAAGCCTAATAAACTCTTGGAACTACGCCCAAGGATTAGTCCCACAGTTCCTAAAGGGAGAGGTCCCCTGATTCCCGTAGGAATCAGCTGAACCCCCATTTCAGGTGTCAGGACCATCCGGGCAGTAGAACAGAGATCTAATCCTGCACTTCCTCTTGTCCCTCTGATAAGGGAGTTAATGGGTAGGAGGGATTGTGACGAGGAATCATTTGGATCTGAGGGCATTCCTCCTCTAGTGCGCATTCCTCCTCTAGTGCCTTGTACATTTGTGGGCCCCGGGGCATTGGGCCCCGTGCCCCGTTTTTTGAAATCCTTGATAAATCATTTCCATATATATCATATCTGGAATGGCATTGATTGGCCCAATGTATACCCTTTTTGCACCTGGGGCGTCGGCCTGGAGCGCGGTATGAATTTGATCATATTACCCTTGGGGGATATTGCTTAGCATATCTTGGTTGATTATAATACTTTTGTCTGGAATATCCTGTTCTAGGTTGAAACCTTTGGGAATTTTGAGGGGAGGAATTTTTCATCACTGCAGCAATTACGTTGCCTGTTGCCTGTGATAACAGCCTCGTTAATGTCTTTGCACAGTCTGATATAAATTGATAAGTCTTTTTTACTTCTCCACGGCCTTATTGCATCCTGGCAATATTTATTAGCATTCTCGTACGCTAATTGGATAACTAGAGGCATAGCTTGCTCGACTTCGCCAAAAACTCTGGATGTTGTTTTTAAGAGTCTATCTACAAAATCAGCGTAAGGTTCGTTAGGCCCTTGTATAACTTTTGATAGGCTGCCTTGCAGATCCCCTGTGCCTGATATTGTCTTCCAGGCTTTCACATCTGCAGTGTGTACCTGGGCATACACACCGGGATCGTATTGTAGCTGATTTTGTAGTTCGGCGAACTGACCTTCCCCTGTGAGCATATCTATATTGCGTTGAGGGAAACCTGCTGCAGCATTTCTCTTTGCTATTTCTGAACAAAGTTCCTGGAATTGAGTTTTCCAGATTAGGTATTGTCCCCCACTTAATACCGCTCTGCATAGACTTTTCCAATCTGAGGGGGCTAAGGTTAGGGTGTTAAGTGACTCTATCATACTTAATGTGAACGGAGCTTGAGGCCCATAGGTCATTACCACCTCTTTAAAATTCTTTATTGTTTTAAAGTCTAGGGACTCGTGATATCTTTGTCCCTGTTCATTTTGAAATACTGGCAGTTCTAGGTGCTCCTGCGGTCTATGTTGTTCAAGAGCGTATAAGCGCTCAGAAAGGCTGTCAATTTCTACCTCAAGGGCACGTACATTCTGATCAATACTCCTTATTGTTTCTGTTAGGTATTCTATCCATGAAGGAGCAGAGGGCACTAGTGGTCCCTCTATTTGACAGTCTTTTCTCTTTTTTAATTTCTTTTTGTTCTTTTTATTGGAGACTCTGCTCCCTGAATCGCTTTTTGATTCCTCCTCACTGCTAGCTTCATAATTCCTAACTGGCTCAGTGGAGGAGACCGTACTTTCATGGTTTGGCTCCTTGTTACTATTATCACTTTCACTAGTATCCTGAGTTTCAGCTTCTAAGGAGAGTACATACTCCTCAGCTAATTTTATTAAGCTTCTGATGGCTTTTGCAGTTCTTACTTTTGAATTTATATTACTGCTCTCCTTGCTGGTCTCAACTGAGTCAGAGGATATGCTTTCTTGTTCACTTTTCTCACTATCCTCTGAGTTCTCGCTATCAAAAATTTCATTCGTGGCTTTTATAAACCAACTTTTTGTTATATTCGCTCCCATATTTTTAAATTTTCTTTTTTCTTACCTTGCCGCCGAATTCCCCGTACGGGCCACCACTTGTTGCTGCCTGAAGCGGAAACCACCTTGGAGCAACGAACGCCGCAGGAAAATTCGGAGGCAGGATGAAAATGAAAAAAGGTCTTTTATTCTTCTTCTCTCTCCGGCTCCAGCAATCACTCCAAACGCTCTAACTCCAACCACCACCTTCTTCTTCTTCCCACACACACTAACTAAACTCACCCAGTTATATACATATCGCTTTAACAAGGACACGTGCTTACAGCTCGAGCTTACAGGTGCGTCACGCAGTGTTCACGGGCATACAAAGATTCTTTGGATAATGTATTACTATCAGGTGGAAACTAGAACATCTTTTATGGCTCTCAGCTAACCGCAATCTTTAGCTATCTCCTTGATTATAGGCTCCTTCATTAAATATTGGTTTAAAAATTCACATCTATTAGAGATCAATCAGTAAATCCTCATGCATGTAGTGGCATTTGAATTTTACCATAAAAGATGGCTTGTGTATCAAAAATAAATCTAAAAAAATTAATAAACAAACAAAAAATAAAGATGAAAACTGGGAATGAGAAGGCATTCTAGAAGGAAGGAGCTGCATGAACAATATGGAATTCAAGCATGATTAATAAATGATATAGACATTAGATCATTGATTATGTAAGAAAATGGTAGGAAAGGATATTGGTTTGCAATATTTTGGTAACAAAATTACTACAACTTTGGATACCAGGCTTTGAAATATGTATATTATCTTAAATTATACACATCTCCTTACCTTTATTTTTACCTAAAAATAATGAAAAGATGATCTCTCATGGAAGGAGGGGTTGCAAAATGCATCAGAGAAAATCTGCTTCTGATACCGTTTCTTAGCCTTATTGGCTGCTACAGCATTAAGCAAGGACAGAAGACAATGAATGTCAATCATGCTTGACAGACAGACACATGATTTTGATAAACAGTAAATATTGATACCAGATGGCAGGGTCTGCATGAAATGTTGTCTTCAAAGAAATTTTAAACAGCTTAAATCAATTTAGGCTTTTTGCAAGGAGATTTTTGTCTTGTTCTGTTGAAAGAAAACTTTTATACCAATTCAACAGAATATAGATTACATAAAGTGCTCTTTAGAAGAAATATAGAGGGAAAGGTGGAATAAGCATTTGGGTCTCAGAATATCAGCAGGTCAAGCTTTTCCCAGAGAGGTTGAAGGCTGCCTCCAGCCTCCCAGAGATAACCTGCCTAGGTCAACATCCCAGAAAATATCAAAAGTGTCCTTCAACTCATCTGGGAATATAAACTTTGATGAAAAGGAATTTTCTTAGATACCATCATAGCACTCAGAATATACTTTGGTTAATGCAAAGCAAACATCTCAAATTTCTTGTGAATGAAGACAGTATAAAATCAAACATAAGAAGCCATATAAACAAGTAATAGAGTAAGACCATTCTGAGAGCTGATTGTGATGAGTTGGAAAAAGATTCTTTGAATTGTTGCAAAATGTGGGTCAAAAGGACAACTCTCATTTGAAATTGGGAATTGTCAGGTGATGTTTTATCTTTATTCTTTTGGAAATCAACTAAAAGCATTAAAAGACAAGCAGAAATATTTGCTCTAATACACAAATAAAAGAAAACAGTGAACATGTAAGTAGAACCAAAATAGTATTGTTAGATTTTAAGATTAAAGGTAATAGGAACCAGGTCTTTCTTTTTTCTAGCCCCTAACATTTTGTCAAGCAAATGTTAAGTTCTCAATAAATATTTGCTGTTGAAAGGCTTAAAAAAAAAAGGAAGAAAGAAAATCAGAAATAGAAATGTAATCTCTGTCTCCTATGTAACAAGAGATACCTAAGACCTAAAATTCTGGACTATAATTTCAAGTAAATATAGGGACTAGGGAAAAAAGGAGGGGAGCTGCTTTGCAGGCCTCAAGACCTAGGCAGCATACCTGAAGTGCAAAGCCTACATCTTTTGTAACAAAGAAAGAGTCCAGACTAGCTCCTTCCTGTATAAATATGAAAAACTTGATCTAGAAAAAACAAATAAAACATCGTTTCAAAAGTGGAGTAATAACTAAAGAGTGAACACCAGATCTAAACAACTACACCATAAAATAAAGGAGCAAAGAAATAAGACAAAACAAAGAGCAAGATTATAAGAATACTGTCATCATATAACGAGCCATAATTGTCCATAACTGTGAGCAAATATATTACTGAGTTTTACAAAGTAATGAAACAATGTAAAACACACACACACACACACACACACAGAGTTCAGAGCAGACACAAAAACAATAAAAGATAGAATAAGGAGCCCTTGAAAAAATGAAATAAAAATGAATAGTCATAGAAATAAAGTCAACTTGGAAGTACGATGAAGAAGGGTAATAACTAATGACACATCTGTGGGGATGGAGGACAATATTAAAAAGGGCTAGTGCTAGACAAAATTTGGGATGTGGATTTTAGGCAAAGGAAGTGTATATAATACCCCAACAAAGCAACTGAATTAATGGCATGAACACATATTTAGGTATAGTTATAGGATATCTTCTAGATATTAAAATTCAAAAATTAATTTAACCTACAAGTTAAATGGCTTAACATTCTTAGGAAGAATTGCATGAAACATCAATAAACTATAAATAAAATATTTTTGTAAAGTAGTGGGTTCCAAATAATGTTTGGAACATATAGACAAAACAAGTTTTCCCCATGTATCATTCTCATCTGCAATGTTTAGTTTTCTAATACAGTATAGCAATATTTACTGAGTGCTGAAAAAAGGGTGGTGACTCAGGAATTTTAATAAACCAAATGGTGGCTCAAAGATGAAAGTTGCCAGCAAACTTTTAAATTGAAAGATGCTGGAGAATATCATTCTAATTAGTCTTAAAGTTCAGTTATACACAATAATGTGTTCCCTTTTTGCTACTTTAGTCACATGATGGCTGGGGAACTGGATCCCTTGTATATAGATTTTCTGCTAGCTCCTATTAATTGTGCTTCCAGTCCTGGAATTCTGTTACCTCTAAAATTGAATCCCAGTCAACTTGGATCTTTCTGACTTTCTGCATTTCATTAATGGCATGGGATTTTCTGTAAGGCCTTACTCTAATAATATCTTTTCTAACCCTCATTAACTCATATTTGGCTTTTATACCTAATTTGGATTCTAGTCTCTCATGTCAGTTCCTGGAATAAACATACTTTATCCTTGCTTGAACTCTTTTCTCAACCTCAGCTCTTACGTGCTGGTACCCACGGGCTAGGTTACTGGTATGGACTGTTCCAGGTCTGTTAATATGTGTAAAACTTGGCATTGTGTTCCCAACATCATAAAGTGTTTTTGGACAAAGATAATCACAATTACTCTGAAATCTTATTTCTATATCTACATGTATATTGTTTTACATGGTTTCATAAGGAAAATTAGCATTAGTATTATTATAGCCAGACCAGTACCTAAGTAAATAAAGAGTTTCTCATAGACTAACCATGTAACATTAAATCATTGCAAACAGGTCTCAGCATCACTAAAGAAAAATTTATATGAGTATGTGGATATGCATTTTTTAATGTCTCAAGTTGGTTTTATGGGGACATTTTAAATGTTGTGTTCACAAATTTTTCTGTCAGGAAGTGAGACCATAGCACTAATGCAATTGCTTTATTTTGATTAGAATGTAAGTGACATTGTGACAGAGAACATGAAGAACATGAAGTTGAGACTAAATGAAGAAGGGTAGGGATATAACCTGAAGTAATGCAGACAGATGTGAGTGAGATAGCACTAAAACAAGAACTTTTTTAAGAAATATAAGTAAAATAGGTAAAGACATTTGGATGGTAACCATGGGGATATTAACTTTATAATATCCTCAAAACATCTCTCTGGTCATGCAAAAGTGGCTAGCTTTCCCGGGTGAAGACTTGCACTTCCACTCTGCTGATAGGTGTGGCCAATTCTGGTTCTGCTTTACCCTGAGTAGAAGCCTGGGGTGCTACCCTGCCCCAGTGCTTCCCCCAAGCTTCTTTCCCTCACTGAGGTAAAACTTGCAGAGCAGTGTGATGCTCTCTTCCTTGGACATAGTCACTTCCCCCAATACAAACTTCATAATTTAATCCTATCTTGATGTTTACTTCTTGGAAAATTGAGACTTTTTTTTTAAACGTGTCAGACAAAACAGAAAAGTTAAGAAAACAAAATCTCATTACAAGCCTGACGCAGTGGCACACGCCTGTAATCCCAAGACTTGGGAGGCTGAGGCAGGAGGATGGCAAGTTCAAAGCCAGCTTCAACAATGACGAGCATTAGCAACTCAGTGAGACCCTGTCTCTAATAAAATACAAAAAAGGGCTGGGGATGTGGCCCAGTGGTCAAGTGCCCCTGAGTTCAATCCTCGGTACCAAAAAAAAAAAAAAAAAAAAAAAAAAAAAAAAAAAAAAAAAAAAAAAAAAAAAAAAAATCTCATTACAAAATAGAAACCTAGGTAAAACTAGATCAAATTGTGACACTTACTATCCTTAAGTGGCCCTCAAAAGGAGAAGAATTTAAAGGTGGTAAGGTGGTGGTGGGTTGGTTGGGGAGGAAGAGAGAGGGAGGGAAAGAGTTGAAAGATAGCAATCAAAAAGAAATGTGGAGGGGCTGGGGTTGTGGCTTCTTTGGTAGAGTGCTCATCTAACACGTGTGCGGCCCTTGGTTCAAAAAGGTATTGTGTCCAACTCCAACTAAAAAATAAATATTTGGAAAAAAAAAAGGCAATTCCATGGAGCAGGGTGCTGTGGCACACACCTGTGATCCCAGCACTTGGGAGGCGGAGGATCGTGAGTTCATAGCCAGCCTCAGCAATAGCGAGGCACTTAGCAACTCAGTGAGTCTCTGTCTCTAAATAAAATACAAAAAAGGGCTGGGGATGTGGCCCAGTGGTCTAGTGCCCCTGAGTTCAATCCTTGGTACCAAAAAAAAAGGAATGTGGACTGGGGCTGTGGGTCAGCGGTAGAGTTGCCTAGCACATTTGAGGCCCTGGGTTTGATCCTCAGCACCACATGAAAATAAATAAATAAAATAAAGGTATTGTGTCCAACTACAACTAAAAAATAAATATTAAAAAAAAAAAAAAAAGCAATGTGAACTGGGGATGGTGATTCATGCCTGTAATCCCAGCAATTTGGGAGGCTG
This sequence comes from Tamias sibiricus, assembly GCA_025594165.1. NCBI lineage: Eukaryota > Metazoa > Chordata > Mammalia > Rodentia > Sciuridae > Tamias > Tamias sibiricus. The sequence goes on along the minus strand of CM046666.1, from coordinate 90,396,501 downwards.
AGGCAAGAGGATCACAAGTTCAAAGCCAGCCTCAGAAAATTAGCAAGACACCCTAAGCAACTTATGGTAAGACCATGTCTCAAAATTAAGAAAAAGGAGAGGGGGCTGGGGATGTGGCTCAGTAGTAAAGTACCCCTGGGTTCAATTCCCAGTACCCATCCCCCCACCAAATACAAAGCAAAATGATAAAGAAAATTGTTATCATAAAACAAAATTGGAAAGATTTAAACAGATTAAATGGGGGTATAAAGATAAATAGGGATAGGACAGTGAAGAAAACAAAGAGAAGTCTCCAGAAGCTGGTATTCCTAAACAGTCATGCTCTACAAAACAGGGGAGTGGTAATACAACAGAAAGAGGACAGGAATATGGGATTCATTCTTCAACTACAGGAGTGGAACTTCATGTGATTTCTCAATGTCGTATTTGTTATTTTAAACCTAGGAGGATACAGCATATCTGAAATTGATGATTTTTTTTTCACATCAAAAGTAGAACGTGAATAACTGTTTTATTATGATGAAATCTGATTGAATCATCAAGCAGTTTTATTTTTCTGGGAGTGCTTCTTTGGAACGGTGAAAAGCTGTGTGCATCTGCAATAGGCATACATTACTTATACCTAGTTTCCTTAATAAATGAATGTATTTCTAGAATTTGATTCCCTGTACAAACAGAGCAAGATAGGGGATCATATTGGTTGCATGGTCATAATGGCAGGAATATCCTGAAGTTCATTAAAGTTCTAAGTAAATGAAATTCTAAATATGTGATATTTATTTATTTACTAATATATATGTAAATGTATAATGGATTTATTTTGGTTTTATTTGTTGGGTTGAGAAATTAATATTTTTATAGTTTTAATTGAAGGCAATTTTTAAAGAAATAGCTTATTATCCACATGGCTAAATTTTGCATAGGTTTTGCAGTTCTGAAGGCTTAAGTATATGCTAATGGTTTGGGTTCTTTTGGCTTATTAGGCATTAAAGGAACAGCAGATTTAGAGTAAACTTCTGGTATTGTGGATTTTTTTTTGATACTCTTAATTTTTGAACTTATACATTAGAAGTAATTTGCTGACATAATATTCTCTGTAAATGCTATGAAAAGCTATGATTCCATTCAGGTGTTATGTTTAAAATGAATTTATAGCTATTCAATTTTAAAATTAGGATTTTTCTTAATTTACTTTAAAACTAGGATTAAAAATAAAATGTAATGCATTTTAAATTGACCTTTGCTTGCTTTTGAATAAAAGACAAATTTTTGATAATAAACTTTTAGTTGTTCTCAAGTTGTAGCAAAAGAATACATTTGTATTGATGATGAAAGTAAAAAAAAAAAAAAAAAAGAAAAAGAAAAATTGAGTGCTCTTTTATGTGTTTGCTGCAAGGGACTGCTGACGTTTCTTTTTCTCTTCCAGTCATGGCAGGACAGTGCAGAGTCTCATCCACCAAACCCAGGAAGCATTCACATCAGAGTCAGCTCTATTCCAGGGCACAGATAGTGCTCCATTGAGGCCACTCTAAGATCCTTCTATCCCATTGTATCAGCTTCTTCCTCTCTTCCTCTTTTGGAGAAAAGACCAGGCTTCCATTACACTCAAAAGCAAGTCTGTCCTCCATGTAAACACCAGATTTTCATGATGTTAACTCTTTGTGGGAAATCTTCTGAGCAAGTGGTGTTTGTTTGGGCGAGAAAGGGAAAGGTGAGAGGTATCTATCCTACAGAGGAATTGTTCTAGGACTGATTTAAAAAATGAAATGCTTCCATTCCTTCTAAAGTTCATCTTGTCACAGGAAGTAAGATTGTTATGAAATCAATTATAAAATGTAGTAAATACATAATTTATCCAGTGCAGTAAATTTGAATGTATGTGCCATTAAATTTAAATTGTCAGAAGAGTAATAAAGATCTCTATTCCATCTATGCCAGCAATACTCTCACATCTGGCCATTCTTGTGTCATCAAAGGAAGTGAACAGAATTACACATTCTCTGTGACAACATATAAAGTAGTGGCAATTTTTAAGAGCAAGTAATTTAGTTCTATTTTTTTCATGTGTGAGTGAACAAATGTGCAAGTGAAACACTAGATGTCAAAAACTTGATGGGAAAAGTCAATGTCAATGGTTTTTCTACGCTGGGGAAGAAAATGCTCTTTAAAATGTTGGAACCACTCATCCATATTGTAATCCACAGAATCTACAAAAAGGCCAGGCATTTATTTGGTGCATTCAAATAAACAATTAACTATGAGAAGGGTAGCTAAAATTTTAAATTTAGACAAAAATGACACCTAGGCCTTCTTAAAAAGTGGAACTCAAAAGTGCAACAAATTCAGAAAAGTTGTTAATACACTTTGTGCTAAGATAAGGTACAGAGAAACTTCTCATTATGCATCCCCCCGCTGCCCCCCCCAGCCAAGAGGTGGGAACATGATATATTAAAACACAGCAATCAATAGTAATCCATGTCATACCCAGGATGGTGGGAAACAAAACTCTCAATATTGGAGTGGAATACACTACCAACCCTGCTTGGAGAAAAAAAAAATACTACACAAAAAATTGCTTCTGCAGACAATGTAGACTTGTTTCATTAATATTCATGGCTTTGCTTATAAAAAATTCAACCCACAGAGTTAACTTGCCATCAGGTTTATCATATAGAAATTCTATTGTGTCTGAGTGCTTCTGTATGTGTGAGGGCTTGCAAAAACCACAGAGCATGAACACCCTTGTTTAGTCATTTCTGAGATCATCTTGGAGCAGCAACTTCATCAGCAGTTCTATGCTCCCAACCTCAAACTGATAAATAAGACCACCCTCCAAGGACACAGACTTGTTAGTCTGAGAATTTGCTGCTGCCTCTGAAAGTTAACCTCATCAAGCAGTTTAAAAAAAAAAAGAAATATATATATATATATATATATGTGTGTGTGTATACACATTATATATGTACATAAATATATATTTACAAATATATAAATTTGAACAATTGCAGTGTCATTAGAATTAAGCCTATTCTCTCTCAGAGTGGTCGTTCTGAATGGGCCATACTCATTTCAAGTTATTTCTGGTACATATTCTAAAAGAAAGTACTCCAAAATCTAAATGCACTCATAAAAGTTAAATGAATATACAAATTGCCCAGGTTTAAATATGGTTTAAGTGAGGGTAATATGCCCTTATTTTACTTTATACTTGCACTTCTGACTTTTAGAAAGTATCTCTTGTGTTGCCTGTTAACTTTTTCATTGGAATTCCTTGGTCAGGCACCACTCGTCATTCGAATGACAGATGTAGCAGTCATATAATGGTTTTTAAAAGACTGTTATTACACTGTCTTTGAACTGCAGTCACATATGTCTTTCCTGTGATTATTATTTCTTTTTCTATATAATTTGGAAATGCTTCCGATATGAGTTTTTCCCCTAAGAGCATGATGCTATCTTGGCTCTCATTCTATCTGAACTATGTGCAATGTCAAGGACTTAGCCCCAATTTTTTCTCCCTTTTTCCTCACGTCAGCAAGCTGTGCTGGGTCCAATTCCCAAATATTTTCCCCAAATCCGCTGCTTCTCACTCTGTCTCCACCACTTTGGTCTAAACTATTATTATCTTTGAACTAGCTTGGATTCTTGCAATACCTCTTTAGTATTCTTCCGGTTCCCTGCTCCTTTCCTACAGACCTTCTCCATACAAGTAAACTGCTGCATGATGTTCTTGAAATGTGATTCTGTGAGGTCACCCTCCTGCATAAAACCTTCAGGTGTCTGCTCACTGAACTTGGAAATAAAGCTCCCTACTCAGGACTTCTTTCTTTCTCTCTTTCCAACCTCAACTCAAGCCATTGTCCATTAAGTGGCTCACAATGATGCCAGCTATGCCCATCTCCTATCTCTAGATTTAGCCTCCTTTGTTCTGGTGGAATGTTCTTCTGCTGAACTTCTCATGGCTAGCTACTTCTTGTCATTCAAATACCATATCTCTTGGGGGCTGGGGTTGCGGCTCAGCGGTAGAGCGCTAGCCTAGCACATGCGTGGCCCAGGTTAGATCCTCAGCACCACGTACAAATAAACGCATCATGTACAACTAGAGTGTAGCTGCCTGACGTACAGCCACAATGCCGCGGGAGAAAAACTAGGAGGCAGAATGAAGATGAAAGAAGGTTTTTTTTATTAACTATCTCTCATAACTCTAACACTGGCTCTTTCACCAACCTCTCTGACTCTTTATTTCTTCTGACTACTGACTCTTTACTTCTTTACTTTACTACTTTACTTTCTTAGAGAGAGCTTAGAGAGAGAGAGAAAGAGAGAGAGAGAGAGAGAGATTCTTCTTTCTTCTTTCTTCTTCAGTTTAGAGAGAGAGAAAGAGAGAGAGAGATTCTTCTTTCTTCTTTAGCTTAGAGAGAGAGAAAGAGAGAGAGAGAGTACTTTTACTTTCTTCTTCAGCTTCTTTCTTCTTTCTTCTTTGGCAGCCTCGGCCTGACTCTGACCAGCAATTACTTCTTCTATTTGGTTTCTCTTCTGACCAAACTCTTAACTGCTCTGACTCTTATTTCTTCTTCTACGTTCTGGCCGCTCTGACTCTTTTCTTCTTCTCCGACCTGAACTCTTCTTTTGACCGACTGAGCGACTGCACAACTGACTGAATTCATTCCGCTTCTGACCGCTTTCACCCGGTTATATACCTTTAGCTTTGCAGGTGCGTCACGTGCATTTACAGGTGCGTCACGTGCATACTTATTATCAGGTGGAACTCATGGCTTCCAGCTAACCACAATAGCCATCTCCCTAATTGGGGCTCCTTCACTAGAGCAAATAAATAAATATTAAAAAAAAAAAAAAAACAATCTCTTAAGAGGTTTCTTTCTTGGCTGTTTAATGTAAATAAGTTACCTCGTTACTCCATCATATCACCAGGCTTGAATTCTCTAGTGTATAGTACTTATTACTCTCTGATATTTTCTTCTGCATGTATGGATTTCTTATTTGCTGCTCATAAATGTAAGGTCCATTGTAGAATATGACACTTTTACCTTTGACTCCCTACTAACTATCATGGTACTGGCATATGGTAGACATTCAATAAATAATTATTGAATAAATGAATGAATGTCAAAGATGAACTCATCCTTAATCCTGCTATTTTTCTATCACTCATCTCTCTGACCATTTATTTTGCTGGCCTTGTTCCATCTTATTCTGTATCAGTGGCCTTTCTAAACTTTAATCCTGTGAACTCTGTTGCTGTCTTTATATAATATAATCTTTTGGAATGGTTAAAGGTGTGGGATGTAAATCAGATTGCTTGGGCTTAAAATATATCTACTTTCTGTGTGACTGTGGAAAAGCAAATGAATATTTCTTATTTATATTTTCCAATCTCTGGAACAGGCTATAAATAGCACTTATTTTCAGTGTTTTTTTTTTTTTGTTTAATTTTTATTTATAGTAGTAGTATGTATTACAGTTCATACTACACATATAGAGCATCTTTTTACACAAAACAGTTTGTATACAAAGTATATTCGTAGCATCCAAGTCTTCAATCATGCATTTAGAATAATGATATCCATCTTATTCACTTTTTCTTTTTTTCCCCCCTTTCCTCCTTGCTCCCTCCCTTCCCTTTGACCATTATAGTGTTCCTCTAATCCTCCTATGTACCCTGACCCAACAGTACTGTGAACTGGCCTCCTTATATCAGAGGAAACATTCTATATTTGGATTTTTTATATTGACTGATTTCACTTAGCATTATATTCTCCAACTTCATCCATTTACCAGTGAATGTCGTTATTTTATTCTCTTTTATTGCTGAGTAAAATTTCCATTGTGTATATATACCACATTTTCTTTATCCACTCATCTACCAAGGGACATCTAGGTTGGTTCCACAACCTAGCTATTGTGAATTGTGCTGCTATAAACATTGAAGTGGCTGTGTCACTGTAATATGCTGTATTTTCAGAGTTTAATGTGATAACGATGGTTTAAATGTTTAGAATTGTGCCAGGCATATGGTAAGAACATAGTGCATGCTACCTATGTATTTGATAACACCATTATTGAATAGAAGAATAGCAGATCTGGCAAGCAGAACTGGGTTAGCATTAATTATCTGGAATACACTGGTAAAATCACTTTACCTTTCTGGGATTAGGAATTTTTCTCTCCAAAGTTGGTGTGGTCAAATCATACTCATAAAAAAAAACGTAAAAATTATAGCAGGGGGGCTGGGGTTGTGACTCTGCAGTAGAGAGCTTGCCTAGCACGTGCGCCGCCCAGGTTTGATCCTCAGCACCACATAAAAATAAAGGCATTGTGTACAACTAAAAGCAAATAAATAAATATTTTAAAAAATTATAGCAGGGAAGCCATTTTGAAAAGTTCTCCTGAACTGCAATTTTAATAACATGCTAGAGTAGATTCTCAAGTTGAAAGAGCTAAGCCATAGCCAGGGTCTACTTAGTCTCTCTCCTCCCCTACATCCTCTTACTTCATGCACCTTTTGCTCCCTTGCAAGCATTGCAAGCAGAACTTTAGAAGTTGTGCTTTTCTCTTTATATCATGAGCATTTCCTATGGATATTACTTTAGTACCGTTATCCATCTGTATCTGTGGGTTCTGCATTTGTGAATTCAACAAACCACAATAGAAAAGACTTGGAAAAATATTTTTTCTGTACTGAACATGTACAGAATTTTTCTTGTCATTATTCCTAAAAATATAGTATAAACCTTTTTACATAACATGTACATTGTATTGAGTATTATTAATGCAGAGATGATTTAAAGAATATGGGAAGAGGTGCACATATTATAAATAAATACCATAACATCATCATTTTACATAAGGGACTTGAGCATTTACAGATTTTGATATCTGCAGGGGTCCTGGAACTAATCCCACATGGATACTGGGGGATGACTATATATTACTTTTAGTTGCTAGCTAGGAAACTTTGATTTTTAATTCAACTCTATTGTTTATAAACTTCTATTTCATCTTCTGCAGTTCACACTTACAGGCTTCATAGGTGGAATAAATCTCTATTCTGTCCATGAAAAAAGCTGATTTTTAAAAAAAATTATTTTTTTTAGTTGTAGTTGAACACAATCCCTTTATTTTATTTATTTTTATGTGGTGCTGAGGATCAAACCTAAGGCTAGGCGAGCACTCTACTGCTGAGCCACAACCCACACCCTAAAAAGCTGATTTTTAATCATGGTATCACATGACTTTGCTTTGCTCCTCTTGGTTGGAATATTGAATGAGACTGTCAGTTCCTAAGAGTGTAGTTTCTATTATTGCCCTTGCAATGGAGAAATACTGTAAATATCTTACACGGTACATATGTACTAAAATGTATGTTTCGGAATATAAATTTCATAATTTTCTGTGAATATCTATAATATCTGTGCCCTGCATAAATTGAAAAAAGTATACTGTCTGTACATAAAACAAATGCACATGAATGGTTTGGAATGTGTTTCTGTTCGATGTTTCCCCAATCCCCATATTAAGTGTCTCATGCTAAGGAGTTTGTTCATTTGTTCTAGAAGGATCCTTGGCTTGAAAAGTTTTTATACGTTTGGGATAAATACCCATTGAAAATTCTGTATTTCAAGTAATCCTAAAGTAAGTTTTATAGTGTTGTAAATCCTTTTATTTTTAACATAAGAAATCACTCCCTGTTATCTAATTTGTTGGATTGAGTTTCTATGTATTCAGTTTTCTTAAAGTAGGTGTACATGAATATTAAGTATTACTTATCTCCTTCTTTTGCCTCTGACCTTAATTCTTTTCTTACGATGGGTAGAAACTGTGACTAATGTGTTGTCATCACTGTACTATTATTTTTAATGTAGTTCTGAATCCTAATTAAATTTTCCTTTGAAATTTTTTACCCTCCAGTTCCACATAGTTTTTAACTCTCTTTCATGTAGATGGGCAAAAGTTGAAGGTAAACATTTCAGCTAGAAGATTTTATGCTGTCAGCTTCTCTTCACTTTTTAGACTGGCAAATCTTTGTGTTCTATATAAGCACTTGTTTTTTTTCCTTCTTATTTCGTCCCTGTAGAACACTGTGTTCTGAGAATCCTGAGATAGGAGACCCTGCCCCTCTAGGTTACCTAAGGCACTTCCTGTCTCGTAACCACCCACTGTTGTAGAGGCTATGTCTGTGGCATCTTTGCTCCTCTGTCTGTCATTAGCTAGGCGTCACCTGGACTCTGCACCAGCCATGGTTCCATAAGAGTTAGCCACATTTCCTACCCATTGCTCTCTGCCACTGGACTCTCTCCCTTTTCTGATGTTTTTCATACTGTACATTTACTCCCTGAGTTCCTATGTATTTTACTTATATATCACTTCATCTGTTTCCTACTCCCTCTGTTAGGACATAAGTTCCATGCAGACTGATAATGTTTTCCTCTTTGTTCACTATCTGTAGTTCCTAGAATAACAACCTACACATAGAAGGAATATGGTATTCATTGAAAAAAAAATTGATGAATACATAAATCCTGTTGTTTATTGCTTCTCTTCGTAAATCTCCCTTTCCTCTTAATTTCTCTAGATAATGTTTTGTAAGAGGGATTGTACATTAGTTAAGGTAATGTTAGCCACTACAACAGATAAATCCTCTAATCTCAATAACATGGCACAATACTTTAGTTCTGTTTCCAAGAGAAGTATAAAATGAGCATTCATGGTCACCTGATGTCTCTTGTCCAAGTGGTGATTTGGCAACACAGGCCTTTTCTGTCATTTGGCTCTGTGCTGGGTAACACAGACTTCCATGGTTACTTTACTCATCTGAAGCAAGCCAACAGAGGCAGAAAGACATGCATCATGGCATGTGGCACACATCATCTCTGCTTATGTTCTGTTGTCCAGAACCCAGTGATAGCCCTCTTCTGCAGGGAGGCTGAGAATTGTGGACCATCTGCTGGTCCCAGGGAAAGAAGAAAGAGGTCTGGCAATTTAAGTAGCCAGTCTCTGCCACAAATGGGCACACCTATGGAACTTTGAAAATTAGGTAAGACTTGCCTAAGCTGTCTCAATTCCTAAGCTGACTCAATTCCACAGAGAGACAAGGGAGGGATGCCAAAGTGCCAGTCTTATTGGTGCACTGGAATTAGCTTGTTCATGAAATCATCTTCAGTAATGTCTTAGTAAGCTCCTCCCTTACCCTCTCCTCCTCATCCCTCCTTCTTTGGTCTTTTAAAAAAGTTTTAATTCCAGGATCTCACAATCTCAGAATCCAAATTATAGATTTTTTTTGCTTCTTTTATGTCCAATACCCAGACACATTTTAGTTTTTCTGATTTCACTTAATATGTGGCTAAGCAGTATTAAGCACTTATGAATTGTGGAAGGCAAGAATATGCCATGCTAAATTAAACTCCAGAGTTCCCATCAAGTGAATTCTTTTTTGTAACAAAATGCAACCAGGTTTGGGAATAGAGGCTGGAGTTTTAGGTTGTCATGCCAATATCATGCCAATCAGAGTCTAGATAATTACTACTTATTTCAAAATGCTAAGTGGGTAAGGCAGATGTTTGCACATGAGGGGAAGCATTTTTAAATGACAGATTTTCAATGACTATTAAACTATGTGGTAGCAAAATGTTACAGGACTATTTATTCAAACAAAAAGTCAAAGAAAAATATTTTTAGGCAGGTTAAGCAATAAAAAAAAAGAGAAAAAAAGAACTGAAATGAAAAAGAATTAGTAATCAAGTGTTAGATAAAAATTCCAATGAATTAAAATAGTGATCAAGGCCATAAATAGCACTGGGCAGTCTTATAGAAGACCAGGCTTTCCTGGAGTAGATTTATAATTCATAGAGACACCTCACTCAATTTTAGTTTTACATGAAAAGAATAGAAAAGCTTATATTGTCTTCTGATAGGGATACTTGGTGGTGCCCGAATCTGAGGTGAATGAGCATAGATGCTGCCAACCTTTTTTTATGCTGCTTTGCATATCTTTGAAGTTTTACATATAACAAACCTCTTTATCTGACAACATGGTGACCAGTGTCAAGTACTCTTCAGGACTCATCCCTCCAGTGCTTCATTCAACAGCACTTCCAGACCTTGAAGAGCCACAGATGAATAAGATAAGGTCTCCCCTGCAAAAGCATGTAGCCTGATGACAGGTGCACATATCAATAGCAGTTGGTACACTCAACAGAGGCCCAGATGAACGTTGGACTCTGAGGAAGTGCTTGTCTGGGTGGTATATAGGAAGGCTGAGCCTTCTACGCTCTGAGCCGCTAAGAGGCAGGGCAGGGACAGTCATTCTCATCTTTGCCTAGGTGCCTGCTTGCCCTTAAGGTCTGAAGCACTCCTTTCATTTCTCCTGAGAGGGAATTTCAAGTAAAGGAGATTATTAAAGGGGTCAGTAATGATAAGAGAAAAGCTCTCATGCCCAGGCTTTCCAGCATTGGTTAGAATTGTAGGCTAAAACCAGGCTTGTTAATAGCAGAACGATTGTCCTTTTGGGCTGGAGAATTCTTTGTTGTGAGGAGATATCCTGTGAATTATAGGATGTTTAGACTCATCCCTGGCCTCTCTTGGTACATGCCAATAGCAGCTCCCTGTCCCTTAGTTGTGACCAAAATTTGTCTTCAGATATTCCCAAATGCCCCTTGGGGTGGGGGTGGGGCAAAATCACCCCTGATTGAGACACAACCAACTAGAAGATATCTCTTTTCTTCAGACTCTGTCTGCCATTTTCTTTACATTGATTATATTTATTTGCTATGGGGTACTTTCATCTTACACCTTCATCTTAAATATTTACCACTTTTCTCATATTTTAAAATATTATCTCAGGTAGTATAGATACATAGAGGCAGGGATCATATCCGCTTTGCATGTGTGTTTGTTGTTTTATACAACTACTGTACTAATGGTGCCTCATACCTGTGGGGATCATAATAAGAATTTGATAAGGAAAGAATTAAGGTGGAAGTTGAGAAAGTGATCACATATCTTTTTTTTTTTTTCCTCTTCCTGTATCTACATCCTTGCAACATGAGTCTGTATTTCTCCCACAAGAGGTGGATGATTTCCCCACACTTTGGCTCTGGCCTAGCCTTATAATTTGATTTAATTAATAGCAGAAAATTGCACATAAGAATAGTCTTGAGAATTTCCCTCCTCTTTTAAAAAAATTAATTTATTTATTCTAATTAGGTATATATGACAGCAGAATTCACTTTGATTCATTGTACACAATTGCAGCACAACTTTTCGTTTCTCTGGTTGTACACAATGTAGTGTCGCACCATATGTGCAGTCATACATCTACCTAGGGTAATGATGTCCATCTTATTCCACCATCTTTCCTTCCCCCATGCTCCCTACCCACCCCTCCTTCCCCTTTGCCCTCTCAAAGTTCCTCCATTTTTTCCCATGGCCCCCCCCCCCCCCCGACCCTCCATTATGAATCAGCATCCACTTATCAGAGAGAACATTTGGTCTTTGGTTTATTGGGATTGGCTTACTTTGCTTAGCATGATATTCTCCCACTCCATCCGTTTACCTGCAAATGCCATAATTTTATTCTCTTTTAATGCTGAGTAATATTCCATTGTGTATATATACCACAGTTTCTTTATCCATTCATCTACTGAAGGGCATCTAGGTTGGTTCCACAGTTTAGCTATTGTGAATTGAACTGTTATTAACATTGATGTGGTTGCATTACTAAAGTATGCTGATTTTAAGTCCTTTTGGTATAGACAAAGGAGTGGGATAGCTGGGTCAGATGGTGGTTCCATTCCAAGTTTTCCAAGGATTCTCCATACTGCTTTCCATATTGGTTGCACCAATTTGCAGTCCCACCAGCAATGTATGAGCATGCCTTTTCCCCTACATCCTTGCTAACATTTATTGTTGTCTGTATTCTTGATAACTGCTAATCTGACTGGTGTGAGATGAAATCTTAGAGTAGTTTTGATTTGCATTTCTCTATTACTAGAGATGTTGAACATTTTTTCATATTTTTGTTGATCAAAAGTATATCTGCTTCTGAGAAGTATCTCTTCAGCTCCTTAGCCCATTCATTGATTGATTGTTTTTTTGGTGTTTAGTTTTTTGAGCTGTTTATAAATCCTGGATATTAGTGCTCTATCTGACATGTGTGTGGCCAAAATTTGCTCTCCAAATGTAGGCTCTCTCTTCACTTCGTTGATTGTTTCTTTTGCTGAGAAGAAGCTTTTTAGTTTCAGTCCATCAAATTTATTAATTCTTGATTTTGTTTCCTACACTTTAAGAGTCTTGTTAAGGAAGTTGGGGCCTATTCCAATGTGATGAAGATTTGGGCTACTTTTTCCTCTATTAGGTGCAGGGTCTCTAGTCTAATTCTCAGGCCCTTTATCCACTTTGAGTTGAGTTTTACACATGGTGAGAGATAGGGGTTTATTTTCATTTTGCTGCATATGCATTTCCAGTTCTCCCAGCATCATTTGTTGAAGAGGCTATCTTTTCTTCCATGTATGTTTTTGGTGCCTTTGTCTAGTATAAGATAACTGTATTTATGTGGGTTTGTCTCTGTGTCTTCTGGTACAGAGTGTATCATTGGTCTACATGTCTATTTTGGTGCCAATACAATGCTGTTTTGTTACTATAGCTGAAAACTTCTAGAATTAATTAATGAACTCAGCAAAGTAGCAGGATATAAAATCAATGCCCATAAATCAAATGAATTTTTATACAGCAGTGATGAATCTTCTGAAAGCGAAATTAGGAAAACTACCCCATTCATAATAGCCTCAAAAAAATTTATTTTCCCTCCTCTTTAGCATCTTGGAATCCCTGGGCTAGGCTGTTGAAGGATGAGGGACCGTGTGAAGGGATGTCTCCTCATCCTCAGGTGTCCTGGCTGAGAGTATCACAGACAGCTGCAGAGTAAGTCCAGCTGAAAACAGGTCAGCCTAGAAGAACTACCTAGCCGAGCCTAGCTCGTTTCCAATCTGCAGAATCCTGAGCTAAAGAAATGGTTGTTTTTTTTTTAAATCACTGATTTTTGGAGTTGTTTCATTTAAAGCTGATGGATGAATATTTCTTCATATTTTCATTTTCTGGAGGTTGGGATTTTTTTTTTTGTGTGTGTGTGTGTGTGTGTGTGTGTGTGTGTGTGTGTGTGTGGAGTGGGCAAGAATGGTGCCAAAACAAAGTACTACAAACTGGGTGGCTTAAATAAGAGGTTGTCTTATGGTTTTGGAAGCCAGAAGTCTGAAATCGGTGTATTGGCAGGGTTGGCTCTTTCTGAGGGATGTGAGGGGAGGAATCTGTTTCAAGCCTCTCTCCTCAGTGTGTAGAAAACTGTCTTCATCTTCATGTTGGTGTCCTTTTCTCTGTGACTCTGTATCCACATGCCCCCATTTTATAAATGTACCTCTCATAGGAGATTAGGGCCCACCCTAAATGGCCACATCTTAACCACACATACAGCGACCTTTATTTCTAAAATGATCCCATTGTGAGGTACTAGTGGGTTAGTAGTCCAACAGATGAATTTTAGGGATTCACAATTTAACCTATGAAAAAAATGCATAGAAAATTTGGGAGAAACTGAGCTAAACACCATGCCAAGATGATAGTTGTTGCCGTCTTTCATGCCTTCCTAAGGAACAGAATTTTATTAATGTTCATGCTGCAAATAGGGGCCTCCAGAAATATTTGCATTATAGAAGTGCTATTATCCTATTATTATAATTTTATCATGAAAAACATGTAGAATAAATAGTATGAGGACTGTAGTGGTGAGTAGTCCAATAAAAAAGGAGGTTGTATGGGAATTTCTGTACAGTGGAGACCCGAGCTCTTGCTGTGGGAGAAGAGACAGGTGATAGAAGATGTTTTATTGCTATAAACATGATGTGCTGTCAGTGCACACCTGGAAGCTGTATTCATTCTGGGCATCACTCTTTAAGAGTGATAGACAAGGTGGGGCACACACAGGTGAGCGTGATCAGGAGGGAAGGGTCTTGATAACATGTCATACAGCTTAAGGCTGGAGAGAGGGAAAGTGCAGTGAGACTGATAACGGGTTTTAGCTGTTTGAAAGGTTGTCATCGGGGAGAGGGATTAAACTTGGTCCTGTGTGGCCCAACACAGCTAGGACCCATGAGTTAAAATTTCCAGCAGACAGCTTTCAACTACAACATATGGGTTGAAATTCTTTAGTTGTAGCAATCTTAAGAGGGAACAGTCAGGGATGTTTCTTTTAGTCCTGAGATTTCAGGTTCTGCACCAGTCAGTGAGAAGAGGAATTCCTCTGTCAAGGTCTTTGTGGCATCTGTGACAGTGTAAGACATTAATATAAGCAAATCAGATTTCTGTTGCTTGATCTGTAAATAGAATAGAAAAACAAAAACTACAAACCCTCTAAAGGATAAATCATTACTCTAATTGTCAAATAATCAAATGACATAAACATCTGTTTTGTGAGTTAATTGTGTTGTGCCCAGAGAACATATCCCCCAAAACCACCAAGGAATCCGGAGTGCATGCAAGAACAAAGAGCCTTTATTCGGGCTTAAGCTTGGACTCTCAGACCTCACCAACACAGTGGATCAGTACTGAGAGCCCAGAAATGAGGAAAGACTGAGTTTTTATAGGGGTAGAAGCAAGGAGGGGGAAGGGGCTCGCCTGATTGGCCAGGGGAGCCCATGCGTGTCTAAGGAGGTTTTCATTGGTGGGTGCCATCTCCAGAGCTATGGAATGTGCTGACTGTTCATTGCAGGGCCCTGCCATTGCCCTAGTTTATTGTGCCCAGGCTATTTTATCACATCCCGGCTTATTCCTGCTTTGTGACAAGAGACTTGCAACACTTTGGGGCAACTGATAACAAAATGGGGTCACAGTGATTTGACTTCTATTGTCTTTAAGCCAAGCATTTTACAGAAGCAAAAAGAAGCAGTTAAACTGAAAAGAGGCTTGGAGCTGAAAAAGGAGGGTCCCACAAATTGAAGTAAAAGGAACTCCTCATCCACAATATACTTAAAAGCAGTTTTATGCTTAAAGCATAACTTTGATAAATCCTCTATTTTGCACCTATAGTTTGTCCCACATAATTAGTTCCTTATCATGTTGCCTTATTTTCTAGTTATTTCAGTGTTAGAATTTAAATCTTTACTTTAAAATTATATCATCATTATAACACATAAAGCTTTCTTTCTTGCTAATTATTCTCTGCCTATTCCTGGTCTTCCCATCTAGATTTTAAGTTGCTTTTGATCAAGGACCAAAGACTTCATGCTTTTTATTAAAAATGGCTTTTGAAAGAGCTCTCAAACTAATTTCCCTGATCTAATAATCATCCTAAATAAGATACAACTTGAATATGTTATTCCTTTATTTCCAAATTATATCATAAGCAGAGGCAAACAATACATACAGGCATAATACATTCAACTAATAGAGAAGTAGTCCATCAATAATATTTATAAAGAGTCTATCCATCAGAGTGCCAGATAACATGGGGAATGGAAGATGCCCTAAGATGCACTTACTCTTTAATAACTCAGAGTCTAGCTTGGCAGAAACTTCTAAGACACCAGAAACATTAAGTTCTAAACTTCTTGGCAACATGAAGAAAGGTGAATACAGTAGTATTTGTTGGTACTTTAAAAATTAAGTCTGCTATAAAGAGTGGATAAACAGAAATAGACTGTAAATAAGAGGAAAAGAATTCCACAAATGTGAAAGCAATTGAGCAAAAACCTAGTTTTGTGTGTTGAATTATGTCCACTCACAAATACATAAAAAGTCTTTATCCTGGAATTGTGTGACCTTATTTCTAAATAGGGTAATTGAACTAAAATGAAGTTATCCAAGATTAGGGTAGATTCTAGTCTTAATTCAAGGACCCCAATCATGTCTAATCCAATGAAATTTCTTGTGACAATAAAAAACAAGATGTGGGTAAAAATAGGGAGAGAATGCCATGTGATGATGGAGGCAAAATTTGGAGTAATGGGTCAACAGCCAAGAAATGCTGAGTATTGAGACAACTGCCAGAAGCCAGGAGAGAGGCATGGAGCAGCTGCTCCCTCAGACCATTCAGAAATGATCAACCTTGCTGACACTTTGATTTCAGCCTTGTGTTCTCCAGAACTGTGAGACAATACATTTGTGTTAGCAGTTTGTCATGGCAACCCTAGGAAACTACTACACCTAGAGACAGGAAAGTAAGGTGCATGTGCAGGCAGAAAGGAGTCCTACTTGAATGAATTAGAAAGGTGAGTGATGGGGAGGAAGGAGCAAGATGTGTTTAGTTACGAAAGAACATTTCAGAGCTAATAACACTAAATGTAGGTAATGCTTCTCTATAGCACATACTCCAGGTCAGCCATCATTACATATCCTTTACATATATTATCTCATTTAATTCTCAGAATAACCCTTGGAAGTAAGTCCTCTACCCAGATTTTTCTGCTATCTTATGAATTTAAAGAGAATGATATCCTTGTTTCACAGATGAGAAAATGGAGGCAAACTTTTGAGTAACTTGCTGAAGATGCGGAGTTAGTAAGTGATGGAGTCAGATTTAGAACCTAGAAAACATAATCCCTCAACCTTCCTTGCACTGAAGTGAGCTGACACCCAGGAATGGTGTGTTCTTTTGTGTATAGATACAGATAGGTGAGCTGCTTATTCCCATTCTCAAAACTCCTCTATTATTTAAAAGATCTTTTAGATTAGAATATTCAAAACATCTCCTTTGATGGTATAACAATTTTTCTGTAACTGTCCATATAACTCAAAACTAGTTCCTATCATTACATTTCATTTTTAGAATAATGTCTAATAAGAAGTTAGTTTCTCTGTGTGTTAGGTCACCTAGTCACCGTAACTTTGCTGATTCTTTACTCTTTTTGTCCAAAGAGCATGCTAATTGCTTCAGGAGTCATAATTTCCCTAGCACAGCTATAATTAATTGAGAAGACAAGGCCTGGATAACCAAAGCAAATTCACTTCTTGTCTGTAGTAATTCTTCCCTAAGGATTTTCCCAGAGTGTTTCTAATTAGAGGAAAGTGAGCCAGCACATTGGATATACCCCAACCTGACTGCCAAAACTTTCTTGAAAATATCTTAGTTTACTTTAAGTTTATAAAACCACTTTATAAAGGTTTTACATATAACTTTATATATTTATTTATGCCACTGTCTATATATTTATGTGGTGATAGTTTTGTTTGCCTTCTTATTGATTCAAAAAGAAAATTAATATGAATGTTATGGTTACCTTTGATTGAATACCCTGGGGCATAATGTTTAATCAAAGTATAAATATGTATTGTAAAATTATAGTCAGAAGGATAGTTTACCTAAATCTAATAGGAAAATCATAAAGTTTGATGATAACAGAGCAAAGAAATGCTCAATTAAAAGGGAGACAATGAAGTGTTTGTCAAGGAGAAGAGCAGAACCCTATTTAAAATGATTAATATTTAATTTAAAAGTACCTATATCATGTATATTAGGAATAACTGGAAAGTTACAAAAATATCAGACTCTTCTGATTATGTTTATCTCATGGTTCCATGCAACAGGGAGGAGTAGATATGCAGGTATAATTTCCAACAATTTAATTTCGATGGCTCATAGAAAGACAAGATTGCGATGATAATATCAATGTGACTGATACAAAAATACTCTTTTTTGTTAAACCAGTTCTTTTACCTTCCTCTCAGCAAGAAGGAAAGTCCTCAAAGATTTAGTCAAACATACGTTTTCTGTATTAATTTATACAGAAGAGTTTTAGTTGTCAACCCAGCTGCAGACCTGCCCTGTCACCCTGCCTCGTCTCTAGAGGAGTGATGAAATAAACATACATTACCATGAGGTCAAATCAAACAAAGATAATAACGTATCTTTCTGTAAGCTGAGTTCTGAGATATCACATGGCAACTTTTTAATTTACAGAAGAAGATCCTCTACTACTAATTGAACTTTTAAAAATAATACTAATATCATTACTTCCTCATGGTTTAGCCAGGGTTGCCAGTTTTAACGGTGATGATAGCAAGTTGGACTCTTTGAACCAGATGATACAGTCATAATTTTTGGCATATAAAATGCACACCCCTGAAGTAGAGGGGAATTTCTTTTTCCTTAATCATGTACTTAATTGTGCACTTGAAGGTGGAATCATACCTATGATGGTTTGAATACGAGGAAAAGGGGCAGAGGTCTGAAGTATGAGAACTTATAAAAAAGAATGGAAAAAATCTGGGTATTATTTCTAAGTCTTCCACAACCTAACTAAAATGTATGCAAACCACTCTTTATCATCCACTTAAGATGTGTTGTTCATGTTGCTTTAATTTGGGGGGACTTCAGCTTCCCATATTTATGAATTTAGAAGAAAAATATAGGATCAGTTTTTCTTATTTTCAAAGGAACTTTTCAGAGCTAAGATCTCTTGATGCTATGAATATATAGATCATATTTTGGCTTACAGAACATTCTGTATTTTAAGTGTTTTCTTCCAATACTTTGAAAATGTATTTTAATAAAATGTCACCTCCTTCATAAAATGGACCTGAAGGATTCAGGGTCTTGATTTGAAGACTAGTCCTGATGCTAAGACAAAAGAGGATGGCTACAGAGCTCAGTGACTGAAGTCTTCACAGATGCCAACCTGGGAAGAAGAACATTGGGACAGACTATATAGCCAGAGCATTTACTGTGAAAATCACATTTCCCATTGTACTAAAAATGTCCAATTCCTATAACAAACTTTATGGCATCACTGCAGTCAAAGAGAAAGTGTTACTAGGCTTGTGCCTTTCATTCCTCTGCCATTTCTTTGACCCCCTTCACTAAGGCATTACCTAGTCCTCTTGGTCTGTCTACATCACCCTGTGGCATATCTGTCACTCTCTGGTTAAAAAAAAAAAAAAACTTATATTTTATCTTATTCCAATCTTTTGTTAGTAATGGAAAAACTTCCTTCTCTATGACAGTAGAATCAGCTCTATGTTTACATTTCATGGACTCATGATTATGAACTTTCTGGGTGCACAGTTATTTTGCTATAATTTCTAGCTCTGGAGTTCTGAAACTCATGAGCAACATTCTTAATAGACCATTCTTAATTATTTTAAAAGGTAGCTTCTAATACAGAGAGCAACTCAATAAGTGGCATTTTCCTCTCCTCACTTCTAATCACCAGAGAAAAGTGATTCTAACTACAAGATTCATTCCACACTCATCCATGACTCCTTAACACTCGAACCCTTTGAGAACCTCCCAGACGCTGGAATCACAGCTGAGCAGTGTGAGGCGATTAGTACTCTTGGCATCCAAATTGGAAATGACTTTTCCCCCCAAAGAATTTGCTTCTCATTTTACAGTATTCACAGTTGGTCAACATGTTTCTGTTTGATTTTTTTTTCTTTAAAAGTTAACACTACATCTATTTTATATATGTTGAGGCTTTCCATATTTTTTTTCTTGAGAAAAAAGACTGGGTTTATATAACTTAGTTATATTTAACTTGTAGTTTAAAAAAAGTCTTGATTTTATAAGAATAAAATACATACAAATGTAATGGTGGGAGGATGTGATGAAATTTATTTTCCCAGACTCTGTTATGACTTTTATTTTCTCCTATTGTTGTAATAAATCATTGGCCATTCAGATATGTTTATGATCTAGGCGAGGTTCCCATTGCTTTTTCTATCCCTCCTTATTTAAACTCTTTGGGTGATGGTCTTCCTTTAATAAACTTAAACTTCTCTAAAGCAGGAAGAAACATTCTGGTACCATCAAAAAAGAGGATTCAAAATTTCCTCCAAGATGCTATTTTAAAACATTTCCTTATTCTTCAGACTACCCTTTTTGATTTATCTTTCTTTTCACCTTCAAAGTTTCTGTGTCTTTTTCCTCATCTGCCTCTGTGTCAGCACAGAGCTGTCACTAGAATCTGTATCGTTAATTCTTTGTCCCAGCCCATGTGTCTGAGTATGACCTCTGCCTCCCTCATGTCTTGGTCTTTGTTAAGCATTTCAGGATCAAATTAAATTTCATGACAGAAGCCCTCTGGTATGTAAAGGCGGGGGGTGGGGGTACCCTACCTGGTCTGGAGAAATACAGTTTTGAGCAACATTTCAACTTGACAGCAACCTGTATATGATTTATGCAGCATGTTATTCCTTCATGAGGAAAATAAAATATCTTTAAAATTACTAAATAATTACCCCCACCAGACTCCTCAGAGAGAAATAAAAGAATCACTGTTGAGAGGACTCATCAAAGTCCTCTTACCTCTGTCCTTGGGTGGGATCTCAGTCCTCTGGGAGGGCTTCCATTCTTAAACATTTTTTAGGGAAGGCAGATTCCACTATCTTCTCTGTCAGTATATATCAGTGTATCACGTAATGTTGGCCCTTGGCAGTAGAGGACACATTCCTTGTGTTATGTGGTACTAGATGTGAGTTTAGGAAATGAGAATAAAAAAGCTCTCTAATGGAGCTTGGTGCTGCAGAATTTGATTGGTCACTGAAATAACAGTGACCGCGAAACAGATCTTCCCTACAATTAGCTGTGTTCTATGATCACACAATTCTCAAGAAAGCAGATGGGGGAAGATGTCTGTGCAAGGCTGCTATCTTAGGTAAAGCACCAAGAAAATGAAAATGCCGCGGGGGAGTGACAGTGATTCATACCAGAAAAAGAACTGTTGTTTTCACCATGGTTGCTACCATAATTATTTCTGTGCGTTCTCTGGCTCTCCCTTTGCTTCTTTGACATCGCCACTGTGTATTCCCCCCCTCACTTGGATTCCTCTGGCCAAGGTTCAACTTGCTACTCCAGAAATTCATCATGACAATTCCTTAAACTTCTTTCTCTGCCTGGGATGCTTTTATACCTCAGGTTTTTACTCAAGCATCACTTTCTCAGTGAGGCCTTCCCGAGAGCCCTACTCCAAACTGTGTTTTCCCTGCCACACATATACCTCCTCCCTTGTTCCTTTTAGTACTTATCACCATCTAAGTGACTATGTAATATATTCAGTTATCATGTTTACTGTCTCTGTTCCCTCTAGAAGGTGTGCTACACCAGAGTTGGGATTTCGATTCTACCAGGCAGCTTCTTCTTAATATTAGCAATCTCTTCTGGAAAACCAGGTGTTCTGTGTGAAATGTAAACTGGGAACCTATTTCCTATTATTATAAGTAGTAAAAAAGTGATGCATTACGTATCAACCCAAGACATACAAGCTATTTCCCAACATGTAACTAAGATGTAGCAAGTAAAAAAAAAAACCACCAGGTAAGAATGTAAAATGCATAAAAATCCTTTTCTTTGTGCTTCAAGCAGATAAGTAAGTTATATAGTATAGGCTGTTGCTATAGCTACAGCAACGTCCCTTTTGGAGCCAGAGGCACTCTAGACACATCTCTCATGTTGTCTCCATCAATTTCAAAATGTCTACGTGAGATTCTGATGCTTTATAATTTCTTTTACAATAAAAATTGAGATCTTCATGTATAATGTTTAGTTAAAAACTTGTATTTGAGTTTTTGGGAAAATATGTTTTTTTCTAAATACTTTTCACTATCCCCCTGATAAATATTGACACTAAAAAAATATTTTGCTGAATGATAGGTGTTGTCTAAGCAGTTTGGGAATTAAAAGCCTAAAAGGTATTCCATATAGAAAATATTAACAGGGAAACATTCTTCAGTGTATGCTAGGTATGCTAGAGTATTTTTCACTGCTCTGTCTACATCTCTTAAAACCATGTGTGGCACATAGTTAAGAGCACAGTAAATATTTGATGAATGAAATAAGACCAGTTAGTGTTTACTAGGCTGTGTTCACTGGACCAAAGAGCCACAGTGCAGATTCTAACTGCAGATCTGTACAAGGTCTGCCCCATAAGAGCCTTGGGGACAAGATTGTACCAGGAAAGAAGTGGACTCTAAAGTCCTGTGATCTGCTAATCACAGCTTTGTGGATGATATATGACCCATGACAAGTCACAGTCTTTTGGAAACCAGTTGCTTACTCTGTATAAAAGAATAGAGCAGGACTTCATAATCCTTAAGGTCCATTTCAACTTTAAAATATTACATTTGTAAGATAGAAACCAAAATATTGCTTCTTGGTAGGGTTTTTGAGTGGATTAAATGAAGATTGCATGGCATGTAGTTAGTGTCCAATAAATGGTAGCTGCTATTATTATCATTATGTTTAATCTGTGCATAATGATGCATCTGTTCCACTTTAGTTTTAGCTACTGTTGAACCTAGAATGCAGTTAAGTGGTAACTTTATAAATAGTTTTGGAGATGATTTCTGCCAATTGTTTATAAATTAAATAAATGCATAGCCATGTATTTTATTATAGGTGGATCATTAAATTATGTTAAAGATGACATAAACACTCAGACTTTGGAAACCCTTGTTGGACTCTCAATAGAATTAAAAATGGTTTTGCTTTATTCATTTTTGCATGTCTCCTGCCTTGCATCAGTATGAATAGTTAAGCATGTACCATACAAGATGTTCAAACAAGGAATTTCTTTGGTCTTGCAAACTTCCTGATTTCATCTGTATTTCCTTTTATTTGACATTCAGAGAGGGTTGCTTTTTTCTCTTCTACCTCTCACTTTCCTAATTTAGATTTAAATTCTCTTATATTGGGGAATGGATATTTTTAGGCAGGGCTGATGATACATGTGCTTTAACCTATTCATGTTTTATTAGCGTGAGAATTGTGACAATAGCAAGGAACCAGCACATGAAGCAGAACCCTAGAGCTATAAAGCTTATCTTGGAAGTGTCCAAAATGTTTTGAGGATGGAAGAGACTTGAAATCATAAATACCAGGGAGCTTATATACTTTGATGGCCAGGAAGGAAGTTTGTAAAGATGCAAAAAAACACCATGTTAAAGCATTTTTTAAAAATTCTCATTTATGGAGAAACCCAGGGAAGTTTTAAAAGCTTTGGTTGTTAAGAGTACCCCATGCAATTGGTATAGTCACTAGACTCAACTGACTTAAGACCTCAGACTGTGGTGCTGTCCTTTGAATGCTGGGCTCTTTGTATGAAAGTACTAGCAACAGGTGAGCGTGTGGAAAGGGAGATTCTCTTTTATCTCCTGGAAAAATCTGACCATTGCTGTGAGGGTATAGAAGGATCATATGATAACATTGTTGAGATCATTCTAGAAGGAAACAGAAGGAAAGAACAACTTAATAAATCGTAGATAAACTTGAGAGTTGGAAAAAGTGATTATCTTGGGAAGAAAGTTACTGATTATGTATGTATATGTTTGCATAAATGTTGATACTGCCATTCTGTAAGTTTCAGCACAACATTTTGAAAGGGATTTTAAAGAATCATGCAAAGGTGATGCAGACATTAATTTTCTATTATTAAAAAATGAGAAGAGAAAATACATGAATATTGGGGATGTTCTAATGTGTTGACGGCTTGGCTATTAACTCAGCTAAGGAGTTATCACTGCAAACAAATAGGAGAGCAGAAAGGTCCTTTGCACAGAAGACTGGAAGGCACTATGTCATATGAAGCAGAGGTTGGAAACCTACAAGATAAAAGGAAATTTGGGCTGTCATGTATTTTTGTATGGCCTGTGATCTGAAGATGATTTTTACTTTTTAAAATGATTTCAGGAAAGAAACTCATAAGAAGAATAATGTTTGTGACTCCTAAAAATTTTATGAAATTCAAACTTTAGTATTCATAATTTTTTTTCTTTTTTTTGGAGCACAGCCACACTTGTTTGTTTACATTTTATCTGTGGCTGCTTTTACAGCACAATGACAGGGTTGAATAGCTGGCACAGGAATTTTATGGTTTGTAAACTTGAAAATATTTACTCTTTGATATTTCATATACAAGGTTTGGGTGCAGACTCCTGGTTTAAAAGAATACACAGCCTTTGAAATAGATTTTCAATGGGTTAGGAATTGCCTTTGCTGAAATCTTACCATTTTGAACTTCTCAAACACTGGGATTGGTGTTATTTCTAGGAAGAATTTAAAGCTTCACAACTCAATAACAGTCAACCTTACTTTTGGTGTTATAGATCTTCTGTGATTATTGTACAAGGACTGCCACCCATCTTGCCTTTGTGATAACTCTCCACATTGCACTAGGGTGTAAATACCTGGGATCCTGGCTTTATTGGACCTGAGACCTTGTCAGGAAACCCTGCCATCATCTGCATATCCTCCACCCCAAGGCTTGGAGTCTATCTTGCTCTTATCAGTCCTTCTTATGACCATGACTTTCTGCTGGTGTTTGGACTCTTGCCATCTTCTGTAACATTACTCTAACATTGCCTGCTTTCCTGCATTAGTCTTGGACAATGGCTTGAGGTCAGTTTTCTTTGTCATAAACTTTGACTTTCCTCTATCCCCCAGTAGGGCATTCTTAGATCATTTTGCCTAATTCTGTGAATCTAGCTCATTAATATGACTATCCAGTCTTTGCCATTGATGATTTTTGGCCACTAGAAATAGCTGATAACTTGCTGTGAGTATTTTGGGAAAGATGGGCCTTATTGATCTAATCATCAAGATGACATGGGCCACTAGTGAGACCTGCTCACTTTGCAGGCCTCAGAATGGCAGGTGAAGATACAGAGGAAAAGACTTGGGATAAGCACTTTGTGAAAGGACTGAATAAAGACATACTGAGAGATTGAGAATCCTTTCAGATTTGGCTATGGATTAAAACAAATATTTCTGAGATTAGAATTTGAGTAGTTTGAATAAGCCTGTATTTATTGATGTACACACAGAAAGAACTGACCAGTGGAAAGGAATCTGAGCAGATTAGACTGCTTCCTAGTCAGGCTATAGCCAGATTTTAATTAATTTTGGATAGAAAAATACATGCTCTGTACATCTGACCTCTTGACCATTTCTTGTATATCTTTTATATTTTTTTTTATGTCTTCTTCTATAGTGGTAGAGGAGGAAATGTCACACATACTCAAGTTTATATTCTGGCTCTGCCAATGTGAGTCTAGGTAATTTTCTTTTATTTCCAATTATCTGTTTTCTTATTTGTGAAGTTGGAAAGTGTGTGCTTCACTATGAACATAAATAGAATATCATAAATAACGTGACTAGCATATAGGGACTAAATAAATGTTAACTCATTAGTAAAAGTTTAATTTTCTCTCTTCAATGAAACCAAGAGAGATTTTTTCGACCTCAGTCATAATAATAGGGTAAGAAAACTTCCTTAGAAGCTTTACATAATTACCATAGTGAAAAAATTATAGCACTGAGAAGAACTAGGAAGCTGGGATGACTGGTGAGGGCAGAAAAGAGGGAAAGTAGCAGCTGCTGACCCAGCTGAGTCTCTATTACCTGAATTCAACTTTGAACCGCTCAAATAAGAGTGCTTCCACCGAGGAAAACAAGACTAAAAGTGAAAGGAGGAGTGGTATCATAAGGTGATCTTCACAAAGAAAATGATTTCTCACATTAAAATGACCTTTCACCTCTCATCAATGGTCAGATTCAGTTGGTTAGCAGATGAGTTGAGTACACTAAGGTTGTGGATAAATCAGGATGTGGTCACAGAAATAGAGCTACCCAAATCAGACAAAGAAGCTAGAAGAGATCATTGTTCTTCAGGGTTTAAATTGTACCAGGGGACATATAGTATTATCAATCCTGAGTGACTCGTCCTCTGAGTTGCTGCTGTCATATAGCTCTAAAGGGCTCTATGTTCAGCTGAGAATAAAGACCATTATACTGGAAAGCTGCAGCTTCAAGGTGCACCTCCCTTGTCTTAAATCTCTGATCTCTAACCCTGTGTATTGTGATGGTAAATTTTCCCTCCAGGATTCTCAAATAGCTTCAGAGTGTAACCTTAGTTTACCTGCTATAAGAGTGCATGTTCCTCAGTAAGGATCTTTCAAATCCAGAGAGTTTAGATAAGATTTTTTTAAACATTGAAGTAAATGAAATCTGTTCTAGTCATACTTGTACAATTTAAGATGAGTATGTTTCACTTTCACAGGCCAATCTGTATATTTCACATTTCATGTTAATAATATTCAGAACATTATTTCAAATATAGTCATATTAGAAAATGTGACAATCCATTTAATATTCCAATTTAAGACTTCAAATTGCTACTAAATGACAGATATTGACTTGGAAATTTAAAGAGAATTTAAAAGAACTCACCTTGTGTGTATTTGTATATGTATTATATTAGAGTTATGAAATATTTTTGAGATGTTTAAAACAAAACAGGAAAGACAAAACTGCATACATATTTATAAATATGATTTAAATATTTAAGAACATTTATTTAATTAAATTTATGAGTGGCACTCATTGTCAAAATGAAATTTTTAAAAATATCTTTTTTTTTTAAAAAATTTATTTAAGTATGTGGTGCTGAGGATCAAACCCAGTGCCTTATGCATGCAAGGTGAACGCTCAACCACTGAGCTATAACTCCAGCCTCCCAAATGGAATTTAAACTGTTCATTCATCCTCTTTGTGATGTTTTTCATGGCTGCTATGAATCAGACAATGTTAATGTTCTAACATTTGAATAAAAAGAGAGGAACCAATTAAGCCATGATTTTAAAAGAGCTTAATTGTAGTGAGTGGAGGTGGACAAGATGCAAATATATTAATGAATATACGATTGTTTGTAAATATCTAAATATTTTAAGGAAAAAAAGTCCAGGTAAGAATGGAGAGTGAAAAAGGAAAATGTGTGGGGAGGTTGTGTGTCTTTATTTTATACAAGTGGGCAGGGAAGTGTAAAAGGACATTTGACCATAGACCTGAAGGAAATAAAAGAATGAAGAGCATTCTAGAAGATGCAAAGGAGTTTGTTTGGGAAGCAGCAAAGAGACCAGATTCTGGAAAAGAGTGAAGGAAAGTGGGAAATATTTGAACATTAAGAAGTTATGGACACACACCCACAGGAAGGAGTGGCCCATGGCAGCCAGCTCACACCACCGCCACCACCTCTGGGGCTGGGAATAGCAGATCCCCACTACAGAGAGGGCCCCACCAGAGGAAGGGCCCTGTCTGTTCCCTGCGACCTGCCCAGCTACAACAGGAACAAGAGGTACACACCCACCTGAAGGAGCAGCCCAGCCATCAGCCCCTCTGACCACCAGCCCACGCCATCACCACGACCAGGAAATGCAGGCTCCACTCTGTGGAAGGGCCCTGCTGCCCACCTGCCCAATCCCCACCTAAACAACTAGACTGGGAGGAAACCCAGGAGAAAGAGAGTGGGGAGAAGAAAGCCAGACTGCCTGCTCCACCACACTGTGGCCAGGAGGAGATCTGGAGAGAGAGGCCTGCTCCCTGCCCGCAAATCGAAGAGGCAACCCTCCTTTGTCCAGAGAGACACACCTCACTGGGATTCCGTAGTTACACAACCCAACACCAATATAATTATAGACCTAAGGCTGCCACTGCCACTAAACTGAGTTAGCTACGTTCCTACCAAGGAACAACAAAAAGTTTGGGTAAGACATCACTAAGATCCCTGGGGACCAGGATGCACTAAAAGGTGCAACCAGTTATGCTGTTGTGAACTAACAGGGAATCTTACGTGGGCTTGCCTATCTCTTGCTTCTTCTACTAACAGCCAAATTCTAATGGTTACACTCTCACTAGTCAAATAATCTAATACCTCTATTTTCTCACATTTTACTTCATAAACATTTAAGCCAAGCTCTAAGTCCCCCCTTTTACCACTAGATACTGTAAACCACCACACAAACATAGAGACTATATGGTATAAGATAACTAATCTCATCATTTCTGTTTATAGCGACAAAACCGTAACTATAAAAATAGAAACTAACTGATAGATGGACACACATTGGGTACATTGAAAGCTCTAATATTGACCTTTCTCTAAAAAGTGAGGTTTTGGGTAACCTGGAGGGACCTTATAAGACAAAAGGGCAGAAGCTGTAATACCTCAGGCTTATCTTGCAGGAGAGGAAAATACATAGACATCATAAAGAAACAAGGGGGGAAAATGCCCCATAAAAACCAAGATACTACAACAATAGAAACCATAGAAAGCACAGTAGGTGAAATGTCAGAGAAGGAGTTCCGGATATACATAATTAAAATGATAAGGGATTTAAAAAACAACCTAAGTGAACAGATACAGGCAAAAATTGATCTCTCCAACAAAGAGATAAGAGATCAAATACAGGCAACCATTGATCACACCAACAAAGAGATAAGAGAACAAATCCAGGTAGCAAAAGATTACTTCAAGAAAGAGATAGTTTAAGAAAAAACCAAACAGAAATCCTTGAAATGAAAGAAACAGTAAGTCACTTAAAAAATTCAATAGAAAGCATCACCAACAGATTGGACCACTTGGAAGAAGGGACCTCAGACAAGGAAGACAAAGTATATAATCTTGAAAATCAAGTTGACCTCACAGTGAAGATGGTAAGAAACCATGAACAGAATATCCAAGAACTATGGGATACCATCACAAGACCAAATTTAAGATTTATTGGAATAGAGGAAGGTGCAGAGAGTCAAACCAAAGGAATGCACAATCGCTTCAATGAAATAATATAAGAAAATTTCCCAAGCAGAAAGAATGAATTTGAAAATCAAGTACAAGAGGCCTATAGAATGCCAAATGTACAAAATTACAACAGGTCCACATCAAGGCACATTGTAATGAAAATGCCTAGCATACAAAATAAAGATAGAATTTTAAAGGCTGCAAGAGAGAAAAGTCAGATAACCTATAAGGGAAAACCAATTCGCGTCTCAGCAGATTTTTCAATCCAGACTCTCAAAGCCAGGAGAGCCTGGAACAACATATACTAGGCTCTAAAGGATAAGGGTTGCCAACCAAGAATTTTATATCCAGCAATTAGATTTGAGGATGAAATGAAAACCTTCCATGATAAACAAAAGCTAAAAGAATTTACAATAAGAAAGCCTGCTGTACAGAAGCAGGTAAAATATTCCACAAGGAGAAAATGAAAAATAATAATGAAAATCTGCAAAAGGAAGAACTACAATAAAGGGAAAAACCAACCAAAGGAAAAACCAAGTCAAACTAAATACCAAAAATAATAATAAAAAAAATGACTGGTAATATAAATTATGTCTCAATAATAACCCTGAATGTTAATGGCCTAAACTCACCAATTAAAAGACATAGGCTAATAGATTGGATTAAAAAAGACAGACCCAACAATATGTTGCCTTCAAGAGACACATCTCATTGGAAAAGACGCCTATAGACTGAAGGTGAAAGGATGGGATAAAATATATCACGCACATGGTCTACATAAGCAAGCAGGGGTCTCCATCCTCATATCAAATAAAGTAGACTTCAAGCCAAAGTTAGTCAAAAGAGATAAAGATGAACATTTCATACTGCTTAAGGGAATCATAGATCAACAAGATATAACTGTTATAAATATATATGCCCCAAATAATGGAGCATCTACATTCATCAATCAAACTCTTCTCAAGATCAAGAATCAAATAGACCACAGCACAATAATTCTAGGTGATTTTAACACACCTCTTTCACCACTGAATAGATATTCCAAACAAAAGCTAAACAAAAAAACTATAGAACTCAATAATACAATTAATAACTTAGACTTAACTGACATATATAGAGTATATCATCTGTCAATGAACCAATACACTTTCTTCTCAGCAGCACATGGATCCTTCTCAAAAATAGACCATATATTATGCCATAAAGCAACTCTAAGCAAATATAAAAAAATTGGGATACTACCCTGCATTCTATCAGATCATAATGGAATGAAATTAGAAATCAATGATGAAAAAAAGAAAGAAAAGCTACTCTAACACCTGGAGACTAAATAATATGCTATTGAATGATCAGTGGGTTGCAGAAGACATCAAGAAGGAGATTAAGAAATTCCTAGAGGTAAATGAGAACAATGATACAACATACTGAATTCTCTGGGACACTCAGAAGGCAGCACTAAGAGGAAAGTTCATTGCATAGAGCTCATTCCTTCAAAAAAGAAAAAGTCAACAAATAAATGAACTAACATTACATCTCAAAGCCCTAGAAAAAGAAGAACAAATCAACCCCCAAAGAAGTAGAAGACAAGAAATAATTAAAATCAGAGCTGAAATTAATGAAATTGAAACTAATGACAAAATTGACAGAACAAAAAGTTGGATCTTTGAAAAAATAAATAAAATTGATAAACCTTTAGCTATGCTAACAAAGAAAAAAAGAGAGAAAACACAAATTACCAATATCTATGATGAAAAAATAAATCATGATGGACACTACAGAAATACAGAAGATAATTAGAAATTATTTTGAAAATTTATACTCCAATAAAATAGAAAATAACAAAGGCATCAACAAATTTCTAGAGACCTATGATATGCCCAAACTAAATGAAGATGATATACACAATTTAAATAGGTCAATTTCAAGCAAAGAAATAGAAGATGCCATAAAAAACTTACCAACCAAGAAAAGCCCAGGAGGGGATGGATACACAGCTGAGTTCCACAAGACGTTTAAAGAAGAATTAACACCAATACTTCTCAAACTATTTCATGAAATAGAAAAAGAGGGAACACTCCCAGATTCATTCTATGAGGCCAATATCAACCTGATTCCAAAACCAGACAGAGACAAATCAAAGAAAGAAAACTTCAGACCAATTTCTCTAATGAATATAGATGCAAAAATTCTCAATAAAATTCTGGCAAATCGAATACAAAAACACATCAAAAAGATAGTGCACCATGATCAAGTGGACTTCATTCCAGGGAGGCAAGGTTGGTTCAATATAAGAAAATCAATAAATGTAATACATCACATCAACAGGCTCAAAGATAAAAATCATATGATCATCTCAATAGATGCAGAGAAAGCATTTGACAAAATATAACATCCCTTCATGTTCAAAATGCTAGAAAAAATAGGATGACAGGAACATACCTCAACATCCTAAAGGCCATCTATGCTAAGCCCCAGGCCAACATCATCCTAAATGGATGAAATTGAAAGCATTCCCTCTGAAAACTGGACCAAGATAGGGATGCCGTCTTTCACCACTCCTATTTAGCATAGTTCTTGAAGACCTAGCCAGAGCAATTAGACAGACGAAAGAAATTAAAGGGATACAGATTGGAAAAGTAGAACTCAAATTATCACTATTTGCAGATGATATGATTCTATACATAGAAGATCCAAAAAATTCCACCAGAAATCTTCTAGATCTAATAAATGAATTCAGCAAAGTAGCTGGATATAAAATCAATACCCATAAATCAAAGGCATTTCTGTACATCAGCGACAAATCATCAGAAAGAGAAACTAGGAAATCCACCCCATTTACTATAGCCTCAAAAAAAAAATTTGGGAATCAACTTAATAAAAGAAGTGAAAGACCTCTAAAATGAAAACTACAGCACACTAAAGAAAGAAAGTAATGAAGATCTTAGAAGATGGAAAGATCTACCTTGTTCATGGATAGGTAGAACTAATATTGTCAAAATGACCATTCTCCCAAAAGCACTATACAGATTCAACGAATTACCAACCAAAATCCCAATATCATTCCTCATAGAAATAGAAAAAGCAATCATGAAATTCATCTGGAAAAATAAAAGACCCAAAAGAGCCAAAGCGATTCTTAGCAAGAAGAATGAAGTGGGTGGCATTACTATTCCAGAACTTAAATTGTACTACAAAGCAATAGTAACAAAAACAGCGTGGTATTGGCATCTACATAGACCAGTTGACCAATGGTACATAATAGAAGACACAGAGACGAACCCACACACCTTCAGTTATCTTATATTAGACAAAGATGCCAAAAATGTTCACTGGAGAAAAGACAGACTGTTCAACAAATGGTATTGGGAAAACTGGAAATCCTCATGTAATAAAATGAAATTAAATCTCTTTCTCTCACCATGCACAAAACTTAACTCAAAGTGGATCAAGGATCTAAGAATTAAACCAGAGACCTTGCACCTAATAGAAGAAAAAGTAGGCCCAAATCTCCATCAAGTTGGTTTAGGCTCCAACTTCCTCAATAAGACCCCTATAGCACAAGAACTCAAAATAAGAATCAATAAATAGGATGGATTTAAAGTAAAAAGCTTCTTCTAAGCAAAAGAAACAATCAGTGAGGTGAATAGAGGACCTACAGAATGGGATCAATTCTTTACCACAAGCACATCAGATAGAACACTAACCTCAAGGATTTATAAAGCTCTTAAAAGCCTTAATACCAAAAAAAAAAAAAAAAAAAAAAAAAAAAAAAAAAAAAAAACACAAAAACCCAATCAATACATGGGCCAAGGAACTAAGCAGACACTTGTCATAAGATGATATACAAACAGTCAACAAATATATGAAAAAATTTTCAACATCTCTAGCGATTAGAGAAATGCAAATCAAACAACTCTAAGATTTCATCTTACTCCAGTCAGAATGGAAGCTATAAAACAAAACAAAACAAAACAAAAAACCCAACAATAAATGCTGGCAAGGATGTGGGGAAAAAGGCATACTCTTACATTGCTGGTGGAACTGCAAATTGGTGAAGCCAAACTGGAAAGCAGTATGGAGAGTCCTAGGAAAACTTGGAATGGAACCACTATTTGCCCCAGCTATCCCACTCCTTGGCCTATTCCCAAAGGACTTAAAAACAGCTTACTATAGGGACACAGCCACATCCATGTTTATAGCAGCACAATTCACGATAGCTAGATTGTGGAACCAACCCTGATACCCATCAGCAGATGAATGGATAGGGAAATTTGGTTTATATACACAATGGAACACTACTCAGCACTAAAAGAGAATAAAATCATGGAATTTGCAGGTAAATGGATGGAGTTGGAGAAAATAATGCTAAGTGAAGTTAGCCAATCCCAAAAAACCAAAGGTTGAATGATCTCTTTGATATGAAGATAACTAACTTATAAAGGCAATAGAGAGGGAATGAGAGGAATGAAAGAGCTTTAGATGGAATACAAGAATGATTCAGCATATGCAAATTAATAAACATGAGACACCACATAAATTGAATTGAGGATAAAAATTATATGATCATCTCAATAGATGCAAATAAAAAGCCTTAATAAAATCCAACATCCTTTCATGATTAAAGATCAATAAATTAGGAATAGAAGAATCATCCTTAACATAATTAAGTTATATATGACAAATCCATAGCCAACATCATATTAAATGTGGAAATACTGAGAACATTTCCTTTACGATAAAAAAATGAGATATGGTTGTCCTTTCTCCTACTCATATTCAATGGAATGTAAGAAATTGTAGCCAGAGCCATAAGCCAAGAAAAAGAAATAAAAGACATACAAAAACAAAAGGGAAAAATCAAATTATCTGTTTGCCGATGATATAATTCTAAACATAGAAAATCCTAAAGATGTCACCAAAGGACTTTTAAACTGATAAATTCAATGAAGTAGCACGATACAATACCAACATTCAAATATCAGTAGTTTTTCTATAATTAATAATAAAGTTGCCAAAAACAGGAAAGCAATCCCATTCACATTAGCCAAGTGTGCACACATGCGAATGCACACACACATGAGATATCTAGGAATAAACCTAACTAAGGATGTGAAAGACCTCTACAATAAAAATAATAAAACACTTGTGAAAGAAATAGAAGAAGACACTATGCATGGGAGCCCTCCCATATTCATGGATTAGGAGAATTAAAATGGCCAAACAACCCCAAATTATATACAGATTCAATACAATTCCCATGGAAATATCAATGACATTCTTCACAGAAATAGAAAGAAAAAATCCCAATTCATATGGAAACACAAAAGATCCAAATAGTCAAAGTAATCTTGTGGGGAGGGGAGAGCAATGCTGGATGCATTACAATACCTTATTTCAAAACACAGTACAAAATCATAGTAGCAAAAACAGCACAGTGTTGGCATAAAAAACAGACCCACAGAACAATGGAACAGAATGGAGGACTCAGAAATAAACCCATTCCTCTTTAGTCAATTGATTCTGAACAAAGGTGCCAAAAAACATATACTGGAGAAAGGACAGCCTCTTCAACAAATGGTGTTGGGACAACTGGATATTCACCATATAAAAGATAAAGATATAAACTAGACCTTTATATTTCACCCTGAATATTAGTCAATTCAAAATGAACCAAAGATCTTAATATAAGACCTGAATTTTTGAAATCATGGGCATACTTCAAGATGGTGGCACAGGCAATGATTTCCTGGGTAGGACTTCAAAAGCCCAGGAAACAAAAGCAGGACTTGACAAATGGGATTATATCAAATTAAAAGGTTTGTGCACTGCAAAGGACAGAGACAAACTACAAAATGGGAGAAAATCTTTGCCAGCTATTCATTTGGCAGAAGATTAATACCTAGAATATGTAAATAACTCAAAAACTTAACAAAAATAATCCAATAAAAATTGGCAAATGATTTAAAGGGGTTCTTCACAAAAGAGCAATTTCAAATGGCCAGTAAATGTCTGAAAAATGCTCAATATCTTTAGCCATCAGGGAAATGCAAATCAAAACTTCACTGCTATTCCATCTCACCCTAGTAAGAATGGCTATCAACCCCTCCCCTTCCAAGAAAACCCCAAACAACAATATCAACAACAAACAAATGCTGGTGAGGTTGTGGAGAAAAAGGAACATTTATACTCTTTTGGTGGGAATGTAAATTAGTATAACTACTAAGGAAAAAAGAGTACGGAGGTTCCTCTAAAAGCTAAAAATAGAACTACCTTATGATCCAGCTATACCACTTCTAGGTATATATTTGAAGAAAATGAAGCTGGCATACATAAGAGACACCTGCATACCCATGTTTATTCTGGCATGATTCACAATAGCCCAGATGTGGAACTAGCCTTGGTGCCCATCAACAGATGAATGGATAAAGAAAATATGGTATATATACATAATGGAGTCTAGTCAACCGGAAAGAAAAATGGAATTTTGTAATATGCAGGAAAATAGATAAAACTAGAAGATATCTTGTTAAGCAAAATAAACTAGACACAGAAAGACAAATATCGCATATTTTCTCTCATATATGGAAACTAAATCAAGCAACAACAACAAAAAAAACAATGACCTGAAAGTAAAAGAGAGACTATGAAGTCTAGAGGTAGGGTTAGAGTGAGGGAAAAGAGGGCAGCAGGGGAGGGTAGGAGAAGGGAGGAGGGACCTGATAGAAGCTCAATGCATGCATGGAAATGCAACACTGAAACCCATTAATTTAAATAATTAGTTGTTAGTAATTATAATAAAAACATAATCGAATAGAATAAAACACATGATAAAAGACCCAAAATATACATATACAGATAAGTTAAAATAAATGGTTGGAAAAAGATATAGCAGGCAAGCAGTAGGCATTGAAAGGCTAAATTTGCTTTATCAGTTTCAGATAAAAAAAATATTCAAAACAGAAATATATTACCAAAGACAAAGAGGGACACTTATAATGATAAAGGCTTAATTCTTTAGAAATTATAATATTCACGACTGTGCACAGACTCAGTAACAAACACTGAAAAGATAAGTAGCAAAACTGATAGAATTAAAGGGAGAAATGGGGAAGTATATGATCACAGTTGTAGATTTTAATAGCCCTTCTCAGACACTGATAGAAAAATTAGACCAAATTAAAAAAAAAAAAAAAAAAAAAAAACCACCACCAACAAAAATACCCAACAACAAAACACTAAATGTATTGGAAGTTTAGATACTATCAGTCACTTGACTTAATTGATATTTATAGGACAATACATACCAAAATGACAAAATGTATTCATTTGAAGTACATGTGACACTTTACTAGAATAGACAGTGTTCTGGTAATAAACATTTCTCTACAAATTTAAAAACATTGAAGTTATACTGTTTGTTGACAGTAATGGAGTGAAGTAACAAATCGGTAACATTAAGATAACCACAACCTCCCAAACATAGTGAAATTGAATAAAAGACTTTTTGTTTTGATACCAGGAATTTAACCCAAAGGCATTTTACCCCTGAGCCACAACCCCAGCACTTTTCATTTTTGAGATAGGGTCTTGCTAAATTGCTAAATCTCTGAGACTGGCCTTAAACTTGCAATCCTCCTGCCTCTGCCTCCCAAGTCACTGGGATTACAGGCATGTGCCACCACACTTGACAACTGAACAAAAGATTTCTAAATCATTGTTTGATGCAAGAAGAAATAACAAAGTTAGAATCTGTTTTGAACAGAATGATCATAAACATTCAATACACCAAGGTTTGTGTGACGCAGCTAGTGATTCAAGTGTGATTATGGGTCTCCAGGAATATTGAGTATCCAATTATGCACAGATGAGAAGCAAGGCAAGGGTTCATTCACTCTTGTGGTCAGCTCAATTTCAGCTTCCCTTTCACTCTGAAACTTGTTCCTCATTACGAAGGATTTCCTTCTGTCTTATATGTTAGGTTCCCTCTGAGTTTTTGAATTACTATTCTGTCTTTTTCTTTTTTTTAAAAATCTCAGCCCATACAAACTCAGTTTTCTGGGGAGAAATAGAAATACCAGTCGGACAAGTAGGCCTCAGAAGGGAATTACTGCTTTGTAATTAGGTCAGCAATTCTTTTGAATCTTCTTTAAGGCTTTAGTGTGGGCTGGAGGAGGGAAAATGGCCATTGACGTGAAAGAAAAAGTGAGAAGTGTTGGGACAGGAAATTAATGGAGCTAAGTCTTGATGAGGAAGGAGCAGTGGGTGTAAGAGCAAAATTGGAGGATTTACCATTTAAATGGCAGGGAGTAAAGGATAGAGGCTTAATCTTCTTTATACTCTGGAGGGAACAAAGAAGCTGGGAGAAATCTTCAGTTCAGTGGGAGATCACAGATGAATCTGTCTGGTCTGTTCTCTGACAGGCACAGTATCTGTCCTTTTACTCTGTAACTATTGCTTGGGGTGTTCAGATCCATCTACCCACCATTCCAGAGCTTCCAATAAATTCTTCCAAATCCACTGGAGTTGTCTACACAATGTGCTTCAAATGGCAGCTGTTGGTGGTTATAGTGTTGTGGAGATGTTGAGCAAGGTCTGGGAGCTCAGAGAGGCAGTCCCTCTCATGTGCTGGGTGGATGACTTGCTGGCTTAGCTCAATGCTCTTTATTAAGTGGATGGAAAGAGAGGAGACAGCTTGCTTCAGTGATCATCACAGATTTCTAACTTGCTCATTGTAGTTATCTCTTGGGTTCTCTTCTTCCCAAACTCAAAAGTATTTTATCTTTAAAAAATTTTTTTTATTATTCTAATTTTTTATACATGTTTGCAGAGTACATTTCATTTCATATTACATATAAAGAGCACAATTTTTCGAGTTGCTGGTTTAATATAAAGTATTTTATCTTTATTTGGTCTTTCACAAAAATACATTTGATACTAATTCTTACATTAAATTGAGTGTTTTTTTTTTTTTTTAATCTTACAGTGGCTAAGCATGAAAGCCATGGGAAAGTGGGTCTAAAGTAGAATCTCAATCCTCTAAGTACAAGTGAAGAAGCTGAACCTGACAGGGAATAGGAAAAGGTGATTTGAAACACATCACCTCATGCTTCAAAATGTAATTCACACTGAAGAACAAAGGCTAAGTAAACATACAGAGAGAAAGTGAACCAAAGAGAGAAAATTGGTGGGTATTTAGGTGAGGTGATTGCTTTTTAATAATAGATAAGGTCATTGGTTGAGAATGCAGAGAGCAAAAGATTTATGATAGTTCTCCTTTTTGCTATGTTATGTTTATGGAATCTCAAAAATTATCTTTTTATGAAGATATGTTGGATGTATCAAATAAGCACTTCAAGTGGAGGATAAGCCCGTTATTCACTGCATCTGTAAAATAAAGAATATTGTCAGATAATCACAATTGAAAAATGAGAAGGATGAGCTTACCTTCAGAATTCAGTGCTATTCCAAGTTGCAAAGGT
Organism: Tamias sibiricus; assembly: GCA_025594165.1. Classification (NCBI taxonomy): domain Eukaryota; kingdom Metazoa; phylum Chordata; class Mammalia; order Rodentia; family Sciuridae; genus Tamias; species Tamias sibiricus. Next base: position 90,358,448 of record CM046666.1, on the reverse strand, counting down.
GCTTTTTTTGAATCTCAGATTCCTTAGAGGAAAATATAAAGATATCTTGAGGTCAAGCAATTTAATTTGAACTCAAGGATGATAAATATACTTATGGTATCTGGTCATCTGATTCAGTTAAAGAAATTCCGATTTGAGGTTGTTTCTCTTACTGTGACCAACAATACCTTCTCTTTCCCTTTCTCAATTATGCCACATGATTCCGCTTGTGCCCTTAGGACACCAGGATTCAACAGCAAGGTATTATTTAACTTCAGAAGAAAAATTGCTTGTTTCTGTATCTTTAAAAGGACCATGTGTTAGGATGTTATGCATGAAAAGAGTTTTCCCATAGGGGAACTAGTTTTATAAGCAAAGAATGACCCCAGGGAATAAACCATAGTTATTTTATAGAGCAGTTGAAGAACTTTAACAAAATAACATTTATAACTCAGAATATACCTTCTTCTTAAAACTTGCCAAGAAAGGCCCAGCTACTGATTCCTACAGTCATTAAATTTAGAGAGTATCCTCGGCTATCCATAGCTAATTACTATTCCCTCTACTCTGTTCTGCATAGCCCAAGGGCATCAGGGAAAGCAGTTTCCTAGTTAAGGAAAAACAGATTAATTTCTTTCCTTTTTTGATTCTTTTCTGTATTTTATCTTAGACACAGAATATTTTATCTGATACTTGGATTGTTTGAAAAATGATTTTGTATCTTAGATATATTTTTAAATTTGGAAAATTCATTCTTTACTCAGACATCTGCACAGGTGGGTGAAACACAGAAGGATCTCTTAAGATCCTTCCCAAGTCGAAAGGAAGATGTTTGCCTTGGGACACCTACCAGGCAAGTTTGCTTTTGTGTGTCTATTTCTCAGACTACAGACTGGGTAGAGTGGCAGCAGAATTGTTCATAAGTTGGCTATTATTTGTTGTCATGATTTGAAGATCAGTCATATTTGGGGAACTGAATGACACTCATTCCAGTGGCTTGTTAGAGGGGCCCTAGGGAGAGATAGTAAGAAAGTGTTGATTAAGGTAGTTTCCAGTTTCATGTTACTGAATTGAGTGCCCAAGAAAAGTTGGATGTTTTTGGTTACAGCCATCTCCACATCCTAGCTCCACTCAATGCTGCACATGATTTATGCATAATTTAATTAGTCATTAAGAAGTTAACAAATAATTGAATACTTGCTGATAAAATATAGTTATTGTGTAGTTTCCATCTGCATACTAGACAGGTGGACACATAACCATAAGCCAGATTCAGTAGTTTTTGAAACGGCAAAAATGGAACATTTTTAGTTCCTTCCAATGTCCTTTATTCCTTGTCTGCAACTTAGTCATTTTTGCTAAAAGGTAGTGTGAATAAAGCTATGATGCTTTATATTATCCTAGGTTTTTCCTACTTGAATTGAATATGCATGGTGCAGTCTTTGATGCTTGCATAGCAAAAACTTTATTCAGCATTTTATTCAAAGTTATAATTATTTTAAAGACTTTTATTAACCAAAAATTGAAGCAATAACATTGATCCCACAAATTAATGTAATTATGTGTGATTTAATCTTTAATTTCAAACTTTAAAATACTCAGGTAATATAACCATGTTTAAAATGTAATTTATTTAATATTTCACAAGTGTTATTCAAGTCTTATTTCTATAGCAAGTATAAATTGGTTATTCTTTCTCAAATATTATAATTAAGAAAAAATACTTGAAATAAAATATCTTTTAAAAATTCATTGTATTTGCCTTCAAACATAAATTGTAATTATCTTAAGAAAATATTTTAGGAAAAGAGTCTTTTTTTTAATTCATATAAAATAGTCTTTTCTTTTTTCATATTTTACTCTACTGTGAAATAATACTGAGTCATTCTATTCTGGAGCACTAATGCTTTAAAATAAATATCTAAGTGTAGATTGATCTTATGTGATGTGGTCTGCTATAAAATGGCTTTGAAGAAAACTGAATTCCAACACCTTTTCAAAATAAAAAATGACAAATATATAATTTTAAAAGGCTTTTTAGTATTTTAAGATTATAAAGGAAATACTTTTTTTGCATTAACACTGCATTTTTTTAAAAACTGCATTTCAAAAGATGGTAGTATTCAGAAAATATATTTATTCTTTTTATGTTACCTTTTGTAATACAAATCTTAGCAATTATTTTCCTCCTTTTTCTCTTTCATAATTTAAATCTAGTCAAGTAACAAAAATTCCAAGATTAGTACACTATTTTAAGAAGACCTCACAAGAATGTTAATTCTGAATCATAATTCATTTATACATAAACTGTGAATTCTGTATCAATTTAGGGTGCATCATACAATTATGGGAATTTTTGAGAAAAGGCCTTAATTTCCAAGATGAAATGGGCAAGTATCTATGTTTTGTTTTGTTTAGTTTTTGAAATGGGAAAGCTACTTTTTTGGGTAACACTAACAATATTTTTTACTTAATACTTATTGTTTAGAACCATTTACCAAGATTGTATTCCTTTTAAATCCATAATAGTTGTGTTATAAATCTTGTGTTATGAATTCTCTTTGAGGGAAAAGGAATGCTGAAGCCATTTGTATCGACTTTGCCCAGGTTTATGTCTGTGTTTCTCTGGACACCATCTCTAGAATGCAAACACACAAAATCATTCAGATAAACCAATATTATCTGATTCTGTGCCAAATATATTGACTTGCATGATGTTTTTTTCCTTTTCCTTATTTATTTATTTTTTTTTTGGTACTGAACAATGAACCCAGGGGTGCTTTACCACTGAACTACATCCCCAGCCCTTTTTTATTTTTATTTTTTGAGACAGAGTCTTGCAGTGTTGCTGAGCCTGGACTCAAACTTGTGATCCTCCTACCTCATCTTCCCCAATTGCTGAGATTATAGGTGTGCATCACTACACCTGGCTGGATGATTCTTTTTCTTGTTTTGATGAGGAGGACACCCAGAGTCTCACACATGGTAAGCACACGCTCACTCACTTAGACACATACCCTATGACCCCTGGATGATTCCTCGGTAAGATTATACTACTATTTGTTTGTGGGGTAAATATTCTTTAGACTTTTAGAAATCTTTTTTTTGGGGGGAAGGGGGTTCTTTAAAGAAATTTCACCAATGCATCTTGTTTACTAGTTGACTCCCATAATTGTTTCATGAATTTTCTGGGGTCTAAGTATTCATTTAGCTTACATCCTTGAACACAAAGTATGCTATCTTTTCAACCTCTGTGTAACTTCAGAACAGCTAACATGGAATAAACTATAAACAACTCTGAATGGACATATGCAGTTATGGTATGTGGTTTTTCTGAGTTACATTCCCCAGCAATCAAATTACATTAGACATGTTTCAAGACTGACAATATTTTCAACTCTCTGGTTTCTGGAAAAAAGTGCTGTACAAGTGACATGAGGTAAAGTGGATAATTTTTCAAAGTTAGTCAATAGTACTCTGCTGGACTGTAATAGATTTGTTAACCTGTTAATAAAATGAAATCCAACGAGATTTTTAAATGACTCAGAAGACAAGAGGGAAAGTTATAGTCTGGCAGTGACAGCTGGCAAACTTGCCTTAAATGCTTTTAAGGACAAAATTGATAACATCCATGATTGGCTACAGTTCAGGGTACCCAATTCCAGTGTGCTGTCAACCGTATATTTTTACTATTGATTAACACTCCAGCTACATTCTTTTCAGACATTTTGATATTTAAAAGCCATATTATTTTAGGAGCAGCACCCATATGTTTTTCTCCCAGACCTGTGATAAAATATGTGGAAAAGGAATCAGTTAATAAGTTCTCATTGCTAAAGTTAATGTTTCCATTAATCATATTTTAGAAATCTAAGGGAACTGTTTTAGAGTCAAGGAAAAGCTAATAAATTTTAGTAAAAGTATTTGAAAAGAATGTGCACACTTCTAGTTTTAGTACTGAGTGCATAGAAATAATGTGTGACTTTACAAGTAGAATCCACATATGTTAATCATGTATAGAATTAGATAAACTCAGCATAAATATTGATATACATTCTAGTGAACCACTAGGAGCTGTACTTTGAATTCACTTCAAACATTAAATATTTCTCAAATTTCACACTTACTCATAAAACAGATATAACAACCCAATTTTCCAATGTGCATAGACATTTGTCTCATTTATAACAAAGTTCATGAAATTATTACTTTTTTATTTGAAAATGATTTAGTGAATGCCTTATGTATGTCTTACATTGTTCTAGGAATAGAGTAGGACGTGGCACAAAAACATTGTTTTTGTGAGCTTATTTCCTATGGAGGATTATTCCATGCGATAAATAAGTCAAAGAAAACATAGTCAAATTATAGTAAGTAGAGTGGGAAAAAACAAAGCCAAGAAGGGGTAAGAAAGGAAAGCAATAGAGTGGTCATGAAAAAAAAACCTTTTTGAGAAGCTATCTGAATAAAGACCTAAAGAAATGAGGTCACGGGGGTTAAGAGGGAGAGAGTTTTAGTAGAGGGAACTTCTTCCTAGGTGATAGCCTGATGAGAAAGTTTGAGGGCCAGTGAAGAGCTGGTGTGGTTGGGCAAAGTGAACCATTGGCAGGGCAGCTTATTGGAGAAGTAATGGAGTAGAAAGGCAAATTATTTAGAGGCTTTGAGGCTATCGTCCATAAAACAGTCGGATTGGGAACCCCCTGGGGAGTGCTAAGCAGAAAAGTGACATATTCTAATTTGCAATTGGAAGACTCACTCTATCTGCTTAGTTGAGATTAGGCTGTAGGAATCAGGGATAGAGCAGGACAACAATAATTTGGATAATGGAGTAATGTTCAAACTGAAGTATTTGAAAACTGTGCAGGGGACACAAATCTTTAAAGGATTAACTCTCCAGATCTAACTGCCTAAAGTTTTTCTGCTTTAGTGGATCTGGGGGCAGGCATTGTGTATCCCTGCTCTGTTTCCTACTTGGTATCTTCTTTTTCTTCTAGAAGAAATACTTATTTCTCACCCAGCCCAGATTTTACTGTGGTCCATTTCCCTAGGATGCAAAACCTTCTAGAGTAAACAATGCAGAGACCGTTCTAGATATTTTTGTTTGACCTTTTCATCTCTTCCACTCACCTTCTATTGCTGTAACAACCATCATTACTGTGGGAGATCACTTTGAGAAGAAAAACAAAGTAAATACTGCAAAGTACCTTATATCCCACTGCTGCAGTTTTATGGCAAGGCTGTCTGCCTCATCCTTCTCTTTGCCCATCTAGCTTAGAATTTAGATTTGAAAAAGATTGTTCCCAAAGAATTCTGTATTAAAATGATTATGTAAATTGAAGTAAATTAAGTCAAACTATTCTGATAGAAAAGTTTAACTGTGGGTTACTGGATTGATAATGAGAACTGATTTTCCCATTTCCATTTATATTTTCCTTAAATAGACTTACCTATACCTGTAGATCCATGGCTTTAAGCAAAAGATACATTTATAGCTTATAAAATTTTGTTTAAAAATTTGTTTTGCCAAAGTCATTTAGAAAATAATTATGTTTTGATTAATTCTAAGTGAAGAAGTAATGGGTATACTGAGTAGCAACTTTGTGAATATTGGTAATACTTCTTGGGGACATACTTTCCACAAAATAAGAAGTCTAGTGAAGCCAGTGAATAAGCATGTGTACACACACACACACACACACACACACACGGTTAGTGGTTAACAATATGTTGCACTTGACAAAATTAAGTATTTAAATTATATATTGAAAGATTATTAAAATGATATTTTAGTTAGATCAATATGGATTTTTGTCATAAAACTTGAATAAAATTCGAATAGTTCAGTAACATTTTTACAAAGTTTATTCTAACCTATTTATGTGTATTTATTTATTTTACAGTAGAATGCATTTTGACATATTCTATATAAATGGAGCACAACTGCTCATTCCTCTGGCTGTTCATGGTTTAGAGTCACTCCAGTAGTGTAATCATACATGTATATAGAGTAATAATGTCTGTGTTATTCTACCGTCCTTCCTTCCCATCCCCACAGCCCCATCCCTCCCCTAGTTTCCCTCTCCACAAACCAAAGCTCCTTCATATCTGGAAAAGTAAAAAATATGAAACGAATTGCCACTAAGCTTCATACAATAAATACATTTTCATCATGGATATACTAATTGCAACAAAAATGTTGCCATGTATCTCATTAGGATATGCAGTTTTACTAGAATTCTATGTTTTCATCTTTTCTTTAATAATTATGAAAAATTTTAAAATTTGGTGGTGTTTTCATTAATCGTATTACACTAAGCATGGGAACCCTAATGTAATTCAAAATGTATTTTAAAATCTGAGACCATTATAAACCCAGGAAATGAGAAAAATCAAGTTTTATGTGTATTTATTTATTTTATGGTAGAATGCATTTTGACATATTCTATATAAATGGAGCACAACTTTTCATTCCTCTGACTGTACATGGTGTAGAGTCACTCCAGTAGTGTAATCATGCATGTATATAGGGTAATAATGTCTGTTTGTTCTATTCTCCTTCTCATCCCCACAGCCCCATCCCTCCCCTCTCTCCCCTCTACACAAACCAAAGTTCTTTCATTCTTCTCTATCTCCCCTACCACCCCACTATGGATCAGCATCCACTTATCAGAGAAAACATTCAGTTTTTGATTCTCAGAATGATATTCTCTAGTTCCATCCATTTACTGGCAAATGCCATAATTTCATTCTTCTTTAAGGCTGAGTAATATTCCATTGTGTATATGTACCATATTTTCTTTATCCATTCATCTGTTGAAGAGCATCTAGGTTGGTACCATAGTTTAGCTATTGTGAATTGAGCTGCCATAAATATTGATGTGGCTGTATCATTATAGTATGCTGATTTTATGTCCTTTGGGTATAAACCGAGGAGTGGGATAGGTGGGTCAAATGGTGGTTCCATTCTATTTTCTGAGGTATCTCCATACTGCTTTCCATATTGGTTGCACCAATTTGCAGTCCCACCAGCAATATATGAGTGTGCCTTTTTCCCCACATCCTTGCCAACACTTATTATTGTTTGTATTTTTGATATTGTCATTCTGACTAAAGTGAGAGGAAATCTTAGTTTTGATTTGCATTTCTCTAATTGCTGGAGATGATGAACATTTTTTCATGTTTGTTGATCGATTGTATTTCTTCTGTGAATTGTCTGTTAAGCTCCTTAGTCCACTTATTGATTGGGTTATTTGTTTTTTTTTTTTTTTTTTTGGTGTTAAGTTTTTTTTTGAGTTTTTTATATATCCTGGAGATTAATGCTCTATCTGAGGTGTGTGTGGTATAGATTTTTTCCTATTCTGTAGGCTCTCTCATAACATTATTGATTGATTTTTTTTTTCTGATAAGAAGGTTTTTAGTTTGAATCCATCCCATTTACTGATTCTTGATTTTACTTCTTGTGCTGCTTTAGGATTCTTGTTAAGGAAATCAGGTGCAAAGCCAGCATGAGGAAGATTTGGGCCTACTTTTTCTTCTATTAGGTGCAGGGTCTCTGTTCTAGTGTCTAAGACTTTGAACCACATTGAGTTTTTTGTGCAGAGATAGATATTTAATTTCATTTTGCTACATATGGATTTCTAGTTTTCCCAGCACCATTTGTTGAATAGGTTATCTTTTCTCCAGTGTATGTTTTTGGTGTCTTTGTCTAGTATGAGATAACGCTATCTGAGGTCATGCCATCAATATAAAAAGTTTTAATGAGAATTCATACTGTTTTGATATTGGTGTGAAAATCTGAATTCTGGGAGAATTTTACCTTATGGTATATCTCAATTTGGACTAGCTGTATTTCAAATGCTCCCTAGTTACATATGGCTGTTGGCTGAGACTTTATATATCACATTATCAATTTTAAATACAGGTATACATATATTGTATAAAATTTAGTTTGGGGAATGGGATGGAAATACAAGTTGAATTAGAAAATGAAGTACTTGAACAATCCACCTGTTTAAAAAGAAAGCATTTATTCATACATTTTACTTAGAAGATGGTCAGGTTTAATCAGCATGACATTTAGATTCCATCTAAATTAAAAAGTTTATTCTTTTCAACAATTCAAACTCATAATGAAAAAGAACTTTAATTTTCTACAAAAATGTTTAGAGGCATATATAAGCAAACAGGTATGCAGACTGCTAAGCTATTTTAATATACTGGCAAGAGCTAAAGGTAATGGGCCAGAAGTTGAAGCAGTAGAATTCTGGATATATTTTTAAACTTCAGGTTGCTGTCCAGATATTTTAAAACAAACAAGCAAAAATAGAAATTATTTCTTTTCAAACTTGAAAATATTGCTGTGAAGGAATGAACCCATTGGGTTTTCATCAGAATCTATTATATTTAGAAGATACAGTACATCATAGAGATTACTGAAAAGACATAGAGCCTCATGCTGTTTTACCCTTGGTAAACTTCTCATAACTATTACATCTTGATGCCTTTGGGATCCCTAATGGTGCTTGAAGCACAATAGTAAGTTGTCTGTGGTGGTGAGGCAGACCTTCATTCTGCAATTGTGAGCATTTTCTCAATCTCTTTAGGACTGCCTCCATTATATTTGGGACTCTTTCTAAATTGCAGTTTGGTGCTCAGTCTGTCTGGTACATATTTTTCAAACACTCAATCCCTACCACAGAAAATTGGAGATGACACACATATCAGATAGTTCTATCTGATTCAGCTTTGGATTTCTATGGATGGACAGCAGTTTAAATGATTTGAAATTGGGTTGTCATCCAATTTTTTCAGGTGAGTGCTTCTAAGTCTGAGCCCTTTTCACCAAAGCCTCTGAAGAAAGATTAGAGCGATTCCTTTCTTATGATTTCTGCTGATCTTATATCTCCCTATGGAATTTGTAGTATTGCAAGAAAGACATCTTTAGGTGATGAAATTCTTTATCTTAGTGTAAGCGAACTCATAATTTTTCTTTCCCCCACTGTCCTTATATTATACTTCTTTTGAAGGAGTACATTGTTTGAATGTACCCATGATTCTATTCTCTTGCTTCAAGATTTAGACTCTTACACTCTGCTAAAGGAAGTCTTTGGATTTTTGTAGTCATGAATTATAGCCATTGCTAACTTTCCCTTAACATTCATATTTATTATTTCTACCAGGACAATTCTTTTGCTTTGAGTAAGCAGAAACTCTTGGAGCAAATTTCATTATACTATTTTTAGTTTAAATAGCGTTTATATTATTGACTCTTATTTATAAAAACTACTAGATTATATATAAAAATTGTTGCTTTCATATATATTTGCTTGAGTAGAACTTACATTTGATCTTTTCACTCTCAGGGATGAGACATTAGTAGACATTAGGAATGTATTTAGTGTTAAAGCCATTCAGGTATGAAAGTCAGTCTATTGCTTGCCATGTGCAAATAAAACCTAGGATAAAACTTAAGATTAGACTTGGATCTTTCACTAGAGATTTTTAAAAAAATATCTTTTTAGTTGTCACTGAACATTTATTTTATTTATTTATATGCAATTCTGAAGATAGAACCCAGGGCCTCACACATGCCAGGCGAGTGTTCTACCACTGAGCATCTTTTTGCATCTTTTAAATTTTAAAAGATACTTTATTTGTTTTTTTTATCTTCTTAATGTGCAACATTTCCATTAGGAGCAAAATCTGATTTTTTTGGACAATACATTCTTAGGAACTGAAATTTCATTTTTCTTTTTCTTGGAACCCTTCCTTCCTACTCATTTTTATTTTTCTTTTAGCTAACTTTACCTAATTTTCTTATGTCATACATATATAATATAAATCATATATATAGGATAAGCCATATGTATAGTTTAAAACATATTTTATATATGGCATAAACCATATATATATGTTATATATATCTTCTAGTCATATAAATTATGTATATTATGTAAATTTTAGTCAGTATATGTTTCTTCATATAAATTATATATCATGTTCTCTCTAAACCTATAAAATTTCAGAAAAATTTAAATTAATGAATAATTAAAAAATTTTACTAGCTGCAACTTTGAGGAGTTAAGTATATTCTAAAAATGACATCATATAAGAACACAGAAGGTGGGATATGTGTTTTTGGTGGGGGCAAATCATATTTATGGGGGGGTAAATCATGTTTACCTTCATAACCATGTGAACACTGAATTTTCTGACTAGGCTATTTACTTTTAGTTTGATATGTCATGTTCTGTACAATGTAGCTATTGCCTTCAGCTATGTTTTTGGCAGAAATAGATTTTCTATTGAGATCATATATATATGCATATATATATATATATGATCATATATATATATATATATATATATATATATATATATACTTTCAACCTCATATGAGATTACATATATGGTTTACCTTTTATATATGTATATATGTTTATATAGATAGGTAGGTAGATAGATATAGATATATATGGTTTCTTTGGGTTAAATTAGTATAGAATTTTGTTTATATTCATGCATGATATAGTCCATAGTATTATATGAATTCTCCCAAATTACTCAATTTTCTCACTCATTCTCCTATTCAGTCTACATTTATTGAGTGACAACTCTACAGTAGGAAATTTGATAGGAACTAGAAATATGAGTTTAAGTTATAATTTCCATAGCTAACAGTCTAAAAGAAAATATGACCATATAAACTTATTACTGTATTTATCTTATTTCTTACATAATATAAAGTAGAAGGTATAAGCCTGAACTTGCAATGCCTAATAACTCATGCTATCAGTTCTTTAAAACAAAATTATTAATGGTAGCCTTTGGAGATTTTGCTTATTCCAATATTGTTATCATTTATTAAAATTGAGCATGACCTTGAAATTGGCTTGTAAGCATAAGAAAATGAGTATCTTTGTAATCATTTTTAAAAGTCTGAAATTTTGTTCAAAAATCTTTCATGATTATATATGTAATTCACCAGATTTGGATCTGAATAACTCTTGCTATTTTAAAAATAAAATCTACCCAGTGAGGGAAAAATGATTTGCTTCATTTAAGATAATTAAGAGGTAACTTAGAAAAGAATCTTCCAAAATATTTTAAGCAATGTGCCAAATAAAATCTCAATACCATTTCTAAAAATACAATCGAAGATTAAAGAGTCTCTAGACATCCAAATACACACACGTGCATGAATGTGCACTCACATCTGCAAAAATAATTTATCATCATCTGATCCTAACATCATGGTCAAATGTAAACATCATCAAGCTAGAGATACCTTCATAAACTCTTTCAATGAACCATGTACCTTCATGAGTACTTTAAATTGCCTTTCTTTTGGAAAGACCAAGAAACATGTTGAAACAATGTACTTATTTATCTACCTAGTTATGGCTCAATATATAAACCAACCTGTCACTCCCAGAACATGCTTCCATGTTGGAAGGATGTTGATCATTTTGCTGACTGGTGTAGAGGTACCTTTAACTTCATATGAGATTGAGAACTGACTGCTGCCCTAGCTGCATTATTATACTGTTCATTCTTTCTGTACTCTATGTAAAAGCAGGTTTTCAAAAGGTTATGTGTACCTTATTTTTCTTTCTTTCTTTATTATAGTTGAATTAATTACCTGTTATTGTATTGTCTTTGTTAGCAAATATTGTACTTTGCAATTTAAACAGATTTTTATGAGAGTTTACTTATAAACTGTGACATTAACTGTGAATCACTGTTAAATTTGCCTTAAGAAACTCAAATTTCAACATACACTTTAGAATTCACAGATGATACCAATGTAAACCACTCAAGGTAACATTTTGTGTGGATGATATTTTTGGTTTGTTTGTAAAGTGTTCAGGCCTAAGTTCATGGAAACACTTAGTATTACCAATCAATGTGTGGATGCTTTCTATGGCTCACAATAATGGGATGCTTTCAGAAGCCTGCATTGAGACAGTTGTAAGCCAGACTTTAAAACAACTATGACACACAAAGCTTAATGGAATTTAATGAAATGCATATTGTAGTGAGGTCAACATCATAAATTACATGTTTCTTCCCCTATGAATACTTCTTTGTTGTCATTTAGTGTCTTGGGCTCTCTCCCATGCACCCCAAATGTCATAGTGTAATTTTTGGTGTAGCTATCACAAGCACCAGCTGTGTTCTAAGGGGAGAAGGGATATGTCTTTCTTTCATTGTTTTCTAGCATCTAGCACATATACTCTGTACCTGGCATAGAGCAAATACTCAACAAATGTTTGTTAAACTAATGAATAGGTTACTAAAATACAATTCAAGTTCTCTTTCTTAAGTATAACTTTGCCAAAACTTGAAAATGTGAATTTAGAACAATAGTTGAAGATGCCTAGAATAAATAAAAAAAATAGTTAGGGATCTCCTTAACTGCCATTAAAATTTTCAGATAGAATTTTTCACAAATAAAGAATCCACCTAAAATTGCTGATATTTGTTTCCTTCTCTTGGGGGTATTTGTTCACAATTCAGTGGCAAAAATAAAAGGCAGGTTCCTAGATTGGCAAAAAATGTTTATTAGTATTTACATGACAGAAGAATATCCCAGGTGTCTCCATAAGAATAGTACAGTTGTCTCCTCATCCCGATCTTTCCTTCTATACAGAAATTCTGAAATGTCATGGAGAGGACATAAGGACAACGATTCCTTCACTCTATGCCTTAGAAAAGCAAAACAAAACAAAACAAAAGTATGCAACCTTTGTACTTCTCTGAATTTTGCTGTTATCTCTTTTTCTGAAAAAGGTGGTTTGTCTGAGGTGACTATTGTGGTACATCATTGCTATGAATTAAGAAAAATATTTTTCTGGTTACTCTTGATTATACTCTGAAACAGGGCTCTGCAAGGTTTGTAGTACTTTTGGATCCCCTGGGGTTCTTATTGGAATGCTGGTTTGTTTCCACATGTTTGGAGTGAAGCCTGAGGTTCTATATTTCTAACAAGCTCCCAGGTGATGCTCAGACTGCTGGTGGAGGGACCACATTGTGAATTATAAGATGTAAAAGCAACTCAAGGTATTTGTGGATCATCAATAATAGTAGGTATGTAGAACATGGCACTAATGTAAAATCTGGTTTGCTAAGATCCTAGAAAAATGCCTTGGAAAGATGGTTTGCTGCTTCAAATCTTATGTCTTTCTATTGCTTCTTCACTGACATTTGCTTATGGGATTATTTTTGGTAGTGGAATTTGTACTCTTTAATTCAATCTGTTCTACTGATTATAGAGAAGAGATAAGTCACATCATGTCAGGGCACAACTTCAGACTTTTAGAGTACTTTTAATCTGGTAATAATAAGTATCTATTCTAAATAACTATAAACAAGTGTGTTCCTTTTATTTTAAAGCAAATGTTTTGCTTCTTGACACAAAAATGGTTTACTTGTAAGTGCTCTAGTCAACATAGACTGAGTTTCATATTACCTTTGCTATTAGGAAAACACAAGTTTTAAAGAATAATGTTAAACATCAGTATAAGAATTTGATCTTAATTATGGCCAATATCTTGTCTTGTATTGCCGCAATGTTTTTTCCATTGGAAACAAATTTGCATTGTAGGATTCAATTGAAATAAAAGAAATATAAAATGTACTTTGGGCCAAGAATTTTAAAGATGTCAGGAGCTCAGTGGACGTAATTATGTGTTATTAGATTAGTTTTCTCTTTCAGATGATCCCTTTTCTGAGATAATTTAGGGTTGGAGTTGTCTTATTTAGCTATAAAGAGATGGCATTTGTGGAAATAACATATTTGGCAAGGTGGAGTAGGGGTATTACAATCATTTACCTTGTATAAATTAGGTTAAGAACAACCAAAGAAAATATTTTCTTTCCAGTGAGCATTGATATTCTCAGTACTACCTGGCTATATTAACAGGAGCAGGCATATATGTGCAGCTTGTAGCCATTTACCTATCTTATCAAATATATTTCTTTTACAAACTGGCAGAGAATAAGAGGTGTGACCATGTTTATAAGTTTTAAGCCTTTTTTTTTTTTTTTTTTTTTTTTTGCGAGAGGGAGTAGGGTGGGGTGCAGATACTAGGAATTGAACTTAGGGACACCCGACCACTGAGCACATCCCCAGCCCTATTTTGTATTTTATTTAGAGACAGGGTCTCACTGAGTTGCTTAGAGCCTCGAAGATGCTGAAGCTGGTCTCAGCCTCCTGAGCCGCTGGTATTACAGGTATTACAGGAGTGCACCCACACCTCGCTAAGATATTTTTTTGAATTTCGTTAGTATTGGGATTTCTGTGGGACCTGTAAATATAAATTCTTTTCAGATGTGAGAGTGTTTGATTTCTTTGTCTGCTTCTTAGGGGTCAGGCAACTTAGTAGCAATGATAGTAGTCATATCTTTTTTGGAACCTCTTTCTGGAAGATACCTGGTATGTATTCATGAATCAAAAAGACAAGTGGATGAATGCTCTCTAATTCATGTTTATCAGTTAACAATAATTGCTACGTTTTACATATCCATTTTGGGATAATGTATGCATGCATATAAATAAACCCAATTCCAGTTCAATGAATTCTTGTCAGAAGAATGATTTTAAGACTGTAAGCCAAGCTTTTGTCTATTATTAACCAAACTACTTCATTAAGTACCAGGGGATAAGGCATCAAAGGTATATTTTACAAAAAAAAAAAAAAATAATAATTTCACTACAATGAATAGTTTTGCAGTTGTTTAACTGGGATGAGTAAGATAGGCTTGCATTATACCCACATGTATCTGTTCAGAAAAGTATAGAAAATGCTTACATTTAGCCGGGCGCGGTGGCGCACGCCTGTAATCCCAGCACTTTGGGAGGCTGAGGCAGGAGGATCGTGAGTTCAAAGCCAGCCTCAGCAATGGCGAGGCACTTAGTAACTCAGTGAGACCCTGTCTCTAATAAAATACAAAAAAGGGCTGGGGATGTGGCCCAGTGGTCCAGTGCCCCTGAGTTCAATCCCTGGTACCAAAAAAAAAAAAAAAAAAAAAAAAAAGAAAATGCTTACATTTGCAAAAGTTTCTACTAGGAATAACTGAAGTGATTGCAATTCAATTCTTTTTGTGGCACTGAGAGCATTATTTCTTTTCTCGATAAGGTGGTAAACTTTGAAAGAGTAAGCTTTTTATTTTCTTTATAATGATTTTCAAACTGAAGTCATATCTCTGGCTTGAACTTCACACACAGAGCAAATGTTCTCTTTGAAACAGTTACTGAGGGTTTTTCTTGGTAATGATTAATGTAGTTAGACCCTTTTCCCAAAACTTGCTACAGTAGTTTTACATGGTAGAATAGAAAATTTTCAATTAGAGGGAATACTAAAACTAACCTACACTTTTACTAATATTATTTGTGAAAAATATTTCCTCTGTAATATTCATTGGAGAAAATATTCTACTGAAGAAGTAGACCTATTCTTTCTTATCTAAGATGAGGTATTGCTATGTGTTTATGATGATATGATTACTCTTAACCTCCAATCATACACATGTATATACAATTTCCAAATTACACAATATCTCTTCAGATTTATTATCTTTAGTTATTCTCTTTTATTATAACTCTTGAGCATCTGAGTATATGTAAATGTTATATTTCCTCAGAAGTTTTTTTAGGGTCATAAATTAATAAATAACTTAGATCAGAACTCTAATTCATGTAGTAAAACACTTTTATTTTTACAATCTAAATGATAGCCTCAGACATGCTTATCAAACATGAGTTGACAATTTTCCAACATCTCTAAGTTCTTCAGCTGACTTCCTGAGTGGTCTGGTTCACTGATGTCTGACCTACACCACTTCTGTCCTGACTCCGACATGGCTTGTTCCATCTCTCATGGATGTGGGAATGTTGGCAGAAGAGAGGCTAACAGATTGGGCAGGTTTCCAGTACCACTGTAAATGGAGATGACTAAAGTGAAGGAGGGGTAGAGGTGAGTGAGTGGCAATCTAACGGTTTTGCATTGATCCAGAAGTAAAGAGGAGGGCAGGGAGGCATGGATCTGAAATACACAGTCTACTTCACTTGGTTTCATAAACCCTAAAAAACAGTTGACAGAAAACGGCTACTTATTCTTGCAGAAAACTGCTTTCTAAGCATGAGCTTTACAAAACCTTTCATCAGACCTGGTGGAGTTAAATGAAGGGAAGGAGAGGCAGTATAGTGACAGGAAATGTCAGAGCATAAAGAATGGCCTGAAAAAAAACTTTAAAGTACCTGAAGCTAATGGTGTTACAGAAGTGGGTGAAGGCAAGACATTAGAATTTGGAATCAGAGTTTATTTTCTTTTACTTTATTGTCTTAAGAACACTTAACATAAGATCTACCTCTTCACAAATGTCTAAGTGTATAATACAATTCGTAACCTTTGCATAATGTTGGTGGGAATGTAAAATGGTACAGATGCTAGGGAAAATAGTTTAAAGTTTCCTCAAAAAGTTAGAAATAGAACCATCATGATCCAGCAATCAAAATACCCAAATTTGTATAAAATTGGGATATTTATACAAAAGAATTGAAATCAGAATCAGTATTCCTATGTACATGGAATGCTAATCACAATAACTAAGATGAGGAAGTGAGATGACTTTTTAAGTGGAAGGGGTAATAAGGTATGCAGTCCAAACTTGCAGGAGGGTATGATATACCTGTGGCATAGCACCAGCTGAGCAGCATACTAGAAGGGAAGGGCTGAGTTAAGGGTGAAGAGATTTGCACAGTACAGAGGCAGTAATGAGAACTGGAATGCCAGTTCAAGGGGGGCAATAAAATCCATACATCATGTTTTGATGGAAATGTGGCAAATTCAAACTAGTCATAGAATGATGTCAATATCCAAGGCTGCAAATTGTATCTGGGAAGGCAGCTGCTGGGTAAAGTGTAGGGGTACAGAGAGGCAATAATGGAAGCACCCAGAATATTGAGACATGCTGAGAAAAAATGAGGCAAAGAACAAAGAGAAAATGTCTAGCCCCTGTGAAATAGGGTTGGTGGGAATGGAGTATAGAAATGGGTCCTAATGAGTTGACTCTGAGTAACTTGGTAGCCAGTAGCTCTTCTGCCTCTCAGTGTTTCTGACAAATATCCCTAGTGTCTGCAGCCTCTGAGACCCTTTCCAAGACATAATCCGAGGGTGATTTTGTTCATTGGTTGTAGGATAGGCTGAAGAGTAGACAGATCTCTAGTGTTCAAGACAAATGTGTAGGATGGGTATGACTTGAATCAAAAGACTATAATCTTCACAGGCAAAGTTATGGCTCATAAATAAATAGAAAAGAATAGACCAGTAAACTATTGTCAATTTAACATTTTAGAATGGATTTTGCTATCTTCCTTCTATAACCCTAATTTGTGCTAGTATTATTAAGTCATAAAAATATGAAACTAAATAATTTGATGAGAAGGTATATTATTATGTGATAATTTGTGGTTAAGCAGAGGACAGCCTGTGTTTTATCTTTTTTTTGACTCAGTCAGCACTATTCTAGGCATCACTATGGGCAGACAAATATTCAGACCAGCAGCTTCCTGATTCTTGTTCCTTATGAGGCATTTGAGACTGAAAAGTACTAAAATAATTTGTAGTAGGGCAGTAATATACCAAATATGACACAACATGCTTTCTGAGTATTAAAACAATTTTTGAATGTGGTTAAATACTCCAGATAAACAAAACTCTCTACATTCTAGTTGTCCCTGTGGTATTTGTAAATGTCTACATTGGTAAAAATAGAAACCAGTGGCAAAGGAAATGATTCTTCCCCAAATTCCCAGACACCAGTGAATGGAGTTGTCATTAGTGGCAGAAATACATGATTCTCTTTGGATGTGTTCTGAAGAAGAGGAAAAATGGGCTGTGATGGGAACTATAATGTCAGTACTGGGGAACACCTTTTTCTCCAAAATGATTAGATAGTGTTTTTCTATCTGTGGGTGATCATGTATTTTTTTCTGGATGTCCCAGAGTTAAGTTTGAAGTTCAACATGTACTACTGAAAGTTGCCTTAAATGCCCCTTTTTCCTAAAAGAAGATGCTGACTCTCATGAATTCTTTTCTAAAAGAATGAACTTGTTCCCACTGTTTGTGATTTACAGCCAGAGAACTGCTTGGCCACTGGCACAATTTTTCACTAAGCACTCCAATGTCTGGAGTTGATCTGGTAGGATCAGTTAATCTGGTTAGAACAGACGCTTCTCATCAAAGCAGATCAACACCCACCCCCCCCCCAACATGCCAGAGGACATGCTATGCCCAGTGTGCTGAAAGAAGGTGAAATTCCAAATGAACCCTCTGAATTGATCGATCTGTTTAAGTGTATCTTAAGGGATTGCCTTTGTTTATTTTGATACTCCAGGTGTAGCCTGTTTTCTTTTCAACTGTTTCTTGCCTCCTTGTTCTTAATCTGCAGCAAATGCGTTCTTTGCTTACTGCTTTTACTAAACCCTCAAATTCTTACACTTGTCAAGAAACTTACTTTTATGTCTATATTCCACTCCATAGCAAAGCCATTTCCTACGGGTTTAACATTCTTAACTGGCAAAATATTAAATATATATTGAATTTTGGAAATTTGATGTTTATCTACCAATGATACACTGGGTGTGCTAAATATATCTATTAATATTATTATGATTTTAAGCAATGTTTAGGTGTCAAAGAGTACAGAGAGAACCAAATATATATTTTAATTTGGGAGAAAAGCTTTGAAAAATGGAAGTCATTTGTGAACTAAAGAAGGCAGAGTATAATCTATTTGTAGAAACTTGCATACAATCACCCTAAATTCATAAAGAGGAATTGCGAAGACAGATTTCAATGGGCCGCAAATGTTCAATGACGTTGGAAAGATATCTAAAGTTTGTAAATTAGATATTGCAAAGATTTCTCAAGTTGGAAGCTTGAAAAGATACAGTAGACTCAACAGAAAATTTGTATTTAGTGTAAATAATGCAACAGGAAAAATTGTGCAGACATGTATTAGGGGGTCTGACAGACACACAGTTGCAAGATTTGCAGGTTCCTTATTTGTCTAAGGACACATTATTCTAAATTAAACTATGATAGTGGTGTGAGGAATCGAGGCAGAAGTTCCCAGCAGGGCTGTTTATGCCCCTCTGGTAATAGAATCAAGCCAGGCTAACAAGTTACACCACATAAAAACCATCAGTAAACAAACTGGCCCTGGGGGACTCCAGAGGAGTTTTGGACTTTATACTGCACATCATAAATCCCACTGTACTCATTTTGGCTGAAGGCCAAAGCTGACATCCAGAGTCCCCAGAGACAAGAATGTACCTTTTTCAGTCTCATTGTAAATTATGTTTTACACAGATACTTATTTTTTTCACATAAGCCAGGAAGAGACATTTGAATAGTTATTTAATATAGACAAGGCTAAATCTTTCCAGAGAAGAAAAGATGAATGCCCACAAAACTCCACAGCTGTAAACTGAGCCAGATCTAGTATTTGAGTTTGCTATATTTAATTTCAATATTTTCCCACTAGTTTCTACTCTAATGCATAGTTCAAAATAAATGTTTTCCTTTTACGTTTAAGACTGGTTCTTTTTCAGATACACCCATTGTTGCAGAATCCTCAAAGAAATCTTTGACTACTACACTTGAAAGGTATAACATTTACATTTGTATATTACTTTATGTACACATTTATACATTACTTCAAAAAATGAACATAGTAGTACCATATTCATCATAGCTAAAATGCATTATTTTAGTAGTAAAATTTCTTTATCATTAAAGTAACTCAAATGAAAAGTTGACAGGTAGTAATTTATATTTAAGAAAAGATTTTGTGTTGCAAGATGGTGAAGTAGGTGAAGCTTGGCTTAATTTCAACTCCAACCCCAACTTTTCAGGGGCCTCTAAATTCAGGACAGAGAATAATTTCAGGTCTCTTGTTACAGAGAAAGGTGATTTGATAGCGTTGTTTACATAAAGATATGAGGCATTTAATTTGTCACTCTTCCAGTTTATTTAGGCTGTAAAATATGGACACAGAATGAGGGAAACTCACAAAGGTTTACATCACTGACTACAAATTTTTTTGGCAGAAACAGTGGAGGTAATATGTGGTAGAATCATCTAGAGACAGAGATTTTCCTTGTTCTCCTAACACTTAGACAAGTATTTGTTCCAGTTACTTCTGCGAGGAATGATAGAAACTTTAGTACCCTGAAGGAGAAGTGTGGCCTCTGTAGGCCACACAACCTCAGTAAGCTCAATCTCTCTCTCTCATGTCTGAATAAATTGATATCCTGTTCAGAAGGGAAAAAAATGGTAATTCTGAACCATTTTTTCCCAATAAATAATGATCAAGATGTACCTTTATTTTT
This sequence comes from Tamias sibiricus, assembly GCA_025594165.1. Lineage (NCBI taxonomy): Eukaryota > Metazoa > Chordata > Mammalia > Rodentia > Sciuridae > Tamias > Tamias sibiricus. Next base: position 90,338,071 of record CM046666.1, on the reverse strand, counting down.
TTCTTTCCTAAAATTCATTCTTAGCCTTATCAAAATTATTAAAAAGGTAGTATGCAGTTTAAAGGAAACTATAGAATGAAATAACGGAGTACTAAAATTATGTTTTCTACTCATGTTATGATAAAGCAATATCTTCTATTCTTGAATAGGATACATATATATATATATGTATACACATATATATGTATATATTTATATTACCTGATTTGATAACAAAATTGGGTATTTTGTCTTTCATCTAGAACTCGAGGAGAAATCAAGTCCTAAAGATTTCAAACTGTGGCAAACAAGGCCTCACACATATCTGTGACATATTTGTTTAATCTCTGCAAGACAAATGGTTTGTTTTTAGCAAGGGGAGGTTGTCATTGAAATACAACCTTGAAAACAAGGAAGGAGAGCAAAATAAACTTCCAAGAATAGCCATCACCAAAATGTGTATTTGAGATAATGACATGAGCATTTATACTTCTGATTATGTTGCTTTTCCACCTCCTACTCAGCTTTTTCTGGACAAGCAAATAAATGATCAATTTAGAATCACATTACATTCAAAATGAATAAAATTGTGAGATCATGCTTGGACTAGCAGTCCAGTTTAGAGGATTCAAACTTCCATAAAGGCATACTTTTCTTAGATTGATCCAGAGAGCAAACTGATAACTCAGACAAATGGCACCTGGTAAGAGAAGACAAAATGATTGAAGTTTCTGGTATAAACACTTGACAACTCCACAATAGTTGAATCCATTTTTACAATTCTGGTGAAGCTAAATCTTTATCTAGGTACTGTTGGAACTGTTCAACCTAGGGATGAGGATGGGTTAGATTACTGAGGATGTCTGCTTGTTTTCTGCTAAGGTACTATCTACATGTATGCTTGTGTCTTGAACCAAAGAAATACAGAATTTATTTATCATTTGCATTTGTGTGAAAAGAAAAGTTGACATTCCAGGGAAGGCAATCACAGATACTTGGGTCCTGTTAATTTATTCAAATGATATTGTCAGCTTTAATGAAATTTTGCTGTTGCTCTTGAACTCTTTTAATTGTATTACCTGAAAGCAAACCACTGCTAAGATCATGTTCTGGTAATGATCCTAGATCTTAACAGTACTTTTCAGTGGAAAATTGGTTTATATTTCTCTTCTTTTGTTGAAGCTTTATGAAATGGATTAAATATATAGATTTGTGAATTTTCATGTCAGGTGAGAGATTCTGAACTGGTGGACGTTCCTTAGAGGTTGGTTTTTCATCATTTAATACTTTTAAATTGTTTTAAGTTTGTTGCTAAGATTTAAACATTGGTAGACTTTACCTAAGAATTTGCTTTTATGAATTCTCTTAAAAAATTAAAATGTCCTGGCACCACCAGCCTCCTATTCCTGCATGGTCACAGTCAGCCATTGCTAGACTGTTGGGACTCATGTCTGCCAAGGGGAAGGACTTTGGCTGCTTACCACGCCCTTTGGAGGACCGGGGCTAAGCAAAGGGGTGTGGCTATGATGTAGCGTGAGAGTCCGAACCTCCCTGCTGGTTGATTGGTTAGTTCTAGACCTATTTAAGTTCATCACCTTGCCAATAAAGTTGAGTTTTTTTTTGGCTTCTTGCTCTCTCTACAAAACTCCCTGGGTGTGGCGTGGTATCCGCCCAGCAGGCGGATGGGAGACACTCAGCGTATTTTTGTCCGCTAAGCCCATCTTCGCCCGGTAAGTTACTTTCTTTCTACAGGCAGAAAGAAACCCCTTTTAGGGCCCAAAAAGTGGGGTAGCTTTAGACCGCGGCCCCATTAATAACTCAACAGTCCCGGCACTGGACAGCTGTCATCTCTTGTAGTCTGGGAAGGTATACTCTACTTTGCCTCAGGTCTTAACGGATCTACCTTACTTATAGTATATTCCTGGTCTCTGTGGGAACTAATGCTGATGATCAGAAGCAGGTTCAGATATTATCTATTTCTTCCTATTAAGTGCATTTTTGAAATCTTTAGAAAAATTTAGGCATTAACACTGAGTTTACATTCTGTTCATTCTCAACACCCCAAACCTGTCCTTATTGCTATTGTGTCTCTCTAATGAGTAAGTCCAGGTATTACAGGATCCCTATTCCATTCCAAACTGGGCATTTTATTTTCTGAACACTATGTAAAATGAGAAAATTTGTTATAAAATTTCTACTACTTCATTTGTTTATAATGAGTGTGTTGAAGTCCCAAAGACCAGCCCCAGGTTTGGTATTTTGCTAGAAGGACTCATAGGACTCATCACACAGATGTAGTCCATTGCTAAGACTTATTATAGAAAAACGAGATAAAGCAAAATCTGCAAAGGGAAACGACACACAGGACAAAGTCTGGAGGAACCCAAATACTAGCATCCAACAGTCCTTTTCTATGGAGTCACAAAAGACCAGCTTAACTCCTCTAGCATCAGATTATGACAATAAATATGAAATGTTGTCTATCATGGAAGTTCATTAGGCACTCAGATTCCAGGATTTTTTTAATTTTCTCACTCCTTCCTCCCTCCTTCCCTCCCTCCCTTCCTCTCTTTCTCTTTCTCTCTCTCAGGGGCTGAGGCACTTTATCACTGAGCTACATCCTTGACCCTTTTTATTTGTTTTATTTTAAGACAGGGTTTTGCTAAATTGCATAGGCCCTTGCTAAGTTGCTGAGTTGGCTTTGAACTTGCAATTCTTCTGTCTCAGCCTCCAAAGGCACTGGGAAGGTCCCAGGCTTTTTATGGGTGGATGGTCACATAGGCAACCTTGTCCTAGCATGTACCAAAATTTCAGACTCCCAGAAGGAAAGTAAACATTTTACATGAATCACATACATTACACAAGCTAGACATCTAAAACACACTTACTAGTTAGGGTATCATGATGTTTTAGACAGCTTTTTCACTGTTGTGACTAGAAGACCCAGCCAGAACAATTACAGAGGAGGAAAAGTTTATTTGGGGGTTCACAGTTTCAGAGGCCTCAGTTTATAGACAGCTGGCTCCATTACTCGGGGTTTGAGGTGAGGCAGAACATCAAGGTGGAAGAGCATGGTGGAGGGAAGTTTTTCACATGATTATCAGAAAGTGGAGGTGGGGTATTAGGGAAAGAGATAGATAGAGTCCATGCAAACTATATACCCCCAAGGCATACCCATGGGGGGACCCACCTCCTCCAGCCACACCCTACCTGTCTTCAGTTATGACTCTGTTAGTCCCATCAGGGGATTAATTCACTGATTGGGTTAAGACTCTCATAACCCAATCATTTCTCCTCTAAACCTTCTTGCATTGTCTCACACATAAGCTTCTGAGGTACACCTCATATCCAAACCATAATACATGAGAACACTCTTGAAATACAAGTTACCAGATCAGCCAAGAACTAAACTGATCAAAAATATTCTTCTAAAGAAAACAATCAGGCCTTCTATGTTAACTCTTCTATGCAATAAGAAAAAGCCACTTATTCTTTTTGTACAAGCATAATCTTTGACCAAGCAGACTGTTATTGAGTGATAAGAACTACTCAGTTAGGAATTCCAGTCTATTTCCTTTGGGAAACAGTTAGATATTGAGAATATTTGAAGTAAGCCCTATCATTTATCTCTGAGATCTTTATGAAGCAATAAATAGTAACACATCTCAGACTGAGCTGTTTAATTTATTCAATTTGTTTTTTCAACACATGTGAGGCATAGCTTCTTAGAGTACAAGATCCCTGCTTTCATAATGAGTAGAGTAAAAGACTTAATGATTAAGTTATATGGTATATTAGAAGATGATATTGCTATGGAAAAAGATGTTCCATATTGATATGTTAAAGTTATGTTTATACTTTAGATAGTAATCTGTAGGCTGATAAAACTGTCTACATCCCAATCTTTAGTAGCTGTGACTATGTTACTTCAAAAGGGACTTTGTAGATGTGATTAAGGTTAAGGGCTTTGAGGAAGATAAATTATTCTCTTTGAGTAAGAGGAATTCTTCAAAATGGAAAAGGAATTCAGAAGAGAGGGGAGAGTAGTGTGACGTATTTAGCAATTTGCTATGATAGCAATAGAAAGCTAATAAAGGATCCTTTGTTATATCTATTTACTAAAAGCATTTCCTGCTCTGTGACTTATGTTTTACACCTTTACTGTTGTGATTTTAAGTTTTCTTGATTTTCAAGAAGTACAATTCTAGTTAGTGGTTTTTATGCACTGTTTTAGGAAATAGTTATCTACCTCAAGGTAAATTATATATATAATGTTTTAACTGGCATCTGTGGTTAATACTCCATTCATAACTGAACTGAATTTTTGTTTATGGAATGAAGTAAAGGTCAAGATTCGTGATTTTCATTGATGGTCCCTAATGGAGAAGAGAAAACTTGCTGGAGTATGTTCTCATGTTGGTAAGATGGTGTGGGGTCTAGTGAATAGTCCTCCTTTCCCCCACATCCACCACTTTTTATAGAGAACAGTATTCTTTTCAAACAGTAGTATTTTGTCTCCTTTGTCATGAATCACATGGTGCTATGTTTGGTTCTGTTTCTGGACTCTGCATTCTTGTCTATTAGTCCATTTGTTTATACAAACACAAATATCTCACTAATTTACAGTTTTTTTATAATTACACTGAATATTCTTCTGGCAGTTCAAGTCATTCAGCTTTTCTTCTTTTTCCTAACCTCCCAGGGTATACTTTGCCCTTTGCATTTCTATGTAAATTTTATAATTAGCCTGTGAATTTGCATAGAAAAACTGTTTGCATTTTGATTGAAATTGCATTAAACCTGAAGAGTGACTAGGGGAAAATTGGTACCTTAATAATATTGAGTGATTCAATTCATAATTATGATATATGCCTGCATTTATTTAGGCCATCTTTAATTTCTCTCAAAATTTTGTGTTTTTTATTATATAAAGCTTGCATATTTTTCATTAAATTGTTCCAAGACTATTATGAAAAGGATCTTTATAAAATATTGTCTTATGTTTTTGTTTGTATGTAAGAACACTTTGTATATCAACCTTTTATGAAGTGTCTTTGTAAATGTTATATATTTCTACAAGTTCCTTTATAAACACAATCATGTTGTCTGTGAATAATAGTACATTTATATCTTTCTTTCCAACTGTTATAACTGTATTTTTCTTGACTAATAGCATTAACTAGACATTCATACGAGATTGAAAGAAAGCATTTGCCAAAATGTAGTATTGAAATTATGTTTATGAGGGGTTTACTTATTTCCTTTTTGACAATGTCTTTGTGAGATTTGGGCTTCAAGACATATTAGCCTGAAAAAAAAAAAAAAAAAAAAAAAAAAAAAAGAAAGAAAAAAGAAAAAAGGATTTCAAGAGTATGTTTGAAATTGGTGTTTTGGTGGGGCACAGGGTTGCATGCCTATAATCCCAGCATTTTGGGAGGCTGAGGCAGGAAGTTCTCAAGTTCAAGTTCAACCTGGGTAACTTGGAGAAACTGTATCTCAGAATGAAAAAATAAAAAAGCTGGGGATGTAGTTCTTTGGTAGATGCCCCTTGTGTTCAATACCCAGTCCTGCCAAAAAAAAAAAAAAAAAAAAAAAAAAAAAAGTGCTTTGGAAGGATTCACTGAATAAAACTATACCTGAAGCATTCTGAAGAGTTTCTCATGGAAAGGTTTTTGTGAGTTTTTTTCTCATATTTTGACAGAATCATGTATAATATCTTCCTGATCATTTTTTGATGTCAACACAATATTTAGTAACTCAGTACTGATATTTACAATGCGGGTTTTCTCTTTATTTATTGTCTAGTCTTCTTAAGGTTTTAATATCTTTTTCATTCTTTTTAAAGTTAGTTTTGGTCTTTGTCAGTTTTATTTTTTTGATGCTGGGAATTGAACCCAGGGCCTTACACACACTAGATAAGCACTCTACCACTGAGCCACATCCTCATCCCATTATTTTTACCCATTGCATACTTGTTTTCTGGCTGTATTTTGAATGTAGAACAATAACAACAAAATTGGTATTTCCCTGAAATATTAGTTGTGGAATATGGGAGTAAAATAGGAGCCAAAGATGTCTCTAAGACTTCTGCCCTATGTGTCTTGGTGACTGTCATTGCCATAAATCAAGACTGAGAGTTCTGTGGAAGCAGGCAGGCTTCAGAAGGACTAGCAGAAGTTCAGTTTTGGATACATTATATTTCAGATATCAGACTTTCAAGAGGATGTTGATACATGATGCTGGAACTTAGACATAGATTGTACTTGAGATACCAATGTGGAAGTTATTCTCATTGAAAGTGTTTGAGACCAGGAGAATAAATAACATCTCTTGTTGAACAAATACAGAAGGGGGAGAGAAGACCAAAATCTGGGTCCTGCAGTACTCCAAAACTAAGGGAAGGAGTTGAAAAAGCAGAGGAAACTGGCAAGAATCAATAAGGGAATTACTGACTCCAAGTTAAGAAAGTGGATGAATAAGGAGAAAGAGACCTAATTTGTCAAATGCTGATGCTGTGTGGAGTAAGATGAGAACTGAAGATTGACTCTTGGAGTTGGAAACATGGAGATCACCAGATAACTTTCTAAGGAGCACTTTTAGTGGAGAGCTAGAGGGCAAAATCTAGGCTGAAGAATTGGAGAATAAAGCAAAAGTCACTATACACAGGGACTATAGAAATTTTTTGAGGTGTTTTGCTCTAAAGTGAGATGTAAGGGGAGTGTGCTGCCGGTGGTACTTGGGCTCAGAAAAATATTTCCAACATGGGAGAAATAACTGTTTGTATATGCAAGGAAATGATCAGTAGAAAGAAAAAGCTTGATGTATGAGAAGAGGAGAAACAATGGATTATGTTTTGTGTTGATAAGATGGCAGAGGAAAGAAATTCTCCCCTTTCTCCTCTACATTCATGCATAGTATGTCATGGAATTCCTTATAACTGTGTTTGCAACACAGTTTTTCTTTCTGAATGTCATAAAATTACCAATAATAGTGAATATTAAAGATACTGTAATATGTAATTTTCAGTGGAAATTAGAGAACACTCTGAAAATCCTATTACTTTTGGCCAATAACATCAATAATTAGGATCTAGAATAAAGTAAGGTATAAGTGAAATAGGCATCTGAGCAGTTAATGAATTTTAAAAAGCTCAAATGTTTTAGAGAAGCTTAATATCATTATCCATGTTATTTTATACAACCTAAGGTAGATTTGCTAGCAAAACATAGTGCCTACAAGGAAAAGTGACAGAAATCAACAGAGGAGCTAGACAAAACATTTCTTTGAAAATTAGACAGGTTCTAAATAGATTTAATTTGGTGTGCATTTTGTTTAGCTAATAAACTTTATCATATTAAGTTGGGGTCCTGTATTATAAACTCATATAGCTCCACACACTTCAAGAGTTCTGAAGCTGCCATACTTTGCACCATTCAATAATTGTCATTCCCAATGTGATCAATTTCTTTTTATCAATATATGGCAATACACAATGGAAATTTTCCAACAAAAATTTTGTAAGAAACCTCAAAAATGCATTTGTTCCTAAAGAGGTTAAGAGCAGTGATCTGGAAATGTGCTTAATGATTTAGTTGATGAATTTTATTTCCTATCATTTCTGATAAATGAAGCATTAATACTTGCATACAGATAAATGCATCAAGCTCTGGCCATTTATAACATAACTAGACAAGCATATCCCAGGATGTGTGTTTTAAAAACATTGAAAGACAAGCATATTGATCATAGAGTAGTAGAATGTCAAAGTAAAAAAGGACCCTAGAGTTTATCAAACCAGTGCTGTATCTGCTCAAATGTGCAAAGCTCACAACGTAGTATAGAAATGGACATGTATTTATTCCTATGCTTCTTAATTTCCATCTGTATTTCTTATTCAAATAAATTATCTTTTTATCTATATATTATTATTTATTATACATAAAATGGTATTGCCAGACCACCAATCATCTACAACTAACAAGGAACTGAGTTTTGAAACAAAATATTGCCCTTTAATTTTAATATTATAGTAATTGGAAAGGGAAATTCAAATAGCCTAGTCTAAATATGAAACTTAGTGCCTTAAAAATGGAGCCCTTGGGGCTGGGGCTGGGGCTCAGTGGTAGAGCGCTTGCCTAGAATGTGCAAGGTGCTGAGTTCGATCCTCAGTACTGTTTAAAAATAAATAAATAAATGTATTAAAAAATGGAGCCCTTGGAGATTAACATCTATTTAGAGAAAACTCAGTGTCTTTTACAGATAAAAGAAATCAAGTTCAGCTGGATTTCCAGAACATACAGGGTGAAAAGAAATTGTCCTGCTGTGGGTTAAGTATTACGAAGTTTCTTTAAGCAGACAGGACAGTGTTGTAGAGAAATGGTTGTACAAATATGTAAAGTTCATGAACTAAGTATATTGTGCTACATCACTGTTTAGAAGGCAAAAAAAGAAAAAAAAAAACAGCAAGAAGAAAATTTAAATTGATTATAATTTAGCTAAAAATTTGATTATGGAGAAATGTACAATATAGAAGTGATAAACAGGATGAAAAGCAGGTATAGTTATGTGTGATATAATCTTTATAAGAAATACATGTGCAATGTATATGCAAAGCCTTATTCTTTCTTGGAAATTTATACATTTTAAATATTAATAATGATTCTTTGCGAGTGGTAGTAATATATTGTTTTTATTTACTTTTTGTAGCTTTCTATGTTGTTTGAAGTTTTTGCTGTATTAACATTTTTATTAAAATATCAATTAAGTAATATATTGATACATTTTCATTTATGAAAGCTTCTCTTTATGGTGCAAGTACACTGTCATTTTGAGATGTCTTTCCTTCATCTGGATATTTACATAAGCATATAGGTATATTTGCACACAGTATATTCTTTAATCACGAGTGAGATCATCCTGTATATGCTGCTGTTTATTTATTGATTAATAGCCTAACAGAAATGTTTATATTGATACCTTTCAGACCAAGTCAATTATATCTATGAGTGCTTCATATTTTTTTACTACTACAATTTTGCAATTTGTGTTTGACCTTGTACCATCCTTTAAGGAGTGCTGTCTAGTCATTAGCAAAGATTTCTCAGAGTTGTTTTAAAACAGTTGCAGAAATTATTGTACAGTATCAAAACCCAAAATAGGGTAAAATAGAATAATATTTCAACAATGCAAAGGAAAAATGTTCCAGAACAAGACTGATAGAAATTGCATTGAAATGTTCATGGTGGGATCAGAGGTGACTATTTTCTGTGTCAAAATGTTAAGAGTAGTGGAATTGGGGTGAGGTTTCTTGCTGTTTTTCTCAAAATTTTATAGTTTTTGTATTGTCAAGTTTTCTATGATGATTATGTATTACTTTGATTATCTAAAAATATAAAAACAATATAAATTATTTGATAACAGTCTATATTCAACATATTCTCATCCAAATGTGATTTAAAAATCTTTCAAAATTCAACGTCTAAGGGCCTAAGAATCTCTGATGAAAAGTAGGACATCAACTCTGAAAAGATGGATCAGATGCTTTCTTTAGGCTTTAAAAGGATAGCTTTTATTAATCTAAAAGTGATAAAATAGTTGGCTGAGTGTATTGTTCTTACTATAGCTTTTGTTTCTACTGTAGATAATTTTATGCTGAAATGAATGAAATTTCAAAATACTTCATTAAAATAATGCTGAAAAACTTGGAGTTACATTTCTGCAAAAAGCTTAATTCACAAATGCTTTATTGCAGGACCATGAACATAATATTCAACCAATTATAATTTGATACATCAAGTAAGAATGAAACATTTCAATACATAGAGAGATTAATCAAGAAACACAGCAACAAATCTAGTGTAAAACTGCATATGATAAAACACATTGCACTGTATACAGTTTGTAACTGCAATTTTTTTTATCTGTCCATGAGAAAATGCAATGATAGCACACCTTAACCATGGTCAAAGGATTCAAAAAAGGCCTCTTTCCAGGTGATAATCTGTGGTACTTAAGGCCACCAGAAAGCTTTTCTTTTCCCCTACTTTTCATTATTTTATGTACACTCAAATGTATTATTTACATTTTGGTTTTCTTTTTATTATTATTATAATTATTAACAAATTAATTGTACTAATTAGTGGGTTTCACTGTGACATTTCAATACTTGCATATATTATGCTTTGATCACATCAATTTTGAGGAAATTGTCAGAGAGATGTCTCTTTTCTTGCTATCCACTTTTTCCTTTAGCAGAATTTCCTGAGGGAAGTGGAGGCATTCAACATCAAATTGTTCCAACCTTTACTTTCAAAAAGAAAGTCTCCCTTGAGCCATGTCTCCATAGCACACAGCACCAGCGCCTTCCCCTTGCACCCTGATGCTCTGCACAGCACCCCAGCTTTAAAATGCAGGAAAGTTGTTTGTACTACAGTTTCTATCCTTTGATCCTTACCAGGCAGTTGTTTTACAATGTCAGAACCTAAAAGCTCTGGCTTGAATAAGGGTCAAATTCAAGAGAACTTGGTATTTAGCTGAGTATATAATATCACGTCTTTACAACTCAGAAACAAGTCTTTCCCTTTGCCTGAAAATCATGGCTAGTGGTTCTCAATTGAGCATTACTATGTATTCTTCTGCCAGTCAATCAGTAAGAATGAATTTTCAGCAATATATAAGTTTGTATCCTAGCATCTATTAATTCCTTCAGTAGTTCCCTTGGGAACAGATATATCTTTTCCAACAAAGATGCATTACTTTGGGCTGGGGCTGGGGTCAGTGGTAAAGCACTTGCTTGCACGTGTGAGGCACTGGGTTCGATCCTCAGCACCAATAAAAACAAATAAAGATACTATGTGTTCATCTGCAACTAAAAAAAAAAAAAAAAGCATAAAAAAGATGCATTACTTAATGTTCTTCAGAGACAATTTGCTAACTACACAAGAAAATTTCTTTTGTTTTATTGACAGAAGATTTCACCCCTTGTCTGCACCATTCTTTTTGTCTCCTTTGCCTCTTTTACTTAATTGACTCTCTCCCCTCTCATTTCATCTACTTATTTATTTAATTGACCTGTGCATTCAATCATCCATTTGACAAATAGTTATTAAACATCATGCTTGCCCTGCTCAATTTTGTGCTCTTTTTTGCTATAGGCAACAGAATAGAATGATGTCAATGGTGACACCCAAGAAATTCCTAGAAATGGGATTGTGAAAGAGTTGGAGAGGAATTGGGCAGCCTGAAGCCCAAAGCAGCCTTCCTGGGGCATACTTAGAATTAATTAATATTTGATATTTTTAGTTTTAGATTATTTGGAATGTTCTTAATAAGCAGGAGTTTATTTGGTAAAACATTGCAAATTAATATGAATAAATACCTAGAACTCTCTGTAAACTATCTTAAATCATTCAATAAAATTTATGATTAATAAAGTTCTTCATAATCCAGCCTCAATCTCCCTCTCATTCACCAGTAGCCAGTCCCTGCCCATATTTGATGCTTAAATCAGCATCTTCTAAGTGAGTTTCTCTCAAGTTTCAAATTAGGCAATTTTGTTTTACCATCTATCTCAGGGAATACACAGCAATATCTGGAGACATCTTTGTTTTTCACACTTGTGGGGTGTGTATGTGTGAATGTGTGGGTGTGCACATATGCACGTGTGTGTTTTGGGATCTAGTGAGTTGAGGCCAGGGATTCTGCTAAACATCCTGCAGTGCACAAGATAGCACCCCAAAATGGAGTTACTCAGCCCCAGTGCCAATAGTGCAAAGGTTGAGAAAGGCTGCTGTAGGCCTTTTCACAGGTCAGGCCTAGGCACCAGCTGTGACATCCCTTCCTTTCTTTAGTTCATGAACCTCTAATTACTCATTTTAAAATTCAGCTCCAAGAAGTCTTTCTTTTTAAAATGTTATACCAAATTGATTTCTTTGCCCTATTATAGGCTCAAAGAGCATTTTCTTATGGCTTCAATTTTTTTCTTCTTACACATTAAGTCATAATGGAATTCTTTACATTCCTGTCTCCTGCACTAGGCTGTAAGCTGCTCAAGGACAAGGCAGGAGTGTCTTGTTAACTTTTGTAACTCCAATGCTTATGCATGATAGGCACTTCATACATGTTTATAGGAAGAATGAAAATAAATAGATGATTACTATTTAAAGTGCCAGCCGTGAATTGTTGTCAAAGGTCAGTCTCCTTTACTTCAGTAAATGATAGCTCCTGGGAGTCCTCTGCTAGCAATCTGAAGCATCATCACGGGGATTTCTGAAAAGAGAAAATTAAGTGCAATTGAAATAGAGTTCCAAGAGAACCTGTATCTATATTACTATTATATATCAGTATTTTAGCATTTTAAAATATACTCTAGCAGATCAAATCCATGTTGATGCTGAGGAGAAGGCAAACATTTTGTGTTATTATGCTAGGAGGTTTTCTAGTAAAGCAGTACTTGAGTATAAGCCAAAGTGCCCAGCTGTGAGACTGCAGTGCCATCAGAGATGCCTAAGGACTGGACCTCCTTCACCTTTCAGAGCTAAAGTGGAAGCTCTGCCTCTTGCAACAGCTAAGGAAAATATATCAACTGCCAGATCAATGCAGCACTTCCAGATAGAGAGGGACTTCCAACACAGCTACGTGGTGATGCTGAAAATTTGCTCGTGTATTAGCCAGAGTTTTCCTGAGAAATAGGTCCAATAGGAGACAGATGGATAGGTACATACATGTGTATTTAAATATGTACACACATCTTTAGATTTATTTTGGGTAATCAGCTTACATGATTATGAAGGCTGAGGTGTTCCATGATCTGCTGTTGCAGGCTGGTGTTCCATAGAAGTCATTGGTATCATTTTAGGATGAGTCCCAAAGCCTGAGAACGAACGGAGCCAATGGGGATAAGTCCCAGAGACTTCCTAGCTCAGACAGGAAGGCATGAAGACAAAGGGTGAATCTTTCATTCCTCTGGCTTTTGTTCTATTCAAATCTTCAATAGATTGGATGCCCACCCACCTTAGGAGATCAATCTGTTTTGCTGAATCCACTTATTAAAATGCAAGTCTCTTTGGGAAACACCCCCACAGATACCCATAAGTAATGTTTTACTTGATAATTAGAAATACCTGATCCATTCAAGCTGATACATAAAGTTAACTTCCACAACCCTGATGGTGTGGGTCTTAGCTGTCAGTTGGTGTATGGGTGAGGCAAGAGAGTCTCTGAGAATTTATTATATAGAGTTGGTACTTTGGAGGAGGTTCACGTACAACTTTGCCTCTCTGTGGAATGAAACACCGGCAGGTATTCTTTTCTTGACACATGAAAGCAGCTTGAAACACAGCATTTGCTCTTCATTTTGTACCTTTTGGATATGTTTTGAAATTTTGAACCATAAGAGAATTTTTTTTTAATCTTTACTTTTGGAAAGAAATATGAAGAAGGCATGTGGGACCAGGAAGCAGTAATTATAACAAATCATGAAAAAATGTGAAGGAAAGGAAGGATTTCTAACTAGGATTGAACAAAAACAGAAAAGTAAATTGAAACTTACTGAGAGCGCCCTGGGAAAATGTTTGCACTTTAACAAAATTGTATAACTTTGCCGTTTAGAAAAGTTATTTTATCTGAGATATTGACATGAATGTGAAGAATTTTTTCTAAACCAAAAAATTATTTTCATGGCACTCCTAATTAAATAAGATAGAGGACAAGTTTAAAATGCACATTAGTCACATAGAAAGAGATTTAAAGTATATGAGGATTTATAAGCAAAAATGACTTGCATAAATAAGTGAGGTGAATCATGTATAAGGAACATATACAAAATACATGTAAACATCTCCTTAGAAGTTCTGGATTTGGAGAAGGACATGGAATGAGAACCACATGGTTTGTAACAAGCATCAAGTATCTTCCTTGGCCCAAATAGTTTAGAGTTTTGTCGTTGCCACATACACAGCACTACAATATCTTGTTCTTTTTTACTGGGATTGGAGTAGGGAAGCTGGCTTTCCAGCTCACACTGCCAGACATTATAGGATATCTCTGTCCAAAGAGGTTTAAGGAAAGAGAGGAGGGGGGAGTACGAGTGATCCCCTGCTGTAAACAGAGGCTGCCCTTTTATATTTCTCAGAGAGGAAAAGCTGAGTTTCCTTCAAAGTGGATAGGGTTGAAACTGTTGATACTCTTAACCCTGTGAGTTCATCCATGTGGTCAAAGGATGACCTCCTCTTTCCCATGAAGCTGTTTATTAGATACACTTTGTTCAAAGTAAATACTTGCCCCTCAAAAAGAACACATCTTAGCCTGAAAAAGAGCTTATTTCTATGAGTGTGTAAAATTGTATAAAACCAGGACACAGAATTGTCTGCTGGAATCTGTACTCTTCTGCACTCACATAGATTGAGAGTCTGCAACCTTTGCTAGGTTCTTCAGAACGAGCTCAGGCTCTCAGGCTGCTGGGCTCTGAGCAAATTGCCTAGGCAGCCTTCAAACAGGCAAATAATAGTCAAAAGCACTACATCCTCTTGACCTAGTCTCCATAGCTCAGATTGAGTAAAGATTCTATAATAATGATAGTATTTTCCAAAACAAAATGTAGAGTTTCAAATCTTCAATAGTATTCTCACACAAAACTCTTACTTTAATCTGAAATACCAATGACATATATTTAGACAAGTTTCCCCTGCTATGAGGCAAAACTCATTATGATGCAATCACTTTAAACGAGAGTACATATGGGTTATTAAGTATCAAACTGTGTGTGTTTATTGCTCATTACTATATTTAGAGGTTTAAATAGCTTTACTGCTTTGAGAGGTAGTTATAAGCTTTCAAATATTTAAAACCTAAACAACTAAACTGTTCATTTATTCCAAATTCATGATTTTGTTTAGACAGGAGCAAAATGTTTTTCATGTGCAACTTTCCATCAATGAAAAGAAATTCAGGCACAGAATGTAGAGAAGACATTTTCTAAATTAAAGTATCAGTGGGTAGAGAGGCTATTATCTGAACCATTCAGGCTAAAACTGCTTTTGAGGAAAATAGTGAGTTTGGGTTTCCCACGAAAAGTCATCTATGTGGTTGCAACCATATTGTACTAGAAATGTGGAGCTATCAAGATAAACTATCTGAGTCTGACTTCTTTTTTAGATTTCAGCATCCAATACTGCAAGGGAACATATATATTAGTCACAATTGCTTAATAATTGGTCTTTTTGCTCAGGCAACCTCAGATTTGAAGGAGATTTAAAAATAATGGGAATAATAAACTTCAAAATTGATTATGATTGAATTTAATTAAAACCTTTGGGAAATATATAAAAATATGATAAAAGTACAATACCAAGCCAAAGCTTATAATCTTTTTTGTTTCTGCTTATAATCATTCATATTTTTTAACAAATATAATTAGGAGGCAGTGTAGTTTGACAGGACTTTTTCTTGTTTTTGCAATAAAACAGTAGCATTAAATACAAAACAGATACTCACTAGAGGATGTTTACAGTTATAATTTTGAAAATTCTAGGCTTCTTACAGACATAGAAATAATAAAAGTAACCAATAACTTTCTCCTTTGAAATGATACTCCTGAGCATACATATTTATAGGTACTTTCTTATGAAATGAATCTCAAACCACAAAAGACTTTTGGAAAATGAAAATGCAATATGTAATTTTCTAATTAATATGTTACCTTATTTAGGCTTTTCCCAATCCCCTTTTCTAAGAGTATTTAGAGGGCATCTGTAATAATTCTAATCTGTTCTCTAAGGAAACAGTTCTGCGCATCTTCTTAAACTATTACAGTTGATCTAAAAGTTGAGAACACACCTAGTGAAAACTGTTACCCTCTTAATCTTTGCAGTGTGGGGGCTTTGCAGGGAACAGGGGTGTTGGAAGAGAATTTTGCCTTAGCAGGTATTTAATTAAATCTTAATCTTCCCAAAGAGTTCACATTAAGGGCAAGTTCCTCAAGATAAAATTCTAAGAGGCAATCATTTACCTGCTTGACCAATTCTCTCAATTACTGGTCAAACAAAATCATTTAAAAGTGTCACCTGTTGGATTTTTCTTCCTTAATAATGTGAAACTTGATTGAGGGTTATTCAATTTTACTTCTACATGCACCACCTTATTCCATTGAAAAGGTGTATATTGTAGCTATTGGGTCAGTTTTACTCTCCCTAACCTTCCCCAATTCCTCTAAGTAAAAGGCTTGAATGTAAAAAAATATAGGAAAAATTGTGTTTAGCCTCTATAAGACCCTGATGCTCAAAACTATTTGGTAATGATGATTTTTTTAAATGATGAATGTCTGGTTAAGAGTGACTTAAGCAATCCCTTACATTTCATTGAATCTTATTACATATGGACCATTATTTGTTCACAAACAGAAGTTCACCTATGATCTAGTGCCACAAATAAAATAAACTAATATTAAAGTCTAATACTTACTGTGATTACTCATTCATGTAAATATACGTCTGAATTCTTTTTTGGTAGAATATATTGTTTAGAAACATTGAGAGACACATACAGTCTTCAAAAGTTTAACAACATATTAAGAAAGATTAAAATAGGCACAAAGTACTATCTATAAAGTAAGATAAAAACAGCTGTATTTTGAATTGTGGGGGATTATTATTTATTAAAAAGTTGGTAGGGAGGCCACAATATCTGTTAAAGGTTCACAAATTCTACTTTGATTTAGAAATTTGATTTTTAGAATTTGTCTTGCAGATGTACTTACATATAAGAGATATTATTTACTTATGAAGAATTTATTGCATTATTGTTCTTAGACAATTTCAGGTACCCAGGTGTGGACTTTCTTATGACATAATAATAGCAGTTGTTATAAAGAATGAATAACCCCCTGAAGTGATGCACTAAAGACGCAATATTAAATCTGTGTTATTCTTGTCAAAAATGTATAAACTAGTCAGGTGTAGTGGTGCACTCCTATAATCCCAGAGATGTGGAAGTCTGAGGCAGGAATATTGCCATCCTCACCAACTTAACAAAGCCATCCTCACCAACTTAACAAGGACTCAAGCAACTTAGTGCGAGACCCTGTCTAAAATAAAAAATAAGAAAGAGCTGGGGAGATAGCTCAGTAGTAAAGTGTCCCTTAGGTTAAATCCCTGGTACCAAAACCAAAACAAGACAAAAGCATAAACTAAATCCAAGCATGAAAAACCATCAGACAAATCCAAACCAAAAGATATTATACAAAATATGTGACCAGAAATACTCAAAGTGTCAGTGTCGTGAAGACCAGGGGAAGACTGAGAAAGCATTACAAATTGGTTGATAGTAAGGAGCTAACACAATAAAACAAGGTATAAAGCAGTGGATTGGATCCTGGAATATAAAAAGACCATTAGAAAAACAGGTGAAATTAAAATACAATCTATAGTTAGTAGAATTGTAAAGTGTTAATTTCTTAGTTATCTGAATTGTGCAATGGTTACACAATCTGTTCACATTTGAGGCAGTTGGGTGAGGGGTGTCTGGAAAATCACTGTGCTGTTTGTCCATCTTTTTTATATACATGTTTATATATGCATTATATGTACATATATATACATATATATGTATACACACACACACACACACACACATATACATACACACATATAAAATAGAACTTGAAGATTGGTTGAGAACTCAGGACCTGGAGTCAGCCCTGCTACTTCCTAGGTATCACCTAGGACTTTGCCTTTCCATCTCTAGGATTCCACAGCATTGTGATGAGGATAGCATTTTCAATGTTGTTGTGAGGATTAAATTAATTGACAAATATAAGACACTTGGCAGTGTGCCTGGCACAAGTAAACATTTGAAATGGTAGCAGATATCTTGACATTAGAAATAAACTAATAGGCTGAGTAGGAGGAGTAGTCACATGAGAAACAGAAGTGGTAGTAATAGTTGTAATTTTAGTGCTTATTTAACACCATGGGAGAATCAGAAAATGTATCATTTCTGCCCACAAAAATTTTGTAGGCTTCTTGGATAGAAAAAGATAAAAACATAAAGTAATTGTGACAGTAGGGTCACCCCACTGTGTTGTATGTGGGTTGCATACTAGGCAAAGGGAATGATCATGTGTAGCAGTTGTGAATACAAGAAAGCTTCTAATAGTACATAATAGTTCGTTCAGTGATGTGCAAGTTCTCAAATATATATCTAAAGTGTCATGGAGTAGGAGATTTTAACTTGCATTGAAGACTGGTTTAGAGGACTATAGATATTCCATAGAAGGTAGACAATGAAGAAATGAAGGAATTGTATTTGTGGGATGTTGAAAAATGATTAAAGCAATGGCTTCCTATTGGTTAATAAAAGGAAAATACACTTGACAGAATGGGATTAATAGCACATTGGAGACAGAAGGAAGAGTCACTGAAGTTGAAGACAAATCCATAAAAATTATGTATTATGAAGAGGAGGTAGAAAACTACTTTTGGAGAAACAGAAACTTATTTACTTGTAATATAATATTACAAGTTCTAAGATACCCTTAATTTGTGTCACAGAAGAAAAGTGGAGAGAGAACTGGATAGAAAAAGGAGTTGAGATAATAAGGACTAAAAAAATCATTAAATTTTATGAAAAATGACCTTACAGATATAAGAAGCTTCATTGCCCTGAAGTAGGATTTATATACTCATTAATATCATACTCAAACTTAATAAATAAAAGATAAGTGAAAAATCTTTAAAGCAAAGTGAAAACATACTTTACACAGATAAGGAAGATATATGATGGCTGACTTCTCATCAACAAAAATGGAGGCCAGAAGATAATGGAATGGCATCTTCAAAGTGCTCAATTAAATACAATGGCAACTAACACAACTTACCTGCCATAAATCTGTATTTAAAAAAAACATCCTTCAAAAATGGATATAAAATAAGCCCTTTTCAGGTTAACAAATTGTGAGGACATCTGTGACCAACAGACTTGAGCAAAAATAACAAAATGGGAGTATTACATGACCTGGCTTTGAAATGTGTGACAAAGCTCTTGTGATCAAAAACATCCTGATATCAGAATAAAAACAGACACTTCAACCAATGAAACAGAACAGAGGGCCTAGAAGTAAATGCATGCATATATAACCCAGTGGTTTTCAACAAATATGCTAAGAACACACTTTACCAGAGTTGTTTTGGTAAATGGTGCTGAGAGAATTGGTTTCCACATATAGAAAAACTAAAGTAGACCCTATCTCTTATCAGTTCTAAAAATTAACTCAAAATGGATTAAAGCTTTGAGTGTAAGATTTGAAGCTATGAAACTGCTATAAGAAAACAGGGGGAAATGCTCAATGACACTAGAATGGGCAAGGATTTTGTAAACAAGACCCCAAAGCACAGGAAATGAAAACAAAAATAGACAAATGGGATTACATCAAACTAAAAAGCTTCTTCTGCACAGCAAAAGAAGCAATCAATAGAGTTTAGGTTTAACATAGAGAATGGGAGAAAATATTTACAATGAATACACCTGACAAAACGTTGATATCAGAATATAAAAGAACTCCAAAAGCTCAATAAAAATCCACAAATAACTCAATTAAAAATGGGCAATAGCTCTGAATAGACATATATAGAAAAATTCAGGGAAGTTAGTTTGGTTCAACATATGGAAATCTAAGAAATGTAGTTCATCACATGAATTCTATTAAAGACAAGAATTACATAATTATCTCTAAGTAGTGGCAGAAAGAACATTTGACAAAATACAGCATCCATTCATGTTCAAAACACTAGGAAAACTAGGGATAGAAGGAACATACTTTAACATTGTAAAGGCTATATATATATTAAAACCCAAGGCCAACTTCATTTTAAATGGAGAAAAATTGAAAGCATTCCCTCTAAAAACTGGACCAAGACAAGGATGACCTCTTTCACCACTTGTATTCAACATAGTCTTGGAAACTCCAGCCAGAGCAATTGGAAAAAGAAAGAAATTAAAAGGATGTTAATAGGAAAAGAAGAACTCAAACTACCCTTATTTGCCAAGGACATGATTCTGTATTTAGAAGACCTAAAAAAAACTCTACCAGAAAACATCTAGAACTCATAAACAAATTCAACAAAGTAGTAGGTTATAAAATTAATACCTACAAATCAATTGCATTATCATACACCAAATGATGAACCAACTGAAAGAGAAATTAGGAAAACTATCTCATTCACAAGAGCCTTAAAAAAAAATACAAAAAAACCCTTGGGAATCAATCTAACAAAAGAGGCAGAAGACCTCTACAATGAAAACTACAGAATGCTAAAAAAGAAGTTGAAGAAGAGCTTAGAAGATGGAAAGATCTCCCATGTTCTTTCAACCAATGGAACAGAATTAACATAATATTGTCAAAATGGCCGTACTACCAAAAGCACTATACAGATTTAGTGCAATTCCTATTAAAATTCCAATAATGTTCTTCATAGAAACAGAAAAAGTAGTCATAAAATTCATTTGGAAAATTAAGAGACCCAGAATAGCCAAAGCAATCCTTAGGGAAAAAAAAAAAAAAAAAAAAAAAAAAGAAGCAGGAGGCATCACAATACCAGACCTAAATTATACTACAGAGTTATATTAACAAAACCAGCATGGTATTGGCACCAAAACAGACATGAAGACCAATGGAACAGAATAGAAGATGTAGAGACAAACCAACATAAATACAGTTATCTCATACTATACAAATGTGTCTTTAACATACATTGGAGAGGATAGCCTATTCAACAAGTGATGCTGTGAAAACTGAAAATCCATATGTAGCACAAAGAAATTGAACCCTTATCTCTCACCCCACACAAAACTCAACTCATAGTGGATAAAGGAACTAGGCATAGACCAGAGACTCTGTACCTACTAGAAGTAAATGTAGGCCCAGCTCTTCATCATGTTGACTTAGGAACCAAATTCCTCAAGGTGACTCTTAAAGTACAAGAAGTAAAATTAAGAATCAATAAATGGGATGGTACTAAACTAAAAAGCTTTTTTAGAGCAAAAGAAACAATAAGAAAGTGAAGAGAGGGCTGGGATTGTGGCTCAGTGGTGGAGCACTTGCCTAGCACAGGTGAGGCACTGGATTTGATCCTCAGCACCACATAAAAATAATAAAATAAAGGTATTGTGTCCATCTACAACTAAAAAAATATTTTTAAAAAAGTGAAGAGAGAGCCTATGTAATGGGAGAAAATCTTTGCCACCTGCACCTCAGAGAGAGCATTGATCCACCAAATATATAAAGAACTCAAGAAACTTAGCACCAATAAAACAAATAACCCAATCAACAAATGGGCAAAAGAATTGAACAGACATTTCACAGAAGAAGAAATATCAATTATCAACAAATACATAAAAAAATGTTTAACATCTCAAGCAATTAGAGAAATACATTAAAACAACACCGAGATTTCATCTCACTCCAGACAGAATGGCAATTATCAAGAATACAGGCAACAATTGATAGATGGGCTACACCCACCCCTCACCCCCAGAAGTTTCCATATCCTGAGAAAAGCAACCTTGTTTCTTCCCAGGGCAGGAGCCAATGGACTTAAAGCTCACACTGTTCCACGGGCAAAGAGCCAATAGTGTTAAAGGTCGCTCTGGTACACCCCCCCCCCCACCACCAGAAATTCCTACTTAAGCTCCTTCCTGCCCAGAGCTCACACACAACAGCTTGTCCTGCTGAGAGGAGGCAGCCACTGCACCAGCCTTAGACCCACTGTCTCCAGCCCCATGGCAGCTGGCCCAGCCGACAGCTCCAGCCTCCAGCCCAATGGCAGCTGCCTTAGCCGGCAGCTCCAGAGATCACAGCCTGAGCAACCAGGCACCCACCTTCCGTTCAGAGCTTGCACACTCCCCTCTCCCTGACTCCTCTCTCCCACCAGAGCTTGCACACTCCCCTCTCCCTTACTCCTCTTTCCCAGCACCTCTTTGACTTCCAGCCAGCCACAAAGGCTGGTGAATAAATCTCTTGGCTGCATGGTTGTCACCAGTGTGATTTTTGCCCTTCAACAATAAATGTTGCCAAGTATGTGGGGATAAAAGTGCACTCATATATTGCTGGTGGAACTGTACATTGGTGCAACCACTGTGGAAAGCAGTATGGAGATTCCTCAGAAAACTTAGAATGGAACCACCATTTGACCAACTTTTCCCATTCCTTGGTATATATCCAAAAGACTAAAAATTAGCATATTACAGTGACACAGCCACATCAATGTTTATACCAGCTCATTTCAAAATAGCTAAGCTATGGAACCAACCCAGCTGCCCTTCAACAGATGAATGGATAAAGATAACATATCGGGATATTACTTAGCCATAAAGAAGAATAAAATAATAGCATTTGCCAGTAAATGGAAGAAACTGGAGACTATCATGCTAAATGAAATAAGCTAGTCCCAAAAAAACAAAGGCCAAATGTCCTCTCTGATATGTGGATGCTAACACACAATAAGGGGTAGGGAGAGGAAAGTTATAGAAGTTCATTGGATTAGATAAAGGGGAATGAAGGAAAGGGAGGAGGAGGGGAATAAGAAAGACAATAGAACGAGTTGGACATTACTATTCTAAGTGCATATATGATTATACCACCAGTGTAACTCCACTACATGTACAACTGCAACAATGGAATCCTAATTAGAATAAGTTATACTCCATGTATGTATAATATGTCAAAATACACTCTACTGTCAAATATATCTATAAAGACCAAAAATAAAGACATACAAATGACAACACATATGCTCAACATCAGTAATCATCAGGGAAATTCAAATCAAAACCACAATGAGATATCACCTCGCTTCAATATGAATGTCTGTTATAAAAGAAACAATAATAAGTGCTGGCAAGGACGTGGAGAAAAGGGAACCCTTGCACACTGTTGGTGGGAATGTAGATTAGTATGGAAAACAGTATGGAGCCTCCTCAAAAAAATTAAAAATAGAACTCCCACATGATCCAGAGATCTCACTTCTGGGAATATTTCCAAAGGAACTGAAACCAGTATGTTAAAGAGACATCTGTACTCCTCTGCTGACTGCAACACTATTTACAATAATCAAGAAACAGAAAAAACTGAAATATTGAAATATTCATCAACTAGTAAAAGGATAAAGAAAATGTGGTATGCATACACAATGGAATACTATCCAGCCATAAAAAAAAATAATGAAATTTTGCCATTTTGTGACACTATTGATGAAACTGGAGATCATGATGTTAAATTAAATAAGCCAGGCACAGAAAGACCATCACTGCATGATTTCACTCATGTACAGTTTAAAAAAGTTGAACTCACGGAAGCTGAGACTGGGGATTGTAGCGGAGAAGGAGTAAAGCAAAAAGGTTAATAAGGCAGTAGGATTGCAAGTTTAAGGTCAATCTCAGCAAGTTAGCGAGAACCAGTCTCTGAACAAACAAACAAAATCATGAGGAAAAAAATCACCTCTCACTAGTTAGAATAGATATGGTTAAAAAAGACTGACAATATCAATTGTTGGCCAGGATGTGTAGCATTTGGAATTCTTACCCACTGCTGGTATGAATGCAAAATGAGAACAAGCACTTTGGAAGACAGCATGGCAATTTCTTATAAAATTAAACATATATTTAGCCTATGACCCAGAGATCTCATTAGGTAGAATGTAAGTGAAAGCATATACCACACAAAGAATTGTCTATGATTGTTTATAACAATATTATTTATAATAACCCAAAAGCTGAAAATAAACCAAATATGGTCAACTGGTGAATGGATAATTTGGGGCATTTTTACACAATGGAATAATGTTCAGCAATTAAAAAGGAACAAAATATTGATAGTATAAACATGGATGAAATATTATGCCAAGAGGTAAAACACACAATACTATATGCTGTATGATTCTATATACTGAACTTCTAGGACATGCAAAACCAGAGTGACAAAGCACAGGTCAATGGTTGCAAGTGGCTGAGCATCTAGAGAAGCTATTAAGTGCAAAGGCAAGGGAGGAAGCCCAAACCACAGGACCTGTAGTGTATTTCCTTTATGACATTAGTGCCTACAATTACCAAAATGTCTCAAATTGTGTTCTTCTATTTGTGAGTTTTATCCCATATAAATACATTCAATAAAACATTGAAGACTGCCATTTCAAATAGTGTTGGTAAATGTATTATCCTATATCGCTGAACTTGTATAACTCCAACTCCATAATCTGTAGTTTATGTATTTAAATGTCTCAGATTTTGTGTTCTTGGAATAAAATGCTGACAAAATTCTGTGTTAAGTACTATGTCTCTCCCTTTAGGGTTTTAAAGGCTTGAGAGATGCTGCCCACTTCTATTTCTTTCCCATGGTTTTTAGGCAAAGTTAGGTTGATTTTCCAACTAGTGATGGACTGAGAGCTTTTGTTAGAAATAAAAGACACTTATCAAGAAACAATCATACTTTCTTGCTGTTATTCCCTTTTCATGTGTTTCTTTTTCTTTAATTTTCTTCATTAGATATCTTAAGACTTCTGTGGGATTTTTGTGTTTGAATAAAAATTTGCAGATTGAAAAAAGCTTTTCTAGTGCACATTATTCTTCTGTCTTTGCAATGACAAGCAATTCATCAGCTTAGGACATCTGTCATGTACAAGGAAGTGTGTAAAGTGTCACTAAAATATGAAGCAATATGAAACAAATAGGTAAAATGAGGAACTTAGAAACTACTTGAAACTCGTTACAATCAAAGGTAGTTTTTGAAATGGTTTTTCTAGTAAGCATTCATTTTTTAAAAAGAAATATTCACTGCTTGCTTTTAAAAACTGCTGATCTTTCTCCACTTGCTTTGTGCTTAGTTCAACTTGTCACAAGCTTTACCCTTCAGGCAAATGTTAGAGCGTTTCTGTGTGTATATCATTACCTCCTAACCTAGTTTTTCTTCATTCTTTTACTCTGTTGCTCTGGGATACACATTAGTAAGACAGAATGTGAGGGGAATGGGAGATGATATTGTCTGGCACATAATAATCACTCCTTACATGTTTATTGTGGAGAAGCGGGAGTGCTCATCTTGTACATGGACAGGTTTGCATGGGGGGTTACAGGCACAGCGCTTTCCTGGCAGACCCCATCTCTGGTAGTGTTTCTTCAGGGAAAAACCCTGCGATCAGAAGCAGCTTTAAGGTTAGCGATGCCTCTTCAATTATTTTGCTTGGAGCAGCCTTACAACCTTGAATCTGTCCCCATTGACTTAGGTGGCCTCCAGTCTGAAAACATGTTTTATTTGGCTACAGCAATATTGGCCAGCACAGAACTGATTGCCAGTATTTAGAAATTTAGAGATATTTTACAATCTGGGCTTCTAGCTATTTTTGCACGATCTTTTGTCTGTCTGGGTAGCAGCTGCCCTTTTCAGACCGGGAAGAAGCTCTCCATTTGCCACACCAAAACATTCTCTAGTGTTTTTCTAACCCTGTGATCTGTTACCTTTTGCTGTTTAATCATCATTTCTGTGTTTCTATGGTAGAATTAAAAGGAAAATAAAATATCTCTTAAACCATGATGAATAAAAATCCTGGTGCAGTAGCCTGTCCGCCTGTCAGAGTGCCTATGGACACCCTTCTTCTGTGTCCACAGTACTTTCTGTATGGTCAACCCAAATGTCTGCCCCAGGGAAGGAAGCATGCATACTTCTCCCTCTGCTTGTTTTTTCCTACCCAGTATCCAGAAGGAAGAAACTTCCTGCACAAATCCCTTGTATTATTTTGTTATTAATGGCATTTAATTCTACTAAGATACTAAGCAATCATAATCATCATATTATTATTATTTTCAATTATACTGACAGAAATTCAAACATAAGCGTTTGGTGAAAACAAACAACAAAAAATATATTTTTAAAAATGAAACAGAGATCCTCTCAAGGAAAAGGATATAGGCAATTCTGCTTGCCATTCTAATCAATAGTGCATGCCCTGAGTTGAGAAATGAATCCACTATTCCTTCCTTAAGCAGCCTTGGTTCCCCAATTCTTCTTACTGTGTTATCATTGTGATCCTCTGAATGATAGTCTTGTCTTTATAAGGACATTTTTCATAATAACAAAATCCATTGCAAAGATAAGACTTATACTCACATATTGTAAGGCTGAACTAAATGTTCTTTCCAACTTTGATAAGAGTGTAGTAGTCATAAACTGGGTTGTTCCTAATAACTGTATTCTGTATTCACCTTACCATAGCCCAACTGCAGCCTCCCTTAAAAAAAAAAAAAAAAAAGCCAGCCTTGTGCTCACTGTTTTGAGTTTAGTTTGGCTGGTTCTTTCTTTTTAATGAAATTCAAGCACTAGGCTAAGATGGCTGTCAATTATGTTTTCCTGCACCTCTTCTATAAAAATCCAGATCACTTGCATAAAATGCTAGGAGACTCCTTGTCTTTCTCTCATGGAGGCTTTCCCAGTCAAATTTTGTTTTCACTCTTTTACTTTTTTCCAAGGTCTTCCCCTCCCACTCTCTTGTCAGGTAGCAGCTCCATTACTCAACTCCCTTTCCTTCTCTTTCAATTGTCTTGAAAGCCTCTTGAAACAAAGAGGAAATGAAAAGTCTCCTGGTTTTAAATTTTTTATTTAAGAACTCAGAAATATGAAAATTTAAGGACAAATGTCAAAATTTTACAAGTCTATATTTTTCGTTCAGTGCACCTTAATATCCTGTTACTGTGCTTTGAATGTGTAAATAAAACATTTGCTTTGGATAATGGCATTTAGAATCAAAGATTATAAATTACCTTCTGGTCATAAATATCAAGTCCATAATCAGTAATAAAGCTGTATTCCTTAATTACTTCGCTTTTACCATCTGCCAAGGAATACATTAAAGAATGTAGTAAACAAAGGAGTGAGCTGTAAACCTGACTGAAATTCTTGTGAAACACCCGTAGGAGTTTTCTCTTGCGATAAATGACATATTACTGCAGTGTGAGATTTGAAGTAAGGGGAAGGAAAGGTAACTGTCAAGAAAGATTGAAAAGCAGATGTGTGATGAGTGTATGGCAAACAACTGCTTTTAAAATGTCTTAAATTTTAACTCTTGGTTGGACTTTTGCATAACATTGATATCCACCTCTCTGTACATAATTGCATATATGTAAAAATCCATTTGCATGATAATTTGTTAGACTTTGAAATGGAAGTGCTATTACTCAAGTGAGACAAGATATAAAACTCTGGGCAAAATTTAAAGCAGTAACTGTTGGGCTTGAAATTTTGAAGTATGTATTTGAGCCTGAAAATTGTTTTCTATGCTTGGGCAGTATACAGCTTTCCATCAATTTGAAGCACATGGAATGTTCGAGCTGGAAGGAGTGTGGAAATCATCTAGACCAGAGATTCATTTTACAGATGAGTGAGTTAAAATAAAAATTATGAAAAGTGTAAAGATGAACCTAGAGCATTTGTTTGATGATTCAATTGTTTCACATCCCTATAGCTATTAGATAGTAAGACTAAGCATACCCCTGCCCAAAGAAGCCTACTGATAAAAAGTGATAGTGCTTTGAATTAAAAGAGAAAATGTAGTTTAGGCTGCATTCATTTGTAACATGAAAATCATGTCGTCCATGGTTGAGATGTGGTGATGACTTAGACACCTGCCAAATACGATGGAGGAGGTTGGCACCCACTTCCCAGAAAGAACACTTCTCTTCTCAGGTTAAATCACTAATCATAATGCTTTCTGAAGGCAATTTTAATTGTGTTGGATGGTGTGGTTATTACATTAAGCATATGACTTTTATTAAGTGAGATTTATTTAATGATTTTTAAGAGATTTTGAGGTATGGATGGTGAATCACTCTGTTTGCATATTAAGGATTTTTAATTTTAGAAATATCAAGCTTCTAATATGATATCAGTTAAAATATTTTTAATATATATTATTTTCAGATTTATTAGTGTTAGGAAAATGATCATTAAAATTTCAGTGAATTTTAATTAATGGGACTTTCAAGAATTTGTTTTAGTATGACGTTTCAACATTGCTTCTTGTTTGTTATAATTGTGTGGGTCAGTTATAGGATGTGTAGTATTTATTACTTAATAACACTGGGAAGCTGAAAATAATGAATGAGCTACTTCATTAACAAACCTTAATATGTGTGAACCTTGAATTAATGGAGGGTGTACCCTGATAATATGATAAAGATGAAATGGAAATTTTAGTATGTTATATATATTTTACAAAAACAAGGAGCAAAAATACCCCTATAACATTATAGTCTGAGACACTACTCTGAGACATAAGAAAATCCTGAATGAACCCCAAAGATAATGATAAAAAAATCAATCAAATTGCCTACCATCAGCTTTGCTCAAATATGAACAACAAAAAAAATGAAGGGCAAGAAAAAATTTAAGCATTTTGAGTTTTCAGAATCTAAGAAATTAATTCAAATAAGTGACCAAATGGGCACATAAGATTTTAGTACTGGGTAGTGAAGTAAAAAAAGAATGACTTTGGCAATGCCTGAGTTCAAGCTGTTCAGCAGCATTTTAACTTTGGATTTACTCTTGGAATGTCTGAGTTTCAGTTTTAGGTATTTCTCTTAGGGACATTTGCAGCAATGTATATAAAATGCCTTTTGTGTAATAAGAATAAATGTATGTGTTTTCTTCCTCTACAAGCCCTGGGTGTGAGGGTAACTACTTGGTATACTTTTGCTTAAGAATTTGGGATCACACTTAGGTAAATTAAATATCAGATAAAATTTGGCTGGGGTTGTGGCTCAGTGGTAAAGTGCTGGCCTAGCATGTGTGAGGCAGTGGGCTGGATTCTCAACATCACATAGAAATAAATTAATTAATTAAATAAAGACCCATTGACAACTAAAAACTTTTAAAAAAAAAATTGAATAAAGTTGGGCATTTTCACAAAAGTGTGTTAAACAAAAATGACCTTAGGAGAACAGAGGGAAAAATGCAGACTGTTGCAAAATCCCATCAGTTAAAGCCTGGATATAGTTAGTTTATCAAGGTTAGAGACCAAAGGAAAAGCAATTGAGAATGCAGTGTTGAGGAGAAGATTTTCCCTTCTTCATTTTTGTTAAGTGAAGAAGGGAAAATAAAATGTTTCAAAGGAGAGAAAGCAATGACTTAAAAATCCTCAAGCAGGTGTTATAAGCTCAAGTGCTCACACTTGGGAATTTATGCCAGCCAGATCAACTTTATGAGTCTCTAATAAGGAGCTAATCCTGCCTAAGCTAGACAGGAGATTATATTTTAGTGGTAAAGGAGATAGGAAACTCTTGGTGACCACATTATTTTATTAGATTATGACTGTTTTTGGAGGGACATAGAACAAATTGAAGGCTCATTCCCCAAGAGATGTAGTACTTGTGGATATTCCCTTTTGATTTTTACAAATGCTTAGGTTATTTTGTTTCTGCTTGCATCTAGTGATAAAAGTGTCAAAATGTAAATACATGAACAAAATGAATGAAAAGTGAAATACAGTCTGGTGGTTTACATTTAAAGGTACCAGAAAGCAAAGCAGTAATGAAGGATCTGGACTGAATTTAGACACAGCTGGTTGTCATTTTTGTGATATTGATCTAATTATTTAAGTTTCATGCCTCCACAGGGCATGCATGTAAACCACTTAGCACAAGCATCAACAAACACCCAGCATTTAAATTTGCTCTTATCATTAGTTATTACTGACTAAATATAAGAAGAAAGGACTGGATGGTAATAATGGAGGGAGGAAAAGAGTGGGGAGAGAGGAAAAGAGAGACAGAAGCATGAAGGACTGTAGGAAGGAGGGTGGAAGGATAGAAATGGTCCATTTATTAGAGCAGAGTAACTTTGTGTTTTAATTTTGAATCTCTGAAGTCAAGTTACAGATTGCATCAATGGATGGCACATGTCCTGAGTTTTATTTTTCTTACATGCAATTCCTGTAAGGCACATCAAATGAATATTGAGAGATTTCAGATATGCATTCCTGAAACTTACAGTGAATATAGAGGTTGGTCACTGTCACATCCTGTCCATCAGCTTCTTTTTAGAGGTTTTTAAATCAAATTCACTTTTGAAGGAATGCAAGTAATTTATAATGGCCAGCTGAAATGTCAAGTAGAGACTGAAATTAAGATTTATTTCTGTACTAGTTCCAAAAACTTGAAATATGGTGTCCTTATAAAGTTGTCATGTGTGATGTTAATGCTCTTAATGGTAGATCAGGAATGGGTGAAACAGAAGTGATGCAAAGTTGCCAATTTATCCATTTTTGAAATATAACTTAGGAAATGTTAGTTTTCTCTTTTAAATATACTTTTTTTATAAATTTCAGTATTTTTTGCTTTGGTACTTTCACATTTCAGGTGGAAATTGGAACACAAATTCTTTGTATTGTTTAAAGACTAAAACCTAAGGAACAAAATCTCCTTTCTGACACAAATCTAAGAAGCACAAAAATTTTCATAATCATAAACTACATATGCTTTAAAGTTCATCCTATATAAAAAGCAATACATAAATAAAAATCTGTGGGAAAATATTTGCAACTTGTATCACATAAAAGGGGTGATTTTCTTAATGTATGATGAACTCCTACACATAACTGAGGAGAGTTCTAAGTATCTAACAGAAAATTAAACACAACATAAGACATTTAATAGAGAAAATATAAAACAATAAAGCAGCACTATCAGCTGAAACTACCGTGTCGTTTCCCATTTTTCAGATTAACAAAGATCAACATTTTTTTTTTGATAAACCATAGTACAGTGTTGGTGAGTTATAAGGGAAACTAGACTTTTTTTTTGTGTGTGTGGAGGCAAAATTGACACATTTTTAGGAAACACAGGTGTCAAAAATTAACAAAAATTTTAAAAACATGTGTTACCTTTGCCCTGGAAGTTCTTTGTTTTTCCCAAACATAGATCTACTCACACAAGGGAGAAATTAACCATTTACAAAGATACTAACTACAGAGTTATTCTAATAGTGAATGACTAGACATACCCAAATACCAATAAATAAAGTACTCATGAAATAATTACAGTACACCTACATAATGGAATATTATTATATTATTTAGTTATTAATAAGGATAAAGTGGCTCTATAGGTATAAATAAAATGTTTTTATAATGTGCCAATAAAAACAATAAAAAAGAAAAATGTTCAAGACATAATCTATAAAAATGTTAACATTTAGAAAAGTGCATATGAATTTGCTACCATTTTGCAAACATACGGCATATAAATTCTTGTGTTAAGAGGAGGTGGTCCACAAGGCTATTTTAGGTTCAGTGACTTTATAGGAAGACTTCCAGGACTTAGTGTTTAGTCATGTCACATGTCTATGATTTATTTTACATGGAAAAATCAGCAAAGGGGCAAAGCACATGGAACCAGGTTTGGAGGAAACTTGGTGAATCCTCTCTGCGTGCAGTTATGCAGGATGTCCTACCTCCTCTAGCTACAAATTGTGGTAACCACACATGAAGAGTTATCTTATTAGTAAACCTCACTAGAGACTCCATGTCCTGGCTTTCCTCTAATTACAGCACATCCTCTCAAGCCTTCTCAACTCACTCTCCCATCCTGATTTCCAGTGGTTGTTACTTCTATGGATGTTACAATAGCCATGGAGGTTCTTAAACCTCATATCAGATGTCAGGGTGCAACCTCCCTGAGAATTGTGTATCAGATGGTTATTTTTAAATTCTATTTATTTATTTTTTTTGTACCGGGGATTGAACTCAGGGGCACTCGACCACTGGGCCACATCACCAGCCCTTTTTGGTATTTTATTAGAGACAGGGTCTCACTGAGTTGCTAAGTGCCTCACCATTGCTGAGGCTGGTTTTGAACCTGAGATCCTCCTGCTTGAGTCTCCCAAGTGCTGGGATTACAGGCGTGCACCACCGTGCCCAGCTCAGATGGTTATTTGAGGCAGGGCTCACACTTCAGGGGTACTCAACCACTGAGCCACATCCCCATCCCTATTTTTGTATTTTATTTTGAGACAGGGTCTCACTGAATTGCTTAGTGCCTCACTTTTTCTGAGGCTGGTTTTGAACTTGCGATCCTCCTGCCTCAGCCTCCCGATCTGCTGGGATTACAGGTGTGCACCACCACACCCAGCTGGCCTCACACTTCTTTCCAGGGATTCTGACATAACACCAAGACTGAGCACACCTAGTAGAAATTCTAATTTTTAAGCAAATTACCTGTTATTTTAGTCACTTGTTTGAATGCTTAATCATTGAATTCAGTTGCATGAAATTATTTAGGACCGATCCTTTATACTTTAGGAAAGGTTGGTCAAATTCACTATTTGGAGTAAATTATATTAAATACTGTTTTCTAAAAATGACAGTGTACATACATAAGAAATTTCTGGTTTTTATTATCAGGGAGAAGAAAGGTTCTTGTTGATAGCTTTATTTTGGCAGGTAGGAATGAATCTATGCCAACTAATTTCTGTGTCAGTTTATATTTGAGTTTTGTTTATGATAGGAAGAAAAGAACTATAGTCTACAATAACTTCATTTGTCATAGGGGTGCTCCTACCTTTTCTAATTTGTCAGTAGTATGAAGGTAACTTTTTTTTTTTTTGAGAAGGAATTTTGCTAGTTTTATTCCAGGCTGATCTCAAACTCCTGAGCTCAAGCATTTCTCCCACCTCAGCTTTCTAAATAGTGGGGACTACAGGCATGCATCATTGTGCCCCGTGTGGAATACTGACTTTTTGTATTTAGATGGCAAACATTAACTTATGTAGTTTTATACTGAATGATGAGGGTAATGAGAGAGTTTTCAACTTTTATTCTGAAAATTTTATTGATGCACAAGACAAATGAATTGAGGTGGGCTTGCATTGTATCAGCGTAATGTCCCATAATTCCTATCTCTGTATGTTTTCTGATTCACGTTGATCACAAAAGCTATTTTGTACATGATATTTATAATGCACACCTCTAGTTTTTTATGCTTTGAAATTTTTATAGGATGCCAGGCATTGTGTTGCTGAATTGGCAGCTAAATTTTTGGGAAGGTTGCACCTCCTAGATCTGCCCCTCCCTCTGCTCCTCCTAGCTCTTCACCTTCAACTTCTATCCCTGGGCCAGTACATGTTCAGCTCTGTGGTGAATGTTCTGTGTTCCTGTTCTTATTCATACCCAGCTTCCCTTCCTCTTTTAAAATTTATTTTTATTTGTTCTTTTTAGATATACATGACATCAGAGTGTATTTTGACATATTATACATACATGGAGTATAACATATTCTAATTAGGATCCCATTCTTGTGGTTGTACATGATGTGGAGTTTCACTGGTAGTGTATTTATATATGAACATAGGAAAGTTATGTCAGATTCACTCTACTGTCTTTTCTACTTCCATCCCCCCTTCTTTCTTTTCATTCCCTTTTGTCTAATCCAATGAACTTCTGTTCTTCCCTACTCCCCTTATGTCTTAGCGTCTGCATATCAGAGAGAACGTTCAGCCTTTGGTTTTGGGGGACTGGCTTATTTCACTTAGCATGATAGAAAATCTTCAGCAAGTTTCCCTTCTTAGCTTCCAGTGTAGCTGACCCACAGTGACCTCAGATTCAGTACTAGGGGGAGGACAACTGCGCACATAGAAAGCCCCTTCCACCTTCACATTGGCAACCCTACAAGGGCGAACCCTCTCTCCTTTTCTGTATTACTCAGAGTGGTTCCACATCTTGGAGCCAACACTGATGGATATAACAACACCCATTTCCTCAACATCTAAACTCAATAATTACTCATATTTTTGCCATGCTTATTTTGCTTATTTACTTAGTTACTTTGGGGGAAGAAATGAATATGGACTATTTGAAAATAAGTTATACAAATCATGACTTTTTATGATTAAAAGCTTTAGCATATGTTTTCTAATAATGACATTATCCTGCAACCACTGTCATACTTACAAAATAATTACAAATCCCTCACATCTTCTATTCCCCAGGCTAATTATTTCCCTAATTATTCCCAATATATCTTTTATAGTTTCTTTCTACAACAAATCAAGTTTCCAGTCAAGGTTCACATATGCATTTGGTTATGCCTCTTTAGTCTCTTTTAATTTAGAACAGTCCTCTAAATTTTTAATTCCTATTCAGGCACTGGCTTTTTGATGATAGAAGCCCAGTTTCATTCCATATTCTCAATTGGCCTATTATTTCCCCATGAGGTCATTCTATCCCCCATATATTTTTAAGTATCGAAGATTAGATCTAAGGCTTTATTTAATCAGTTTAAATATTTTACACAAGAATACTTCAAAGCAAAAACTGTTTTCAGTTTGAATCATATCAGAAGTCACCTAATGTCATGTGATCCCCTAATTACTTCCTGAAAGTAGTGATCACCTGGCTTTCCTTTGGGGATTGTTTTTCCTCTTTGTAATGAGCAAAAATCTGTTTGTGGGATGAGGGTTTTACACCCTGTGACTGTCCTATCCTTCTTTTACCTATTAGTTTTTAACATCCATTGATGAGCCTTGCTGATTAAATAATTTTGTTGGGAATCACAAAGCAGTGTTTTTTTTTATTCTCTTTTTCCTCCAATATTTGTTATTTTGCATCTTGAAAAATGCTTTCTCTTATTGGGATATACATGATTACTATAAAAGTGTCTTTTGTTGTTTGAAATTATCCCAAAAGTGAGTAAAAATAATTTGTTGTCCAAAAATTTTATCTTTAATCTTCTTATTTTTCATGGATAAAATGAGATGGACTAGATGTAAAATTTGTGAATAAAATAGAAATAAAATTTTAAAGTAATGCCCAG
Source organism: Tamias sibiricus (assembly GCA_025594165.1). Taxonomy (NCBI): domain Eukaryota; kingdom Metazoa; phylum Chordata; class Mammalia; order Rodentia; family Sciuridae; genus Tamias; species Tamias sibiricus. The sequence continues at coordinate 90,303,253 of CM046666.1, read as the reverse complement.
GTACATGAATATTCAAACTATGTTTTACAGAAAGATTTATTGGGTAGTTTGGATAGTAAAAATACTATTACGTGAAATTGCAATGAGATTCTGATCTATGGTTTTCTTTGGATATCCATCATACTGAATGGATAGGCCTAGAGAGACATACTATACAGTTACTAGCTTCTTCTTGATTTATTTTCAGAGATCTTAAGATACTTTTTGAGATGGATAGGACTTAGCATATGCAAAGTGGCTATAGAATACTTATATGAGGGCTTCTTGAGTTTTGTGGAGGCTTCCTTATCAAGAGAAATACATCAACATTGCTATCAAAATCTCTGGGGAGAATCAGTTCAATGCCAGGCAATATACTTGGTTTTCTTGTTGGGAAGAAATTAGATAAAACATGATGACTTAGGATCTCATCTGAAATTTTGTCTCAATGCAATCTTAAATAAGTTAATGAAGTTTTTCTTTTCCTTGATGCAAGTTATTTTGAAAAATATTCTATATATTTATAATTTATATTATATAAAGTATTTATGTAATATGCATAATATAACATATATTTACATATTACATAGTAGATAATATACCTCTGCAAAATATTCAAAGATAAATAACTAGTTTTTAGGAATCTTTAGAGCTATGTGGTTTTTTGTTTTGTGTTTCTGCAAAATTAAACTTGAGGAAGAATTTTTAAATCAATAAAATATGTTTTAAGAAGAATTATAATTAGAAATAATTAGTTCTATAATATAATTGGAATAATTTGATACATGAAATTATGTGGCTGCATTTATCCTAAACTTTCTTATCTACAAGTCCAGATGTTTTAAAAATTGAGGTACTACACTGAAACAAATATAGAAATTATGGTAGAAAAATAAAGAATACAGAAGAATGGGGTCAAAAAGGAGATAGACTTATCAGAACTAATCCCTAGAAGTCAAAAACATGGCTGCCTTAGTCCATTCCTGCTATTATTAAAAAAAAATAGCCAATGCAAAGTAATTTTTAAAAACAGAAATTTATTCCTCATTGTTCTGGAAGTTAGCATTTCCAAGATAAAGGCATCAGCAAATTTGATGTCTGTTGAAGGCTCCTCCCTATTTCCCAAACGGTAACTTGTTGCATGCTCACATGGCAGAAGGGAAGAATTCTGTATCCTCACATGGTAGAAAAGATGTGAGGGGCAGGTAACTTTATGATAACTCTTTGATAAGGGCATTAATCCACTCTTCTCTTCTTCAAGGTGGAGCCCTCATGGCCTAATTAGCTCTTTAAGGCCCAGCCTCTTCATACCATTCCTTTGGATTTTAGATTCCAATATACAAATTTTGGAAAGACACATACATTCAAACCATAGGATTCTCCTGATGTAAATAAACATCACAGTTGGTCATCTCTTCTCATCACAGATTGTAAAATGCCTAATTGTGATATATTAGAGCTTCTAAATAGCATCATTTGTAGTTAGAGGTCTCAAATTCTTCCATAATCCTTAAGATTAAGAAACTGGAAGATAAAAGAATAAGGTAAAAATGGATCCCCAAAAGACTCTAGTGAAAGTTACAAGACAAATTACCCTATAGTCAGATCTTATCTACTTACACTAGGGCATGACCATTCCCTTGCTCAACATATATAGAAGATATTTTATTCAGAATTGGGGCTCAAAGATAAAAAATTAATATCAGAAGAAAGAATCAGGAAAAAAAAAAAAAAAAAAAAGCAGAACAGAAAATTACGCACTGGTACTCCCCAAATTTAGAGAAATCAAAACGAGTATGTTTGGGTTGTTAAGGACACACAAAAGTAATACAAGTTACATAACAAAAACAGAACATTATATATGTAACCAAACAACATTCCTAAAAATGAAAAATAAAGTCAGAGAAATTAGAATTTAACAGATGGGTTAAATAGCAGAATGATGCAAAGAAAAATAGTGAGTTCGAACATATATTTAAAGTAATAATTCAAGATTAGCAGAGAAAAATGTGATGCAGATGGAAAATGTAAAAAAGTATTTAAGAGGTACAGAAGAAAAAATTCTAAGATATGTCTTAGAAAGTAAAAAAAACTTAGAAAGTAGAAAACTAGAAAGTAGAAAATAAAGAAACAGGAGGATAAAATTTTTAATAGCAAGTCTCAAAATTTTCTAGAACTCAAGAAAAATATGAATACTCTCATGCAAACTGCCAACCCAGAATATCTGATTACTTCGTTTGTCTGCTTATTACCTGTACATAAGAAATATATATTTGACCTCTGTCTTTGGTTCATTGCATAGGGTTTTTGAAGCTCTTAAAATTTCATAAGTAACAGAGATGAGGGGAACATCTTTTGTTATTTGTAAAAAGCCCCTTTCAACCTTACCCAAGTTTGTGTGATTAAATGACCCTTGTATGGGGTGAGATACACCCTACATAGCTTTAAGGTAGGGCTGGTTGCCAGTTGAACCAGCCATGTGATTAGAAGTGGAAACTTTCAGCTCCAACTGGGGCCTTCAGGGAAGAGTTAGAGATGAGTTCAATCGACAATGGCCAATGATTTGATGAACTCTGCCTATATAATGGAATCTCCATAAAACTTCTAAACAGGATTCAGAAAGCTTTGAGTTGATGAACTCAATCATATTCCAATTCTATGGGAATGGAAACTCCTGCAGTTAGGACCCTTTCAGACCTCACCCTAAGTACCTCTTTCTGGCTATTCATTTCTATCTTTTATAAAAGCCTTTATAATAGACTGACAATAGCAAGTAAAATGTTCTTCTGAATTCCATGAGCCAGTATAATAAATTATCAAACCTGAGAAGGGGGTTGTGGGAACCCCTGATATTATCCAAATTAACAAAATTCTGTGGGAAAGCTGTGGACCAACTACTTGTGATTGGCATCTGAACTGGAGGCAGTTTTGTGGGACTGAGCCCTCAACCTGTGGAGATCACACTAACTCTGGGTAGTGACAGAATTGAACCAAATTGTAGAACACTCAGTTGATATCTGTAAAAAAGTGAAGCATTACTTGATGTGGAAAACCTATACATTTGTTGACTGAAGTACATCCCAAGAACAGAAACAGGTTTTCTACACAGTATTACTCAAAAATAAGATTAAAATTGCTTAGACAGGTAGGATACCTACTCTGTCTTCATTTGACCTTCATTTCTTGTCATTCTCAGCCATCTTACATTTCTCATCTTATAGTTAATCCACAAGCATTTTCTTTCTCACCTCCTTCCCATTATTCATGGTATCTGCATTGACTAGAATTCCCTCTTCCTATTATCTCACATCGTGTTCCATCTCTTTCATCTGACAGACCAGGCTTTGCATACTCTTCCTTAAATACTAATTTCAGAGATCATTTCTTGCAGACTACCTATTCCTATATTCCCCAAGGTAGAGTAAATATTCCACTTCCCTGTTTGCCTTAGCTCTTGCCAATTTATGGTTGGAAGGGAAAATGAGATGAGCCAGTGAGATAAGGAAAAATGTCCATGTTCTGAGACCTTTTGAGGGGATGACTTAGATGGACTGTGGAGAATGTCACTGGAGTGTAGGAGACCAAAGAACTACTAAGACATTAAATAAATTATGGGCATAGGACATTAATATTCCCTAGAATTATAGCAGGGGGAATAGGTCTCTGAGTCAGTGTCTATGTCCTTGATAAGGTGAAATAGCAATCAATCAAGTAGACACTCTGAAGAGGGTGGAATCTGTAGATGGAAGCCTCATTTTTTTTTTAATAGATGGGAAAAGGCAATGGTGTGAGCATGATTTTCAAAGTAGAGAGACAATTGTGTTTCCCTCCTACCAAAGCCTATATGTGGTGCTTGTGCTGTAGCAAAATGCAGGGTCCTTCTTTAACATCAATTGTAAATGAGGTGGTTTCAGGAGGGGAAATTATGTGTAAGTCAAAGTAATAAAGTGCAGGAGATTTCTGTGGAAAAGGTGAAAGCAGCAAACAAGTTTGTTAATCAGGTGACAAAAATCAAATTATAAGTCTCTATGCCTTTGAAAGGCATACTAGATAGTATGTTCAAATGTCTCCCAAATTATTGGGCTAAAAGGGGTTTGGTAACAGTCAAGAGACTCATTGGAAACAGAATTTGTGAGACCTGAAGAAAAACTTCTGACAATTTTTACTTCAGATACATCATGTGAATTTCCTGATTCTAGGATCACATTCTCACTATTTGTGAAATTGTAAGTCAGGCTAAACCATTGGACCTCAGGCCAGTCCTTCCTTTTAGAGGATCTTAAAACAGACTTATTCTTTCCAAAAAGTAGTTTAGCATTTGGACCATTTTTCATTCTGTATCTGGCAGAGAGATGGGGATAGACAAGACACTTATATCAGGTAACTTGGAAGGAAGACATCCATAATATTCAGATGGGATCAGTTCCAGTGGCGGGTGTCAGTGAACCTGCCAGCCTGCTGAGTCTGAAGTAATTGTTGCTTGCCTAAGGCTTTCCTGGTTCTTTGGGTGATGGATATTGACAGGTTAGAAGAGGCTTGTAAAGAATTTCCTTTGTGATTTATAGAGATCCCACATGGAGCTTATGTGTTTCTCTGTGTTTCATGGAGGTGATGTATTTCCACTTTAGAGCCTGCTTACCTTGTGTTCACAATTGTGTCACTTTCTCCCCAAAGATCAATGCATCCAAGGCAATGAGAGAAGACTGATGCTTTGCTCTGAGTAGGCTGCTCATAAACGATCCCTCAAAATCAAAGCAGAACATAAATGAGTGCTTCCAGTAGCCCATGGATGAGCAATGTCTCTGCAGATTTGGTTTCCCCCAAATCTGCTTTAACTCATGCCAGAGGAGACCAGAACTGGGAACCAATTCAGAGAACTCTTCTATGACAAACCATATTTCCCTGTTTTAATTATCAACATTATTTGTGTAAAACACAGGATACCTTTTTCTCTGAACATTGAGCAGAAAACTCCATTAGTTCTCAATGAATATTTTAGTGAAACCCAGACAATAAAATGTGATATACTAAAATGATAGACTAAAAATCCTCATACTAGATGTATAATTTATTGTCTTTTCCTGAGTCATATTGAGCTTTTTTTAGAATTAGAAGAAGCAAAGTGTAAGAAACAGGAGAAAAGTAAAATTAATAGTGCATCCCGGACCTAGTTACTAGGATGAATAGCTTTTAAAAACTCTCAACAGTGAATGATAGAACATTGACCAAATAAGACAAGGTTATATAAATATTTCATCTCCTTTAGAATATTCTCATGGAAACTATTAAACTATTATTTCAACAAAAGTTATTTAATTTTTTTCCCCATACTAGGATTGCAAAGATAAATAAGATACAATCTAGGTTCAAAAGGAGTTCAGTGTGCTTGGACATGCAAATATGCCTGTCATCTGCTTCACTATGTTTGGAGAGCAAACATGGTTACATGCCTATAATTTTTGCAATTAATTATGCAAGTCCACATGTACTTTTATTCTTTTTGATTTTTTTCAAACATCCTGAAGTTTATGTAGGACAAAAGGGTATGTCTGAGTTATGAAGTCTGATTACTTTTCCTTGTTGCTAAAACATTATGTCATGGGTTAAAATTTTTCCTTCAGAGGATGATGAATATTTGTCCATTCTTAGGTATCATATCCATAACCCAGTTGTGCCAGGGCAGTGGTGTAGGTTACAGACAAGCTGAAGAAAAACAAAAGCCCAAAGAAAGCATTAATTGGAGAATGCTTACAAGAGATCTGTGATTGCCCCAAGAGGAGTTCAGTGTGATAAACTACAAATAGCAACCCTCAAGGTTTACCAAGCAGCACCTCCTCACCTCCTCACCTTCATGACATTTTGTCCAGTGGTGGCTGACTGGACTAGTGACATGTATGCTTTCCACCTTGTCCTCAGTTCTATGCCAGTCACCATTGAGAGAGGGATTTTATGAGTTAGGCTGCAGAAGCAGTGACATCATCAGTATTATCTTGCTGAGTCTTCTTGTCTGACCAGCATCCTAAGGAGCAAATGTCCTGGCGTATTTACAAGAAAGAGGCTTTCTACAGATAGAACTAGATAGCCCTAGTTCATTGAGCACAGAGAGAGCCAGTATCCTTCAAGATAATGTGTGTCTTGACTTTCTGGCCTAGGGTTGCTCTCATTGTTTCCTTAACTTGGCTAAATTGTGGAAAAGAGAGAGGGGGCATTAGGATACTGTGTCTGACTGTCCCTGTTTTCTTTAGGCATGATAAACCTGGTGATGTGTGGTGAAGGCTTCAGCAATGTTCTTATGGTTGGAATTCAAGATGAGATCATTTCGTTCATCCTCAAGCTTTTCCACTATTTCCCAACCGAATGGACACTGGATGTGCTTTTGGAACTGTACTTCTTGTGGGAATTGCTTGGCTATTTTGCTGAGTCCTAATCATTATCCTAGACTCTTTTTTTCCATTATGGTTGTCCCATGAAGAATTTAAATGCTAACTGGCAGCAGAAATTGGTCAGGTTCATTTTATCCAATTAAAATTTTCATAAGTGTGAATTTTCTAGAGAAATAACTGAAGTCTTAGGTACTTCCCTCTCAAAAAGTCTCTTTGTTTCTTGTACAGATTTTCTTACCCACTACCCAATGAGCTCTCATGATTATGAAATCATGCCAAAGTTACAGAGAAGGACAGCAGTAAATAATAATGGTTTTTTACAATTGCCTTATTTTTGTCCTAAAGTAAAATGATACTGTAATAATAACATTTTTTTCGAAGTGACTTTCTTTCTCTACTTGAAGAGCTACAAGTAACTGATCTATTATTTCTTATGTCATTTTTATTTAGCACTGGGTAGCATGGATAATTTTTTGAGATGTTAATTTGCATTTTGTTCTCACTCCTTTATGTTGTTATTCTCACATCTCAAGAAGGTATCCTGGCTCTTTTCTGGTTTTAGCTCCCTATTGACTTTGACTTGGCTAATTAATAGGAATGCATTTAGTTGATCTAGATAGAGGAAAGTGTAGAAGTAGGTATTATATTTTAGGGTTAAACTTGAATAAAAATGAAATATCTGAAAAATTACTAAGATTAACATAAGGACAATATTCTTATAATTTTGGATAATGATAAGTGATAGAAAGCAAAATTGATGGGTCTCTAGGGTTGATAATCTACCCAATGTAGACAACTAGACCCCACTTACATTCAGTTTGTTAGCCAGGGAATTTCTCTCCAAGTTGGAGACATGGGAGTTTACTTATTCCAGAATAGCAAGTGTGGGCCTGAATTCAGCTTCAAAACCCTTCAGGAGAAATCAGACTTAGACAAAGGGTATGGTGGCAGAGATGAGCATAGCCTAAGGTCTACAGAACACTTCCACAAATGACCTGGACTTAAAAGTTTCCAAGAGCTGGAGCAATCAGACAGACAAAAGAAATTAAAGGGATTCTCATAAGAAAAGAAGAAATCAAACTATCACTATTTGCCAAGGACATGATGCTATATTTAGAATATCCAAAAATTCCACCAGAAAACTTCTAGAACTAATCAATGAATTTGGCAAATTAGCAGGATATAAAATCAATAATCATAAATCAAATGCATTTCTATACATAATTGATAAATCCCACTGAAAAAGAAATTAGGAAAACTACCCATTTAAAATAGACTCAAAAAATACAAAATACTTGGGAATCAATCTAACAAAAGAGGTGAAAGGCCTCTATGCAATTCCTATTAAAATCACAATGCCAATCTTCACAGAACTATAAAACACAATCATGAAATTTATTTGGAAAAATAATAGACCCAGAATAGCCAAAGCAATCCTTAGCAAAAAAAGTGAAGCAGGAGGCATCAAAATACCAGAACTGAAACTATACTACAGAGCAATAGTAACAAAAACAGCATGGTATTGGCACCAAAATAGACAACTAGTAGACCAATGGTACAGAATAGAAGAGACAGAGACCAACCCACATAAATACAGTTGTCTCATACTAGAAAAAGATGCCAAAAACATATATTGGAGAAAGGATAGGCTCTTCAACAAACGGTGCTGGGAAAATGGAAATCCATATGTAGCAAAATGAAACTAAACTTTCATCTCTTACCATTCACAAAACTCAACTGAAAGTGGATCAAGGACCTAGGAATTAGACCAGAGACCCTGTACCTAATAGAAGAAAAAGTAGGCCCAAATCTTCATCATGTCTGATTAGGCCTCAACTTCCTTAAAAAGACTACTAAAATGCAAGAAATAAAATCAAGAATCAATGAAAGGGATAGATTCAAACTAACAAGCTTTTTCTCAGTAAAAGATACAATCATTGAGGTGAAGAGAGAGCATATAGTATGGGAGCAAATTTTTACCACATGCACATCAGATAGAGCGCTAATCTCCCAGATCTATAAAGAACTCAAAAGAACTTAATAAATACCGGGAAAAAAAAAATCAAACAACGTAATCAATTAATGGGCTTGGCACCAAAATAAACATGTAGACCAATGATACAGAATAGAAGACACAGAGACCAATCCACATAACTACAGTTATCTCATACTAGAAAAAGGCCAAAGACATACATCACCTCAATGATTGTTTCTTTTGCTGAGAAGAAGATTTTTAGTTTGAATCCATCCTTTTTATTGATTCTTGATTTTATTTCTTGCACTTTAGGATCTTGTTAAGGAAGTTGAGGGCTAAGGAACTAAACAGACACTTCTCAGAAGAAGATATACAAGTGATCAACAAATATATGAAAAAAAGTGTTCAGCGTCTTTCATATCCCACTCCTCAGTCTATACCCAAAGGACTTAAAATCAGCATACTGTAGTGACATAGCCACACCAATGTTTACAGCAGCTGAATTTACAATAGCTAAACTGTGGAACCAACCTAGATACTCATCAATAGATGAATGTGGAATATATACACAGTTGAATGTTACTCAGCATTAAAAGAGAATAAAATTATGGCATTAGCAGGTAAATGGATGGAGTTGGAGACTAATGCTAAGAATTAAGCCAATCACAAAAAACTAAAGGCTGAATGTTTTCTCTGACTAATGAATGCTGATCTATGATTGGGTGGGGGGGATGAAAGAATGGAGGCACTTTGGATTGGGAAAAGGGGAGGGTAGGGAAAAGTTATGGGAGTAGGAAAGATGTTGCAAAGAGATGGACATTATACCTTAGGTACATGTATGATTGCACAAATGGTGCATATTTACACCACATAGAACCAGAGAATTTCTGAAATATTGAACTCCATTTGTGTGTGATCAATTGAAATGCATTCTGCTGTCATGTACAACTAAGTAGAACAAATAAAAAATAATAAAAAAAAGTTAAAAAAAGTTTCCAAGACTTTCATTTACAATCCTGAGAAAACCCCAATGATTGAGAATGAAAGTCCAACTACTCTGCCTAAAGGTGGACTTAAACTAAGTTAAGTATCATTAAAAATAAATTAATGGGATTTTTTTTTTTGCATCCAGGTATTGTGCTATTAAAATCATATTTGTTACTGACTGAAGATAAAGTTTTGCTAGGGGACTTTATAGAGAAGATGACAATTGAGCTAAATCTTGATGGATGAGTAAAATTTCATTAAGTAGCAAAGAGGGTTTCTAAGGAGAGGAGTTATTCTAAGAAAAGGTACAGAGACATAATATCTTGAAAAATCTTAAGAAATAAGAATTGATCCAGTGTAGCCGATAGTTTTTAAAGTTAGAAGGTATTGTTTTTGCAAAGACATTAGGTGAGGACACAAGATAGTAGTTGAAATATCCTTGTGTGGTACTTAGGATGCCTTTGTCTAAAGACAATTGGCATTTTAAGTAGGTGAGTCATAAGCTTCATTTATGTATTAATTATTTATTTATTCATACATTCACCTAAAATTTATTGAGCGCCTCCTTTGTGCTATGCACTATTCTGGGTTCATGAACTGTGATAGTAAATCACGGTAGCAATGATTCTTGGCAACAACCTACAAAAGAAGGAAAGGCTATGTAAACATACTCAAACAGACTATATAATATTAGATAGTGATAAGTGCAAAGGCCATTTAAAGTGGGGTGCAGATTTAATGAGGGATGTTTTATTAGAGAGGAGAGCTAAGAAAAGTATCTCTTGGTACTCATACCTCATTTATCTCAATGAGGGAGAAAACTACAGGGATAGATGATGTAAAAGCAATTGATGCAGAGGGGCAGCAAGTGCACAGATCTTGAGGTAAGAGTGTGCTTGGTGTTGTCCAACATGGTTAGCAGGTAAATCTGAGGGATGATGTCAGCGAGGAATCCAAGAGATAAATATTGTAGTACTTGCAGACCATGGAAAGATTCTGAGTTCTGTTTCAAGCATACTGGGAATTATTATAAGGCTTTGAGTAAGGCTGTCCCCTTCTAAGGTTTATGCCTTCAAAGGGTAACCCTTGTTCTGTGTACTTACTATGGAAAGAGCAAGAGTTGAAGTGGGGACACAGATTAGGATGTGACAGCAGAGGCCCAAGTCAAAATAGAGGTAGTAGTGCAGGAAGTGGCAATAGAGATAAGGTCCAGAAGCATTTTGGGGCCAGAAGGCAAAGAGCATTTTTATTAAAACTGCCAAGTGGAGTTCATTCTATAGTCTATCTCTGTAGGCAGGAGGGGTCCAACTGACCCAAGAGAAGAGTAAATTAAACTGCTGCTTCTGGTTCTTCACCATTCATATTTTCACCCAATATTCATCCCTGTAACCTGAGGAATTGATCATCTTATGCCTGGAGATGTGGAAATTATGACATTGACTGCTGGAACATGCAAGTTTCTGTTGTTAAAAAAGAAAACTGAATCAAAATCACATTTGTCTCAGTGGCTTCATTGGACAGAGGTATTTTCAATATTCAGATGCAGCAAATGCATAACATCTTGTCCCCTGGATTGTCCCATTGTAGGGCTACTGTACTGTGGTAACCCTCTCAAGTCTTATCATAAATAACTGCATTAATCTCCAGGATATACAAGGAACTCAAAAAACTTAACATCAAAAACCAAATAACCCAATCAATAAATGGGCAAAGGAACTGAACAGGCATTTCACTGAACAAGAAATATAAGAGGTCAACAAATAAATGAAAAAATTTTTCAACATCTCTAGCAATTAAAGAAATAAATTAAAACTATACTGAGATTCCATCTCACTCCAGTCAGAATGGCAATTATCAAGAATACAAGTAACTATAAATGTTGGTAAGGATGTGGGGGAAAAGGTACACTCATACATTGCTGTTGAGACTGCAAATTGATGCAACCACTTTGGAAAGCAGTGTGGAGATTCCTCAGAAAACTTGGAATGGAACCACCATTTGACCCAGTTATCCCACTCCTCCTTATGTACCCAAAGGACTTAAACTCAGTGTACAACAGTGGCACAGCCACATCAATGTTTATAGCAGCTCAATTCACAATAACAAAGCTATGGAACCACTCTAGATGCCCTTCAACAGATCAATGGATAAAGAAAATATGTGTGTGTGTGTGTGTGTGTGTGTGTGTGTGTGTGTGTGTGTGTATCAGCCATAAAGAAGAATAAAATTTGGCATTTGCTGGTAAATGGATGGAGCTGGAGAATATCACAGTAAGTGAAATAAGGCAGTCCCCAAAAACCAAAGGCCAAATGTTCTCTTTGATAGGTGAATGCTAAAACACAATAAGGGGTAGGGGGAAGAACAGAAGTTCATAGGATTAGACAAAGGAGAATGAAGGGAAGGGAGGGGGGTGAGATTACAAAAGACAGTAGAATTAATCAGACATAATTTTCCTATGCTCATATATGAATACACTACCAGTATAACTCCACATCATGTACAACCACAAGAATGGGATTCTAATTAGAATAAGTTATGCTTACATATGTGTAATATGTCAAAACACACTCTACTGTTATGTATATCTAAAAAGAACAAATAAAAATATAGAAAAGAAAGCAACACATTTGTAATGGCCAGATTTTTCCTGATCTTATTATTCCACTTTCCTGATCCTCTGGCTTTCTCTTGCACTTTTCAACTCCAAAGCCAGTTGTCGTTGATTAGCAAACTCTGAACAAGAAACAGAGGTCAGAGGGATTCTAGGAAACAGTCCTCGGTTACTCCTTTTGTGATGTAGAGAAGAGCTGAAAAGAGGATGCAAAGGATGCTGAGTTGACAATAGACAATAAATCACAAAAATTTTTCCTGTGTCTAATAGGTATGTGAATATTGTATTTTGTGCTGTGTTTCTTGAATTATCTTGCCCATTTCCCCTTTGGTTTCTAAGTCTTATTTGTAAAACATGTTTAAATGTCACAAAGATGATCCTTTTATCAGTGATAAATTTTACAATAGCTTTCACTACTCTGAGATTTGCCTTTTTTTCTCATAGTGTTTTTTTTTTTTTTAATGAAAAGAAGTTCTTAATTTTATTGTAAGGCATTTTACCAATTCTTTTCATTATTGTTAGTGTTCAGCATGTCCTGCTTAACAAATCTTTATCTTTTGTCCAATTTTTTATTTTCAACTTCTGAGAATTTTATTTTAGGTATGTCTTTTATGAGTAGTATTTTCTTATTCTATTTTCCTCCTCCATCTCAATTAGCTTAGTGTTATTGTGCTACTTTACAACTCTTATTGTGGTTGCTCTACTACAAAAACCTCTTTGATTTATCAATGCCTAATATAAAAAGTGCCATCACCCCTTCCTTGAGTATACGAAAGTTCTAGATTATTTTAACATCATTTATCCCTCTTAAATAAATGCCATGTACAGTAATTCTCTATGCATTTTAAATCCCACAAACTTTGACAATTACTATTTTATCCCATAAACATTGCTAGTATTTACCCCCATGTTAATTACGCTTTCCCTTGTTTTTCACTTCCATTTCTATTTCTCTATTTCAATTAATCTTATTTTTATTTTCCTAAAAATGGGCTCTATTTTTCTTTTAATAGATAATGAATTGTAAGGATTTTTTTGTCTATGTCATTTTTTGGTTTTAACTTTTGAAAGCTATTTTTCTTAATATAGAATTAAGTTTTGCATTTATTTCCTTTTAGCACCTTGAATTTAGCATTTCATTATGTTCTAACTTCCACTGTTTTCATGGAAAAGTCAGCTCTTAGTTGAATATCTATTGTAGGTAATATGTCTTTTATTTTCCCCTGTGGCTGTTTTTAAAATTTTATTTTTTACTTTTCAGTCATCTCACTATTGTATGCCTAAAAATGTGTGTGTTTATGTGTGTATATTTCTTGGTGTTCATTGTGCATATTAAAATCATTGACTAAATTCTAGTGTTTTGTCCACCTAGCACTGTAAGTCTGCTGAAATCTCAACTAAGATTCAACTGAAGTTTCTGCTAAGCTCCTCAGTCTCTCACCTGCTTCTTCTGGGCTGGGTGGTATCTCTTGGAGAAAAGTAGCACTGGCATTTACCTCACTGAATTTGCTTTATTCCAATTTTCCTAAAGTTCTTCATTGTTTTATCTTTCCAGAAGGAATAAACAATATAATCAATATAGTCTATGAAGTCACAGAATGGTATTTTGAAATAAATTATATTAACTTTTTTTTAGAAAGAAGAACATAAATAGATCATAAGCTATTTTTCTTTAAAACTTCCATAGATGCATAGTATGATATAATGCATATATTTCAAAATATAGCTTTAAATGTGTAGATGATGGCTGAAAAATTATTCCTCAATGTTAATAATTATCTACTTTTGAATTTCTTTCTGCTTTATTTATAAGTAAGGATATGCATACAACAAACTTTTTGGTGAATCCTAGGGATAATTTTTCAACGTGATTATGTTTTTCCTAGTGGCTTACAGAAATGCCATCTGCTCTGTTATGGTTCAGATCTAGACTATCCCCCCAAAGCTCATGTGTTGAAGTATGATCCCTAGTGCCCCAAGGTTGAAAGATGGAGCTTTTATGCAATGATTGGATCATAAGGGCTCTGGCCCCAGCTCTGGATTAGTCCATACAGCTACATGGACTACAGAGAGGTGGGACCTGGTTGGAGGAAACTGATCACTGGGGACATGCCCTAGAAGGATATATCTTATCCCAGATCCCCTTTTCTCGCTCATTCTGTTTCCAGGTTGCCATGAGATGAGCAACTTTCCTCTGACACATCCTTCTGCCAGGATGTTCTGCCTCACCTCAGGCCCAGAGCAATGGAGTTGTCCAACCATGGACTGAGACCTCTAAAGCTATGAGTCAAATAAAGTAAGTTGCACTGGTCAGGTATTTTGGTCACAGTGACACAAAGCTAACTAACACTTGCTCTCACTTTGGAATTTAACTCAGATCTTCAATTAAACTAAAATTGGTATATTTAAAGTAAATTGTGAGAATTTTGGAAATATATTGCTGAATTAATAGTTTAGTATATCTTTAGAAGTTCATTTCTCACATGTAATTTCCATTTAGAAATTGAATAACCTTGTTTTATATATTTTTTTGCTTAAAAACTATTAAAAGTTATATTTCTAAATAAATCAGTAGAGGACTTCAGTAACTCTGCCTCCAATGCAGTATAATTGTACAGACCTGTATCATTTTGTGCTTCTTCTGTTTCTGTATCTACTTTTCAGACAGTTTCACTTCCACTGTATTTTGCCGACAAATTAGAGAAAAATCACTTAGGATAAAATAGAAAATAAAATGTAATCTGAGGACTAATGGTATATATCTTTGCATTCATTTGGCCTACACCAAACACTGTACCTGGCTGAACTTGATATTGTGAGGAAAAACTCTGCTTTTGACATTTATTCCTACTGGAGAGTCACTTCATATAAGTCCAAAAATATTAAGTGCTTAATATTTTCTAAACTTGTTTTCCCTTCAAAGTAAGTAAAACATTTGGCAGATTTATTGAACTGTTGATACAGCATGATGCCTCAGGGAAGCTATAATCTTTTCACTAAAATGCTTAAAAATAATGACAGTTCACATCCTTAGTCAGGGCTGAGAATGCATATGAGGTGAGAATGATGAAAAATAACCACCAGAGTGTGCAGAATAAAGTTCTTTAAGAAACTGAGAAGTCAAAATTAGCCAACTGCAGGGATAAAACATTGACCTCTAACTGTTAACTTTTTGGTTAAAACTATTTCTCCTACTGTTCTTTTCTCTATTTTTGAAAGCAAAAGGAGCTAAATATTTTAAAGTTTCATTTTTCATACTTAAATTCCCTGTAAAAAGTTGTAAATAGACCTATCAAGTGTTTGTTATTAATATTTGTTTAATAGTTTTGAAGTCTCCATATTCTTCATTTTAGGTTTCATAATTATTTTTCATATACGACATTGTGGTTTGTTTAAAGAGCTAGTATCTGATTCCTGAGTTACTATGTTTCCAATGGATTGGTCATAAATCAACTGTTTGGAGTTCAGGACTGGTTTCAGTTAGAGTTAAGTTCTCCTATGTATTTTGCATGTATTTAGTATTGGAATTTTCTAGTTTAGAAGTCAGCTTTTTTTCCTTTAGAAAATTTACTATTTAAGGTCATAAATTATGTTCTTTTTCAAATTTATTAAGGATGCTATATGTAGCATTCAGTTGGTATTTAATAAATAATGAATAAATTCACTAAAAAATAAGTTGTGGTTGCAGAGTTAGCTATAGTAGTCTATAACACTAAACACTGATGGCATTGAACTGTTGGTCCTGAGAGCACAGCCCTCTGTACCACCAGAAAGTGGACAACAAAAAGCTGGATGCAGTGACGCACGACTGTAATCCCAGCATTTGGGAGGCTGAGGCAGGAGGATTGTGAGTTCAAAGCCAGCCTCAGCAATGACAAGGCACTTAGCAACTCAGTGAGAGCTTGTCTCTAAATAAAATACAAAAAGGGGTTGGGGATGTGGCCTAGTGGTTGAGTGCCCCTGACTTCAATCTCTGGTACCAAAAAAAAAAAAAAAGAAAAAAGAAAAAAGCAGACAACAAAGTAATAAAGGGGATTTCCTCTCTAATTTCCTGGGGACAGTGTCAGTATAAATATTATCTTGACTCTCCCCTCCCTCCCCCCTCTTTGTTCTATTTAAAGCTCTTTCGTTCCTCGTTCCTCTCATTCCCTCTCTCTTGCCTTTATAAGTTGGTATCTTCATATCAAAGAGATCATTTGACCTTTGATTTTTTTGGGATTGGCTAACTTCATTTAGCATTAATGGCAGACTGAGTTATCCATGATTACCCTAAATATATGTATGAAGACACAATTGTTGTAAAAATACTTTATGTTAAACCAGCAACTTGAAAAATTGTGCTCTTTACATGTAATATGAAATGAACTCTGCAAACATGTATAACAAATTATAATAATAAAAATAAGTAAATAAATAAAATTAATAAAATACTTCAATCTCTATGTTAAAAAATATTATCTTGAAATATCTGATGTTAGTTTTTGAAATCACCAGCACCACTTCTATGTTCTTTTATCAGCACCTAGGCAACATACTGGTAGTTTCAATTAAAAATTACTTGATATGGCTTTTTGAGACCTTTAATTTCTGCCAAACATAAAGTGAGATTGCAAAGCATCAATTATCCAAAACTCATTCTAGATTTTGAAGTTGTGTAGTTTTAACATTTCTATAAGCTACTCAACAGCATTATAAAATTTATTATCAGTTGTGTTTAAAACAAATTATGAATCCACACATGCAAATATGAGTTCAAGCTGTATGAACATCTTTAGATTACAAAATATAAGCAATAAATTACACTGTGAGATTTATTTCTTAAAAATGCAAATGAATCCATCTGGAAAATATGATAAAATCCTAGTAATTTGATAGAAGAATGAAACTTGGAAAGCAGTAGTGACTCAAAGTCTTGATGAATAATGGTTGGTACTGGATAACGAATTAAAAATAAGCTTTCAATTTTAGGGGTTGGTAAATGCATCTTATGCTTATGTATAAATTGGATATGATAAAGCCTACAGTTATAGGCCATTCTCTGTATGTGTTATCATTTAGATATGAAGTGTCCCTTAATAGCTCATTTGTGAGACAGTGCAAGAAGCTTCAGGGGTGAAATGATTGGGTTATGGGAGGTTTAACCTAATCAGTGTATTAATCCCCTAATAGTAATTAACTGGATGGTAACTATAGGTAGATAGGGTGTGGATGGAGGAGGTGGGTTCCTGGGGGACATGCCTTTGGGGTTTATATTTTGTCCCTGGTGAGCAGAGCTCTCTCTCTCTCTCTCTCTCTCTCTCTCTCTCTCTCTCTCCCTTCCTTGTTGCCATGTTCTGAGCAGCTTTCCTCCTTCACACTTTTCTACCATGGTGTTCTGATTCATGTCTGGCCCAGAGTGACACAGTTGACCAACCATGGACTGAACCTCTGAAATCATTAGTCAAAATAAACTGTTTCTTTTCTATGTTGTTCTTGTCAGATCTTTGGTCACAGTGATGAGAAAGCTTACTAAGACAGTATGATTTTAAGGGTATGGTTTCAATTTGGGTCACCTGTGCTGAGAAAGTTTGGGTGAATTGAGGGAAATATTGACTAATTGGAAAGAGATAACAGGAATAATTATGTCTCTGGAAGAAGCAACTTTGGAGGAAATGTTCGAGCAATAATATAGTTTATATTACTTAAATCAGTGAGAAATGATGGCCTTCCTTATTTCAAGGTAGGTTGTAAATAACAGGAGCAGCAGCAGCAGCAACAACAACAACAAAAATTGTTTAATTTTCTTTGAAAGTGCTATGAAATATAGAAGCAGGAGTTGTCTAGCAGAAATACTACTTGACATCTTCAGAAATGTAATAAGCAGTTTACTGGTAAAATTGTGCACTTGCCTGGGGGCATTGCAGAACTTTGTCTACTGAAATATACAAATAAAATTCAATTTAGAATAGCAATGTAAAATTCTCCTACAAGTAATGCCTTAACATATTTGTAACTTTTCACTTATCCTATGTTAAATTATCTTGATTATCAGAAATTTGTGCTATTAATTGATCAGTTTAATTGATATACTTTTTCTTGGTATGCTTTTCTCTCTAATTGACCAAGCATCATTAAAATAACTGAATACCTTTTAGAAAAAAATCATTAAAGTAGTTTCCTGTTTATATCATAATCTCTCTCCATCGCATCCAATTTTAATATTGAATCACAAGTGAAAATTTCTTTTGGGTAAAAACATCATTCAAATTCCAAGGTTATTTCTTTTCTTTTAAAATTCAGGTATGCTAAAACTCTATCATTAAGTACTCTTGAAAGAAAAATGCTTTAAAAATCAATTTCAGTCATCAAAATATTAAATTGATTAATATCAATATTTATACCTTTAATCCTAGAATATATGTACTTTCCCACATAATCTTAGATATATCGAATAAATCTATTGGTGACAGTTTACTTACACCTCTTACATAATATAATCAGATAGGTAGTAAGTAAAGTTTTCAAAGCTCTTGGAAAGTCTGTTAGCTTGCTTCAATAAGCCAAGTTTGAGGTTGTTTCTTCCTTATTGTCTATTTGGATCCACAAGTTTTAGACACCCCATCCAATCATTGTTCTTCTCACCCAAGTGAGGAACTGATGTTTTCCACTTCCCTCAGCCTGACACATTGTTAGTAGAGCTTTGTCTTTCCTATAAGTGATATGATTATTTTATGACATTTCTAAGTCAGTGAAATCCTTTATGTCCTCAATAAGTTTACAGAGCAAAATTTACATCAAGATTAATGTTTCTTTTTATATCTCAGTTTTTTAAAAAAATTTTTTATCCTGTGGTACAATCTTATTCAAACAAGAAGGGTTAATAGATTAGCAAAAAGAGGTTGACATTTTGTGGAGTGCAACATGGTACTCATAACTATGATAAAATAAAAGTGTTTCATCTAGTTCTATATATAATATAGGCCTGTAAGTGCAATTGCTTTTATTTTATCATGCTTATGAATTATCATGTTACACTCCACAAAATATCAACCTTTCTTTGATAATCCATTAACCTTTCTTGCTTGAATAATATGACTTCTTACATCAGCCACCTCAATTCTTAGACCAGAAAGTGATTCTTATATGAAGAAAGCACAGTAGATTTCTCTCCTCCATTGTTTTGTCAAAAGTCTCCAGTTTGGGTACTGAAGGCTTTTCTTACATTCTATATATACTGCAGTTATCAGACATTATCTATTTAGCATGTGTGAGAGGTGAATATTTAAAATAGTTTAATTTTTGAAATCAAAGAGGAAATACATTTATAAAGAAAATAATAGAAGTAGCTGGGAGTATAGCTCAGTTGGTAGAGTGCTTGCCTCACATGCACAAGGCCCTGAGTTTGATCCCAAGCACCGCCAAAAAAAAGGAGAAAATATTAGAAAACCTTTAAATTTTAGACTTAGTTTATCTTTCGTTCATCATTTAAGTCATAAAGAAGAAAAATCTAATTTAGTAGAAATGCATATTTGATGAAATTGTATTTAAACACAGTTAATGATTTAGTTATAAATGTCTAAAGAAGATATTATAGTTAAAAATCAACTTTAATTTTGGTTTGTTACATCACAAAATTCCAAGTTATTTAGTAAAAGAGAAATGAAGTTCATGGTTTGAAGATCTGAGAGAGCAAACTGAGAATAATTAAAATATCTAGCCTCAGAAGTGTCAAATATTTGGAGGTTATGGTATATTACAAGTCTGATTCTGCAGGTATGTGAGTATAGTTCAATATCACAGATTATGTTATCAATTATATTGTAGACCTCTTGTATTTCTTGCATTTTGAGAGCAGTGGTCAGATTTTAGGATTTTTTACTCACCTGGAAGTCACGATTCTTTGCACATAGTAGGGGATCAATTAACTGATGCATTCACAAATACTAATGTTCTGTTCTTAGGAAAATTGAGAATGTTAAGGCACATACCCAAATAAAATGTCAGTTATACAACACTCTTTTGAGCAAATGAAGTGAAGAAAAAAGCAAAACAGGAGGCAGTAAGGGAAGATTTAACGAGATATCTCCTGTCAGGCTCTGTGCTTATAGAAAACACAGCAACAACACTCAAAGAACCTGCCATGATCATACTGTTTGTCACCTACAGGAAGAGAATGAAAATATGTCCATTACAGTGATGATTTTCCAGTCTTGGAGTGTCTTAGAACTTGATTGGTTGTCTTTTCATACTTGGAAGGCAAGTTGGAAAGGATTCTGGAGGAGATTAAAAAAAAAATAGTCTAGCAACCCATCAGGATTTTCCTAGACTTGTTGAAACAGAAGAATTTTGAACTTGGATTCACATGCTGTGAATATTGGCATTCACTTCATATGACATTCTTGGTTACCTTTTTAAAAACTGCAACTCTGGGGATTAGGATTGGCTGTGTTTACAGAGAGAGGGATAACAGGACATAAAGAATTATACATAGAATTATAAAACATTCCTCCAGAGCTCATTTTAATGCTATGTATGTGATAAAATCATTTTTCTGGAACCCAACTGTGAATGTGCTTTTTCCATAATATAAGAGAAACTAACCAGGTAGGCCCCATTTATTGTCTTCCAGTGTCAAAATGAAGCAGTGAGAAGTGGCAATTATCTAGGCCATTTAAGACTGGGATATTTCTGTCACTTTTATATCTAGCTTTGTAATGCCAGTCCTTCTGAGGCTGAATTTGCAATTTTCCTCAGGCTTATAAAGTAATATATTTTTTCCCTAAAATATAGCTCTGTACTGTTATGGGATAACCTCTTAACTCTTTTTCTTCTCCAACAGGTGTCTCCACTGCTGTTTGCTCTTGGACTTTATTTGCCCAAGTCTCCTTGGTATGTAGGGGGAGGGAGATGTGTCCATGTACATGGCTCACCCAGTCTCTCCTGCAGTCCTCTTACATCTAGATGCCAACAGGGAGAACAGACTCTGATTTGTTCTTAGCCATGTGGCAAAAGTGGTGGCTGCAGCCCTGAAACCTTTCAAGAGGATCCTGCCCTTTCTGTGTTTGTTATGACTGTTTTTTAAAATATGAATTCAGAGGTTGATTATTTGGAAGTGTACAGTTTTCCTAAATGAAGACTTGTTCTGAATTCCACCCCCCCACCCCCCCCCCCCCCCGCCAGTGGCAAGGCTGACTTTTTTTTTTTTGGTATCAAGGATTGAACTCAGGGACACTTGACCACTGAGCCACATCCCCAGCCCTATTTTGTATTTTATTTAGAGACAAGGTCTCACTGAGTTGGTTAGCATCTCACCATTGCTGACACTGACTTTGAACTCATGATCTTCCTGCCTCAGCCTCCTGAGCCACTGGGATTAGTGGGGTGTACCACTGCACCCAGCTAGGGCTGACATTTTTGATGAAATGATTCCTTTGTCTCAGTTCATGTGCTGGGTAGAAAAGCAGAAAGTTTATATATTGGCTCTCTAAAAATCCAAACATGTATAATATTAACCTTTGATAATATAGACTTGAATTTTTAAGAAAACATAAACATTAACTCATTGTGCTAGTATTCTCCAGAGAAACAGAACCAATAGGATATATACACAATCTGCCTTCTGCAAGCCCTGGTAGTATAGAGGGACAATTGGGTATGCCAATATTAAAAGTCCTGGGAGCTGGAGAGCTGATGGTGGAAATTCCTGCCTGAATCTGAAGGCCTGAGACCAGGAGTTCTAAGGGCAGAAGAAAAACACATAGATGCAAATCTTCCCATCTTCCACCTTTGTGTTGCACTTGACCTCAATCAGTTGGATGATGCTTACCCACTGAGCTCACCCACATTGGGTTTTACTCTTATTTGGTAAGTTTTAGCTCCTACTAATCACTATTTATGTAACTAAGTAATCACAGCTCTTCTCTGAGGTTTGCTTCTTCAGCTGAATGCTTCTTTCAGACCTCAGAATTCATCATCAAAAACTTGGTATTATTCCATCCTGTTATTACCAATATGCTAGCCCTTTTTCTTCTTGCTTACTTACTAAAAGGTACTAACTGATCAGTGGAGTGCGTTTCTAACTCAGCGCTTTCCTAACAGCAAAGTTAGACATAGTATTTATGTTTTCCCATAGCTCACTTTCATGCTCTGAGTTCTGTTAACATTAGCGTTGTATTTTGTGTGGGGGAAACTAACTTTATGTGTCAGTTTGGTCTGAGTCACAGCCCTGGGGATATACCAAGATTTGACCTTTACTATTTCTCTCCCATCCTTTAGATGTTAGTTTTATCTTTCTAAAACTCTTATAATACAATAATTTTTCAAATTAATTATTTGAATACAGAAAACAGTAGCAGAACTTGGTTTTTGTGAAAGACTTCTTAAAAGTTTTGTTCTACTTAGCATTGAAAAACACATGTACTTAAAAAAAAAAGAACATATACCCTACACACGATATAAATACCATTCATTAAATTTTGTCATTCTTATTTTTCCTATGTCTAGATTGACAAAAACTGGAGGAAATCATTTAACCCTGTGTATAGAAATAGAAATTCATTCTGAACTTTATCACTTGTTTATTTCTCATTAACTTCTAATCCTATTTCTCTTATCAGTTCAAATATCTTCCCTACTTTTTGAGTATCTTGAATCAGCCCTATCCTGTTCAATGGTTGCTGTCTACCATGTTGGACAGTTTATGGAAGGGCAGGGACTCTTCTGGCATTTTTTGCTGCGATATTTCTGGTGTTTTTAAACACCATGGGTCTTAAAATGGAAGCTGAGCCAATGAACTTCCCTCTTTTTTGTAACAAAATATTTCTATATCCTAATTCTCTTTCTGCCTAAAGTAACTTCTATGCTCCTTGGCAGAAAAAGGAATCTAAGGCTACTCCATTGCCCTGCATTGCAATCTTTCCTTCCTTTGCAAACTCACAGCTCTTATACATTTTCAGTCTCCTTTTTCCCCATTACTTCTTTATCTGTTCACAAATATACTTAGGTCTTTCTGAAAAATTAGTGAAATGATGATGTGTATGTCTTATTCCTCTTTTCATATGGCAGATGTCCAGTGAGATACTAAAACTATTCCCGATGCATAGCCACAGTTGCCATTGCATTGGGCTCCTTTTGTACCCCTGAATATTAGATGCCACCAGGCAGCTCTTCCTCACTGGAAGTCCCTCATTTTTTACATCTGTGACCTTGCACTGCCAAGTCATTCTACTCCTTTGGTACCTCTTTGTCTATCAGTGTTTCCAGTCCTTTGTGCATCATCATAAGCATTCTCAAGCCCTCTGCCTTTCTTAAAACACTATTCTATTTTCTTTTAAAAACTTCATCCTCTGATGAGTTTAAATACCATCATTATGTGGATGACTTCAAAAACATGTGCTTAAGTATGAGCCTTATTCTTATATTTTTAATTTTATAAGACATTATTTATACTTCCTTAGTACTCCATGGACACTTCAATGCAACATTCGTAAAAACACCCTTTCAAGGAAAATAAGCAAAAAAAAAAAAAAAAAAAAGAAAGAAAGAAAGAAAGAAAGCAACTTCCCTTGCATGTGTTTCTATTTATTTCAGTAGCATCATTTAAACTATTAGACTATTCTTATTGTGAATCTCTCTATTATTTTTATTTGTACACCACACATTTTTTGCATGAATCCATGTGATCTTTGTAATCAATATGGTGTGACATATTTTTTATATTTGTACCAGGAATTGAATCCAGAGGCACTTAACCACTGAACCACATCCACACCCCTTTTTATTTCTTATTTTGAAACAGGGTCTTGCTAAGTAGCTTAGGGCCTTGTTAAATTGCAGAAGCTGGCTTTGAACTTGTGAACTTCCTGCCTCAGTTTCCTGAGCCACTGGGTTTACAAGAGTGCACCACTGCGCCTGGTCAAATATTCTTCATATTAGTATTAATTTATGTGTTTTTAAGTAGTACCATTTCCCTAAATGGAGTGATTTCACAGAGAAACTAGTTAACTTATCTAAGGTTAGCTGACTTGTTAACAGAATAAGACCTAGCAATCTGTCCTCTAATTGAATGTATCCTTCCTAGTAAAATTGCCTCATGCTGCAGAAGAAATACTACATTGAAAATTAGGAAATCTTGTAGTTTAATAATGTCTATCTCATGGTTTTAGCATGGCCCTTAACCTAAAGCCTTAATTTTAAATTAAAATACAAAATAAGAATAATAACCTTGCAGGAGAGTTACAGGGATTAAATATAATATATGTAAGTCATATGGCATATTATTTAATCTAGGAAATACCTACTGTGTCAAACACAGTTTTAGGAACTAAGACTCAGCAGTCAAAAATATAGACAAAAATCCCTGCTCACTTGAGCCCATGTTGTAGTATATAATTAATAAAATGTAGCTATTTTTATTGACATCATTGTTCAATTTCTTCCATGACTGTTATTTTTCTTCACAATTAATCTGTCACCATATCCACCTCTTCTTTCTTGCCCTCTGGCACCCATGTTTTTTTGAGCCACAGTATTACAATTTCTTCAGTTTGGCTTGGTTCCTACTATCCGTAATCACTTTCAATGTGCCAGGGTACTTCATAGACACTGCACTTTGCCTTTATAAACACTCCAGGGACTGTTTTCCAGATTTTTAGAAAGCTAAAAGTCTAGTACTATGTCTTAAATATATGTCTTCACAGCTCTGTTTTATATATACTATACCCTCAGTAAGCCTTATCAGTGATAAATGAGGACTGGACATTGTTTTTTTCTAACTCATTTCTAGAGGCTGTCTCTATACTATGGTTTAATTGTCTCATAATATGTTTTCAAGTTTTGGAAGAGATAATCCTTGGTCTTACGAGATAGGTTCCATTTTACTTAATGTCTGAACAACTGGTTAATAATGTATTAAAGTAAAAACAAGCATAAGTTCAGGTTCAGATTCTCTCTCCCCACCCCGCATGTATGTGTGTGTGTGTGTGTGTGTGTGTGTGTGTGTGTGTGTGTGTGTGATAGCACCTGCTCAAATTCCCCTCTTTCTGATGTTTATATTTGTAAAGAAAAGACAAGAATAGATAAGAAGAGTCAATTTATTTATTATTTACTTATTTCCTAATGCTCACATCTTCTCTCTTGAAATTTTCTGTTTCAAAAGTTAAGAATTATATTCTGAATTTAAAGAAAGGACAGTAACAAAGTAAATTGATAAAAGTTAAAAAAAAAAAAAACCCTCAAAACTAAAATGGATATAGCATTGGACTAGAAGCTGGACAGGGTGAGAATTCCAGCTCTGCCCTGGGCCCTCTCCCCCAAGGTCTTTACCCTCATTCCTGCTGAATTCCCTTCTGGAGGCTCATCACAGAGAAGACCTGTTTCCCCTAGATGGCCACTGAAGTTTACTCATCGAGGCAAATTTTATTTTAGTTTGTCCCACTGATGTTTCTATTAGTGAGGTTACTGTTACCAAACATTTTAAAACCTGTATTTGTTGGCTTATTTAGAAAAAGCTCAATTTCAATCATGTAATGTTGTCACTATACTCTGAGTGGTGGTTAGTCATATCCTATTCAAAACTATTGTACAGAATCTAGTACAATGAGTGGAAAATAAAATTCTACCATTCAGTAGCATTAAAAATGTAGGGTGCTATTGAAACAAATAATAGATATGCTTCTTTTAATTAAGCCATACACATTTTTTGTGTAGTAAATGCACCATATAATTACTGTAGTTTTATATTCACAGGAAAATGTGCTATATGTAATAGTTACACTTTAGTAAATATTGTATAAGATGATTAAAAGAATTAATTTCATTGCAGCCTGGGTAGCTCCATAAAAGCTAGAAACATCATTGTAAAATATACTCTGAAACAATGGAAAAGATGTTATGTCTTTCCCCCCCTGTGTTATTTAAATCTCTCTGGTTATCAGTAGAATTGTAGAAAGAGGAAATAAATTGATTTGTGATCTGAGGTCAAGACTTTTGCTAAAACTGCTGCTACAAAGGAAAGATAATGGTAAGATAGTTTTCTGTGCATATTTTGGTCTTAAAACAAGAGTGCATTTCATCATTGTGTGTAAATGATAAGACTAGCATCTCTTATTCCCACAGATACTTGTTTTATGTGCTATGGTATTTAGATATACAATAAAACCAATTCTTTTCCAATAAATATGATTATGAAAGTTCTCAGACAAGCATGAAACTACAGTATGTGAAAGCAGCAAGCACAAAACTAATGGAGTGGAATTCATGGACACTTTTCTGTATGTCTTGACTGATATTCTTATGCAGGAAGTTTGCTTCAAAGAATTTATCAGAACTATAGCCAAGAGCACATACACTTACTACGCAGCTGTGTGGTGTGATCTAAGAAATGAATTTGCATTGTAGACTGAAGTTTTTGAAAATATTCCCTCCGGTATGCAGCATCCTTATAACAACCACTTCTTGAAATAGCTGTTTGTGTGAGTAACATTGTAGTTTTATAAGACATGTTTTTTTTTTTTTTTTTAGAGGAAGAAAAGAAAAAAAAATCAGTCCAATTTTACATTTATCTGTGCAATTCTGGAAAACAAACACATTAGTCTTGATTCGCTCAGTGGTTCTTAGGTGCTATGAAAACACTCTTTTAGAGATGAGAGTGCATCCTGACCCTCTATTAGTCCCCTTTGCACCATCAGTATCTCCTCAAATTTAATTCATCAGTATAATATGAATAGAAAAACAAATGGCCCTTAAAATGTCTGTCATGTTACAGACTGGTAGCATCCATAACTGTTGCCATGTGGCAATCCAATGATTAAAATCATTACAGAACAGGTGGCATTCAGCATTACCAGAGAGACCACACATCAGTCATTCCAGAACAGGAGTCAATTAAGCTTGTCTATTAAAATGCAGAATTGTCTGCAGTCTTCAGCAACGTCTTAAGTATAATTTAAAGGCCAATTTTCTCTGGTGTTTTCAGAAATAAAAATAAATAAATAAATAGTGCTGAGGTATGAAATGTCCATTTTAATTCTGTGCACATAATTAAAATAACAAGTAACATCAGTCCAGGCATCAAGATTTGTAAGTCAACACAATGTAGAGAAACAACAGCAATCAGAGTGAATTAAATCAGAGATTAAGATCCTTTTATCCAGTTTTCTGAACTGTGAATGATATGTTTCATTGAGTTCTCTCATTCAATGGGATTTCTGATGAGATTTTTGGCCTTTTAAAATAACCTCTACCTAATATTTCTTATATTTTTTACCCTGGAGAATTTTGCATCTCTTTGTTAGCTACTTCATAAGAGTGATGGGGGCTCTGACTCTGCCATTGTCCTTTTTCTGAATACAAAGTTCCAGCTGTACCCTGGGAATAGGTGTGACACTGAGGGTGTCACATCTCAAAATTCACATTTTCAAAATCCAATCCAGCGTTCACCTCTGACCTTTTCTCATTTTCCTCTGGCATTCTTGGTGGCAGCATTTATCTTTCGTCGTTCAGGCTCAAAACATTGGGGTTAGTCTTTATTGATTGATTAAAACTTTTCTTTGGATAAAGTTTCAAATTTTTACAAAAAAGTTTTAAGAGTACCACCTTTATAGTGGTTATCCAGATCCATTGTTTACATTTTTCCTCATTATATTTTGTCTTTTCTTTTTTTGGTGTCATTTTATACTGAATAATTTTTGAAACATTTGATATTAAAATGGAGCACTCTGTCCCTATGGGACAAAATATTTCAATATTTTCTAAAACTAGAGGCATTATCTTACATTACCACATATAATTGTGTTATATACATGCAATCTAACACTTTGATGATACAATTATCAAAATGAAAATTTACATTGATAGACACTTTTCTCTACTTCATATCTGTCTTGTATCTCTAGATTTTATCTGGAATAATGTGTTTTGTTTAGTTTTTACCTCTCTTTAGTCTCCTTCAATCTGTTGTTGTTCCTAGTGTTAGAAATGCTATGAAAGGGAATACTGCTGCTTGAGTGGTCTTTAGGATGAGCAGTTACCTCTGGGTGAAGGCAGATTTTGGTTAGACCAAGAAGAAGGAAGTTGCGTTAGAGACACAGTTGAGGATTTAGGAATTTTGCTAATGATTGGCTGTTAATTCCATATGATGCTCTGGAAAGGTGTTAGGAACTGGGAAGAGATGGTAGCTTGAGACAGGCATGTGCAAACAGGGTGGAGATGAGGTTTGAAGAGAACAAGTTGAATTTCTTGTGAAGATTGACATAAACAGGAGAAAGGGTATAAAGAGATAATAATAGTGAATATTTGAGAAGGAGAAATGATACCTTTCCAGGAGCCTATAGAATCTAGAACTTCCACAAGTCTCCACCAAGGAAGATAGAGTTGAAGAAGATATGCTCCAATTACATACATCCCTGTTGATCTCTCAAGACAAAAGTAGAAATGTTAAATATATCCGCTGTTGGTCCTAGCAATTCTAGTGACAGAGTGAATTAACTTCTTTAATTTTTCTTATTAACCTTATTTTTTTCCAAGAATAGTACTGGATACTTAAAAAACAAGAAATGTTCCTATATACCAAATACATGATTCCAATAATAATAGATAGTAAAGTATCCACATCACCTTGGCAACTAAAACTAAAGCATTTTCTCAAAATATATTAGTTGATAAGCTTTACTATTTATTTTCTGCTTAAATGCAAACACCTTTACTGACTAAGAACCAAAAAGGCTACTCCAGGTAAACAAAAGAATTTAACATATTGCAAAGGAAAGGCTCAAAACTTTGTGACTTATTATTAAGGCATAATTTGTAGAAAAGTATACTCAGATTATAGAATGACAATGAATATCTTCATTTAATGACAAAACTGGTGCAGAAAAAAATTAAGAGCTAAGTTAAAACATATATTAAGTATGGCACATTAAATGTATATGATTCAATCCTTTTATCTATATTTTGGGAAATTAAGAGTTCTACTTGCCTATATATGAGGCCTGAGGTTGTGAGATTTTGCCTTATGTGGCACTAGTAGAGGGCACATAATTAGCAGGTTCAGTGGTTTGAATATAGTTGGAGTATCCCTCAAGGATTCAGGTGTTGGGAGATTGTTCCCTAGTGCAGCAGTGCTGAGAGGTGGTGGGACCTTAAGAGCTGGGCCCTAGGGGTTGTCCTTAGGTCAGTTGGAAACATGATACCTTAAGGAACTGTGGGACCAGACTTCTCTGGCTTCAGGTTTGGGGATGTGATCTTTTCCTTTACACACACTCCTTTTGTGATGCTGTCCACCATGAGATCCTGACCAAAGCCAAGCCAGAGCCAGCCCCATGTCCTGTAACCTCTAAAAGTTTGAATGAAATACATCTTTCTTGACAAAATTACCCAGATTTGGGCATTTTGTTTTAATAACAATAAAAAGCAAAACTAAAAACCAAACCCCCAAAACGACAACAATATGAGAAAAACAAAACAAAACAAAAAAAAACAATCAGACTAATACAGAGGAAGAATCGAGACCAGAGAGCAGGAAAGTTACTTTTATGTTATATACATATTTTTCCTCTATAATTTTATTACCATGTTCATATGTCATCTATTCAATAAGGAAACAAAAATAAATATAAGTTTGTTTAGCAATGCACAAACAGCTCATCTTGGTATTCAAAACTCTCCTATGCTACATATTTATATGCCACCCTTAATTTAATACTCACAGTAAATCTATAAAAGTTAGTTGTTATATCTATGTTATAGGTGAGAAAATTGTGGTTTAGATAGCTTTAGCAACTCGCTCCAGATGACTTAGCTAGGTATGCAGAAACAAGCTCTGAATCCCCTTTTGGAAGATACTGTCAGGAGCTCACTGAGCTGGGAGACAGTGCTGAGCGTCAGGCATCAGAGTAGCTCATCAAAACAACTGGTCCCAGAACAAAACCTTTAATCACTTGAATTATTGTGTTGGTATAAGCAAATGACTAAGTGAGAAGGCACTGACTCCTTTCATTCCATTCCCTCCTTTCAATGACGTCCTATTTGAGGGTCAAATGGATCAGTACATGTGTGCAGGCTCGTCTCACTGGGGCTTCATCAGTTTTATGGACCCTGGGGTTGGGGGCTGAATGAAATGGAAGTGGTTAGGAGTGGAAAACTGCTAGGTACTGAGAGCAGAGGAAAGTGGTTTCAATACTTTTACCCACGGCCCCAAATAAAAAGTGGAAACTCTAGAGCTAGGAATATGTGAAGAGCACAGCCAGCCAGAGGGGACTGAGTACTTGACTGCAGTGCCCTCAGAGACTACAGTGCACTGGCTGTGCATCAAATCTTATGTAGGGAGGGCAACTTTCCTCCAGGAGGCCTGCCAGGTGAAGCCTTTGCAATTGCCTATGGTCATATCTGAAAAATCAATATATCATTGAATATTAACCAGGAGCCAGAATCCTCATGGACATCACATCCTCTTGCATATAACACAGAAATCTCCAGCTGATTCAACAGCTTCCCTGAAGCATTATTACATCTTGCTTACCCCTCCTCTTGTGAAAACAGAGCTTTGTCATGTATTACTCAAGACAGACCCTTCTTTCTACTGGTTCTGTGGGATTTGGTCACATTGTCTTTCTAGGACCTATGACCTATTAATTATCTTCTCTCTCTTATTAACTATCTCCTTTCAAAGGAACACTAATCATCAATATTTAAACACCAGTATCTTTCATCTTAAAACAAAGACAAAACAAAAACCAAGCAGTTATCTATGCATTGTTTTCCCCAACACAATTTACTAGGTGACTAATAAAATGAATTGCTAGTCGTCTGCTAGTGGCATTGGAATCCATGGATTTTTTTTTTCCTCCTAATATTCCAGATACCTTTCAGGTTCAAAGGTAAAATGATAGGATGCCAACACACAACAAAAAGGAGAAGACTAGAAGAATAGAAGTTCAGTGGATTAGACAAAGGGGGGTGAAGGGAAATGAGGGGAGACAGGACTGGAAAGACAGTGGAATGAATCTAACTTAACATTCCTATGTATGTATATAAATGCATCACAGTGAATCTTTACATCATGTACAACCACAAGACTGGGATCCTAATTAGAAATAGATGTACACCGTGTTTGCATAAATATGTCAAAACATACTCTATTCTCATGTATATCCGAAAAGAACAAACTTTTAATTTAAAAGGGAGAACAGTAGACTGTCAGGGAAATTATAAAGAATAGAAATTCTGTGAAAAAAATTTAAATTAAATTCAAAGAGAATTTTTAGGACTTTTGTATATTTTGGTTATAAAGAATATGAACATAGTAAAATATATGATTAACATTCATTTTACAAGTATACTGGGATTTCAGTTCCAAATTTATTACCCTTTGAATTCCATTATTAGTATCTGGACTTCATGTGGTTTAGAAATCTCTCTGATTAGAAAAATCTTTAAATTTTACCTTTGAAAAGTACAAATCTGCATGAATGCCAATGACTGCCCTTCATTGTGTCTATGAATGTGTGTGTGTGTGTGTGTGTGTGTGTGTGTGTATAGCTGCTAAAGAAATGGTACTTTAAGGTATTTTTAAAGTATTTGAAAAATGATGTTGGGAAATTCTGAATCTTTAGTGTTTTCCTATTGCTCTCCACTGATTCCTCTCCTCCTAACCCACAAACAAAGCTTCTTTTTAGTTCATTTGTTCAGGGTAATAGCCCATTTTAAATGAGACTGTGGAAAGGTTAATTGCACTGAAGAGTTAGTTCCTTTTGCTGTGTTAGCTCATTAATGTGGACACCTTCCAATGACAGTTATCTGTGTTTGGGGGGGACCTGATCTTGGAAGGCCAGAGTGGGTGTTGTCTATTTGAGGTTCTACCACTAGTGATGGTAGAGGGTGACAGGGAGAGAAGCCTTTATTCCTAGGCATTGGGTAACATTATTCAGACATACATGGATGGTAAGTATTTGTTTTGGTGGAAATTTAGACAATGTTGACTTGAAAGATTCCAATTTAAACTTTCATGCATTTCAAAGGTGAATTTTTACCTCTGAGAGTAAAAACTGGAGGTGTGCTTTTGATTACAGCATTGACCTATGAAGGGTTGTTGATTTTATAGGAAACACTGGAATAAAGGAGTTCTCCATGAGCTCAGCATGGAGAGTGAGAAAGGATGACACTGCTATTTTAACCTTATTTTATTTAATTAACGCATATACTTTTGTTTATTTTTGAAATAGGATACCCAAAGGCATCCGATATTAAGTGGTTAATTGTAGACTGATGGTAGTTCAAATTGTAGTGTGCGAGTAGTGTTGGTTACCAGGTTGTTGTTTGGCTGTTTAAAAAATTATGCCATTCTACGGGAGCAAGAAACTAGGGAGAAGCGTCTTATTGATTCTTTCTGGAATTGTCAATTATTGCATAGCCTTCACCCTTCACTGACTGCTTATGCTTGAAAGTCCTTTAATCTGGGACAATTTCCTCACTTTCAGAATTTATTTGTAGAACTGAAAACCATGAGGGATTTTCTTACTTTTATATTAAAATGTAAATATCTGATAGCATTCCTTTTTCTGAAAGAATCAGAACACTAGGATTTTTTTTAAAGGAATTAAGGTAATTTGTGTAGGTCAGGGTTGGCACAGGAAGGAGAGCTGAAGGGATAAGGTAAATTTGGCTTACTACGAAGTCTTACTTAGATCAACAGTAGACATACACAAGTGAATTCTTTCATATGTACACCTGTATATCATTTATTTATTCAGTCACTTAATAATTCACCTATAATATGATAGACAGCAGATTTAACACTTATTTAAAGATGTCCTAAATGTTAGAGTGGAAATACAGGTACTTAATACATTATTTCCAGTGCATGAAGATGTATCCCAATTTAAGTATGCCTCATTTTATATTATTCTCTTTTAGTAATAGAGTTCCTTTTCAAGATTTAAATTCTGATGTTATGTAAGTAATGCTACCAGTTATCTCTTCATTTGATGATGAACATCACATATAATTGAAAGAAGGTCCCAAATTCAAGATTATCCAGACTTTCTTTATTGCAATGAAGTGTATTTATATGTGTAGAAAATATTAACTCTGTAATTTTATATAGATAAGCCCTAAACATAGCTCTTGAGGTGATCCATATTTTCTGTTAAGCTATATTAGGCTAGATACATTAAGATGCATATTTCTGAGACTACATGCCAGCAGGTTAGAGCCATGTTTAGGAAATGTAACCTCACCAGAATTTATTATGATGTTACATGGCTTTCACTGAAGTAAGAGACTGAACCCAAACCAGAAGAATGGTTCCCTGGGAGTATTATGTAGAGAGCTGACCAAACCAAATTATTTTTGCAAGAAGAAATCTTTTACAGTGAAATATTACTATTCCGTGGTTAAAATTGTGGAAATGGAAACAGGTTCATTCAAATGGAAGCAGGAGTCACCTAAATTCAAGGACTTATTCTTCAATTCTATTCTTGAAAGTTGGTGTGAAATACTCCTTCAATAGATTATTCCCCTGTTTCACCTCATAAAACCAACCCAGGCTCAGATTTATATGCTACTATGTGTACCCTGAAGACAAGATTTAATCTATTAATATTCTCTGCTTAGCTCCTGAACAACAGAATGTATTTAGCAATTCATCCCTAGGGAATGTAAATAAAAAATTAAGATGATTAACAACAACAACAACAACAAAAAAAAACCCTAAAATTGCACTCTCATATTTTTCCTAAAAATTAAAGCATCTGAGAGGTGCAGCCATATCAAACTGCTTTCTCTAGTATCCTTGTCTCAAAATCATGCTTTCGTGATTTTAAAGAATGACATTACTTTTGATAGATTCTTCAGTGGTTTCACTTGTAAGATAGTTAGCTGGTTTAAAACTGATATCCCTAGCCGGGCGCGGTGGCGCACGCCTGTAATCCCAGCACTTTGGGAGGCTGAGGCAGGAGGATCGTGAGTTCAAAGCCAGCCTCAGCAATGGTGAGGCACTTAGCAACTCAGTGAGACCCTGTCTCTAAATAAAATACAAAAAAGGGCTGGGGATGTGGCCCAGTGGTCAAGTGCCCCTGAGTTCAATCCTTGGTACCAAAAAAAAAAAAAAAACAAAAAAAACTGATATCCCTCTTCTCTCTAGCATACTAAGAAACTGCCTTATATGATAAACATAACTGTGAGGGTGGAATGTTCATCCTGTAGAGTGAAAATGTAGACAGTAAGTCACTCATTCCTGATTACATTTTCTGCTGCTCACCTGCATGAATTCACTCATATTTTTTGTTATTTTTAACAATATGTTTACAGCTTATCTTAAAATAATTTCTTCTTCAACACATGTAGGTAAAGATTCACATCTTCCCATAGACACATTAATTGAATCAGAGAGCAGTTATATTTAGCATGTCAAAATATAGCTACTAAATTATCAAAACTAGGTCTGTGTAAATAATTTGGTTACTCTTATTTCTTACTATAGATAGTTGACTGAGTATTAAGTATTTTAATTCTAAAATAAACAATCTCAGATTTTGACTATTCTTGTTTTTTTCTGAAATAATGCTTATCTACAGATGAAAAATAAGTGCTTCTTCCCCCAATTTAAACATAGTGAAAACACAGCAGTGCAGAGAGTACAATTATCACTGAGAACATTATAAGTATTTAAATAAGGATTAAGCTGAACCCAATATATCTGTGCTAATTTTTAAAGCAATACATTCTTAAATAAGTGCATTATATAAATAGTAT
Source organism: Tamias sibiricus (assembly GCA_025594165.1). Classification (NCBI taxonomy): domain Eukaryota; kingdom Metazoa; phylum Chordata; class Mammalia; order Rodentia; family Sciuridae; genus Tamias; species Tamias sibiricus. Next base: position 90,268,590 of record CM046666.1, on the reverse strand, counting down.
AAAATAAAATACAAACAAACTTAAAATCATAACATTTCTAATTTTTATGTATTTTATTTTAATATATTCTTTTAAATGGGGTAAGGATGTATGTGGGGAAAAGATAAAGTACTACTTTGAAGTTATTAGTACATCTTTATTATTGCTGAAGATAAATTTTGGATTTCTAACATATTATCATTAAAAAAACCTTTATTTCCCCCAAAGTGTTGTTTTCCATAGAGTAGAAGCTAATTTGGGTTAATTCTGCTCTGAAAGGAATCTTTTTGAGGAGATTCTTAGGACTATGTAAGCAGGTTTTCCTGGGTAGGCCTCTATTTTTCAGGGGGCTGACTTAAGCAAGGTAAGTAATCCAAATAAGAGTCTATGTTATTCATTATGTTGTTTAGTCATATAGGTTAGATGAAGCTATTTTATCAGATATTTTGCCTGTAGGATGTTTTGATTTTAATGTCATCAATAACGGATTATCTCTGAGAAGTATTGTTTATTTTTGGGAAAGGGATACTCAAAGAGTATTATAAGCTTGACCCATTCAGGAAGACAGAGCGGCCTCATCTTCCTTCATTTTGACAAGTTTAGGGATTACCCATAGGAACTTGACCTGGTTAGATAGAGAGCTACAACAACAGGGACAGTGTCCCCTTAATGGGTCATCTAAACAACTAAATAACTAAGAATTTGAGAAATTTACTCTTGACTATTATCTTTATCTCATGCTAGCTATCTTTGAAAAAAATAAATGTTGTTTCATGTTGCTTAAGACTTGTGACAAAAGGAAAGGAAATGAATCTTAACTTGGGAGAGGAGCTAGACAAGTACTATGCTAGGTCCTAGAAGAAAGAGGGATGGAACTTAGGAAGACTGCTTTCAGAGAAATAAGAAGTCTTTGGATATATTTGCAGGCCAGGCTCAGGAGTGACATGGTCTTCAAGATATCCTGTTGGGGATGCCCTGAATAAGTTCATGGTCAATAGTCTGGGGAAGAGTGACATCTGACATTTTATACTCAGACTTTGTTTTCTGCTTTGTATCATATTTTTGTTATATATTATTTCATGAAATTTGGTCAAACTTTATGACCTGTGTCAACTGAGCTTTAAGGGAATGCAAAAAGGAAAATGTGCTTGTATTTGTGGCCCATTAGGTTTGAAGATAGCTGCAGTTGCCCAGAGAAGTGGTTACTAAGTACCAAGAATCTGGAAGCAGAGGTTTAGAGCAAGAGGTATAAAGGGACAATGAGAATAGATTTGTGGAATATGTAAACTTTTCCTGAGGATTCTCAGAAATACCAAGAGAAATAAAAATAAAAGGCTACTGTTAATGATTTGTATGTGACATGTCCCCCGCAAAATCATGCTGTGACAATGTGAAAAGGTTCAGAGGAGAAATGGTTAGTTGTGAGAGCCTTAAACTAATCAGTGAATTAATTAATCCCTGATGGGATTAATTGAGTGGTAACTGGAGGCAGGTGGCATGTGGGTGGAGGAGGTGGGCATTGGGGGTGTGGCTTTTGGATATATATTTGTATCTGGCAAGGGGCGTCTCTCTCTCTCTCTCTCTCTCTCTCTCTGTTTCACTATGTGAACTGCTTCCCTCTGCCATACTCTTCCTCCATGATGTTCAGCTTCACCTTGAGCTCAAGAGGAATGGAGCTAGCCTTCTATAGACTAAGACCTCTGAAACCATGAGCCCCCAAATAAACGTTTCCTCCTCTATAGTCCTTCTGGTTGGGTCCTTTAGTTACGCCAGCAAAAAGCTGACTAAAACAGCTACCCACAGGAACATAGCATGGGGGTGTTGTCTACAGCATTGATTATTAAAGTGAATGCAGGAGAATGTATTGCCCTTAGTATTACTATTAGAAATACATATATTTAGTTGTTCTTAATTTGGGATTCCTAGGGGCTTTGTGGACAATCTATATTATAGTCAATATTTTGTGCATGCATATACATTTTCTTGGGGAAAAGATGTATAACTTTTCTAAGATTCTAATAATATTCATTAAGTTAAAATAAGATATGTATTTGATTGTGACACCTCAGCTTTATGTTTCTTTTAAACTTTTTTTTTTTTTTTTTTTTTTTGGGGAATTGAACTCAGGGGCACTCAACCACTGGGCCACATCCCCAGCCCCCCCTTTTTTTTTCGTGTTTTACTAGAAACAGGGTCTCACTGAGTTGCTAAGTGCCTTGCCATTGCTGAGGCTAGCTTTGAATTTGTGATCTTCCTGCCTCAGCCTCCCAAGTGCTGGGATTACAGGCGTGTGCCACTGCGCCCAGCTTCTTTTAAACTTAACATTACATTTTAAGTATTTCCTTCAGGTAACAGCTATTTTTAAGGGATTGATTTTAATGCCTGACTCATATTTTAAAATACAGTTCCATCATAGTTTACTTAGGTATTCCATTGTTATTAAAATGACATGTTTTCTAAATTTCACTAATAAAAATAATGCACTATGGCAAATGGAGTTCTAAAAGTGGCCCTCATCTCTGTGCCCAAATCATTGGCACCTGTGATAAGATCACTCCCAGGATTTTGTTATTTTATTTTGACCCTAAAATACTGAGATTATTCAGAAGGCCTATTTTAATCACAAGAGCCCCTTTAAGAGCAGAAAGTTTTCTTTGGCTGGTGGTAGAAGGGGAAATCAGGGAGATTCAAAGCACAGGAAAAATTCTATGCACTCTTGCCAGCTTTCAAGATGGCGTGGGCCATGTGCCAAGGATGCAGGTGGCCTCCAGAGGCCGATTGGTTCCAGGGTTAGTCAACAAGGAAAAGGACCAAGTTTTATAGTTGCAAACATTCTGCCAACAACACGATTGAGCTTTGAAATGAATTATTCGCCAGAACTCCCAGGAAGGAGTGCAGCACTAAGAACACCTTGATTTCAGCGTTGGGTAGAGAATCTAGCCATATGATGCCAGGACTCTGACTTATAGACCTGTGAGCTATTAAATAGGTGTTACAAAGATGGAAAGTTTGTGGCAGTTTGTAATGCAGCAATAATTACGCCAAATGAACTACTGTAAATGTTGTGGCATATAATTGTGTTTGAGGTTATAACTAACTTAGTGAATTAAAAATACAATTACTAGTTCTTAGTACATAAATATGTAAAGGAATTTTATCCTATTATCCACCCACTACTACCAAAAAAAAAAAAAAAAAAAAAAAAATCTTACAATAAAAACTGTTAGCAGTGTGTAAGAGGGCAAACACTATTTAGCCTTCCTCATATTAGGGAATAGAAGTCATATAAAACTTTGCTAATGAAATTGTATTTTATTGCCTCAATTTGCTTCTATTTTATTATTATTAAAAATGAAAAAAGTTAATGTTTACTAAATATTTAATATATTTGTATGAATTATCTTTTAATATCCCTTGCCATTTATTCTACTTGCATATTAGTGATTGAGTTTGATTTGTATGAGCTCTTCACATAATAAGAATAGACAATGTTGCCTATCATGTTTGGGGAAAATGGTGTTTAAGAGAGTTCCTTGAAGACATAGAAGATTAAAAATATAAGTAGTCAATTTTTTAAAATTTTCTTTTGTGCTTTCTTTCAAAAAGCTGAGAAAGTCTATTTCTACTCCTAATTTAGATACTCAAGTGTTGTTTATTAATATTTATGATGCATAAATTTAATGAAAATTAACTTATAATTTGGAGCAGGACATAAAGTAACTCCTTTGTCTAGATAATAACCTCAAGTCATCATCATCGTTCTTTTTTGGTTAGATATATTTCTTCTCTTTATTCTGATGAATATGTAGAAAAAATTATGATTTCTGGGTGGGAAGGAGCAGTCCTAGCTGTCCAAGAATTCTAGGACAATGACAATATTTTTATTTATTCTTTATCTAGAATGCCAAGTGCTTTCTTATTTTTTTTGCCTCTTTCTTTTCAACATCATTTTTAATTTCCTCCAAAAGAAATTGAGACTCAGCTTGTCAAATTCTAAAAGGTATTTTTGATTAACAATGATTAATTCTATGAATTATTATGGAAAAAACTCAAGTACCAAACTAATCTGCACATGTAGGACCATGTATACTCTTTCCATTTATTTCAGAATTATACAACCTTATGTAAAAGTAAAAGTATCAGTTTATGACTGTCTTTATGAGTAACACACATTTTTCTAAAGATTATTTGTGGTCATTCTGTAGTTTGTAATAATATTTTGACTGAGGTATTTTTCTACTATAGTTTGAACCATGTTATTGATTTAATGAAAGAAAAGTATTAGTTTCTCATTTGCATTACATAGGCAAAAAAGTCATTAATGCTAAGAGAGTTTTCACTTGATTTCCTTGGGATTTCTGGATATATATAACTATTCTTAAATGTTTTTTGAAAATAGTTGAAGTACTTCATTCTTCTGCAATCTATACTTCCTAATTCTTCTTTTGTCTTACAGATTGACATAGATTTTCAGAACAATTTAAAATGATAAAAGCAAATATCCTTTCTCTATTCCTAGTTTTAAAAAGAATGTTTTTGTTGTTTTGCCTCCAGTAGGTTGGTAGTTTAACTTAAAGTAGACTGTTTTATTATGTTATGAAAGTTCTCTTCTTAAATCATATGAATTAGGATAAGTAGAATAATTGCTTGGGATATCAGGCTTATTCAAATGGCCTCTGTGTTTCTCATCACTTTCATTTCTTTTTCTTTCTATGACATACAATAAATATATTGCTGCTTCAGAGTTTTAGAAAACTTATTTTTTGAAAAAAATATTTGCTTAATGATTTGATTTTTTTTTTGTATGTTTGTTGACTTCTTCTCTTCTTGACTTCTTCTTCTTCTTCTTCTTCTTCTTTTTTTTTTTTTTTTTTTTTTTTGTGCCGGGGATTGAAATCAGGGGCACTCAACCACTGGGCCACATCCCCAGCCCCTTTTTGTATTTTATTAGAGACAGGGTCTCACTGAGTTGCTAAGTGTCTCACCATTGCTGAGGCTGGCTTTGAACTCGCGATCCTCCTGCCTCAGCCTCCCAAGTGCTGGGATTACAGTCATGCACCACCACGCCCGGCTGTTTGTTGACTTCTTTGTGAATCAATATGTCTATGCTTTCTGAGAAAAACAAATCTCATAAAAATTCAAATTATAGGATTTCAAATAAATATAATTCCACACAAAGATAATATTTTATCTTGGGTATTTAGTCTAAGAACTTATAGTTCTGTCTCATTTTTTCAATTTAACATTCACATTTGCTTAATGTTAAAACTAAACTGTACATGTAACAAGCTGATTAGTTATATGGCAATTTTTATTATCTTCTAGATATTATGCTTTGATTATACCTTTTCCCAATAGATATTTGAGTGTTTGAAATTCCTGAATCATTGAATCTTTTGTATAAACCTTTAGTAGTTTTTCAAATTACAGGATATTTGGATCATAGAATTAGTAGTATAAAATTTTGTGGCCTAATATATGATCATTTTTAAAAATGCTTCAGAATGTTTAAAACTGATTTGTACTATCAATTTTCGGTTCACTACATTTAATAATTATATTATAATAATAACAATTCTGTATCCAAATTTGCTTTTATCTACTTAATTTAAATGTTGCTAACATGTTAGTGTCAACCACAATGTCTAATTTCTTTCTGACATTCTAATATTAGTGTTGTATACTTACATGTTATGCTATGTTGTTCATAAAACCTTCTAAATACTTCATTTTCAATTTATAATATACTTCTTATACAAATAAAATGACCCTCAATTGAACTTAATTTTGTATTACACATTATATGAAATTAGTGCTATCATTCATACTTACCTTTTCAAATGTGTTTAAGGAATTAATAGTAACAAGAATATACACACATAATACAGTCCTCAGTTTGTCAGCTGAGGGCAGGGAAACAATGATATTCTCACTTTTTCAAAAGTTTGGTGATCATAGGATATTAGGGAATGAAAGGAATAGCTACAATAGCATAAGGATATGAGGGAAGGAATCATAAATCATGATTTAAATGTACAACATTATTTAAAAGTGACATTATTTAAATATATATGTCGTAAACTCTGGGAAAACCAATAAATAATTTAAAAATAATTTAAACTAACACACTAGGAGATAAGATACTATGATATCATATATAATGTTTAAATTAAGTTAGAGAAGGCAGAAAAATAAGGAGAAAAAAGAGAACAAATAGAAGAGTAGAAAGCAGTTATAAACATGATAGATATTAGTTTAACTACATTAATAATTATTAAATGAGAATGGCCTAAATACCCCAATTAAAAGATGAGGATTGTCACAGTGGATAACAATCTTAACTCAAGACTATGTGTTGTCTGTAAGAAATTCACTTAGAATGACATTGTACTTGGGTTAAAAGCAAGATATGGAGAAAGGTATTCTATGCTAACACTAATTAAAAGAGAGCTGGATTGGCTCTGTTGATCTTAGAAATGATCTCAGAATAAGGAAGTGTTTTAGTCATCCCCTATTTATCCATCTGTGATGGAGGAATGCACCCTAGAGTTGTATGGACGGCTGAACACAGCATCTGATGCTGGACAGATGAAATCACAGCACTTTACTGGTCACTTGTACTCACAGCCTGAGGTGTGCATGTCACACACCACACAAGACAACATGTGGATTACATTCAGGAACAGAGGATGTGAGAGACAGGCTTTGTAGTATGAAGACACTGGGGTCTTCCCAGATTGCTGAAGGTAGATGTGTTTGGCTTGTTTGAGTAATTCTACCAGCTAGCAGGTAACTGAATCTTCTACACAGAGGTAATCATGACTGTATCTGGTCTCCAAGATAAAGTTGTTTGACCAGGAGGACCTTATTGGCAGAAGCAGAGAGGGGAGGGGAACTTGTGGTAAGGCCTGTTTGAGGATCACCTGATTTTAGAGATATTAAGATAGCACAAAAGGTTGGGTCTTATTTTCAGGCCTTACTCCATAAAATGATTATCAAGAATAAAAAGGGCATTATGTTATGACAAAGGGACCAATTCCTCTAAGAACACATAACAATACTAAATGTGTATGACTTATATACAAAGCATCAAATACTTGAAGCAAAATTTGATAGAACTGAAAGGAAAAATAGATAAATCCACTCTTACAGTTGCACTTCAACACCCCTCTGTCAGCAGTTGGTAAATCAAGTAGGCAGGAAATGGGTAAGGCTATATGTGACCTGAACAGCAGTGTCATGCACTTTGATCTAATTGGCATTTATAGAATATTGCATTCATTTATATGACCTTCTGGAAAAGGCAAAACTATAAAGATGACTAATACATCAGAGATTGCCTGGGGATTCAGTGATGATGAGAGGATATTTTAGGGCAGTGAAATTATTCTGTATGACATTGTAATGATGAAAACATGACATTCCACATTTGTCAAAACCCACAGAGTTTTGCAAAACATGGAATGAAGCTTAGTGTATGAAATGAAAAGAAGTCATCTAGGGTGATGTGGAGCCCAGAAATGGTATACACTCGAACAGAAGCTAATTGTATTACAAATGTTTAAACAATCTCACTGAAGAGGTGTGTAGAAAAGGTAAGAAATGACCTAAGAAATGAGTGTAGTCTGTAAGGGTAAAGGTAAAAGGTATTTGTACATGAGCACATTAACAAGTTGAAAAAAAATTGCTTCTCATGGGGATATGGATGAACAACTCTGAAACCACTATGCATATATTCTAGAATTCAACAGTTGAGTTGATATAGGGAGCCAGATTTCTCACTGCTGGAATGGGGATCACAGACAAACAAGAGGAAGAGGCTAGAATGAACCATGTAGTAAGAGATTAGAGTTGGAGATATCACATATCATGTTCAACTTTATATAGACACAGATGGTTATGCCTAGAAATATTTATAGATATGTGTATATGCATGATTTCATATACATAATAATAATAATACAGTCCTCACTTTGTCAGCTGAGGGCAGGGAAACAATGATATTCCAGCAGCAATGAGCATACCCAAAACTCAAATCTTGGTTTCTAATACCATTCTCCATCGAAAGGAATCAGGGGTCCTTAAAAATATATATAAAAAAATAAAAAAGGCTGATTCTAGAACTGCAGCAGGGAATAAGCAAGATGATCCTTAAGTAATTGTATAGTTTCTGAAAGTGTGGAGTGTTGAAAACTTAATGAGTAATGATGAGGGCATCCAAAGTGAAATAGTAGCCAAATGAAAGTGTTCCTAATGGCCAAACAGAAAAAATGCAAGCAATTTAAAATATATATATATAATCACTGTACCATCACCCCCAATATACAACCATTATCTAAAAACTACACTGATACATACCACCCACGTCCCACATGGGCAGTAGAAATGGGGTTCCCTCTGGTGGAATGGGCTGGCTGAGAAATAAAATGGTGAAATAACCACAAAACACAGAAAGTAGTTTCAAAAGCAGGGCCAGGACGGGCAAGTTGACCAGGCGGGTCCAGCTTCTAACACACCAAGGAGCCCATATTTGCTTTATTTATATCAGAAGTCATCAAAGAAATTTTATGCAAAGTTCTTCACCAAAACAGGTTAGGGGTGGGGGCAGGTAGTCTGTTCATTTCCTAACGGGTTACGCCCATCTATGGTACTACTGTGAGGGAACTTTCTAGTGGAGTGGAGGGGAAGGTCATGTGCATTGAGTGGTCAGTCTTCATGGGAGAGCCACAAGGAAGTTCCCAGTGCCAGACCTATTCCCTCCTGGCTGCACTGCCGAGAGATAAGGTCCTCACGCATTTCAGGATGGCTTTCTGCAGACATAAATACATGATTGAATAAAATAATAATGTTGATAATATCCCACGTAGAATCCCAATAAATTTACGTGTGCCTCCAGGAGATGGAGGGATCTCCCTATTCCTTAAGGAGGGCTATGCCCAGTGACTTTCTTCCAAAGAACACAGCATGAAATAGTAAAAAAAGTAAATTGTGGAGGAACGTGGCAAACACTCTTCAGCCCAGTGATCAAGGTTAAAATCAACAAAGATGAGTCATAATGATGGTGCACACACCTAAATGTGATGTGATGAGAATGGCATTTTACCTCTGTGGTATTCATCCCCAAATCCCACCACTCAAATAAACACCAGTCTACTACGAAGCAACAGAAAGACCCAATTAAAGGATATTCCACACACTTGGCCAGGGCTCCTTAAAACTGTCAAGGCCTTCAAAATCCTGATGTCTAAGAAGCTACCCCAGCTAAGAGGAGCCTAAGGAGACTTAAGGACTAAAGGTAATGTGGCATTTTGAATGGGATTCTGGAAAAGAAAACAACATTCAATAGAAACTAACAAGACATCGGGTTAAAAAAAAACACTAACAGGTCTACTTTAATTATTAATAATGTACCAATATTGATTCATTAATTTTGACACATGTATCATAAGGTATTAATAGCAGAGGAAATCCTGAGTAGAGTATAAGGGTACATACACTCTGTTCTGTCTTTGCAATTTGTAAACTAAAATTATTCTCTTTTTCTTCTTTTTTCTTTAGTATTCTAGTAGTCTCTTATGGGTTTTCCAACAAATATGTTGATAAAACATTCCAGAAAGAGAGTGCATGATCTGTCTAAAAATTGCCTGGCTGTTCTGTTCTTTAGGTAACTCTAACTTCCCCTTTAGTCTGTTTGCTCCACTTTAAAAAAAAATTATTAATTTGTTTTAGTTGTACACAATGCGTTTATTTTTACGTGGTGCTGAGGATCGAACCCAGGCCGTGCGAATGCTAGGCAAGTGCTGTACCACTGAGCCACAACCCCAGCCCCTGTTTGCTCCACTTTTAATAAAAATTTCAACATTTATTTATTCAGTCAACATACCAAGTCATAGGAAAATACACAGGTGAAATTCACTATATACTTCTACAGTTGAACTTGTCCAAATATGAAAATACTTTTGGCAATGATCAGTAAACAGTTGCTGACCTTAGCTCCTTCAGTGATAGTCTTCTTGTGAGACTGTAGGAGGACTCCACCATTCATGAACTAAATGTACCTTATACCCTGTTGTTAACCCATATTTTGACTGCTTCATTTTCTCTTTGCTTGAAATAACCTCCTGTGTTATTTATCATAGAAGAAATAGGCTCTAATCTATATGTATATTTTATAGACCATATATCTTAGTTGTGTAGTAGGCTGTACTATCTAGGTTTGTGTAAGTAAACTCAGCAATGTTCACATAATGATAAATCCACCTAACAATGCATTTCTTATGTATTCCTGTAGTAAGTGATGAATGACTACATGTAAGTTATACATATATATGCAGAATATAAGTGTATGTGTATGCATGTTAGTGTGTGTATATACATATACACACACACCTATATAAATGTATACATGTATGTATGTGTATATACCCATACTATAAGCTATACATAGATATCTGTTATCAACAACACAAAACACTTGCTTTAAGTAATATTAATATTAATTCTTCATGCATGCTTAAATAAGCCACCCCAGTCTTCATACTCATATATTCTAATTTTTTATTATTTAATATTTTAGTTTACATTTGTAATTTGGTGATAATATTTTCAGGTTTTATCTGATATGTGACTCTAGATTGTGGAATATTTCTTAGCTTTTCACAGGTGAAATTTGGGGCCCAAGCACTAGTAATTACATCAAAATGTGAGGAGAATCACTTTTATCCACATGCAATTTCTCTCACTAGAAGAAATACAAATACACTGAGGAGACAACAGGAGAGTCGTGTTATGCTATAGAACAGCAGTTTTTCTGAAGAAAGAAATATAAAGATGTTTTAATTCTGGAGAACCAAACTCCCAGGGAGAGATTTGGTATGATTAGAGGTACTCACATCAAAGCTGGGCGCGGTGGCACACGCCTGTAATCCCAGCAGCTTGGGAGGCTGAGACAGGAGAATTGCGAGTTCAAAGCCAGCCTCAGCAATGGCGAGGCACTTAGCAACTCAGTGAGACCCTGTTTCTAATAAATTACAAAAAAGGGCTGGGGATGTGGCCCAGTGGTTTAGTGCCCCTGAGTTCAATCCCCAGTACCAAAAAAAAAAAAAAAAAAAAAAAAAAGAGGTACTCACATCAGCATGGGAAAAACAACAGGGGAATGAGAGGGAACAGGCAAGGCCGGGCATACTGTCCTGCAGGACCACAGAAAGGCCCCAGAGCCTGGGTGGATAATTATTTTTTAAAAAGAAAACTCTTAAAAGGAAATAAAATGTCTGTGTTTCAAGAAGAAAATACTGAAGTGTTTTTCCTATGATATCTCAATGATAAAGATCCATCGGCTGTACTTAAAATGTAGGAATCTCTTTTTCTCTAGTAACTTAAAAGTTGTTATCCAAACACTTTGAATCCAGACACTAATGATCCAAAGATTACTATCTCCTCGCCAACTGAAGGCTTTCCTTCAGTTCCCCCTTGCTGTTGGTAACATGCCCTGCTCTTGATCTGTCTATCAGCAGAGATAGACCAATCTTGGGGAGCCATGGGGGTCTTCTCTTTGCTCCCTGCTATCATTCACTCTCTGGGTTCTACTCTTTGGCCTTCCTTTTTCCTCGAGTCCACCTACAGCCACTGATTTTTCTCTTTTAATCCTTTTAATTATCTATCTGCTTTAATAATTTCAATTCTTTTTTTTATTTGTTTGTTTCTGTATTCCTAATACTTCCCTTGTATTTGAGTGTTTTATTTCCAACTGTGTGTAATAGCTACTTCAAAAGTCATATATTTAAAACAATGTTCATAGTTCTGTCAACAAAAAGAAACCTAAAATTATATTCCCCGATTTTTCAGTAAAAGGTTGATTTTTGAAGTTAAAAACGAACAATTTTTTTTTTTACAAATTTTCATGTTTGTATGAGATTAGGGCTGTATATTATGTATATGGCACGTAGAGCTCAATAACAGTCATTGTTTCGCTTTGTTCAACCCTGGTGTAGTAGGGAGAACAATGGCAACCCTAAAATGTCCATATTGCAATATCTGGATTATATGAGTATGTTTCTTGCAGGACAAAAATGACGTTCTATGTGATTAATGGTCTTGATTTGCAGACATTATCCTGTATTACTGGAGTGGGTGAACTGTAATCACAAGGGTCTTTATAGAAAGGAGGATACATTTGTATTGTTTTAAGTCACATTTTTATGTTATTTGTTATGGCAGTAGTAGGAAACTTCAAGTTGAATATAACTGCCAATGCTTTATTTTCCTTCTTTCACTTTGCATACCATATTAAAAACACAAAAATATCTGATATTTCTCTCTTTAGGATGTCTGATTTACCTGTTCTCCTCCAGTATCTCACATACTAAAATGATTATAAAGATGCTGTCATTTCTGTTTCTTGATTGCCTGAGAGTCAATCAATACTATAGTTTATTGGTATTTTAAAAATCACCAAAATACCAGTTCAATCTTGTCATTTCTAGGTTCTTAAGCTAACAGTGGTTCTTTCTATTTTCTACCCCAGCAAGTTCATATCTCTCTTGCTTTCCTTAGTGTAACTTACAAGCAGGCTTCCCTTACTGAGCTCTAACTTTATCAGCTAGTCTCTGCCCATGCACTGTGCAAAATCATCTTGCCTCTCTGTCTTGGCTCATGCCTTTCCTACCACCTCGACTGCCCTCCCTTACTATCGGCCCTTCAAATCTTTGTTTCTTCACACGCAGCAAGCCTTACTACTCCTGACACTTTATATTGACTAACAGAAGCTATAAGAGTTTCATTCCTGAAAATCATCTATTAGTTTCTTACAGTTTAGCTCTTGATAGCTTTCTAATTGTTTCACATATTTCACTTTATTCCATAACTAAAATATAAGCTTTGCTTTTACTTCTTAAAATAATATATATGATTATTATAACTACATATAGCTGTATCATAAAATGATATAACATTTTATAAATGATCATATATCTGAAATAATTTGTGATGAAAAAAATTCTAAGTAGATTAATATCTATATTTTATTTTCCCCATGTGGAAGTTTTTTAAAATTTAATACCTCATTTATTCATTTGCCAAAATTCAAAAGTGTGATCTGATTTGAAAGAAAAATGATAATCATTTACAATGCTCTTATTTACATAATTAGGAGTAATAATTTTTGGAATCACAAGTTCCCATTTTTAAATGCATGCACTGATTTCTCAGTAAGTGCGTATTTATAGTCTTATAGTTCTATATATGTATGCTAAGCTCTGTTTTAAATATGTATAACTCTAGTGGTGGCTCAGTTTGAATTAAGAATCAAAGCTTAGAAAAGCTAAGAGATTTGTTCTCATCCAATATCATTGAGTTGGGATTTAGCCTGGACTAAGGTGCTCCAGGTGTTCAAGCTTCTGCCAGTAAGATCCTGCCCTCCTCAACAGACTAGAGGAAAGAATTCCTTTTGAGAATGGATTTTGTTCCTTTGGAAATTTTAAGTTACCTTACCTCACCATTCTTATTGAGGTTATTTTGTATTAAAATAATTTGTGAAATTGTACTAAATATGGACAATTCTGGCAGTCTTTCTGTTCAAAAGACCTGGACTAGTTTCAGAATTAGCATTTTTGACAAGCTCCTGAATCAGGTGATGTTGATGCAGATTGTTCCTGGTGCAAATTTTGAGGAGCATGGTATTCAGGCCCTGGTGACATTAGGCAGGTGATTGAAAAGTGTTGCCACAGTAGTGGATGTGGGGCATTATTACACTCTCATGTCCTCGTTTTCCGTTCAGAATCATCAGAAAATTACTTTACAAAGAGGAATATAACCTACCCTACTTTTGCTGAGATATGGAAGACACCAAAAGTTAAGAATCAAAAGGAGCAGACTAAGTGTAGAGCCATGTAGACAACCAGTATTCTGAGTGTTGGGGAAAGCTAATCTCTATGGGAATCAGTTGATCATGACCCATGTAAAGACTAAATAAGTTTATAAACAAAGGTTAACAAGAATGATAGTAATCATTAAACAATATTTTGATTAATTCTGTGTAGAAAGAGAACCGTTTATTCTCCAAGAAGATTAACAGTGCAGAACAGAAAACGAAACAAAAAGTGAAAAAACAAAACCCTAGACCAAGTAAGAGATATATTGTCCTTGCTAATGATCTGATAATTTCTAGGAAGAAGTATACATAAGTGTGCATTATATTACATAATATATAATATTACATAATAATATATAATATTAATATAATCACACTTTTCTATAAGAAAAGAAATATGACTGTCTGTGCTGAGAGTTCAGTCATTACTTGTTAATTCTTTTGTTATATATAATTTATCTGGTGAGTCTTAAGAAACTTGGAACATTTCCTCTTGCCCTAAATAGGAAGTATACAAAAATTTCTGGTAAAGACCAAGGATTTGTTCAGCACCAAAATTATTTGATATTCAATTGCTGACTATATCCTTGTATCTTCAACTCTAACAATCTCTTTCATCCTGGACATTTAATTAAGGATCACTGCCTCTGTGGTCCTTGGAGCTCTCTGAGAGAACCTTTCAAAAACACTAGCTAGCATCTGTCGTATGCCTTTTTGGCAAATATGTAAAACTGGGAAGCTTCTCTCAATGGGAAAATTAGTGAGGAGAAGGCATTTATATTCCAGTGTACACTATATCTTAAAAATGATTTAACTCTTGGGAAGTTGGTTACCTTATTTATTGGCATAATGATACCAACATATCTCACAGGATTATTCTGAATATAAAATGATACAGTATATTTACCTTATTCTCATATCTAAAGACTCTGTGCCTTTTTATTACCCACAGATGAATACTCTTTCATATGTTTATAAACTATATTTTTATGTAGTCTTCAAAATGAGGGAGCAAGTGATATTTTATCAGTAATGAAAACTGATATTCATGTTGCCTTCACTCCCACACGGAGACGGGAGCTATGCCCACTTTCATACAGTGGGCCTGTGTAGGTGGCTGCCTGTCATTCTCTAACCTTCACAGTGTGGCCGAACGCACATTCAACTTTTAACCTAATAGTAGCTTCATGGTCTTTACAAACTATGGAGCATTTTGAATGAAAAAGAATGCCATGCCTTGACAGAATTCTATCTGTTAAAAAAGAACAATTTTCTTAGTTAAAATGATATTTCTGTATTTTTTTTAAAAATAAGCCATTTCCAATTCTATTACTTCTTTAATAGGGATTCGGTTAAAATATTTAGAAATTATTCATGTGTCAAAACTGTATCTGGACCAATCAATTCAGTTTTGCATTGACTTTTACTCAAAGTCAGTATGAAAATATGGAAATATTGAGTGAAATCCCATGCTTATGATTTAATTATGTTTTAAATGGGCCTCAAAAGTGAGTATACAAATAAATGGCAAGACTTGAGTTCATTTTGGCTGTGTTATTTACGTAATCATTATTTTTATATTTTCTATGTGGAAGTTCAGCTTGGAAATTAAAATATATGCAAATTATGAAGAGACTCTATGAAGTGTTGAGCTTGAAATAAGTACCCTAAGTTCATCCACTTTCCTATATGGCAATAAAGTTAGTAATCTGAGCATAAGCATCAAATGAGCATAAGTCTATATGGAAGACATGCAATACCAATAAATGACTTAAAAATTAAAGTTAAATTAATCGTCACTTGTCACCATAAAGTTAGAAATGTTGTACCATGAATTCCATCTACCTCCAGAGAGTCAATTTTCAATAAAAGAATAGAGGGACCTTGTTTTACCTAATGACTATAACTGGTTTCACTTTATATTGTTTGATTTTTTAATGTTTTTATTAATGCATATGTATTAGTGATGTTTTATTAGTTATATGTATACCTATATGATATATATGTATATATATGTACACACACACACACACACACACACTTATATATATATATAAAACTTTGTTTTTTATCCATTCTTCTGTTGATAGGCACCGACACTGATTCCATAATGTGGCTATTATGAATTGAGCTACTATAAACATTGATGTGCCTGTATCATTGTAATATTCTGATTTTAGTTATTTTGGGTAAATACCAAAGAGTGAGATAGATGGCTTATATGGTGGTCCCACTTCTAGTTTTCTGAGGTATATCCATACTGCTTTCCAGAGTGATTGTAGTAATTTGCAGTCCCACTAATGATATATGAGTATTCATTTTTCCCCCCACATCCTAACCAGCAATTACTATTATTATTTGTATTCTTGATAATTGCCACTCTGGCTGGAGTGAAATGAAATATCAATGTCGTTTTGATTTGCATCTCCCCTATTGCTAGGGCTATTGAACACTTTTTTCATATATTTGTTGGTCAGTTGTATATTTTTCTTTTGAGAAATGTCTGTTTAGTGCTCTTTCCTGTTTTATTTTATTTTTTAAGCAAGTAACAAAGACCCATTTTACCAGCTCTTTTAAACCTTTTAAACCACATTATGTATTTAAACAATAGTCAAAACTTTACTAACTTGCCAGCATTCGTGCACAACTAGAAAACATCCGTAAACTTATAGTAAACCAGATATGCATTACCATTAATATATTAACATTTTTCATTGTTAAAAAATGAAAAAAAGCTGAAATCATTTCCATAGATTGCTGCCGCCTGAAGCGATGGCCGCTTGGAGCAACGAAGCCGCGGGAAGAAGTTCAGAGGCGAACTGGAAACAAACAGCTTTTTATTCTGATAACTTTTCTCTCTGGCTCTAACAACGAATAACACGTACCGCACACCACCAAAAAATGGCGCTGACCCGATCAGCAATCTCGGCTCAAGTCACTCGAGATCCCGGGCCAAGTCCCGTGAGACTACGGAATGCGGCAATGCCTAAATCTCCATGGCCCATAGTCAACCGCAATTTAAGCCATTTCCCCAAACAGGGCTCCTGCATTTCCCCCCTTTTGTTTTAAAAAAGGGGATGCTCTAGGACGTCTATGTGCAACCAACATTCTTACCCGTCATCAGATAATCAAGGCTGTGCCCTTGACTCCTGTCTTAGGTTGATATGTCGGCCACATGAGACTGTCCCGTGTGACTGTGCCTGTCTTAGGTTGTCCCCCTCTGGGGATCTTACCCGTCATTGGCTAACCAGCCATCCAATGGAGCCCTTTAGGATCGACTGTGTATGATGACTAACAGCCGTCCAATTGTGGGGAGATGCTGCGGCTTTAAGGTGACAAGCCTTTTGGTGACGAGCCAAATTGCATAGCATATCAAATTGTTTAAACAAATCAGCTGCCCTAAGTTCCATCAAGTAACACACTGAATTCTCTAGACAAATACCCGCAAGGCATTGTCCCGTAAAGTCCCAAACAATGAAAGATCAAAATGTCCATTTGTTATAACACGTTGATGGAGGAGGCCCCATGCATGCAGAGCAGAGGCCACACTGCTGGTCAGGTTGTTTGATGCTTGAGCAGCAGGGATGCTTGTGGCGACCACGATCCTTGCAGCTGTAGCAGCAGACATCTTTTTTATGACTAGACATTGCCACCGGCAAATCTTCAGGGCCCGCTACCTAGAAACTCAAGAATCAATTATTAAAGAAAAGGCAGTGCTATTGCAGCACTGAGTCAAGAGGCGAGTTGTCAAACTACAAAATAGAATAATTAGATTAGAAAATTAAAGTTGGTTTTTGTTCACACACATCGCTGGTTGAGCTTCTACAAACATAAGTTGGCAAAATATCATATTTAGAACAAAACAAAGAAAGACTGAGGGTATTTACTGCATTAAAGATAGATTAAAGAAAAGGTAAAGGCACTTTGGAGAAATAATTTTTTAGCTGGAACCCTCGAGTCTCTGTATACAGAGCAATCTTTTACCTGTTGAGATAATTGAAATTAATGAGCTATTAAACAAATGAAGTTAATAACAAATAAACAATCATATGTCAAAACACCAAAATATCAGGTTATATAGCACTAGTCATATTGTTTGCTAAAGAGAAGTCCCAGGGACACCTATAAATCAAAATTGAAAGTACCATCATTTATAAAATTATTTACTCTTAATTGAATATTCTTAACCTAAAATGAATTAAAGTTATTTGGATCCATATATATATATATTTTTTTCATAAGCGCTTTATAATTTGTGACGTCACACTGGACAGATGCACAAACATACAAACATATATTTGTGATGTCACATTAACATGAAATGTAGACAAATGTACAGACAAAAAGACATGTATAAAAAGAAAAAAAAAATACAATTGTGTGCACACTAAAGAGAGATCTCCTCGTCCCGGGGGGGAGGAATGACACTTAAGTTGTGAAATATTTTAAAGGACTCTTTTGAGGGAATCATTCTATACCTTCATCTTGGTCCTCTTGATTTTGTACTTTTTTTTATTAATCTTGATTCTTCAACAACTTCATCTTGATCCTTTTGATGTGGTACCTGCTTTATTAATCTAGATGGTATCCATATTGGAGAGTATTTGTGCTTTGGAAAAACACAAACAGATCCTCTCCCCCAAAATTAATACTGGATCTGGACCCTTCCATGTACCTGAACGAACATCCTTCCAGTAAACCAAAGGTTTATGTTGTTGGTGTGGGTTCCAATGTCTGTCTCCAGCAGAATAACCATTAGAGTCTAAAGTTAAAAAATTTAAGGTAAACAGGGCAACTGCCAATCTGTTCCTAGGACTTTTCCAATTTCCTTCTTTTTATTTAATAACATAATTTTCAGTGTGCGGTTTGCTCTTTCAATAATGCCTTGACCCTGAGGATTGTATGGGATGCCTGTTTTATGGGATATATTGAATTTTGCGCAAAAGTGTTTGAAAGATGAGGACGTATATGCAGGGCCATTATCTGTTTTAAGCATTTTTGGGATGCCCAATGCAGCAAAAGCTTGCAAACAATGAGATGTAACATCTTTAACTTTTTCTCCAGAATGTAAGGAAGCAAAAATCATGCCTGAGCATGTATCTATGGTCACATGAATAAATCGCAATTTTCCAAAACTAGGATCATGAGTAACATCCATCTGCCATAAATGATTGGGCATTAATCCTCTAGGGTTAACGCCGAAATGAGGATTAGGCAAATGTGTCATACAAGATTTATAATCTTTTACAATTGTTCTGGCTTGCTCCTTTGTGATTTTAAACCTACGTTGCAAGGTGGTGCTGTTGACATGAAACTGGGAGTGAAATAAAGTAGCTTGTTGTAGCACTGAAAGTATAAATATTGTTTTTATAAGTTCATCAGCCTTTTGATTACCTTCATGGAGGGGACCAGGCAAATTAGTATGTGCTCAAATATGGCCTATGAATAGAGGTTCTTTTCTTGCCCACAAAAGTTTTTGTATTTGATAAAACAATTTAAAGGCTGGAGTATGAGGTGCTATTGGTCCTGCTAACTCTAATTTTGGGATGGCTTGTACAATATAGTGGCTATCTGAAAAAATGTTTACGGGCTGATCCCTAAAATTTTCCAGAGCTCTTACCACAGCTTCCAATTCCACTAGTTGAGCTGATTTGTGTGCAGTTATGTAAGTCATATTTTCTTTTTTAGTGACTACTGTAGCAGTACCATTTGAGGACCCATCTGGAAATACATTAAATGCCTTAGGAATAGGTTGATTTTTTATTACCTGTGGAAATATAATAGGATGATTAATACAAAAAGATAATATAGGAGACTTAGGAAGGTGATTATCAAAATTTGCAGAAGTAGAGCATTTAGCTATAGCCCAATCATTATCATTGAAGCATAAATATTCAATCTGTGATGATGAATAGGGAGTAATAATAGTAGCAGGGTGAATGCCAAATATTTTAGTAGAAGTCTTAAGTCCTTGAAGAATAAGTTTAGCCACCATGGAGGTATAAGACTTAATTATACTTTTAGGAGAGATGGGCAAATGTATCCATAATAAAGGCCCTTGTTGCCAAAATATTCCTGTGGGTGTATATTGTGAAGAAATAATAATCAATATCAGTACTTGAGTTAAATCAAATCTATCACAATGAGCTCCTTCGATGGCTTTTTCTACTAACTTTAAAGCTTTCCTAGCATCAGGAGTCAATGTTCGCGGTGAAGATGGATCAGGGTCTCCACGAAGGATGTCAAATAAAGGTTTTAGTTGGCCAGTAGTGAGATTTAGTGTATGGCAAAGCCAATTAATGTCTCCCAGTAGTTTTTGGAAATCATTGAGGGTGGTCAAATGTTCTTTATTTATTAAAATTTTGGGGGGTCTAACAAAAGTATCCATGATTTTAAATCCTAAATATAATATGGGAGATCTGGTTTGAACTTTTTCTTCTTCTATATATAATACATATTTTTTTTAATTTTCTACCACGTCACTGAATATATTAAATAAGATTTTTTGATTAGGGTGGGCCAATAAAATATCATCCATGTAATGTAGACACATGAGGTTTGCATATTTATTTTTAATGGGTTGGATAGCCTTGTTCACATATATTTGGCATATGGTGGGGCTATTAGCCATTCGCTGTAGTAAAACCTTCCATTGATATCTCTGATCAGGGCGATTATTGTTAATAGAAGGAACTGAAAAAGCAAACCTGGGGGCATCCAGAGGATGTAGGGGAATGGAAAAGAAACAATCCTTTATATCAAGAGTAATACGATGGAAATGTTTTGGAATAGCTACAGGACTAGGAAGTCCAGGTTGAGTAGGGCCCATAACTTGCATGGTTTTATTAACTTGTCTAAGATCATGTAACAATCGCCATTTTCCTTTTTCTTGATCACAAATATGGGGGAATTCCAGGGAGAGGTGGTATGTCCTGCTTCTAATTGTTCCTGAACTAGTAGATGGGCCGCTTGTAATTTCTCTTTAGATAGGGGCCACTGAGGGATTCACACTGGCTTATCAGAAAGCCATGGTATTTTCAAAATTATTTTCTCAGTGGCCCCGAAAAAAAAATATCTTTTTCCTTTATGATAATGATTACTTTTAGGGTTAAGATTATTCTGTACTTTTTGATAATGATTTCTTTTATGGTTAAGATTACCCTGTAGATTTTCACATTTAACACCTGCAGGCTTGGTTTCAAGGTATACTCCCATTTGTTGCAAAATATCTCTTCCCCATAAAGTAACCGGTTGGTTAGGTAAAACATAAGGCTGAAATGTTCCTTTATGGCCTTCATCATCCTTCCATTTTAAAATTACCATACATTTTTCTGGGAGGTTATTATATCCCAAGCCTCTTAAACTGGTTGAAGCTTTTTGCTGAGGCCAGTGCTTGGGCCATTGGCGTAAATTAATAATGGAAGAGTCAGCTCCATTATCTATTAATCCCTCCATTTCTACTCCTTGGATTTTTATTTTACACATAGGCCTCCTTGAACAGTCTCGAACCCAGCAAGCCATGGGTCTTGAGTCAGTGGAACAAAATCCTCTATTGTTCCCTTTTTGAGGCATACTTATTTTAAATGAATTATGTAAATTGGGAAGGAGAAGCAACTGAGCAATTCTATCTCCTTGATTAACAGAACTTATACTTTGGGGTGAGCTAAGCATTATTTTTATTTCTCCTTTGTAGTCTGAGTTTATTACACCTGGGGTCACTTGCAAACCTAATAAGCTTTTAGGACTTCAGCCGATAATAAGTCCTACAGTCTCTGAGGGACGAGGTCCCCTGATTCCTGTGGGAATCAGTTGAACCCCCATTTCAGGTGTTAACACTATTCGGGCGGTGGAACAGAGGTCTAATCCTGCATTTCCTCTTGTTCCTCTGGCGAGGGAGTGGATTGGTAGTAGGGATTGTGTCGGGAAGCATCTGAGTGGATGCTTGAGGATACTCCTCCTCCAATGCCCCGTACATTTGTGGGCCCCGGGGTATTGGGCCCTGTGCCCCGTTTTTTGAATTCCTGAACAAAGGATTTCCATGGATGTCAAATTTTGAATGGTATTTATTGGCCCAATGATTTCCCTTTTTACACCTGGGGCAGCGGCCTGGGGCACGGTATGAGCTTGGTCTTATTTCTCTTTTGGGATTTTGCCTAGAATAGCCTGATTGATTATGATAATTTTGCCTGGAATATCCTGATTGCTTATAATGTCTAGGTTTAGCCTTTGTGAAATTTCGAGGGGAAGCACCTCTCATTGAGGCTGCAATCACATTTCCTGTGACAAAGGCGTCATTTATATCTTTACATAGTTATATATATATGGAAAGATCCTTTTTAGTTCTCCATGGCCTGATGGCTTCCTGGCAGTATTTATTAGCATTTTCTTATGCTAATTGAACAACTAATGGCATAGCTTGATCAACATCTGCAAACACTCTACCTGCAGTTCTCAAAAGTTGATCAGCAAAATCAGCATATGGCTCATTAGGTCCTTGAATCACTTTTGACAAGCTACCTTGTAGATCCCCAGGTCCTTGTACAGTTTTCCATGCCTCTAAGGCAGCTGCATTTATCTGAGCATATACACTTGGGTCATAATCTTTTTGAGCCTGTAAGTCTGCAAATTGCCCTTCTCCTGTGAGCATTTCTATATTATAGTTTCCAAACCCTGCAGCTGCGTTTCTTTTAGCCGTTTCTATACAAAGTTCTTGGAATTGCGATTGCCAAACCAAGTATTGCCCCCCGCTTAATGCTGCTTTACATAGACTTTTCCAGTCTGAGGGGGTTAAGCTAAAGGTGTTAAGGGACTCCAGCATACTCAACGTGAAAGGAGCTTGGGGCCCATAAGTCATTACTGCCTCTTTGAGGTTTTTTATTGTTTTGAAATCTACTGACTGATGGACCCTGTGTCCATTTTTCTTTTCAAATGCTGGCAGTTCCCAATGTATCTGTGAGTTACCCTCGAGAACGCATAAGCGATCAGAAAGACTTTTTATTTCTGTTTTTAGGGTTTGCAAATGCCTAGTAATACCCTTCATATTTTCTGTAATGGATTCCACCCTTGGGGGAGTAGAGGACACAAGTGGGTCCTCTACTTGACGGTCCTTTTTCTCGGTCTTTTTTAGTTTCTTTTTCCTCATTTTCTCAGGATCACTTTTACTAGATTCCTCACTACTGCTAATTTCACTGACAGCAATATCCTGAGGCCCAGGTTCCATGAAGAGCAAGTATCCTTCAGCTATCACCAATAACTCCCGAATAGCTCTACTAGCTTGGATTTTTCTCATTTTGGGGACTCTTCTAATATTCTCTTTACTGGTCTTAGTTGGCCCAGTGGAAGCTACGCTTTTTTGATCACTTTCACTTTTTTCTAAATCCTCCTCACTGAGAACAGAGTCAGGTATATCAAGGAGTCTTTGCATAGCCTCTATCACTTGGGATTCACTTATATTTGAACCCATATTTAGAGACCTTTCAGTTCTTACCTGTCCGCTCCGAAGTCCCCGTACAGGCCACCACCTGTTGCCCGCCTGAAGCGATGGCCACTTGGAGCAATGAAGCCGCGCGAAGAAGTTCAGAGGCGAACTGGAAACAAACAGCTTTTTATTCTGATAACTTTTCTCTCTGGCTCTAACAACATCTAACACGCATCACACACCACCAAAAAATGGCACTGACCCGATCAGCAATCTCGGCTCAAGTCATTCGAGATCCCAGGCCAAGTCCCGCGAGATCCCGGGCCAAGTCTCGTGAGACTACGTAATACGGCAAGGCCCAAATCTCCATGGCCCATAGTCAACCACAATTTAAGCCATCTCCCCAAACAGGGCTCCTGCAATAGATGACTCATCCTGGCAATGTTTACTTCACAGCTGGTTGACACTACTGGACTCATGCATCAAACGGTACAAAACAGATACATGCTGGTGTTAGAATATATTCTTGTCTTAATATTACTTAAAAGTCAAGTCTCACCTTGGATTACATTTAATAAAAGAGAAAAGTGCATATAGAGATCAAAACAATTTTAAAGACAAATAAAATGGTGCTATTTTGTGGTCCCAACAATAAACTCAAAGGTCTATTACAAACAGGGGCTCTGATGAGCTGTTCATAAATTCTTTAGGTTAGGTACAATTATAGTGAAAGTTGAATTCATTTTAAATATTCAAAAAATGTTCCTGTTAATCCTCAAATGGTTCTTGTTACAATTTAACTTTTCTGTTAAATGCATGCATTGAATTACTTGTATCCAAGTGTAGCAGTGTTCCCTACTATATATCATTGAGGACTTTGACTAGCTGTCTTCTTCAACTTCTACTTTTCTTCACCATTCTCAATAATTCTCTTTGTAGTGTTTTTTCTGCCTTTTTACTATTTTGGTAGAAGAAGATAAACATTTGAAGTTGCTCATCCTGCTGCTGTCAAATGATGTAGAAGAAAATGAAGTGATGCCACCGTGACCTAGTGACCCAAATGAAGCACATCCTGTATCAAATGAAGAAAAATCATTTCCAAATTATAGAAATCGACAGAAAGCAGGGAAAAACAAGCCTACACCTTGGTTTCTGCTTTCTCAGGAACCCCTTCAGTTCCCAAAAAAGTCTTCAAAAGGGTCTTCAAAGAAGTCAAATTAAAGTGGGTCCCTTTCACCAAAATAGTCCCTGAAGACATCATCTGGGTCCTGGAATGTGAAGCCAAACTCAAATGGACCAACAAAATGAATAGCACCTCCTCCTCCACCTCCACCACGTAATCTTTCTGTGCCGTACTTGCCATAGATGTCCCATTTTTTTTTTTAGCATCTGATGATAGCTCATATGCTTCAGCTATTTGTTTGAATTTTCTCTCTACATTTTTTTTTGTTCTCAGAGCTTTTAGCAGGATGCCTCTTTAAAGACAGTTTCTGGTTTGCCTTTCTGATACCATCTCAGTGAGCCATGTCTCTGCATGCTTAGAACTTCATAGTAATTCACCATGTTTTAACAGATTGCTGGAACAAGTCTGAGGTCATGGTTCAGCTGCATGGGTGGCAACAGCAGCCTCTTGCTCATTTATTGATTGGATTAATTGTTATTTTGGTGGTAAGTTTTTTGAGTTCTTTATATATTCTGGAAATCAATTCCCCATTGGAGGAGTAACTGGCAAACATTTTCTTCCATTGTGCAGGCTTTCTATTCATGGTCTTAACAGTTTCCTTTGCTGGGCAAATGTTTTTAAATTTGAGACCATCCCATGCGTTGATATCTTGGTTTTATTTTTTGAGCTTTAGGGGTCTTGCTAAGAAAGTTGTAGAATAATAGGAGGTTTGGTGTTAGTTCTTCTTAAATGTCTGATAGAACTTGACTGAGAATCCATTTTGTCCTGGGATTTTCTTTATTGGAAGATTTTTTTAAAATTTTTTAAAGTTTTTATTCAAAGTTGTTGTATTTATAATAGTAGTATGCATTATAATTCATAATAAATATATAGAGCATCTTTTTACAAAACACTGTTTGTATACAATGTATATTTATACCATTCAAATCTTCAATCATGCTTTTAGGATAATGACATCCATCTTATTCAACCACCTTTTCTTTTTTTCCCTCCATTCCCCCTTGCTCCCTTCCTTCCCCTCCCTCCCCTTTGACCTTTCCAGGGTTCCTCTAATCCTTCTATGTACCCCGACCCAACACCACTGTGAATCAGCCTCCTTATATCAGAGAAAACATTCAGTATTTGGATTTTTGAGATTGACTAACTTCACTTAGCATTATATTCTCCAACTTCATCCATTTACCTGTGAATGCCATTATTTTATTTTCTTTTATTGCTGAGTAAAATTCCATTGTGTATATTTACCACATTTTCTTTATCCATTCATCTACTGAGGGATATCTAGGTTGGTTATTGCTTCTCTAATCTCATTTGCTGTTTAGATTTTCTATATCTTTATTGTTTAGTCTGGATAGATCATATATGTCTAGAAATTTGTCAGTATCTTCCAGTTTTCCAGTTCATTGGAGTATAAATTTTCAAAATAATTTCTACCCTCTATATCTTAGATGTGTCTGTGGTGAAATCTTCTTTGTCATCTCTAATTTTGTTTATTTGGGTGCTCACTCTTTCTGTGTCTTTGTTAGTTTATTTAAGGGTTTATCAATTTTATCTATCTTTTCAAAGAACCAACTCTTTGATGCACTGATTTATTGTCTTATTTTTTCAATTTCATTAATTTTGACTTTGATTTTAATTATTTCTTGTCTTCTACTGATTTTAAATTAGTTTGTTCTTTTTCTAAGGCTTTTAAGTGTAATATTAGAGTATTTACTTGATGTCTTTCTTCTTTTTTTTCAATGTAGGAACTCAAGTGTACTCTTAGAACTGCCTTTATACTGTCCCAGAGAATTTGATATGTTATATCTCTCTTCTGGTTTGTTTCTAAGAATTTTTTAAATTTCTCCCCTGATTTCTTCTCTGATCTTTTTTCATTTGAAGGTGTGTTATTTAATCTCCATTTGTTAAAATGGTTTCTTTTTTTTTTATCTTGTTGATTTCTAATTTCATTCCATTGTGATTTCAGAGGATGCAAGACATTATCTCTATTTTGTATATTTACAATCATATATCTTATTGTTGGTGATTTCCTTAAGTGGTATAAAGTTACCTTGTTTGTATCTTCTGATTAATTTTAGCCTGAAGTCTACTTTGTCTAAAATGAGAACAGCTATCCCTGCTTCCTTTCAGTCTCTATTTGCACATTATATCTTTTTCCATCCTTTCACTTTCAGCCTGTGAATGTCTTCGTCTAGAAGGCGAGTCTCTTGTAATCAATATATGGTTGGATCTTGTTTTTTAATCATTCTACAAACCTATATTATTTAGTTGGACAATTTAGAACATTTACATGGTCTTATAAGCTAAGACTTGATTTGTGTTCTAAACTATTGCCTATTTTGGAGAAGGTTCTATGTTTTACTAAGAAGAAAGTTTATTTGGTTGTTGATGTATGAAATACTCTAGACATGTCTATTAGGTATAATTAATTAATGATGGAGTTCTTAAGAGTATTTACTAGTTTATGTCTGGGTGACATATCTTTTGGTGAGAGAGATATATTGAAATCACACAGTATTATTGTATTGGGGCCTCCTTGATTCTTTATATTACATATTTTTTATGTATGTAGGTGCACTAATGTTTGGGACATAAATATTTATGATCATTATATCTTGTTGGATGATTTCTATAACCAGTATTAAATGACCTTCTTTCTCTCTTTTGATTAATTTTGGCTTGAAGTCTACTTTGTTGGATATAACAGTACCTACCTTTTCTTGCTTTCAGTCTCCATTTGCATGATATATCTTTTTCCAGTTTTCCAGCCCACGGATCTTTGCCTACAAGGTGCATCTTTTGTAAATGACATGGTTCGGCCTTGGTGTTTAGCCCATTCTGCCAATTTATGCCTTTTGATTAGAGAAGTTAGACCATTTATATTCATTGTTTTTATAGAGATGATTATTTTTATTTCCTGCCATTTCAATTTATTTCTAATACTTAATTCATGCTGGATACTGAGATTCATCCATATGCTGATTCTGATATTATGTTTTACTTCTTCTGCATGAAACATTTCATTGAGTATATTTTGTAGTGCAGGCTTAGTGTCTTCTTTTAGTTTCTGCTTGTCATGAAAGTTTATTTTTTTATTTCATCTTCAATTTTTAAGGATAGTTTTGCTGGATATGGTAATTTTTTGACATCTTTTTTTAGTTTGTTATATTTAGATACACATGACATTAGAGTATATTTTGATATATTGTACATACTTGAAGTATAACTTATTCTAACAATGATCCCATTCTTGTAGTTGTACATGATGTGGAGTTTCACTGATCATGTATTCATTTATGAACATAGGAAAGTTATGTTAGATTCATTCTACTGTCTTTCCTATTTCCATCCTCCCTCCCTTCCCTGTATTCCCTTTTGTCTAATCTAATGATCTTCTATTCACCCCTTTATTGTGTGTTAGCATCTGCATATTAGAGAAAACATTTAGCCTTTGGTTTTTTTTTTTTGGCATTGGCTTATTTCACTTGGCATGATAGTCTCCAGATCCATATATATACCAGCAAATGCCATAATTTCATTCTTGTTTATGGCTGAGTAATATTCCACTGTATATATGTACCATTTTTTCTTTATCCATTCATCTGTTGAAGGGCACCTAGGTTGGTTCCATAGCTTATCTATTGTGAATTGAGCTGCTATAAATGTTGATGTGGCTGTGTCACTGTAGTATGCTGGTTTTAAGTCCTTTGGGCATATATTAAAGAGTAGGATAACTGGGTAAAATGGTGATTCTCTTCCAAGTTTTCTGAGAAATCTCTATACTGCTTTCCAGAGAGGTTGCACTTTGCAAACCCACCAGCAATATATGAGTGTACATTTTTCTCCACATCCTGTCCAACATTTATTATTAGTTGTATTCTTGATAATTGCAATCATGACTGGAGAGAGATAGAATCTCAGTGTAGGTATAATTTGCATTTATATAATTGCTA
Organism: Tamias sibiricus; assembly: GCA_025594165.1. NCBI lineage: Eukaryota > Metazoa > Chordata > Mammalia > Rodentia > Sciuridae > Tamias > Tamias sibiricus. Next base: position 90,240,190 of record CM046666.1, on the reverse strand, counting down.
GAGATGTTGAACATTTTTTCATATATTTGCTTACCATGTTTATTTCTTCTTCTGTGAAGATGGCACCTGTTTTCTTTCATGGCTTGGTACATATTATTTATAATTTCAAGCCCTTCCAGCTTTAGGAACTAGGCTGATAAGTCAGGTGAAAATCTAATCGGCTTACTTGTAAATGTAACTTGCTGTTTTTCTCTTGCAGAATTTGAAATTCTATCATTATTATATTTATTAGTTATTTTAATTATAATGTGTCTTGGAGTGCATATGTTTTGATCTTGTTTATTTGGTTTTTAAATGCCTCTTGTATTTGAACTTTTATCTTGTTTCTCAGGTTTGGAAAATTAGTAGGTATTATTTTATCAAAAGAGTCATGCATTTCTTTAATTTTTATTTCAGTGTATTATCTGCATCAATGAATTTTAGATTTGGTATTTTAAAGTTATCCCAAATATTTGAATGTTCTAGTCATGGTCTCAATATATTTTAGTAATGTCTATTTTCAAAATTATATACTTTATTTTCAAGTCCAGAGACTATTTCTTTAAAGCAGTCTAATCTATTGGTGATGCTTTTAAATGAATTTTTAAATTTTATTTATTGAATCTTCCATTTCAAGGATTTCTGTTTGGTTATTTTCAAAATCTCTATCTCCTTATTGAAATTTCCTTTCACTTCTTATATATTCTCTCTTAATTCACTTATTAGATATTCTTTTTGTTCATTGAACATTTTAATTATCAATTTTCTAAATTATTTTCCTGATATTTCCTCCACTGTGGTGTCAGTTGTGTTGTGAACTATTTGAGGTAGCTTTTTCCTTGATTTTTTTTGTACTGTTAGTGTTTCTACCGTCTTCTGGGATAATTATCTCTTCTACTTTTATATAAGGGACTTTTTAGAGAGTTACTTTTTCTTTACTATATATGCTGGATTGGGAAAATGTGTTGGTGTCAATATTTTACACTCAATTTGAACTTATCACTATGTCTAGTCTCTAGCACCACCTTGAGAGGGGATGATAATCACCAATAATTACAGCCAAGTCAGAACAATGTGTTACACTAATCAATTTTTTAAAAACTTATTAACAATGTTCTCTTGCAGTCCACTATTCTGAGTGATAAATTAGAGTAATTTTGAATTTGTTGAGAAATTAAATTATAAGAAAAATAAAAATTTCTTTAAAAATATATTTGGCTTTTTGGTTAGCTTATTTTTCCACTGCTTTGATTTTGGGCTGTGGAAGAGTTGAGATTTGCTATTTTCCCTCCACCATTTTTTCTGAGAATCTGTTCGTTCATTCATTCATTCATGCATTCATTCATTTTTCTTGGTCAGATTTTTGAAAGAGTCCTTTCTTTCTGGGATTTCAGTTATTGGGCAGTGTATTTATCCTCAGTTCTGACCCTAAGTGGTCAAACTTCTTAGGGGAGTCTGCATGCAGATTTTCACATCAGGGTTTTCCCTCCCATCTTGGCTGGAAAGCTCTGACACACCTCTCTGCTTTTTCTGGGAGTCTCAGACCACATGCTGGAGGGTGGAGAGTAAAATACATTATCAGCCTGTTCTCCACCTCTTTCTAGGCTTGGACGAAGATGACTAAAGTTTCACTAATTTAGTCTGAATTTAAATGGTCTCAGTCCCTCTTTCCCCACCAACATCAGTCAACTTCTTCATCCAGATCTTAGATTGCTTGTTTCCAGCAAAAGAATTCTTTACTCTTTTCAGCTTTGTAGACTCAATTTGCCAGTGCTGAACTTCTGATTTCATTTGCTCTTGGGGAGTTTGCTATGGTAGTGTGGCTTCCTCTGAAAAACTTATTCGATTCTCTAAAGGGATAGACTAAATGTTTTTAAAAAAAATATTAAAAGCATGGTCCAGGGCTGGGAATATAGCTGGAGATATAACTTAGTTGGTAGAGTGCTTGCCTTGCATGCACAAGATCTTGGGTTCAATCCCCACGACCAAAACAAACAAACAAACAAAAAACATAGTCCATTAAGAGTAAAGACAGTAGGATATAAATGTAAGAGTGAGAATAGAGATTTTGTAAATGTAAAGGTGAGAGTAGAGAGTAGAGAGAAGCGGCAAGATAGTACATGAAGGCCCTAAAGAAAGGAGAAATAATGCAGTAGAAGAGGGTGAGCAAGATATTTTGCTATTAGAGGGAGAGGTGAGGACAGAAAGAGTAATAAAACAAGCAAACAAGTAGAACAGAACAGCACCCTCCCCCGCCCAGCACCAAACAACAAACTGAAAAGAATGAAAAATTAAAAACAAAACCAAATAAAACAAAAAACATCACTACCACATAGAAAAACAGAACAAAATAGTAAAAAGGTCACTAAAAAGAAATGAGAAAATAAGAAAATTAAAAAAAAAAAAAAAAACAGAAACATAAGGATATATGTATATACTTGAACCCAGTAACAAATATAGCCAGAACAACAAAAACAACACACACACTAAAAAAGGGATGAAAAAAATTTTTTCCACTGAGATAGTCAATGTTGAGTATTTGTGTCCTGTTCCAGACTGTCCTTCTGTCCCTTACTTCTTGGCCTATGTGCCTCTTAGAGGGAACCTGGGCTGGATGGTATTAAAACCAATCTCCTTTTGTGACTTTTGCTTCTCCACCTGCTGGAGTAGATTGGAAGTGTAGCTGATTGAGATGACTCTCCGCTTCTCTGCACACAGGTGCAGGTGGTGCAACTGCAAGTACCTTCTCTTGGGATTTTGTCTGGATATCTCAGATCACTGCTTTTCCTGGTTTAAAGTGGTACAGATATCTATTTGGGGGAGTTTGGAGATATCTATTTTGGTATGATAGAGTCAAGCTTTGAAAGAAAATTTGGACCTTTAGGGTATGTATTCCAAAGTGATTAAACCCCTTGCGCCCCTAGTGCTGGCTAGATGTCAATCTTAGCTGGATATCTGGGTTTCTAGTGTCTCCCAAAAGTTCTATTCATAGGGCAGGGTGGATGGTGCACGGCAGTTTTCTTGTAGTCCAACCACCACCCAAATACAGACTACCAAATCTCCATCTTGGAATGTAATCATACCCACCTGATAAATTTCCCCAGTCCTTTTCATCATGTCTGTAGTAGTTTATGCCACAGAACTCAAAGGGAGATCAGGTTACACTCTCCTTTGTACCTCTACCTTTAAACCCTGGGTTCTACTCTTTTCTATAAATGTTTTGGGGTTGAGATTTGCTTGGTGAGCTTTAGGTCACATAGTAAGCACTGACTGAGACAGAATGGAAGTTTTGCTAAGGATTCTCAGTTCCCATAGGAACAAGATTAGGCATAAACTCCTCTGGCTAGATCTCCACCTTAGTCTCTCACTTAGAAGTTGAGAAACATGAAGCATATTTTGCATGCCAAATTTGTCTACTGTGTTGTTCTTTCCTGTTGTGTTCTCTCCCTTTGTGGTGACAGCACCACTACTATTTTGGAGTCACATGTATTTCCTGTCTTCTTTTCTTTACTCACTTCATTATAAAGCTGTATCCCCATCGTTTCAAATTCCAAACAACAGAGCATGCAGGAAGTGCTTCCTTCTCTACTCCACCAATTTGTGCTTTCCCTGGTTTCACTTTTTAAAAAATTACTTGCTTTACATTACTTTGAACATCATTCTGTTATGAATCAACAAAATAATAGAGCAGTTTTAAACAGATCAACAAGAAAATAGAAAATACATCGGGCTTAATTTATGGGTAGGTGCTTTTTATTTGTTTAATCCATTTTGAACATTATAGCGTAAGCATAATTTGCTTTTGTAGAATATAGTTGACAACAGACTTAAAAGAAATGAATGTTTCTAACAAGTTTCTTATCATTACAAATTTCTCAATCAGGAAATTCAGTCTTCTGGTAAATGAGAAGTTTGTCTTAGAAGTACTAGCACTACCTTTGGATAATAGTTTAAAAATGTAGAGGTGTAGCACTTTTAATGAAATAATGAAGCACTTACTCATTAACATATATAAACTTATCCAGTACTTTATTTAATCAAATATCTTTTGAAAAGCTAAAAAATGTAAAATGAAGTCTAAAAGCAATAAAGCCAAGATAAAAAATACATTAACTACACACAGGTTCACAGGGCCAAGCAAGGCTTATTTTGTTTCCTGGGTTCTTCTCGGTTAATAATGGACTAATATGACATAAGAACACAAAGACTATAAACTTGACTTTATTAGTACTATATTCTTTGATTCTTGCAAACTTGATTAAAAAAAAAAAACACTGCAAATTAGGATAAGACATGTATCCTGTCACTTGTAAAAAAAACTCTTTAGTATGTTTCACATTACCCATTTTATGACAATTGCCACAAAGTCAGAATTTATATTTTAACATTACTAAAATCCATTTATGTAAGCAAGGTCCATTTCACATAGGATACAATGATAGCAATTGCAAATAAAAAAGAGTGGAATGCCTTGGGAGTGATTTGCTTGTTTGACATCAGTATACATTTTGTTAGCTACCATATTTTGAATGTGATAATAACAGATAGAGTGGGGACCAAAGCTCCCATCCCCTTTAAATTGACTCTGGCAATTACACCCCTGGTATATACTGTTTATCTCTCCTCTATCCAGTGTAAAAATCACATCTGTCAGGAAATATGGACTTTTTATGCAATCATTTATTGATTCATGACTGTGAGAAAGCCATAGAAATAAAAAATAAGGGAATAAAACATGGTTACGCAGTAAAGTGCAAGCACCGTCTAGAGATAAAAAGAAAATTTATGTTAGCGTTGAAGTGAAGAGGAAATATCTTTGGGTTTAGCATTAAGGTTATTAAAGGATTTGCATATAATAGGATATGGCAACTATTAACATTTTAAATATACATTAAGAATTTAAAAGTCTACAGACATATATACTATTATACTTACCCAGTTACAAATGCCTAAGTAAAAATTAAAGATTTGGAATTTTTTTAGTATTTTACTCATCTTGGAAAACATTTTCTTCTGTTTATCTAATCATGTGCTTTTCTGTAGATGTTTGCATGCCTGCTTGAGTTGAACTACACAAGATGAGAATGTCGGGACTATGTGTTTCTTCACAGAATTAAACCTATGACCTAGTCCAGTCCTGGCCACATGGCAGGGATTCAGTAAATATATATATATATATATATATATATATATATATATATATATATATATATATATACTCAATAAACATATATACATATGTGTATGTGTGTGTGTGCACACACATACACATTTCACATTACCCCATTTTATGACAATTGCCACAAAGTCAGAATTTATATTTTAACATTACTAATATCCATTTATGTAAGCAAGATTCATTTCACATAGGATACTGGGATAGCAGTTGCAAATTAAAAAAAGTGGAATACCCTGGGAGTGTGGGAGTGTGTGTGTGTGTGTATCTATTTATATATAAAATTTAGTAAATAGATGGATGAGAAAAAATACTCAACTTTGAGAAAATATTTAAAAGATTTATATTAATAAAAGTTAATTTTCATAGATAAGCAGAATATGCCATTTGGAGTTACTATATTTAAAAAGCCTAAATTATCAACATAATCTTCAGGTTGCATATATTAAGATATATTTGGCTTTTCAACTGATTTCACAAATCAATTCTCTGGGGATTTAGTTTAATTTAATTTATTTTTTAAGGACACTTTAGATTGATCAGTAAGAAAGAGGAACCTTTTCCCAAACAATACTAAAATTGTAGCTGAAAAAGAAACACAGTAGTAATCAGTTTTTTTGCCAGACTTCTATTTGGGTTCATGAACTTACATGAAAGCAGCTTTTCACTGATTAGCAGCATGGAGTCAAGGGTAGGTGTATACCTCTACATGCTGTCTCATAAAGTCTCTTTCCATTATACCTTAAAGCCCCCAAATTCTCCTATTGTCAATCAACACAAAAAAACCTGTAACCTCCCACATTTGATCAAATAATGTGATTGTATATGTGATCAGTTATATAAATTCTAAAGTATAAGGTAAACATATCTTAATGTTTTAATTTATGGAAACTAAAAACCAAGTTATCCCAATCATGGTCATTTCAGTTAGTGTGATTTTAATATTGATTCCTTTTCTATGACTACTTGCAGGTGAGAATAATATTATGATATGACTTATTCCTTACAATATCCCCTTTTTGTTCTTTTCCCCCAATCCTCTTAGCACTGTTACCTCTAATCCCATACATGGTATGCTACTACAGTAACTGTTTCACTTAAAGTCCCCAGGGAAAATCAACTCTACTTATACCATTCATCTCTAGTCTTGATCCCCAACACAATGTCTTTCATCACCCAGTCTTTCTCAGATTCTTATTCCTTGACTACCCTAACTAATCTCCCCAAGGCTCATTCTTCTCTAGCTCCACTCTCTACAACATGCTTTCATTATATACCCTTAGGAATCTTCTTTCTAGTGAAGCAAGCTCCCATACATCATTATCTACACTTCCTAACTGCAGCATGGAACTTCTAAGTGGCACTCCTTTCCCTTAGATTATGCAGGTACAGGATGATCAAAGGTTTGGAAATGGCATTGACCTCGTAGATCTCAATAGTCACCTTAAACTTATTTCTCTTTTATTTCTGTGATATTTATGATATCTGGATATACCACTTTTTAATCTTCTTCTTTTATTTTTCTAGATCAATCTCTAAGCAAATTCTTTACCCCAGTGAGCACTGTGACAACTAGTTCAAACTTTAATTTAGGCTCTCTCTCTGCTTCACAGCTGTCATGAGCTGAGAATCATTCTTCTGCCACTATCATTATGCCATGATGTTTTGCCTCATCTTGGGCCAAGAGCAATGGAGTTGGCCAACCATGGACTGAGTCTCTAAAACCATAAGCCGAAACAAACTTCCATTCCCCTTAAAAAAAAAAAAAAAAAGGATAATAGGGGCTGGAGTTGTGGCTTAATGGTAGAGCTCTTGCCTAGCATGTGTGAGTTCGATCCTCAGCACCATATAAAAATAAATAAATAAAAGAAAAGTATTGTATCTACAACTAAAAAAAATTTTAAAGGATAGTTATAATTTTTACTGAAATAATTCAAAAGTTTAATCCTTTAGTTTCTTGATTTCATTTTGATTATTTTCACATTCAATCTCAAATTGCAGCTTAATATTACATTTGTAATTGTTTGGATATGAGATGTTCCTCAAAAGCTCTTGTATTATTGCAGAGGTGAAATTATTGGATTGTGAAAGATGTAACCTAACCAGTCCATCCTAGTTTGAATGGACTGGGTGGTAACTGGATACAGGTGGGGCATGATTAGAAGAGGTACGTCATTGGGTGTGTACCCCAGGAGGGTGGATCTTCCCTATGGTCCCTCCCTGTCTTCCCTCTCTATTCTCTGACCCCTCCAAGAGCTGAGCTGATTTCCTCTTCTGAGCCCTACTGCCATCATGTGCTGCCTCACCTTGGGTCCAAAGCAATAGAGTCAATCATCTATGGACTGAGACCTCTGAAACCATTAGCCCCAAATAAACTTTCCCTTCTTTAAGTAGTTTGTATAGGCTATTTTTGTCACAGTGATGAAAAGTTAACTAAAGCAACATACTTTTATTATTGCTTTTAACTTTGCTACCATTTAATTCTGATATTATTCTTTTCAATGCTTTGATAGTCTTGCTATTCTTTCATGCCTTTGTTGTTATGGTAATATTCAAGAATTTCTAATAGAAACATACAATCAAATCCACTACTTTCTTGCCCAAACCCCCAATGAATTCCCAACCTGGACCAACATAAACAAAAGTTGCTTCCTCTGTGCAACCTGATCACTAAGTAAAGTACTTCCTGCCCCATACATACATAGCATGTTATAATGTGTTTCTTCCATGTTTCTACAATTAATTTGCTCTTCCCTAACCTGTTGGATTTCATCTGATGGAAAAAAGGGATAGTGTTCTATTTATTCTTTTATCTTTTTCTACATTCTATATTATTTTGTGCTTAAGACATTCCTATAACATTTATTGAATGAATATACGAATTCATTTTCATTACTTTATTTCTTTTTTAAAAACTTGACAAAATAAAATTTGTGTATTTCCTGTATACAATATGATGTTTTGAATGTATGAACATTGTGGAATGACTAAATCTAGTTAATTTACATATGCATTTCATTGTGTAATTATCATTTGTTGTGATAAAACTTTATTCCTATTGTCTCAGTATTTTTAAAAAAAAAATACAATTTATTATTAACTACAGTCACCATGTTGTTCAACACAGATCATGATTTTATTCCTAAATAGCTTCTGTACAGCAAAGGAAACCATCAAGAGTAAAGAAAGATACAACCTATAGAGTGGGAGGAAAATATTTGCAAACTATATACATGAGAAGGTATTAATAATACCCAAAGCGTGTATGGAACATAAACAATTCAAGATCAAGAGAACAAATAACCCGATTAAAAATAGGCAGAGGACCTGAAGAGACGTGTCTCAAAAGAAGATAAACAGAAAGCCAATATCCTAATTATTTAAAGTATGTCATCAAGAAAGTCAAGTTTTGCAAAGGGACATTTTTCAAGTGAAGGAACACTCTAGTTTATGAGGTTTTCAAAGGAGGCAAACTCACTGCTGCAGATGCCCTCAGATCCCATTATTATGCATACCTGCTCTTGTTGGGCTTTTATTCTCAAGCCAGCATCTACAACTTTCTGAGAACTGCCCTAAGGCTGCTTGCTATTACATTACCTGTACACACAGGATGCCAGAAGTGCTTAAAATTGCATGTCCCTTTGGGGCCAGCCCTTAGCTAAGGATTTTGGTCCTCTCTGCTTTCTGCTTTTGATCCAGAGTATTCAGTGGTATTTCCTGTAATGTCTCCAGAGCTCACTACCGAATTGACCCAAAGTTATCGGCCGAGGGACATTACTTGATATCTCAGATTTGTTTGCCTTCATTTCTTCCCAGTCCCCTTTTCTCACTCCCCTACTGGTCTTCTTTGGAGCATTTCCTAATAAATCACATTTTCACAAATATCTCTTTTAGGGTCTGTTTATAATGAACCATCCATTTTCTGTTACTATAGCAGAACAACAAAGGTTGAATACTTGATTTAAATACTTGATTTAGAAAGGTATATTTAGCTCACAGTTTTGGAGGCTGAAAGCCTGCAATTCAGTGGTCCAATATGTCTGCCTTCTGGTGAGAGACCTCTTGGTTATGTAAGAACATGGCAGATGGCATTCTGTTGGGTACAAGTGTGAGAGGGCACAATAATTACATGGTGAGAAAGGGAGCCGTATTCCCAACTACCTAACCACCTTTTGCTGGGTCCCATCTTTTTTTTTTCTTTCTCATAAGAGATTTATAGTTTTTACAGGAGATTTATATACAGTATTTGGGTTCATTTTCACAAACTGACACATGGATGGAAATCAGTTTCAGTTCATGATCCCCCTTCTTCCTTCCCTCTTCCCCTCCCATTCTCCCTCCCATCTCCCATTCTTCCTTTACTCTACTGGGCTTCTTTCGCTCATCTATTAACCTATATTTTATTGGTTCTTTATGTCATCCTATCTTTCTCTCCCCATTTTCTTGATTTTACTCTAGCTTCTGCATTCGAGAGAAAACATTCAACCTTTGGGTATCTGATTTGGCTTATTTCTCCATTCCCATCCACTTACTGGCAAATTCCATAATTTCATTCTTTTTTTGTGGCTGAGTAGAATTCCATAGTGTATATACACCACAATTTCCTAATCCATTCATCTATTGATGGGCACCTAGGTTGATTCCATAATTTAGCTATTGTGAATTATGTTGTAATAAACATTGAGGTGGCTATATTACTATAGTATGCCAATTTTAGAACTTTGGGAAAAATGCCCAGGAGTGGGAGAGCTGGTCATATGGTGGTTCCATTCCTAGTTTTTTGAAGAATCTCCAAACTGCTTTCCAGAGTGGTTGTACTAGTCTGCAGTCCCACCAATAATGTACAGGGACCCATATCTTACAGGTTGCTCCACCTCAACACTGCCACATGGAGGACCAAGCTTCTAGCACATGATGGCATATTTAACCAATAAAATATAGGTTAATAGATGAGCAAAAAAAGTCCAGTAGAGTAAAGGAAGAATGGGAGATGGAAGGGAGAATGAGAGGGAAAGAGGGAAAGAAGAAGGGGGATCATGACCTGAAACTGATTTCCATCCATGTGTCAGTTTAGTGGGAATACATTATGACTGTATTCAAACTGTAGCAGTAGGAGGCAACCTAAGACATCTACTAAAGTTTGAGGATGAATACATATATTGGTTTAATCCCTGGTAAAAATTATATATATGCTCAAACTTTATTTATTTATTATTTACTATTATTCAATAATCAACCAATAATCATAAAAATTTGTATGGTTCCAAAAGTACCTGACAACTTAAAACTTAATGTTAGCATGGAGAAATCCACTTAATCATAGAACACTTAGAATACAGTCCTTCAGTTGAGAAGTCAAGTTTTCTCAAGAGCTATCTTTTCATTTTTATCTCCTCTTAAAAGCTCTTAAAACACTTTATTATCAATCCATTCTTCTATGTGTGAAAATATTTGATAGAGAAAAAGAATATTTAGTGAAGGATATTGTAACTACATGCTTTGGTACCTGGACAAAAACAATGTCTCTACATTATGACCATATAATTCACTACTATATTATAATTTTTAGATAAAATAGCAACTATTAAATTAGATCTTAATTTTAAATATAATGTTATGTAGTAATCATTAGTTCATATTTAATGTTGCAGCTTATATAAAAATAAAAATCATGCCTATAAACATACTATCTTTTCCAATTTGAAATGAACTTCATATCAGTTTCTGTTATTCTGATTCAGCTACCAAATAGCAACCTAATTGTTCCATAGTTATAAAGTTGTTGAAAATTAAGAATGAAGAAGAGAGACATAAGGAGGTGATGTTAGACTCAAATCATTTGGTCACTTAAATGCATGTTTTATTAAAATATTTTGAGTTTTATCTTTATATGCACTTTAGAAAAAAAAACTATTAATTTGATTTTTCTTTATTGAAATATAATATACATGTAATACAGTAGAGTAAAAAGTGCCCCTAGGTTTAATCCCTGGTAAAAGTTATTAGAAGTCTTCTCAATAAATTGTAATCTGCAATACAGTGTCATGTAACAGCATCTAGATCAAGGAAGAGAACATGCCAGCAGCTCAAGCTCCCATCAGCCTCCTCCTACTCACTACCTGATCAAAGTGGGATTTTTTGTGCATAATAAATATGGTCTAATATAGTTAGACCTTTTTTGGTGTTAGACTCTTTTGTTAAATGTTATGCATATGAAATTTACTCAAACTCTTATGTTTAGTTGAAGTTCATTTACACAAATTGCTGTATAAAGTTCTATGTGTGAACATATCACCATTTATTATTCTACAAGTGATGAACCTTTGGGTTGTTTACATATTTTGGCTCTTAAAATAATGCTGCAATGGCCATGATAGTCCTTGTTTAGGGTGTCAAAGGGCATGCATATGTTTGGGTTTAGTAGATGCTGCCAAATGGTGTTCCAGAGTGTTTGTACCATTTATGCTCACATCAGAAATATATAACAATTTAATTGGTTTAACATCCATGCAAAAAATTTTTTTGGACTCAAAGCAAATCTGAGCAGTATATACTTAAGTATATCCTGCTCTCACACATAGAGAGCCTCCTCCTCCATTATCAACATATTAGTTTCAATGGATGACACTATCTTGACATATTTTTATCACCCAAATTAATAGTTTGCATTAGGGTCCACTTTTGGTGCTGTACATTCTATGAGTATTCACCAAGAATTGTGATGTGTGTCCACCAGTAAAGCATTGTGCAGTATGGTTACACTGTTCTAAAAAATCCTCTGTGCTTCACTGATTCATCCTTCCTTTTTCTCTTGACCCTGTTAACTACTGCTCATTTTTACTATTAAAAAGCTTTATATTTTTCATACTATCATGTTTTGGAATTATATAGTACATAACCATTCAGATTGGCTTCTTTGGCTCAATAGTATGCATTTAGGCTTCTTTCATAGCTTGGTAGTTTCTTTAAGCCCTGAATAATTTTCCATTGTCTGGAGGTACTATAGTTTTTTTATCCATTTACCTACAGAAGGACACTCAATTGCTTCTAAGTTTTGGCAACAAATAAAGCCTCTATGGGACATCTGTGCGCAGGTTTTTGTTTGGACATAAATTTTCAGCTCACTTGGATAAATACCAAGGAGTGTCATTGCTGAATCAAATGGTAAGAGTTTGTTTGGTTGTATGATAAATTATCAAACTGTATTTAAAGTTTGCCATTTTGCATTTCCACTAATAATAAATGAGAGTTCATATTGTTCCACATCCTCACCAGCATTTGGTTTTGTCATCGCTCTGGATTTTGACCATTCTAATAGCCCATCTAATAGACGAAAGTGGCATCTCATCATCATTTTAATTTGCCTTTCTTTGCTGACATTTATTGTAGACCATCTTTTCATAATTTTATTTGCCATGTGTATATTTTCTTTGGTGAGATATCTATGCAGGCATTTTGCTTGTTTTTAAAATTAGGTTGTTTACTTTCTTATTGTTGTTTTAAAAGTTCTTTGCAAATGTTAGATAAAAGTCCTTTACTAGATGTGTTTTGCAAGTATTTTCTCCCAGGATATGCTTTTTCCCTTCTCATTCCTTGAAGTTTCTTTTGCAAATAACTTTTTTTTTTTAATTACCACTGACCCACATCCCAATCCCTTTTCTGTATTTTATTTAGAGACAGAGTCTTGCTAAGTTGCTTAGGGGCTTGCTAAAGTTGCTGAGGCTTGCTTTGAATTTGCCATCCTCCTGCATCAGCCTCCTTAGCCACTGGGATTGGCTGTAAATAACTTTTAATTAAGTCCAACTCATCAAGTATTTCCTTTATGGCTCAGATCTTTGGTGTTGTACAATCAAAACCATTGTCATTCTCAAAATTATCTAGATTTTTTTATATTATCTTCTGGTACTTTTGTATTTTACATTTAAATCTATGATCTATGTTCAGTTAATTTTTGAAGAATGTAGTGTTCATAGCTAGATTTATTGTTTTTCATGCTGATAGATGTCTGGTTGTTCCAATGTAATTTGTTTAAAACTCTTTTTTTCTCCAATGGATTTGTTCCTTTGCCAAATATCAGTTGGCTAGGTATGTGGATTTATGTCTGGACTCTACACTTTTTCATTGATCTATTGGCCTGTTCTATCAGCACTATCACCCTGTTTTGATTACTTATCTTTAAAATAAGTCAAGTAATGTCAGTCCTCTCCTCCTCCTCTTCTTCTTCCTCTTCCTCTTCCTCTTCTCCTTCTCCTTCTCCTTCTTTGTTCTTCTTAATATCATGCTGGTCATTCTGTGTTTGTGGCCTCTCCATATCTACTTTAAAATAAAATATCCAAAGAAGACATAGCCAATGGGTTTATGAAAAAGTGCCCAATATCACTAACCATTAGGATAATATAAATTGAAATCAGTATGTTACCTGATACCTGTCAGGATGGCTATTATCAAAAAAGACAAATATTGGTGAGGTGTGGGGGACAAAAAAAGAAAGGAACCCAGGTACACTGTTGGTGCAATGTATATTGGTGCAGTTATTATGGAAAACAGTATGGAGATTCTAAAGAAATTAAAAACAGAAGTATCATATGACCCAGCAATCCCTCTACTTGGTATATAATAAAGGGGCTGAAATTATTACCTTATAAAGATATCTGCACTCCCATGTTTATTGCAGCATAATTTACAGTAGCCAAGATACAAAGACAACGTAAGTGTCCACTGATGGATGAATGGATAAAGAAAATGTAGTGTATATATACAGTGAAATATTATTCAGCTTTAAAAAGGAAATTCTTCCATTTGCTACAATATGGATGAACCAAGATGACAATATGCTAAGTAAAATAAGACAGACACAACAGGCAAAATATTGTATAATCTCATTTATATGTGGATCTTAAAACTTTTTTTTAAAAAAGAGTCAAATATACATAAATAGAGGGGCAAAGGTATAGGGAGGAAAGGGAAAATAGGAGATGTAGGTCAAAGAAATAATAAATATGTAAGATGAATAAGTACAGACATCTAATGTATGACATGAAAACCATAGTTAATAACATTATATTAGGGGTATTTGCTCAATAAGTAGATTTTAAGGGCTCTTATCCTAAAAATGTAGGTGAGTTGATAGATATGTTGATTTGATTCAGTATAGTAACTATTTTACCATGTATATGTATCCATAATGTCATGTTGTAAACCTCAAATAAGTACAATTAAATGTAAACATAAAATTGATTTGTTAATAACCACAAAATAACTGCCTGGAATTTTGATTTGGATTGCACTGAATATAGAGATTGAGCCAGGACAAATTGACATTTTGACAATATTGAATTTTCCTACTCAGGAACAAAGAATTATTCTCCATTTGTTTAGTTCTTCTTTGATTATATTCATTTATTGTTAATATAACATTTGACTAGAACTATTTCAAATTTTATTAATATCAGATGTAAGTAAAATAATCATTCTGCCTGAGAAAATTTTAAGAATCTACATAATAAAAGTACAAATATGTGATACATTTTTATTACAGCAACTTGGGCAGAATTGGATAAAGTTGCAGTTGATCATGCACATCATGAGTTCATGGTAATAAGAAACTGGTTTTCTCATGGCCCTATTATATCACAGCCATATGAAATCATCCTGACAAATCACATTCAGAACATTTGCCACAAGTTTAGCTTTAACCATTACTATCCATGTTATGGTGAAGAGTCAAGAGCTGGGCTACTCAACAGGAAAGTCAGAGATTTCTAGGATGTTTCTATTATGTTTCTGGTAACATTTCCCCTATTAGTGGTGATTCCTTTTGTGCAAGTTTACATTGTACAACCATAAATCATAAGCATCACATAAGAAAACACTTTCATTGTGTTACTCAGTGTTGCTTGGCTTGGTTCTTTACTAACAATAACAGAAATTAATAGACACTAGGAAAAAGAGATGAAGTTATATAAATATCTCTTCCATGTGAGTTTATAGTTTGCTGTTCTGATTAGAGATGCAAAATTTAATTTTTTCATATACAGAAATATGATCTATTTCTTCCAATTCTTATATTCACTCTATACATCTGATCCTTATTCTTATATACAAAGGAATTGTCACTGGAATGAAATCTACCAAATTATGCTATATCTGTATACAAATATTCCACAAAATCCCACTTATACATTTAATCATAATGAAGTAATAATAATAATAATAACCATAATAGAAGGGAGGTCAGTAGAGTAGAGCAAGTGGATCAATGGGAGGGAAAGGGAAGGTACCGGAAAAGAGATTGAGCAAATTATGTTACGTACATGTACAGATATAGCACAAAGAATCCCATCATTATAAATACTTATAATGCACCAATAAAAAAGAAAGAAGGAAAAGTTTAAAGCATGCCATCTTAACACAACTAGTGAGCCTTGGAGCCAGGACTAGAGTCCAAGACTGCTGCCCCCTAGGCTGGAGCCTTTCATCACTACACTGCCAGCTGAGCCCGAGAACTTGAGAGCTCCTCTTAATGACCTAAGAGTGTGAGTGCCCATCAACCTACTGACGAGAAGCTATTTGCTTAGTTTTTGTAGTTAATATGCTTAAGATAATGTAAAAAAATACTGATAGCGGAAGTCTTACTGAAGTCATCGAATGCTGTAACCCAGTGTAAGAACCATTTTCATAACCGCACAATACAGAATTGACATCCCCGTCATTCCTGCCCAGAAATACAGGAATAGTAGTCAACATGCTACATCAGAGCTGTGTTATATTGGATCAATTATCTCACTTCTACGAATTTTAAATTCCTTGCCTATAAAGTAGACAAAATAACTGCAGTTTTTTCACATGATTGTTGAGAAGAATAAATAAGATAAATATACAATCTTTTTTTGCAGTTATTTATTCTTTAGTAACCATTAACAAACTACCTCCATCACCTCAAATTTTGTTACATAATTTCAGACTCCTATTCTTTGTAAAAGTATCATTTTTATATTTTAAATACATTACATTAAATCAATTCTTTGGAAAATTTAGATGTTTAACTTGAACATTATAAAACTAAGATTGAGAATCATTGATTTGCAAAAACAGATTCTGTTATATTTTTGTGTTGACTGGATCAGGCAATTTCTGCAACTTGTAAGAATTTTACCTCTTAAAGTATTTTAAAATTATTCAAAAACAACATCAACAAAAATTCAGAAACCTTGATTCTGTAAAACCAAACATAACCCTGACAGTATACACAGTCAGATATTCCTTGGACTTAAATTAGAAAATATTTTGGATACAATTTAGAAACATTGTTTTTTTGAGTCCTTGTGTGACCAAGATATCATGTAGATTTAAAACTCATGTGGATTATGAGATACAAGCTTTGGACCTTGGTTATCTTTCTTACTCAAGTCACTTTGGTGGAGCCATGCAGATTTCTTTTCTAACTCAAAGCCTCTCTTCAAATGTCTTTACATGTGTGAGTTGTAATAGAGAGATGTGAAGTGTGAGTTGTAATGGAGAGATGTTAAGGATTTAGTATGTTGAATTAAGTCAACTACTATATTGAAATAACATAGGAAAATGTAGATAAAAATATAATACTATTTATTAAAATTGGACCAATTATTCAGTATTTCTAAGAACTTTCTTTTAGTTTCTTTTTCTGTGAGATGACCAAATGACTGCTTATTCTCTGGTCGATTTTCCCTTTGGTACCTTGACTTCTTTTTCCTTAAAAGGAGATTTCTTTCTTTTCTCCTTGCCTTTCCATAATAACAATCTCAAGTTCACAAAATAGGGAGAGAATGCATTCCTAGAAAATACAAGTACAGGAATAATCTGAACAAAGTACAGCAAGACAAAAATAAGACATTTAGATTATTTTCTGGTTATTATGACATCTTTATTTTCTGGGATAACCCTAGTTATTGCTTTGAAATTGATACCATTAAACAAAAATCAAAATATTAGCATTAAAAGTGTGTACTCTTGAAAGTTACAACAGAGATTGGTGTTTTCATTTGTTTTCCTCTCTTAATATAAATATTCTCTCCTAGGAGTTTTAGAGTAGCCTTCTTGTATACGTTTTATCCCTTTCAACATAGTATAAATATTCAGAGAAAATAGTTTTGCATGTTATTTTAAGAAGTATCGTCATTTAATAATTTCATTTGTAAGTATAAATATTTGTTATTTTACACAGGAAGAAATGAATTGATCATTTTTACTTTTATTAGACAGGTATCACAATTTATTTGTCTTTTAATTTTAGCTGGCTAAATGAGTCAAGATAAAAAAGTCTGTATATGTATTTATATTAAAAGAAATATGATAATGTCATCTAAAATGTTGTATAAAAAATTAAAGGTCATGAAAATTGCAGGTTTGTGCTCCAAACTATACCTCAGAGAGCCCTAGAACCCAATATTTACTGTCTTCACAGCTGTTCCCTAAATTTTACAACACATATATCCAATGAATGACTATTGTGTCATCAGGTACAGAACAGTGTTTCTTTAACCTCAAAGTTTTTAATCCTTCATATTAAAAAAACCCTCAGGAATGCAGACAGTATAGACAAAATATGCTTAGCTCATTCATATTCCCAAAGACAGTCTACTGTTGAAATGATTTCTTAGCTAGCTCTTGATATGTTCTATAAACCATGAAAATATCATTGGGAAGTGATCTGTGCAGATCAGTGAAAAGGAAGATACAGCTAACCCAAATTACTGTAATGATAGGTGACTTCAGGGGCTTGGCACAGTAGAATTTGGATGTGCATAAAAATAAAATCAGATCTGATGTGCACATTATTATCCCTAAATACCACTTCTTTATGAAAATATGATATCAGAACATGTTTCTATGAATGTATAAGTGAACAGAATAATAATTCCACATAGCTGCAGGGAATTTTTGCAGTACTTGTCAAGAAGTGACTGCAACAGAGCTTTAAGCAATTAGGAGATTTATTTTCCATTGTGAATATTTTCCTGTTCTAGACAGATCAAACATATTAAAAATGAGGTAGTCAGCATGAACAATCATATGTGCTTTATGTGTACTTGTTATGCATGGTCCCATAAAAATATGCACTGGGGAAAGACATTACAACCTCAATTCCTTGTAAAGACAGCAGGACTTAATGGGCCAGAAAGCAGGTGTGCAATCCAAGGAAAAATTGCTCTATAACAGTGCAGTACCATGGTTGGGCAGAATCATGGTTTTGTTTTTCTTTCCAATATCATTGCACAGTCTATTTAGATGCTTTCTCTAAAATTATGCCCAATGATCCATATTTTTGGTTGTGTCAGAATATGTTATTAACAATAAATCAAACCACTGCCAAAACCAGTGACGCTCTTCTGAAATACTCAGTGTTGGAAGGCAAGCATAACATGCATTTTATGGACTAATTATGTTATATTGGAACTATAGTTATATTTTTTCATGTAGTATGATTTAAAGGATGTAGCTTAGTATATGCCAATATTTAACAATGTATTATTCATTTGGACAGTGTTTAGATACAATTAAAAATATCTCCATTCAAAATAAATTTTTGTCACTTAGGAAACCTGTCTTTCCAGAAACACAATTCCAATTTTGTGTATATTTCTAAATGATTTTAAAATGTAGTTTAAAAGTTTAATTAAGATTTTTTAATAATAAATATTTCAATATTATAATGCTATGTCCAAAATATGAACATAATAGCATTATGAGTAGGACCAAGTTTTAATAGTTACACAATGGCAAATGAAAATTCTGACTATAATGTTATGAGACAAATTCCTGCAAGTAACAGATTGAACTCAGTAACATTACTTTATCATTGTATATTTTAATTTTGCTTGCCAAATTCCAGAAAACTTTAGTGATCGTAACAATACAAATTTAAAACATGAAATGTCCTTTATACAAAAATGGCAATTTTTAAAACTTATAATCATCAATGAAGATGTACTGAATTGAGAAAATGTAAAGTATTGATATTGACATAGTTGCTGAGAAAACAATGAGTTAATACAGTTTTCTCTGGAGGGAAGTTTGACAAATAAGCAAGATTGCTAAAACGTTTGTACCTTTTGACTAAATAAACTCTAAGAATTGTCCTGAAAAAAATTTAAAATGTATGTGAAGGTTTAATTTGTCAAATGTTAATCACTATTTGCAAATGTGAAAAGTGAAAACACCTTCACTGCCCACTATAAGTTATGGTACCATGTATTTGATAATTCATAACCATTAAACTTGCTTTTTACAGCACATTAAATGACATTGGAAAATATTTGTTATTATGTATGTAATGGGAAAAGGAAGTAAAAACTCTGCATTATTAAATTTATTTATTAATGGACAGGAGGGATAAACTAAATAATCAAATTATATTTCAGAGGTTAAATTAAGAATTTCACTTGTTTTTGTGAATTTTGAATTTTCAAAAGTCTATATGGTATTGTATATTGCTTTTACAATAAAAATCTTATTTAAATACTAAAGATGTGGAAGTAATAAAATTTATAAGATTCATTTACTTTATAAACAAATTCTACAAAATGCTACTTGTATAGTTGATATTTTTTAAACCTCCTAAAATGTATACCTCCCTCTAAAACTTAAAACTATATTAGCTCATCAAAATCTGTCATGCAGCTCATCCTGCAGATAACAGAGTTTTTAAAGTAGCATCAGAAATGGTAATACCCTGTTAATATCTGGCACTCTCCCTGTGAAGCCATACTTGACCCTCTAAACCTTGGTTTTTGTCTTTTTTATTTCTCCCATAACTCCTTTGTTTACTTCTGTCATGGTGATTAACACATTCTATTGAAATTGATCTATTTCTTATCAGGCTCTTCAATTAAACAATCAATATAGAAAAAAATAGGCATTGTTTTATGCATACTGTTGACTTAAAAAATAAAATCCAGTACCTAGAATACCATCTTCTCACAAAATACATTGCAATTGATTAAATGGTTTTTGAATTAGTTGGCCAATAATATGGGAATTTTTATTGTCTCATCTTATTGCCTTTGTCTTGAAGATCACATAGTCAGAAGTACTGAGGAAAAGAGAAGATGAAAGGCCAGAAATTATTTTAACTCCAAAGCAGAACAGAACTACCAGAGATCAAGCTTTGTATGCTTTGTTTTAGCCACATTGACCTTATTTTAGTTATTAATGTATTATCATTTTTCATCTAACTAGATACAGAAATAGCATGTGAAAAAAATTTAGCATCAATTAATTGTAACCTTCAGCAAACTAGGAATAGAAAAGAACTTCTCCAATCCAATATAGCATATCTACAAAAAGATCCTGTAGTTATATCATGCTTAGTAATGGAGGACTGAATATTTCCGCCTAAGTATAGGAAAAGGGATTTTATCAAGCCTGTTCAATATTGTGTTGAATAGCTTACCTGAAATAGTAAGGTAAAAGAAAGAAACAAAATTCTTAGAGATTTAAAAGATAAAAATAAAACTATCTTTATTTGTATAAGTCATGATTGGTTACAGAACGAGTCCCCAAGAATGCAAAACTCTTTGAAATAATAAATTTACAAGATCTTGTAATGCATATACAAAAATGAATTTTAAAATACTATAATTCACCTTGGAATAGATCTGTCAAAATATATCCTGATAAAAATTGGATACAAGAGTTTATGTCTTTGGAAAACACAAAGCCCCACTTTTTTTTTTTTTTTTTTTTTTTTCTGTAAGGTTTTCTCAAATCTCATCATTGCTGGAAGCAACTGTCAAATTCAAAGGTGTTTATTGAGTAATCATTGTAGGTTAGCCACTTTAAAAAGAAATATGTGCATGTGGCATATCATTTTTAACTTCATTTTAAAATATCATTTTAACTTCATTTTAAGATATCATTTTTAACTTCAAGACATTTATGGTATAACTGTTTTATTGCAACATATCATTAAATATTAAACCACAAAGAAGATGGCCAAGAGAGAAAGGAAGGGATAAAACTACAATACAAAGAGAAAACAATTTAACATAATGCAATAGTAACTCCTTACCTATCAATAATGTCCTTAATAATAAATGTATTAAACTTTAAAGGTAAATTGATTAAAAAACATAGAGTAGTTTAATGGATAAAAAAACACTCAAATCCAGTTTTATGCTGTTTATAAGAACCTCACATTAGATTTAAGAACACATATAACTAAGAGCAAAGCAAAGAAAAAGGTATTACATTGAAATGCTAAATAAAATGGAGAAAGGTGCCTATATTTACAT
Source organism: Tamias sibiricus (assembly GCA_025594165.1). Lineage (NCBI taxonomy): Eukaryota > Metazoa > Chordata > Mammalia > Rodentia > Sciuridae > Tamias > Tamias sibiricus. The sequence continues at coordinate 90,218,764 of CM046666.1, read as the reverse complement.
TAAACAAAATAGGCTTTAGGTCAAGCACTGTCACAAGAAACAAAGAAAGCTATCACATGATGACAAAGGTCATTAACAGGAAGATATATAAAAATTATAAATATATACTCACCCAACATCGAAGAACCAAATATATTAAGAAAGCCCTGACAGATCTAAAGGAATAAATAGATAACAATAAAATAATAGCAAGAGGTGTCCATACCCTAATTACAATAATGGACAACTATCCAGACAGAAAAACAATAAGAAAACAACATACTATAGAGCAAATTAACCTAACAATTATATACATAGAGGGTATTCCACCAAATAGAAGGGAAAAAAAATTGTTCTCAAATGCAGATGGAACATTCCCTGTGATAGATCACCTGAACACAATACTAGGTCACAAAGCAAGTCTTAACAAGTTTTAAAAGTTTGAAATCATTTCAAACATTGTTCTTTTACAACAATGAAATGAAATTATATGTGAATAACAAGAAGACAATTTAAAAATTCATAAAAACATGGAAATTAAACACACTTGAATAACTATTGGATTAAAGGAAATTAAAAGTAGAATTATAAAATAAGACAAATGAAAACAAAACACGACATACTTAAACTTATGCATCAAAAGCAGCACTGAGAATTTTATAGCATTAAGTGCCTTCATTAAGTAATAAGAAAGAACTAAACAATCTAATTTCACACCTCAAGGAACTAGAAAAAAATAAAAAGAGCAAACTAATACCAAATTTAACAGGAAATAATAAAGCTTAGGGGAGAAATAAAAGAGAGAATAGGCAAAAACAATTAGAATAAAAACTGACAAAAGTGAGTTAGTTGCTTCTTTGAAATGAGAAGAAAATCTGACAAACCCATAGATCCAAATCTATATCACCAAAGTGGTAGCAGAACCATTATGACTGATGCTGTAAAAATTAAAAAAAAAAAAAAAACAATTTATTATTATGAGCAATAATAAACCAACAAATTGGACAACCTAAAAGAAATGAATAAAGTCTTAGAAACATACAACATACCAAGACTGAATCAAGATGTAGAAACCATGAACAGTCTAGTAACAAATTGTTGATCCAAGACGCAAAGAAAAGACCACCAACTCCAATTTTAAATTAAAGCAAGCTTATATTGTGTACACACAAAGAGAGCTGACCAGTGGCTGCCCCTCCCAAACACTGGGCTTGAGGTCAGCCCCTCTCTCAGGGAAGACAAGGTTTTTATAGTTCAGAGAGTTACAAAAAATCTTGGGAACTTACAGCTAATAAGGTCAGACATATGCAATTCAAGAGCAAGTAGCAAACTAATAATCTACATGGCATTGCATTCCAAGGGAGGGGTCAAACCCTACATCAAAAGTTTATGAGGCACCATTAGTTTTAGAGAGAGAGTTGTTATCTGGTCAAGGAAAGCCAAGCCTGAGTGAGCTCAAGGCCTGGGCATGAATGCCAAACAATTTTAAAATGTCAAAATGTGATCAGGCCAAATAGGAATCCTAGCATTTCATAGAAAACTGAAGTGGACTTTTCATAACTTTTTGACAGGGTGGCTCCCAGTCTTAAGATGGAATTAGGCTGGTTTATCAAAATAAGATGACTGAACTGGTAATCAGAAACCTCCCAACACAGATGAGCCAGGAACAGATGGTTTCAAAGGTGGATATTCCTAGCTGTTTAAGGAAAAATTAATGACACTTCTCAAATTTTTCCAAAAAGCAGAAAAGTATATACTAAATCTTCATTGTGAGCCCGATATCATGCTAATACTGAAGCCAGAAAAAAACACTAGAATGCTACAAACTAATGTTCTGATGAACATGGCTACAAAAATCCTCAACAAAATACTAGCAAACCAAATTCAATAGTACATGAAAAGGATCATACATCACGACCAAGTGTGATTTATACCTGGGATGTGAAGATGTATCAACACATGTGAATCAATCACCGGGATGCATTACATTAGAAGAATAAAAATTACATGATCATCTCAATAAATGTAGAAATGGCATTTGGGAAAAATCAGCACATTTTTATGGGTGTCTGTAAGCTGCCTGGTAAGCTACCTGGTACCGAAAACCGGGAGGAAATCTCTCGGAGGCAGAGATAAGCTTTTACTACTTTTACTTCTACTTTCTTAGAGCTTAGAGAGGAAAGAAAGATTCTCGGAGGCAGAGTTAAGCTTTTACTACTTTTACTTCTACTTTCTTAGAGCTTAGAGAGGGAAAGAAAGATTTTTTCTTAGAGAGGGAAAGAAAGATTTTTCTTCTTAGCTTAGAGTAGAGTCTTAGCTTAGAGTAGAGAGAAAGATTAAAGAAAGCTTTTAGAGCTTAGAGCTTAGTTTAGAGAGCTTAGAGTAGAGTCTTAGCTTAGAGTAGAGAGAAAGATTAAAGAAAGCTTTTAGAGCTTAGAGCTTAGCTTAGAGAAAGATTAGAGCTTCTTTCTTCTCTCTTCTTTCTTCCTTCTTCTTTCTTCTGTCTTCTGTCTTCCTCAGGAGTCTCGGCCTAACTCTGACCAGTCATTACTTCTTCTATCTGGTTTCTCTTCTGTCTTCTATCTGGTTTCTCTTCTGTAACCGCTCTGCCTACGTTCTGGCCGCTCTGATTCTTCTGACCGACCGAGTGACTGCCCGGCTGACTGAATTCTCCGTTCTCCTAACTCGGACCGCTTTCACCCGGTTATATACCTTCAGGTTTGCGGGTGCCTACAGGTGCGTCACATACATATCAGGTGGAACTTATGGCTTCCAGCTAGCTACAACAGCCCTTCCTAATTAGGGCTCCTTCAGGTGTCAACAAATAAGTTATGAAAAATGTACCTAAATACAATAAAGGCCACATATGCAAATCCCATGGCTCACATTACACACAAAGGTTAAAAACTGAGAGGTTTTCTCTTAAGACCTAGAACAAAGCAAGGATGCTCACTGTGGTCACTTTTATTCAACATAGTACCAGAAGTCCTAATTGAAATCAATCAGGCAAAAGAAAAAAAGGTATCCAAATTAGAAAGGAGGAAGTAAGTTGGGCACTGTGGTGCACGCATGTAGTCTCAGTGTCTAGAAAGGCTGAGGCAGGAGGATTGTGAGCTCAAAGCCGCCCTCAGCAATTTAGCAAGGCACTAACCAACTTAGTGAGACCCTGTCTCTAAATAAAATACAAAATAGGGCTGGGCATGTGGCTCAGTGGTCGAGTGCCCTGAGTTCAATCCCCAGTATTAAAAAAAAAAAAAAAAAAAAAAAAAAAAAAGGTGGGGGGAGAGTAATATATATTATATCTATTAGACAATGATATGATCTGTGTGTGTGTGTGTGTGTGTGTGTGTGTGTGTGTGTGTGTTGCTGGGTTGCTGGGATTGCACCCAGGACCTTTTATGCGAGGCAAGCACTCTACTGTAAAGTTATGTTAGTCAGCTTTTTGCTGCTGTGACCAAAATACCTGACAAGAGTAACTTAGAGGAAGAAAAGTTCATTTTGGGTTCACTATTTCAAATGTTCTGTCCATGGTTGGCTGACTTCACTGTTCTGGGCCTGAGATGAGGTAGACCATCATGATGGAAGGGTGTGATGGAGGAAAGTTGTTCAGTTCATGACAAATGGAAAGCAGAGAGAGAGAGAGAGAGAGAGAGAGAGAGATGCTGCAAGGGACAAAATATAAACCTGCAAAGCATGCCCCAGTGACCTACTTCCTCTAGCCACATGCTACCTGCCCACAGTTATCACCAAGATAGTAGTCTTGCAAATTATCAATCCATCAAATGGATTAATCCACTCATTAGACTAGAGCTCTCATAGTGTAATAATTTCTGTTCAAAACGTTCCTTCATGAACACATGAGTTCTTTGGGGGGAACACCTCACATCCAAATCATAATAAACCCCATCACTTAAAAACAAATTTCAAAACAAATTCAATAAAATAACAAGATAGAAAATCAACATGCAAAAAATCAATTGCAAGTCTGTATGCTAACGTCAAATTACCTGAAAAGGAAAAAACAGTCCCACTTAAAATAGCACCAGAAAGAATGAAATTGCATTCCAATGTTCATTGCAGCATTATTCATAATAACTAAGGAGTGAAAGCAACTTAAGTACTCACTGACAGATGAGTGGATAAAGAAAATGTTGTATGTACAATGGAATACTATTCCACCTTTAAAAAAGAAGGAAATCTAGCCATGTATAATAACTTGGATAAAACTGGAGGACACTACATTACCTGAAATAAACTAAACCCTGAAAGACAAATATTACATAATGGCACTTACAAAATGAATACGACATAGTCAAACTCATAGAGAGAATGGGATTGTGGTTCCCAGGAGCCATGGGGAGAAGAGTAAAATCAGGAGATGTTATTTAAGGGTACAATGCTTGAGTTATTCAAGATGAATAAGTTCCAGATAGCTATACAGCATACTGCCTGTAGTCAACAATACTCTATTGTATACTTAAAATTTGATGGGAGGGTAGATCTTACATTAAGTAGTCTAATAAAAAAAATCACAATAATAAAAATAAATGAGTGTGAGGAGACTTTTGGAGGTAATTTATAGCTTTATGGCATAGATTGTTCTGATGGTTTTATGGGTGTATATTTATCTTCAAAGTTATCAAATTGTATACATTAATTATGTACAGCTTTTTTTTTTATGTAAAACAAGTACCAGTGAAATAGCACAAAATCCAGGAAATGTATTGATATAAACCTAACATATGTGCATGATCTATTGGCTGAAAAGAGAAAATGATGGTGAAAGAAATCAAAGAATTCTCAAATAGTTAAATATACTATATTTATGAATTGGAATACTCAACACTGCTAAATAGTTAACTCCACACTGTCTTAATGCAATTCAAATCAAAATCTTTATAGGATTTTGCATAGCTTTTTGACAAGCTAATGCTAATATTCACATGGAAAAGCAACTAATTTAAATTAGTCAATCTGGGTTTGGGAAAAAATTAAAAAATGAGGTCAGAGTACTTACAGTTCCCAATTTCAAAACTAAGTATGAAATTATGTTAGTAAAAACCAGGCCACTTTTGAAAGGATAGACCCAGAGAGCAATGTGACAAAATAGAGATTCAGAAACTGCCTCACACACATGCATTTAACTAATTTTTCATAAAGAGGAAAAGCTATTCACAGAAAAAGGGTAATATGAAAAAAATGATGCTTAAAAATGAACCTCAACCTATCCTCACGATCATTTACAAAAATGAACTCAAAATGTCCCAAAGACTTAGAGGGAAATCTGTAAACTCTGACTGCAGGGGCAAAGAAGTTTTCTGGATAGGAGAAAAAAATTTTAACATATAGAACCTGAAATTTTAGCATTGTGTTAGGCCATAGAAGGTAGTTTTATGTTATTGCATAGCTTTAATTCTATTATTTGAATTTAGTCATTTCTTATGTTTCATGTTTCAGGTATCAGCTTAGGAATGAGATAGTGTGCTTCTAGAAATTTAAAATAATATATGGAGCTTCTCTTAAAGAGAAACTCTCTTCCTCTTCCTCCTCATTCTTTTTTTAATGTAGAAGAGCAATATTAAACCAACCTCTCTGGCACAAATTTGAACATAATCTGATTTTCCAGTCCCTACTAGGGTTCCTCCGTTAGCTCAGCTTAAATAGACCTCTGTTAAAATAAACCTTCTGTGGCCTCCAGCCTAATGTATTTGTAGATGACATAATTTGGTCATCTATTTGTACACTGTTTCAAGAAAATTCATCAGAGACCAACAAGGGAAAGCATTGTTGGGCATTTTCTGTGATCACCAGCTTTTCTGTTAACAACTTACTTTATTCATACGAACAAAACAAATCTCTCATTGCAGCGTTCTTAGCCCCAGGGCCTTTTAGAGTTTCTTCATGCTGTGTGATCAGAAATATGTACCGGTTACTTGGCCAAATGCACAGACATATAAATCATCAATTAATAGGAAAGTCATTCTTTCATCTATCCACCTTATACTTTTTTCCAGTCAGCTCATTATATGATCTACATGAAGATGTAATTAATGTCACTCTGAAACAACAAGTAGATTAAGATAGAGATCATGGGGTAAAGGAAAGAAAAACCACAAACTTGTATATGAACCCAGGAATCAAGGTAAGCGGATGTTACAACCAATGTAAGTCAGTCAAGAGATTAATTGGCAAGGGAGTCAGTGGTTTTCTGTTCAAAATAGCAGAGAAACACCAGGGCCTAAAATCTGACTAGTCTAAGATGAAAACTAAGGGTCAGTAAGATATCTGTTTCCAGAGTCCAGAAATTATTCTAAGTGTTCAGAGAACTGAAAAAAACCACTAAGGAAAATCCAGGGATCATGGACTCTACAAGTCGATACTAAAAGAATCAGAAAGTTCATAGGTGTCTATTGTTAGAGAAAGACAGCAAACAAGTACCGTTTAATGTAAGAGCCTTTAATGAGGAAGAAGCTAAGATGGCGGCTGGCTGAGAGCCAAGAGGAGGCGTTTACTTGTTTACACCTGACCTTAATGTAATTGACTAAGAATCTTTCTGTGCCCGTGGGCACTGCGTGCCGCACCTGTAAGTTGAGCTTGTGACACGTGTATGATTGTTAAGAGAACTAATGTACCTGTGAAGGGTATAGAGTATTTAAGCAGACTGGGGGCGTCCGAGAGGGAGAAGATAGAGAAGAAGAAGAAGAAGCAAGAATAAAGGAATTACTCATTACCAGTCTGCCTCCGATTTCTTTCCCGTGGTATCGTTGCCTAAGGCGGCAACAGTTTAAGCAGCTGTAGAAAGGTAATACACTTCATCTAGAAGTCTGAATATGGCCTTATATTAAGACACTGGACATTTACTTGTGTAAGATTTCTAGCATACCCTGCATCTACACATGGCTAGAACTAGTCCAGGGGTGGCAGCATAGCCAAGGTAACAAAAATTTTCCACATCAAGTAATAGGAAACATATTCACACTCAGATGAGAATGGAGACTCAGGATCATAATGCCTTTATAGGTTTGGAAGATACACTTCTGATTTATATACTCTGTTTTTCCAAATATGTTGTAGGGGAAAAAACAAACTAACTACAGTCTCTGCCTGAAAGAATTTTGCCTGGGTAATTTTGAAAGAGTCCATTGAGAGGCTGCCCCTAGGGAGTCTATTTCTAAGTCTCATAGACTTAGCTCATTTAGGTTTTCCTTGCATCCAATCAACACTTTCTTCTGTTTAATTTAACCTTAATGAAGACATTTCAACAAATGTTTACTTTGCATCCCATAACTTTCAAACCCAGGATTTCAGAAATTGAAGAACTTTTTTGGATGCCTAGGTACAGCAAAATTAACAAGTAGTGTCTTTGCTTGAGACCTGAATATAAGGAGAAAATATGAAGACTGTATTAATTGCATTGTGATTACATTTTTCAGATCAATGAAGACAATGAACTATATACCAAGAAAGTCAAAACTATGCAGTTTTGTTTACTTTTTTTTGTATGTTACTAATACTATTAATTAAATGTAAAGTAAAAGTAATAAATTTTAATCAATATTTATATTTGATGTTTTCTTCTGCTAAACTATGGGACTTTGTGTTATCACATATAACTTCTGGTGCCATATATTGCTTCCAGAGACCCTCTACAAAGGACATCTGTAGCCGTCTGAAGTGATTGCCGCTTGGAGCTACGATGCTGCGGGAACAAGTTCAGAGGCAGACTGGAAACAAACAGGATTTTATTTTGTTAACTTTTCTCTCTGGCTTTGACAACAACTCTAACACGCACCACACACAACACCAAACAACCAACAACCAAATGGCGCTGACCCGCTCCGATCTCGGATCTAGTCTCGTGAGATCTTGGGCCAAGTCCCGCGAGATCTCGGGCCAAGACCCGTGAGAACACGGAAGGCAGCAATGCCCAAATTTCTCCATGGCCCAGAGCCAACCACAATCTCATCCATCTCCCCAAACAGGGCTCCTGCATTTCCCCCCTTTTGTTTTAAAAGAGGGGATGCTCTAGGACGTCCATGTGCAAACAACATCCTTACCCATCATCGGATAATCAAGGCTGTGCCCTTGAATCCTGTCTTAGGTTGATATGTTGGCCACATGAGACTGTCCCGTGTGACTGTGCCTGTCTTAGGTTGTCCCCCTCTGGGGATCTTACCCGTCATTGGCTAACCAGCCATCCAATGGAGCCCTTTAGGATTGACTGTGTATGATGACTAACAGCCGTCCAATTGTGAGGAGATGGTGCGGCTTTAAGAGACAAGCCTTTTGCTGACGAGCCAAATTGTATAGCATATCAAATTTTTTAAACAAATCAGAGGCCCTAAGTTGTATCAAGTAACACACTGAGTTTTCTAGACAAATACCCACAAGGCATTGTCCTGTAAAGTCCCAAACAATGAAAGATCAAAATGTCCACTATTATAACACGTTGATCTAGGAGACCCCATGCATGTAGAGCAGAGGCCACACTGTTGGTGAGGTTGTTTGATGCTTGAGCAGCAGGGATGCTTGCAGCAACTGCGACCCCTGTAGCTATAGCAGCAGCCGTCTTTTTTATGTCTAGACTATGCCACCGGCAAATCTTCAGGGCCTGCTACCTAGAAACTCAAGCATCAATTATTAAAGGAAAGGCAGTGCTAATCCAGCACTGAGTCAAGAGGCAAGTAGTCAAACTAAAAAATAGAATTATTAGATTAGAAAATTAAAGTTGATTTTTGTTCACACACATTGGTGCTTGGGCTTCCACAAACATAAGCTGGCAAAATATCATATTGAGAACAAAACAAAGAAAGACTGAGGGTATTTACTGTATTAAAGATAGATTAAAGAAAAGGTAAAGGCACTTTGGAGAAATAATTTGTTAGCTGGAACACTTGAGTCTATGCATACACATCAATCTTTTACCTGTTGAAATAATTTAAATTAATCAGCTATTAAACAAATGAAGTTAATAACAAATAAACAATCCTATGTCAAAAGAACAAAATATCAGGTTATACAGCACTAGTCATATTGTTTTGTAAGGAGAAGTCTCAGGGACACCTATAAAGCAAAATTGAAAGTACCTTCACTTATAAAATTATTTACGTAAATTGAATACTCTTAACCTAAAATGAATTAAAGTTATTTGGATCCATATATATATATATATATATATATATATATATATATGTATATGCATACATATATATATATATATATTTATAAGTGCTTTGTTATTTGTGACATCACACTGGACAGACAAACATACAAACATATATTTGTGACGTCACATTAACATGAAATGTAGACAAATGCACAGACATAAAGACATGTATAAAAAGAAAAAAAAATACAATTGTGTGCACACTAAAGAGAGATCTCCTCGTCCCGGCGGGGAGGAATGACACTTAAGTTGTGAAATATTTTAAAGGACTCTTTTGAGGGAATCATTCTATACCTTCATCTTGGTCCTCTTGATTTTGTACTTTTTTTATTAATCTTGATTCTTCAACAACTTCATCTTGATCCTTTTGATGTGGTACCTGCTTTATTAATCTAGATGGTATCCATATTGGAGAGTATTCGTGCTTTGGAAAAACACAAACAGATCCTCTCCCCCAAATTAATACTGGATCTGGACCCTTCCATGTACCTGAAAGAACATCCTTCCAGTAAACCAAAGGTTTATGTTGTTGGAGTGGGTTCCAATGTCTGTCTCCAGCAGAATAACCATTAGAGTCTAACGTTAAAAAATTTAAGGTAAACAGGTCAACTGCCAATCTGTCCCTAGGACTTTTCCAATTTCCTTCTTTTTGTTTTAATAACATAATTTTCAGTGTGCGGTTTGCTCTTTCAATAATGCCCTGACCCTGAGGATTGTATGGGATGCCTGTTTTATGGGATATATTGAATTTTGCACAAAACTGTTTGAAAGATGAGGACGTATATGCAGGGCCATTATCTGTTTTAAGCATTTTTGGGATGCCCAATGCAGCAAAAGCTTGCAAACAATGAGATGTAACATCTTTAACTTTTTCTCCAGAATGTAAGGAAGCAAAAATCATGCCTGAGCGTGTATCTATGGTCACATGAATAAATTGCAATTTTCCAAAACTTGGCTCATGAGTAACATCCATCTGCCACAAATGATTGGGCATTAATCCTCTAGGGTTAACACCATAATGAAGATTGGGCAAATGTGTCATACAAGATTTACAATCTTTTACAATTATTCTGGCTTGCTCCTTTGTGATTTTAAACCTAGGCTGCAAGGTGGTGCTATTGACGTGAAACTGGGAGTAAAATAAAGTAGCTTGCTGGAAGGCTGAAAGTATAAAGATTGTTTGGGCAAGGTCATCAGCCTTTTGATTACCTTTATGGAGGGGACCAGGCAAGTTGGTACGTGCTCTAATATGCCCTACGAATAGAGGTTCTTTTCTTGCCCACAAAAGTTGTTGTATTTGATAAAACAATTTAAAGGCTGGAGTATGAGGTGCTATTGGTCCTGCTAGCTCTAATTTTGGGACAGCATGTACAATATAGTGGCTATCTGAAAAAATGTTCATGGGCTGCTCTCTAAAATTTTCCAGAGCTCTTACCACAGCTTCCAGTTCCACTAATTGAGCTGATTTGTGTGTGGTTATGTAAGTCATATTTTCTTTTTTAGTGACTACTGCAGCAGTACCATTTGAGGACCCATCTGTGAATACATTTAATGCCTTAGGAATAGGTTGATTTTTTATTACCTGTGGAAATATAATAGGATGATTAATACCAAAAGATAATATAAGAGACTTAGGAAGGTTATTATCAAAATTTGCAGAAGTAGAGCATTTAGCTATAGCCCAATCATTATCATTGAAGCATAAATATTCAATCTGTAATGATGAATAGGGAGTAATAATAGTAGCAGGGTGAATGCCAAATATTTTAGTAGAAGTCTTAAGTCCTTGAAGAATAAGTTTAGCCACCATGGAGGTATAAGACTCAACTATACTTTTAGGAGAGACGGGCAAATGTATCCATAATAAAGGCCCTTGTTGCCAAAATATTCCTGTGGGTGTATATTGTGAAGAAATAATAATCAACATCAGAGGTTGAGTTAAATCAAATCTATCACAATGAGCTCCTTCGATGGCTTTTTCTACTAACTTTAAAGATTTCCTAGCATCAGGAGTCAATGTTTGCGGTGAAGATGGATCAGGGTCTCCATGAAGGATGTCAAATAAAGGTTTTAGTTGGCCAGTAGTGAGATTTAGTGTAGGGCGAAGCCAATTAATGTCTCCCAGTAGTTTTTGGAAATCATTGAGGGTGGTCAAATTTTCTTTATTTATTAAAATTTTGGGGGGTCTAACAAAAGTATCCATGATTTTAAATCCTAAATATAATATGGGAGATCTGGTTTGAACTTTTTCTTCTGCTATATATAATCCATATTTTTAAAAATTTTTTACCACGTCACTGAATATATTAAATAAGATTTTTTGATTAGGGTGGGCCAATAAAATATCATCCATGTAATGTAGACACATGAGGTTTGGATATTTATTTTTAATGGGTTGGATAGCCTTGTCCACATATATTTGGCATATGGTGGGGCTATTAGCCATTCCCTGTGGTAAAACCTTCCATTGATATCTCTGATCAGGGCGATTATTGTTAATAGAAGGAACTGAAAAAGCAAACCTGGGGGCATCCAGAGGATGTAGGGGAATGGAAAAGAAACAATCCTTTATATCAAGAGTAATAAGATGGAAATTTTTTGGAATAGCTACAGGACTAGGAAGTCCAGGTTGAGTAGGGCCCGTGATTTGCATGGTTTTATTAATTTCTCTAAGATCATGTAACATTCGCCATTTTGCTGATTTTTTTCTTGATCACAAATATGGGGGAATTCCAGGAAAAGGTGGAAAGTTCTATATGTCCTGCTTCTAGTTGTTCCTGAACTAGTAGATGGGCCGCTTGTAATTTCTCTTTAGATAGGAGCCACTGAGGGACCCACACTGGCTTATCAGAAAGCCATGGTATTTTCAAAATTATTTTTTCAGTGGCCCCGAAAAAAAATATCTTTTTCCTTTATGATAATGATTACTTTTAGGGTTAAGATTACTCTGTACTTTTTGATAATGATTTCTTTTAGGCTTAAGATTACCCTGTAGATTTTCACATTTAACACCTGCAGGCTTGGTTGCAAGGTGTACTCCCATTTGTTGCAAAATATCTCTTCCCCATAAAGTAACCAGTAGGTTAGGTAAAATGTAAGGCTGAAATGTTCCTTTATGCCCTTCATCATCCTCCCATTTTAAAATCACCGCACTTTTCTCTGGGAGGTTATTATATCCCAAGCCTCTTAAACGGGTTGAAGCTTTTTGCAGAGGCCAGTGCTTGGGCCATTGCTGTAGATTAATGATGGAAGAGTCAGCTCCAGTATCTATCAGTCCTTCTATCTCTATTCCTTGGATTTTTATTTTACACATAGGCCTCCTTGCACAATCCCGATCCCAGCAAGCCATAGGTTCTGAGTCAGTGGAACAAAATCCTCTATTGTTCCCTTTTTGAGGCATACTCATTTTAAATGAATTATGTAAATTGGGAAGGAGACGCAACTGAGCAATTCTTTCTCCTTGATTAACAGAACTTATACTTTGGGGTGAGCTAAGCATTATTTTTATTTCTCCTTTGTAGTCTGAGTTTATTACACTTGGGGTCACTTGCAAACCTAATAAGCTTTTAGGACTTTGGCCGATAATAAGTCCTATAGTCCCTGAGGGAAGAGGTCCCCTGACTCTTGTGGGAATCAGTTGAACCCCCATTTCAGGTGTTAACACTATTCGGGCAGTGGAACAGAGGTCTAATCCTGCATTTCCTCTTGTTCCTCTGGCGAGGGAGTGGATTGGTAGTAGGGATTGTGTTGGGGAAGCATCTGAGTGGATGCTTGAGGATGCTCCTCCTCCAATGCCCTGTACATTTGTGGGCCCTGGGGTATTGGGCCCCGTGCCCCTTTTTTGAATTCCTGAACAAAGGATTTCCATGGATGTCAAATTTTGAATGGTATTTATTGGCCCAATGATTTCCCTTTTTACACCTGGGGCAGCGGCCTGGGGCACGGTATGAGCTTGGTCTTATTTCTCTTTTGGGATTTTGCCTAGAATAGCCTGATTGATTATGATAATTTTGCCTGGAATATCCTGATTGCTTATAATGTCTAGGTTTAGCCTTTGTGAAATTTCGAGGGGAAGCACCTCTCATTGAGGCTGCAATCACATTTCCTGTGACAAAGGCGTCATTTATATCTTTACATAGTTATATATATATGGAAAGATCCTTTTTAGTTCTCCATGGCCTGATGGCTTCCTGGCAGTATTTATTAGCATTTTCGTATGCTAATTGAACAACTAGTGGCATAGCTTGATCAACATCTGCAAACACTCTACCTGCAGTTCTCAAAAGTCATCAGCAAAGTCAGCATATGGCTCATTAGGTCCTTGAATCACTTTTGACAAGCTACCTTGTAGATCCCCAGGTCCTTGTACAGTTTTCCATGCCTCTAAGGCAGCTGCGTTTATCTGAGCATATACACCTGGGTCATAATCTTTTTGAGCCTGTAAGTCTGCGAATTGCCCTTCTTCTGTGAGCATTTCTATATTATAGTCTTCAAATTCTGCAGCTGCGTTTCTTTTAGCCGTTTCTATACAAAGTTTCTTGGAATTGTGATCGCCAAACCAAGTATTGCCCCCCGCTTAATGCTGCTTTACATAGACTTTTCCAGTCTGAGGGGGTTAAGCTAAAGGTGTTAAAGGACTCCAGCATATTCAACGTGAAAGGAGCTTGGGGCCCATAAGTCATTACTGCCTCTTTGAGATTTTTTATTGTTTTGAAATCTACTGACTGATGGACCCTCTGTCCATTTTTCTTTTCAAATGCTGGCAGTTCCCAATGTATCTGTGAGTTACCCTCAGGAGCACATAAGCGCTCAGAAAGACTTTTTATTTCTGTTTCTAGGGTATGCAAATGCCTAGTAATACCCTTCATATTTTCTGTAATGGATTCCACCCATGGGGGAGTAGAGGACCCAAGTGGTTCCTCTACTTGACGGTCCTTTTTCTTGGTCTTTTTTAGTTTCTTTTCCTCATTTTCTCAGGATCACTTTTACTAGATTCCTCACTACTGCTAATTTCATTGACAGCAATATCCTGAGGCCCAGGTTCCATGAAGAGCAAGTATCTTCAGCTATCACCAATAACTCCCGAATAGCTCTAATAGCTTGGATTTTTGTCATTTTGGGGACTCTTCTAATACTCTGTTTACTGGTCTTAGTTGACCCAGTGGAAGCTATGCTTTTTTGATCACTTTCACTTTTTTCTAAATCCTCCTCACTGAGAACGGAGTCAGGTATATCAAGGAGTCTTTCCATAGCCTCTATCACTTGGGTTTCAGTTATATTCAAACCCATCTTTAGAGACTTTTCAGTTCTTACCTGTCCGCTCCGAATTCCCCGTACGGGCCGCCACCTGTAGCCGCCTAAGTGATTGCTGCTTGGAGCTAAGATGCTGCTGGAACAAGTTCAGAGGCAGACTGGAAACAAACAGGCTTTTTATTTTGTTAACTTCTCTCTCCAGCTCTGACAACTCTAACACGCACCACACACACCACCAAACAACCAACAACCAAATGGCGCCAACCCGCTCTGATCTCGGCTCAAGTCTCTTGAGATCTTGGGCCAAGTTCCGCGAGATCTCGGGTCAAGTCCCGTGAGACCATGGAAGGCGGCAATGCCCAAATTTCTCCATAGCCCACAGCCAACCACAATCTCATCTATCTCCCCAAACAGGGCTCCTGCAGACATCAGGTTCCAAACATGAGTAAATGAATTAGGAATTCCAGATGATTCTGTGGTTATCTGCACAGAAGGTCAAACTAAGATGAAGGCTGTAGAGAAATTGCTTATAATGAGAAAGTCCACAAGCAACTGTGCACTGGATGTCTGTGCCACTCTACTCAAAGCCTATTTGTTCCCTTTCTTCCTCCCTCCCTCCCTTCCTTTTTTCTTTCCTTCCTTCCTTCCTTCCTTCCCCCCTTCCTCCCACTATCCCTTCCTCCCTTCCTCCCTCCCTTCCTCTCTCTCTCTCTCCCTTGTATACTAAAACCATGTAAATGTCCTTTCTGGACATATTTGACTCATTCAGAGGCAGACACTTGACCTATGCCAAGCTAAACAAAGGCCTTTGTAGGATTTTTTTTTTTTTTTTTTTGTACCAGGATTGAACTCAGGCACTTAACCGCTGGGCCACATCCCCAGCTCTTTTTTGTACTTTATTTAGAGACAGGGTCTCAATAAGTTGCTAAGTGCCTTACCATTGCTGAGGCCTGCTTTGAACTCGTGATCTTCCTGTCTCAGCCTACCACAAGCTGGGATTACAGGCATGTGCCTCCGCGCCCAGCTCTTTGTACGATTTTTATCCTGGAACTGAAGAAAACAAACTGCTTCTCTGGTGGCCAGAAGAAAATGGGATGGGGCTAAGTTCATGGCATGTGAGGAAACCAGGCTCTAGGCAAAGAAAAGGAAACTGATAAAAAGACATATAGAAGAAAGAGACTAAGAGGTGAGTTCTTTGGAGAATGATATTATGGTTAGAGTGCCACCTAAGACTATGTCTGCTTTCTGTTTCTGTAATTTGGATGCTTGATCCTTTCCTGGATTCTATTGGTTGATAGATCACCATTTCATATCTTAGTTTTCGTTGTCTTTTCATCTCCATTTTAGAGGCCTGATTGAATTTTAACAAATATTTGATAAATTTAGTGATGGTGTTTTTATTTATTTATTTATTTATTTTTTGCAGTACTCAGGGCCTTACATAGGTAGGCAGGCACTCTATCACTCGGCTACATCCCCAGCCTTTGTTTTTCTATTACGGTATATATCAGTTGAAATTACTCATTTGTTGCAGTGGAAATGTTTGATTAGGTGGTTACATCAATAGTCTCAATAGTCAAAATATTCTGTTTGAAGAAAGAAGATGTGGGACTATCAGTAACATATATAATTGTATATTTTATCATTTGTAGTAAAATCAAAACCTAAAAAGCAATTAGAGGTAAATTTATATCTGAGAGGAGATGTGGAAGCCATAATGCCTGTCTTAGGTTAGATTATTAGAACAGAGCCTGAAATAAGCACTTGAGAACATGCAGTTCAATGAAGGTGTGCTTCTATGAAAAAGTGAACATGGATACAGGGTGGGGAATGAGAGAAGGTGAGAAATGTGTTTTCAGCTGGAGTTGAGCTTCAGTTTGATCCACCGGGGAGTTTGGGATAAACTATAAAACAGATTTTATTCTACCTTGGAATATGTGCCAGACTTCTGTGTTCCCCTGTCAGTCAGTTACTGACTATGGCCTAAAACTCCTATTCCTTGGGCTTGTGACCTCCCAGGTGAAAGGCCTGCTGAGAGGGCAGTTCTCCAGAGCAGAGGGGATGCTGTGAGCCATCAACAGCTAAACCTTAAAGTTCTGGAGGATGGATACACCAGACAGGCAAATAGGATCTTGTTGTCTGGGCAGATCACTATCACCCACTATCCTAAAAATGAGAGAAACTTTTAGGACAGATAAGAAAGACTCAATATGATTTTTAAAAGCTAAATTTGTCTATGTCAAAATTAAAATAAAATAAAAAAAACTATGTGAAATGGCTGGCAGATGGTCAACTGTGAAAAAAATACTTGGAAAATATTTGAGACAGGAAAGGGTGATGGTGTTAACTTTTAAAGGGCTCTCATAAATCAGAGTAAAAAGCATCAATCTAAAAATATAAATACCTAACCTAAAATAAAAGAAATAAAAGTAAATATTTCTTTTGTTTCACAATGTTTCAGTCATATAAATGGTCATTTTTAAAAAGCACCAATGTACTAGCACTTGCCAAATATGACAGAACATCACAGAATACCTTCTTTATGTCCCTCTGTTCCCAATACCTTCCATTCTTTACCAAAAAGAATCAGTATTATGAATTAAGATACAAACCATTTTTAAACAAAGACTTCCTTTTTTATGAATACTAAATATAGAATATTATTTTTGTGTATTTAAGCTTGATACTGAATTAGCATTGAATTTAGCAGCTTGCTTTATTTGAACAACGTTATGTTTATCGGGTTATATAAGCTCTCAAACTCCTAATTTTCTTAGGAATTTAAAAATACAAATAGATTGTTGGATTTCTTGAGTACTTTTCTGCATTCATTGACATTAAGCTTACTGTTATTTTAAAATGTTATAGATTAAATAGATATATTTCAAACATGAAACCATTCTCACATTCTTGAAGAAAGTCCAATTTGATTGTGAATCATATTGTTTACATACTGAATGCTTTGTTTAGGATTTAAAAACCCATACTTATATAATCTGGCTGATATTTTTTATTCTCAATATTCTTTTTTTTTTCCTACTGGGGATTGAACTCAGGGACATTCAACCACTGACCCACATCCCCAGCCCTATTTTGTATTTTATTTGGAGACAGGGTCTCACTGAGTTGCTTAGTGCCTCGTTTTTGCTGAGGCTGCCTGTAAACTTACAATCCCCCTGCCTCAGCCTCTCCAGCCACTGAGATTACAGATATGTGACACAGTGCCCAGCCTATTCTTATTGTTCTTGATAGGTTATTCTAGACAAATGGAGTGAGTTATAATTGTATCCTGTTAATCTCATGTCTTACAGAGGTTTCTTAAGAATGGAATTATATATTTTTACAGAAGAACTGTAAGAGAATATAGGCTTTTATGTATGAAGAAGAGACTAAATTTTTAAGTATTTTTAAAGGTTGTGAATCTCTGAGATTTTTCATTTTTTTTAAATTGAGTTTTGGAGTGGTGAATTTTTCCTGAAAAATTTCCATTTGTCTAAGGTTTTAGGTTTATTTCTGTGAATTTGTTTTAATTTTTTTCTATTTTTTAAATTATTTTGTTCTCTTTCTAACTGATTAAGTGAATGCTCTCAATTTCAGACTCTGAGAGGATTTGATTACAAATAATTTACTTGAGTGATGATCCTTGAAGCAAAATAAATTTAAAGACTATTACCAAATATAAGGAGGGACTTTTTGTAATAAACTCATTATTTCATCAGCAAAACATAACAATCATAAACATGCCTGACTCTTAGAACTTCAAAAAGAAATAAAATTGAGTGAATCATGTACATATATGAATGTGCCACAATGAATCCTGCTATTATGTATAATTATTTTGCACCAACAAAAATATTTTTAAAGAGATTAAATGTTTAGAAATATAAACAAAAAATGCACGATGCAAAATCTGCAATCTTTAAAGAGAAAATTTATCAAATCTATATCATAATTAGATATTTTTATACCAAATCTGTAAGGATATAACTTTTAATAAATCATCAGCCGGGCGCAGTGGCGCACACCTGTAATCCCAGCACTTTGGGAGGCTGAGGCAGGAGGATCGCGAGTTCAAAGCCAGCCTCAGCAATGGCGAGGCACTTAGCAACTCAGTGAGACCCTGTCTCTAATAAAATACAAAAAGGGGCTGGGGATGTAACCCAGTGGTCAAGTGCCCCTGAGTTCAATCCCCGGTACCACACACAAAAAATAAATAAATAAATAAATAAATCATCAAATTATTTGACTTAACTGATATTTATAGATCACTATACCCAATAATTATAGAATATACTTTGAAGACCATATGAATCATAAAGTTAGACCTTATACTGGGCCATAAAATACATCTCAATAAATTTCAAAAAGTTTTACATTTTACAGACTATGTTCACAGGTCAAATGGGGAGCTAGACATGTTTCCTCTTTCACTCCTGTTCCCATTGTAGCCTCCTGGAGAGGCAGTCTCTTGGGCTAGCCTTAGGCTGTCCTTTTCTTGATTCTTTCTGGGTCTAAGTTTGGAGACAGATGAGCAGAATAGGGAAATGAAGGAAATGTTTCTTTGTTAGTTGGCCATGATCTGATCCCCTGCTAATCAGTTGTTGTTGTATTGGCTAATGATGCCTCACACTTGGGATCACCTGCTGGCTGTCTTGGCACACCTGCCTCTCCCTCCTCCTCTTTCAGGTGATATAGTTTGGACTCCTATTTTACAGTCTGCTACCCAATTCATCTTTCAGTTACACTCTTCACAGCCACTTGCTGCTCCCCCCTTTGAAGGTAGTCTACCAAGATTTGTTCAACCCAGTTATTTTCCACACTACCACTTATTCAGCAGAAATTTTACAAATTCTTATCAGAAAAAAATGGTGGGAATGCAGGTTGCTTCACTAGGCATCTCTGCATTTCTCTTTTTCCCTGCCAAGAAATGCTTAGGGTTAGAAGGACAGATCCTCAGCCTGACCATAAGTCTGACAAGGATGGTCATGACCTTCTTGTGGTCATCCCAAACATCTCCCATGGGAATGTGACATTCCTGATGACCCTAGCCCTCAATCTTCTGTAAGCTAGGGAGGGATCGAGGCAACTGGGATGATGGTGTACATAAAACCTGCCTCTGCAATATGTATGTGTCTGTGAGAGAGAGAGATAATATGATATATTATAATCTATGTATAATAATATTGTATTTAATATGATATATTATATATATAATGGGGAGATTACTTCCAAAATGATAATAGTAGTAATCTCTATTTTAAAATTATGTAGGCTGTTAATTGCTATTTTCAACTTTTCTGATATTTCCTAAATTTGTGTTGAAATTGGTCATGTTTTTTTTCTTTAGACAATATTATAATTATTATTATTTTAAAAGGCCTGACAATAAGTCAATTTAATTGACAGATCAGCTCTGTTCATTAAAAGCCATGGCCTTATGTGCTCTTAGTTCTTTCTATACACTATTAAATTGAAAAATAAAGTGATTTACCTGATTGGGAAATGGCATCATTAAGGTTGCATATGCATTATCCTCCCTTCACTAGCAATCACTCGTATTTTGAACACGGTATATATTTAACTTTCTTGTTCTTTTGTTTTACTAGAAAGTTGTAGATACTATAAACTTTACTTCATTCTCCTTTACTTCATAAGTTCAAATTGTATATCATAATGTGAAAATTCATTATGTGATCAGAATCTCAGATACTGTACAAATACCATAGCTTGCCCTCTATAACTGTTAGCATACTAGATAAGAGAACCTGGAAATACTGTTTATCAATAATAACATCAATGTACAGAGTCGAGAAGGTGGGAAAGATTATGCTTCTGCTAAAGAGATATGGAATTTTGGCTTATTGTGATTGACACTAAGATAATTAGGATATAAGGAAAGTGAAACACAGAATTCTAAGGTAATTGCTTCAAAATATTGCTAACACAAACCCTATTTTAAACATTGATATGGTTTTTAAATTCCCTGAACATTAGGTCAGTTACTGTGTGACCAGATTGTGTATGTCTCCATTTCATTATCTCTAGAGAGAAGCAAAATATTTATCTCTCAGAATTGTTAAGATTCTCTATTATGATGATGGATAAATAAAAAAAAGTAGAGTACTATAGACACCCAAGCATATTACGCAGCATGGGCTGCCAAAACAAAACATTACAGAGAGGGTGGTTTGAGCAACAGAAAAGTATTTTGTCACAGTTCTTGGGGCTGAAGTTCAAGACCAGGGTGTTGGCATGCTCAGTTTCCAGAGAGGAGGGCTGTCCTCTCAGGCTGAGGATGGCTGTCTTCTCTCTGTGTGCTCCCATGGACTTTGCTGTGTAGAAGGCAGAGGAGGAGCAAGCTCTTTGGTATCTCTTCTTACAATATGGGTACTAACCTCATTAGGAAGACCCCACCCTCAAAACTCATCTAACCCTAGTTATCTCCCCAAAGCCCCATTTCCAAATGTCATTGCATTGGGAGCTAGAACTTAAAAGATATGAATTCAAAGGAGGGGCGACAGATATTTGTTTAGTTCATAAACCAAGTCATTATTATTATTGGCAACATAATAATAGTGATTGTATTTAGAGTAATTCGGAGAGAAAACTAATAAGACGTTTGTCGGTATATAAAGGGACTTAGGAGGAATTGGGTCATGTGACTATGGGTCTGGCAAGACTCAGGAGGTGCAGGTTGAGTCTGTGAGCTAGAGATCCATGACAGCCAATGGTTCAGTTCCAGTTCAAGTCAGAAGAGTCTGAGAACCAGGGGAACTGATGTAGTTCCAGTCTGAGGCCTGGCAGGCTTCAGTCCTAGCACAAGCCTATGTTTCAGTTTGAGCATGAAATGAGGTAAAAAGCAGATTGCCCCAGTTTGAAGGCAGTCAGGCAGGAAGAGTTGCCTCTTGGTAGGAAGTAGTTTAACTTTTTATTCTATTCAGGGCCTAAACTGATTGAATGAGACCCACCCCAGGAAGAAGGGAAATCTTCTTGACTCAATGTACTGACTTAAATCTTAATTTTATCCAGAAGCATCTCCACAGAGACATGCAGAATCATGTTTTGACCAAATATCTGGCATATCAAGGTCCAGTCAGTTGATATACAAAATTAACAATCATAGTAATAACTGAACTGTGGAAAAAGAACTGGCACCCAGAATTTTCATGACTATAGTAATTTCCTCATTAGCACTGGGTCTCCAAGTAGGAGTGAGCTACCAGACATGAAGGACCCAATACAGTGCCCAGCAGGTGATAGGTACACAGTAATTAATATTCTTCCTTTTCTTTGTCTTTTCATCAGCAATGTCCTGCTATATCAGTGCTTTGATAAGAAAACATGCAGATTTTTTTGTGGGTCATTTTTGTAGTAAGGGCAAAGGGAACATACAGACTTTAAGACTGAAAAAGCCAATATCAATATTTATTCTTGTTAGCTATAATTTCTCTATTTTTTGTTACCTGTCTCATTTCATTTTTTTTTAGCTGTAGTCACTTTGCTCTAATGTTCATTTTTCTCTATCTCCTTCCTTTCATATCTAATTCCCAGAGTGGAATTTTGCAAAGTTTTGGAGTGGGCCAAGCTTTAAAAAAAAATAATAATAACAGAAGACCAAATGACTTGCTCAAGTCATACTCTACTAATAATGGCAGAACTAGATATAAAATATTTTTTCTTCCTTGAAATTCAATCATTCTTCCACTAAAACAGTCTGCTTTATAGAATGGATATGTATTTAAGTTATTACCACTAAGATGATATGAAGATATTATTGCTTTATAAATCAAAGTGTATAGTCCCAGTAAAATGGTCAGTCCAAAGAGATCATATAATCATTTCACTAGAACTTGGATTCTTTGTAAGGAAAATAAAAACTAAAACATGTAAGGCACTATAATTTAAAATTAACCATGAGCTTACTATACTTATAACTATGTAAGTGAAGTGAATATAATTCCTATAGATTTAACTTCATTTTATATTTTTATATAAACTCTGATTACAAATTATAAATAAGTCCATAATAAAAATATATATTTCTTTTAAACAACTTTAATCAAAATAAAATAAGCAATTAAATTTAAGGATGTTATTTATGTATTCAGTGTTTTGACTAATCTGTACCAGAGAATATAATAGACTTTTCAATATAATTCTTAAGTTTTCTGTTGTGAAAAAATGAGATCTCAGAAAACATTTTATGTTAGTTTAAGACTACCTTAAACAGTTTTTCCATCTCAGAATAAAAGTGAGCCTAATCATACCTAATTACCACACTTTAAGAAAAAGTTGGTCTATCACAATTCACATGGAAGGAGACTATGAAGGAGACAAGAACGGTTGGTGGAGTACAATCAATTATCCTAAGTAAAGTACAAACAAATTTAGCACTAGTTAAACTTTATTTGCAGCATTATTATCTTTACTTTTAGTCTTAAAAAGGGAAGAATGAGATTTCTCTTCCATAACTATCTATACAAGGATGAAGTAGTTCTGGGAGGACACATGTAAACAGTCAGAAAAATGGTTCCTTCTATCAAGGCTTTGGTTGGGGAAGGTTTTTTAATACACATTACTTCATTAACTTCTCATGACACACATACCCAAAATTTAACAGTCCTATTATTACTCCATTCTAACTTGGAGGAAACTGAGAATAAAAGAGGTGAGGTAATTGCTTATGATTACACAGCTAATAACTGTCAGTTCTGGTATTAAAACAGCAAGTCTATCGTATTTGCAGTGCTGCACAAATATTCTTTTTTACAGTTGTCATCAATTTGTCATTATCAACTAACTAACTAACTAGGGCTCATTTGGAGTAGAACAAGGGCATTACACTCCCTTCTTGCTATGAGAACTAGACTCAGAGAACATACTGGCCAACATGTCAACCAGTGAATGGCACACAACTGAAAATTGACTCCCAATGCTGTTCTGCTCAAATTCCTGGAAAAAAAGTGTAGTTCATAGTGGAGAATGAGGACAGGACTGGGCAGATGAATAGCTGGATGGGGAAGGACCCTAGTCAAGTACTCTTTTTTAGGTTTTTTTGTTTGGCAATCATGTAAACACATCTTTTCAGATAACCAAATTAAAAATTAATTTTCAAAAAAACAAGTTTTTCTTCTGATTTTTTTTTCTCACTCAAGCAGATATACTAATCCAGTTTGCTAAGATCAAAATTTGTGTTTTGGTAAATGGTAAAATATCTTTCTGGTGGCCTCTTACTTGTCTTGCAGCAATAGACCTTGGTGAATTTGACCTGCCCTATCTTTTACTTTCGACCAATTAGAATATAATCTTATGGATACAACATATACAAATTTAATACAATAGCAATGAATAAAGGGCTTAGAAGCTGTATTTGGGAACTACTTTTCTATAGTGATAGCAGAGACAAATTAATTTTATGAAATGTTGTCACCATCAAATATTCATTCCATGAAGGTCCTAAAAAGTGACATCCTAGTACTCTGATTCCATTATTTCTTCTAAAAGACAGGCTCCAGACAAGAAGTAATCTCACTGAGACAGACAAATCTGTATGGCTCTAATTTCCATATGAATTGCAAGATTAAGGACTAGGATTTGTGCCTTGAGTCTCATAAGATGGATAAAAATGAGCATCACATATGTCAGGAGAAGGCACCTTAATAAAACTCAGGCTTTGGGGAGAACTGAGGCAGATGTGGAATGTAAAAGCATTTTCCTTTTTCTCCTCTTTGAATGTGGAACAGCAACTTTAAAAAGTGAATGGCCTCTTTTTATGGGTGGACTTCAGTAGTAAAGGAAATGCATTCTATTGCTCATTGCCAAAGAAAGGGAAGGATTCTCTGCACTCTGTTATGTAATAGTCCTGTGGTGAGCACTGAAGCATAAATTGTAAACAAATCCCCACAGTAGTAGTAAGGCGGACAAATTGCCTTTATATATTTTAAGCATAAAAGTTAAGAGCAGATATAAGTAATGGCAAAAATTCACATGAGCTGAGGGGCCACATTGTAGTTGGTATGGCAACTATCACTTTGAATTTTCTGACCTTGGTGTAAAATAAAATTCTAGCTATGTTCTTTCTAATAATGGAAACATATAAGGTGCTTGGTAGGTATGAGACTTGTATATACAGAGACCAGCCTCTGAGTCCAAGCAAATGAAATTTCAGGGATGCAGGGTAAAGCAGTAATATACATTTTTCATCAATGATTGCATCTTTTCTAATAACATTTCAAACAATAACTTAACAAGCCATTAGATATGTTGGGGTATGTTTTCTTTCAATTAAATTTTCCTTAGTGATAGTCATAGATTTAATTAGCTATCTATTCATTAATTTAACAAATATTTATTCAGCAACTATTATATATCTGGTGCCATTTAAAGAACTTCACATACAATGGTGAATGGAAGGCAAAAAATTCAGATTTCATAGAGCTTTCTCTTTTGAGGTAGATGAATTTAAATCGAAATAAGTGAGTTATGAAACCACATTAGATTATTGTAAATATATGACAAGCAAAATAGTAGCTAAGAAATATACAAAGCATTGGAGTCAGATAAGTGGTCAAGGCAGTCCTTACTGAGAAACTTATTGCTGCACAAAGACCCAAAGGATATGATAGGATGGGTGATCATGTGACTTTTAGGGAAAGCACACCAGGAACCCCTGAAAGACTGTGAATAGAACATGCCTAGTAAGCTCCAAGAACCCTGGTGAGCATCCTAGTGAATAGGGTAGAGTAATCTGACACAAGTTAAAAAGAATGGGAGGAGAGGGAGAAAGAGTAAGCATCTTTAGGCTTTGTAGATCAGGGTATTGTAAGGAGTGTGGTTTTAACTCAGAGTGAGCTGGCCCCTTAGCACAGGGATGTGAGTAGAAGAGTAAGAAGCTCTGCCTTAGGTGTCAACAGGGACATTCTGGTTGCTGTGTGGTAGAAGACTGTAGCTATCTATAGCCCAGGTAGGGCTATAGTAGTAATCTATACACATTACATAAAAAATAATAGCTGTGGGGGTGGTGAGAAGGAGAAGCTGTCAGATTCTGGTTTATATTTTGATAGCTGAGTAAAAAGTATTGGTTGATGGATTGAAAATGAGGCCCAGGTTCCCCTGCACCCGCACCCCCCCCCCAGCCAAATTACCAACATAATGGAGTTTCTATTTAGCTAGAGAAAAGAACAACAGCAGGTTTAGGGGGTAGATGGATGTCAACATGCTGAATTTGAAGATGGTCTGAGCTGTCAAACAGTAGCTGACAATAAAAGTCAAGTAGGAAATAAAATATGTAATCATCACTATATACCTGGTATTTAGAGCAAGAAGACCTGTGCCATATTCTTGGTTCCATCACTGTCCATCTACTCTATGGCATTGCTTCTTGGTATGTGTTAACCACAGACTTTAAATGAACCATCTGGTAACTCTCCATCCTGCTGCACTTTTTTTTTTTTTTTCAATAAGCCATTCATGTTCTGAAATCATTTATCTATTTTCTGAAGCCTTCATTAGAGCATAAACTCTTTGATGGTGGAGACTGCATTGGTTTTACCTGATGCTGTAACATCTGCACCCAAGAAAAATTCCTGGCACATAAAATTATCTATTATGTGTTTACTGTGGTCTGAAGATATCTCACCCTTCATAAGCACAGGGAGATGGCACCTTTGTGAGTGTTCTCTCTGCCCCTAGTGGCTATTGCTCTCTTATACACACTTAAAGCTTTAAAAAAATTTTTTTTTCAATTCCCCATTTCTTCGCATTCAAAGGGAAATTATTCTTTAACTACATTTAATTATAATTCCAATCAGAGACATGGGAAGAAGTAGACAGGAACTTTAAAAAAAAAAAAAAAAAAAAAAAACTGAAATCTTTGAAAGAGATTGAAACAAAGTTATACCTTTACTTCATAAAATAAACTTGTTAGTCATTATCTTACATGCATGTTATAGCATAATGACTTCAGTTTATAAGTCTGAACAACAGTTTTAATGATAAAATCAATTATTTGGTTCTATAAATGTCATGTGCCTGCTGTATTACATTTGACCCAGGAAAGGAGCTTACCTGGTTTGTTTTACCCAGTCAACATCACTATGTAGCCCAGTTAAGGAATAAATCTCCACCCAGTCAAGCCAGCAAGGTGAAGTGCTGGGTATCTTTATTGGTTCATTCCAGAGAAAGGTGGAAACTCTACCAGGCTCTTCCTGACAGCAGCAATCATTAGTTCTCTAGACATCCTTTGAGAGGATTGCAAGCCTTTTCATCTATTTTTCTCTGCATCAATGGGGTCCTGAGACTGGCAGTTTGTAAGAAGCATCCCCCAATAAATGCCTTCCTCTGCTAGAGTGATGCCAGCAGTGCCCCAGTGAATCTGCTCAAGCTGTAGAAAGGAAAATAGAATTCTTTGCATGAAAAAACAAAAGCAAAAACAAGATCTGAGGTTTTCTTGGTAATAATGTCTCTTAGCTGGGTGTGGTGGCGCACACCTGTAATCCCAGCACTTGGGAGGCTGAGGCAGGAGGATCACGAGTTCAAAGCCAGCCTCAGCAATGGTGAGGCACTTAGCAACTCAGTGAGACCCTGTCTCTAATAAAATACAAAAAAGGGCTGGGGATGTGGCCCAGTGGTCGAGTGCCCCTGAGTTCAATCCCCGGTACCCCCCCCCCCAAAAAAAAAAAAAAAAAAAAAGATAGATACTCAATTTAGATCTTAGTCCTGTGTGTGGTATCAGTATAAGATTAACATTCATAGTACACAGCTTGAATCATGATAGTTCCTCCTCCAAATCTTCACAACCTCTGTGATACCTAACAAGATAGCTGCCTCAATGCTCCTGTTCACAGTATTGTTTTATCGTGTAGTAGCTCATAATCTGTGGAAAAGACTTTTAACTTTTTCGTTCTGTTTTCCTTAACTGTGTAATATGGATAAGTTTAGCATTTATCATGGGGGTTATTTTGAGGATTAGACAATTAATACATTTAAACTTTAAAAAATATCTTTGGATTTTTTTTGTTATTTACAGTGGTAATAATTTTATTATTAATTGTTTTTATCATTATGTGGCAGCAATATTTGTAAAGGAATAAACCATGAGTAATTAAAAGATCAAGTCTTTGGAATCATTCAGATGATGTTTAAATTCTAGTTCCAAAATGTACTAATTTTGTTCTCTTAGCAAGTTGTCACAAGAAAAGTGGGGTTAAATAATTCCACTTCGGCTGGGTGCAGTGGCGCATGCCTGTAATCCCAGCAATGGCGAGGCACTCAGCAACTCAGTGAGACCCTGTCTCTAACTAAAATACAAAATAGCGCTGGGGATGTGGCCCAGTAGATGAGTGCCCCTGAGTTCAATCCCTGGTACCAAAATAATAATAATAAAATAATAATAATAATAATAATAATAATAATAATGATTGTTATTATTATTATTATTATTATTATTATTATTATTCCACTTTATCTAGTTTTTGTGAAAGTTAGATTCAATCAAATAACATGTAATCAATGTGCCCAGTGATTGATATTGGCAAGGAAACCATAACAGGCTCATTTCTGCTAAGTGTGGAACTTGGATGAGTAACTTGGACTGGAGGACACCCTATCAGCCTCACCAAACTCTTCCAGAATTGTGCTATCATCAGAGTCACTGTCATCACATGGTCTTTGCTCCCTCACTCCCTCATAGACTTTCCCACATACTTCCAGCAACCACCTCACTTACCTTACAGGTTTCTTCCTTTCAAATTTCTTACATACTTAATCCATCTTAACCTTTGCTTCTGGGAACTTATGCTAATAAACATTTCTTAACATCTTGTTTTTTTCTTTCTTAGCAATGTGTTGTAGCAATCCCTTCAAACAACTGGTAAAAGTTTAACCCATTCTTTTTAATGGGTCCATAATCGTCTGTGGATATTATGCTGTTAAATTTATTAAATCATTCTCCAAATACAATTTTTTTGTTATTAGAAACACAGCTTTAATGAAAGTTCTCTATGAATGTATCTGAATATACTTCCTTATATTTGCAAATTTGTTCCTATGGAATAGATGCATACATGTGAAGTTACTATGTTTTTCAGTTACTATGTTTAATATTTGCCAGTCTCCTTTCTAAAATGACAGTGAACTGTATCATTATCAATGGAAATCTCAGCAACAATTTGTATTAATATTTGAGTTTTTTTCACCTTCTAGTGGATGTGAGATATCTTTGTAACTTTAATTTGCATTCCTCTAAATACTAAGTTAAAAGTATAAAAATTACAGAAAATAATTTCCTGGGCGATATCCACTACCAATATTGAACTAATGAGAAAAAAAAATGTGAGCATTAGCATTTTTAGATTATTGACATCATTACAAAAGCAACAAATCATTTTAGAACTAACTTTGAAAGAGCAGGTCTTATTATCAGTTAATGTCAATTTAAGGAGAAAAGTAGCGAAGACCAAGATGAGTGTGTGTGTTTTGGAGAAAACCGAACAATTTAAAACCTTCTGGGTATCAATAACATAACAAATAAATATATAAAAACAAATACTATCATAGGTAAAGTCATGTAAAATGAAATTGCAATGGAGTTTAAAACACTTTCAGAGTGGAAAGTATAAGAGAAAATAAATGGAAGAATAATATAAAATCAGCTACACACAGAAAGATTTCTGTGTTGTTTTAATTAGAGAAATAGATGATAGAAGAGTTTATTAAGTTTTAACATAATTTTCCAAAGTATATTGTTTTAAGCTATAAGCTATAGACTGAAGTATGGAATTTTTAACAATTTGTTATTCAATTTCTATCTTTCTTCGCTTCTGTTGTTCTTCTTTTTCCTATTGGTGCATATTAATTACACAGATACTGGTTTTCATTGTCATATGGCCTAATATGATCAATTACTTTCCCTTTAACCTCTCCCCCTCCTTGATTAAATAAATAAACATGGATATACATGTACCTCTATGGTATGCTTATTTTAATTCCCCCCCTTCCTCAACATTAATGGTCTCCCTTTTATATTCATGATAACCATTTTATTCCCCTCTGCTTTCCATAAGTGAGAGAAAACATTTGATCCTTGTTTTTCTGAGTCTAGCTTTTTACACTTAACATCATCTTTAGTTCCATCCACTTTCCTGCAAATGGCATAATTTACTTATCCTTATGATTCACTAATATTCCATTGTGTATATACCCATATTTTCTTTATCCATTCATATGTTGACAGACACTTGGTTCCACAACTTGTTTATTGTGAATTTTGCTACAAAAAACATGGATATACATGTACCTCTATGGTATGCTTATTTTAATTCTTTCAGGTAGATAACAAGGAGTGAGACAGCTGAATCATATGGTAGTTCTATTTTTAGTCTTTACAGGAACCTCCATGCTATTTTCCATATGGGCTGTACTAATTTATACCCCCAGTGGCAGTGTGTAAGAGTTCCATTCTACCTCCATCCTGACCAGCATATATTGTTATTTGTACTTTTGATGATTGTATTAAAGTCATGTCCTCAGATCCCTACTGTTCCTCAAATGCTACTCCTATATGAGTAAAAAGGACAACTTACATTCCCTAAATTTGGCCAAATATTCTTGCTTCATTTATTACACCTGGGATGCTTTACTTTTATCACTTCCTTGATTTCTGAATATTACCCACTCTTCTAAGTTCACCTTAACTCATGTCTCACTCTTTAGAGCATTCCAACTTTTTTTGCTTTGTTTTCACCTATGTATTTACATATTTTGTAAGTTTCACATGCAATATTATTACACTGCCTTAATACATATTTAACATGTTACTCCAGTATATAAAATTAGGCACAGAGCAAACACAGTTATTAAATGTTCTTAAGTGATACCATAGATAGCAAAGACCTTAATCTTAAATGTGTGCTACATTTAGACAGGCCACCTTAATGTACAGGAATCTGAGCTTTGGTCATCTGCACATCATTTGCTCTGGCTCAAGGAAGCCTTCCATAAACTCCTGCTGTGGGTCCTGAAGACCGGTCTGCAGACCCTCAAGTTTTTAAAGAGAATTTAGAAATAAAAATTTTTATATTAAAATTCTCAGTTTAGAAAATATTATGACTTATCCTAGAATACTTAAAAAAACACATGTTAATCAAATAAGTATGTGTGCAATAGGATCTGTGATCTTTTGTGATTTTTCATGTCTACTCTGAACCATGAATCATTTTTATCTTATATCTCCCTTTGTATGGGGAAATAGAACACCTATTGATCCTTTCTTGTACATGATTATTCCCCTCTGTGGTCTACCAAAAGCACTGTGTATGAGACTTATGATGTTCTGTTCATGTAAAAATATGACATAATGAATCCCACTATCATGTATAATTATAATGCACTGATAAAAAATATATGGAGTTAATTCCTCTTCCTCTGTCATATTAAAATTACCATTTATACAGACTCAGCTAAATGTCACGTAAAGTAGCTATGTGAATAAAGTTAGTCAAATAATGACACACTCTACTCTTAGGAGTCTTTGCATGCAAAGAATTATCTTACTGATGCCTAAATCTGTCAACACAGAGTTTCCATTGTTCACTATGATGTTCATATAAGGGCACATATAGGTTACTCTATAGATTTCAAGCTTCAAAAGACAGAAATAGTTTCTCCAGGAAGTAAGAAGGGAATACAGGTATGAAATAGAGGACATTTTTCCTTGTTAATTCTTGCCTACCTCTATTCACCTCTCTCCCCTTAAGAAATTTTTATCTCTACTCTCAAAGTTGGGACTAAAGATTTTCCAAATTACTTTTCAATGGAAATTTGTTATTTGCTTGTTTAAACATATTTTTAGAAAAAATATATCATTGAATCATTTTGGATTTATAGTCATATTTTAACTAGATGGTTTTAATTTCCCCAGTAATTTCAGCATGTAATTTGCATGTAAGTTGGCTGTTCACCTCACCTAGTGATTATCATAGTAAGGTAAAGTAAGAGGAAAGCTTAGCATAAAACTCTTGCATATATAACAAGTCACAAACTTAAATAGTGATCCTCCTCCTCCTCATCATCATCTTTATCTTCATTTTCATCATCATCTAGTACTTACTATGTCCGGGATGAAATAATTATTAACACATCTAGTCTTTCTAGCAACCCATTGGAAAAGTTTTGTATTTCCATTTTACATATGATAAGAGCAAAGCATATGAGCTTAACTCGTCCAAAGATTCAGAGCTAATATATGGAGGATATAAGATTCAAGTCAAGCAATCCAATGTAAAAACTTTCCAGAACCCTTCACCAGGAAATGCACTGCCTTCTGCTCAGGAGGATAAAGTATTCTCAATATTGAATGAATGTATTATATCAATTACATAGCACTGTTATTAAATCCAGCAAGTAATGAGGCTCCTGGGTGATTAAGTACAACTATTAATAAGTTCATACTGAGGATATTGAGAATGTCCAGAAGCCTAAAGGAGGTTCTGATCACACAATGAGATACAAATTTCATAGCCCACAGTGTGACTGTGACACACTACTTCAACAACCCACTTCTTTCTAGGGAACTCTAAAACAATCACATCTCTTTAGCAAATCCTTTTAGTTAGGTAAAATCTTATCTAACTAACCATTATAGGTCTCTATGGGACCCAAGGGTCACATTAGTAATCCAATTAAAACTATTCCCCTCTGTCTGTGGGAGAAATCAGTATTGTTCTTTACAACAGAATCCTGTTCTGATTAATGAAGAGCTCTGGTGCTCTCTCATTTTATTTAAATAGCCTCACAGGGTCCTATTCCATAGTGATATTAATAGGGCTTACAAGTTCCAGTGTATAAAACATTGTACTTTTCTGGAAATGAAGGTGAATGGGGGTGGCTTGGGAGGATGACAGATACGATGAGGGACAGATACAGACTATGGGCATCCTTAGAAAAGAAGTCTCAGAATATAGTGTTGCTATTTTCTCACATTCTTTTTTCATTTTTTTAACCTAGAAGATTGGAATCTACAAATATGACTATGAAAAATGTGAAATCTGAGTTTTACTCTTATTAAATTTTTGAGTCTAGGTTTCTATAACTCATAAAAAGACTCTGAAGTGGGTGCAATAGAGATCAACAACGATAATTTCAAGTAACACCCATGAAGAAGTGCTCAGGGAGTGAGGAATTATTTAGTGTGAAACAGAGAAGATTGGGGAATAATTTAAACATTGTTCAAAGATATGAAGAAAAATTATTCATCTCCTTTCCATTGAGAGCCTAACAGCAGGAAATGGGCTTTTGCTGCTATCTGAGGAATTCATGTTATTATAGAAAATAGTTTCCTCAGGCAAAAGTTTTTAGGTACTTTTTCTGGAATGCATTATTGAAAGAGGTTTGTAGATCTTTTTCTGAAAGTCTTTAAACACAAAATATTTCCTCATCAGCTTGGTGGTGTTTACACATAAATCTATAAACAAAATGTAGGGATGAAAATGATAGAATTTACTAAATTCTTAAGATCAAAATTGAAGTCAGTACCATTTATTTCCCTATGAATCGATTGTGACAAATATTAGAATACATGTAGTAAAATATATCATATTTTAATACAT
The DNA here is from genome assembly GCA_025594165.1 of Tamias sibiricus. NCBI lineage: Eukaryota > Metazoa > Chordata > Mammalia > Rodentia > Sciuridae > Tamias > Tamias sibiricus. The sequence goes on along the minus strand of CM046666.1, from coordinate 90,185,761 downwards.
CATCTTTTGCAGCAGATGGTTTGCATGCATTGCATACAAATAAATTTATATTTTACATATGCACATATGAAAATAGAGAGGGTAAAATCATATAAATAAAAACTGCTATAGGAAAACATTATAAGATATATTGTGCAATATACCTTGACCTTACAAATGTAAGATCCTACCCCCAAATCTAATGAAGGCACTTCGTTATCAAAATAAGCTGAATAAAATTGATTTTTGCTGTTGTGAAACATCCCCCTCAGGGCGCCTTCCTGACTGCTTCTGCTCCTCTTGCTGCATACATGTTGCTATTTGGGAATCACTGCTCAGTGACATGCTTAGCAGAAGGCTGGTGATTGTTCCAGCTAGTCTGCATGTGCGGGATTAAGGGATAACTCTCAAGCTATTTGTCTCCACTTGTTTTTTAAAGGCTATGATTTGCTTGTGTTGACATTTTATTTCCCACATAGCTGTAGATAGTGTTTTTTAAAAAATCATGTTTTTTAGAAACATATCCCACCCCAGACTAAGGAGTTTTGTTTTCCAATTTCAAAGACATTGAAATCTCATTAATTAGGATAGCTAATATTACAAATTTAAAGTTTATAATAATTTGGAAAAGGGGTTGGTTGAAAATTATTTTTCCTTAGCAAATTTTTCCCTTAAATTATTCTATAAATTGCAGCTTGAGCTAAATTGCAGGAGGAATGCTTAAAATACTTAAGTGAATGGGTGATTTTGAAACACTTTCAGAACGCCCACGTACTTGCAATTTACTTGCTAACTTGAGAGCATTTTGTTTTTTTAGACAGAGTGCCTTAGCACCTCTAAGAGTCTGCTATTCTAGTTTTTAATATCTTAGTTAAAACTAATACACTTGTATTTATTTTCTAAATGTGCTGTGATTTTTTTTTTTTTTTTTTTTCACTCAGTCCTGATTGACTTTTTCCTGTTTGGCTAACATTGGTAAAGTTTCATCATGTTTTTGTGCTGCTATTATACAATCATTGCAAATTATTGCAAGTGAATTACTAAATTTGATCATTCTTTAAAGTGTAAAAGAGAGAGAACTCTTTCATACACGTTATTTTCCAAAATGGCTGCCCTCTGAAATTCTAGTCAGGAGCATTTTGTTTATACAATCTCTAATCACACGTATTAAATACAGGCACTGTGATTGATCATGGAGGAGCTAAGGGTTATTTAAGTCAGACATAGGCCCTGTCCTCAATGAGTTTAATTAGGGATATTGCTAATGAGAACTGAGATAAGGATAACCAAAAGTCTAATGTGGGAAATGGCTGGAGAGAATAAGAGTGGATTCATAAAGACAAAGAGACTATTAAAACAAATCTAGTCAGTATCATTACATATAAATAATGACCAAGAGTAGTTTTAGGACATTGGAAAGAAGGAGAAAGAAAGTGAATGGGACTGGTAAGGGAGAAGAGCGAGATGATTTCAGTTTTGAACATAGTGATTTTTATATATGAATGGAAAATTCAAAGAAATTACACAGTTAAGAAAGTACACACGAGGCTCAAAAGCAGCAACTAATGATGATACAGATCTTGGAGCCATCAGTCTGACCCTGGTCACTGAAGCTGTGGAGTAGAAACAGTCTACCTGGGGGGAGAGCAACAACACAGGACAGACTCCCAGGAATGTTCCAGCATCAGTGAGAAGACACATCTACATCTCAGTCTTCAACAACTTATGTATTAGGCATCCTTGAACCCAATGCTTCACCCTTGTGGCTTAAAAAGGGAACAACTCATGAAGAAGAGCAAAATCTGAGCATAAATATTTTTTTTTTCTAGTGATTTGATTATGAAGGAGTTGAAGGGGCTATCGAGCAGAAGAAATAATTTATTTTTTAAGTGGGAGAGACTTGAGCCATTTTCAATATTGATAGGAAGCTAGGATTGTCCTCTCAGTGGTAAGGAGAAAGATGGCTTTCATCTCCACAGGAGGGTTGAGGAAGAATGGAGCAGAGACTGGTGAATATCTCCCTCCTTAAATTTCCTTTTCTGTAGCACATTTAGCATGTAACATAATTTAGCTTCTCTAAGGTATTCTCTTTTATTACTTTATTTCATGTGTTAGCCTTGGTATTAATTGCTTCTAAGTGCCCTGAAAGCAGGAGATCACAATTTGCAACAGTTCCAACTGTGAGGTTAGAGATGTTGCTCATAATCATCCCCAAATGAGTCCTAAATATCAGAAGACAAGATATTTAACTGTTTTTGTTTCTTATAGAAACAGAATATTAATGGATCATGAAAATGCAATGACAATGGGAATCCCAGTGCCTCCCCCCCCCCCCCCCCCCCCGTTATTCAGTATGCTTGATTATTCTGAAGGGAAATTTTAAAAATTCTAGTAAATTTGTGATAAAATTATCCTACCATTTTTTACTATATGTCTTTGCCTATATGTAGATACCTATGTATCTGTTTAAATACAGATAGATATGCATGGAAACATAGACATAGATATAGATATATGATTAGGGCAATATTGACCCTTTTATTCTAAATAAAAGACAAGACAGGCTCATTCTATTTGTATTACAAGTTCATGATTTCTGACTGGCATGAGGAATACAAAAGGTACTCATGGTCTTTCCCATCACTGCTGCTTTCTGATCTAACCCACGAGTACCTGCTTGAAGAGCTAGGTTTTACACAGCTGTTGTTTCATGTTATTTATGCAACATATGGGTAAGAAGGGCCAGCCTTGAGGCCCAGGGGATCTCTTATTACGGAATTTTCCACCTTAAGGGAAAAGACTAAAACATTCTGGATGTTATCTGAAGAATGCTCTGAGTAGTGAATAATGGATTCAGGAGGCCTATTGCCCTGTGTTTGGCAGTAGTATACTGAAATTTTAATTTCACTGTGATTAAAAGAATCTAAAAACCATCATAGCCAAAGCAGGGAAGCATCCCTAGGTTTAGTAGATACTGTTTTAGTGATGCAGTATCAAACTGGTAAGTTCATCTTGTTGTTGATTGACTTCTAAGATGTGGTAAGACCTGTTTTCTGTTAATAGCTAATAAATACCTAATTTAGAATTGTGCATCCAGAGTTGGGTGACACACCAGGTCCTGCTATTGAAATATGCCAGCATTTTTATTTATCTATTTTTTCATTAAGGAGGCAATATGGTCAAATGATAAAAAATGAGAGTTCAAAACCTCTCAAAAGAATGTGTTTCAATTATTTTCACTTCTTGCCATTCTATGTAAGTGTTGTGGGCAAAATTATTCAGCATTTTATTTAATGCCTCTATTTTTATTTCATGTCTACTATTTCAAAACCTGTCTCTAAATAAATGTTCCTAAAATGGAGCCCATGATCATCACTTGACCTTCTCTTCCCTGACCATGGATCCATGGTCTGTCTTTTCCTCTGACCATCAAAGGGATAGTTACTTAATGCACATCATTTCTTGGTTTCAGAGTTCCTCCTCCATAGATAATTAATTGGTATTTGAGCTTTCTTTGTGACATTTATAAAAGAGAAATAAGAATAAGAGAAAGGTAGCTTGAGGAAAAACTGTGTTAGGCAAGACAGATTTTGGTTCCCAATACTTTTTTAAATTGAAGACGGGCTATTGGAAAAGGGTGTGCTGTGCATGTGAGTCAGCCTATACACAAGCACACGCTGCTCTGTATGTGGAATCTGGCTCTAAGGTGCTATTTGACAGCTTGTATTTGCTTACTAACCATTCCACAGCAGGGATATGTTTGGGTCTGGAATAAGAGTTGTTTATAGACATTGGGAAAGTTGTCCATTGGCACCATGTGTATAAACATTTAGAATTGTGCAGAGTCTGGTTACACAAGCATTATTCAGAAAATTTTCCACTAGAGCATAAATCTTTCCCTTATTCTCCTCCAGCAAAATTGTTTTCCTTCTTTCCATTTTCTCCTATGCCTAAATATAGTGAAACTCACAGTGGGCCAAAAGCACATAAGTATTTTTTGGTCTATATGTAAGACTTTATTTCACTTCTTTCATAGAATGTATGTTTTTTTCTCTTCCTCAAAATCCTTAAAGAAATTCATTCCAGGGGCTGGGGCTATGGCTCAGCGGTAGAGTGCATATCTCACATGTGTGAGGCCCTAGGTTTGATCCTCAGCACCACATAAATAAAATAAAGGTGTTATGTCCACCTACAACTAAAAAAAAATTTAAAAATAAATAAATTCATTCCATAACAATTCTTATCACATTTTCATTGCAAGCACTTGATTTTTCATAAACATTGGGGGACGTTGGCAACAATTCATTTAACAGATAATTCTGATTATGTTTTCTTGTATTTATTTCCTTTTGTCTTGTCCTTATTGGAAGTTGAATGATTGTTTTTGGCCAACTCCAAGATATTGTTTCACGCACTAATATGAGTTTGGGGACAATCAAATAAAGACATGTCATTGGTGTTTTCAACTGCATTGTGGTGGACTGTTCTAGTAAACTAGACTCCCAGAATTCTATTAAAGTGTGCCTTTTCACTAAAATATTTTGCCATGAATTTACTTTATATTAATTACCTCCTTTCCTACTGGCAGATGCACTATATCCTGAATGCTTCCATTATGGTGTCTGGGAATATCATGGTATTATTGGCAGAACATCTCTTTCATCTGTCTTTTATAGATCTTACCATATATGTGCTAAGAATACTCAAATAATTACATGTCTATTACCACTGAAAAATCTTACTTTAAAATTTTTCTGTGAGCTGGGCTTGGTGGCGCACGCCTGTAATCCCAGCACTTTGGGAGGCTGAGGCAGGAGGATCATGAGTTCAAAGCCAACCTCAGCAATGGTGAGGCACTTAGCAACTCAGTGAGACCCTATCTCTAAATAAAATACAAAAAAGGGCTGGGGATGTGGCCCAGTGGTTGAGTGCCCCTGAGTTTAATTCCTGGTACCACAAAAAAAAAAAAAAAAAAAAAAAAAAAAAAAAAAAAAAATTCTGTGAGGGCCCATAAAATAACTAGTATTTATCAGGGTGACTCAAATTTCTAGTCACTCCTTTTATTATCATATTAGCTAGAATTTTTTATATCCACTTCTTCACTTAGACATGAACCTATTTATTTGTTTTCAATATCACTTTCACTTTTCCTCTGGACAAACTGATTTCCATTCTTCACAGAATGAAAGTTTTTTTGTGAATTGTTTTTATGCCCTGATAAAGTAGATAGCATTTCAATTTCAGTCCTTTTATGTAGGTGGTGAAAAGCTTCTCAAAAAATGCATAAAATCTGAAATGTCCCCATACGTCTTTAAGGCATCCAAAAAATGGAAATGAGAAGTGTTGTGTGACTTTTAGTTGGATAGATCCTGCTATTCTGTTTCCAAATTAACTTTGCTTACCACTGTTAGAATTGCCAGTCACATATCCAGGTAAGTGACAGAAGGCCCCTGGTGCTGCTGTTCTCTTCATCCTCTATTGCATTCCACACATTCTTTCATTCACTCTAGCTCAACTTCCAGTACCATACTTTCACTGGAATGGATCTCCATTTTCTCCATTTGGCTAAACACACTTGTCAAAGTTTGGACCTACCTTACCTGACTTTTAACAACTGTCCCCAGTGCCTTCTCCTTTGTTGTAAGCACACATGTCCTTTGGCATATCCTCATCCCTCTCTGGTGTCCTTAGCTGCTTCTCTTTGAACGTTAAATTTTGACTTTTTTCATTGCTCTGTTGTAAGATTTTGCTCTTCTTTTTTAATTTTTTTATACTCTATCCCACAGAAATCTCAGCTAGGATGAATGGCTTCATTTACTGTTTATATTTGATAATTCTCAAATTGAAAAATCTTCATCCCAAAGTTTTAAAAAATGATCTGCTGCACATAAATCCAACTGGGTGTATCATAGGCATTAACAATCAGATTTGTGCCAAACTGAATATGATTCTTTCTCTGTAACAACCTAACTCCCTCCAAAATGGTCCAAAATGGTTTAGTCTTTGTGGCAGTGAAAAGGTGCAAATTCCACTAGAAGCCCAAGTCATCCTTCACTACTTTCTTTTCATCTCCTTCCTTAGCTAGTAAATCATCAGATTATTTCAAGTCTACCTCTAAAACATATCCATTTCATTCTACTTTTATCCATTTATAGAGTCATCATTTTCTTCTAGCCACCATCACTTCTCCTTTGGAATAACTGGTCTTAAATGATCCTCTTTAACTGGTACTTCATATTGCAGCCAGAGTGATTTCTTTATAAAAAGCATTTTTAAGCATGTTATTTCTGTGATTAAAATATTGTTCAATGTCAAGTAATTGTTAAAGTGGCCTGCAAAGCCCTATACACGCTGACCTTGGCCTGCCACCCAGGCTATGTGCTCTACTACTCTTTTTTTTTTTTAATTTTATTTTTATAATTTTTAATGTGTACAACTCATAGTGTATGTATTTAGTATCTTTTTACATACAACTGTTTGCATACAAAGTATATTCATACAATTCAGGTCTTCAATCATGCATTAAGGAAAATGGTATCCGTCTCATTCAACCACCTTTTTTTTTTCTTTTCTCCCCCTCCCTCCCCTCTTGCTCCCTCCCTTACCCTCCCTTCCCTTGACCATTCTAGTGATCCTCTAATCCTCCTATGTACCCCCATCCAACAATACTTTGAAATAGCCTCCTTATATCAGAGAAAACGTTTGGTACTTGGATTTTTGAGACTGACTAACTTCACTTAGCATTATGTCTTCCAACTTCATCCATTTACCTGCAAATGCCATTAATTTATTTTCTTTTATTGCTGAGTAAAATTCCATCGTGCGTATATACCACATTTTCTTAATCCACTCATTTACTGAGGGACATCTAGGTTGGTTCCAAAACCTAGCTATTGTGAATTGCGCAGCTACAAACATTGAGATAGCTGTGTCACTGTAAAATGCTGTTTTTAAGTCCTTTGGGAATAGACCCAGGAGTGGGATGGCTGGGTCATAGGGTGGTTCCATTCCCAGTTTTCCAAGAAATCTCCATACTGCTTTCCATAACGGTTGCACCATTTTGCAGTCCCACCAGCAATGTATGAGTGTGCCTTTTTCCCCACATCCTCTCCAACATTTATTGTTGCTTGTGTTCTTGATGGCTGCCATTCTGACTGGAGTGAAGTGAAATCTTAGAGTAGTTTTGATTTGCATTTCTCTAATTGCCAGCGATGTTGAACATTTTTTCATGTATTTGTTGATTAATCGTGTATCTTCTTCTGAGAGGTGTCTTCTCAATTCCTTAGCCCATTTATTGATTGGGTTATTTTTTTTTTTTTTTTAGTGTAAAGTTTTTTGAGTTCTTTATATATTCTAGAGATTAGTGCTCTATCTGATGTGCATGTATTAAATATTTGTTCCCAATTAGTTGGCTCTCTATTCACCTCACTGATTGTTTCTTTTGCTGAAAAGAAGCTTTTTAGTTTAAATCTATCCCATTCATTAATTCTTGGTAGTAATTCTTGCGCTACGGGATTCTTATTAAGGAACTTGGGGCCTAATCCGACATGTTGGAAATTGGAGCTTACTTTTTCTTCTATTAGGCCTATTGTCTCTGGTCTAATTCCTAGGTCCTTGAACCACTTTGAATTGAGTTTTGTGCATGGTGAGAGATAAGGGTTTAATTTCAATTTGTTGCATATGGATTTCCAGTTTTCCCAGCACCATTTGTTGAAGAGGCTATCCTTTCTCCACTGTACATTTTTGGCACCTTTGTCTAATATAAGATAGCTGAAATTATATGTATTAGTCTCTGTGTCCTCAATTCTGTACCACTGGTCCACCAGTCTGTTTTGGTGCCAAATCAACGCTGTTTTAGTTACTATTGCTCTATAGTATAATTTAAAGTCCGGTATGGTGATGCCCCCTGCTTCACTTTTCTTGCTCAGGATTGCTTTGGCTATTCTGGGTCCCTTATTTTTCCAGATGAATTTCATGACTGCTATTTCTATTTCTTTGAAGAATGACATTGGGATTTTGATTGGAACATTAAATCTGTATAATGCTTTTGGTAGTATGGACATTTTGACAATATTAATTCTACCTATCCAAGAGCAAGTAGGTATTTCCATCTTCTGAGTTCATCTATAATTTCTTTCTTTAGTGTTCTATAATTTTCATTATAGAGGTCTTTCACCTCTTTCATTAGGTTGATTCCCAGGTATTTTATTTTTTTTGATGCTATTGTAAATGGGGTATTTTTCATCACTTCCCTTTCAGAGTCTTTGTCGCTGATGTACACAAATGCCTTTGACTTATGTGTATGGATTTTGTATCCTGCAACTTTGCCAAATTCGTTTACTAGTTGTAAAAGTTTTCTGGTAGAGTTTTTAGGGTCTTCTAGGTAGATTATCATGTCATCAGCAAATAGTGCTAATTTGAGCTCTTTTTTCCCTATCTTGATCCCTTTAATTTCTTTCGTCTGTCTAATTGCTCTGGCCAGAGTTTCCAGTACTATGTTAAATAGCAGTGGTGAAAGGGGGCATCCCTGTCTTGTTCCAGTTTTTAGAGGGAATGCTTTCAATTTTTCTCCATTTAAGATAATGTTAGCTCGGGGCCTTGCATAAATAGCTTTTATAATGTTAAGATATGTTCCTGATATTCCTAGTTTTTCCAGTGTTTTGAACATAAAGGGGTGTTGTATTTTGTCAAATGCTTTTTCTGCGTCAATTGAGATGATCATATATGATTTTTGTCTTTAAGTCTATTGATTTTTGTCTTTAAGTCTATTATGTTTATTGATTTCCGAATGTTGAACCAGCCTTACATCCCTGGGATAAACCCCACTTGATCGTGGTGCACTATCTTTTTGATATGTTTTTGTATCCGATTTGCCAGGATTTTGTTGAGGATTTTTGCACCTATGTTCATTAAAGATATGGGCCTGAAGTTTTCTTTTTTGGATGTGTCTTTGCCTGGCTTTGGAATTAATGCAATATTGGCCTCATAGAAGAGTCTGGAAGAGCTCCCTCTTTTTCTATTTCTTGAAATAGTTTGAAGAGCATTGGTATTAGTTCTTCTTTGAAAGTCTTATAGAACTCGGCTGTAAACCCATCAGGTCCTGGACTTTTCCTTGTAGGTAGCTTTTTGATGACATCTTCTATTTCTTCGCTTGTAATTGATCTGTTTAGATTGTGTATAGCCTCCACATCCAGTTTAGGCAAATCATATGACTCTAGAAATCTGTCAATGCATTCAGTATTTTCTATTTTATTAGAGTACAAGTTTTCAAAGTAATTTCTAATTATATTCTGTATATCTGAGGTGTTTGTTGTGATATTCCCTTTTTCATCACGAATGTTAGTAATTTGAGGTTTTTCTCTTCTTTTTGTTAGCATCGCTAAGGGTCTGTCAATTTTGTTTATTTTTTTCAAAGAACCAACTTTTAGTTTTGTCAATTCTTTGAATGGTTTCCTTAGTCTCAATTTCATTAATTTCTGCTCTGATTTTAATTATTTCCTGTCTTCTACTGCTCTTGGTGTTGGTCTGTTCTTCTTTTTCTAATGCTTTGAGGTGTGATGTTAAGTCATTTATTTGCTGGTTTTTTTTCCTCTTAAGGAATGAGCTCAGTGCAATGAATTTTCCTCTTACTACTGCCTTCATAGTGTCCCAGAGATTTCTATATGATGTATCTGTGTTCTCATTTACCTCTAGGAATTTTATAATCTCCTCTTTGATGTCTTCTTCAACCCCTTGTTCATTCAGTAGCATGTTGTTTAGCTTCCAGTTGATGGAGTAGTTTTTCTTATTCCTTGTTTTGTCATTGATTTCCAATGTCATCCCTTTATGGTCCGATAGCATGCAGGGTAGTATCTCTATTTTTTTATATTTGCTGAGAGTTGCCTTGTGACATAATATATGGTCTATTTTGGAGAAGGAGCCATGTGCTGCTGAGAAAAATGTGTATTCGTTTACTGAGGGATGAAATATTCTATATATGTCCATTAGGTCTAAATTGTTAATTGTTTTAAGGAGGCTTAAAGTTTCTTTGCTTAGCTTTTGTTTGGATGATCTATCCATTGGTGAGAGAGGTGTGCTGAAGTCCCCTAGAATAACTGTGTTGTGGTCTATTTCACTCTTGAACTTGAGAAGAGTTTGTTTGATGAAGGTAGGTGCTCCATTATTTGGGGCATATAGATTCATGATTGTTATATCCTGTTGATGGATGGTTCCCTTAAGTAATAAGAAATATCCATCTTTGTCCCTCTTGATTAGTTTTGGTTTGAAGTCTATCTTATTTGATATGAGAATGGAAACCCCTGCTTGCTTCCACCGGCCATGTGAGTGATAAGACTTTTCCCAGCCTTTCACTTTCAGTCTGTTGATGTCTTTTTCTATGAGGTGTGTTTCTTGGAGACAGCAAATTGTTGGGTCGTTTCTTTTAATCCATTCTGATAATCTGTGTCTTTTGATTGGCGAGTTTAGGCCATTAACATTCAGGGTTATTATTGAGATGTGAATTTTATTCCCATCCATTTTTATTTGAATTATGGTCTTTAGCTTGATTTGTTTTCTCTTCTGGTTGGTATTTCCTTTAGTTTAATATCTCCCTTTGTTGATTTTCATTATCATCTTTCTCTTCTTCTTCATGAAAAATGTTGCCCAGGATGTTCAGAAGTGGTGGCTTTCGAGTTGTGAAATCTTTTAACTTTTGCTTGTCGTGGAAGGTTTTTATTTCATCTTCGAATCTAAAGCTCAATTTTGCTGGATATAAGATTCTTGGTTGACATCCCTTTTCTTTCAGAGCTTGAAATATGCTATTCCAGGATCTTCTTGCTTTTAAGGTCTGGATTGAGATATCTGAACATAGTCTGATTGGTTTCCCCCTATATGTAATCTGCTTCCTTTCTCTTGTGGCTTTTAGTATTCTCTCCTTGCTCAGTGTATTAGGCATTTTCATTATAATGTGTCTTGGTGTGGATCTGTTGAGATTTTGTTTGTTTGGTGTTCGGTATGCCTCTTGAACTTGGTTTTCCCATTCATTCCTCAAGTTTGGAAAATTTTCTGTAATTATTTTGTTAAATAGATTACTCATTCCTTTGGCTTGAAACTCTGCCCCTTCCTCTACGCCAATCACTCTTAAGTTTGGTCTTTTTATGCTGTCCCATAATTCTTGGATGTTATGTTCGTGATTTCTAACAAGTTTTGCTGTATAGTCTAAATTCTTCTCTAGGATATATATTTTGTCTTCATTGTCTGAGGTTCTTTCTTCCAAGTGGTCTATTCTGTTGGAGATGCTTTCAATTGAGCTTTTATTTTGGTTTATTGCTTCTTTCATTTCTGGAATTTGTTTGGATTCTCTTTAGAGCCTCTATTTCCCTATTGATGTAAACTTTTACTTCCTGTATTTGTTTTTGGAGTTCTTTGTCAAAATAATCTTTTACCTCCTGTACTTGCTCCCTCATCTCATTTTTGAGTTCATTCTTAAGTTCCATAAACATTTGGCATATGTAATTTCTAAATTCCATCTCTGGCATTTGACCAACTGTGCTTGCCATGACATCTACTGATGAGGTATCTTGATTTGTTTGTGTCATTTTCTTCCCTTGTTTTTTCATGTTGCTTGTGTGTCTATTCTTCCTGCACTGTGGGACCTTGAGTATTTTGATTTTACCTTAAAGCCTTATGTTGTTCCTGTAGTACAATGCTATCAGATCACCTTATAATTCCTTTACACTTTTAAAACCTAACACTTTCTATTCAGAAAATCCAAGTTTGATCACAATGTACAGATTTGGTTAACCCAGATATTATTTCCAATTTACTCTGTATGCTTCTGATGGGGTTTTATAGCTTCAAGTATTGGATACAGAGGTGTTATGTTTAGGAAGAAGGAAGTGTCTTGAATTGTTCTTTCTTGGAAAGTATGAAAAGAGATTTCTATTGAAGTGGTTTAGTAAAAGTGGTTTAGTAGACGAGCGAAGAAAGAGAATGGAGTAGACAATTAAGTGGAAAGACCAATTTTTATACAATGTAAGTTGGAAAAGAAAAAAAATGATAAAAGAGTAGGAATTGGTGTAAGAGAAAGGAGAGAGAGAATCAAGAAAATAGAGAGTAAACTATATATAACACCGCTTTGCTACCCAGTTCAATTGCGCCGGTTCTAGAAATCCCAAGTTCTGCATATAACTTGTTTTTGCCTCTGTTTAGTATGCACTGGCAGGGTGTAAACATGAAAGATGAAGGAGGAAGAAAAGATGCAAGAGTGAGAAGGAAGAAAAGAAGGAAAGAAAAAAGGAGTGGAAGCAAACAAACACACTGACAATCAATGCAGAAGGAAAAAAACAGCAGAACAAAACAAAGCCAAAAAAAGAAAAATAAAAATAAACAAACAAACAAATAAAAAACCTCCCCAAAATCCAACAAAACAAGCAAACCAACAAAAAAGAAAGAAAAAAAAAGTCGAACCCCAAGTCTCAAACAAAATGGGCCCTGGGAAGCCCCCCTCTTTTTTCCTTTCCAGTTCAAGCCAATTTTTATTGGGTCACGTCTAGTCAGTCTGCGATCCTGTTAGTGGAATCAGGCTGCACCTTAGCCAGTGGCTGAACGGCTCAGTGAAGGAGTGGCCCAGGGGGTCTGTGTGTCAGCTGATGAATGGCACCGGGAAGGAGACCCTCCAGAAGGCACCTCCTCCCCACGCCCACCCACAGTTGCAGCCTCCTGTGGCCGCTGTGCTGGCCTCAGACACGCCCTCCCCTGCTGGCCACCCGAGCCTCACCCAAGTGTGCGTTGTCTTCAGAGAGCTGGAAGGTCCCTGGATGGCTGCAGCCGTCACTCTCCGTCTCCTCCCCTTTGTCTGGGTCAGCCACTGCACCTTTCAAAGATGGCGGTGCTCTCCTCCCAGTCAACAGCAGCTCCGCAGATTCCCGTGTCCTCGCCTATAGATTTCAAAGCCGTTGGGTGGATGTCTCTTTGCCGAGGTGGTATCGGGAGCCGCAACTGTAACTGCGGCGCAGACAGCGCTGCTTCGGACTGTGGATCGCTCCGATTGTGCCCCTGCTTGCTGTTCGCCAGTCTCTGCGCCTCTCTCTCCGGGGCCCTATAGCTGAGGGTCGTGTCCGGCCGAGTGTGGATTCGATCTGGTGTTGTTGACCCGCGGTCTCTTGTGGTCCCCCAGCACCAATTCCGCCGGCTGTTATCGCTGGTTTTTTATCGCCAGTTTCACACTGGTGAAAGGCAATTTATCTGCTTTGTTGGATTCTTTCCATGGAGCTGCCCTGAAGTGTGGCTTCCTCTAATCCGCCATCTTGGATCTCTCTCTACTACTCTTTACCCACTCAGTCCTCCAACAATATTGTCCTTTCTTCAATGCCCCATTATTATATGCTATGTCCTATTATATCTATTGTCTTATGATTTTTCCTTCTTATATTTTGATAAATTAGTCTTTCAGAGCTCAATTATTATTTGCCCATAGAAGCTTCCTTAATGATCTAGATTAAATCAGGTCCATTTTTCCATGTTTTAATTAGATCTTGTTATGAACCACATATTTGGGTCCCCTCAAAATTCTTATGTTGAAGCTCTGAGCATAGGTATAGCTGTATTTGGAGAGGGAGCCTCTTAGGAAGTAATTGAGGTTAAATGAGGCCGTAAGAGTGGAGCCCTACCCATTAGTGTCCCATTAGGAAGACATTAGAAAATCTGACTTTTTAAATTCTTCCTTACATGTGCACCAAGGAGAAGCAATTTGAGGCCATAGTGGGAAGGTAGTCATCTATAATCGAAAAAGAGATCCCTCAAAACAAACTGACCATACCACATCTTAATCTTGGGCTTCTAGTCTCCAGAACTCTCAGAAAGTACATTTCTGTTGTTTAAGCCATTCAGTCTATGGTACTTTGTTATGGCAGCCAAAGTTGACTAATGGCAGGCTTAAACTTTCTCTTTATAATACTCATTATGACTCTAAGTCACTAATTATTAAATTGGTCATTTAATGACTGCCTCTCTTTGGGGAAAGGTAACCTGGCTGGAGTTGGGCTTGTCTTTTTCAGCACTTGATTGACCTCTAGTGTCTATCTATGTTATGGGTACTTAACAAGAAAATGCATTAATTGAGTGAGTGAATGCTCAGGAGAGGGTTAATGCTTTGAAAATGATTACTAGAGAAGAGATCTCAGAAAGCAGAACTTCCCAGTCATAGGCAGAAATAAGGCACAGAAAGGAAGTACAATAGCAAATAGTGGGAAAGCAAAATGTTTATTGCAGGACACCTTAGAAATTCATCAGCAGTTCTTTCCACTGATAAAGTAAATAAATAAATAAATAAAGTTTGAAATACAGCCTGGTTTCGTCACCTTGATCCACTCCTTTATCCTCACAATCTTCCTGCAAGACCTGCTATTTGGAAATAAATGGAAAATTATCAACAGTGTTCAAATATAGCAACTTGCAGCTAGGGCAACTTGAAAATATTGCTTATCTTCTTTATCTACCTGGAATAATTTTATTCTACATTCCTTGCTAGTAGACAGGCTGAACTTTAAGTCAGTGGTTCTCAACTTTTAGACTTTCATGTAAGCTTCAGGTGTGTGTGAACTCTTTAAAATTATACACTCTTTTTGCATAAATGCACGGTTGTTGTGTGCTTTTGTGAGAAAGGTCAAGAGAATTCTTGAAAGGTATACGTAATATAACTTAGGAATCTGAAAGATAAACTCTGGGATAAAGTAATTTGACTCCAGGTAAATGACTAATGCAGCCAACATGGGAAAAAATGAGGGCCCTTTTTTTCCTGCCCTAACACATAATGCTTAGAGAACACAGATTAGAGTATTATCTATGCTTGAAGTGGTCACTGTCTGCCTTTTACTTCCATTTTCTATATTTTATTTGTTGCTTCACCTCTTTGTACCTTTGCAATGCTAAACAGTTTAAGATTAAAATTAGCCATTCACTGCCTTGAGCTTTTCAGAGTAGTAAGAGTTCAGTATTAATCAAATAAATAAATTTCAAACTGTGGAGCTAGAAACTAAATGACAGTTATATTGCTAACCAGAAATTTCTAGTCAGTAGTAAAATACTGAATGATTCAAGCAGTAAGACATATATCAAAACTGTTATTACAGCTATTAGGTTTAAAATACAGTTATTTAATATCAAAGAGTATTCAAATGCATGCATAACAAAAATTTACAATGATGTGAATTCTCTGGCTAAAATAGTTGTTCAAATGTATAAGGTTTTTTTTTTTAATTTGTCATATTTTTCTTGTTTAATACCTATGGATTATAAAGTTGAACTAACATATTAGTATAAAATGTAGTTAATGCATGTACAAATTTAAAATGAGTTTGCAAAACTAAATATATCTTGACTATTATCTGTTTCAAATTCATAATCATTTAGGTTACTGGATTCTTCGAAATAGAAATATATTAGGAATGGAGTAAAACAGGCTACTCCTAATATCCAAACAAAGGCTTTTATTTCTTTTAGTACCTAGCAAATAACCATTTTCCCATCCCTTATTTAAAAGAACAATTAATTTATTTGGGTTGCCTAATTAAAATAGTACATTTTCTCCTCATCTGCAGGCAAATGGTAGCTAGAGTTTTGGAGCAGACTTATGTTTTTTTGGGGTGGGGCAACGGGATCCTCGGAATTGAATCCTGCACTTGCACCTGCTAGGCAAGTGCTCTACCAATGTGCTACATTGCCAGCCCTTTTGGGTAAACTTTTGTAAGCACTCTTAAAGGGGATTAAGTAATCTGGGGAAAGGTCTCCATTTCCCCATCATTCTTTATTTTTCTTCCTATTTGGAATGTGAAAGTTATGACTAAGCATTTGGCATCTTTTAACAAATGTTTATAGAGAATTGAAGCCCACATACTAATGATGACTATGCAGAAAAGCGGGAAGGATCTCAGGGCAAGGGTGACATTATATACTAGCCACATTGTACTTACTCCTTATCTTCTGATGTTTGCAAGGGTAGAAAATAAATTCATGCAATTGAAGCTATTAGTCTGAGTACCTGGTTCTATCAGTCAAATTCAATTCCTATATGATGTATTCTCTGATTAGGAATATTGCTTAGTTGGAAAAAAATTTAAAAAAAGAATAAACTTTTGGTAGTCAAATTAATGGTGTCTGCCTAAATCTGAATTTATCTGCTCAGTTTCCTCACTATGAATCAATGAAGAAAAAATAAATCCATCTAATTCTATCCCCATCATGACAAGAAGACAGAAGATATTGTGTTTAATCATAAAAATAAACACCAAGAGTTTGGGTTGTGGCTCAGCGGTAGAGTGCTCACCTAAGACGTGCGCGGCCTGGGTTCGATTCTGATCCTCAGCACCACGTAAAAATAAACGCATTGTGTACAACTAAAGCAAATAAATAAATATTTTTAAAAAAATAAAAAAAATAAACACAAAGCTTTTTCTTACACTCCTGCTGCATGCCTGTGCCGAGGAAGAGAAAAGGTGAAGCTAAAATTATTCTCATGAAGTAAGTTTACACTAAGTGTGAAAATGCTGAAAAATAAAATACTATAAGTCAGAGTACTATTGAAAAGGGATTTAAAACAAGACTGCTGAGGCAGTGTAAGTAGAATAATATTTTATGGGCAGAAGAGAAGGAAGGCAGAGGTAGAACTTGGCAACTGAACAATGAAAGAAAAAAGAAGCGAGAGGATAAAATTTAGGGTTCTGAAAGATAGCAGATACCCAATTCCTTTTCTATCAGCCTCCCCAAAGTCTATGCATCAAAGAAAATAAATTTATCTGCACTCACCTAACAGGGATTTACTAAACTAGAATCCTTTACTTCCACCCTGAAATTTCAACCCTATTCATGAAATGCATAAACACTAGCAGCATTTACTTATTCAAAGCTACTATTAGAAGAAAGTAAATTAAATTTTTTGGCTGATGAAAATCCTCCCCTAAAATAAATATGAAAGAGGTCCAGTGATGCATGCCTGTAGTTCCAGGTTCTGGAGAGACTGAGGTGGAGTATTGCTTGAGCCCCAGAGTTTAAAACCCAGCCTGGTCAACATAGTGAGAACCTATTAAAAAAAAAAAAAAAAAAAAAGGAAGGAAAAGAAAAGAAACAAAACAACAACAACAACAACAAAAGAAAAAAAAAATCAAATATGAAAAGAATAAAATAAAAAAGCAAGCAAACATAACACTCCAAACTGAATCAAATAGTTTAAACTATCATTTGAGGAATATGTTAACAAATATCACAAATGAACATATGGACAGATCTTTATTCAGAATTTTAAAACCTAAAAACAGAAGTTGATTAAAATAAAGAAAGAAATGAAATGAGAGTTGTTTTAATTCTGGAAAGATAGAAGAAGAAAATCTTTAAGAAATAAAGAACATGTTATGTAATGATTAAATTAATTATTTAATTATTATTTTAGTAATTATAATAACTAGTAAGAGACATTAAGAAAAGCTAAAAAGTAAAAAAGCAAAGGAGAATGGGTATAGGTATATTTTTATATATATGATATAAAAAGAATCAGAGAGAAACTAATGAAATAGAAGATCAGCAAAAAATACCTAAGTCACTTAATATTTAAAACTGTCATTCAAGAAAACTTTCCAGAGAAAAAGAACTCCTACATCTTCATTCTGAAAGGGTCCTATGAGTGGCTGGGAAAATTGAACATTGATCTGGGAAAATAAATTGTACTAGTTCCATCAGTCTTTTTGTCCATTCTGTGCAGACACAGCAAAATCTCAATTACTGTATCTACTTGACAAACATGAACATGTGCTAATATGAGTATTTCAACAGTGCTGTTTGTCATGTTTATCACTACTTTAAGCCCTTTGCATTTCCATCTAAATGTTTGAATCAATCTTTCAATTTCCATAGTAAAACTTGTAGTTTTGTTGTAATCTCACTGAATCTATGTATGAATTTGGTAAGAGTGAACACATTAACAATATTGAATCTTCCATGAATATTGGTTTTCCTTATAATTGCTCTCAGCAGTGTTTTGCAATATTCAGTGAATAATATTTTTACTGCTTCCAGTCATTGATATTTGTCCTAACATCTGTGTTAAAAATAAACATATAAAAGGATTTTAAGTACTTTTCTCTTTAAAATTGAAGCAGTTGATTGACTTCTAGAACATATTGAGAGAGAAAGGAAGCAATTAGTAAAGACAAGGCATACATACTCATGATCCATTTCTTCCTTGAGTGAAAAAAAATTCAAGAATGTTAAATGCTAGTATCAAGAACGCAAATTTTTTTCTCATTTCTGATGTTAAACCACAAAATTATATTTCAACTTAAATTGCAATGTATGATAAATATATATTTTGATATGTTACTACTAATGATAAAATATTTAAAATGTCCTGTGTAGAAATTTATTATTAAACAATGTGTTTGTAATATAATTAGTGTTTCATTTTATCATTTGTAAAAACCAATAATCAATATTTTGTCCTTTTATTACAAATATTTTTAAAGGAGTGTATTTATTTCCTAGAGTTGCTATAAAAATGTAGTAAAAACTGGAGCTTAGCAGAAACTTATCCCATAGTTCTGGAGGCTGGAAGTCTGAATCAAGGAAGCAGGGTCTGTTCTTGCAGAGAGCAATAAAAAATCTGTTCCTTGATGTTCCCTTTGCTTCTAGATGTTTGCTGGTAATCTTTAGCATTCCTTGGCTTGTAGGCACATCGCTCAATCTCTGCCTTCCTGTTCACATGGCATGTTTCCTGTAAGTCTGTCTGTGTTCAAATTTACCTTCCTTATAAGAATGTAAGTCCTATTGAATTGGAAATCTACCCTTCTCCAGTTTGAACTTCATCTTTTTTGTTTTTAAGCTTTATTAAGGGACTATTGATAAATAAAATTTCTATATATTCAAAGTTTACAGTGTAATTTTTTGAAATATGCATGCATTGTGATTACCCAAACCAAGCTAATTAATATATGTATCAGCTCACTTGTCACCATCTCTCTCTTTTTTAATTTCTTGAAGGTAAGAATACTTAAGGTCTACTCCCTTAGAAAATTTCAAATATACACTGCATTGCTATTAACTATAATCACCATTTTGTCCATTAGATCTTATTCATCCTCTAACTACAAATCTGTATCATTTGGACAACATTTTTCCATTTTCCCAGCCTCCAATGGCAGGAAACTACCCTTCTACTATCTGTTTCTTTGAGTTTGATTATTTTAAATTCATGTAAGTGAGATTATGAACTATTTATCTTTGTATCTGTCTTATTTCACTTAGCATACTGTCCTTTTGGCTTATCTGTGTTGTTATAAATGGCAGAATGCCCTTCTTTTTAATGACCAAATAATATTCCATTGCGTGGAATATTATTTATTTTAAAATTAATGAATTTTAAAAATTCATTAATCCATTGACAAACACTTCAGGTAATTCCTTATCTTAGCTATTGTGTATATGCTGCTATTTACATCTTTGATAAACCTATTTCAAAATAATTTCATAGTTTTGAATAATGCTGATTAGAACATTATGCATGAATATTGGAGTGACATAATTAAACTCGTAAAAATTACTTCTGTATTGTAAAAATTTTAACACATAGATTTTAAATAATTGTTCAAATCCTTACTTTATCTTAAATGTGCAAAAATTAAAAATGAAGACTATAAATCTCTAGGGAATGGTCAGGAAATTTGTGCATGTATCAATTAATGGATGAAATACTGCCTTGTATGAAAAGGAATCATCCTTTTGAGTCTTAATGGGAAAATTTATAGTTCCCCATGGTAGGATAAAATTTACTTGTCTTGTAACACATTTCATTTTACTTCATAATTATTCTGAAGATACCTATTTACCTAATTAGTCTGTAAATTTTGGAACCTAGTTATGCATGATTTCATGTTTAATTTAATACCAATGTGCTGCAGATAGTAGGTGTTCAATAATTATTTCTTCAAAAACTATTACTTATGAATAATTAATAGTGATGGTACCAAAATGAACTGATTATATAGAAATGAATAAATTTTGCATTATTATTATTATGGTTTCTAATATGCCATTTATTTCATTTGAGCAAACATTATTTGCATGGTATCTTTATTTCAAATGATTGCACAAAGTTTGTTAAGTAGGTATGTAGGAATTACTGCATCTTCCACTATATTACACCCCAGAGTGAAATGTGGCATCTGCTATACAATGCACAATACAGCATCAGAACATTTCCATCACCCAGGAGGGACATCAAGTCCGACTGAAAGCATAGCAGCTCAGATTTAAGACAAATATAATTACCTGAAGATAAATTTGACCAAGAAAGTAGAATTAATCTATTTTGCCAAGAAACTCATTGATTCTTTTGGGACAACACTAAAATAACCCCTAAGCAGTTAAGTTATATGTCGCATAATTACACAGAAATATTTTGGAATTCTAGATATTATGAAAAATTTCAAGTTGCAGATTTAGCTTTCAAAGACATTTGGGTTCTCTTCAATCTTTCAAATTGCAATGGAAGAGAACTGGAAATACATACAATATAAATAAATGAACACAATAAATTCAATAACACAAATATTGTAGGACCCCAGTTCATAATAGGAATCAGCCAAGCAACTTTTACTTTTAAGTTATAGTTCTGCTTTTTTTTTCAAATTTATGATAATTTTGAATGAAATTCCATAGTAGAGAAGGATTTGTTTTTACATCAAAATAAAATGTTTCACAATTTTTTACTAACATGATAGGAAAGGAAGAGGCACTTACCTATTTTGTGGATTTCAGTACTAATTTTACACCAATTTCCCATAATTCAGTAAGGTAGAAGAGTGATCACAACTTTTGAAATCACCCTTACTTTCCTTCAAATGTCATGTTCAACATATTTCAGAGCATATATGCAAAAGCTTTTTGCTCATTGAGGGAGATGACAGGTGGATTCTCAGTGATTTAAGTTGTTATTTTTCCCTTAAAAATTTTGGCAAGCACTTACAGTTTATTTTGAATAAGTGAAAGTGCACAAGTCATTCCTTTGTCTTTTGTAAGTATCTTTCCTGGTTTGTTATTTTTCTTCCCACTTTGATTTTTTTTACATACTAAATTATTCTATGGTTAAATCATTGATTTTTTTTCTCTTAAAAATGGTCCATCCTTATTCAATGATTAAACAAGCATAAAATATATTTAAACAAATTAAATATATGTATTAAAATGTATTAAATATTTAAATATATCATGTCTAGAATCCTTTGCTTTCCAATGATTGTCCCCCTCTTTTATTAATATTATAAAAGTGAGCTAGTTTAACTAAGGGGCATATATTAATCTGGGGATTTGGGAAATATAACAAAGCCCTGGTGGTATTTCCTTGGGGACAGAGCTATTTGAAAAGACCTGTGTTTTGTGCTTCATCATTGATTATCCCAGGGATTCAGTCAACATTTCCAGAATAAGAGTTAAAGAGAATGTATTAATGAGAATGTTGACATTTTGGATAATGGAGACCAAATCTTAATGGCACTGGATTCTCAAGCTTTTGTGCCTCCTGTAGTGTAGCCAACTCCTTTGCCTCACTTAAAAGGTTCTCCGTGCCCCAGCCCTAATATGTCTGCTTAATCCCCTTATACTCAAAAATTTCTATCAAAATAGATCACTCAGTGTTCCTTATGTAAAATTCACACTTTCCCTTTTTTCAACCCATTAGGCTTATTATCCCTTTGTCTCTGACAGTTTTAACTAGTTTGTGCAAGTATTCCCCACCTAGCTTATTCAACCTTTTCCAATTCTTCCCATAAAGAATGAAACCACAAAATCTTTCTTAGGTCCACAAACAAGCTATGACTTTGCTTCCCCTAAAGCCATAAGTAAATGTTTATACCTCTTACACTATTTTTTTTGTCTTGATTATATTTGTGTGTTTTGTATTTTCCTTTTTTAGCTTCTTTAAAATTTTCCTTTTTTAGCTTCTTTATTTTTAGTTTTCAATGGATCTTTATTTTTTATTTATTTAGGTATTTATTTATTTGTTTATTTATTTATTTATATGTGGTGCTGAGAATCACACCTAGTTCCTCACACATTAGGCAAGTTCTCTGCCACTGAGCTGCAACCCCCTTTTTAGCTTCTTAAAGGTAGAAAAAATAGTTGTTTTTCACCTATTTGGAATTCCAATTTTAAGTGCTTGATATACCACCAGTTGCCCATGACAAGTTCTGCACCCTCAAATGTTTAAGTTTGAACATTAGTGAAGCAGGCTCGGGCAAGCATATAAAGCAGGGTTGGGAGAAGGAGGCCATTGTTGGTATCCTGGTATCCTAGAAATGATCTGTTCTGCCCTTTTTATATGTCCTAGGCTTCCTTTGTTTTGCCCTCTTCCCCTTATCTTTCTCCTTCCTGCACAGGTTACTAGGCCCAGGAATGCTTGGTGGGCTGGCCAAAGGTGGGAAACAGGTGGGCTGAAACAGGAATGGCAGGATGGTGCAGCCCAGGACACATTAATTAACAACTTTATTGCTCCTTGTTGGGAGGGGCAATTCCTGGGACATGTTACCTTGGCAATTATTTGGAGCTGGGGCAGGTTCTTGATAAGGTGGAGGAAGGGCTCTGCAGGAATTAACATTTCATTCCCTCAGGGGACAGTCTTCACTTCCCAGGACTCACTCAAAATTGGCTTCCTTGATCAGACCTGACTCAATTTACCTACCTATACTGATTGCCTGTCTAATTCTGGCTTCACTTAGAGTGAGTTCCATTTACAGTTAATAATCCACAGTTACAGAAAGTAGATAGGTGTTGCGTGGGGATGGAGATGGTGGGGAGGTAGGTATGGTGGATAGAGAGGAGTAGGACAAGGGATATGAGAAAAATTGTAACAGTGATAATAATATTCACTATCTTAGTTTTGATGGTAGCTTCATGATGAAAAATTATTATGTAAATATGTGTCACTTATTGTTTCTCAGTTATACTTCAATAAATCTGCTCACAACCAGTGTTTGTACAGCAAAGGAAAAGGTGGTTTGCAAAGGAATATCAGAGTAATCAGTGAAAACTCTTGGAGATTGCAATAAAGTCTAATCTTGATGAATAAGAAGGAACAAAATTCATAGAATGTAGGGCAAAGTTTCATCCAGTCAGAAGAAATAGCTGCAAAAGTTGTAAAGAACCTGGAGTATTCTTGATATTAATGGGGAAGAAAAAGTTAAGAGTGAAAGAATAGCAAGGGATGAGATTAGAATAATGGAATGGGGCCTCTCAAGGTAAAGAGATGAATTTTATTTGAAATAATAATACTAAATAATACAGGCTTCTAAGAAGGATCTTATTTTTACATTATCTGAATTATGTGCTAAAAGATGACTCTGCTATGTGGACAATGAGTCCATATATCTGTACATAAGATGGGGATAGTATGTGAGAATGGGGGTGGGAATTAAAGTAGAAGCAGAAAGACCAAGGGTCCTAGTGTGTACTCCTGGTGTGAAAAAGCACAGATGGAAAAATGTGAATATATTTCAGACATGTTTTAAAGATGGAATTATTGGAACTTGTAAATAGCTTTAATGAGTTCAAAATTAGACAAAACAATAAAACATTATAATAAAGCTTCTTGTGCTGAGCAAGTAGTGAAAACATTTACTGGGATAGAAAAGGCTGCTTATTTGGATGCTTCACTTAAAATGGAGTATCAGAAATGTCAGATGGAGAGGTCAAAGAATCTGGGAATTTGAACAGTGGCTTAGGTTGAAGATAAAGCACCGTTTGATTAATACACACATACATACCACCACCACAAATTTAAATAGTTTGAGGAATTATTTCGTTTGAAATATGCCCCAGATGAGTATGGACATTAGAGTGCTTCCAGTGGTTCTTACACAGTTTCAGTACTGACTTTCATCTCATAATGTAGGCATCTTGCCAGACTCTGAGATCTGTGTGTAACAAGTCCATTTGTTTTTATTATAGTATAGATTCTACATACAAGCCAGATATTTACTTGGTTATAAAAAAAATAGCAATCTCAGTTGGTTCTGGTAGATTGATCTCTCTGAGATGACTTCCCAAAAGATTTTCCAGGGTAATTTTGGTTATCAATGATTTGAGTCTAACTCTGACTTAAAAAAAATAATACCTTAAATTTTTGTAAGTTAATCATACCTATATTTATAGTTTTAGCCAAGGGAATTAGAAGAATTACTCAGGAGAAAAAGAAATAAGCCTTCAACTCAGAAATTCATAGAGAATATGAACATTCAGAAATCTGATACAAGGAGAGGGACTAGTCACAATGACTGATTAGGTGCAGGACAAGTAGTAGGAGAAAAAAAATTAAAGTGCATAGTTTCAATAAACAGTTAACCACATCAACTGTCTCTGGAGGTCGGGTAAGATGCAAATCAGACTATGACATATGTTATATCCTCTGTTATATCCATGCCTAGTGCAGAATTTGGTACCCAGGAGATGCTCAATAAGATTCATTGTGTAACTGCAATAAAAACCTATTGTGCATTCCATGAGTGACTATGATGAACCATGGTTTATTATTGTAGGTATTCTTATACTATCTGCCATACCAAAAAGAAACAAGATTATGTATGTATCTACAAAACAGTACATCTGAAACTATTATGGAAATGTCTAGGGATTTGGGAAATTTGCAGCATGAATACCAGTTGAAACTAATTCAATCACCATAGTGAAAAACTGAATTTTGTTTGATTCTGAGTAGTCCTTTTACTCTGAGACTTAGAAAGTTGTTTGAGAATATACATTTTAAAATGAAAAGCAGAACTGGGATTTAGGCATAAAGCGGAAAACTTTTCAGTTCTCCAATCAGTTGGATGAGCGGTGAGGGCTGACCTATTTGTTACCTAATTTCAGAAGGGCTGCAAGTATAAAGAAGGGTATTTCTACATGCTCTAGAAATGTTATTTCAAAAAATTTGAAATTCCTGTCACTAAGATCTATTCATAGAAATATCATTCTGTTTTGATTGGTCTGTTAGATTTTAATATATTTCAGTTATATTGGAAAAAGGTAAAATAGGATAAATAGAAATTCAGTTATTTAAAACAACACATACTAAGAGAAAACAAAGCTCAAATTCCTCTTTCTTGACTAGGATAATCTATCTTTCTATAAGGTAATTGCTTAGGGGCATCTTCCTTGAGTTTGTTTCTTGATTTATGACTGCTTTTCTATTAGAGCTTTTTCAAGCAGGGCCAATCTGATTGGTGAATGATTGACAGTGTTTAAACCTTTGCTAAGACATCAGGCTGAAGAGATTCTAAGATTGTGATAGATAACAGAAAGAAGTTGTTACAAAGGAATTTAAAAATGTAAGCCAATAAGCCAGCTCTAGCCAAAAGGTAGGGTCTATCCAGTTATAATTTTCTGAATTCAAAGTAGCATTTTTTTCATCTAACTCCACAAACTTGGGTTTGATTCTTCTTATGCAAACTAGTTTATTTAACTGCTTAAGTACTATTTTGATTTAACATTCCCTTCACTACATGAAGAGAAGGTAGCTGGCACAGAATGGAGGGAATTAATTTCTTAAAATAATAGTGTTAGATTAGTGAGGCAAAGATTTTAGTCATTAAAAGTACCACATTTCCAGTGATTTCAATTAGACTATTAAACTATTAATAATAATAATAAAAGAAAGAACTGAATAAAGTTAGTACTGAAAAGTATATATTATAGATATTATTGAATACAAATGCATTATCCTAATGTGTAAATTTTGTCATTTAAAAATAATACTACATAGATAACAAGATTCTATGAAATATGATATATTCATAAATAACATAAAATTTATTTCACAATTCTATGAAATATATGAATATGTTTTTGTCATTTGGGGAAATCTATATTAGTAATCAATGCCCCCAAAAGAATTCACCTTTCATTGTTCTTTAGAAGTATTGAAATAGCAAGAAAGTTTTAAAACTCAAAAATAGCTTTATAATTCTAAATATGTATTTCTGACAAATATACACAAGTTCATTTATCTGTACCATATTAACAGTGGTCAAATAATTTAAATAAGTCGCAATTTAAGAGGGGACTATCTATGGTAAAATAATTTATTTAGAATATTAAAGACTTCAGAATAAATTAATTTTTGTTCACTATTTTACCTAGCCAGATCATAAAGATACCCAGAAATATACATGTAAAAAAACCTTTTCTAAGTATAAGGTCCACAATTATTTCTCGAAGAAAATGTTGGGAACCCAGAAGCAGGTAAGAGTGTATCAATGTCAGATCTAAGTGTTCTATTTCACAAGGATTTAGGTGTAAAGCATCCTGGATCTTCATTTCTTGGTTAGCAGGGAAATTGGGAGCTTGATTTAGACTGCTAAGTTTAGTGGTGGTCTGTAAGGAGGTAACCAGGAAGCCAGATCATGAGGACCAAGAAGGCCCAGTATACCTAAGCCCATTTGAGGCTATTAACATAAACTGGGGGCATAGTGTGTATCAGGAGCTTCAAAAGTGCTGGACTGGGTTGGAATAGCTCTATCTTTGAGCATTTCATTTAGCAACAGGCTAAGACAGGGGAATGCAAGGATTACTTCACTGTTATTATATGTTTAAGTATGTCAGGTATCTGAATCTCAACGTGTGCACCTAAACACAGAAAAAGGAATGAGATGAGCCTAGTTTCAAATGATTGAGCAAGTGAGGAGACATGCTCCTATACAAGTGAGATTTGAGTGAAGAGTTATTCAATTTTAGATTCTAATTGGAAGTTATATTGCCATGTGTCTGTAGGAACCACCCTCTCTCTTTTTTTCCTTTCCGCATATTTATGATGCATTATAGTCATACATAATGGTGGGATATGTTGTTATAAATTTGCACATGCACACAATATAACAATATAATTTGGTCATTATCATTTCCTAGTGTTACCCCTATCCCTCTCCTTTGTCACCCTGGTAGCTTTCCTCTATTCTATTGATCTCCCTTTGATTTTCATGAGACCCCCCACTTTTCTCCACATTTGAGAGGAAACTATAATACTTGATCTTCTGAGTTTGCTTAACATAATGATCTCACGTTTTATCCATTTTCCTGCAAATGACATAATTTCATTTTTCATTACAGCTGAATAAGACCCCATTGTGCACATATGCCACATTTTCTTTATTTGTTCACCCACTGATGGACATCTAAACTGGCTGCATAGTTTGGCTATTGGGAATTGTGCTGCTATAAACATAGGTATGCATGTATCACTGTATGATGATTTTAATTCTTTGGGATAAATATGGAGGAATGTTACATACAGTTAAGTCATATGGTGCCTCCTTCCTAGTCTAATTTCCCATACTAATTTCCATTGCGGTTGTACTAATTTACAATCCCACCAATGGTGTTAAAGTGTTCCTTTTTCTCGACATCCTCCCCAGCATTTATTATTGTTTGTATCCTTTTTTTGGTGGGGGTTCTGGGGATTGAACTCAGGGGCATTTGGCCAATGAGCCACATCCCCAGCCTTATTTTGTATTTTATTTAGAGACAGAGTCTCACTGAGTTGCTTAGTGCCTCACTTTTGCTGAGGCTGGCTTTGAAATCACAATTCTCCTATGTCAGCCTTCTGAGCTGCTGGGATTACAGCCACTGCGCCCAGTTTATTATTTGTATTCTTGATGACTGCCATTCTGACTGGTGTGAGGTGAAATCTCAGTGTAGTTTTGATTTGCATTTCCTTAATTGCTAATGATGGTAAACATTTTTCTATATATTTATCAGCCATTTGTATTTCTCCTTTTAAGAAGTATCTGTTTAATTCATTTTTCCTTTTATTAATTGGGTTATTTGGTTCTTGGTGTTCAGTTTTTTTGAGTTCTTTATATATTCTAAATATTAATCCTCTGTCAAAAGAGTAGCTAGCAAAACTTTCTCTCATTTTGTAGCTATCTCTTCACATCTTAATTGTTTCCTTTGCTGTGCAAAAGCTTTTTGACTTGATGCTATCACATATATTGGCATTATTTCTTGGCATTATTTCCTGAGCTTTAGGGATCCTGTTGAAAAAGTTTTTGCCTATGCCTATGTGCTGGAATGTTGATCCTGCATTTTTTTCTAGTAGTTGCATAGTTTCTGGTCTAATTCCTATGTTTTTGATCCTATTTGAGTTGATTTTTTGTGTGTGTGTGCAGGGTGAAAGATAAGAATCTATTCTCATTCTTCTACATATGGTTAACCTGTTTTTTCCAGAACCATTTGTTTAAAAAGGCTATCTTTTCTCCTATGTATTTTTTGATATCTTTGTGAAGGATCAGATAACTGTGGGGATTTGTCTCTGTGCATTCTATTCTGTAAAATTGGTCCATGTATCTGTTTTTATGACAATACTATACAGTTTTTGTTATCATAGCTTTATGGTATATTCTGAAGTCAGATATTATAATGAGAGGCAGGAGGATCTCTGGGATTCAGGAGTTCAGGGCTAGCATAGGGGGAGCCTGTTCCTTAAATACTATCAAAATCTTCTGTGAAAGAGGTAGTATAGTGTTTTGCTGTTTAAAAAAGGTAAGATTGAGAAAGTCATTTAGGTTGACAACTAATTACAATACAGAATTAAGAAACATCTGCCCAGTGACTGAGGCTCAGGTTCCCTGACTCAGAATCAGAGGTGTTCTTTATTTGGTTCCCACTTAGTTTCATCATTTTGCAAAGCAGGAAATTAAGGTGATACTTTTATTTCTTGTTGGCACTGGGGATTGAACACAGAAGTGCTTTATCACTGAGCTATATCCCCAGTCCTTTTCATTTTTATTTTGAAACAGGGTCTCATTAATTACTGAGGCTGGCCCTCAATTTGTGATCCTCCTGACTCAGCCTCCTGAGTCAGTGGAATTACAGGTGTGTACCACCACACCGGCAATTGAAGCACTTCTGATTCATGGGATAATCCAGTAACAGCATCATGGCTCTACTCTTGTCCAGTAGACAATTCACAGCACAGTATTTTGTTCTAGAATTAAATTAATTGCTATAAAATTGTCCTTTATAAAACACACATTACATAATCAAGATTACTTCTATTTCTGGAATTGTTCTGATTCTTTATCTTTCAAAAGATTCCCTGTTTGAAGCTTTTACTGTGGGTTGAATGATTTATAATATTTGAGAAGATAATGGAAATTTAGAAAGGAAAATAAATTGCAGGCATCAAAGAATCCCCATTAAAAGTTTTTTTCCCCCTATACTTTTTGGCATGTAATAGCATATGTAATCACACCTCACTGCCTACTTAAAAGATTTCACTAAAGACTACTCTGCTGCAAATTACACTAATGGCAAATCTTGTTGTTAAAACAAGTAATGTTAAGGAATCGTGGAAGGTGATAATAATCCTTTTTATAGTTGATAAAGTACTTAAGCACACATCATTGCTTTCATACCCTTAAAACTTTCTAATAAAATTAGTCCTTGGATGAATATACTATGTTTTCTTTAACTAGAGGATCAGTTTTGTTGAAATTTAAAGGAAGCTATTTAAAATAACTTAATAGGAGGTAAAATTGCTTACTTATGAGCACAAAATACATTTACATAGGCTTTTGTGTCCAAACTTTGCATGTTTATGGAAATCCATGTTTTAATCTGGAGAAAAAGGATTTAAAAAGAAACTTTAAAACAAGTTGAAGATTAATAATAATAAAACCCACATGGAATCCTCAGTCAATGGTCATTTTTACATCAAAATCACTAAATATCTGTCTTCCTTACTCTTTAATTAATTAATTTAATTTCCACTGTTTTTAAAATTTTAGATCCCTTAGAGACCTAAGGAGTAACATAACTATTTTCATTTGACATTTCAATTTTAAACCAAATATTTTAAAAGAAAAACAACAACATATACAGATAAGAAATTTCAGTAATGGACTATACTGCTAAGTTCTATCATATGTGCTGATTTGTCTTTCAGAGGCAAAAGCCATTAAGCATTCTTTGTTTAACATTCCATATTTTATGACAACATAAACTTTATGTATAAAATTTCTACAAATATAACAATTATGGATAAATAGACAATTATAATATATACAGCTAATTCTGTACAACATATATACAAATGTATTTATATGTGTGTATGTGTATTTATCAAGGCATTTTTTCTATTTCATTGTTTTATTTGTAAAAGCTGTATCTGTTAAGGAAATGCACCCCACCAATGATTTTGAACTGTTTTGATTTATTCAAAATCTGAATGGGATAATATGGCCACTTTCTGCTAATTTTTCCACTATATGAATTTTCCTTCTTTTAAAATAACTGTATCCCTTATTCTTAACGGGATATAAGAAAACCAGCATAAAGACCACATTGTCTCATTTACAATATATTTATCTGTAACCCCTCTGACCACAGGAATTTTATGAGAACTGATACTTAGTGACTCCTGGGCCATTTTCTTAATGTTAGGAATGCAGATATGGTGGCGAGCCTTTCCAGGCCAAATTGAGGATAGTGTGGTAGGCAAGAATCTAGGAATGACTGAGCTGTAAGATAGAAAATCTTAACACAGAACCCACCAAACCAAGCCTAGACTTGGATTATTACCTGTTCTGTAACTTATTACAAAGAAATAAGCCTGAATATAATTTAAACTTGCAGTATTCTGTTATTGTGAATTGTAATTTACTAGCTAATAATTTTTTTTTGAAACAGGAAAGGGAATAAAATACACCTTATTTTTAACTGCGTATTGATTTAAAGGTACAAAGAAAGAAAAGTGAATGAAAAATTGTGCTTTTCAGCTTTTTTTTTATTTAAAACTTATGGCATCATCATTTTTTCCCCTCTTAGAGAGATAGCCTAAAAGATGCTGGGAGCCTTTAAAAAAGAAGTCATGGTTGAACAGTTTTATTGGAAGTTCTCTCAGGTTAGTTTGTTTTCCCTGGATAATGCCTTTACAATGGATATTAAAACCCAAGGCTGAACCTTCACTATAACTTACCTCAGCCAAGGCTTGGGATCAAGGCCTATGAAGAACTGTGAAAAGCTTTGTGCTTTAATTTTAGCTTTTAAAGAAGCTTCCAAAGTCTTACTTCCCACTAAATGACATATTCTTTCTTTTTTGTTTGTATTTGTTATAAATATCCACATTTTGTTTAAGCTAGACAGTAAAGCTATGTTAGAAGAGACATAATTAATCAAAAATGCCTGAGATGTAATGAACATGTGAATTTATTCCCAGCTTTATAGGCTGGCAAAGGATTTTGAATTATATTAGATAATACAAATGATATTTTAGGATAAGAAATTTCAGAACTAACTCATCTCAAAGTAAATGTCAGTTTGGATAAGCGTTTTTCATTATAACATTCTAAGTATTTTTGTGTGTGTCTATTATTATTTGTTGCCAGTGTCCCCAAATTAGCATTTCATAATATGTGAATATTTCTATTTGCATTATTGCTGTGAAGAGATTTGTCCACCAGCTTTTATTATTCAAGTGGATTTAACCTAAATCCAAAATTTAATTACAAATAAGTTTGTAGTGTTGACTCCTTATGCATTTCAATTAGATGGGAAATACAGCAGCTGAGAGCTATCCACTGATAGATTAAGAAACTTTAATTTTAAGATATCCTGGTGTACTTAAAAAGGATCCAAATCATCACAGCCTTTCAGTGTTTTTATTTTTATAGGCTTATTTGGCATAATATATACATATATATATATTTTTTTCCATGTTGTTGATTATCAAGCTTTAGTGACAGAAATAAAAGTATCATAATGTATTAACTTACACTGCCCCCAAAGAAGTTCACGTTAAGAACTGATCATTTCAAAGGCCTCATAACTCAGAATAACTTGTATTTTACTAAATTAGTTCTTATAGAGAGGTTCTGTATCTTGTCCTTTATGTGTGTTCATCATCACTACAAACAAGTAGTTTATATAAATGGCCTCAAATGATCCTTAATTCTTGGAACTTCCTTCTGCACCATTATAATAAACAGACATTCTGTGATAGATGCAAATACCATTTCCAAAGCTCCATTTAATAGCATAATTTGTAATAGAAGCTGGGCATGGACACTGCTTGCAAAGTAAGAAGCAATCCTGAATAATCTAGTTGGCATGATCCTTGAATCTTTATTAGTCTTTGGTTAGTTATCCATTAGCATGCAAAGGAACCCATTTTTGAGCATTTATCTTTCATTACTGCACCTTGTAAAAGGTACTCCAGAGAAATTTAGAGGAAAGTAGAAAATAAACATCTCTGATTTCCTTTAAAATGTGCCTCTCTATTCACCTTTTCTTGACAATGTGACTCTGCACTGAGTAGTCCTCAGATTTTACTATTATTTCTTTTGTGGTGCAGACAACATTAGCATGTACCAGATATTACTCAAGTTTTAAATTTTCTATCATATAAACTTGGAGAAAAAGGGGAGGAGCTACACTTTTCTTTCTGCCTTTATGTTTTTATGCCATAGAGAGCTCTTAGTTCTAATTATTTCTTTTTTATTTGTGCTTTTTAGTTACATATAACTATTTTGATATATTTACACAAATACAGAATATATCTTATTATAATTAGGATCCCAGTCTTGTGGAAGTATTAGATGTTGATATTCACTGTGGTTTAGTCATGTATGTACATAGGAAAGTTATGTCAGATTCATTCCCTGTCTTTCCTGTTCCTATCTCCCCTTCCTATCCTTCATTCCCCTTTGTCTAATCCACTGAACTTCTATTCTTCCCCTCCAACCCCTTGTAAATTAGCATCCACATATCAGAGAGACTATGTCTTTGGTATTTTAATAGGGATTGCACTGAATTTGTAGATCATTTTGAGTAGTATAGACATTTTGAAAATATTGTTTTTTTTTCTAATTCGTTAACATGGGATTTTTAAAGATTTATTTTGAATCCTCTTCAACTTCTTTCATTAATGTTTTATAATTTTCATTTTAGAGATCTTTTACCTCTTCAAAAGTTTATTTCTAGGTATTTTATTTTGTATAGTTACTTGAAGTAGGCCTCCTTTCTTGATTTCTATTACAAATGATTAATTATTGGCATATAGCAATCCTAATAAATTTTCTGTATTGATTTCGTATTCTGCAACTTTGCTGAATTCATTTATTAGTTCTAATAGTTGTTTGGTGAAGCCTTTAGGGGTTTTCTAAACATAAGACCATATCATTTACAAACAGTGATAATTTGACTTCTTCTTTTCCAATATGGGTACCCTTTATTTGTCTTTCTGGTAGCTGTGACCAGAAATTTCAGAACCATGTTGAATAAAATGGTTAAAGTGGGCATCTCTCTCTCTTGCTCCAGGTCTTAGAAAGCTTTTAGTTTTTCACCATTCAGTATATATTTACTGCCTCAGTCTTTAAAATAACTTTTTGATTACATTAGTCTCATCTGCTAATTTTCCTGTTTTAAGATGCTTAATCATATCTACAAAGTCTCCTTTGCCATATAAGTAACATACTCAGTTTCCACTGCTTAGAGAGTAGACCTCTTTGGGGAGTATTCTGCCTATGATATCAGTGGACTCCAAAGTATCCTGCTTGCCTTTGCTTTATAAAGTGACTACCACCAACTTAATAACTTGGTACATCTTGCTCCCTTCAGATTGATGGTTTTCCTAGTTTCCCAGTTTTTTCTCTTCCTAAGAATAAGCATACCAGAGTTGTTAAGAGAAAATGAAAATCACAAGCATAGGAAGGTTTTCAAATTTAGTGGACTTACAGAGTTTTCATTCATAAGTCCTGATCCAGATTTCTTAGCTATCTAAGGTACGTGCTGGGTGATATTGAGATGCCACTTTTTGAAGTCTTGTAGGTACCTCTTGTTGCTCAGAGCTCAGTAGTGATTTTGGAGAGAACCACTACCTTTCAGTCCCCTTATGGAACTCTGACTCACTTTTATGGAAGTCATTGGTAGGGGAGAGATTTGGGCAGTAGCCTTTTAGTACTCCTTTAATGAAGACAACTGTCCCTTTTTTAGCACAAGGAATTTTTTCTTAGTGAAAATGCCAGAAATGAAATCTTCTGGTTGCCATCACTTACTGGTGCAGAACTAGTTACCACAAGACTAGTTTACTCATCCAGCATAACTTGTCTCTTTTTTTAAAATTTTTTTTTTTATTCTAAGATGTTATAAATGACAGCAGAATGCATTACATTTCATATTACACATATAGAGCACATTTTTACAAATCTGTGGTTGTATGCAAAGTATATTTACACCATTCGTGACTTCATACATGCACTTAGGGTAATGGTATCCGTCTCATTCTGCCATCTTTTTTTTTTTCTTCACCCTTTTGCCCCCTCCCTTACCCTCCCTCCCCATTGGCCATTCTAGTGTTCCTCTAATCCTCCTATGCTCTTCATCCCAACCAGACTGTGAATTGGCCTCCTTATATCAGAGAAAACATTTGGCATTTGGCTTTTTGGGATTGGCTAACTTCACTTAGTATTATATTCTCTAACTCCATCCATTTACGTGCAGATGCCATGATTTTATTCTCTCATATTGTTGAGTAATACTCCATTGTGCGTATATACCACATTTTCTTTATCCATTCATTTACTGAAGGGCCTCTAGGTTGGTTCCACAGTTTAGCTATTGTGAATTGTGCTGCTATAAATATTGATGTGGCTGTGTCCCTGTAGTATGCTGTTTTCAAGTCTTTTGGGTAAAGACCAAGGAGTGGGATAGCTGGGTCATAAGGTGGTTCCATTCCAAGTTTTCCAAGGTATCTCCATACTGCTTTCCATATTGGCTGCACCATTTTGCAGTCCCACCAACAATGTATGAGTGTGCCTTTTTCTCCACATCCTCTTCAACATTTATTGTTGTTTGTGTTCTTAATAGCTGCCATTCTAACAGGTGTGAGATGAAATCTTAGAGTGGTTTTGATTTGCATTTCTCTAATTGCCAGAGAGGTTGAGCATTTTTTCATGTATTTGTTGATTGATTGTATGTCTTCTTCTGAGAAGTGTCTGTTCAGTTCCTTGGCCCATTTATTGATTGGGTTATTTGTTTTTTTTTTGGTGTTAAGATTTTTGAGTTCTTTATATATTCAAGAGATTAGTGCTCTATCTGACGTGCATGTGGTAAAAATTTGTTCCCAATTAGTAGGCTCTCTGTTCACCTCACTGATTGTTTCTTTTGCTGAGAAGAAACTTTGCAATTTTGAGTCTATCCTATTTATTGATTCTTGGTATTAATTCTTGTGCTACAGGAGTCTTATTAAGGAACTTGGGGCCTAATCCAACATGTTGGAGATTAGAGCTTACTTTTTCTTCTATTAGGTGTAGTGTCTCTGGTCTAATTCCTAGATTCTTGATCCACTATGAGTTGAATTTTGTGCATGGTGAGAGATAGAGGTTTAATTTCATTTTATTGCATATGGATTTCCAGTTTTCTCAGCACCATTTGTTGAAGAGGCTATCTTTTCTCCAATGTACATTTTTGGCGTCTTTGTCTAATATAAGATAACTGAAATTATATGTATTAGTCTCTGTGTCCTCTATTCTGTACCATTGGTCTACCGGCCTATTTTGGTGCCAATACCATGCTGTTTTTGTTACTATTGCTCTGTAGTGTAATTTAAGGTCTGGTATAGTGATGCCACATGCTTCACTCCTCTTACTAAGGATTGCTTTAGCTATTCTGGGTCTCTTATTTTTCCAGATGAATTTCATGACTGCTTTTTCTATTTCTATGAGGAATGTCATTGGGATTTTGATTGGCATTGCATTAAATCTGTAGAGTGCTTTTGGTAGTATGGTCATTTTGACAATATTAGTTCTGCCTATCCAAGAACAGGGTGGATCTTTCCATTTTCTAAGGTCTTCCATAATTTCTTTCTTTAGTGATCTGTAGTTTTCATTATAGAGGTCTTTCACATCTTTAGTTGATTCCCAAGTATTTTATTTTATTTTATTTTTTTTGATGCTATTGTAAACGGGGTAGTTTCAAGTGGGGTTAATTCCATGGATGCAAGGATGTTTCAACATACAGAAAACAATAAATGTAATTCATCATGTCTCTTTTATTTTCATTTCTATTTTTTAAATCTCCACTGCTCAAGTTGTACCTAAATTCAATATGATCTTACTCAAAGAGCATCAGTGATGGGGTTGTCCTTGAGTATTGAGTGTCTGATGTTCTGATCTGAGTTTTTTTCTCTAACAGTGATCATTAATAGACATATAACTTCCAGACTCTTTTTTCTATGTTTTGTGCACACACACACACACACACACACACACACACACATCTGTATATATAAATATATATTTTAAAATTAGTGATAGTATAACATATACTATATATTATTCTAAAAAATATTTGAACTTAAAAATTTGGAAATATTTCCATGTCCTTATATATTCATACATTGGTTTGCCATGTTATTTTTATTGACACATAGCATTCCTTAGAATACATGTATTATTACTTACATAAGCATTGCCCTGAAGGATCAGCATATAATAAGTATTATTAATTTCTTATAATCATTAGAGAAATTAAAATTTTTATATATCTAGGGTAGAATTTCCTGTTCAAAGAAATGGCTCATAGAAAATTAAGATATGCTGCCATATTATATGTTAAAAGATTGAAGAAATTTCACATCACCTTACAAGTGGATATGAATATGTATTTCCTCAAATTCCAAAACCTGTTCATCTTGTGGATTAAAAATGTTATCTCATTGTTTTCATGTCCATGCTGTAGTAGCATTTCTAATTTTCCAAGTTAACTTTGTTCAATTTTTTATTACTAGGTTTATATATGTCTCTTTAATTTGAAGGTGGCTTTTTTTTTTTAACATAATTTAGATGTAAAGAAGAAGCCTAGTATATGGCATGTCTCTCTTTGTGGCAATTTGATACGCAAAAACCTTTATGTCTTAATAGAATCAAAATGCTCAGTGTTTCAATTATGGGTTTTACATTTGTCAGCTGTTTAAAGAGATCTCCTTTGGTCTATGTATACAAAGAATTCATTTTTATTAAATTCTCATTTGCTGATGCTTTTGTTTGTTGGTTGTTTTTTATACTTATCTTGTAATCAATCTGTAATTACTTTTTTGCTTGTTCAGAGCAACGGTGTTTATCTTCATCGTTCTAAACTAAAATCTGGTTTCTGCTACTTTGGAGGCTGTGTTAGTTTTCTACTGCTGCTGCAATAAATTACTACAAACAAAGCAATTTAAAACAACCCAAATTTATTATTGCATAGTCCTGTAGGTCAGAAGTGTGGGTATAGCACTGCTCAGTTGGGTCCATTGGTTAGTTTCCCAGGTTGACATTGATGCATTCACAAGGCTGTATATCTATCTCCCTGGAGGCTCTGAGAGAGAACCCACTCCCAAGATCATTCAGATTGCTGGCAGTGTTGGTCCCTTGCAGTTGGAGGATTGCAGTCCCCATATCTTTGTTCTATGTCAACTGTATTTCTCTTTCAGCTTCTTAAGGCTACCCGCATTACTACTTATGTTGCCCTCTCCATCCTCAATATAGCAAGAGAGACATGTCAAGGTCTGTCTTATGTTTTGAATCTCTCTTCTTTCCCCTCCAGCTAGAGAAAGTTTATTTAGAGGCTATTGTGATTAAATTGAATTCACTTAGATAATACAGATAATCTCCCTATTTTAAGTTTCATAAACATAATCACATCTTCAAAGTCTCTTATGCCATGTAACAAAAATGTCCACAGGTTCTGGGAATTAGAAAATGGGCTTTTTTTTTGTATTGGGGGAGGGTACTGGGGATTGAACCCAAGTGCACTCTGCCACTAAGCTACATCCCCAGTCCTTTTATTTTCCTTTTTACTTTGAGACAGGGTCTTTCTAAATTGCCCAGGCTAGACTCAAACTTGTGATTCTCCTGGTTGAGCCTCCCTAGTCACTGGGTTACAGGCATATGCCACTATGTCTGGTGGAAAAATGGATGTTTTTTGAGGGGTCATTACTTTGCCTATCCAGAGAAATTACCTTTAAGTTTGACATCACCTTTTTAACTATTCCGGCAGGATTACTCTTTGTTTATTGACATTTCTGAATCAAAATGACTTTTCTTGCCTTTGAACAGTTTTGTACATCCATGGGAATTTCTTTTAAGCCTCTGTTTTATTTTATAATGTTTTTATTAGTGCATTATAGTTATACACACAATAGTGGGTTTTGTTTTGATGGAATGCATGCATGGAATATAATTTGCTCCATATCTTTTTCCCTCCCCACCTGACTCCTCCCGTATCCCCTCATCTACTCCACTGATGTCCCTTCTATCCTATATTCTTTTGAAGGACAGCTCTAGTTCACAAGTCATTTACAGAACCTGAAGAGCTCACATGTGGTCTAAAGCATTTAGTCTGTTTAACTTATCTGACTGAGCATAGGAATGATCTTTGGGAATGCACAAAGCTAAACTATATACTCTCAATCAACGTGAGAAGAACCATTTTCTTTTGAATCACGAGTGTAAAAAAAAAAAAATATATCAAACAGGACACATGTACAGGTACAGGCACATAAAGATAGTCCTCAACTTGAACTCTTGAGTTAACCATATTGACAACTGCTTATGTAGAACCTCTTCATGCATGTGCACACAGTGGTGTCTGGGGGAGGGCATGTGTAAAGTACAGTCCATACGTATACTTTATATTTCTTACTTAAAATAGGTCAAGGCACACGAACTGAGCACATTTGTAATGTCTTGGAAATGTTTATTTTCAATATGCCTTTTTGTAGAAAATAAATCTCACTGAGTTTTATAATTACTTTTCAAAAAGAAATTTGTTTGTGAATATTGACCAGATAAAATAACAAATGTGAAAGTCACTGTGAATGTTAAACCTACAAATAAAACCATAACCTTGTATTGGTCATTTGTTGTACTTCAGTCTAATTTAAAATGAAAGTAAAATAAACAATTTGTAGTCATTAGATGGTCTGTATTTGAAATTAGCTTTTTACAATGTACTCCAAAAAAGCACAAATTTTTGTTTTGACCAGAACTATCTCTTCTATTTTCACATATTACTTTTCTTTTTTCATGTTTTTAACTGAATTATTTTCAAAAATTTTAAGAGGAGTTGTTTATCAAAATCTTTACTAAAATTTGTATTATTATTTTAAAAAGAACATATACCACAATTCAATTTTTTAAATAAAATTATCAGGTAAATTAATTTAAATTATTTTAAAAACTTCTAAGTTAAATGTTGTAATTTAGATTATTTTATTTCCTCTCATTGAAACAGTAAGAAAATAATCACTTGGAAAAAAGAGTATGTTACAATCAATTACACTAACAATGTGGAAAAAGGTTCATGAGGACTTTGATCTTCCCACTGTTTAGGTCCTTAATACATAAATGACACATAACATAGCTAATGGTTGTCAATATATACTCTTGTGCAAGACAAACAACAGTGGGAGATGGAGACCAGAGAATTTCTACTTTGAGGTCAGCCTTAGCAACTTAGCAAGACCACAAATGCTGAAACGTTTTGTAAAATGGGTTGATACCCACCCATTAAATAAAATATATAGAATCATGTTTTTTACATGGAAAAAAATAATTGTATCTCTAATGGTACAAAATTCACTGGTATTTCCATGGATGAGTGCTTTACTTTAGTAACCCTTTTCTATAACCTATGGTGCTATAGCACAGTCTAGTGAGAGCAATGATCAGCAGTTCATTGGAAGGCCATTCAGTATCCTTTAGCCCACTGAAAATTCTTCTACAATTTTCCTAAGGCAAAATCTTTGTTTGAAGTTAATTTCGATTTTATAAAAATGTAGGAATATCCTAAATACCAATATTAATTTTTTTACAAATTTTAAAGTAGGGATTGATGAAATGAAAATTTCTATATGATATCATTTTCATCTGTGGTTTTCTTCATTGATTCAGCCAAAATGTGTGAAGGACATGGTATGTCAGGTGCTAATCTAGATATAGATAATATAGCAATAGACACAGTATACATGGTCCTTAATCTGATAGAACAGTCTTGTTGAGGAGATTGTTATTAATAAAACTGTCATAAGTGTGGGAAAGCACAGAATTCAACTTCCTGAGGCAATAACTCAGATAAGTTGATATAGTTTGAATATGTGTAGTCCCCAAATTCTCTTGCGGTGAGGTAAACAAGAATGTTCAGAGGTCAAATGATTGAGTTATAAGAGACTTACCTAATCAGTAGATTAATCCATTCACTTGGAATAACTGGGTGGTAAGGTATAGGCAGGTAGGGTATAGCTGGGGGAAGTGGGTCACTGGGGACATGCCTTTGTGGTTTCTATTTTGTCCCTGATGAGCATAGCTCTCTGCTTCCTTCTTGCCATGTCCTGAATTGTTTTCTTCTTCTACACCCTGCCTCCATGATATTCTGCCTTACCTTGGACTCAGAGCAATTTCAGTTGGCCATCTATGAACTAAGACCTCTGAAACCATGAGTTCCAAATAAACTTTTCCTCCTCTATGTTGATCTTTTCAGGTCTTTTGTTTATAGTGACACAAAGCTGACGAAAACAGAAAACTCAAAGGATAGGTAGGAAGAGCTAAGAAGGTGAAGAGGGTGGAGAGTGGGGCAGAGGAGAGAGCTGTCATGAAGTACAGCCATATACAAAGACTTTTGGATGTAGAAAAAAAAAATGGTTGGACCAGAGAGCCAGGCAGAGTAACTTCACAAGTCAGAGAAAAAAGGCAGAGACAACGCCTACAGGGCTATGTTTATATCTGTATAAGACATAGAAATAGGGGAATAACATGGTTAGAATTGCACTTTGAGATTATCCTGGCTGTCTTGTGGGGATGGATTGAAGAAAAGGCCAAAAC
This sequence comes from Tamias sibiricus, assembly GCA_025594165.1. Lineage (NCBI taxonomy): Eukaryota > Metazoa > Chordata > Mammalia > Rodentia > Sciuridae > Tamias > Tamias sibiricus. The sequence goes on along the minus strand of CM046666.1, from coordinate 90,144,917 downwards.
TGATGCTGAGAAAGCAGCTCAGAGACCATTATAAAATTTTAAAAACATTGGCATGACTCACATTAGGGCTATATGTAAACAGAACCTTAAAAACATTATTCAGTGCAGGGAGTCAAGGTGTTTTGAAGATGTCTTTAAGAACCAAGTGGCTAGCTTTGCTGAATTTCACTCGATGTAAAGTGGTATATCATTTCCTGGGTAGTAAGAGCTATGAAATCTTGCCAAAAAGGAACTTTACGTAATGGTGTGCTTCATTGAATAAAATGAAATCTTTGGTTCTGGTTGAATTCACTACTCAGTAAATGCAGTTCAGAGATGAATTTATGATCTGTGGTACTTTTTTTTTTTTTTTTTTTTTTGCAGAATAGCTGTTTATTCAGAATTTTAAGCAGCATTTAATATGGAATATTTTATATTTGTATTCTGAAGTAGCTGGACATTGTTTGGTGATATGTATAATTTTCTTGAATTTAAAATAACACTGTTGTTCTTTTCTCTTTTTTTTCTTTTTAAATAAGTATGAACCTTCCAAGAGCAATTGGGTAGGTTTATGGTATAAAATTGATTCTGTTTTGATGAATTCTGTTTTAAATAGAACCCAATACTTTATCTAAGGTATAAAAAATATTATAACATATTTTTACAAACATTTTTAATATATTTGTCATATTTTTAAATCTGAATTTTCCACTTTTATTATCATTATGTATTTTAATCACCATTTAAGAATTATAGCCATTAAGCAAGTATTTGTCTTAAACTATAGTTTCAAATATATTCTATACTATGTATTTTTTTCCTATATTTTGAGCAGTTGTATTTTGAGAGTAAAAGAGTTAAACATAAGCAAATGCAAGACCAGCTGCACTAAATCAATCCAAATGTGGCTTCCGAAAGGGCCAAGCACTCCAGATCATCATTATGTAATAAAGAGTGGCAATGTATAAAAAAATTAAATTTCTATGAGGCCAAAAGCATCAGTATTGTGATCAGATTCTATTCAAACTTTTGTCCATGAGAAAAGTCTTGGGGATAATGAGGAGCTTTGCAAAGATGATCATTTTCATATCTTAAATAATCACACACTCCCCAAACAGGGGAATAAAAATCACCGAAAACCGAAATATCCCAGATGACTAACAGCTATATTGGGTTATGTAATGATGTAACCTACTTAATTTGCATCTAATTTTCATCTAATCAAATGTAGAAATGTGTCTATTTTTTTCTTCACTTTTCTGATTTGTTTCTTTGATTCCCCTACTGTCAATAGATCCAGGGGTGTGTGTCAGTATTCTCTTAGCTCCCTTTTGCTGCTTTCTACTCCTTAACTTATCCATTCTTTATGCAGAAAATGTTTATCCTCTATGGTTCCTCTCATCTCACTTGTACTGATGTTTGCCTCTATCAATCAACCTCCTAATTATTCACACACAGTCATTACTCTCAAAGTCCCATCTTAATCTTAAAAGATTTCAGTTCATTTGACAGTTTGGTCTTAACATTTTGACTCTACTTAGACCAATGCCTCTGTTTCTGTTATTTCCAGTGGTCCATTGTAGAGCTAATCCTTATTCAGAACTTTTGTAATGTTAGCTCCAAATTTTAGCCCACTCTTCTGAAATCACACATTTCCAGATTTCTTGGATTTTAATTCCATGATATACACTAATCAACCTCAAATATAATTCATGTTAAGAAATTGCAAACTCCCTCAATCTTCTCTCAAGCAACTAGCAGCTTTTCTTTTTCCTTTTTTTTTTTTTTTTTTTTTTTGTACTGGGGTTGAAGCCCGAGCATTTAACCACTGAGCCACATCCCCTGTTCTTTTTAATTTTTATTTTGAGTCAGGGTCTTGCTAAGTTGCTGAAGCTGGTCTCTAACTTGCAGTACGCTTGACTCAGCCTCCCAAGTTGTGGGAATTACAAGTGTGTGCCACTGTATCTGGCCTGATCATTCTCTTATTTGTTGTTATTTTATTAGATTTATTTGTTTTATTTGTTGTTATTCGTGTTTTTCTCCTAAGAGTTATTCCTTTCTCTTAAAAGTTATTCCAAACATTTTTTATCATACTTTTCAAACCAACGTTTTATCCATGCACGTTCATTCTTAATTTCTGATATTGTTGCCTAGAAGAAAACTGAAGTCAACAGATGATCAACAGGTGAAGTCATCACGTTAGGAATTTTTCTAGTTGTCAAATCCAAAGGAGATCTATCAATTCCTAATTTACTCTGTCTTTAAATGAGGGTAACTATTCCCTTCTATGTCAACTAAGATTTTTTCCTCACAAGACTCTAAAAGGAGAAGATTCTTAAGTGAAAGATATCACAGAATGAATAGGGAATTGGGAAACAAACTCCAAATAGACAGAAGTTGGGGCTACCCAACAATTTTATTAGGTTATTGCTTTTGGAATGGATAAACATTGAATTTAGTTTTACTGATTTTGAATCATAGTGTTAAGGTCAAAAACTTGGGAGGAAAAAAGTCTCTCTGATCTATTCTATGTCACAGGTCAAGAAACAGTGATGGCTCCTAAATTTTCATAATGTAAGATTTCTCTGTTCTGTTCAGTCACTCTGTTCATAACCAGTTATTTTTCTGTTCTTATAGGGTTTTGCTTGCCCACCATTCAAATACAAATGTGACCTCATGGCTTTGTTCTTTTCATCTTTTGATGTCATCATATATAGTATCTTTCATTGCCATGACTTTATCTAAATAAATACTTTTCACTCAGCTTTTTATAGATGTATATATTGCTAAGTGCTTTATATAGACAAATTCTGTATAAAACCTAATAAATTATCAGTTATAATATTAATTTTGGAAATGAGAGAACTAGACCTCATAAATATCAAATCATTTTTCTAATTTTTACAGGTCTTCAGTGAGCCAGAGCAGTCTTCAAACTCCAAATGCTCTTACCCATCTATATACTGATAATTCAGCAAAGATATTGTCAATAACTTAGTCAACTGTCTTTTTGACATTTCTTCTTCCTTTAAGTATCCAATGGATTTTATATGTTTAAAATGAGATTTATCATTCTTTATTCTTCTTATCTGGTGGTTCTCAAAACTATTGCTTTTTAAAACTTTGCTTTGGTAACAATATGGTTGGTAAGAAGAATCTTTGTCAGTTTCACTCTCATGTCCAATTAAAACACATTGCCGGGGCTGGGGCTGTGGCTCAGCAGCAGAGCGCTCGCCTCTCACGTGCGCTGCCCGGGTTTGATCTTCAGCACCACGTAAACATAAATGCATTGCATTGTGTACAACTAAAGTAAATAAATAAATATTTAAATTAAAAAAAAAAAAACATTGCCTTTTAGAGGAAATGCTTTCAATTTTTCTCCATTTAAGATAATGTTAGCTTGGGGCTTTGCATAAATAGCTTTTATGATGTTCAGATATGTTCCTGTTATTCCTAGTTTTTCTAGTGTTTTGAACATAAAAGGGTGTTGTATTTTGTCAAATGCTTATTCTGCATCTATTCAGATGATCATATGGTTCTTATCTTTAAGTCTATTGATGTGATGTATTTTGTTTATTGATTTCCGAATGTTGAACCAACCTTGCATCCCTGGGATAAAACCCACTTGATCATGGTGCACTATCTTTTTGATATGTTTTTGTATTCGACTTGCCAGAATTTTGTTGAGGATTTTTGCATCTATGTTCATTAAAGATATTGGCCTGAAGTTTTCTTTTTTTGGCTGTGTCTTTGCCTGGCTTTGGAATAAATGTAATATTGGCCTCATAGAAAGAGTCTGGAAGAGCTCCCTCTTTTTCTATTTCTTTAAATAAGTTGAAGAGCATTGGTATTAGTTCTTCTTTGAAGGTCTTGTAGAACTCGGCTGTGAACCCATCAGGACCTGGACTTTTTCTTGATGGTAGCTTTTTGATGGCGTCTTTTATTTCCTCGATTGAAATTGATCTGTTTAAATTGTGTATAGCCTCCTGTTCTAGTTTGGGCAATTCGTACGACTCTAGAAATCTGTCGATGCATTCAGTATTTTCTATTTTATTATAGAACAACTTTTCAAAGTAACTTCTAATTATCTTCTGTATATCTGAGGTATTTGTTGTGGGATGCCTCCTGTCACCACTGCTATTTAACATAGTACTTGAAACTCTGGCTAGAGCAATTTGACAGACTAAAGAAATTAAAGGGATCCAGATAGGAAAAGGAGAGCTCAAATTAGCACTATTTGCTGATGACTTGATAATATACCTACAAGACCCAAAAAACTCTACCAGAAAACTTTTACAAATAGTAAATGAATTCGGCAAAGTAGCAGGATACAAAATCAATACCCATAAATCAAAGGCATTTTTGTACATCGGTGACAAAGCCTCTGAAAGGGAAATGGTGAAAACTACCCCATTTACAATAGCATAAAAAAACTAAAATATCTGGGAATCAACATAACGAAAGAGGTGAAGGACCTCTATAATGAAAACTATAGAACACTAAAAAAGAAATCATAGAAGACCTCAGAAGATGAAAAGACCTACCGTGTTCTTGGATAGGTAGAATTAATATTGTTAAAATGTCCATACTACCAAAAGTATTATACAGATTTAATGCAATTCCAATTAAAATCCCAATGACATTTTTCAAAGAAATAGAAAAAGCAGTCATGAAATTCATCTGGAAAAATAAGACCCAGAATAGCTAAAGCAATCCTGAGCAAGAAAAGTGAAGCAGGTGGCATCACCATACCAGACTTTAAATTATACTATAGAGCAATAGTAACAAAAACAGCATGGTATTGGCACCAAAACAGACTGGTGGACCAATGGTACAGAATTGAGGACACAGAGACTAATACATATAGTTTCAGCTATCTTATATTAGACAGGCGCCAAAAATGTACAGTGGAGAAAAAATAGCTTCTTCAACAAATGGTGCTGGGAAAACTGGAAATCCATATGCAACAAAATAAAACTAAACCCTTATCTCTCACCATGCATAAAATTCAATTCAAAGTGGAACAAGGACCTCGGAATTAGACCAGAGACAATACACTTAATAGAAGAAAAAGTAAGCTCCAATTTCCAACATGTCGGATTAGGCTTGCCCAAGTTCCTTAATAAGAATCCTGTAGCTCAAGAATTACTACCAAGAATCAATGAATGGGATAGATTCAAACTAAAAAGCTTCTTTTCAGCAAAAGAAACAATCAGTGAGTTGAATAGAGAGCTAACTATTTGGGGACAAATATTTAATACATGCATATCAGATAGATCACTAATCTCTAAAATATATAAAGAACTCAAAAATCTTAACACCAAAAAAACAAATAACCCAATCAACAAATGGGCTAGGGAATTGAAAAGACACTTCTCAGAAGAAGATACACGATTAATCAACAAATATATGAAAAAATGCTCAACATCGCTGGAAATTAGAGAAATGCAAATAAAAACTACTCTAAGATTTTATTTCACTCCAGTCAGAATGGCAGCTATCAAGAACACAAACAACAATAAATGTTGGAGAGGATGTGGGGAAAAAGGCACACTCATACATTGCTGGTGGGACTGCAAAATGGTGCAACCATTGTGGAAGGCAGTATGGAAATTTCTTGGAAAACTGGGAATGGAACCACCCTATGACCCAGCCATCTCACTCCTGGGTCTATTCCCAAAGGACTTTAAAACAGCATATTACAGTGACAGCCACTTCAATGTTTATAGCAGCACAATTCACAATAGATAGATTGTGGAACCAACCTAGATGTCCCTCAGTTGATGAATGGATAAAGAAAATGTGGTACATATACACAATGGAATTTTACTCAGCAATAAAGAAAATAAAATAATGGCATTGCAGGTAAATGGATGAAGTTGGAGAATATAATGCTAAGTGAAGTTAGTAAATCTCAAAAATCCAAATACTGAATGTTTTCTCTGATATAAGGAGGCTGATTCACAGTGGTATTGGGTCAGGGTACATAGGAGGATTAGAGGAATGCTAGAAAGGTCAACAGGGAGGGAGGGGAAAGAAGGGAGCAAGGGGTGATGGAGGGGAAAAAAGAAAAGGTGGTTGAATAAGATGGATGTCATTATCCTAAATGCATGATTGAAGATTTGAATGGTATTAATATATATTGTAGACAGTGTTTTGTAAAAAGATGCTCTATATGTTTATTATGAATTATAATGCATACTATTATAAAAATAAATAAATAAATTAATTAAAAAAAACACATTGCCTTTCCTCCAGACATGTCATTATTGAAAGATATGGAATGACAACCCCCAGGGAGAAAAGATGAGTCCTGGGTGGAAAAGGCAAACCATGGGCTCTGGGCTCTGGATTTTCATCCCAGTAACAATGGTTTTCAAACTTGTATCCTATTTAGGCTTTGAACCTGCACAACTAGTTTCCTGACTGCCCAGCCAGCATGTTCTAAGTCTCTAATGATTAAGTTATACTAAACATTATGCCATTATTTTATTTTATTGCACTGTGATATATGATACATAGATGAGATATAATTTCTCATTTTTCTAAGTGTGCATGTTGCTGAATCATATTGGTCATGTAGTCACATATATACAAACAGTAATAATGTCTGTTTCATTCCACTATCTTTCCCATCCCCACATCCCCTCCCTCCCCTCCCTTTACTTCCCTCTACCTAATCTAAGGTAACGTTATTTTTCCCTAAGGCCCCTGCCATATTGTGAATTAGCATCCACATATTAGATAAAACATCAGCCTTTGGTTTTGTGGGATTGGCTTATTTTCTTAGCATGATATTCTCCAACTCCAACCATTTACTGGCAAATGTCATAATTTCACCCTTCTTTAAAGCTGAGTAATATTCCATTGAGTATACATACCACTTTTTCTTTATCCATTCATCTATTGAGGGACACCTAGGTTGGTTCCATAGTCTAGATATTGTGAATTGAGCTGCTATAAACATTGATGTGGCTGTGTCACTATAGTATGCTGATTTTAAGTCCTTTGGATATAAACCAGGGAGTGGGATAGCTGGATCAAATGGTGGTTCCATTCCCAGTTTTCTGAGGAATCTCCATACTGCTTTTCATAATGGTTGCACCAATTTGCAGTGCCACCAGCAATGTATGAGTGTACCTTTTCCCCATATCCTGGCCAACATTTATTGTTGCCTGTATTCTTGATGATTGCCATTCTGACAGTATCGAGATGAAATCTTAGAGTAGTTTTGATTTGCAGTTTTCTAATTGCTAGAGATGTCAAACACTTTTTCATATATTTGTTGATCAATTGTATTTCTTCTTCTGTGAAGTGTCTGTTTAGTTCCTTAGCCCATTTATTGATTGGGTTTTTTGTGTGTGTGTGTGTGTGTTTAAGTTTTTTGAGTTCTTTATGTATCCTAGAGATTAATGCTTTATCAGAGGTGCATGTGGTAAAGAGTTTCTCTCAATCTGTAGGCTTTCTCCTCATGTTATTAATTTTGTACTTTGCTAGAAAGCAGCTTTTTAATTTGAACCCATCCCATTTATTGATTCTTGATTTTACTTCTTGTGCTTTAGGAGTCTTGTTAAGGAAGTCATATCCTAGACTGACATGGAACAGATTTGGGCCTACTTTTTCTTCTATTAGGCTCAGGGTCTCTGTTCTAGTGCCTATTATGAACTCTCATTAAAAACTATAGTAGCCGGGTGCGGTGTCGCATGCCTGTAATCCCAGCACTTGGGAGGCTGAGGCAGGAGGATCGCGAGTTCAAAGCCAGCCTTAGCTGTGGCGAGGCACTTAGCAACTCGGTGAGACCCTGTCTCTAATAAAATACAAAAAAAGGGCTGGGGATGTGGCCCAGTGGTCGAGTGCCCCTGAGTTCAATCCCTGGTACCAAAAACAAAAAAACAAAACAAAAAACTATAAAAAGCAGATCCCTCTTGTAATCAGTTGCTATTTTCTCCCCTGAAAATGTGCCATTCCACTGCTTGCTTAATAAAAAAAAAAAAAAAAAAAAAAAAAAATGTTGATTCATGGAGGTCTGCTCCCATTTTGGTTATTTTTGCTTGCAACTATTAGCCCTCATTATTCTTAGTCAGAGTGTTATAACAGTCTCTAAACTAGATTCATGACCATATAGACATCTAATTCAAATCTATCATCCACATAGTGTCACAAGTGTTAAAAGTAGCAATGTTGTTTTTCTGTTTTCATTTTTCAATTGGCTTTCTTTGTCCTGGTGGATACAGTCCAGTTTCTTAGTACTGATACATCAGGGCCTGATTGGTCCTTTTTACTTTTCCCACTTCATTTCTTCTGTCCTTCTGACCTAAATTCTATGATTCTGACATCATTTCACATAATACTTGACTGTACTGTGAAGCTGTAAAGACACTGTGTTTTCTTTATTCATGAGTACTTCCTGTTTATAATGTTTCTTTATCTTTTTCTCCCTTTGTATTTTCCAGTCTGGCTAACTCTTCCATCTCTGTGACTCATTACATCTTCAAGGAAAGCTACTGGATTAAGCTTTCCTCTATCTATGTCTCTGTGAAGACCAGTGAATGGCTCTACTCTTTATACATTGGCCACTTCCTATTCCTCATTATTAGAAAATCTGGAAACAGGGTGTTTCTGTAAGGATAAAACTGTTTAATAGAGCATGATTGACTGGTAAGCATGCTGCTTCTCAAGTTCTGCATACGTAGTTAAGACAGAAAGGACTTCAAAGCAGATAGCCTCACCTGTAGAAATATCCATATAACAATAATCACTTATTCAGAGAAAATTAGTACCGTATTAGATAATGAGGTTTAAGATAATATATTGCTAATCAAAGTTACACAGATTACACTTCAGCCAAGGAGATATAGATTGATACATTTGGGTGACTTATAATATAGTCATATAATCTGAGGGTTGCAAGCAACTTTAAACACTATCTAGAAATCTCTCCTAAGCTAGCTCATTATGAATACCTGGGGATATTAATTATGAAGCAATAGATTAATGGTAACCTAAACATGATGTAGTTTAAAATGTCATATAAAGCACTTATCTTTACATTTATTTTACCTCAGTACCTAGTTTGGAGATTGAAGGAGCCCCAATTAGGGAGATGGCTATTGCAGTCAGCTGGAAGCCATAAGTTCCACCTGATAATAAGTATGTATGTGACGCACCTGTAAATGCACGTGAGGCACCCGCAAAGCCAAAGGTATATAACTGGGTGAAAGCGGTCGGAGTCAGGAGAAGAATGACTTCATTCAGTCAGTCATGCAGTCGCTTGGTCGGTCAGAAGAAGAGTTCGGGTCGGAGAAGAAGAAAAGAATCAGAGCGGCCAGAACGTAGGCAGAGCGGTTACAGAAGAGAAACCAGATAGAAGAAGTAATTGCTGGTCAGAGTCAGGCCGAGGCTCCCGAGGAAGAAAGAAGAAAGAAGAAAGAAGCTCTAAAAGCTAAGCTCTCTCTCTCTCTAAAGAAGAAATCTCTCTCTTTCAAGCTCTCTCTCTTTCTCTCTAAGCTCTAAGAAGATGAAGAAGAAAAGCTCTATCTTTCTCTCTAAGCTCTAAGAAGAAGAAGAAGAAAAAGCTATCTCTTTCTCTCTAAGCTCTTTCTAAGAAGAAGAAAAATCTTTCTTTCTCTCTCTAAGCTCTCTCTAAGAAAGTAGAAGTAAAAGTAGTAGTATCTTTACTCTGCCTCCGAGAGTTTTCCTCCCGCGGCATTGTGGCTGGCCATGACAGGCAGCATACAGGAGATTTTCAAAATATATACATTTTCTTAAGTTCTTCCAGTTAGGTAAAAATTCTATTTAGAAATGAATGAAACTAAGAAGGCAAGGTGTTTGTTTTTGTATTAGTTTTATATCATTGCTGTAACAAATTAGCACAAGCACAAATTTGGAGAAACCCCCAAATTTACTCTCTTTTATCTCTGGAAGTTGGAACTTTGGAAAGGGTATTACTGTGCTAAAATAAAGGTTGCAGCAGGTGTGAATTCCCTCTGGAGACTCTCTGGTGAATACATTTGCCTGCCTTTCCCAGGTTCTGGGGGATTCCTTCATTTTTTAGTTTATGGCCTCTTGCTCCATCGTCAAAATCAGCTGAACAGCATCTTCAAATCTCTCTTTGGCCTCTGCTTCTGCCATCCCTTGTGCTCCAGCTCCACTCTTGTGTCTCTCTGTTTTCCCTTAATTAACATTGTGATGACATTGGCCATTACCTCCCTCCCCCACTGAATAATTGATCCTTTTTCAGGATCCTTAGTTTAGTCACATCTGTAAGGTCTCTTTTTGTGATGTAGGGTTCTGGGGATTATGACATGGTCTTTTTGAGGGGGCCATTAATCTGCCTATCCCAGACTCCAGACAAGTTCTAATATTGGTTCTGTTGATTATGTGAAGATGTGGAGTACTGAAAGTGTTGTGTTTATTTAGTTCATAAAACAAAAATAGTAATTAAGCTCTATGGCCAGGAATTTGAACACCATGGCAGTTGTGCAAGAAAAAAATATCTAAGGGAGGAAGCTGGCAAAGACAAACTACCAGCAAGAGCAGGAATATGAAAAGATAAGAAACTTAGATGAATATAACTCTCAGTTAATTAGAAAATTTCATTTTCAGAACTTTCCATCTGTGGGACCCACAATACAGCTGAGATGGTACTGTACTTAGCAGTTTCACAAAGGCCCTTCACTTAGAAAGCAGAACCATAGCAACAGAGAATGTCAGAGCTGAAAGACCTTCAATATTTTCTGCTTTAACTTCACTTTATATGAAGTAAAACAAGGCCCACAGTTTTTAAGAATTTAAGAAAAGTTACACAGTTGCTTGGTTCCAAAGGCAGGATTTAAACCCAAATGTCCTGATTTAAACTTCATGACTCTTGCTACATTTCTTCTCTAAGAGTTATTTTCTCTCCTAGTAGGAAATGATGTTTCGTTTCCTTGGGAAATATAATACTTTTTCCTATCATAAAAGATTTTTGTCACCTTTCTCTCCAAGAGTGGTATAGACCATTCATGTTTTTTCTTTTACATAGAAGCTAGAGCTAGATTTAACCTGAACTGCATAGCCTGATTTTTTTACATTACATAATATCATCTCCTATTTGTCTAGTACAGTGTGGGTTTGAAAGTACTTGCACATTTTACATACTATTGTCCTTGCTTCTCAGAAAGATGTTATAGGGACTTTAGGAAGCAAAGGTAATTTTATCTCTGTCATACAGGCAAAGATGAAGTCTGGACCAGAGCCTGAGCTCCTGATACTCCTTCCCTCCACGCTTCTGCTGCACAGGGCTTTGTGATTTTAGTCAAACTTACCTGTCCCTTAGTGCATTAGTCTTCTCATTTGTGAAATAATTGCAATAATTTTTCCTTGACATATAGGGAAATTATATGAATAAAATGAGATCCTAAATGGGAAAGTCCTTTGAAAAAAGAGTACATCCTCTATAGCAAATGCAATGAGCTTATAACTCAAGCACTTCTTAAATGAGACAAACTGGACAAACATCACAGGTATTCCTGATGACCGTAAGGGACTAAAACTAAAAAAAGCAAAGCAGATTTTACTTTGGACTCATGGAGCCATACAAAATGGTGCAATTATAGCCATGTGCAAATTGTGCAATTATAGCCAGTACAAGCTGCATGTGAGATGTCCCCCAAAAGCTCATGTGTGAGGTGGGTGCAGTGGCACTCGCCTGTAATCCCAGTGGCTCCCGAGGCTGAGGCAGGAGGATCACAAGTTCAAAACCAGCCACAGCAACTTAGTGAGGTGCTAAGCAACTCAGTGAGACCTTGTCTCTAAATAAAATACAAAACAGGGCTGGGGATGTGGCTCAGTGGGTCAGTGCTCCTGAGTTCAATCCTTAGTACCAAAACCAAAACAAACAAAACAAAACAACAACAACAACAACAACAACAACTCATTTGTGAGACAATGCAAGAAGTTTTGTAGGAGAAATGGTTGGGTTTAGCCTTAACCTAACCAGTGAATTAATCCCTGATGGGATTAACTGAGAGGTAACTGGAGGCAAGTGGGGTGTGGCCTGAGGAAGTGGTTCACTGTGGATGTGGCTATGGGGTATATATTTTGTATTTTGAGCATGTAGTCTCTCTCTCTCTCTCTCTGCTCAATGATCAGCATGTGAGCTGCTTCCCTCTGCCACCCTCTCCTGCCACAATGTTCAGCCTTACCTTGAGCCCTGAGGAATGGAGCTGGCCTTCTATGGACTAAGACCTTCAAAACTGTAAGCCACCAATAAACCTTTCCTCCTTTACAGTTGTTTTGGTTGGTTCCTTTTAGTCACAGCAGTGAAGAAAGCTGACTAAAACAGAAATTGGTGGGGTTGTTGCTGTGACTAACCTGACCATGTGGTTCAGAAGCTTTTTGGAATTGGTGGGAGGGATTTTGAGATGCTTAGTAGTGCAAGCTGGAAATACTTTAGGTTGTTGTAAGTGGAGTTTAATCGCTGATTCTGGTGTGTTGCCGCTTGCAGCAATGATACCATGGGAAAGAAATCATTGGATGCAGACTGGGAATGAGTGGTTCCTTTATTGTTCCTTCTTCTTCTTCCTTCCTTCTCTATCCTCTCTGTGATTCCGCCCCCGGTTCCTCTCTACCGTCTGGTTAAATACTCTTTACCCATCACAGATGCATTAGTTCTCCTAATAAGCATACACGTGTCTCATCACAAGCTCAACTTAATGCTACAGCATCACAGATGAATTAGTTCTCTTAATAAGCATACACGTGTCTCACAAGCTCGACTTACAGGTGCAGCACGCAGTGCTCACGAGCACAGAAAAATTCTTAGTCAATTACTACAAAGGTCAGGTGTAAGTTGTAGTAAACAAAGCCTTGCTTCTGACAAACAAGTAAGTGCCACCTCTTGGCTCTCAGCCAGCCGCCATCTTAGAGCTACTTCCTTATCAAAGGCTCTTACATTTCCCCCCTTTTTGTTTTAAAAGAGGGATAGCTTAAATGGATGGGTGATGACCCTCACCACATCAGGATTGACTGTGCCTGTCCTAGGCGTCTGCATGTGCAACCGACATTCTTACCTGTCATCAAGGCCATAGATAGAGTGCCCTTGACTCCTGTCTTAGGTTGATATGTTGGTCACATGAGACTTTCCTGTCTTTGACTACCAGCCGTCTAATTGAGCCAACCGAGCATGAGGAGATGATCCGGTTTCTAAGGCGGCAAGCGCATTTTTAATTATAATTTTGTCTTTGCACTGACGAGCATGTATTTTACATAAGCAATAGAATGATAATCCAATGAGAAAAAAAGAAGTAGTAAACAAAGTCCCAAAATACCTGCCCATTTTTGACCCCAAGATATAATATTCTTAAAGAAGGAAGCGTACTAAGTTCTTTAGACAAATTAGCTGCCCTACTAAGGTTAAGAAAAGGGATAGCCATAAGGCATTGTCCTGTGTAATGTCCTAAACATCCTATGGTAGAAAGATCTGCCAAAATGTCTACTTGCTCTTGGAGAAGATCAACACGTTGATTGAGAAGAACAATTCAAAAACGTAGATGCTGATTTAGGAGGTCTTGTATATGTAGAGCAGAGGCCACATTGCTGGTGAGGTTGTTTAATGCTTGAGCAGTAGGGATGCTTGTAGCGATTGCGACCCCTGCAGCTGTAGCAGCAGCAGCCATCTCTTTTATGTCTAGACAATGCCACTGGCAAGTCTTCAGGGTCCGCTAAGATTGGCATAGGGCTGTACCTAGGAACTCGAGCAACAATCATTAGAGGAAAAGCAGTGTCATTCCAGCACTGAGTCAAAAAACAAGTTGTAGGAGCGCAATTCAAACTATCATTAAAAATAGAACTATTAGATACTATGAATATGAACGGTGGGGCTATGCAAACAGGGGTAGGTTGGAAGGTCATATTGACAGTTTGAACTACTGAGACATTAGTTTCAAATGTCACTGATGAATTGAATATATAAGATCCATTAGCCAAGAATCCTTTCCACATAAAGACCAAATATAAAAAGGATCATCTGTTTCTGCCAGAATCAAAGGCAAAAGCCATGTCCATCCTTTCACTATTGACCAAAGCGTCACCTCTTTTCCACTATGTAAGGGAATCATTAAGAGGAGGCTCCAGAACAACTTCATCTTGGCCCTTTTGACTTGGCACCTGTTTTATCAATCTTGATGGTATCCACACCGGCGAGGATGTGTGCTGTGGAAAGACACAAACAGATCTTCACCCCCAAATTAACACTGGGTCTGGGCCCTGCCATGTGCCTGAAAGAACATCTTTCCAGTAAACCAAAGGTTTATGTTGTTGATGTGGGTTCCAGTGTCTGTCTCCAGCAGAATATCCTTCGGAATCCAAAGTTAAAAAAATTAAAGTAAAAAGGGCAACGGCTAATCTATCTTTAGGAGTCACCCAATCTCCCCCTTTTTGTTTTAAAAGCATAAGTTTGAATGTGCGATTAGCTCATTCAATTATACCTTGGCCTTGAGCATTATACAGAATACCAGTCTTATGAAGTATGTCAAATTCGGAGCAAAATTGTTTAAAAGATGAAGACATATATGCGGGGCCATTGTCTGTTTTAAGCATTTTGGGAATGCCCAATGCAGCAAAAGCTTGTAAACAATGAGATGTAACATCTTTAACCTTTTCTCCAGCATGTAAGGAAGCAAAAATCATGCCTGAGCATGTATCTATGGACACATGAACAAATTGCAATTTTCCAAAACTTGGCTCATGAGTAACATCCATCTGCCATAAAATGATTGGGCATTAATCCTCTTGGGATGACACCATGATGAGGATTGGGCAAATGTGTCACACAAGATTGACAAGCCTTCACAATTGTTCGAGCTTGATCTTTAGTTATTTTGAAACTTTGTTGTAAAGTAGTACTATTAACATGAAATTGAGAATGGAATGAGGTAGCTTGTTGGACTGCTGAAAATATAAAGATTGTTTGAGTAAGGGCATCAGCCTTTTGATTACCTTCATGGAGAGGACCAGGCAAGTTAGTATGAGCTCTAATATGTCTAATAAACAAAGGTTCTTTACATTCTCATAGAAGGTTTTGAATTTGAAAAAACAATTTAAAGCCTGGAGTATGAGGTGCTATTGGACCTGCTAGCTCTAATTTAGGGACGCCATGTACAATATAATGACTGTCTGAGAAAATATTTATGGGCTGTTCTCTAAAACTTTCAAGAGCTATAATAACAGCTTTTAACTCTACCAATTGGGCTGATTTATGGGCAGTAATATGAATCATATTTTCTTTTTGAGTGACTACTGCAGAAGTACCATTGGAGGACCCATCTGTAAATACATTTAATGCCTTGGGAATAGGTTGATTTTTTATTACCTGTGGAAATATAATGGGATGATTGATACAAAAAGATAGTATAGGAGACTTAGGAAGATGGTTATCAAAATTTGCAGAAGTAGAGGATCTAGCTATAGCCCAATCATTATCATTGAAGCATAAATATTCAACCTGTGATGATGAGTAGGGAGTAATAATAGTAGCGGGGTGAATGACAAATATTTTAATAGAAGACTTAAGTCCTTGGAGAATAAGTTTAGCCACCATGGAGGTGTAAGACTCAATTGTACTTTTAGGGGAGACGGGCAAATGTATCCATAATAAAGGCCCCTGTTGCCAAAATACTCCTGTGGTTGTATATAGTGAAGAAATAATGATCAATATCAGCGGTGGAGTAAAATCAATTCTGTCACAATGGGATCCTTCGGTGGCCTTTTCTACCAATTTTAAAGCTTCCCTAGCACCAGGAGTCAATGTTCGTGATGAAAATGGATCAGGGTTCCCGCGAAGGATATTAAATAAGGGTCTTAGTTGGCCAGTAGTGAGGCCTAGTGTAGGGCAAAGCCAATCAATGTCTCCTAGCAATTTTTGAAAATCATTAAGAGTAGCTAGATGTTCCTTATTTATTAAGATTTTTTGAGGCCTAATAAAAGTATCCATAATTTGGAATCCTAGATATAATATTGGAGATCTAGTCTGAACCTTTTCTTCAGCAATGTTTAGTCCATATCATTTTAAGTTCTCTGATATATTGCTAAATATGGTGAATAAGACTTCTTTGTTAGGATGAGCAAGCAGAACATCATCCATATAATGGAGGCACATAAGCTCTGGGTATTTGTTCCTGATAGGCTGAATAACGTTATCTACATAGATTTGACACATAGTGGGGCTATTAGCCATACCTTGGGGTAAAACTTTCCACTGAAATCTTTGGTCAGGTCGTCATTATTAATAGAGGGAACTGTAAAAGCAAACCTAGGGGCATCCAGGGGATGTAAAGGAATGGAAAAAAAGCAATCTTTTATATCAATGGCTATGAGCTGAAAATTTTGAGGAATGGCTATAGGATTAGGAAGTCCAGGTTGGGTAGGGCCCATAATTTGCATGGTTTTATTGATTTCTCTAAGATCATGTAACAATCACCATTTTCCTGATTTTTTCCTAATCACGAATATGGGGGAATTCCAGGGAGAGGTAGAAGATTCTATATGTCCTGCCTCTAGTTGTTCCTGGACTAGTAAGTGGGCTGCTTGTAATTTCTCTCTAGATAGGGGCCACTGAGGGACCCAAACTGGATTATCAGAAAGCCATGTTATTTTCAAAATTGTTTTCTCAGTGGCCCCTAAAAAAATATATCCTATACCTTTTCGATGACGATTTCCTTTAAGCTCAATAGGGTTAGGATCACCTTGTAGATTTTTTCCTAGTTCTTTACCTGGAATATATCCCTGTTTTTCCATGAGACTCCAGCTCTTACTTGTAACACATATGGGCTCGGTTGTGAGGCGTACTCCCATTTTTTTTAAATATATCTCTTCCCCATAAGGTAACTGGCAAGCTGGACAGAACATAAGGCTGAAATGTTTCTTGATGCCCTTCATCATCTTCCCACTTTAAAACTGTTGCACTTTGTTCTGGCCTATTAGAATATCCTAGGCCTCTCAAACTAGTTGAAGTCTTCTGTAAAGGCCAATATTTGGGCCATTGTTGGAAGTTAATAATGGAAGAGTCAGCCCCAGTGTCAATTAACCCTTCCATTTCTATTCCTTGTATTTTAAGTCTGCAGATAGGCCTCTGTGAACAATCCTGAACCCAGCAAGCCATAGATCCTGAGCCAGTGGAGCCAAATCCCCTATTCCTCCTATTTTGAGGCATACACTTAAATGAGTCATGTAGACTGGGAAGAAGAAGTAGCTGAGCAATTCTATCACCTTGGTTAACAGAGCCAATGCCTTGAGGTGAACTGAGCATAATCTTGATTTCTCCTTGATAATCAGAATCTATTACTCCTGGAGTAACTTGAAGTCCAGATAAGCCAGTTGAACTTCGCCCCAGGATAAGTCCCACAGTCCCTAAGGGAAGAGGTCCCCTGACTCCCATGGGAATCAGTTGAACCCCCATCTCAGATGTTAGCACTATTCAGGTGGTGGAACAGAGGTCCAGTCCTGCACTTCCTTTTGTCCCCCTGACAAGGGAGTTAATGAGTAAAAGGGATTGTGTCGTGGAATCATCTGGATAGGTGTCTGAGGATACTCCTTCTCTAATGCCCCATGTATTTGTGGGCCCCGAGGCATTGGGCCCTGTGCCCCATTTTTTGAATTGCCAGACAAAATGTTACCATTAATATCAGTTTGGGATCTGCATTCATTAGCCCAATGGTTTCCTTTTTTATACCTGGGGCAGCGGCCTGGGGCACGAGATGAGCTTGGTTTTATTTCTGTTGTCTCTTGCCTTCCTTGGGGACATTGTTTTCTAAAATGACCCGGTTGACTACACTGATAACAACTTTTAGGTCGAGCCCATCCTGCAAGATTAAGAGGAAAAGCACCTCTCATGGCTGCTGCGATTACACTACCTGTAATAAATGCATCATTTATGTCCCTGCAAAGCTTTATATAAACAGAAAGGTCCTTTTTAGATTTCCAAAGTCTGATAGCGTCTTGACAATATTTGTTGGCATTTTCATATGCCAGCTGAACAACTAATGGCATGGCTTGATCAACATCTCCAAAAACTCTACTTGCCGTCTGTAAAAGACGATCAACAAATTCGGCATATGGCTCATCGGGTCCCTGAATTACTTTAGACAAACTACCCTGTAAGTCACCAGTTCCTTGCAATGTTTTCCAAGCCTTAACAGCTGCGGCGTATATTTGAGTGTAAACTCCAGGATCATACTGAGTCTAAAGCTGTAAATCAGCATATTGCCCTTCTCCAGTTAACATGTCTATGTTACTATCTGGAAATCCTGCAGCCACATTTCTACGAGTGGTTTCAACACAGAGCTCTTGGAATTGAGACCTCCAAACTAAGTATTGTCCCCCGCTCAATACTGCCTTACATAAGCCTTTCCAATCTGTAGGAGTTAA
Organism: Tamias sibiricus; assembly: GCA_025594165.1. Classification (NCBI taxonomy): domain Eukaryota; kingdom Metazoa; phylum Chordata; class Mammalia; order Rodentia; family Sciuridae; genus Tamias; species Tamias sibiricus. The sequence continues at coordinate 90,126,533 of CM046666.1, read as the reverse complement.
ATTAAAAGTATTAAGAGATTCTAGCATGCTTATGGTGAAGGAGCTTGGGGCCCATATGTTATTGTTGCTTCCTTAAAGTTTTTTACAGTTTTAAAGTCTAAATGTTGATGGTATCTTTATTGACTTTGATCCTCAAACACTGGCAGATCCCATAATTCCTGTGAACTTTGACACTCAAGGGTATGCAAGCACCTAGAAATACCCCTAATAGTCTCTGTAATTGAGTGCTCCCATGGGGGAGCAGAAGGCACAAGTGGTTTCTCCACTTGACGGTCCTCCATCTTGGTCCTTTTTAGTTCCCTTCCGCTCATTTTATCAAAGATTGTGCTCTCAAGATCGCTTTCACTTAATTTGTCTTCACTAATATTACCCTCACTAGCCCTAACTGACTCCCTTTCTTGTACCTGTCCCAAAGCTTCGGCACTTCCAGTAACACTTTCCTGAACCTTAGGTCTAGTTGAGAGCAGGCATTCCCTAACTATCTTTAACAAGTCTCCAATAACCTTAACCATCTGGTTCCTTGAAATTTCCTAACCCATTTTCCCTCGCTCTTAACCCCTCTGACCAGAAACTCCTGCGAGGTTCCTCAGTACTTACCTGCCGTGCCGATGAGTTCCCCCGTACGGGTCACCACTTGTTGCCGCCTGCAGCAACGATACCGTGGGAAAGAAATTGGAGGCAGACTGGGAATGAGTGGTTCCTTTATTGTTCCTTCTTCTTCTTCTTTCCTTCTCTATCTTCTCTCTGACTCTGCCCCCCCCCCCCCCCCCGTTCCTCTCTACCGTCTGGTTAAATACTCTTTACCCATCACAGATGCATTAGTTCTCCTAATAAGCATACACATGTCTCATCACAAGCTCAACTTAATGCTACAGCATCACAGATGCATTAGTTCTCTTAATAAGCATACACGTGTCTCACAAGCTTGACTTACAGGTGCAGCACGCAGTGCCCATGAACACAGAAAAATTCTTAGTCAATTACTATAAAGGTCAGGTGTAAGTTGTAGTAAACAAAGCCTTGCTTCTGACAAACAAGTAAGTGCCACCTCTTGGCTCTCAGCCAGCCGCCATCTTAGAGCTACTTCCTCATCAAAGGCTCTTACACTGGTGGGAGCTCAGAAGACCAGAATGCCAATAGGACAGTGGCCAGTGAAGACAGGGCTCAAGAGGCCATTTATGCTATGTTCTGGCTGAGAAGTTGTCTGCATTTTACCTATGTCCTGAGACTTTCTGTGAGGCTGATTTAAATGTACTGGATTTCTTAATCTGGTAGAAGAAATTTCTAGGCAGCATAGCATTCAGGCAGTGGCATGGATATTGCTGGCAGCTTCTAGCCAAAAAATAAATAAATAAAATAATAATAAACACAACAAAACAAAACATAAAACACAAACAACAACAACTTATGTGCAAGACAATGTAAGAAGGTTTATAGGAGAAATGATTGTGATATCAAGAGCAGAAAAATTTGGGAAATGTGGGCTTAAAAGGCCTGAATAAAACTTGGGTAGTGGCTGGGGTTGTAGCTCAGTGGTAGAGCACTTGCCTAACACATGTGAGGCCCTGGGTTTGATCCTCAGCATCACATAAATATAAATAAATAAAATAAAGGTATTGTGTCCATCCACAACTAAAAGATATTAAAAACAAAACAAAACAAAATTTTGGCTAAGGAAGTTGCAGTTAATACATTGCCACCACTAAATAAATGCTAAAGACTTTGCCTGGAGACAATAAGAAAAATGTCTTGAGGGAATCTCCAGAGCTGACAAGACCACATCCATCTCAAGCTCAAGGGAGTATAAGTGAAAATTCTCTTAAGAAGAGACCAGTGGGGCACCATTCTTGCACAAGTGGGCCTAGGAAGTTTTTTAACATGCTCAACCACCCAAACACTCAGAGGCTGCTGCAACAAGGGTCCCTGGAGGCTCTGCTATGGCTCAGATGGTAGCAGACCTTGGCATCAACCACATGGTACTGGTTCTGCAGGAATGTAGGATGCTGAAGTTTGGGTTCATGGAGGCTTTGACCAAGATTTTCAAGGAAGGCCTTGGCAGCCAGGCAAGCCAGGTTGGAGTCTCTGCAGGCACCCCCTGAGAAGGCAAAGTGTGGAGATTTGAGGAGGAAGACAAAGCTGCAGTGGAGAACCTTGAGATTAAGAAATGCTGGTAACATTGGACATCATTCTAGGAAAGCTGCAGGAAATGAGCAGAGACAAGCCAACAAAAAGGCCACTTGGGTTGCAACCAACAGGCCACAGGGGTGGAGCTACACACACCATTTGAAGAGAACTTCATGATGCCATGTGCCCCAGATGCCAGACATGGAGCTATAGGACTTGTTTGCCCAGCTGGATTTTGGTCTTGCTTTGGTCCTATCCCTTCTTTCTATGACCCTAATTTTGTAAATAGAAATGTTTACTCTGTACCATTATATATTGGATACTTGTAAATTGCTTTTAATTTTATAGGAGCTCACAATGCGAGATTGCTTTAAGCTTCAGAGAAGACTTTAGACTTAAAATTTGAGCAATCTTGGAACTGTTGAGACCATCGATATTCTTGGGAATGGACTAAATGTATTTTAGTCAGATGAGTGTGAGATTTTGGAGGCCAGGGACAGAATGTTATAGTTTGGATGTGAGGTTTCTGCAAAAAGCTCACATGTGGGACAATGCAAGAAAGATTGGAGAAGTGATTGAGGTATAACCTCAAACTAATCAGTAAATTAGTCCCTGATGGAATAAAGTGAGTGTAACTAGAGGCAGGTAGGTTGTGGCCAGAGGAAGTAGTTCATTTGGGGGTGTGACTATGGGTATATATTTTGTATCTGGAGCATGGAGTCTCTCTCTCTGCTTCATGAGCAACATGTGAGCTGCTACCTTCTGACACACTCTTCTGCCATAATGTTCTGCCTCACTTCAAACCAATCCCCAGGAATGGAGCTGGCCTTCTATGGACTAAGTCCTCTAAAACTGTGAATCCCAAATAAATCTTTTCTCCTTTACAGTTGTTCTGGTCTGGTCCTTTAGTCACAGCAGAAAAAAAAAAAAAAAAAACTGACTAAAATGCTTGTTAACTGTTTCAATTTCTGGCAACCTCTGTTTTTCATCAATATTGCCCATTACTTTCAGTATTTGATTTTTAATTAGCAGTTTAATATGATATAATATATTGATTATTCAACTATTTCTTGGAACCTATACTTACACTTTAGTTTTTCCACATTTGACTTAGGAATTTCACAAAAAATGACAAGTATTCAGAGTTAAGATAAATATCCTGGAAGATATAAAGGAAACAGGAAATTTTGAAAATTATAAAGTCATTAGACAAAACTATACTCAATACATGTAAGCTGTCAGAAATCACTCTAGTTTTCTTCCACTGCAGCTTGAAATGTAGAATATCTTTTTCCTATAAGCAAAATCATTTTCTGCTACTCAAAGGTTTTGAATGTTTGTTTTCTTAAATTAACAACCAGAAGAGAAGAAAAAATGATAAGAGAAAGCAAACAAGCAAAACTTCAATTCAAGAAATATAACATGGAAATGTATCACGATGGACACTACAGAAATACAGAAGATAATTAGAAATTATTTTGAAAATTTATACTCTAATAAAATAGAAAATAATGAAGGCATCAACAAATTTCTAGAGACATATGATATGCCCAAAATAAATCAGGAAGATATACACAATTTAAATAGGTTAATTTCAAGCAAAGAAATAGAGGATGCCATAAAAAACTTACCAACCAAGAAAAGCCCAGGACGGGATGAATACATAGCCAAGTTCTACAAGACCTTTAAAGAAGAACTAACACCAATATTTCTCAAACTATTTCATGAAATAGAAAAAGAGGGAACACTCCCAGACTCATTCTATGAGGCCAATATCACCCTGATTCCAAAACCAGAGACAAATCAAAGAAAGAAAACTTCAGACCAATATCTCTAATGAATATAGATGCACAAATTCTCAGTAAAATTCTGGCAAATCAAATACAAAAACATATCAAAAAGATTGTACACCATGACCAAGTGGGCTTCATTCCAGGGATGCACGTTTGGTTCAATATAAGGAAATCAATAAATGTAATTCATCACATCAATAGGCTCAAAGATAAAAATCATATGATCATCTCAATAGATGTAAAGAAAGCATTTGACAAAATACAACATCCTTTCATGTTCAAAATGCTAGAAAAAATAGGGATAACAGGAACATACCTCAACATCCTAAAGGCCATTTATGCTAAGCCCCAGGCCAACATCATCCTAAATGGAGAAAAATTGAAAGCATTCCCTCTAAAAACTGGAACAATACAGGGATGCCCTCTTTCACCACTCCTATTTAACATGATTCTTAAAGTCCTAGCCAGAGCAATTAGACAGGTAAAAGAAATTAAAGGGATACGGATAGGAAAAGAAGAACTCAAATTATCACCATTTGCAGGCAATATGATTCTTTACATAGAAGATCCAAAAAATTCCACCAGAAATCTTCTAGATCTAATAAATGAATTCAGCCAAGTAGCTGGATATACAATCAGTACCCATAAATCAAAGGCATTTCTGTACATCAGCAACAAATCCTCAGAAAGAGAAACTAGGAAATCCACCCCATTTACAATAGCCTCAAAAAAAAAAAAAATGCTTAGGAATCAACTTAACAAAAGAAGTGAAAGACCTCTACAATGAAAACTACAGCACGCTAAAGAAATAAATTAATGAAGATCTTAGAAGATGGAAAGATCTACTTTGTTTGTGGCTAGGTAGAATTAATATTGTCAAAATGACCATTTTCCCAAAAGTACTATACAGATTCAATGCAATACCAATCAAAATCCCAATATCATTCCTCATAGGAATAGAAAAAGCAATCATGTAATTCATCTGGAAAAATAAGAGACCCAGAATAGCCAAAGCAATTCTTAGCAAGAAGAGTGAAGCTGCTGGTATTACTATTCCAGACCTTAAATTGTTTTACAAAGCAATTGTAACAAAATGATCATGGTATTGGCACCAAAATAGACCAGTTGACCAATGGTACAGAATAGAAGACACAGAGACAAACCCACACACCTACAGTTATCTTATATTAAACAAAGTTGCCAAAAACATTCATTGGAGAGAAGACAGCCTCTTCAACAAATGGTGTTGGGAAAACTGGAAATCCTCATGTAATAAAATGAAATTAAATCTCTTTCTCTCACCATGCACAAAACTTAACTCAAAGTGGACCAAGGACCTAGGAATTAAACTGGAGATCTTGCACCTAATAGAAGAAAAAGTAGGCCCAAAACTCCATCATGTTGGATTAGGCCCCAACTTCCTCAATAAGACCCCTATAGTGCAAGAATTAAAACCAAGAATCAATGAATGGGATGGATTCAAGCTAAAAAGCTTCTTTTCAGCAAAAGAAACAATTAGTGAGGTGAATAGAGAACCTACAGAATTGGAGCAAATCTTTACCACAAGCACATCAGATAGAACACTAACCTCAAGGATTTATAAAGCTCTCAAAAGCCTTAACACCAAAAAGAAAAAAAAAAAAAAAAAAAAACAAATAACCCAATCAATAAATGGGCCAAAGAATTAAACATATACTTCTCAGAAAATGTTATACAATCCATCAACAAATATATGAAAAAATGTTCAACATCTCTAGTGATTAGAGAAATGCAAATCAAAATAACTCTAAGATTTCATCTTACTCCAGTCAGAATGACAGCTATCAAAAAAACAAACAACAATAAATGCTGGCGCTGATGTGGGGGAAAAGGCACACTCTACCATTGCTGGTAGAACTGCAAATTGGTGAAGCCAATCTGGAAAGTAGTATGGAGATTCCTAGGAAAACTTGGAATGAAACCACCATTTGGCCCAGTTATCCCACTCCTTTGTCTATTCCCCAAAGACTTAAAAACAGCTTTCTACAGGGCACAGCCACATCAATGTTTGTAGCAGCACAATTCGCAACAGCTAGATTGGGAACCAACTCCAATGCCCTTCAGCAGATGAATGGATAGGGAAACTTTGGTATATATACACAATGGAACACTACTCAGCACTAAAAGAGAATAAAATCGTGGCATTTGCAGGTAAATAGATGGAGTTGGAGAAAATAATGCTAAGTGAAGTTAGCCAATCGCAAAAAAACCAAAGGTTGAATGATGTCTTTGTTATGAAGATACTAACTTATAAAAGCAAGGTAGTGGGGATGAGAGGAATGAAAGAACTTTACATAGAACAAAGAGGGGGGAAGGAGGGAAAGGGGTCAGGGGATAGGAATAATGGTAGAATGAGTTATCCATCATTACCCTAAGTACATGTATGAAGACACAATTGTAAAAATACTTTATATAAAACCAGCAACTTGAAAAATTGTGCTCTTTATATGTAATATGAAATGAATTGCACTCTGCAAACATGTATAACAGATTAGAATAAAAATTTAAAAAATAAAAAATAAAATGTTTTATAATTAAATATAAAAAAAATAAAAAAATAAAAATCCAATGGACTGATGATACACTGATACATTGTGGGCATGAATAAACTAAGGTTAACTCAAAGGTCAGGACCTTAGGCTCAAGTTTTCTCTGAAAAAAAAAATTTTAATGTCAATACTCTAATAATTCCTTTATGTAACATTCTAAGGAATTCTAATTCCTTATCAAAATTTAATTCTCACATAATATGATGATGAGTACCAGTCATGAAATACAGTATAGAAGCATCTCAAACCCCTTGGAAGGTGCTGGAATATCAGAAAATCTGAAGTAAATATGTTCAACATATATAAATAAATGAAAGTTAATAGTAATAATTAATGAACAAGAGGCTATAAAGATAAAAAAGATTTAAATAAAAACCAAAAATAATATTGAGAGCTTATTAGAAATTTAGTATTCTGGGTAAATTAATTAGATATAAAAGAGGATTAGTAAATGGCAGACATACAGAACTTAAAGTGAAAAAGGTGGAACTTACAAAAAGTAAGAACATGAAATTAGAATATTCAGCAAATATTTAATCAGAGTTTTAGAAGAAGCAAATCATGTAAACATAAAGTATATATATATATATGTACATATATATATGTATATGTATAAACACACACAAGTTTGGTTTATCAGAAAATGCAAAATTATTAGAAAACCTTTAAGCTGTTTCTCCATGGTAATAGATTAAAGTAGGAAAAAAAAAAGAAAGAAAGTAAAAACTCCACATGATTATTACAGAGAGGCAGGTAAGGTGTTCTAATAGCTTGAAGAGTATATATGAGTAACAAAAAATGTAACATAACTGTGGGTGAGTCAAATAGGGACTACTATAGTCATAAGACATCTATAGGCTGACGCTGCTGACTTTGGCTTGGTTGTTCAAAAATACTGAGATAAGCATCCTAGAAATTCCCTCAGAACTTCCAGGGAGTTGAGAGAAGCTAAGAAGGTACCATACCCTCTATTTTGGATAATTGAAGCACATTTTTTTGTATCAAGATACAATGATAAAAAGTAGAAGTCTAAATTTTAAATCAAATTTGGACTCTGATAATCACACGACTAGACATTATATTATTGTTATTATTATTATTATTATTATTATTATTATTATTATTATTATGGGGGTTGATCTCAGGGCCTCCCATATGCTGGACAAGCACTCTATCACTGAGCTACATCTCCACCCTGATGACTAGACCTTTTAAATTGTTAACTGAGACATTATGACTTAAAAGTTCTCAGAGTCACCCATTAAATCATGGGCTCTGTCTCAATTTTTCATTTTTTGTTTTTGGAAGTAGTAAAAACACACAGAAGATTTAAAGCAACATTAAAAGACAAAAGTGAAATAGCTTTATGTTTACTACTAGTAGTTGTATGTGTTCTAACATAATGGTTATGCTATAGAATAGTGAAAGTCAGTGAATTACAATTATGTTTGTCTACATAAATGGACCTCATGAAAGTGAAAACATCAAGTGAAAAAGTAGGAAGAATTTGCATAGCGAGATGGCATTACTAAAATGTTTAAATTATCAGAAACCATAATATATTTTGCTCTGGTTTATTGTAAATATAAAAGATAAAACAATAAATAGAAAGCATGAATATTAAATTTGGGGTAAAATTTATGTAGGAATGTGGGGACACATCAGGTGAATGAACATGAGGGCTTTTACATTTCACACAAGCCTTTGTTCCTTAAAGTAAGGAGTGGGTACATGGGTACTAATAAATTTGTTTTATTTTTTACCTTTTGAGTCATTGTGTAAGTTTTCTATAGGAGCAGGAAATAAGTTTCCAGACTGAAAAGAAAAAAAAAAACTGAGCTATTACTTGATTTTTTAATAAATTGAGGAAAGATTTACATTTAAGGAGGCAAATTAATAAGAGCTGAAAAATCAAACAATTGGGAAAATAGGTTAATTTGAATACCAGAGTGAATAAAACATCGTTCAAGATAGGAAATGTGATTCTGCAGCACATCATATCTCATCTGTATTGTTTAAACAGTAATAATAGTAATAAAACAAATGCTGAATATTGATTTAACCAAAGTTAGAATGTAATTACATTTGAAAGATGGATGGAGAAGTGGGTGAGAGCTAAGTGTGGGAGGACTGTGACTTCAATAAGAGGAGGTCAAAGAAAATGCAGGAAATACAAAATCAGGACACAGCAATGTAACCATCTTCCTTTAAAATTATGGGGCAAAAATACAAATATATGGCTAACTAGCTAAGAGAGAGGAAAACTTTTCCTGACATGGAGGAGAGTGGGGAGAAAAGGAGGAAGGGTATAAGTTTTTATTGGAGCCTTTAGCATAGTTTGGCATCTTAAGTTACATATGAATGTAACTAAAAACATTGCAAAATATTCATTACGTGAAACTGTGCATAATTTGCTTAAAGTTTTTAAAAAATCCATATTTCTCAACTCTATATTATGTAACTATTCAAGGGTCCACTCAAATCTTGCTTTAGACATAGAATATTGGCTTTTGTGTTCTTGCCTTATGAATAATTAATTACTGATGCTATTCCCTAGATCACGAATCAGAATAACATTACAAAATATACCTAGGTTTAGAACCAGTAGGTTTGATTCCATCATCAGTGATGCTACATTGTATCATGCTGCCTCAATTCAAGCAGAATATTAAAGCCACAGAAGCAATCTCTAGGAAAATGTATCCACTCAGGACATTGACTGTTAGTTTTGCCAAAGACTGATTAAAATGACTGTAGAATCTTTCTGTTAGTGATGGCTTCTGATTGCAGAGACTTGCCACCAGCTGTACCCATGAGCTTGAGACCCAGTGGCCAGCTCTGCAGGAGCTCTGAACCCACTGATGAGTCCTCTACTCTAAACTCAGCACTTCCTTCATTTTCCTACCCACCATCTAGAAGTTGCCAGAATGTGGATGTGACATCCAACTGTTAATATACACTACATGAATCATTTGCTGAAAACTATTTGGTATCCTAGGGCCCTAGGGCTCCACTTTCACAACACATTTGAAGGAAAAAAAAAAAGAAAAAGAAAAAGTAAAAAGATTCTTTTGTATTTTAACATTTGCAGGTCACATTTTACAATATTTAATCTTAATTGAAGAACACTAGATGCCTGAAAACTAAAAAGAAGGCTAAGAAATTAATAAGGAGAGGTCAAAAAGTATTCATCTTTAAGAGTGGACCAATTCTATAAGGTAAGGGAGTAGAGTAGGCAGGCTTTTACAGCTCACATAAGCCTTTGCTATGTGTTATTCAGGGTTTCTGAGGGTAGCAAAGCATTAGATCTCCCCTTCCTCCAAAAGGGAAAAGGAAATGTAGTGTACCCACTGGCCACTGGTAGGGGCATGGTGAGGAAAGAGAGAGGGATGGGGAGAGAGACACTACAGAACAATAGCTGCTAGAAAGAACAAGGCAGTGGCTTAATTTCAGAAATCAAATAATCCTCTGTGTAAAAGAGTTGATGAATCTCTACCTTGTTTATGTCAGTATCATGTCTTTGTACACATATACATATTCATGAGGTGGCACATACTAATCTAGAGGCTTGTTAAGATAAAAACTAAATGATACTAATAGGCAGCAGACTACTTTCATCCCATTTTTTTGAAAGTCTAAGATAGTAATTTCATGAAATTTGGCATATCTCAGTACTAGTTTAAATGCATTGGAAGTCAAAACTTTACCATATTCTATTAGGGAAATGGATACTTGAATACTGAATTATCTATCTGGAAGGCCAGTATATATTCAGTCAGCTTGCTGAGAACAGTCATTTCAACACTACACTGCGTTGTTCGCTGTAATTTATATGCCCTTTTGGTAAGCATTAAGCTAGAGCTACTATTGCTTCTTTATGATTAAGTCCAAATTTTCCATGATGATAAATGCTGCACTAGACTAGTATTTAATATTTAATTATCAGATTCAAGAACAGTACATTTGCTTAATGACAATGATACATAAATTTAAACAGTTTGCTTAAAAATACATTCAAACTCTAACAAAATGCAATTGACAAATATTTGTGCTTATTTTCACTAAAAATTAGTAGTGTTCTATATTTATGCAAAATTATGACATTAACCAAGGAAAAAGCTACCTGTAATAACAAAAAAAAAAACTTCTTCCAATTAATACCTTGCAGGTAATGTCCAATTTTAATCTTCAGTGTAGCAAATTATGGTATAGCTTAAGTGCCAAGACGCTTCCCAAATCTCCACTCAACTCTTTTACCCTAAGACTGGAATATTTTACACAGAAATGTAATATTTGAATTAAGTTATTTTATAGATTTGCCCTTTTATGGTATCACATGGTATAAGACCATGCAAATATCTCCAGTGTTTATATTCCTAGTAGGTAGAAATAACTTTCATTTAATGAACTGTTTTAATTTTATAGGGTTTTAAAATACACAAGGATAGCTTATAGTGAGATCCTACATGGACCCCTTACTGAAAACAATTTTTATGGATCTTTTAAGTGAAAACAATTCTTATGAATAGCTTAGTCCTGTGATCTTTGAACATGATAAAATATACCCATATCTTTTTTAAAATAAATTATATTGCATATAATTAAGGTATGAAACATGATGTTGTGGGATGCATATATATAGTAAAAAGGTTACTATTGTGAAACAAACTAATATATCCCTCATGTCACAGTTACACAGTTTTATTCTGTTTTTATATCAAGAACTTCTAATTTTCTTGGGAGCCCCAGGCATAGAAGCATGCATGGGCACCCACAAGCACACACATAGAACAAAAACTGCTGTACAATTTAGTTAAACATTGGAAGCTCTCTGCAATATCATACTCTGGGGAAGGCAACCATAGGTACATTCACTCACTCATTTTTTTCAGAAACTACTGAGTCTAAGTATTGCTAGTTATTGTACTAGGTGACATGTAAATATAAAAAGATCACAGGCTGCTTTAATTAAGTACATGCCCTCATAGGAATAGACAATTTAGCATATTTAGTCTAACAAGGATCCTCATATTTCTCATGAGAAGGATCTGCATTTTTCCACAAAGGAAGGTGAAAAAGAGAATAGCTGGCACACTCCATTGGCATGCTATATATTTGAATGGCTTCAGAGTGTTCCTATGGAAGTTCATGTCCTGGAGATGTTTCTGGTGGAACTTTTAATCAAGGTTCTCTTTAGAGAGAGTTCAGGTTATTGCTGCTGCCCAGCAACCAACTACAGTCATGTATCATTTAATGATGGAGACACAGTCTGGGAAATTCATTGTTAAGTGATTTCTTCATTGCATGAACACCATTACTCAGACTAAAATAGCTATAACATCACTAGGCAGTAGAGTTTTATGAGAGTACTATCATATATGAGGTCCATCATTGACCAAAATTTTTTCATGCTGTGCATGACTGTAATCTTAACTGCAATGAAAGTGAACTATTGTAATATTGAAAAACCATTTACATTTGTACTTTTTGTATTTTATTCAAATTCTTCACCTACAGTACTTGAGATTATAGCAGTCTTCCTACAGTGTTATTTATTTTCATTTCCTTTCTCACCCACTGAATAATGTACCTTTAGCACACAGAGGCCATGTTTTGCCTATACAGGTAGTTCAGGCATGTTGCATACCACTTAACACTTGTTCTATGTTACCTTGTTATTTCCATATATACTGGATCCTATTTTGTCACATGATCTTGACTTACAGCCTGGTATGACTTTTCATAACTATAAGGTTATTCAAAGTCTTGCCCCATGTATCCATATCAGAGTTCCATAGTGCCTTTATTTAATAGAGTCCTATTGAAGTCCTATACCAAAAACTTCATTTTGCCCATTAGAAGTGAAGGCAGTATCCTCTTGCTAGGCAGCTGCTGCCAACCTTTCCCCAGAGCATCGTGGATGGAACAATACAGCAGCACTCTTCTTCATTGATCGTAGGCTTTAAGGTCTGCTTTTCCTGAAATAGAGCTAAATTGGCCAAGCTGGCCCTCTAAAGTCAGGTAAGTTCTTCACTTGGCAGTGTGCCTCAAACCCAGGGGAGCAACCCGAGTGATGTCTAGATAGGTCATTAGCCAAGCTGTTTCACCAAAATGCACTCTGGAAAGAGGGGCAGACATGTATGCTCTGTAGAGCAGTTCTACTTTTATTAAGATAAAGATTTTATTTAAGGCTCTTTAATTATAAATGAGCTACAGAAACCATTCAAAGTCAGTCAATTTTGGGACTACACCAAAGGTATACATGAAATACAAATGATAAAAATGATTTGCAACAAAGAAATAACAAAGGATACCAACTGAAGGAAATTATTACTTTTATGAGACAATAATAATGAGAAATAATATATTGCCTTTCACTTTAGATTTTGAGCACAAGGTAAAAACATGAGAATTCCTTGATGTGGCACTATTCTTTTGCTACTCACACAAGGATGCAGTCTAATAAAACTGTCCCCTCAAATTGATATTCTTTAAACACTTCCTTCTTAATTTGGGGACTTACTAAATATCTTACTATGGAATAGGCACTTTTTCCTAAGCACAACATTTGGTATTTTTTAGGAGGTTTTTGCTTTTTTGAAGAGTTTTTGGATGTGGGTACTATAAATTCCAGATTAACATCACATGCTTTAAGGTATGTACAGAGCTTAATTTTACTGATTTTTCAGGGACATTTGCATTTTAGGAGTAGATGGCTGGATTACAATTGCTTGTTGGATCATAAGCATTGGCTTCACTTATCAGACTATGAACAGAATGGAGAGTAGGATATATATGATTCTTTTTCAGAAAGTAAAATGGCAGAAATCTCTGGAGAAGCACCAGGGGATTCCCCTGCTGGATCCCACAGAACATGATAGAATTATTACTTAAATTTGGGATTCTAATCACACCTTTAGGTTGTGCCTATGTCCTTTAAGGGGGAATTGAGCTCCAATTTTGGAGGAAATAATTACTTTTAAAATTTTACATAAGGTTTATTTTACTTTTGACAGCATCTCCCAGGAGAATCTCACTAAATGTAAGTGATTAATGAACTTTAAGCCTACTAGAAATCATATGTGGACAAACTTTCCACTCCGGCAACACTAATGAGTATCAAAACAATCTTCAACTCTCCTGATATTTGAGTGCTCTCTCTCTTGCCAAATTATGACATTTGATTTGCAATGTATAGATGACAAAATGCAAATAAACAATCAGATTTTTTTATCAGATGTGAATCTTAATAAATTTAATTTTGAAGATAAATTAAATGTCAAATTGAGTGTGACAAAACATAGTATCCTAAATTCTACTTATATGTGCTAACTACAGTTGAAAAGAATCAAAGAACTCACTCCTGGGATAGGGTAGGATTGTTCAATTTGATCTCTGTTGCCACAAAGTGAACTCATTATGTTTCATACAAAGGAATATCTGTCTTACTGCAAAGGATTAGCAAGTAGGAGATTCTTAACTGTACTTCAATATTAATCCATTTGAGGGCTTCTGATTATTATTTTTTATTTGTCCCCATTTTAAGACAATTCATGCGTAAGTCATTTTAAGGCAATTCATGCATTAAGTCATTTTTACCACTTTTATAATATGTACTACCATATATCATCATGCCTAGCTGCCCTTTCAAGGTGAAAAATAAGCCTAAAATACAATTCAGTGAAGAAAGGATAGTATTTCCAACACCTGTGCTGAATCAATTGAATATTCATGTGCAAAATAATGAGCTTCTATCACACTTTGTGACATATATAATGATTTATTTAAAATGAATCATAGACCTAACTGTGTCAACTAAATCTGTCTATAGATGAATAGAAGAGAAAACCTTTGTGTACTGGAGTTAGGAGAGTATTTTTAAAATAAGCAACCCTGAAGCATAATGCATCAAAGGAAACTTCGGAATTGGTTTTCAGCAAAATTAAGAACTTCTGCTTTTAAAGACAGAGGGAAGAGAATAAGACAGGCTACGTTTGCTAATCACATATCTGACAAAAAATGTATATACAAACAGAGAACAGTGGACCAATTAAATATCTGAAAAATATCTTACCAACATTTAAAAAAGGAGATGGAAGATGGCAAATAGACACATGGTATTATTTGTTTTTGTAGAACTATAAGTTAAACCCATGATGAAATGCAAGTTAGAACAATAAAATTTCTAAAAAGACCAATCATAGCAATTATTGGTATAAATGCAAACCAACTAGAATTCTTATACTTTTGTGTTTGTAACATGGTATCAACATTCAGGGAAACAGGTATTTTTTAAAATAAAAATATTAAACATACTCCTACAAAAATGAATCAGCTGTTGTATTCCTTCTTCCATGAGAAATGAAGTTATGTTTGTACAAAGACTTGTGTAGTAATGTTTATACAGGCTTTATATGAGATAGACAAAAACAGGAATCAAGTCAGATGAATCCAGGTGGATGGATAAACACATTTTGGCACATCCATACAGTAGAATACTACTCAGTAATACAGAGAGATCATTAATACACCCAACAGGATGCATGAATCTCAATGTAATTTTGCTCAGTTAAAGGAGAAAGAAATAGATTTCTAGAAAATATAGTCTAATCTCTAATGTTGAAAGAAAGATCATTGGTTGCCTAGGAATACAGGGTGTGGTGTGGTGTGTGTGTGTGTGTGTGTGTGTGTATAGGGAAGGTCAGAAATAGCATTTTCAAAGAACATAAGAAAACTTGGAGGGGCGGTAATAGATATGTTCCTTTCTTAATTGTGGTGATGGTTTCATGGTAAAAACATTTGTCAAAACTTATAGAATTATATGGTTGAAATATGTGCTATTCATTCTATGTCAAATACATCTCAATAAAGCTTTTTAGAAAATTATATCAGTTTGCTTATCTGGTATTATGGGCCACTAGGCCCTTTCTATAGCCTTCTGCCTGGAATAACATCCCTTAGCTTATTTCTGATACAATTAGAAGAATATTAATGGTTTAATGAAAATTAAGCATTTGGGGCAAAGACTGAGGCTGCAGTAATCCAGCAATTTCTTTATTCCTGACACTTACAGTCTAACAAATTTTACTGAAGTCATTACCTGAATGTTACAGATAAGCTTAGCATTTACCACCATCTTTCTTCCCCTAAAAATTGACCTTCCTCTTGTTTTCCTTAGCTCAGTAAATGTTAGCAGAGTCTTCCCCTCACCTCTATAACTTGAGCTCCTTTATTAATTCTTTCCTAAATTCAGTTCCTTTTACTACCTGGAACTGAAGATATTATCACCTACTTATTTTGTTTTATCATTAAGAACCTTACTTTCTAGCTTGGATTACAGAAATAGCTTTGCATATTTTTCTTCTTTGTTGAACAAACAATACATTATTTTTGCAGAAAAACTGGAAATACAATGGAGGTTATGGAGCATAATATTTCATAATTCTATATCCAATTCCTGAATTTCCCCACCCCTTTTGCTGAGTTGTATTAGGGATAGACAATGTATTCTGTGAAGTAGAATTACTAGAAGTGAAATTCCAATGTATTACAACCTACCTTAAATCAAAGTAGCTCTTTATAGATTTTGATGCTTTTTGCTCAAATCATTGGCCACATTTTTTATGTGCACTATTAAGATATTTGCAAAAATTGACCATGTACCAGGCCATAATAAGATCTCAAAACCTGTCATATAAAAGCCTGGGTATTGTGGCTCATGCCTGTAATCCCAGCATCTCAGGAGACTGAGACAGGAGTATCACAAGTTCAAAGCCAACCTCAGCAACAGCAAGGTGCTAAGCAATCAGTGAGATCTTGTCTCTAAATAAAATACAAAAAAGGGCTGGGGTTGTGACTCAGTAGCCAATGCCCTGGGTTCAATTCCTGGTATTCCCCCCTGCAAAAAAAAAAAACTGTCATATATTTGGTTTAATATAGATGCAGTGTTATACTACAATGTGATAAAGTTAGGAATCAATTTTAGAAAAAGAATCAAACATGTTCTAAATAATATATTCATCAAATAAATCATGATGGAAAAAGAAGCATATTTGGGATTTAATGAATAGAGGTTTAGATACAAAACTTAAGGGATGCTTCTAAAATAATAAGAGGTGAAAATGTACTGTTTTAAAACATTTTATAATGAAAGAAAAAAAGTGGAAAGTTCATGAGTCAAGCATTCCCCATGCAAACATAGAACAACAGACAGAATGAATCAAAGCAGAAAGAAAAGGTAATAACTCTATAATGCTTGTGTATATTGAAGAAATTAATGTAAATGATAAACTCCCAACTAATTGTATTGGTTAACTTGTGTTTAGAAAAGAAGAAAATGCATTTGGTAAGGTGTACATCATACATCGATTATATTGATGAGATCCTCTTAAGATGGGTACACTATTTATGTACTTTTATTATTTTATGCTTTTTATATGTCAATGAAAATTTAAAATGTTACATAAAAATATTCCTCAAAACAAATTATTACTCATTTACTTTTAGCAAATATTTGAATTTCAGAATGTCATCTGTCCAGATTAGTGTTCTAGATATTTTGTCCTTTGTTACAACTGTTTTTCACATGGCATTGAAAAATTGTGTTCTTTAGCACTAAATGTAGACTACATGAGAGGCATTGTTATAGTTTAAAAAAATAAGTATCTAGTATATCCAGGTCAAGTTCTTATAACTAGCTTCATTTGCACTTTTAATCTGTTTTTATTTTTATTATATCTGCTCTAGATCACTTTGGTTAACTATGAAAAAATAATAAAATGTGATTTTAAAATAGACTAATTTGTAATAATTATAAAGACAAATCAAATACAATTAAGTTCATATAAATGACACTAAATTATTATTATAAATGGTTCCATGAAATTTATCTTACTATACATTTTGTACAATGTGACATAAGCTATTCTTTGCTTCTTTTCTTTTTTGGGCCTTAATTTTCAGTTACCCATTGGCTTACATCTTATCTCCCACCATAATGGCAGAAATTAATGGGATAAAAGTGCTCTATTCAAAGACAAATTATCATTTCGCTGATCTACTTCAGCAACTGCAAATTCTCTCAGCACCCATTAAAAAGGTTTAGAACAGAAGAAAAGTGCTAGTTAACTTAAATTGTTTCTCCTTTCTTAGGCTATAAAACTTTCATTTACTTCATCTGTTAAACCCTTTTGTAAATACAGTAATTTTGAAGCCTTTTGGTATTGTGTGATACATATTTTGGCATTGTCTATTCTGGATTTCTTCCATGGTACTTTAATTTTGCGGTTCAGTGAGCAAAACTAAGAGTTCTCCAGGAGGATTTGTACTTAAAACAGTCAGGGGTGTGCTGCCTGATGAGACAGTCAATCTTTTCCCTTGACGAGGGTGTCCAGTCAGAAAAGACAGTTTGTTTTTGAGCTGAGAAAAGGTTTTAAAGAAAATTACCACCCAAACAGTAAAAAAAGCAACTTGGGTTTCTGCAATGCCATACAGTGTCACAATCTAATATGTGTTTGGTAAACATTTTTAGAGGCCATTGACTGCGATGATGAAATAGATATTTGTTTTCTATGATTAACCTCTCCAACTCAAACAGAGAATGTTATGGAATTCCATGTTAGAACATAAGTTAATAATGAAACATTTTATACTATTAAAATTTCAAAATACCTTAATGAAGTAAATTTTAATTTTCATATGCAGGTAAGAAACTGAAGTCTTAAGAAACTTAGCTAATATCCCCAGAGCCATACAAATGGTAAGGGGTATATATACCTTGGGTTCAAACCCTTACCTATCAGATCCACAAACCTTACCAAAACAACAACAACAAAAACAAGAAATATAAATGGACAACATTTGTAATTCAATTAATTAGAAATATTTGTTAGTTTATTACTATTGTGGAGGTGGCATTTTGACATTGAAGTAAATAAACAGTAAGCTGTCTATGATGGTGGCTTTCACCTCTGGCCATGGTGAATTCAGCTACCCATTACAATTTCTTCATTTTGCTCTTACTGTTGCATAAACTATTTGTCTAGATATTTGTGAATTACCCCCATGCTACCTCTTCATATAGGTACTTTTCACGAAACACATGATGTAAATTTTTTTAAATAAAAAATGAAATTTTATTAAGAAATAAAGTTATATTATTAAAACAAAAAAGACACCCATGGCAGTATACAGATAGTGAAAGTAACGTAATAATTTTGACTTTTAGGATTTTAAATATCCATATATACATTCTCGCTTATTGAATTGATTATTTTAATATCTTCTAATATGATTAAGAACTTATGTGGCAATATCTTCCTATATGTATTAGTCATTTTCAAACTATCGCCTATAATTGTAAGTACTATGGTTACCTATCAGTAGTACTTCAAGTGAGTTTGATTTCTATTAGACTCTGCTTCTTTCAACTTGGAATCAACTGCCCATTTTTGGGGGGATCAGTGTCTGGATAGTCAGGTAAAGCAGAGCATTGTGCCAGCACTCACAAACAGGCCTGGAAAAATGCAGCTAATCCCATTCCCAGTATTCTAGTTTATAGTGTCATCTATCCTTTACAGTTTCTGGTCTACTGACTTTGCTAGCTTTTATTTCTCCCAGGTTCTTGTAAAACTGATTTTTATTTCTTTCCTTGAATATTTGAAGCATATCCACCCCCATATCTGGTAAACTTGAGTTCTGTGTCTCTCCTAATTCCTAGGGGACTTCTCAAAGCTTTTACCTGACTTGAAAGATCTTCCTATCCTAAATATCAGGGTAATCCTCCTGCTGGGGATTGCTGCCACCAAGAAGAAGAGAATGTGCCACCCAATATACTGTCCCCCTTTATCCACTGGCAAAAGCCCTAGTCTATTTCCATGTCAGTCTTTTCCATTGAATTTGACCAAGACAGTTATAGCTTTTCTGAGGAATTACATTATTTTATCAGTTAAAAAGTTAATTTGTAGGTCTTGGAATTATTTCAAGAAAATAGCTAAAATTTTACCAAACTAATTTACTCACAGCTGAAAAGAGAGTAGGACCTTGTGATTCATCCTATTTACTTAATTATCCCCCACATCTCCTTATTGGCCATGAGAAAATTAAAAAAAAAAGAAAAAAACAAAAAACGGTTGTTTAGTAATAGCTGAAAAGTAAAGAGGAGACAATTTTCTGTTTATCTGCCAATTAGAGAACATTCTAATTTGAGGAATATGTCCTAATTATCTAATTAGCAGGTTCTATCCTAAAAAGACTTAGGTACAGAACAAACGGAAATGCTTAACTGAGCAGAAATATAGAGAAGCAGATTGAAAAGTCCCTTAACACTTCTGAGTATCTGTTTCTTCATCTGTAAAACAAATGGGTTGGACAAAATCATCTGTAAAATATAAACTTATTTCCATGAAAATAACTTAAAATCTGAAATGTGGGCTTTTTGAGGCAGGTCATTGTAAGGCTTTACATTTATTGGAGACAATGTAGGAGAAAGTGTTTATAGAGATTAATATAAGTTAACTGGAAAATTGCAGGAGCCCTGTTTGGGGAGATGGCTTAAATTGTGGTTGACTATGGGCCATAAGGATTTGGGCATTGTCGCCTTCCGTAGTCTCACGGGACTTGGCCCGGGATCTCGAGTGACTTGGCTGAGATTGCTGATCGGGTCAGCGCCATTTTGGTGGTGTGTGTGGCGCGTGTTAGTCGTTGTTAGAACCAGAGAGAAAAGTTATCAGAATAAAAAGCTGTTTGTCTCCAGTTTGCCTCTGAACTTCTTCCCGCGGCTCCGTTGCTCCAAGCGGCCATCGCTTCAGGCGGCAACAGAAAATGTATAGATACATCTCTTTGACTTTCTCTATGCCTATATCTGCATCTCTACTTCTATTGAGCAGCAGGTCTTATGCTTATTTGATGTTCAACCATTGGAAAATATTTACCATCTATTCTGAAAGATACTAAATATATAAGTAATCCCTCTTATAATATATTTATTTATATGTGGGAATGACAGGTATAGATTATTCACTTTTAATCCTGTAGTGCTATCTGAGTAGGTGGGTTACAAAAGGGATAAAACAGTATCAATGTGTTCATAATGAAATAATATCATTTTCTGGCTAAAAAGAAGATGCTGTTAACATCAGAATGTGGCAGAGTTTTCACAAGTAGAATAGATGAGAAGACATTCCAGAGGTAGATGAACGCTTGAGAAAGGTCCAGAGGCTAAAATGCAAGGGATAAATCCAAAGGAGGGTAAATAATTCAATTTAGCTGCAGTAAAAAATTAATAGCAGATTATGAACCTGAATGTCAAATCATATTAAAGGAATGATAAATTTTAGTTTAATTTGGTTGCCATTGGGAAACAATTGGAGGACTGTAATGAAGAGATTATATAATTAACAAAAAAGATAGCAATGGAGATGGGTTGGAAGAGAGGCTGATTAGAGGAGGGGGGAAAAAAACTGTTTAGAATTTTTTGTAGTGAGTCAAAAGTCAGACTGTCTGAAAAGAGAAAGGGGAAATCAT
The DNA here is from genome assembly GCA_025594165.1 of Tamias sibiricus. Classification (NCBI taxonomy): domain Eukaryota; kingdom Metazoa; phylum Chordata; class Mammalia; order Rodentia; family Sciuridae; genus Tamias; species Tamias sibiricus. The sequence goes on along the minus strand of CM046666.1, from coordinate 90,105,505 downwards.
TTAGACCAACTGACTAATTGTATAATAGTGGGCAGGAAAAAGAGTAGGCTTCTTAAATGACTAGAAATAGCACACCTCTGAATGAAATTGCTGGGGTGCAATTCTGCAGCAACAATAAGCGGATTGTTTGAACACAGAAGACTACATTAAAGAGATATTGGCTATAAATATTTATTTGCAAACAGATTAATATTGAAAAGCCCATTCTTTCTGTTTATTTAGTTTGTAATGCTATGTAACATAAGAATAAATTCATGTTTAAAGGGGAAAACAAGCTCAGGAAGGTCCCATGGCTCAATTCAATCACATAGCCATCAGGGCAGTGTCAAAACACACATCCTGCATTAAGTATGAAGTACAGATTGTATGGACGTCTTTCTTGACACTTTTGGAAGAGAGGCATTGAGAGAATAATAATTTAAGGATTATGTTGATTGACATGCATATCTTATTGTAAAAAAGAGAACATAATACTAAGCTAAACAAAGTTTTATCTGTGGATGTCCTGGTTTGGGAAGAGAGCAATAAGAAATGGCACAGCAGAAATGCTGGATAAATAAGGATATCAGGAAGATGAAGGTGTGTCGGGAAGCAGGCATAATTCTAAAAACAAACAATAAAAAATGGGTTACATAAGTCAAGGGATTTCTTGGCAAAGCCAAAGTTCAAATTAGCCTAAGAAAGTAGAGGTACCATCATTTCTTTGAAAGAGGACAGAAGTGAGGGGGATGAATTCATTGGGATATGAGCCAAGAAAACAAGGGTGCTTTGGAGATAAGTGGAAAATGTAGAGAGTTTATGAAGTAATGGAATATATGCATTTCTAAGGAGAAAAAAAAAAACCCAGAATACTATATGAGGATTAATAGCATGACTACATAATGGTACCAAGCATTGAGTTTCATGACTTTGTAAAACAATAATTAAAATCCAAGAGGCCACATTTACTCAAAGGATATTCCATTAAAAAACAGAAAGAAAGAAAGAAAGAAAGAAAGAAAGAAAGAAAGAAAGAAAGAAAGAAAGAAAGAAATGCTGCCAGATACAGTAGCACATGCTTGTAATCCCAGTGGCTCAGGAGGTTGAAACAGGAGGATTGCAAGTTCAAAGCCAGCTTCAGCTATTGAGCAAGACCCTGAGTAAAATTAGCAAGCCCCTGTCTCAAAATAAACAAGTAAAAAGGACTGGGGCCTAATCCGACATAACAATTTGGGCCTACTTTTTCTTCTATTAGGTGCAGGGTCTCTGGTCCAATTCCGTGGTCCTTGATCCACTTTGACTTGGGTTTTGTGCATGGTGAGAGACAGGGTTTTAGTTTCATTTTGCTGCATATGGTTTTCTAGTTTTCCAGGCACCATTTGTTGAAGAGGCTATCTTTTCTCCAATATATGTTTTTGGCGCCTTTGTCTAGATTGAGGTAACTGTATTTATGTAGATTTGTCTCTGTGTCTTCTATTCTGTACCATTGGTCTACAGGTCTATTTTGGTGCCAATACCATGGTGTTTTTGTTACTATAGCTCTGTAGTATACTTTAAGGTCTGGTATTGTGATGCCTCCTGCTTCGCTCTTCTTGTTAAGAATAGTTTTTGGCAATTCTGGGCCTCTTATTTTTCCAAATAAATTTCATGATTGCTTTTACTATTTCTATAAGGAATGCCTTTGGGATTTTAAATGGAATTGCATTGAATCTGTTTAGCACTTTGCTTATTATGGCCATTTTGACAATATTGATTCTGCCTATCCAAGAACATGGGAGATCTTTCTATCTTCTAAGGTCTTCTTCAATTTCTTTTGTGTGTGTGTGTGTATGTGTTCTGTAGTTTTCATTATAGAGGTCGTTCACCTCTCTTGTTAGATTGATTCCCAAGTATTTTATTTTATTTTTTTTGAGGCTATTGTGAATGGGGTAGTTCTGACTTCGTTAACAAGACCCTAAAGCACAAGAATAAAATCAAGGATCAATAAATGGAATGGATTAAAACTAATATGCTTCTTATCTGCAAAAGAAATGATCAATGAGGTGAAGAGAGAGCCTACATTTTGGGAGCAAATTTTTGACACACACGTCAGATACAGCAATAATCTCAAGGATATATAAAGAACTCAAAAAAACTTAACATCAAAAAAAAAAAAAAGAAAGAAAGAAAGAAAAACAACAACAACAACCCAATCAATAAGTGGGCCAAGGAGCTGAACAGACACTTCTCAGAAGAAGATATACAATCAATCAACAAATATATGAAAAATGTTCAACATCCCTAGTAATAAGAGAAATGCAAATCAAAAATACTCTAAGATTTCATTTCATGCCAGTCAGAATGGCAGTTATACAAGCAATACAAGCAACAATAAATGTTGGCGAGGATGTGGGGAAAAAGATACATTCATACATTGCTGGTGGGACTTCAAATTGGTACAACCAATCTGGAAAGCTATATAGAGATTCCTTAGAAATTTGGAATGGAACCACTATTTTGAACTAGCCATCCCACTCCTTGGTCTATACCCAAAGGACTTAAAAACAGCATACTATGGTAACACAGCCACTTCAATGTTTATAGCAGCACAATTCACAATTGCTAAACCGTGGAAGCAACCTAGATGCCTTCAACAGATGAATGGATAAAGAAATTGGTACATTACTTGGCATTTAAAGAGAATAAAATTATGGCATTCTCAGGTAAATAGATGGAGTTGGAGAATATCATGCTAAGCAAAGTAAGCCAATCCCAAAAGACCAAATGCCAAATGACCTCTTTGATAAGTGGATGCTGACCCATAATCGGGGGGATGGGGTGTGGGGAGAATGGAGGAACTTTGATTAGGCAAAGGGGAGGAAAAGAAGGGGATGTGTCATGGGGGCAGGAAAGATGGTGGAATGAGAGAAACATCTTTACCCTAGGTACATGTATGAGTGCACATGTGGTGTGACTCTACATTATGTACAACCAAAGAAATGAAAAGTTGTGCTCCATTTGTGTACAATGAATCAAAATGCATTCTGCTGTCATGTATAACTAATTAGAACAAATTTTAAAAACTCTGAAAGTGACTCTTTGGGACTCAGCCCACCTCAAAAAAAAAAAAAAAAAAAAACAAACAAAAAAAAAAAAAAAAAAAAAAAAAGGACTGGGGATATTGGTTCAGTGGTAAAGCACCTCTGGAATCAATCCCAGTGGTGGTGGTGAGGGGGGTGGTGGAGAAAGAAAAGAAAAGAAAAGCACTGCTAGGTTACCTGTACATGAAAGGTGTATTCAGGTCAAAATTAGTTTCACTTTGCAAAGCATAACACAGTATTTTCAGAGGCACAATTAAAACTCGTTTTTCTCTGCTCCTTCCATCAGAATCTTCTTATAGCCTGACTGAACCCTCAGGTGCTTCCTGGATAGTAGTGTTTTCCAAATTGCCAAGCTGTCCTCCCTCAGTAATTCATGCACATCTTTACTTCTCTTAGTTAATAATATAAAACAATAGAATAAAAAACGATCCACTTAAATACCTAAAATAAACTATGCCTTTCATGAAATGTGGGCATTATTCCTCATGATATGGTAATTATGTATACAAGACAGCACAAGAACAAAGGATTGTATGTTTTACGAAATTGTAAGTCACAAAGGAAAAATCACTTTATGTTACAGTGGACAAGAAAGGATAGGAAATGAATGGGCTTTTGAATCATCTTTTGGATTTAGAAAGAGAAAGCGCATAGAATAAGAATTGAGAGCAAAGTATAAATGGGATGGTTATACATAAACTAATTTGAATGAAAAGTTTTATAGAACTTTATAAAATGGATATTTCTGAAAAAATAGGTTGGCATTAGTTTGTATGGGGTGATTTTATTTCTTAAGTGAAAACAAATTTTAAGCAATGCTTGATGTATTCACAGTGGGGTGTTTAAAAGATTATTACAGGCCACTTGTGGTGGCACTCACCTGTAATCCCAGTAACTCAGGGTATTGAAGTAGGACAATCTTAGGTTTGAAGTCAACCTCAGCAACTTAGCAAGAACCTGTTTCAAAAAAACTAAAATAAAATAAAATTTAAATGAATAAATAATAACACTGGGCACTGCAGTTAAGCAACCTTGGATTCAATCTCTGGTCAGGAAGGAAGGAAGGAAGGAAAGAAGGCAGGAAGGAAGGAAGAAAGGAAGAAGAAAGAAAATTTCAGGATGGGAAGAAAACAGAATTGATGAAAGACATGATGATTCAGATACATATTAAGTATCACTAGCGTGATCATGCCAATGACAGATATAGCTGAAAGAAAAATAAGATTTAACAAAGGAAATAATAGTCAACTCATAAACACAATAACAGATAACATCATGGGGATAATAAAAGCAATTGATACATCTGAATAAATATTCTGATATAAATGGAGTGTATGGGAAGTAGGTGAAAATGAAGTTGGAAAAGGTAGCCAGAGCAACATGAAATTCATTATCTTCTTTTAGATTTGTATTTTAATGGATACGTAAAATAATACATAGTAATGGGGTATCATGATATTTTGATACACGTGTACATTTTATAATGTTTAAATGAGATTAAACCTATCTATCTCCTCATATATCATTTATTTATAGTAAAACATTCAGAATATATTCTTCTAGCTTTTTTAGATGTATAGCATATTATTGCTATCTACAGGCACCCCACTGTGCACATAATAACTTCTTGCTCCTACCTAACTATAATTTAGTCCCCATTAATCAATATTTCCTCATCCCTTTTCCTCTTCCATACTCTTCCCAGACTCCGATAATCACAATTCTACTTTAACTTCTGTGAGGTTATAAACATTTTTAAATTCCACATATGAGTGAGACCAAGTGGCTTTTGTATATCTATGCCTGGCTCATTTCACTAAGTATCATGATCTCCAATTACATTCATGTAGTTAGAAATAACAGGATTTCATTTTCTTTCTCTCCTCCTCTTCTTCCTCTTCTTCTTCATTCTCTTCCACTACCCTTTCTTTTTTCTCCTTTTAAAAAAAAAATATTTTATTTGTTCTTTTTAGATAACCTGAAGTTGAGTGTATTTTCACATACATACATGGAAATAACTTCCCATTCTTGGGGTTGAATATGATGTGGAGTTTCACCAGTCATGTATTCATATATGGACATAGGAAAGTTATGTCTGATTCACTCTACTGTCTTTTCTATTCCAATCCCTCCTCCTTCCCTTCATTTCTCTTTGTCTAATCCAATGAACTTCTATTCTTCCCCATGACCACCCTTATTGTGTGGTAGCATCCACAATCAGAGAAACATTCAACATTTGTTTTTTAGGGATTGGCTTATTTTATTTAGCATGATAGTATCCAGATACATCCATCTACCAGCAAAAGTCATAAAGTCGTTCTATTATATGACTGAGTAATACTCCATTGTGTATATATACCACATTTTCTGTATCCATTTGTCTGTTGAAGGGTTGGTTTAATAGCTTAGCTATTGTAAGTTGAACTGCTATAACATTGATGTGGCTCTTTAACTGTAGTATGGTGACTTTATGTCTTTTGGATATAATAAGGAGTGGAATAGTTGGGTCAAATGGTGGTTTCTTTCCAAGATTTCTGAGGAATTTCCGTATTGCTTTCCAGAGTGGTGGTACCAATTTGAAGTTCCATGAGTAATGCATGAGTGTACCCTTTTGCCCACATCTTTGCCAAAATTTATTGCTACTTGTATTCTTAGTAATTGTAATTCTGATTAGAGTGAGACGAAATCTCAGTGTAGTTTTAATTTGCAATTCTCTAATTGCTAGAGATGTTGAATATTTTTTTCATATATTTGTTGACCATTTGTATTTCTTCTTCTATGAAGTACATTTTCAGTTCCTTTGCCCACTTATTGATTGGGTTATTTGTATTTTGGAATTAAGTTTTTTGAGTTCTTTATATATGCTAGAGATTAATGCTCTATCCGAGGTGCAGGTGCAAATATTTTCTCCCATTCTGTAGACTGTCTCTTCACATTCTTGATTGTTTCCTTTTCAGTGAAAAGGCTTTTTAGTTTGATACCATCTATTTATTGATTATTGGTTTTACTTCTTGAGCCTTAGCAGCCTTGTTGAGGAAGTTATCCTAAGCCAACATGATGGAAAATCAGGCATACATTTTCTTCTAGTGGGAGGTACAGGGTCTCTGGTCAATTGTCTAGGTCCTTGATCCACTTTGAGTTAAGTTTTGTGCAGGGTGAAATGTAGGGGTTAAATTTCATTCTGTTTTATATGGATTTCCAATTTTCTTAGCACCATTTGTTGAAAAGACTATTTTTTTTTTTTGGTCCAGTGAATGTTTATGGCACCTTTTTCTAGTATGAGATAACTGTATTTATGTGAGTTTGTCTATGTATCTTCTATTCCATTAGGCTTCATGTCTGTTTAGGTGTCAATACTATGCTGTTTTGTTACTATAGCTCTGTAGTATAATTTAAGTTCTCCCATGTTCTTGGGAGATTTTTCCATATTTAAAGGTCTTCTGCAATTTCTTTCTTTAGTGTTCTGTAGTTTTCAGTGTAGAGGTCTTTTGCCTCTTTTGTTAGAGTGATTCCCAAAGTTTTTTTTTTTTTTTTTAAACAATTGTTAATGGATAGTTTTCCCAATTTCTCTTTTAGCTGATTCATCATGGGTGGATAGAAATGCAATTGATTTATGGGTGTTAATTTTTATATAATTCTACTTTGTGAATTTATTACTTCCAGAAGATTTTTGGTGGAATTTTTTGTCTTCTAAGTATAGGATTATGTCATCAGCAAGTAAGGGTTGTTTGAACTCTTTTTTCCTATTTGTATCTTTACTTTTTTTGTTGGCCTAATTGCTCTTTGGCCTAATTGGTGAAAGAGGGTATCCCTGTCTTGTTCCAGTTTTTAGAGGGAATGCTTTCAGTTTTTCTCTGTTTAGAATGATGTTGGCCTTGGGTTTAACATATATTGCTTTTACAATGTTGAGGTATGTTCCTACTATCCCTAGTTTTTCTAGTGTTTTGAACATAAATGGATACTGTATTTTGTCAAATGCTTTTTCTGCATCTGTTGAAATAATCATGTGATTCTTGTTTTTAACGCTATTAATCGAATGAATTAGGTTTATTGATTTCCATATGTTAAACCAAACTTGCATCAATGGGATGAAACCCACTTTGTAATGGCACACTATTTGTTTAATGTTTTGAGTGTGATTTGATAGTATTTTATTAAGAACATTTGCTTCTATGTTAATCAGGGATATTGGTCTGAAGTTTCCTCTCTTAATGTGTCCTTGTTTGGTTTTGGTATCAGGGTGGTAATAGCTCCATAGAATGAGTTTGGGAGATTTCCCTCCTTTTCTATTTCATGGAATCATTTGAGGCTGGCTGGTGTTATTTTTTCTCTGAAAGCCTAGTAGAACTCAGCTGAGAATTTATTTGGGCCTGCACTTTTCTTTGTTGGTAGACTTTTGATGACATCTTCAATTTCATTGCTTGAAACTGACCTGTTTAAATTTTTATCTACATCCTCCTGATTCAATTTGGGTAGGTCATGTGTCTATTAGTTTGTCAATGTCTTAATGATTTTCTATTTTATTGGAGTGTAAATTTTCAAAATAGTTTCTGATTATCATTTGTATTTCAGTAGTGACAATAGTGATGTAAGGAGTGACACTGGAGAGAAAATACAGCAAGTGAAATATCATTTCAATAAAGATACAGAGATTCTGAATAAAAACCAAGCTGAAATCCTTGAAATAAAGGAATCGAAAAACTAAATAAAAATTCAATGGGAACCATCAATAAGAGACTAGACTACTTGGAAGATAGAGATCTAGGCAACAAATAGAAGATAAATAATCTTGAAAATGAAGTTGACCATGGAGAAAAGATGTTGAGATATCAGGAACAGAAATTACAAGAAATGTGGGATAACATGAAAATACCAAAGGTAAGATTTATAAGTATAGATGAAGACTCAGAGAACAAGCTTTTTTTTTTTTTGCCCTTAAATATTTATTTATTTATTTTAAATTTATTTATTTTTTATTCTAAGTTGTTATAAATGACAGCAGAATGCATTACATTTCATATTACACATATACAGCACATTTTTACAAACCTCTGGTTGTATGCAAAATGTATTCACACCATTCATGACTTCATACATGCACTTAGGGTAATGATATCCATCTCATTCTACCATCTTTTTTTTTCCTTCACCCTTTTGCCCCCTCCATTCCCCTCCCTCCCCATTGGCCATTCTAGCGTTCCTCTAATCCTCCTCTGCTCCCCATCCCAACCCGACTGTGAATTGGCCTCCTTATATCAGAGAAAACATTTGGCATTTGGCTTTTTGGGATTGGCTAACTTCACTTAGCATTATATTCTCTAACTCCATCCATTTTCCTGCAAATGCCATGATTTTATTCTCTCTTATTGCTGAGTAATACTCCATTGTGTGTATATACCACATTTTCTTTATCCATTCATCTACTGAAGGGCATATAGGTTGGTTCCACAGTTTAGCTATTGTGAATTGTGCTGCTATAAACATTGATGTGGCTGTGTCCCTGTAGTATGCTGTTTTCAAGTCTTTTGGGTAAAGACCAAGGAGTGGGATAGCTGGGTCATAAGGTGGTTCCATTCCAAGTTTTCCAAGGTATCTCCATACTGCTTTCCATATTGGCTGCACCATTTTGCATTCCCACCAACAATGTATGAGTGTGCCTTTTTCTCCACATCCCCTCCAACATTTATTGTTGTTTGTGTTCTTAATAGCTGCTATTCTGACTGGTGTGAGATAAAATCTTAGAGTGGTTTTGATTTGCATTTCTTAATTGCCAGAGAGGTTGAGGATTTTTTCATGTATTTGTTGATTGATTGTATATCTTCTTCTGAGAAGTGTCTGTTCAGTTCCTTGGCCCATTTATAGATTGGGTTATTTGTTTTTTTGGTGTTAAGATTTTTGAGTTCTTTATATATTCTAGAGATTAGTACTCTATCTGACATGCATGTGGTAAAAATTTGTTCCCAATTAGTAGGCTCTGTGTTCACCTCACTGATCATTTCTTTTGCTGAGAAGAAGCTTTGTAATTTGAGTCTATCCCATTTATTGATTCTTGGTATTAATTCTTGTGCTACAGGATTCTTATTAAGGGACTTGGGGCCTAATGCAACATGTTGGAGATTAGAGCTTACTTTTTCTTTTATTAGGTGTAGTGTCTCTGGTCTAATTCCTAGATTCTTGATCCACTTTGAGTTGAATTTTGTGCATGGTGAGAGATAGAGGTTTAATTTCATTTTATTGCATATGGATTTCCAGCTTTCTCAGCACCATTTGTTGAAGAGGCTATCTTTTCTCCAATGTACATTTTTGGCACCTTTGTCTAATATAAGATAACTGAAATTATATGTGTTAGTCTCTGTGTCCTCTATTCTGTACCATTGGTCTACTGGCCTATTTTGGTGCCAATGCCATGCTGTTTTTGTTACTATTGCTCTGTAGTATAATTTAAGGACTGGTATAGTGATGCCACATGCTTCACTCCTCTCAGTAAGGATTGCTTTAGCTATTCTGGGTCTCTTATTTTTCCAGATGAATTTCATGACTGCTTTTTATATTTCTATGAGGAATGTCATTGGGATTTTGATTGGCATTGCATTAAATCTGTATAGTGCTTTTGGTAGTATGGTCATTTTGACAATATTAGTTCTGCCTATCCAAGAACAGGGTAGATATTTCCATCTTCTAAGGTCTTCCATAATTTCTTTCTTTAGTGTTCTGTAGTTTTCATTATAGAGGTCTTTCACGTTTTTGGTTAAGTTGATTCCCAAGTATTTTATTTTTTTTGATGCTAAAGTAAATGGGGTAGTTTTCCCCATTTCCCTTTCAGAGGATTTGTCACTGATATATAGAAATGCCTTAGATTTATGGGTATTGATTTTTTATCCTGCTACTTTGCTGAATTCATTTATGAGTTCTAGAAGTTTTCTGGTAGAATTTTTTGGGTCTTCTAGGTATAAAATCATATCATCAGCAAATAATGATAATTTGAGTTCTACTTTACCTATCTATATCCCTTTAATTTCTTTCATCTGTCTTATTGCTCTGGCCAGCATTTCAATTACTATCTTGAATAGAAGTGGTGAAAGAGGGCGTTCCTGTCTTGTTCCAGTTTTTAGAGGGAATGCTTTCAATTTTTCTCCATTTAGAATAATGTTGGCCTGGGGATTAGTATATATAGCTTTTACGATGTTGAGATATGTTCCTGTTATCTCTAGTTTTTCTAGTGTTTTGAGCATGAAGGGGTGCTGTATTTTGTCAAATGCTTTTTCTGCATCTATTGAGATAATCATATGGTTCCTATCTTTGAGTCTATTGACGTGATGAATTACATTTATTGTTTTCTGTATGTTGAACCATCCTTGCATCCCTGGAATGAACCCCACTTGATTGCGGTGTATTATATTTTTTATATGTTTCTGTATCCGTTTTGCTAGAATTTTATTGAGAATTTTTGCATCTATGTTCATTAAAGATATGGGTCTGAAGTTTTCTTTTTTGGATGTGTCTTTGCCTGGTTTGGGGATCAGGGTGATGTTGGCCTCATAGAATGAGTTTGGAAGTGCTCCCTCTTTTTCTATTTCCTGAAAAAAATTGAAGAGTATTGGTATCAGTTCTTCTTTGAAGGTCTTGTAGAACTCAGCTGTGTATCTATCTGGTCCTGGGCTTTTCTTGGTTGGTAGGCTTCTAATGGCATCTTCTATTTCGTCACTTGAAATTGGTCTGTTCAAATTATGTATATCATCCTGCTTAAGTTTGGGCACATCATACAACTCTAGAAATTTGCTGATGCCTTCAGTGTTTTGTATTTTGTTGGAGTACAAGTTTTCAAAATAATTTCGAATTATTTCCTGTATTTCCGTAGTGTTTGTTGTGATATTTCCTTTTTCATCACATATGTTAGTAATTTGAGTTATCTCTGTCCTTCTCTTTGTTAGCCTGGATAAGGGTCTGTCAATTTTATTTTTTCAAAGAACCAACTTTTTGTTTTGTCATTTTTTTTCAATTGTTTCTTTGGTTTCAATTTCATTAACTTCAGCTCTAATTTTAATTATTTCCTTTCTTCTACCACTTTTGGTGTTGGATTGTTCTTCTTTTTCTAGACCTTTGGGATGTAATTTTAAGTCATTTATTTGTTGACTTTTTTTTCTTTTGAGGAATGAACTCAATGCAATGAACTTTCCTCTTAGAACTGCCTTCATAGTGTCCCAGAGATTTTGATATGTTGTGTCTGTGTTCTCATTCACCTCTAAGAATTTTTTAATCTCCTCTTTGATGTCATCTGCAACCCATTGTTCATTCAGTAGTATATTACTTAGACTCCAGGTGTTGGATAGCTTCTATTTATTATTTTATCATTGATTTCTAATTTCATTCCATTATGGTTGGATAGAATGCATGGTAGAATCTCAACTTTTTTGTATTTGCTCAGAGTTGTTTTGTGGCCTAGTATGTGGCCTATTTTAGAGAAGGTTCCATGTGCTGCTGAGAAGAAAGTGTATTCACTTTTTGAAGGATGAAATATTCTATATAAGTCAGTTAAGTCTAAGTTGCTTATTGTATTTTTGCGTTTTATAGTTTCTTTGTTCAGCTTTTGTTTGGAAAATCTATCCAGTGGTGAAAGGGGTGTGTTAAAGTCACCCAGAATTATTGTGTTGTGCTCAATTTGACTCTTAAACTTCAGGAGAGTTTGTTTGATGAACATGGATGCTCCATTGTTTGGGGCATAAATATTTATAATTGTTAAGTCTTGTTGGTGTATGTTTCCCTTGAGCAGTATATAGTGTCCTTCTTTATCCCTTTTGATTGACTTTAGCTTGATGTCTACTTTATTTGATATGAGGTTGGAAAACCCTGCTTGTTTCCTCTGTCCATATGAGTGGTAGGATTTCTCCCAACCTTTTACCCTCAGCCTATAGATGTCTTTTCCTATGAGATGAGTCTCGTGGAGGCAAAATATTGTTGGGTCTGTTTTTTTGATCCAATCTGCTAGTCTATGTCTTTTGATTGGTGAGTTTAGGCCATTAACATTCAGAGTTATTATTGAGATGTGTTTTGTATTCCCAGCCATTTTTATTTCTGGTATTTAACTTGGCATGGTTTCTCTCCTGGTTGTTTTTTTCCTTTAGTGTAATACCTCCCTCTGTTGATTTTCATCAATGTTTTTCTTTTCCTCTTCATGGAATATTTTGCTGAGGATGTTCTGTAGTGCTGGTTTTCTACTTGTAAATTCTTTTAACTTTTGTTTATCATGGAAATTTTATTTCGTCCTCTAATCTAAAGCTTAATTTTTCTGGGTATAAGATTCTTGGTTGGCATCCCTTTTCCTTCAGAGCTTGGAATATGTTTTTCCATGATCTCCTAGCTTTGAGTGTCTGAATTGAAAAATCTGCTGTGATACAAATTGGTCTCCCCCTATATGTAATCTGATTCCTCTCTTTTGTGGCCTTTAAAATTCTATCCTTATTCTGTATGCGAGGCATTTTCATTATAATGTGTCTTGGTGTAGATCTGTTGTAATTTTGTACATTTGGTGTCCTATAAGCCTTTTGTATTTGGTTTTCCAATTCATTCTTCATGCTTGGGAAATTTTCTGATATTATCTCATTAAAGAGGTTGTGCATTCCATTGGTTTGAAACTCTGTGCCTTCCTCTATCCCAATTATTCTTATATTTGGTCTTTTGATGCTGTCCCATACTTCTTGGATGTTCTGTTCATGGTTTCTTACTATCTTCATTGTGTGGTCAACTTTATTTTCAAAATTATATACTTTGTCTTCATTGTCTGAAGTTCTTTCTTCCAGTTGATTTAGTCTGTTGGTGATGCCTTCAATTGTGTTTTTTATTTGGTTAATTGTTTCCTTCATTTCAAGGATTTCTGACTTTTTTTTTTTTTTTTCAGAGTTTCGATCTCTTTTTTGAAGTAATCTTTTGCTACCTGTATTTGCTCTCTTATATCTTTGTTGTAGTGGTCAATTTTTGCCTGTATTTGCTCATTTAGATCATTCTTTGATTCACAGATCATTTTAATTATGAACCTTCTGAACTCCTTCTCTGACATTTCTTCAACTTCCCTGAGCATGGGTTCTGTTATTGTAGAATCCTGGTTTGTTTGGGGTATTTTCCTCCCCTGTTTTTTCATGATGTCTATTTGCTTTACTTTTTTGCAGTGTAGATCTGAGTTATTACAGATTCTTCCCTATATTTTTATAATAACCTTGCAGGTTGTCTGTGCCTCCCCTTAGCGCTGGACTATCAGAACCTGCCAGTGACCCTCAAAGTATGCTACTTGGGGCTGGTTTCACACTGGTTGGTGTGGGCCGAATTGGTTAAGTCTGAGCTCCTGTGGTGGTCTGGGGCTAACTGCACTGGGGTGAAGGTCAGTGGGAGTGCCCTGGGCCTGCCTGGCTCAGGCAGAGTTGGAAGGTCTGTCCTTGCTGTTTCTTGCTCTGGGGTGGAGGTCAGCGGGATTGGATGGAGCCTGGGCCTGGCGGCACTCTGATGTAGGACCCCAGGACTGCCCTGGGCCCCCCTGCACTCTAGGCAGAGTTGGCAGGTCTGTCCTTGCTGTCTCCTGCTCTGGGGCAGAGGTCTGTGGGGCTGGCTGGAGGCTGGTCGCACACCAGTGGGCGTCTGCGGGACTGACCTGGGGCTGGCCGCGCTTGGGGTGAAGGTCCCCGGGACTGTCCTGGGCCAGCCTGGGCTCAGGCAGAGTTGGCAGGTCTGTCCTTGCTGTCTCCTGCTCTGGGGCCAAGAACAAGCTTTGATCCAATAAACATCTTGTGATGAGTTGAATCTCCCTGCCAGGCAAGAGCAACTTTCTTATTATGGACAAGTCCTGCCTGGTTAATCCTGAGATAATGATGAACAGATCACTCCAAATAAAAGCCCATCCCCCTTTCTATAAAACCTCAAAGTCGGGCTGGGGTTGTGGCTCAGCAGTAGAGCGCTTGCCTAGCACGTGCACGGCCCGGGTTCAATCCTCAGCACCACATACAAATAAATACATTGTGTACAACTAAAGCAAATAAATAAATATTAAAAAAAAAAAAAAAAAAACTCAAAGTCATTGTCAGCCCCACAAAGACAGGGCTAAGGACCTAAGACTTCCTATCTTCCTGTGTAGAAACATTAATTAAAGTTTCTTTCATGTTTTTCACCATTACATTTTCTGTCTGATTTTTGTAGTAAGTGGCCAGACCTAATTTACTGGACCCCAAGAATCATGCCTCTGGATTAGGCCTCTGTAACAATCCTGACTTAATTTCCTTTGGATATATAGCTAAGAGTGGGATTGCTGGAATTTAAGAAAGTTCTATTTTTAGGTTTGAAGAAATTCAATATTATTTTCCATAATGGTCATATTAATTCATATTCCCACAAACAGTGTGCAAGGTTTTCTTTTTTCAATATCTTTGCTAGCATTTCTTATCTTTAGTCTTTTTGATAATAGACATTCTTTCTAGGGTGAGGTGATGTCATGGGAAATTTGATTTGCATTTTGCCTGAAATGAGGATTCTTAAATTGTTTTAAGCAGAATAGTCAGAAGATTAAAAATAATTGTTGCTTGTTTGGATGCTCTTAGGGAGTGACAAGAAAAACTTAGGTTTGTTTGCATTAAAAATCCACAGAAAAAGCCAGTAGAGCAGATAAACTAAAGCCACAAGGCTCAACCAAGATTCTGGAGAATGAGGACAAGAGTATAGGAAGATAAAGAATCTGGCAAAGGAATATAAGATATTGGAATATAACATATTTTTCAGAGATAAAAATCTAGATCCAGAGTTTGGCCATCTGAGTAGTTGGAGAAATGAAAAGAACTATAAACCCTAGATGCAGAAGAGGTTAAGGGATCATGAAACCAGCCAGTGAATTAGTATAGCTATTTTTTGTTACCCACCATTATGGCAGGAATGGCTGGGAAAAAGTGGATGTGAACAAAACTTTCAAAAATGGGTGGCAAACATGAGTAGATTTCATAGAGTAGAGGAAGATGAATTATTAAATGGAGTTTTCAGAATGATGGGTTGAAAATTGGCAACAATTATTTAGAAATGTTGGACCTGAAAATGGGATATTGGGAAAACAAAAAATCATCCCAGTTAGAAGAATATGGAGAAGGTAACATTATCAGAAATATGTCAGGAAAAGAATAGAGAATCCCAGCAGATGGTTATCCACACAGAGGAGTTTCCTGACAGCACAAAATGAGAAAATATTGAAAGCTGGGAATCCTTTACCCATTTAAAAACAGCTTATTCAAACATTTTGGTAACAAAAAATGTGAAGCTAGTAGATTCTCTCTTATCATGCAATTCAGGTAACACCAAACACTACAAAGAATTACTGGGCGCTCAGCAGAGGGAGAGCTAGACTGATTTGGAATATTACAGGAAAAGTTAGGCAGAGTATAAGGATAATTACAAATTTAAATGTAGAAGGTTTAATAAGATTTTCCTCCTGTCCTTTTACTGAGGGCATTTACTTTAGAACACTTGTTAGTTTGAAAATGCATGCCCGTCCTTTTGAAGAGTACAAGAGCCTTTTGTCAGCTTCATGACCTGGGAATGTCTTTCTCCAGCACCTGGGAGCTATCAGTTTGAAATGTAAACATCAAGGAAATAGCCTTGCTATCTCAGTTTCTCTGGGTGACTTGCTCCAAGTTGCAAATCCATCCTGTCCTTAAGATCTGAGACTTATTCTTCCCTCTGGATAAAGCCAATTAGCCAACAAAGATGGTCACCTCCACAACCAGGTAAGGTCAGGGTAAACTATGTGTGATTATGGTGCTGTCAGGTCTTCTTACTTAAGGACTAGTTATTATTTATTTCAAGATCTTGTATGTTCTGGGTCATATCTGCTTGGTTATATAAAAGGGCAGAATTTCTTTCTATTTTTATAATCTTTTAGTGAATTGCCTGTGAGGCACATCACATTTTGGTTTAATGCTTATTCAATAATAGAAGTGTTTTCTCTCTTGACTGTCTTTGTGGAGAGGATTTCTGGGTTAGGAGAAGATTTTGATTTTAATTATATTTTTCCAATAAAGTTGGGTAAGGGATTGTATATCTAAGGGACTTTAATATAACTAATGAAAGTCAAATTTCTAATTATAATTTTGGGCCAAGTACAGGAATTCGGTAAAATTGTCATCTTCTTTCTTGTCAGCAGTCAGTGATTAAGACCCCTAGAGCTTGAGTGAAGCATAAATATGGGTGGCTGAACGAGACATTTCCAAAGTTCATTTTATTCTGGAGAGTCCATCATTTTCTCATGGAATAGGAAAGCCAATTTGATCCATTCATTCAACATATTATATACAAAATCTATTCATTGTTACTTTTGTGTTAATAATATTACGTGGTGTACTAACATTTTAGGTGTAATTTATATCAAGGATATTACTGCTGATGTTTTCTGGGTGTTCTGGTAACAAAAAATAGTAAGGACAAATTTTAATTTTAAAATTTTGTGTATTGATTAAATCTTCTCCCAAATATTCCTCTTCCTCACTGTCTGTTTAGTCTCACCTTGTAGTTTTTCACGTGTGTGTGTGTGTGTGTGTGTGTGTGTAGGTGTTTCTTCAAGTCTTTTTATCTTCCACTGATTTGTTAGCTACCAAAAGAATGATCACATATTTTTTTTTTATATACATAATTCCTTGGAAATTCACACTAGTGATTGTGGTAGTCTCTTTGCCATCATTCACTTTTCTTAGGAGTCTCTCAATGTGCATATCAAGTTTCTTTCTTTCTTTTTTTTTTTTTTTTTTTTTCTGGGGTGTGTGAGTGTGTGCCAGGGTTGAACCCAGAGCCTTGTGCATGCTAGGCAAGCACTCTACCAACTGAGCTATATCCCCAACCCCTGTGCATGCCAAATTTGAGGCAAATACTTTCTCAGCCTCCATTAGAATGCATAAAATTTATTAGCTCTTTACCTTTTGTCCAGAAGCACAGTTCTGTTTATCCTCCATCCTGGATTCTGGTAGCCTGATCCACAATTCCTGACACAGTAGGTACTCCAGAAAGTATGCTTGTTAAAATGAAGATTTCCAACTCTCAGCATCATCCTGCCCAGATAAACCACTATGTAATCTTCATTTGTTATTGGGCTGACAGCAGTAAACAAAGAACCCCTGCTGTACTAGCAACTTCTAAAAATCATCTTAATTGACTTCTTTTGATACTGTACAGAAGCTACATCTCCCAAACTGCTGGAAATGCTATAATTACAATGAAAGTAGGATAGCAAACATTTGCCACCAGGACAATGAACACAATGAATGAAATGTGGGAGGGGCCTTGAATGGCTTTTAGGTTAAGATCTCTTCTCTTAAAGATTTCTTGTTCCATTTTCAACCTTTGGTTTGAGAAGGCAAAGAAACAATGGCCTCTTAGTGATTTTAAGATGACCTTTTCTCTCTTCAGTGTAAGAACAGAAAACTTCAGCTCCCTGGAGCTAAAATCAAAGAAACCTGTAGGGAAAAAAGCAGTAAAGCCCCCAGGCAGATCAGGCTTTGGACCATTATTTCCAGAAAGAATATAAACAGAAGTCCCAGAAATAACAAAGTCTGATTTCATGAACTATTCATCACATCTGATTTAATGGGATCATTATAACTAGCATTTGGTACGTGTTAATAACATCTAAAACATATAGATGCTTCTTAAAAAAATGTTGAGTGAATAATGGCCTATGATTGAAGCTTCATTGATATTAACTCTTTATCAAGAAAAGCTGGGAAAATACATGGCATTTGTTTTATATTAGCATCATGGAAAATGCATGTTTGTAATTCAGGTGAAATTTTACATTGAAGCTCTAATGATTTCTCATGGAAAGCGAATGTTATAGGGAATGCATTTCCAGCATCAGTGAAACCATGGCCCACTTTATCCTTTAAATATAGCCCTTGCTGCTCTGCCCTGCAACTGATTTTTTAAAATGGACATGTTTCTTTCTTTTCCTCTCTCTCTCTCTCTGCTCCTCTGTAATCTCTTCCTCTCCCTAATCTCAGGGATTAAATGGGATTCCCCATTTTAGGCAGATTTATCTGTCCCTGAGCATACACCTACCATAGAAATGAAGTAATGCAGACTTTGGGGTTGGTACTGGAAGATCTCAGAAATGACTCTCTGCCAAATGAACAGGTGAATTACAACTCCAACAAAGAACACGTGGAATATAGCCTTTAAATTACCTCTTTAAAAGCCCCCTGTTCCTGCTGATGGGCAGAACCACAGCACCTGGGATAGAAGTCCCCTGTTTCTCCTGTGCTAGCAAAGTAATAAACTTTCTTTTTCCTTTTTCTTAAAACTGTGTCATTATTGGATTGGCATTGGAGACAAATGAAGCCAGAATTAAAGACAGTATAGATAGATAATCCAGTCAGATCAAAGCAATGGAGGCCAATTTGGGTCTGGGAAGTTGGAGACTTTCCCTGAGGAATTGAAATGTTAATGCCTTTAGAGCCCTTATCAAGATAACCAGCCCCTGCTCCAACCCAGTTTCTAAGTAAACTGTACCAGGGATTGTCCTCCCTACAGGGAGTTATAAAAGTTGTTAATTAATGCCCTCTGGGCCCCCTTCCTGTGGGGATTACACCACTTTTCCCCCTCCAGCCCATCTGCTTCTCACCTTCTGGCCAGGAGCATCTCCTGGGCCTAATCACATACACAGGAAGGAGAGAAATAAGGGGAAAGAGAGAGAACAAAGCAAATCTAGGATGTATAACAGAAGATAAATGCTCTGACTTCTTGGGATACCAGGGTACCAGTTATGGCCCCCTTCCCCTCCCTGGAGAAGTCTGTATTATCCCTTTTAAAATAAACCCTGCTTTATATGCTTGCCTTGGCGTGCTTCTCTAATATTATACTTCAACATGTGAGGAAGCAGGAGTTTGTTGCTGACACCAATAACCAGCAGTATCATAAGGACTGAGATTTTGGCAACATAAACATCAAATGGCAGCATATTAGTCATCAATGAGAAGAAAAGGACACCGGGATACTTTTCCTGATTTATAAAACAAGCAAAATCTTACACTTCTCAAAGAGTTGATCACATCATGGAAACCTTTACAAGCTAAAAAGTGGTGGGCTAGTATTTTCCTTTGGTGTACAAGAAATTATATTCTAAGGAAAGACTAGAGAGAGGCCATTCTCTTGTCCCACTCTTACCTGTGACTCCCTAAATGTGTGTTCTCTTCACTTTCTTGTGATAAAGGAAGGGAACATACTATTTCCTTTGGGATCTAATCTTAAGGAGATTTCTAGATGAGCAATTCTGTTATTGTGTCCCAACTCCCTGAAGTTCTTGAAACTTCTAATCTGGAATCCTATTAATTATAAAACCTTGATTTGTTGCTGATATCAAAGAGAGAACTGCCTTTGAAGGAAGGCTCAGAGTGAGAAGACGATAAACCAACCAACAATAGCAAGAGGAGGGCTGGCTGGCAGTTTTATGGACCATAGTGAGTATTGTTAATATATGTGGGATTCAACATGACAATGTAGAATAATGAAATCTATGTAACTGGAAAGGAGTTAATTTAAACATTGTGTTCCACTTCCCTTCTCAGATTATAAAATATGTCATATCTGTTTTTTAATGCTTGGGTTAAATGCTCTAGACCCCTCTATTTCCTCTGGTGAGAATACCCCCTCTTCTTTCCTCTTATTATTCCTTTTGTTACTGAAAGCTTAATCCTTATCCATGATGCCAATCCAATAATGAGGACACAGTTTTGAGAAAAGGAAAAGGAAGTTTTATTGGTTTGCTAGCAAACGGGAAGCACTGAGGATTCCTATGGAATCACCTGGGCTATGATTTTGCCCATCAGCAGTAACAGGAGGCATTTAAAGAGAGGATTCAAAGGCTATATTCCATCTGTTCTTTGTCCTTGACTTGTAATTCACTTGTTAATTTGGGAGATAATCATTTGTAAGATTTTCTGGTACCATCTCCTAAGTCTGAATTACTTTGTTCTGTGGTGAGTGTGAACTCATATATGCTCTTCAAAAAGAACCCCTTTTCCCAGTTTCACAGTAAAACTAATCCCATGATTAATAAGCAATTGACATCCTGCCCACCTGCAGTAACTGAGCTAATACGGACCTAGTGATCTGTGCATCCTTGACTATTGCAGTTACAATCATTATTATCTATAATCTCTCTTGATTTCTTTCCATTGTCTCCAATATTTTTTTTATTAATAATTATTCCCTTGAGTGCTTTATAGGTAAGAAAATGGTGGGAAGAAATGTTGAAATTTGTTCAGTGGTACTCCGTACTAGGCAAGTATGATAATCACTGATGAAGCCTTTTGAGCAGTATGTGGGTTCTGTTTTAATAGGGAGAGGCAAATAATAGCATTTACAAAAAATGCTTCAGGTAGCTCAGGTTTAGTTGGTTATAAAACCCTACATTTGGGAACCTCTGTCAAACACACAATTGGTTGTAACCATGGAGACTATGTTATCCATATTTGTTTTTCTAATTCAGTTTAATAATTACTCTTACAATTCAAAACTAGCTTCCCATCATGAAGAATGGTGTTGTTTTCAGAAGTGTTAAAAAAAAAAAAAAAATACATTTTTTTCTTTAGGCATTTTCTTTCACATAAGGAAAATTAGTGAATCAGTATCCTTGTTGTTATGCTCTATTTTTTTAATTTTTTAATTGTTTCTTTTCATGACTGGGTTTCTTTTTATTTTTCAATTACATTGTACTTTGGATTTTGAAAAATGTTTCAATTGTTGATTTATCAAAAATATTCAGTTTTTAATAAGTCATGTATCTAATAATCCAGATTCTGTCCATTACTGAATTATCTTGATGCATTGACTTCAGAGGAATCAATCAATGTTATCAACATTCACACTAATTCACATCAAAGTGGATATGCATGTCAGTAGTACAGTGAAGAGATTAATTATAGTTTAAAATTTTTAGTTAATATTTACTAATACTAAAAATAAATATAACTGAAATCTAATTTTTACCTAATCTGTTTTCTTTTTAGAGCCTGTTATAGGCCTGTTTGTAAAAAATATCAATTTATTTTAAAAATCACATCTCTCATACACATTTCTTGGAACTAGAAGTACCTATATGTAGTCTATGAAGAAATAGAAATGCATTTTCTCTTTTTATAGGTTTAATTAATTTTTACTTTGATTGATAGGAAAATGTTTAGATGGGATTACTTATTTTTTTCCTCTGTTTTCTCTAGTATTAAGTCACTTCCCAGGAGATAATACAAAACATCCTTGTGTTTGTGTGAACAATTTTATTACCTGGATAAGACATTATTAAAAAATGGACACGTTAGAAGAACTTTTTTTTACAAATTGAATATAAATGCTCCACAGAGATTAAATGTCCAAAAATATAGAGATCAGCATAAATAGAATTGGATTAAAAACAGTATTTCAAAAATCTGTATGGAAAAACCATATTTCATAAGAAAATATACTGAACTGTATACTTCAGAGTGAATATTAAATTCAAGCAATGACTTAAGAAAGTGTTTATTTTGTTGATTTTAAACTGGATTATATTACCCTCAGGCAAATCAGCAGGTCTGTTTAAAGCCATTAGTATGTTGTAGCTACAAGTTATATAAAAGCCTAGCCCATTAGCAGGGCATGAATCGTTCTGATCCAATAGTGCTGGTCTTGATGAATGCCTTGAAGATATTAACCAATTAGATAAGTTGTAGAGTGAATTTTGCAAAGTTTGGTATTTCTTTTTGCTTTCCGAAAGATAGTAGAAGAGATGATGAATATTTTTGGTAAAATTCTAACATGTTACCTCATTAATTTATCATAAAAGTGAATTTGTTTGGTGTGTGGGACTACAGTTTAAGGTTGCTGAATAATACCTCAACAGGTATGATTGTTAGGAAGTGAGAATCAAGCCAAAAAATGTGTGTGTGTGTGTGTGTGTGTGTGTGTGTGTGTGCAATCATGTTGTTTATAATGTACTTGAGAAAGGTTCTGATCATGTTGTTTAATTAGCAGGAACTAGTTAGAACAACTGTTATTACTGGGTGCTACCTAGTAGAAAATGCCCTTAATGTTTTGGAGAAGGGTAAATAATGTGCAAAAAAGAGAAATGCTACACTAATAGTGATACTGGTATTGAGAATCAGGTTTGAGACCCATTCCCCTGATGCTGAATATTGAATACCAGAGAAACACCTAGGCAAGAGCAAAATGTTTTCTTTAAAGGAAAGAACACAGAGACAGGAACAGCAGCTCCTCTGGAGAGGAGGGGGCTCAAGTTACTGCCTGAGGGAGTGGGGGTGTCCTGCCCCTTTTATATATTTCAGATTTTCTTAGTTCTCATCCCCCCTCCTCCTCTTATCTTGCCTACATGGCTAAGAGATGGGAAAGAAGGCTTTCAAGTGTACAGGCAGAAAGGAAGCAGACCAGGGAGCATTCATTTAAAACTCCTTGCAGGGAGGAGCAATTCTCTGGAGGCAAGTAACCTTGACAACTTGTTGGAGGAGAGGGAAGTACTCTGGAGGTATTAGCATTTTATTTCCTTCGAATCATCCCCTTCTTCCTGACCTCTTCATTCATTAACAACACAGACTGTTCTTTTGACCCCCCACCCCCAGGAGAGAACAGTGAGATAGAGCCAGTATTTTCACACCTAGAAAGGGCCTCAAGCCACAGAGTGCCTGCATGCTGTGGAATTACCATATTTCAGTCTGTTTTCTGTCTTTGCATAACAAAAATTTTTGTTTGTTGTATAGTTCACAGACAATTGACTAAGCTGTGGTGGTTTTTTCACACTGACCTAACTCTTCTTAGTTACTCTCATTCAGTAATTTATAATTATAAAAGGTAACTTCAGAGGAATGAAATCATAGGGAGGATATGTATTCTTGAAGTCACATTGAGCTCTGGTGTCTACCAAATCCATCTACAGTTTAGAGCTCCTTGCCCAGGAAACTTGGTTGGTTCTGTTATCTCTTCCCCTAGAAAAGACTTAGGACCAACTAAAAAGTGTTAACTCTTGAGTTTCCCCTTTTCTAGTTTAATTGTGTCCCCGTTCTGCTTTATTAAGTTTAGTTATGTATCATTCCTGCTCTTTGTTTGGACTAAATATTGTGAAACTGATAAGTTAGTTGATTAAATATATATAATGAACATGTTTTTCATTGTATTTATGTTTTCAGTCTCATCCTAGGAGAGAAGGAAGACATGCATAATCCACTGCTAGAGCTCTGGCACTTCCTATAGCATTTGGCATACCAGATTAGCTTCATAAGGTTAGGGTGCGGTAAATAAATTGGTTAACTGTACAGATTGAAATCTGATTGCCAGCATTTCAATCTGGGTGCTCCTTTTTGAGTACTTTGGACAAATTAATTTACATTCCTAAGCCTCATCTTTCTCATCTGTAGAGTAATACTAATAACAGCATCTACTTCATAGGATTATTTATGAAGAACTTTGCAAACTATCTGGTATAGAAAAAAGTACTCAATATGTTTTAGTTACTAATATCATTTAAAGTGAATTATTTTATAGGTGATAAATCTCATTTATTATACATGTTGATTTTCTCTTGTTTATTTTAGTTCTCAATGAGTAATTTTAACTTCATATTTTCTGGATACCTTTCTCTCTTTCCGCACTCCTGCTACTACAAAGAACTACTTACAAGAATCAATTTGTAAATCAACTAACTTGTTTGGAAATATCAGTCAAAATGAATTGGTTTTAAATCTTCAACAAAAGCTACCTGAAATCAAGACAGGTTTGTAGTAAGTGGCAAAATGCTGAGGTATAATTCATCTTAACAAATACCAATTAAGAACTAACTAGATGCTCACCAGTATGGTAGAAAAAGAATGGAATAATTACATTTATTGATTGCCTACTCTGAACCCCCTCTGTGTACACAATATACATCATCTTATTTAAATTCACACAATTATGCTGTGAAGTGGGTGTTCTTCATGTGACAGTCTGAAGTTAATGCATGGTTTTCTACTGAACCTCATAGCTAGGCACCGTGGTGAAGAAAGATTTGATTAATGAAAGGAGGGCTTTAAACAAGCCTGTCTGATATACATAGAATGACAGCATTAGGTGTATTGTTTCAAACATTTGATTCTAATGCTGGGACTCTTAAGTAAAATGAAATCTAATATATAAATTGACTTGTGAGTGCTGCTCTGGTTGAAGTAGAGGTAGTGACTTCAAAACCATGTTTCCTTCCTTCCTTTCCTCCCTTCCTTTTTTCTTTTCTTCTCTCTCACTCTCCTTTTTTCCCCACTTCTCCACAGAGCAACCCCTTATTCCTTTTAATACTAACTCATAGAAATTCAGAGACAAGTTTGTATATACTACTCTCCAATTTACAGATAGAGCAGACAGAGCCTAAAAGATGCTAAATAGTGGTCATCTCACTTCCTGGTTAATCAGTTTTCTAGATTTTGTGGTCAAGCAATTTTAATTGCATTCTATGTCTAAGGCTTGTTTCATAGTGAAAAGTAATTGCATTGGCCAAAGTTTCTTGAATAAGATAGATATAAAATTTTTATATTGAAGACAACACTTTAAATTTATGAATCTTGCAAACTATTATATTTCTTGGAGAGAGGGCAGGATTTACATGACCTGCGCAACCTCAATGAGGTGAAAGAATTAGGGCCCTGTAGAAGGAGACTTATCACACCGACAGATTCCTTAGGAAGTTCAGGACCAAGGTGTTGGCCTGCCTCATAAAGCTATTGGGTACTGAGCAAATAAGTTGATATGTTGAGTATAATGGGAACTGGCCTTCTCAGGGTTATTCCATACAGGTAGAGGAAAGGTAAAGGATAGAATAAGTAGTATAAAATTGGAAGTAGAGATATGAACTCATATTAAATACACATAGACCATACACACACACAATCTATAATACATATTTGGTATTATTTATTTGCTTCTTTAAATATGTGGATAGGTATAAATTTGAGCATGTGTCTGGTGAAAGACCTACAAACAATGTCATCAACAGTAATACAAATATCCTTAGGAAAAACAGTGGAATAAATCTGACTTAATTTTCCCATGTACCTATATGAAAACAGCACAGTGAATTCCACCATCATGTACATCTATCAGAATAAGATTCTAACTGGAATAGGATATATTCCATGCTTCTATAATTATTTCAAAATGGATTCTGATGTCATGTATTACTAAAAAATCCAAATTAAAAAAAGAAAAAAAAAAAATGTGTTTGGCATGTAGCACTCAGTTTCTAAGTACAGGTTATGCACTAACAGGAACTGTAGCTTTGAAGAAATGACTGATTTC
The DNA here is from genome assembly GCA_025594165.1 of Tamias sibiricus. Lineage (NCBI taxonomy): Eukaryota > Metazoa > Chordata > Mammalia > Rodentia > Sciuridae > Tamias > Tamias sibiricus. The sequence goes on along the minus strand of CM046666.1, from coordinate 90,080,126 downwards.
TGACCTGGTGCAAACATGAGTCTGAAGGATTCTTGTCAGACCAAAAATTTGGGAAGTGCTCAGAAAATGATGAGGGCATGTCAGAACATCACAGGATTAAGGTTCCTACTAGTCACCTTTGGGAAATTTTTATATAATTGATTAGAATTTATCATATACAATAGGAAGACCTGAGTCTATACTGATGTTAATAAATAAATAAATGGGAAAGAAAGGAAGGCCCTACCTTAAAGTAGTAACTAATAAATATAGAAAAGTGATTAAAGTAATAAAATCATCATTTGATAATCATAGTGAGAATTGTTTTAGGCACAAACAATCAAGGAATACTATCAGGTAAGAAAAGTCAATAAGAAGCTGGGTGTGGTAGCACATGGCTGTAATCCCAAGCAACTCAGGATGCTTAGGCAAAAAGGATCACAAGTTTGAGGGTAGCCTTCTTGGCATTTAGTGAGACCCTGTTTTAAAATAAAAAATAAAAAGGAATAGGAATGTAGCTCTGTGGTACAGTGGCCCCGGGGTTTAATTCTCAGCACACACACACAAAAAAGAAATCAATAAAAAGAGAATTTTTTTCATAGTCTCAAAGGAACTCCATGAAACATTTACAAATGTTATCCCTTATCCATTAGTAGATGAAGGGCAAAACATCACACCGGGGACAGCCGTGCAGCCAAGAGATTTATTCAACAGCCTTCGTGGCTGGTAGCAAAACCAGAGAAAAGGTTCTCTGGTTGAAGGTCGAAGAGGTGCTGGGAGAGGGGAGTCAGGGAGAAGGGAGTGTGCAAGCTCTGGTGGGAGAGGGGAGTCAAGGAGAAGGGAGTGTGCAAGCTCTGGACAGAAGGTGGGTGCTTGGTCACACCGGCTGGGATCTCTGGAGCTATCAGCTAAAGCAGATGCTGTCTGGCTGGAGGCTGGAGCTGTCAGCTGGGAGTGGCGGTCAGGCTGAAGGCGATGGGTCTGGAGCTGCTGGCTGGGGCAGCTGCCGTCAGCTGGAGGCGATAGGTCTGGAGCTCCTGCAGTGGCTTCTTCCTCTCTGCAGGGTCGAGCTGATGTGTCTTGAGTGGCTTCCTCCTTTCAGCAGCTACGAGCTGATGACGTGTCTCTGTGTGTCTCTCGAATAGGGCCCTATATAGGGATTTCTGGTGGGAGGTGCACCAGAGCAACCCCAACGCCATTGGCTCTTTGCCCATAGAACAGGGCGACCTTTAAGCCTAGTGGCTCTTGCCTGGGGAAAAGAAACATCCTGCCCCGGGGAAGAAACATCCTGCCCGGGGAAGAAACATCCTTCCGAGAATGAAACAAGGTTTCTTCTCTCAGGATGTGGAAAACTCTGGGGGAGGGGTAGTGGGGAGGGTAGCCCATCTATCAGTAGATAATAAGGAAAACTAATAAGTGGAAATAATTACAAATTAACATTATAGTGGAGAATCATGAGAGATAACATCTTAACCCAATGACACAAGTTAGCCTTGCTAGCAGTGAGACAATCTACACCTTGTGTCTGTAGACATTGAGGCCAGACAGGGAGGTAAAAGGACAGTCAGCATAGGTAATGGATGACAGGGTCAGATTGGGAAGATGGGGGATGATCCAAAGGAAAGGAAATAAAATGCTAATACTTTCAGGACACTTCCTCCTCCCCCTCAACCTGTTGCCAAGGTTATCTGCCTCCAGGGAATTGTTCCTTTCTGAGAGCAGCTATTAATGAATGCCCCCTAGGTTGCTCCCTTCCTGGTTGTATTCCTGCCTTGTTTCATTCTTGCCCTTGGATCACTCCACCTTTTGGGCCACCCTTTATAGGCAAGATAAGAGGTGAAGGGGGCATGAATCTGAAATCTACTAAAAGGGCGGGACACCTGCACTTCCTCAGGCACCAACTTCCAAATTGGACCCCCTCTTCTGCCTCTGTGAAGGAGTCTGTCTCTCTCTCTATTCTTTTTTTTTTTTTTAATATTTATTTATTTGCTTTAGTTGTACACAATGTGTACATGGTGCTGAGGATCTAACTGGGCCACGCACGTGCTAGGCCAGCGCTCTGCTGTCTATTCTATCTTTTAAATAAAACTTTTTGCTCTTGCCTTGGTGTTTCTTGGGTGTTAAATCTTCAGCATCAGGGAAACAGGACTCCATGGTCCTGATTCTCATCACTGGTATCAATATGATGCTATGAAAGGACAAATTACCCTTTAATTTAATGTTTTCCTCAAAGTTCTATCAGATAATCACTTATCTATTTCCAAGGCCCACTTCTACAAAAACTTCTTGTCAAATATACTCTTTTAGTTGGAGATTTACCTGTGTTTCTGAAATGCTTGCTTATAAGTAATAATTTTAAAAAATAGCACAATATTTTGCATTTTTCCTTTCTGATTGCTTGAATTCCAACAATAATCTAAGCTGTTAAGTGCAGAGTTCATGAGTTCACCTTTGCATCTCACATAGCAACTAATACTGTTTAGATTGAAAGGATAAACCCCATCGAACTACTTTAATATAGCTAGAATTTGCTGAATCATGGTAGTAACTTGCTTTCTGTGAAGGTCACTATTGCTGTTAAGCTCTAAAGAAAGACACTTAAAAATATCCCAGATACATAGGGCCTAGACAATGTGAGAATGAAATTGTTCTACATACTAATTTGGGTGGTGTTGCTTCCTAATACAAGTATTACTCACTAGATATTCTGTGGCTAGCACTAAGTTTATTTGAATGCCCTAAATTAGAAGTGCTTAATAGGTAGTAAACGTTTGTTTGGTAAAAATATGTTCAATAGATGACTCAATTAAGGGCAGCTCATAATAATGAACAATGTACACACACACACACACACACACACACACACACACACATACCCTCAAGGCTCTGAAATCGCTGTATTAATAGACTTAACATGCTTTGCTTCATAGACTGGTAAGAAAGTAGCTATTAATTAGTCCTCCAGGGTGATGCTAAAAAACCTGAACTAAAGAAATGATTTTTCCCCTTTATTTTAGCTGATGATTTTCAGAATTACAAATAGCAATATGGGAAAAATGTTATTATAACTTAACCTGTGATAAGTAAACAGTTTATTTTTATTTCTCTACATATATGGGAAACATTTTAGTTTTTGTAAAGACTGAAATTTAAGGTTGAAGTGTCCTGTTCTTTTATTCATTAATTTCCCGAAGTGAAATATCGAGTCAACTCCTTTAATTTCATATTTTCCCACAATTTGCCTCATTGCTTTCATAAAGAAAAAATGAAGTCCAATTGCATCTTAACCTCATTTTTGCCTATAACTGAAAATTTTCATTTATTCAGAATTTTCTATTGTATAAATAAAACAAGTATGTGATTTTGAAGCTAAGTTAGAAAAGAATGCATTTCTGTTGTCATATATTGCTGGGGGAAAAAAGAAAAATTCATAGGTCATTGTGCACAGCACAATAATAAACCATTTGATTTACTGTATAACTCTATGGATTATTTTACACAGAGGAAAATATAGTGTGGTGTCTGTTTAGCTCTCTTGATTATTTCATGCAATAAAAGGGATATTTTTCTTTTGATACAAAACTGACAAGCTATGGGTAAAACCCCAGCAAGCAAAATAAGGTGCTATTTCTATTTACTCTGAAGAGGACAATATTGAAAAATACTTTGTTTTTGTAGTAGAGGTGCTGTGACAGCCTAGATTGTAGTGACTACTTACAATATCTTTTTTGGTGTTCAATAAAAGGAGAAACGAAGAAATAAAATGGTCATTTTCTTGGAGTTCTATCTAAGCTTTCATTCCCCTGGCTAATATAAAGCTTGTTTGTGGGAACAATCTTTGATTGGAATGAGATGCTTGTTGCAGTCATAGAAAGATGGATGGCGTAAAAAGTTCTTACTTCACCAGTTCTTCCATAGCATGTGCCTGTTTGCCCTTTGTTAAAACTTTGAAGAGATTTTCTTCTGGCAATATATGCAACTATTCTGTTGAAAGTTTTTAAAAATATCACAGTGGGGTCAGCATGCACCAGAATTTATACCTAGAGTTCTTTTATCTGGTATGCTTTTTACAGGTAGGTGGTAGAATATTGGGATGATCTGATAATCATGGTAACTCAGAGATGAGATGCTGGCTGATCCAAGTATAGTTCTATGGCACATTTGGGATTTTGTCCCACAACTTAGTCAGTCTTCTGTGGCTGAAAAGATTTCATCATCCATTTGTGGCAGCTCCTCCAGCTTTTCTCCTCACCTCTTTCATGAATTGCCATCCTGTTTGCAAAACCTTCAATATAGTCCTAGCTTTCATCGGACAAAAGATGAATGGCTCCCCCTTCTGTCATGTGGCCCTTTGTGTCTCATGACCCTTATGGCTTAGTTTCTGTCTCTTTTTTAACCTCACCTTTTATCACAGGTTACTTAAAGTCAAACCATAGCAAGCTGCTCAGAAGTTCTAAGAGAGATCTTTAATTTTTTTTTTTTTTTTTTTTTTTTTTGGTATTTCTAAACCTTCCTCCATACAAGTTTCTCTTGATGAATTGTCTTTCCTTAACTTTACACATTTGAAAATTATTGTTCATCCTTGAACACATAGTTGAGATGTCACATTCCTGGATGTTCCCTGCCTGGAACTTATTTCTTATGTATATATTTATTATTGTAATTATTAAATTATTTTGTGTATCCATCTCTCTCCTCTTTTGTAGTTCCTGAGATCAGGGATATGTCTTACACATTTTTTCCATTCTAGGCACAGTAATTAGTACTTAAATGTTGTCCCTGGCACATACTAGATGCTCAATAAGTACAAGTGTGTTGAAAGGTACAGAGCATTTCAGAATGTGGGCATGTCTCTCTTGGATGCCAAGCTATACTAAGGATCTGTTTATTAGATTTAACTTTCTCTTATTTTCAATTTTTAATGCTTCATCATTTCCTTTCATTTTCTTCTAAATTATATGAACTATATTACTTCTATGACAATGGTTTCCTAATCAGAAACTCAAAATATTTTATAATGAGCTCAATTGAAACAAATCTGAACGCCAGGAAGTAATTTTAGAGGAGCACTTGCTACTACAATTGCTGACTTAAAGTCCATTTGCAACCCATGGAAATACTGGATATGAAATAATCAACAAATAAAAGATCTGAGCTGCTAAGGATGCAGTCTTACAAAGGAAATATTGGAGTATTCATTTTCCACATATTATTTTCAGCATTAATTAATATAATTGGAAAGTTCTATTCTTCTTCCACAAATTAGTACAAAATACACTTCTCATTGGCACAATGTGGTCAGAACAATGAGACAATCAGAGAATACAGAATAGAGAGGAAAAGAATGCCATAGGCCACCAGAATATAAGGAGAAGCAATTTCCTGGTAAAAGGTAACCACCAGCTTCTAGAATTTGGCAGATTATAAAAAGCTGCTTCTCTTATTTGGAATTGACTAAGCATATTTAAAGTAAACTTCATTCAAAATTATGAATCAAAACTTAGTATTTCCTCCAATAATAATATGTGCCAGTTTTAAGTAATCAATATCCTATACTAGAAAAAAATTTAGCATACGACAGACATATAGCTAAAGATTATCAGAACAAACAAGAAGATAAAAATCAAGGATCACAGACAATACATTTGGTTCAATGCTTTTACCAATTATAAACATGAAATTTATATCACAGTTACCCATGTACAGAATTCATAGCCAGCAAAATAATTTTATTCCTATGGTAACTATATATAATGAGTTTAAGGTACTCTCAAGTTTATGTGTTTGCTTTCTTGATGGAAAATTTCCTTGGTTAACTCTTGTTTAATTATGTTCTATCAATTTTTGTAGTTAGTTTATATACCCTCTATAAAAAGCAAAGGACAACTAATATGGAAATGGAAAATAAAAACAGATGGACCATCAAATTAATAGAGGAACAGATAAGCCCAAGCATGTAGTTTGAGAGTTTAGGTATAGGGGAAAGCTTATCGACATGCTTCAGAAAGTATCATTGCAGATGTCATGTGATTTTTACTAATATGCATCCTAACTAAACCTACTATGCTGGCAAAGGGTTAATGAGGTTCAGCAAACACAACCCAAATAGGAAATTCAAAACATGATTTTGTAATATTTATAAATAATGAGATAAAAATAAAAGTATATTTTTTACTTGAATGGACAAATCACAGGTATCTTTCAAAAACAACATTCTAAAAGCATATTCTGTAGAACATTGTACCATTAGAGAAGATTCTGTGCTTAAAAAAAAAATCTGATGTCCAAATATTTGGAAAATCATGCTGAAATTGTCTGCAAATTGTTCTAGTTTTGCTTGTGGAATCTAAGAAAATAAGCCTAATTTCTTATTCAGAAAGTCACTTCACATCTCACTGCAGTAAGAATGACTATTACCAAAAAGAAGAAAGATGATAAATGCTGACAAGGATGTAGAGAAAATGGAACTCTTATACACTGTTGATGGGAATGTAAATTAGTACATCCATTATGGAAAACAGTATTGAGGGTCCTCAAAAAATTAAAATGAGAATTCCCATATGATCTATTCATCCTGTCCCTGGATATATATGCAAAGGAAATGAAGTCAATATATGGGAAAGACATTGGTATTCCCATGTTTGTTGCAACAATATTCACAATAGCCAAGAAATTGGAGCAACCAAAGTGTCAATCAGCTGAGGAAAACTGGATAAAATGAAAATTACAATGCATTATACCTTGTTAGCATAATGCAATACTATTCAGTCTTTAAAAACAATATATGAGATCCTGCATTTGTGACAGCATGGATGGAACTTGAGAATAGCCAAGAAATTGGAGCATCACATTAAGTGAAATAAACAGAAACAGACACAAAAAGACAAGTATTACAATACTGCATGAACTTACTCATATGTGGAATTTAAAAGTTGATCTAAGGGCTGCGGTTGTAGTTCAGTGGTAGAGCACTTGCCTAGCACATGTGAGGCACTGGGTTCAATCCCCAGCACCACAATAAATAAATAAATAAATAAATAAATAAATAAATAAATAAAATAAAGATATTGTGTCCTTCTACAACTAAAAAAAAATTAAGTTGATCTAAAATAGAGACTAGAATAGTGGTTATCAGAGTCTGGGGAGGGTAGAGGGAAGGGAGGACTGGAGAGGTTGGTTGATGCGTACTAAGTTAGAGTTAGGAACAAGTAGTTCTGGTGTATTATTGCATAGTAGGGTGCTTATAGGTATTGAAACTGTACTGCATATTTCAAAAAACTAGAAGAGAGAATTTTGAATGTTTTCACCACAAAGAAATGATAAATGGAGATAAATATGCTTACCTTGTTCAAACAATATACTATGTATACATGTGTAAAAACATCACATGATACCTCATGAATATAAAGAATTATTTTGTATCAGTTAAAAAAATAAATTTAATTTAAATTTCAAAAATCACTCCATAGGGAGAATCATTGTTTTCTTTCAAGTCTTCTTTTTCTCATAGAAAGAGACTACTTTCTTGAATTCTCTTGTGATGTGGTATGAAAACTTTTCATTTTAACAAACTCATTTGAAAATTTCCCCTAGTGATTTTTCCTCTTAATTATGTTGATTATTTGCAGTAGACTTAATTATCATTTTTTGTGACTATCTACAACATAAAATTTAAAAGAGCATTCCCATTTTTCAGAATTTTAACAATATAAATTTATTTCAAGAAAAAAATGGAGCATTGGACAAGCTCTAATTTAACATCTCTATCTTATGCCCTGATTCACTTCTGCTGTTGCCTTAGCCTTTGCATTACTTTGGTTGCTTTACAGTCTAAGCACAGAGGTACACTTGGAGAAGCATTTGGACGAAACGTGGCAAGAAATAAGTTGAAATATATTGAGCGGCCCAATCCCAGGATACCCATATAAAACTCTGCAATGTAACCTTTGGAAAACTCTGATGACCTTGTGCATTGACCAGAAACATCAAAGAAGGAGGTTATATTGTATACATTCAGAACCCAAAAGACAGAGTCATCTTCCATTATGAAACAATGGCCTTTATTCATCGATGTCTATGTTATGGCAAATTCTTGGTGTGATGAGGTGAGACTCTTTAATTTAATTCTGAGTACAGCACATTGGATCCTAATGAGCTGGGTTTTCCCTATTGCCTAATTCACTTTGTCTATAGTTAGGTGCTTAGGAGGGCTACTAGAAGTCCATTAGATTGAGAGAACTAAAAAAACGGGTCCCATGTGACCTAAAAGGGATAATATACCTCACTTGTGAAGTTATAACTAAGTTCCTGGCTTAATGAAAAAGAGGATCAAGAAACAGTAGTATTTATTTATTATTTAATTTTTAGAAACTTAACATTGATTTAAAAAAACTGGAACATAATATTCACATGAAAAAATGATGGTTCTGTCCATTTGTCTATCATTGCACCAAATAAATAAATTTACGTGGATTTTCATAATATTTGGAGGTTAGTTTTAGAGTGGCCTAATTTAAAATATAAGCTGTATGCCATAGTCAATATTTACATGGGATTCGTAGAACAGCGCACTTTGCATAGCCCACGGCATATGGTAAATTTTCAGCTTCTACTCAGTAAGTGCTAACCATTTCCTCATTTCTTTCATAGTCATTGCTACAACATATCTATGGGTGACAAAGTCCTCCTGGATTCTTTACTTTATAAACCATGCATCCTCACCTCTTGCACACATTTTTCTTTTTCTTTCTCTCTCCTTTTATACTTTTCTAATTGGGCTAATATGTGAATAAAGGCTTACTTGAATTTCCTGAAATAACTGTCACTTTTGTTTTCTGAGCAAGGGGGTGGTCTAAGAGAAGGGTTAGTTTGAAAGGAAGTGGAAGGAACAATATTCTTTTCAATCTTAGTGCTTGGTATTCTAGCATCCTCACAAACTAACATGCACGCATTAGACACTTGTCAGAAACAAATATTCTGATTTTGATTTATTTCTTCTCATCATGTGAAAAAGAAATGTATTGCTCGGATCTGCAGCACATTGCATAATTTTCACTTACATGTATTAACTTCCATCCCATAGTGAGTTCATGGCTCAGAGGCATGAGGCAACATGAATGCTGTTGATGAAAAAGTAATTTATAAGATTTATTAACATCTTTGGGATAGAATGTTACACCTATACTACCAAACTTTTCCAGGTTCTCTCTTCCAGTGCATGAACTATACTTTCTTATGCTGTGTTAGAAGATTAAAAAAATCTAGTAGGTTTTCTAACCTGGTTCTGTTAACCTCATTTACATTTCATAAATGTGCCCTGTTATCTTTTCTGTCTCATCTTTTCTTCTGTCACTGTGGCATCTCTCACACTACGTTGGAATTGAGCCCAGTTCACCCACCCTGCCCCGTTAGCTGGGGGGGTGGGGGGTGGGGGTGGGTCGAAGCCGAGTTCTTCCTCATTTATGCAAGTGAGTTGAGCCCAAGTTCCTTCCCATTAATTTGGGGAGTTGAACTTGGTTCCTCTTTGCTTGAGAAATGCTACTCTTGTGCAGCTCTGTAAGAGTTAACTTTGTATATGTTCTTGCCACTCCTTATTCTTACTGTTTCACCTTTTGTTCTCACATGTGGCCACCAAATGTGGCTATCTTAATAGAATGAAACTGATTTGGAAACATAAAGCCTTGTGGAATCCGTGGCTGGAATTTTATTAACATTCCTTATTATTATTATTATTATTATTATTACTAATATTAATTACTATAGAGAAGCAGCTTAATCAATGCCAATTATTTTAACCTCTTTTGCTATAATCATTATGCACCAAAAAGAGGCTATTAGAGCCTCTTTATAATTGAAAGGGACTTCTTTTGTTTTCAGGATAACTTAGAATAGTTACTTAAAAGTTAATTAAAACAAAGTCCTTCAGGATGAGCATCTGGCTTGCCTCCCTTTTTTTCCCTGCCCCTAGACTGTAAACAGGACCAAGATAGAAAGCGCTTTGTATTCCAGGCAGTTGTGCAGGTGTGTAGGGGAATGGCTAAAAGGAATTCTTAAGAAAGACAAATTTGAACCCAGACTACTGCAGATAAATGTAACGAAATCGCAGAAGATTCAAAACAGTATGTTTGTACAAAACCTTGAGAAGTTGGGAAAATGATAAGAATGTTGCTGCTTCCCTGGGTTTTGTGACTGTATGCAAAAAAAAAAAAAAAAAAAAAAAAAAAAAAAAAAGAATGTGTGCTGCCTTGAAGTGTGTTTTATATACTTGCAAGAGAGAAAAATAGAGCAGAGGGATTTTTGCAACCTGACTCCTGTGTGTCACTTTCATCCTATCCGCTGACTCTCCCCACCAGCATCATTCGGGATTCACTCTTTCCCTGCTGCTGAAGCTGGCCTTCAGCATGTCACAATTTTACCAATACTTACACTATTTATAAGACCTGACTTGTAATTTATGAATGATAATAGCATCTGATTATTGAAAATCACACAAACACCCCTTTTCTATCCTTTTCTTGCCCCCCCTTTTCTATCATTCTTGCATATAAAATTAAGCCAGTCATCATGGGCCTTAAGTTGACTGGTATTTTTCTTGTTACAGAAATAATTTTTTTCAAAATAATTTTAAAAATTTTAAAATTTCAACTAATTTCACAATTCTTGCAGTTTATCACCAGAAAATCTATTGCTACCATTTCTAAAGATATCATAAAGAATCATAACTGCTCAATATCATAAAATAGATTATAATAAAGTCCTTAGAATATAACTAAAGAGCAATTGATAAAAAGGAAACTGATGGAATGAAAATTACATGCAAGAACCAGTTGCAATTAAGAGATACTTAAAAAACAGCCAATTAGGTGAGCTATCTTTCCATCTGAAAGCAGAAATTAAAGCATTTATGAACTTTCTCATCATCTAAAGTAGAGAGGCCATTACAGCAATGAGAAAGGAACACAGGTATATAGAAGGTATATAGAAGGTATATAGAAGACAGAATGATTAGGTTAATTACATTGATAACATCAAGCAGCTGGCCCAGAGAATTTTAACCCTATAATAAATACTTCCTATGATTGTTTATGATAGATAGATTACCCTCCCCTGCCCTCAGAGTTTTCCACACCCTAAGAGAAGCAACCTTGTTTCAAGATGTTCCAGACAGGATGTTCCTTCCCCGGGCAGAATGTTTCTTTTCCCCAGGCAAGAGCCAATAGGCTTAAAGGACACCCTGTTCTAGCCAATGGTGTTTGGGGTTGCTCTAGTGCACCCCCCACCAGAAATCCCTATATAAGGCCCTGTTTGAGAGACTCAGAGAGAGACACAGGGACACAACATCGGCTCGACACAACATCCGCTTGTCGCTGCTGAGAGGAAGAAGACAGATACATCGGCTCGTCACTGCAGAGAGGAGGAAGCCACTGCAGCAGCTCCAGACCCATCGCCTCCAAGCCGATGGCAGCTGCCCCAGCCGGCAGCTCCAGACCCATTGCCTCCAGCCGACGGCAGTTGCTCCAGCCGACAGCTCCAGACCGACCACCTTCAGTCTGACGGCCGCTCCCAGCTGACAGCTCCAGCCTCCAGCCAGACAGCAGCTGCTTTAGCCGACAGCTCCAGAGATCCCAGCCGGTGCAACCAAGCACCCACCTTGTGTCCAGAGCTTGCACACTCCCCTCTCCCTGACTCCCTTCTCCCACCAGAGCTTGCACACTCCCTTCTCCCTGACTCCCCTCTCCCACCTCTTCGACCTTCGACCAGAGCACCTCTTTTCCGGTTTTCGCTACCGGCTACGAAGGCTGTTAAATAAATTTTTGGCTGCACGGCTGTCCCCGGTGTGATGCTTTGCCCTTCAGTTTACAATTGCAGTATACTAATAAATAAATACATAGTTAAATACATTCATGTTTTATTCAGTTTATAGTCTTCCTCTTTTTATTTCTTTGATAGTAAGCTCTTTTGTATTACTTTACTCTTTGGGCACATGATATTTTATTTCAGCAATTTGTTTTGTGGTATTATTTTCAGGCATATGTACAAGAAAACAACACACTAAACTTGGAATCTAAGAGCTATTCTTATCCATCTGTTTGCTTTAAAGTTGTAGACTTTTAAGATACTGCGACTAATTTCTAACATTTTGAAAGTGAAATCTTCTAATTATACTACTAGTTATGTTAGTATGATGCATATGTTTGTATGGTGTATTACCAAGGTTTTCAAATTCATTGTCTCACTTGATCTTCACAAGATCCCTTTAGGTAAGCAAAACAGGTGTTGTTATCATTGTTTGACACAAAAATAACTTATGAAGAGAGAAAGTGTTTTGCCTGAGAATTTATAACAAATCATCCGTTGGCAGGGATGTAATTAGAATCTACATCTTCTCTGTTATATTCATTATCCATAAAATACCATTGTTCTCTCATAATTTTTTTTTCATGCTTTCTTGTTAATTTCATACATTCATGTTATTCAACATAGCTTAGAGAATACTGAACACATGGACACATTCTATTTTCAAAGCTTCATAATAAAATTTCTTACAAAATTTGTTTCCTGAAAATATTCCAGAACCTTAATATTTATATATTAGAAGCATGATGCTATGTTTTATCAAGTTTATGTTCATACTGTATGAACTTCAAAAAAGCAGGGCCTCTGAGGTTTTTAGTACCTAGTATCTCATGCTGTTATTTTTGACCTCCAACCCATGGAGATTTATCTTCTACTATATTTTATTTTATATTTATTTTACTTTGAACTCTTATGAAATGCTTGAAGAACATACAATAAAGAACCCATAAGATATGAGGAACAAAACCAAAGTCCAAACAGGAAATGCCAGTTCTGTGAATAAAGAAAATAATACCAACAGGAACACTTAGCAATTGCTGTGAGTTGCAATTGCAATTGTTCTAAGTACTTTGTGTGAGAGACTGCACAGCTGATGTGGAGTGAAACGGGGGTGGGGGGGTAGGAGGAGAAAGGGAGGGGATGAAAGGTATGGAAGAAGGAAGGAGAGGGAGAAAGAGAAAATAAAATGATGTTATCTATATGAGCTCACCAAGTGTTGATTTACATTGTGCCAGTTTACCATGTTTGAAGATTTACATGCATTATCTTATATTATTGTCACAATAATCTTGTCAGGTAAGATTTGTAGATGATGATGATCTCATTTTATAGAAGAGGAAACAGGCATAGAATGAAGTAATTTGGTCTGGGATACACGATCACAAACACTGCCAATAGAATTCTTACTCAAGAACCCTGGTCAGGAAAGGAAAGAGTAACTATTTATTTAGTTGTGCTGTCTCTGCATTGGAAAATTTTCTGTATGAGAAAATAGAAAACCAAACAATTACTTAGGAACCAGATTTTTCATGCTAGAACTAAATACTAATAATACATTTATTAAGAGGATTCTTAGATGAACAAGTAGGCAAGGTTCTCAGTAACAATTTGAAGAGAAAGAATATTTCCAGGTCAATTTATTAGAGTCATAAAACAATCTGAGGTCAAAATCAAATAAGTTAAAAAATATTGTAAGTTTCTCTGCCATTAATCTGAAAGCACAAAAGTAAAAACAAAACAAAACAAAAACAAAAACACCCCACTTTGCTTCTAATGCCCCTACTTCTTGCTATTGCTCTAAAAACCAAAGCAAAATATTTGTTGGAGGAAGTTTTGAGATAAGCCAGACACACTCTTTATTTCCATTATTTTGGATGCTTTGTAGAGACTACAGTTAAATTTGATTTGTGACATTGATTCTCAGCAAATGTAGAGAAACCTTAGGAAGGAGTTATGACCACTGTACAGCACCTGCCAACATATTTCACCTCTAACTCTATGCTTGTCTGTCTTCCATGGATAATTTCTCCTCCACAATAAAATGGCATGCTGAGTGCTAGTGTGTTGAGAAGTCACAAGAGACAGATAACAAGGCAATTTAACACTCCCGTCAGCTTGACCAGATGTTAGACAGTTTTCTTTTTCTTTTTCCTAATTCTATACCTTTGACCTCCTTTTTGTACAGGTTAAATTGATAAAACCTATGATTACAAATTATTTTCTCCTTTGAGTTATAAATCTTTCATATCCCAACACTATCTTTCTCAAGTTCCTGTGAAACATCTCCATGATATTTGATCATGAAGAAAGATAGCAACCTTACTTTGCAACATCTATGGGGGTCTAGGAGTATACTTTTCATAAGCTCCAAGTAGCAAACACAGATGACCAAACACATTCACCAAAATTGCCCCTGCAGTCCCTAAAACTTTTCCAGTAGCTCATGCCAGCGCTTAAAATCTGTCTTTTGTTCTAAGGAATTGAATTCAATCTTTCTTTCCAATCACAATAGTCCTGTATAAAGTTTTCCTTGCCTGCTTTACTTCATTCAGTGCAATTATCCTTTGAGCAACTCAGTTCCATTTGGGATGCACCAATCCCTTTTCTTCCCCTTATAGGAGAAAATGTATTATAAAGGTTGTACCTCAAACAAAGAATAAATCTAAGACTTGATAAGTACTACCCTTATTTCTACAGAAAACTATAAGTTGGACTTCAAGAAAATTTTACAAGCATTTTCAGAATTTTTCACATTTAATTGAACTGTAAATGAAAAAAACATTTTTTCTTAATCATGTTTTTCTTCCCTTCTAACATTGTATTATGTCCATGTTATTCTGTGCCATGCTTTGTTTCCAAGAGCAACTTATGTTACTATCAGAAAGAAAAAAGCAAATGTCTTCTTACATGAGAGAAATTTTATTATATTTTTTATTGTAATTCAGGTAAGAAGCAATATAAAATTATACTAGGGATTTAAAAAAATTTTATCTTGACTCCTGTGCTAAATAGGAAGCCATTATAATTAGTTGCTAGGAATATCATTATAACATATAACCTTCTTTCCTTAATTGATTGCAAATATTGTTTCCTCACTATTTCTTCTACAACTTCTACTAATATTATACCTTACTACTAACCAATTTTCCATGTCTATTTGTAAAAACGCAAATATTCAAATGTTTAACTATCCTTAGACTTGAAAAACTACAAATGTTTTTCTAAGGCAGAGCCCATTAGGCATAGACAGAAAAATACTGAATAAGTGAAACATTCCTAGGTAATTTTCTAAAGTAAGACAAAAATCACAAGTTAACAAACTATATTCACATGGCTAAGTTACATTTGGATAAAAATACAGTGACTGCAGGTGGTTTCCGCCTTGGTGCCTACTTCCAAAGATTTATCCTTATATTTACTCCCTCTGGAGCTCATCCTTTGACATGAGCCCAGCTTTCTTCTCAGCTGCAGCCTCCACTATGCCTGAGCTGCCCCATGGTTCCATATCTTGGATTACCCACTTCCAAGCTCTGGGGACAAGAGTTGACCTACTCTACTCTCACAGACTTTTCAAAGAAAACTTCTGTTACTCTGTTATAGTAGGAGCAAAATTGGTGAGAGTATCACACAGAGGGAAGCAAGACAGCATTTGAGCAGGGATATCAACAGAGAGAAAATTTGGAGGATGGATTATTAAGGGAAAGAATAAAAGGAAATATTCTATACCACCTTCCTAGCACCTCCTTGTGGTCTAGTATGACAAATTTTCTATCATTTCTCGCTATACAGAATTCTACCATAAAGAGGTTCTGTCATTTACCTAATTATTTTATCACTGTTGAATTTTTAGAATTTTGCAATGAGTTGTTTATAAACACAACATGAATAGGATCATTGAAATAAATAATAAGCTTTTCCTTACTTATTACCTTACAATAAATAAAATAGAATAAATAATTCTGACTTCCATATATCCTTACTGAAATTTTGGCTAGCCTCTCCTATTAATGTATTAAAATAAACCAGGTGAAATTCTGGAAAGTCAAATGTATTTGACCATAAAAATTTCAGTTTTAGCCAGGTGTGGTGGTGCATGCTTGTAATCCCAGCTGCTTGGGAGACTGAGGAAGGAAGATAAGAAGTTTGAAGCCAGCCTCAGCAACTTAGTGATGCCCTAGGTAACATAGTGAGACCCTGTTTCAAAATACACAGTAAAAAAGGGCTGGGAGCCGGGCGCGGTGGCGCACGCCTGTAATCCCAGCACTTTGGGAGGCTGAGGCAGGAGGATCGCGAGTTCAAAGCCAGCCTCAGCAATGGCGAGGCACTTAGCAACTCAGTGAGACCCTGTCTCTAAATAAAATACAAAAAAGGGCTGGGGATGTGACCCAGTGGTCAAGTGCCCCTGAGTTCAATCCCCGGTACCACAAAAAAAAAGGGCTGGGAATATAGTGCAATGGTTAAGCACCCCTGGGTACAATCCCCTGGGTTCAATAAAAGAAAATCAGCTTTTTTTTTCTTTTTTTTTTTAAATTTAATTTAATTTGTTATACATGCTTGCAGAGTGCAATTCCTTTCATATTACATATAAAGAGCACAGTTTTCCAAGTCACTGGTTTTACACAAAGTATTTTCACACCATTTGAGTTTTTATACAATCAATCTAATGAGCATCATTAGGCACAATGGTTCATTTTTATCCAAGTGTTTTTATAATTTTCTTATTTATTTGTGAAATCTCTTTAGAGAGTCTATCTTCATACCAAATTAGATAAATATTTGTCCTTTTAAAAATTAATTTATGATCTATGTTTGTAAATGTAAGTCTAGATTTTTCTTTATGGATTTTAATATTTCATCAAAAATATTTAAAATATTTCATACTAGTAAAGATTATTTATGTCATATTCCTTTGTTCATTAGTTTAATTTATACTTTTAAATATTATTGTTTTTTGAATTGGGAAACAATAACTTAATGTATTTATGGGGTTTGAGGTGATATTATGATACATGTAAACATTGTATGATGATTAAATTAGTCTAGTTAACATATCCATCATCTTAGATGCTTTTCTTTCTTTGTGATGAGAGCATTTAAAATCTAGTCTCTTAGCAAATTGAATTATATAACACATTGCCATTAACTATAATTGGTCAGGAATATAAAGGTCTGATTGATAACTGCTTCTGAATTTTCCTCTTTCAACAATGATATTCTCAGAACCAGATTTATATTTGTTTTTTAACAATGCAATTCACCTGGCAAATCCATTGAAAAGTTTCTAGTTACATATTTGGTTTATGAGATTAGTAATTAAATTTGTTGATGATATTTCAATGGTAGGTGCCTAATTATATATCATTTTACTTGTCAAAGTATATTTAAAAATCAATTAAAATATAATGCCTTTAAACTTTCTCTCTCTCTTTGCTTTTTTTTTTTTTGATACTGGGAATTGAATTCAGGGGCACTTGACCACTGAGCACGTCCCCAGCTCTTTTTTGTATTTTATTTAGAGACAGGGTCTCACTGAGTTGCTTAGTGCCTCGCTGTTGCTGAGGCTGGCTTTGAACTCAGAAACCTCCTGTCTCAGCCTCCCAAGACGCTGGGATTATAGGCATGCACCACCATGCCTGGCCACCTTTAAATTCTTGACAGACTACTGTGGGGGAAATCATTAGGCTAGAAATAGGTCTCTATATTTGGTGGCTACAAAGAGCAAAATTGGCATAATGTCATAATTTGAGAATAAAAAGCATGTTTAGAATTTTTTAAATACTGAGATACAAACACAGGTTAGTCATTGTAATTGTGGCAGAGCAATCTACTGATTTTTTCTAAATATCTTAATACCTTTATTTCAGTTTTTTTTTCCACAATTTTTTCTATTTTTTTTTAAATTGGTGCATTATAGTTTTAAATGATGATGGGATTTGTCATTCATTCCATGTTCGTACATGCACACAATTTAACAATATAATTTGGCCAATATCATTCCCTGTCATTCCCCTCCCTCCCACCTTTCGGTCTCTTTTCTCTATTAATCTTCTTTTGATTTTCAGGAAATCCACCCCCACCTTTATTTTCCTTTTACTTCTCTAGCTTCTGCATACCAGAGAAATACCGTTGTTTTAGTCAACCTTTTCACTGCTGTGTATAAAAGGACCCAACCAGAACAATTGTAGAGGAGGGAAAGCTTATTTGAGTGCTCACAATTTCAGAGTTCTTAGTCCATAGAAGGCTGGTTCCATTCCTTGGGGCTGGAGGTGAGGCAGAACATCATGGCAGAAGAGTGTGGCAGAGGGAACAAGTTCACATGATGATCAGGAAGCACAGAGAGAGGTCTCCACTTGCCAGATACAAATATATACCCCAAATCCATGCTCCCTATTCCCACCTCCTCCAGCCAGACCCTACAACTTCAGTTGTCACTTAGTTAAATCCCTATCAAGGAATTAATTTCCTGATTGGGTTAAGACTCACAACCCAATCATTTTTCCTCTGAACATTCTTGCATTGTCATATGAATTTTGGGGGGACACCTCACATCCAAACCATAGCAACCCTTAACATTCTGAGTTTGACTTACTTTGCTTTCCATAGCAGTTTTATTAATTTACAATCCCATCAACAGTGTAAAAGTGTTCCCTTTTCTCCACATCCTCTCTAGCATTTGTTATATTTATTATCATTTATTTTCTTGATGACTGTCATTCTGACTGGTATGAGATGAAATCTTAGTGTAGTTTTGATTTTCATTTTCCTAATTGATAATGATGTTGAACATTTTTTGTATTTGCTGGACATTTGTATTTCTTTTTTTGAGAAG
Organism: Tamias sibiricus; assembly: GCA_025594165.1. Taxonomy (NCBI): domain Eukaryota; kingdom Metazoa; phylum Chordata; class Mammalia; order Rodentia; family Sciuridae; genus Tamias; species Tamias sibiricus. Next base: position 90,061,462 of record CM046666.1, on the reverse strand, counting down.
TATCTGTTTAGTTCATTTGTCCATTTATTAATTGGATTATCTAATTTTTTGATATAAAGTTTTTCGAGCTCTTTATATGTTCTAGATGTAATCCTCTGTCAGAAGAGTAACTAGCAAAGATTTTCTCCCATTCTGTGTGATTTCTCTTCATATTTCTAATTGTTTTCTTTGCTGTGCAGAAGCTTTTTAATTTGATGCTGTCTCATTTATTAACTTGCATTATTTCCTAAGCTTTAGAAGTCCTATTGAGAAAGTCATTGCCTGTACCGATAAGCTAGATTGTTGATCCCTTTTTTTTTTTTTTTTCTAGGAGGTGCATAGTTTCTGGTGTAATTTGAAGGTCTTTGATCCATTTTGAGTTGATTTCTGTGCAGAATGAGAGATAGGGTCTATTTATTTTCAATCTTCTACATATGGATAACCAGTTGTCTTAGCACCAATTTGTTAAAAAGGCTATCTTTTCTACAATGTATATTTTGGTACCTTTGTTAAGGATCAGACAACTCTATCTGTGTGGGTTTGCTTCTGTGTCTTCTATATCATTGGTTTATGTGTCTGTTTTTACGTCAGTACCATGCAGTTTTTACTAGTAAGGCTCTGTAGTATAATTTGAAGTCAGGTATTGTGATGCCTCCAGAATTGATTTTTTGCCTTGAAATTTGTCTATTCTGTGTTTTTTATTCTTCCAAGTGAATTTTAACAATACTTTTTCTAGTTCTGTGAAGAAAGTCATAGGTATTTTGACAGGGATTGCTTTGAGTCTGTATATAGTTTTGGGAGTATGGCCATTTAAATATATTATTCTGCCTATCCAGGAACATGGGAGATCTTTCCATCTCCTATCTTCTTCATTTTCTTTCAGTGTTCTACAGTGTTCATTGTAGAGGAATTTTACCTCCCTTTTCAGATTTATTCCTGGAATTTTTTTTTTTTTTTTTTTTTTTTTTTTTTAGGATATTGTGAATAGAATTGTTTTCCTGATTTCTTTCTTGGCAGATTTGTTGTTGGTATATAGAAAAGCTGTTGATTTTTGTATGTTGATTTTGTAACCTGCTATTTTGCTAAATTTATTAGTTCTAGCAGTCTTTTGGTGGAGTTTTTTGGATATCTTTTGATTTTTGTGAAAAGAGCAACTCCTAAAGCAGACACAAACAATGTGTAATGTAAGAGGGAAGTGTGGGGATAAGTGCTGTACACCCGTAGTTGGCAAATGTTTTCCATACATGATTAACAGTAAATATTTTAGGGGATGTGTAGACCATGTGGTCTCTGTCTCAGTTAATCAATCTTGTCTTTTTACTGTGAAAGCTGCTGTAGAAAATATATGAAAGAGTGAGGCTGCAATTCCATAACTGTTTATTTATGAACAGTGTAATTCAAATTTTCTGTGATTTTCATTGGTCTTGACCTTTGATATTTTTTCTCAACCACTTAAAGATTTGAAAAACAGTCTTAGTTTGTGGGCCATACAAAAATAGCTGTAGCTAGATTTTGCCCATGGGCAGTAGGTTGATGACCTCTGTTCTGAACAATGAAATTAAATGACAGTTTTAGCTAAGTAGAATGGAATTTTCCAAATTAAAACCTTTGCTGTATTTTCAGTCCACTATTTAATTCTAGGGAACAACATCAAAATTTAAATTTAGAATTTTAAATATCAAGTGTCTGGAATAAAGGGAAATTGCATTGAAAAGAAGGAAATGGGGGCTGGGGGAAACTACCCAGCTCCATGAGTGATTTGTTGAAGACGGGACAAGAACAATTTTACCCTTTATTAAGTGAATCAGAAATCAATACATGTGTTCCTGAATTTAAAATTGTCCACGTGTATAAAGTCATATTGTTAAGTAACTTAATTATCTAGTTTGTTCATGTAAATCTTTACTGGATTGAGCTGAAGAATTCAGGTCATGGGCTTTTCACCCTGACACCTCCATTTTACTTTGCACAACTTGAAAATTAATAACTGCATTTGCCTCTATATTGAAAAAGAGTTAATGCTAGAATTTCATTGTAACTGTCTTTCACAAAAGAGAAAGTAATTGCAACATATTGATTCAGTATATATTTATTGTCTATGCTGCCTGCTATTCAAATAGTGTGATTAGAATTATAAATGACCATCTCTAACATTTTAATATCTGTCAAGAAAGCATTGATTAAAGTTGTAATAATATTTTGAACCTCAGAAAAGTCTTGCATTAATGAGGAGTCTATTTGGACATCATAACTTTGTTAGATTAGTTAACATGATGGATTTATTCCCAATGGAGATCAGAAGTACAACATATATTTTATAATACTTATATGACACTAATAAACTATTAAGTAAACATAAAAATGAAAACGATTGTATCTACCTTTAGTAGGAACAATTTTCCTATTGAGTTTTAAATAGAAAGGTATTCCACTAACATCCTTCTGGACAAATAAATGTTGTATTGCAGGGGCTGAGACTGGTTCCCATAAAAATGCATTAAAATTTCAGTGCCTGCTTGGGACATGTTTGAATCTGCCCTGCAATATTCCAGGAGGTCATAAAAAAACTTTTTGAAATATGATATAGAAGACAACATATAATCAAAAATAAGCTCAGGGCATTGGTCATCGAAATAAAAATAAGTAAGGAAGAGAATCAAAATTGAAAATTATCTTTTGACATTCTCTGGGAGGAATCTGGTTATATCATATTTATGTCTAAATCCATGTTTAATTTTAAGATAATTTTCAAGGGGAAGAAGAAAGTGATAGCACCTGAATTTACAGTAAGCACTCCAGATAAAATTTGTCATTAAATAACTTTTGTTCATTTTGTGCACTTGATATTTGTACAAATGTTTTTAAGAGATTCTGGGGAGGGGGGAGGCCAAATATGTCTTTTTTTTTTTTTTTAACTGACAAGAACATGGCAATATGTCAAATATCCTTGTGGGATGCTTTTAAATAAAATTTGTACATTTTTTAAAATTTGTATTTTTAAATAAGCCTAAAGACTAAACTAGATAATATCAACAGAATTAAATAAAGCACAAAGAAAATTTGTGACTTTATATTTGCACTTTGACATTTTAATTTCATTTCCTATAATTACACCTAATTTCATTTACTCCGAGTATGTCCATGACCAAAAGAGTACCTGGGAAAACAATTAACATATGAGTGCTAACTTTACATTAATGTCCTATTTTATTAAATTCACATAATTTGTAAAATGGTACTCTCAGAATTGTTTCTTTGCAATATTCATTGTGAATTTGTAAGTGGTCTTGCTATTAAAACACTGCTAGTCATTGAGATGACTCTGTGCTCCACATAGCTTCTCAGATTGTGGGGTATAGTGAAGCAGTAAATATTTGCCTCATCAAAATCATTTAAAAAACAAATTTTATAACTACAATTTTTAGGCATTATGAAAAAAAAAAAGTATTTCTGTCTGCTTCACCCTCTTATTCACACTTGCTTTTTCCTTCTCCCCCTGCAGTTATTTAGTATGTAAGTTGAAAGAAGAATAGTCTATTTTCAATAGTGCCTTTGTCAAATTTTTAGCTTTAGGAGGACTCTATTGAAATATCTCCTAGGATTATTGTATATGTTGACATTAAAGGTGGTTTATGCCAAATGATGAAAAGTGTGGACTTTCTTTTTGGAGATAAACCCAATAGCTCCATAACTTTCTGTTCAAGTCAATTAGCTCAGGAGATGTGTGTGTGTGTGTGTGTGTGTGTGTGTGTGTGTACTTGATCCCAGCAGAGTTTTGTCATTTAGCTATGTCCTCTTTCATTTATTTTTCTTTAACATTTTGAGATAGGCTCTTGTTAAGTTGCTGAGGCTGGCCTCAAACTTGAGAACCTTCTTCCTCAGCCTCTCCAGTAGCTAGGATTACAGACATGCACCTCTGCAACTCTGAACATTTTAAATACAGATTAATATTATGTGAGAAGTAAAACTCACTATGCCCTCACACTGACACAAAATCCTCAAACTTTAAATCTTTTCCTATTCACCTTTTCATTCTTCCAATGCATGCACAAGTATAAACTGAACAAAGGAGAAATTTAAAATACCAAAAAATTCATTTTATCTGATGTTAGGATTGCATAAATTATTGATGATATGTTGTCCAGATTCTTCATTGTAACTGATTGTTAGAACAGATGTTAAGAATATTAAAAATGTGTGTTCTTAGGTCCTAGCTCAAATCTACTGATGAAAATATACATGTTTAAGACTTAAAACTTGTCTGGCCAGTGGTGCACATCTGTAATCCCAGTGGCTCTGGAGGCTGAGGCTGGAGGGATCATGAGTTCAAATTTAGCTTCAACAACAGCAAGGTGCTAAGCAACTCAGTGAGACCTTGTCTCTAAATTAAAAAAAAAAAATGGAGCTGAGGATGTGGCTCAGTGGTTGAGTGCCCCTGAGTTTAATCCCTGATACCCCCACTCCCCTTAAAAAGACTTAAAACTTGTGCTTTATAACGCACTTCCTTGGCCACAAATGGGATTAACAAGGTGAGGGAAACATTCCCACAGCAAAGCTATAAATAAGTACTGCTGATTTATATAGGTTGTATTGATTAGCTTGGATGTAAGGGACTTGGCAAAGATGGGAACAACTCTAAAGGAAAGCTCTTCTTTGAATGGGACTAGAAATCCAGGTTGGATTTCAATAGGTAGACCCAAGGACCATAATGATTACTAGGACCTACTGAACATCTAGAGTGTGCTAACAATTGTGAAGAACAGAGGCAAACTTTACCTAAATGTCACCAAAAATATGGAAATAAATACAATTATTGTCCACATTGCTCTGATGAATAGAGGATCAGTTACTTGGTCTAGGTCACCAAGCTTATGTTGGAGCCACCATTAAACCCTAACCTGGGCTTATTTGATTGAGGAATAAACTTGTTTGCTAATGGTAACTTCAGACTTTAGGAGCAAGTTAAGGTTTTATTATTTTATTCCTTATACATCTAGGGGAAGGAACAAGAACAAATATTCCAATCCTGGGTACTGGAAGTGACAAAATAAACTTTAAACCTTTCATTCTTTCCCCTCCTTTTTTCTTTTTACATTTACTAGTTTATTTTAAATAGTGTTAACAAAAGATACAGATGGCCAGCTAGGAGAGATGTGTAGGGCGAGGTATGGGGAAAAGCGTGCAGAGCTTTCTTGCCCTCTCTGGGTATTTTACCTTCCTAGTACTTTCAGGTGTTTGGTGACTTGGAAGCTCCTCTTTGCCCTCTTAATTGGCCTTGCCTTCTATTCTTGTCCCCTTTGAGTTATTTCAGTGTGCTGGCTTCTCTTCTCTTTCATTTGAAGCAGAACATGATTGATAAAACAAAGTGCCCAATGGCCTTGCTTTGCCAACAGTCCTCCCCTGTTGTCCCAAGATGGCTCTATAAAGCCAGCAAAACCAGGGTAGATCCACAGAGGAGGGCAGGCAAAAGAGAATTATTTATAGTTTCTGCTAATCCAGTGCTCTTCTTGTGGAGTAGATACACCCTTCACACACAAAAACTTTAATGACGAAGGACACAGATGCATTTGAGTATGGCCATTTCCAGATCCCCAATTTCCACATGTTCTCTTTCCCAATACGGTGCCTGGGTCAGAGGCATCATGCTGACCTCCTTTCTTCCATTTTGCAAAAGAATGTCATGCCTCTCTCCAAACCTGAAGTATTCTGGATGGCAAGCAAAGGAAAAATTTTAAATAACAGTGCCAGAGAAACCTCCTATATAAAAGTATCAAAAAAAAAATGCTGTTGATCCCTCCTTAAGGAATACATTTTCTAATAATACTTGGCTTCTTATATTTAGTATTATTTTATCAAACATGCAATATATTTATGTTGTTTTGAGTAATTGTGAGGAAGTATGGATTAGTGGAGGAGTGTAGTTTGCCGAGGTAGCCTGCCTGGGTTTGAATCCTGGTTTCATCTATGCTGCAATCTCTTCAACTATGTCAGTAAAAATTAGTATTGACTTCTAAGGTTTTTTGTGAGGGTAAATGAGTCAATATTTATGAAGTTCTTAAAACAGAGTGTGGCATTTAGTAAGTGCTATATAGTGCTAGCTATTATTTTATTATACCATCACCATTATACATTGTTGCAATAACTCAAAGCACAAGAAAATTGTTTAGAGCCTCTTAGGGTTATATGTTCTCACATATATATGAAAATCAATAAATACATCAATGAATAAGTATAAATTTGGGCAAAATTCTTTGCGAGTAGCAGAATATCAGTCTAGTTACAATAAGAAAAAGGAGTGATACATTATTTCTTTTAAAATAAGTTGTTCATTCATTTTAAAAATGATCATTATATTAACAAATATTTCATTGTGTTATTTGTTAGTTATATTAATAGTTTTATATAGACTATGTCAGTATTTATCTTTAAAATCCATGCATTGAAGTCCTAACCCCTAGTATCTTAGAATGTAATCATATTTGGAGATAGGTAATTAAATTAAATTAACGTCATTGGGATGGACCCTAATTCAAAATGATTGTGTCCTTATAAAAAGAGGAAATTTGGACACATTGGGAAAATGATGAGACAATTCTGACAGAGGACAGCCTTCTGCAAGCCAAAGAAAGAGGCATAGACTAGCTCTTCCTCACATAGTCCACAGAAGGATCCATCCCTGTCAATGCCTTGGTCTCAGGCTTCCAGCCTCTAGAACTGTAAGACAAAGAGATTCTATTATTTAAGACACCCAATCTGTCATATTTTTGTTGGGGAAATCTCAGAAAACTAATACATGGCTGCTAAAGCAAGAACATCTGAGACCATATCTATAAACAAGGCAGAAAGGGTTTTTGTGACTTATGGACAACCAACAGAGCAGCAGCTTGCAGGGGTTTAGAGGAAATCTGTGGAAATGGAAAGAGAGCACTTGGCTTTGAATGTCTCCTCTATAACATCCTGGGTTTGTCTGAGACTGCAGCAGCCCTAGACCTAAAGCCCTTTATTATGACTAAAAAAGAGAAAAAAATCCTGCTTAGTCTGAAAGGCTTTGCTTTCATATTTAAATCTAAAAATGGAGTAAGAAAACAATAAATTAATAGCTTCAGATAATAATTTATAAAATAATAAATTATATCTATTTTAAAACAAGATACAGACCAAATTAGCTACTTTTTTGAAGCTAGCAAGAATATAGAGGTCTTCATAAAGACAACTCATTTTTATTTATGATGATTTCTTAGAATTAGATTTTCTTCTTTGGAAAGAGATTTTCTTTTTCAATAATAAGGCTTGATTAGTGCACTTGTGTGGGGGGAGGGTCAGGGGAATTTTTTCTTGAGGAAAGGACCCTAATTTAATGTTGTTTTCTACTCCCTTTGTTCATTTATTTTGATGTTCAAAACTAATTTCTTCCTCAACAGGCAATCTTCAGTTGGAAATATCCCTGTTGACCTCTGTCTTTGGTTTTGTGTTAAAATGTTTGTGTGCCATTTTTTTTAAGTTCACAAGTCTAATTTTCTCCCCAGAGGGTGTTCACAGTTTCTTCAAAGACTTTAGTGTTTATCTGTTGTTTGAGGTTTTCTTTAGTGGCTCACACATTTTGCCTTGAAGGTCTCCCCTGGTCAGCTCACTGAGGAAAAGGAGCCCCTGAATAAGGTTGTTTAGAACTGACTTTGTTAATTAGGGAGGTTAGAACACAGCACATTTCACTTTGCTGTTTTTACTTCTGATAGTTTACCCAATATCTAAATTGGAAGCAGCAGGTGTCTGATCTGAAAACGAATATTCTTCCTCTTTTTGATCATAACCTTTTTAAATTAGAGATGATAGCATTAAAAATACAATTTATTTTTGAAAGCAGATTCTAAAATGTTATTGGCTAACAGGACTCTGCTGAATGAGGTCACAGAAGCCCAGATGCTCATTAATAAGAGGCTTCATTTTAATATGTAATCCTTGAGTAGTTTTGGCTAATTCCTATATAGCTCAGACTCTATAATATTCTTTCAATTGTGTGAATGATTAAAACTATCAGTTAAAAGAAAACAAACACCACCACCAGTACAAGTGCTGAGGGAGCCCTGATGCTCTACACAACATGTGAGAAGACAATGTCCCTACCCATGTGCCCTCACTGCCCAGGTCTATCCTAGCTTTGTGAATTTCACACAGAGGTTCCATTTTATCCCTCTTCCAACAGACTCCAGTTTCTACAGAGCTCTGTGCAATCCCTTGTCTCAAATCTTGGAACACTTGTGTCTCGGAGAGTCATCCCTGAATCTTTCTCTTCTTTGAAATCCCCTCCACTTTCTTCCTTTTGTTGTCTGTGATTCATCTCTCCTCTGAGGACTTTGCTTTCCTTGCCTCACTATGAAGGCAGATGTCTTCTCTGCATCTCTTTTGCCTTTAGGTTTGGAGATAGTAAGGCTCTCCTTGTTGCTTTTTATTTTGTTCAATGATTCCCATTCCCTTTCGCCCTGAAATCCATTTCATCATGCTTATGTCTTTTTAACATCTCTGCCTGCATTCTTAATTCCTTTTTTTAATTCAATTTTTTATTTGTTCTAATTAGTTATACATGACATTAGAATGCATTTTGATACATCATACACAAATGGAGTATAACTTCTCATTCTTCTGGTTGTACATGATATAGAGTTACCCAGCTCATGTAAACATATATGCACATACAGTAATAATGTCCAATTCATTCTACTATCATTCCTAATCCCATACCCCCTCTCCTCCCTTCACCCTCAACTCCTTTATTTACAATCCACTTATCAAACATATATCCAAAACTAGTTTTGACACCATCATTTTTCTAATTATAGAACATATTTGTCATCACCCAAACATACACTGTATTTATTACAAGTCATTCCCCATGAACAACCACTAATCTACCTATTTTCTCTATGGATTTGTCTATCCTGGACACTTCATATAAATGTAATTTATAGTGTCTGACCTTCTGTGTTTGGCTCCTTTCCTTTGGTACAGTGTTTCCAAGATATAGATGTATATTCACTGCTGGTCTACTCCTTTTTATTACTGAATTACATTTCATTTATGACTCACAGTATTCTCCAGCTTTGTTAATGACAACTCAATCTTCCCATTTTTCCATCCTGTTGGCTCTGTCTCCTAAATATACTCCAACCTGAACACCTTTGTCCACTTTCAGTGGACAGGTATCTACAATTTCTCTTTTTGTAAATGGCCTTCTTATTTACATCTGTCCTCAGACCCTTTTACTGATATACACAGTACATGATCTAGAGTAATCCCATTTAAGAAGTCAAATTAGAAGGTTTATTATCAACTAAAAGACATACTTTATCCACATTTTCTTAGTTTTTACCTAGTGTCCATTTCTTTTCTCAGATTCCATCATTATTGTATATTACATTTTACCACCATGTATCCTCACATTTTTCTTGGCTGTGACAATTTCTCAGACTTCCCTTGTTTATGATGACCTTGATAGTTCTGTAAGGTATATTGTAGGATGGCCCACACTAGAATTTGTTCAATGTTTTTCCTCACAATTAGACTAGTATTGAATTTTTGGAGGAAGATTGTAGAGGTGAAGTGTCCGTTTTAGCACATCATATCAAGTCCATGCTATCAATGTGTTTTATGACTGTTGATATTGACCTGGATCACCTGGCTAATGTGATGCTTTTCATATTTATACCCTGTAAATTCATAAATTTTTGTTCCTTTTCATACTATGCTTTTAGAAGAAAGTCACTATACACAGCTCATATTTAAGGAGCATGGGCTGAGGATACTTCATTTTTAAAAAATTGAGTTTTTTTTTTTATTTGTAGATGGACATAATACCTTTATTTTATTTACTTATTTTTATGTGTGCTGAGGATCAAACTCAGTGCCTCCACACATGCTAGGCAAATGCTCTACCACTGAGCCACAAACCCTAGCCTGAGGATATTTCATTCAAGATAAAATTATTTTGCATAGGAGATTTGTCTCTTTTCCCTAATTTCTTTAATAATTCAATAATTTATTTCTATTCAGAGTCCAATTCTCCCCACTTTCTCATTTATAGATATCAAATATAACTGCAGAATGTATCTCAGGGAATTGAGTATCCTGAGATAAGGAAGACCTGAATGGATCAGCCTGGGCTCTCTTCTTGTCACTCCTAGAACAGGATATTCTACAGTGATTTAACTAAGTATGTCATGTTCTCCCAGGGAATAAAACTCAGGGAAGGCTACTTTTTGGGGTCTGTTAGCTACAACATCTTAATACAAACACTCCTCTGGATGGTTCTTTACCTTCTCCTGGGGCAGAGGTCTCATTCATGACCCTGAGCGCCCCCTCCTTATCCTGAGCCCCCTGAGTGCCCCAAGTCCCTTGCTGATTCTGAGATACCCCTGCTTGTCCTCAGCTCCCCCGTCTCTGGGACACACGTAGTTGACACTATCCATCTGGGCAAATTTCTTAAAACTGGAGGAACTTACCACGAATCCTAGTCTTTCATTGTTCCTTGTTTTATATGTAAGAGATAAATCTAGTTTATGTGGTTTGATGTGATTTTGTTCTGCCTCACCAGATTCCTGCAAGTGAGAGAAATTGGCACAGCCCAAGGTACAGAGGGTGGGGGTTGAGGGCCTCCCTTCTGGTTTATAAGTAGTGCATATTTTGCACTCTTTTTTCATTTCATATTGGTAATTAGTGTGTGCTCTGTTTTTTTTTTATTTATTTATTTCCTGCTTAGCCTGTCTAGATACTTCTCTTATTAATCATTAAAACAAAACAAACAAAAGAAACCCCAGCAACAACCAAACAACTAGCTTTTGCTTTTGTTGACTTTCTCTAATGTTTTCCTATTTCACATTTCATTGATTTATGCACTAATTTGTAAGATATCCTATTTTTGTTTCCTTTAAGCTTAAATTGTTCTTCTTGATTTAATAAAGTAAGATGAAAGTTAGATCTTTGATGTTAGATCTTCATTCTTTTCCAACATATGCATTTATTGCTATGGATTTCCATTTAAGCTTTACATAAAAGAGACAATTATAAAGAGCTGTATGTTCATTTTCTTTCATTTCAAAAATCATTCCTTGAAACCTTTTCTTTGGCCCATATATGTATTTAGAAGTATATTGCTTTGTTTCTAAACATTTGAGTATTTTTTAGTGATTTTTTTCTGTTTATTTCTAGTTTAATTTACTTCTAGTTTAATTCCACATGGTCTCAGAAGATACTTTGTATCATTAATATTCTTTAATATTTGATAAGGTCTGACTTATGATCAGAATATAGGACATGAGGGGTGAAAGGTCTGAGAAGTGTGCATATGCTAATGTTGTTAGAAGGAGTAGTCTATAAATGCCAATCAGACTAAGCTGAGTGACAGTGCTCTTTTGATGAACTGTATCCTTATTGATTTTCTGCCTGCTTAATCTACCATTTACTAAAGTCATCAATATAATACTGTATTTGTATATTTCTCTTTTCTCTTTTATCAGTTTTTGCTTCATATATTTGGGATGCTCTGCTTTTAGATGCATATAGTTTTTAAGGTTTATATTAGTCTATTATTGTTATACCTAATAGTGGGGTTTATTTTGACATATATGCATAGAAAATACTTTGCTTCATTTCAGTTCCTAGTACTTCTTTCCCACTCTTCTTCCCCTCCTCCCTCTACCAGTTAGTTCCCTTCCCTCTACTCCACTGGTCTTCCTGCTATTTATTGTTTTTTTTTTAATCGATTCTTTATAGATACACATGAAGGTGAAATTCACTGTGGTATATTCATATACATATACATATATGTATACACACACATATATATCATAATTTGATTAATTTCATTCCACAGTTCTTCCCTTTTCCTGTCCCTTCTCCTTCCCCCTCTATTCACTTCCTTTACTCCACTGATCTCCCTTATGTTTTTGTGATATTCCCCCTTCCTTTTTTTTTCTTTTACTTTTTTTCTAGCTTCTGCATAAAGGTGAAAATGTTAGACCATTGACTTTCTGAGTCTGGCTTATTTCACTTAGCAGAATATTCTCTAGTTCCTCCCATTTACCAGAAAATGCCATAATTTCATTCTTCTTGATGGATGAGTAAAACTCCATTGTGCATACATACAGCATTTTCTTTATCCATCATCTGTTGATGGGACCTGGACTGGTTCTATAACTTGGCTATTTTAAATTGTGCTACTATGAATTTTGATATGCCATTATCACTGTAGTATGCTGATTTTACTTCTTTGGGAGAAATGTTGAGGATGAGATTGCTGAGTATAATGGTGGTTTTATTCCCGGTTTTTTTTGAAGAAACTCCATACTGCCTTCCAAAGGGGTCATACTACTTTGCAGTCCCACCAGCAATGTATGTGTGTATGTTTTCCCCTGTATCCTTGCCAGCATTTATTATTATTTTTATTCTTGATGATTGTCATTCTAAATGGGGTGAGATAAAATTTCAACGTAGTTTTGATTTGCTTTTCCCTGATTGCTAGGGATGTTGACATTTTTTCACATACTTGTCTATTTGATTTTCTTCTTTTGAGAAATGTCTGTTTATTTCTTTTGCCAATTTATTGATCGGGTTATTATTTTTTTAGAGTTAAGGTTTTTGAGTTGTTTATATATTTTGAATGTCCATCTCCTGTTGGAGAACTAGCTGGCAAAGATTTTCTTTCATTCTATAGACTCTCTCTTAACGCTTTTAATTGTTTCCTTTGTTGTGCAGAAGCTTCTTAAATTTTTTTAATATTTATTTATTTGCTTTAGTTGTACACAATGTGTTTATTTGTACGTGGTGCTGAGGATTGAACCCGGGCAGCGCACATGCTAGGTGAGCGCTCTACCGCTGAGCCACAATCCCAGCCCAAGCTTCTTAATTTGATGTCATTCCACTTATTGATTCTTGGTTTTATTTCTTCAACTTTTGGGGTCTTATCAATGAAGGTGCTACCCTGCCATTGTGTTGGAGTGTAGAGCCTATGTTCCTTTATAATAGTTGCAAAGATTCTGTTGTAATCCCTAGGTCTTTGATCTACTTCAAATTGACTTTTGAGCAGAGTAAAATGTAGGAATATAGTTTCATTCTTCTGCAAAGGGATATCCAGTTTTCCTAGCAACATTTGTTTAAATGTCTGTCTTTTCTCTAACATTCATTGTTGGTGCCTTTGTCAATTGTCAAATGACTGTATCTCTGTGGATTTTTCTTTATGTCTTCTCTTCTATTCCATTCTTCTTGATTTCTTATTTTGATACCAACACCATGCTGTTTTTGTTGTTGTATCTCTGTAGCATACTTTGGGATCAGGTATTATGATGTCTCTAGTATAGCTCTTCTTGCTCAGGATTGCTTTGGCTATTTTAAGTCTTCTTTTTCCAAGTGAATTAGGACTGCTTTATTATCATCATCAAGAATGTCATTGATATTTTGATGGAGACTGAATTTGATCTGTATAATGCTTTTGGAGGTGTAATCATTTTGACAATATTAATTCTGCCTATCTAAGGATATGAAAGGTATTTTCATCTTCTAAGATTGTCTTCAATTTCTTAGTTTTTTTTATTTTATTTTATTTTTTTTTTGGTACCAGGGATTGAACTCAGGGGCACTCGACCACTGGGCCACGTCCCTAGCCCTTGTTTTGTATTTTATTAGAGACAGGGCCTCACTGAGTTACTAAGTACCTTGCCATTGCTGAGGCTGCCTCTGACCTCTCGATCCTCCTGTCTTATCCTCCCAAGTGCTGAAATTACAGGCGTGTGCCACCAAGCCCGGTTTCTTCAGTGTTTTATAGTTTCCTTATAAAGGTCTTTCAACCCCTTGGTTAGATTTATTCCCAAGGTTTTTTCTTTTTAAGCTCTAGGATAGTTTTCCTGATTTCATTCTCAGCAGATTCATCATTGGAGTACAGAAAAAACTATTGATTAAGGATTTCTGTATCTGTATTCATTAGGGCTATTAGTCTGAAATTTTCTTTCCTTGACGTGTCTTTGTCTGGTTTTGGTATTAAGTGTGATTCGGGCTTCATAGAGTGAATTTGATGGTGCTACCTCCTTTCTGTTTCATGGGACAATTTGAGGAGGATTGATACTAAGTCTCCTTTAGGCATCTGGTGGAACATGTCTGAAAATTCATCTGTTCCTGCGCTTTTCTTTGTTTGAAGGCCTTTAATTACTTCTCCAACCTCATTCCTTAATATTGGTCTGTTTAGATTTTTTACATCTTCATGGTTCAGTTTAGGTAGTTCATATCTATCTAGAAATTTGTCGATATCTTCTAGATTTTACAGTTTATTGCAGTATAAATTTTCAAAACAGCATCTAATGATCTGGAGTTCAGTAGTGTCAGTTCCAATATCTCCTTTTTCATCTTTCATTAGTTGGGTTTTTTCTCTCATTTGGTTGGTTTTAGTTAATGGTTTATCAATTTCACTCATCTTTTCAAATAATTCTTTTTTGCATAGATCCTTTGGAGTGAATTTTTTTATCCTCCATTTCATATTTAAGAGAATATATCTTCTCAGAAAATTGAACCACTTATCATTATGCTGGGCCCAGATTTATTCCTCATAATTTTCCTCATATTGAAGTCTTTATTTAAAGTAAATATAGTTTTTCTTTTTCTTTTTTTTTGGTACCAGGGACTGAACTCAGGGGCACTAGACCACTGAGCCGCATCCCCAGCCCTTTTTGTATTTTTATTAGAGACAGTGTCTCACTGAGTTGCCAAGTGCCTCGCCATTGCTGAGGCTGGCTTTGAACTCACGATCCTCCTGCCTCAGCCTCCCAAGTGCTAGGATTACAGGTGTGCACCACCATGCCCGGCATCTTTATTTTTTTTATTTTTATTTTTTTTAAATATTTATTTATTTATTTACTTTAGTTGTACACAATGCAATGCATTTATGTTTACATGGTGCTGAGGATCGAACCCGGCCGCGCACGTGCGAGGCGAGCGCTCTGCCGCTGAGCTACAACCCCAGCCCCATCTTTATTTTTTGATGAATGTTAGCATGGAATATTTATTGTTCTCCCTCCTTTATTTTAATTCATTCAAGTCCTTCTGTTTAAAGTAGGTTACTTGTAGTCAACATAAAATTGAGTCCTTTTTGTTTTAACTCTTAAACTCTGTCTTTAATTATAAATTTAAACAATTTAAATTATATATTTAAACTATTTACATTTAAATGATTGTTGATATATTTGGGTTAATATTTTGCATATTTGTAATTGTTTTCTGTTTTCTGCCCATTCTTCTTTGGGGTTAGTTTGCTATAGCTGTATGTCCTTGGACTTCATGTACTTCCAGTGTTCTTGTTTTTATGTCCTGCTTTTACCTTAAGCTTTTAAAAGTGCTCTTTCTAAAACAGTTGTGTTTTACACCTGTTTCAAATGTAATCCATTATTATAACTTTGGAGCCCTGTTGGTATACTGGTGAAGTGTGGCAAGATAGAAGCATTCCATAATTTAGCAATTAAATTTTCTCTGATTTAGTTGACCATTATTTAAAAAATTTTTTTTTCAGTTGTCAATGGACTTTTATTTTATTTATTTATATGTGGTGCTGAGAATCGAACCCAGTGCTCACACATGCTAGGCAAGTGCTCTACCACTGAGCCACAGCCCCAGCCCCTAGTTGATTATTTTATATGCATCTATATTATCTCCTTTCTTTGCTGTAGCAATTAAAAAATGTTTTGGTTTTTCCTTGAGTTTTTAATATAAAAATTTAACTATTCCAAGTTCATCTTCAAATCAAACTATTGTGCTTTTTACTCCCTCCTTTATTTTAATTCATTCAAGTCTTTCTGTTTAAAGTAGGTTACTTGTAGTCAACATAAAATTGAGTCCTTTTTGTTTAAGAGTTTAACTCTTAAACTCTGTCTTTTAATTATAAATTTGAACAATTTAAATTATATATTTTAAACTATTTTGCATTTAAATGATTGTTGATATATTTGGGTTAATATTTTGCATATTTGTAATTGTTTTCTGTTTTCTGCCCATTCTTCTTTGGGGTTAGTTTGCTATAGCTGTATGTCCTTGGACTTCATGTACTTCCAGTGTTCTTGTTTTTATGTCCTGCTTTTACCTTAAGCTTTTAAAAGTGCTCTTTCTAAAACAGTTGTGTTTTACACCTGTTTCAAATGTAATCCATTATTATAACTTTGGAGCCCTGTTGGTATACTGGTGAAGTGTGGCAAGATAGAAGCATTCCATAATTTAGCAATTAAATTTTCTCTGATTTAGTTGACCATTATTTAAAAAAATTTTTTTTCAGTTGTCAATGGACTTTTATTTTATTTATTTATATGTGGTGCTGAGAATCGAACCCAGTGCTCACACATGCTAGGCAAGTGCTCTACCACTGAGCCACAGCCCCAGCCCCTAGTTGATTATTTTATATGCATCTATATTATCTCCTTTCTTTGCTGTAGCAATTAAAAAATGTTTTGGTTTTTCCTTGAGTTTTTAATATAAAAATTTTAACTATTCCAAGTTCATCTTCAAATCAAACTATTGTGCTTTTTACTCCCTCCTTTATTTTAATCCATTCAAGTCTTTCTGTTTAAAGTAGGTTACTTGTAGTCAACATAAAATTGAGTCCTTTTTGTTTAAGAGTTTAACTCTTAAACTCTGTCTTTTAATTATAAATTTGAACAATTTAAATTATATATTTAAACTACTTGCATTTAAATGATTGTTGCTATATTTGGGTTAATATTTTAAATATTTGTAAATATCCTCCAGGTACCTTACAATATCTCCCTCCCATCCCTTGTGACATAGCCTTCATTCATTTCACTTACCCAAATATAGTTTATACAGTGTATTATTACTTCTATTACTTGAAATAAGCTTATCTTTTGGGTTCAATTAAGAATAAGAAAAATAAATATTTTACTTTAATGCATTTCTTCTCTGACAATCTTCCTTTATTATGCAGTTATGGGTTTCTGGCCTTTATAATTTTTACTTCTGCCTGAAAAAAATATTCCGACATTTCTTTCTAGGATGCTAATAGTAAATATTTGCTGTATTCATTTGCATGACAAAGACTTCAATTTACCTTTACTTGGAAAGCATAATTTCATTGGATGTACTTTACCATATCTTTGCTTTCTTTGCTTTTAATAATTTAAATATTTTACCACTAGTTCATTATGGTGTACTATTGATGATGAGAAGTCCACTGTAATTTTTATTTTTTTCTTCTATTGATAAGAGATTTTCTTACTCAGACTTCTTTCAAGATTTTCTTTTTACTTTGGTTTTCTGGAGTTTGAGGTTGACATTCTTAGGTGTATTTTTTGGAATTCTGTTTGCAGTTCTCTGAACTTCCTGGATTTGTGGTTTGGTATTTGTTATTAATATTTGGAGTGTTAGCTGTTACTATTGCAAAATTTTTTCTGTTTTGTTTTCTTTTTTTAATTTTCCAATTAATTGTATGTTACATCTTTGAAATTTTCTTGCAGATCTTGTGTTCAATTTTATTTTTTCTCTTTGTATTTCAATTTGGAAAGATCTACTAATTTATCCTCAAGCTCACTGATTCTTTTCTTGGTTTTGTCTAGTCTTCTAATGAGCTTATCAAAGACATTCTTCCTTTATGATGCAAAGTTTTTGATTTGTAGCACTTCCTTTTGATTCTTTCTTAGAATTTCCATCTCTTTGCTAATATTAGCCATCTGTCACTACAAGTTTTCGATTAAAGCCCTTAAAACATTTGTTATATTAATTTAAAATTCCCTGCATGTTAATTATAAAATCTGTATCATATCTGAGCCTGATTCTGATGCTTGCTTTGTTTCTTCAGGCTATTTTTCTTACCTTGGTATATCTTGTAAATTTTGTTTTTGGTGGTGGTGCTGTTGTGGAAAGGTGGACATGTTTTGTCAATTAATATTATTCACTACAGGTAAATAGTTTCTTGTGAAGATTTATATAAATCTGACTAGAAATTAGGGCTTGTTTGCTACAGTTATAGATCCCATGACCTCATATACTTCTAATGTTTTTGTTTTTTTGTGTCCTGTCTTCATCTTGGTCTTCCATAAGTTCTTTTGATGAGTCAGTTGTATTTTAAACCTGTATCAATGTAATGCGTTATCAATATATTGGAGTTCTGTAGTGGTGGTGGTGAACTTTGGCAGCATAGCAGTATTTTATAATCTTCCAATTAAATCTCAATCTTTAAGTGGTCCCCTGTCTCTGAAGTGTACTGTAACCTTTTTTTGTATGGCTTCTCTGATTCCTACCAGACACAGGTGAAATAGAAAAGCTCAAGGGAACTGGTTTGGGAGAAATTCCCTTTCCCCAGGTTTAATAAGTTTCTGAAGAAGTTCTTTCCTCCAGTGAGTAGATCCTTGCTATAGAGAAAATTCTGGTAATCTTAACAAGGACTACTCTTATAGTTTCCCTGCTAGATCCATGCATTGGTTTTTCTAGGATTATGTTGTGCCAATCTGGTGAGATTTCTGGAAAGTCTATGAAAATACCAGCCTTCACTGAAAATTATGTCCCCTAGATGTTTCTCATTCTCACATTGCTTTAACTCAGCCCCCAGCCATTCATCAAAGTTATTATCATGTAAGCTTTTCTACAATTCCGTGGCTCAAGTGGATTCTGACATGACTAAGCACATCTCTGTTATTGTTTTCTAGATTTGCCTGTCTTTTCAGGAAAACTCAATATTTTTGGTAAGCACAAAAGATCTCATTTTTACTTTTCTCAGTGTATTCTTTAAGGAATGAAATTGATGACTTTTTTTCAAGCTTTTTTTTTTTCTGGTGTTTTTCTTTTCTCTCTTTTTGTAAACAGAAAGTTCACTACTATAGTCTTTGTCATCCTGTGTGACGTGTAAATCTATTTATTGTTTATTGTGCTATGACTTGGTAGATGGGGCTTGGTTATAGGGTAAGAATGATATAAGCTGGTTCTTTAAATCATTCGGCATGTTAATTTTCAAATTATTTGAGATTGATGAGAAGTTTATTATGATAAATGATAAATTTCAAATAACATTTTATAGCATGTTTGGACATTTTTACTTGTATTGCAAGATTTTAACATTTTCTACAAACTAGCCAACATTTCTTGAATAATTTACTATGTAGCTTGTTCTATGCATGAGGTCTACCTTGACAATTTAATTCACTTTTACAAAATTCTTATAAGATAGGTATTTTTATCATACTGACTTTACTCATAAAAAACATTCAGAAATATTCTGTAACATACTGAAGTTTACATTGCTAATAAGTAGCAGGATTTGAATTTAGCCAGTCTGATATCAAGTCTGAACTTTTAATGTCTACATGATATCAGCTCCCAGAAAGCTCTTTAGAATTAGCCATGTGAATTACTATGATGGCAAAACACAGTGTAAATATTCTTTTACTTGCTGTGGTCATAGGGGAACTGAAAGTTGGTTCTGGTACCTAATGTAACTCTCACCCCTTAAAAAAGATGGATATTTCTTACACTAAAACTAAGACATTTTAGCTAATTTAAATAATAGGTTAGTTCTATTTAGTCTACTGTGTATTTTTTTTTTCAAAATTTCCTATAGACATTGTGGAGTATGTTTAACTTATTAATAATACAGTACATTACAAAACTAGATGTTGATGCCTGTCTATATCCCCATACCTTTTGAAATGTGATTTTGCAGCTCTCCTCATTAAAAAAAAAAAAAAAAAAAGTGGTTTATTTCTTTATTTTTTGAATTAGTTCAAGCTTATGATTTGGTTTGCATAAGTATATATGGTATATGTGGTATTGTGCCAATTCCAAGCTTAGATCTGAAGAAAACTTGCAAGTTTTTGTTTTCTTCTTACAAACTTCCTGAGTCACCATAAGAAAAACTACCTTTTCGGATGATGTGCTACGTATAGCCCAGGTAACCTTGCCTCAACTGATCATTAATTATAACATGTGAGATATGGCAGTCTCAGCTAACTTGCTGATGACTTCAGAAACATGAACAAGTCTAGCCCAAATCAGCCAAGCCTGGCTCAGATGAGAAGGTCCACGTGGTTGCCTTACAACCTTGGTGGCAATAATAAATGGGTATAATTTTAAACTTTTAAGGTCGAAGTGATTTGGTGTGCAGAAAATTCTCCTGTATAAATCATATACTAGACCAAATATGTTGCAGGTATGCTATAATATGTATAATTTTTATTCACTTGATAAAAAAGATAAAGCTCTTTTTAAAAAGAAAAAAAAATTGTGCTGGTGATTTAACCAAAGGCTTTGTACATGCTAAGTACACATTTTACCACTGAGCTATACACCTAGCCCCAAATAAAGGCATTTTCAAGGGAATATTTTAGAATTATCTGTATGCATTCAGTTTCTCCATAAAGATGTGGAATTCATAATAATAAAAGAAGTTGAACTAGTAATTAGAATAATAAACACATTTATATCACTTGCTACATGTTATAAGATTCACCCTTATAATAGCTTTTTTGACTCTTAACTGATGAGATAGGAATATTATTTATTTTCCCCATTTATCTATGTTCTCAGCCACAAATAGTTTAAGGATTTGGACCTATTACCTCCCATTACAGTCCTACTGTAGAGTTTTCTAATCAATTCCTAAGGTGAATTTTGATGTATGGCCCATAAGAAACTGTCACAAAGACATCTTCGTGCCTTCCTTCCTTCCATCCTTCCTTCCTTCCTTCCTTCCTTCCTTCCTTCCTTCCTTCCTTCCTTTCTTCCTTCCTTCCTTCCTTCCCTTCCTTCCTTCTTTCTTTCTTCCTTTCTTTCATACTGTGGATTGAACCCAGGGGTACTTAACAATTGAGCCACATTCCCAGCCCTGTTTTGTATTTATTTTGAGACAGGGTCTGGCTATTATATATTCACTACAAGATAAATACCCAACCAAGTTCATTTTCTATATCAGTTGCAACTGAATATTTGGGGTTAAGTGTTTTTGAGAATAGTGGAAGTTATGAATTATCCTTCCAACAAAAGTGCAAACACATCAAATGTTCATTCAACTTAGTAATTCCTGAAGCCCATTTTCAGATCTCAAAATCAGAATTCCTATTTTAGATGAATAGAAACTTTTATCATTATGTGGAACTAAAAAAAATATTACAGAGTTTTCAAGTTATATATTTAGAAGACATCATTGGTACATCACTATCATCTCCCATTACTGTCTCACTGTAGAATTTGTAATCAATTCCTAAGGTGAATTCTGATGTTATGGCCTGTAAGAAACTATCACAAGATACTGGATATTGTATAATGTAGTTTGTGTAAGAATTTTTTACACTTCATCAGTCACATGCTAGATTTTATACAAAAGGGAAAACATTTTTCAACCTCCATGTTAGGCACAGTTATGCTTTTCTTAAACCAATACTATATGTGTATTTTCTGAAATAAGTAATTTTGCTGTTGTTCATGATTTCCTTTGTACTTTCCAAACATATTTATGGGGGCATTTTTCCATACAGTTTTATGTATTGTACTTCTACTTTATTTTAGTATTTGACTGCTGCAGTGATTTGGATTTGGATGTCTTCTAAGGGTCTATGTGTTGGGAGTTTTGTCCCAGGGATGGCAATATTGGAAGATAGTGTGGGCCTTTAAGAGGTGGGGTCAAATGGGAAGTGTTTAAGTGATTAGGGGTGTGCCCTTGAAAGGGATTGAAGTATTTTCTCATGGAAACTTGGTTAGTTCTCATGAGAAGATTATTATAAAAAGGGAAAATGTAATATCACCCAGATCTCTATGCTTTCTGGTTTGAGATGTGGTCACTTGCCCTATATACACTCCTGCCATGATGTGATGCTATCTGCTGTCCTAACCATAGGCCAAAACAGCAAGGCTATCTGATATTGGTTTGAAATCCAAGCCTAGGGGCTAAATAAACCTTTGTTTTTCATAAATAACCTGCCTCTGGTGTTTTGTGATAGTAATGACAAGTTAGTTAATACAATACCATTTTCATTTTACTTAAATTTATTTGCCCTCTTCTTTCTTCACACCCCTTTTTACTCTGTAAGATGCTTCAAATCCTTTGTGGAATAAAATAAGATGCAAACTTATAAGTTTAAAAACAGATAAATATCTCTTTTGAAATATTCAAGTCATCAATGTGTTCTTGTATTTCAAGAGAATATGAATTTCACAAAGGAATTGTGAACCTTTTCCAGGTTTTAAGTTTCTGAAAAATAATCATCTTCACACTGTGATTTTATAGTTAGATTGACATTTATTTGTGCAACATTATTTTGGAATAATATAACATTTCTATCATATAATTTGGGTTTGATTTACTCCCCACTGTAATACTGGCCTATTTTTGATAAGTTGCCAAATCTCTCTGTAGCTGTGTTGTGCTATGTCTGAAAAAATTTGCTAACTCTGTGCCCTTTTATATAAAGAATTTATGATTCTTGAAACAAAATCCTTTATGTCTGAAGGAATAACAGGGGCTGTTGTGGCACTTCATGTTGTTTGCCTTCTCAGCTTTACTTAGTTGAGTGTCCCCAGAGTGACAGCCATAAACATCCTGAGAATGTACCAAGAGAAAGATAAGGTGTTCTTTGTTCAATCAATGGACATGTTGTGGTTGTGACTTTTTATAATCAGAATGCCTTAAAGTTACTGAGGAACAACTTGTGGGCTGTCAGGGTCTGGGGAGACACGGTGATAGAGAAAACTTTTGTCCCTCGAGGTTTGCTCTGTGAAGTGTTTTTAGATTGCTCTTAATCTTGGCCAGCTGTCTCTTGAATCCTCATTGTTTATTTTCCAGAGGAGCAGTATTCAGTTCAACATCCCCAATGGCACAAAACTTCAAAGAACAGATCACTCTTGGTAACTCATTGACATTCAGAAAGTATTTGAGGCATGAAAAAGGAGGAGGAGAAGGACGAAGAGGAGGAGGTGGGAGGAGGGAAAGAAAAAAGAAAAAAAAAGAAATAAAGAAAGAAAAGGGAAAAAATGAAAGAAAAAACCAGAATATTTGAGGAATGAAAGTCACTCAAATGCTCTTCAATGTTGCAATGTACTTGTTGACAATATAGGGAAGACGGAGAATCTTTAGGATAAATGGACCAGCACAAGTGATAAAGCACATGTATATGATGTATATATATATATATATATATATACACACACACACACACAAGAATAAAACTTTATGTTGTGAAAGAGAAGGGAAAGAATTGGATCTTTAGAATTTACTTTTCTCTCATAAGTGAGAAAATTAAGGCAAATTAGTTTTTCTACAGTCAGAATCAAATAGTGAAAGGGCAAGAAATAGAACGTGTTTCTTGATGCCCAAATAAATGCCCTTTCTTTGACTTATATTTGATTCTTTCACAAAAGTACTATCATTATATTCCAAGGCTTCATTATCTGACCTTGTCAAATATTCCAACATCCTCTTCAATTCTTAGATTCTATGAGAGTGCAATTTTACTCAGTAATGATCCCTTTACTCATGGATTCTGGTTAGAAAAGAATTGCTGCTGATTTCTTTTCTAGTGCAAACCAGTTTTTTTTTTTTTTTTTTGGTACTCTTGTTTTAATTAGTTTATTGTGTTTTATATTCAAATTTACTTCACCAATCATCACCACTGCAAGAAAAATTTTATAGAGAATATTGTATCTTGCACATGTAGAGTTTTGCATATCTTGAACAGTCATAATTGTATTTTGAATGAGTGGACTTTGAATGAAGAAAATGAGAGTAAAATTAGAAATTAGTTTTATTGGTTAATTGATATGATAATTGTTTAAATCTAAATTGAAAATGAACTTAAGAATGCTGTAAGTGATAATGTTTGGATCACTTAATGGCTTTTTTATTTTACGGAAGCCTTTTATAATTTTGGAAAATGTTCATATATACAAACAGAAATTATTTTCAAGTTACTCAGACTTCAGAGAATGAACTTTTTGATGCAATTAATACACTGTCAAACTGTACATTTGGATATATTATTCATATCTGTAGCTAATGTTGTCTAGTGTTGTGAACACACAACTTTATTCTACATATAAACATGTTATTTATTGTAGTACTCAAGGTTTGGTTTTAGAAAATGCAGAATTATGAAAAGTAATTTTTCTTCTAGCTTAATTATTTTAGCAAGGGGCCAATATTTTTCTTTTACTTAATTAGTTTCTGATGTTTTCCTGAATGTGGTCAGAAGGCAAAAAGTTTGGTGTTAAATATTTTATACTATCAACTTCATCTGCATTTATCCAAATTTAAAAGTTTTTCTCATGTTTAATAATATATCCTGTTATTCTCTTGGTATTTTCTGATAATTTTCTGTGTGACATGACACTATTTGTGTTAATTTTATATTCAGAAACCATAAAGTAACTCCAAATTTTATTTTAAATTTTCACTAGCTGAGGTTTTATATTCAATAGAAAGTGTTTCACTATTTTAATAACATCACAATAATTGTATAATATAACATAACAATTGTATAATAACATCACAATAATAGTATTTGAAAAAATACCATTTGTCTCTCAGATGATAAGCTGAAAATAAATAGGCCAAAATGATATGAGAAACTCATGGTGCTTGTTGGTTCTAGGCAGAAGGCCACACCTCCCAGGCAGAAGGCCACACCTTTCCAGGTGCCTTGTGAAAACTACGGCTCCCGAGATCCTCAGCGTGACCAAAACCTGACCAGCAAGACCCTTGTCCACTACCACTACCTCCCCCCATGACCTCTGCTGGCCTATAGGACAAGGACTCACTCCAAGGGGGTTTTATGACCCCTACTCTATTTAAGCCAGCCCCGGACTGAAATCGTCCCTTTTGTTCCTGCTCTCACCTGGTTCCTGCGGCTCCCTGCTCCTGCTCTCCACTCCCGTTCCCGCGTGCTCCAGCTCCCCTCCGTTCCCCGCGGTTTGTCCTCATCCCCTCCGCGTGTTTCTTTGGTAATTCAATAAACCCCTTTCCTTTTCCTATACGACAGTTCGAGCCTCGGTCCCTTCCTGCAAATTCCGCTAACAGTGCTAAAGACCCAAGATTTTATAAAATAGTTGCTTTAACATCATCAATGTGATATTCACATCTAAGCCAGTCAGTGGGGTAAAGAAAGAAAAGGAGGGGCATTCCCCTTCTTCTTAAGAGGTTAACCTAAAGTATCACATATTCAACATATTCTGAAATACCATTGACCTCAGGCTGCTATTTTATGCAAAGTATGTTGATAACTTTAGTCAAGTTGATCTTTAGTCAAGTATCTGTATGTCTCTCCATCATAGGCACAATCATGTCAGAAAGAACCAAATGACACTTAAGGAAAGTTAGCACTCTATGTTCAGGGATTGGATTCTTTGATATTGTCTTTTGTTTTTATTTTCTACTTGTTTTTTCTTTGTTGTTTATATTTTGGATACTTTCTATTGATCTTTAAGTTCATTGATTCTGTCTTCCCTCATGTCCTGTATTCTAATAAAGTCTTCATTTCTGATAACATACTCTTTAATTCTAGGTTTTCCATTTGGTCACTTTTTATGGCTTCCATCTCTCTGCTGAGATTCTCTAATGATTGTTCAAATACATTGTTCTTCATTTCCACTGGTTTATTTATTATGTTAATGATAGCCAATTTAAAGTCTGTCTAATATTTAAATCATCTTGGTGTCTGGTTCTATTGTCTATTACGTTTCTTAACAAAGCAAAGGCTTGTTTATTACCCTGTTGTGATGTGAGTGTGTGTGTGTGTGTGTGTGTGTGTGTTGTAAAATTTTTATTGAATTCTGGATTTATACAAAAGAGAATAATAGAGGCTAAGATTAATTGTGCTTGTTCCTAAGAAAGATTTATGCCTCTTCTCTCAGGCTGTTACCCTTGGGAGCTGAATCAAACTAAAGAATAGTGGATCTGGGTTTGGTTTTATTGTGGCTGTAGTTATCTTTAGAGCATTACAGGTTTCATATCCCCCCACAGTGAAATGCTGCTACTCTTTTGCTCAGTGTGAGCCTACTGTGTTTGTGTGAAATTATTCTTGCTCCACATTCAGCTTTCTGCAGACCTCACATACTTGCACATAGAGGGAATCTTCATGCTGTAGTCTATCTCCCAGGAGCATTTTTCTATTGCTTATAAGGCATTTGGTAGGAACAAGAGGTGTCTCTAAGTTTTTATGTTCCAGCTACAATCTTAGAGAAGTCCTTTTTATGTGGATCATAATCATGGCTCTTCCTGATCAGGTCTGCTCTCTTTTATGACAGTTAAACTCTGTATTTGTGAGATTTATAATTTGAAGTTTCATTCCCTTCCATCAACAGAAGCAGACCTCACTTACAGGGACAAATTTACTTCTATACTTTCATCAGTAACAGGGTGCCCTTGCCTGGGGCTGGTGGAAGAGGGTTTTCTATCCTGATCCAGCAGGAGATTCCTGTTACTTATTTTTAGAAGCAAAACTTACAGTTTATTGCCCCTTCCTGAGAATCAGAAGTTTCCACTTCTACCATTTATCTTTGCCTAAGAGTAGAAGCAAAGGAATTTTGCCTGTCACCCAGTGGCTTATAGCTTTAGGTTCATACAACAAAAATTCAATAAGTGAACAGGGATTCATACCTATGTACTACAAGTGGGGCACTCTCAGATTTCCTTCCCTCACCTCATTTTTTTCTAATGAGCACACCATGGACTCTCAAAGTAAAGAATTATAGAATGATTACTGTCCCTTATGCTTGAAGTTGCCCACTAGTCTAAATTTTACCCTAGCCCACTTTGGGTCTTCAAGAATACATTAATCTCTCAGCTGTTTTCTTTGTTTTCTGAACTAATCACTTCTTATTATTGTGCTCTATGAAGTTAAAACAGTTCATCTATCTTCTTTCCTTAGCTTTTGGAATTTATTTCACCCATCATCTCAGTTCTCAGATGGGCTTGAAATGTTATGGTTTTGTAATTTTTTTCTGGCTTGTTTTTCTTTTTGGTTAGTGATGGAGTGATGTTCCTTTGTGAATTTATACATCTATGTTGATTCAGAACCTATTCTGGGTTTAGTAGCTATGGAGACTTTTTTTTCTTCATTTTTAAAATTTTTATTTTATTTTATTTTAATTTGTTATATACGACAACAGAATGCATTATAATTCATATAACACATATAGAGCACAATTTTTTCTTTATTATATTTATTTATTCTTTTTTTATTCAAAGTTGTATTTATAATAGTGGTATGCATTACAATTCGTAATACACATATAGAGCATCTTTTTACATAACACTGTTTGTATACAAAGTATATTCGTACTATTCAAGTCTTCAATCATGCATTTAGGACAATGATATCCATCTTATTCTACTACCTTTTCTTTTTTTCCCCACTATCCCCCATTGCTCCCTCTTTTCCCCTCCCTCCCCTTTGACCATTCTAGTGTTCCTCTAATCCTCCTATGTACCATGACCCAACACCACTGTGAATCAGCCTCCTTATATCAGAGAAAACATTCGGTATTTGAATTTTTGAGATTGACTAACTTCACTTAGCATTATATTCTCCAACTTCAACCACTTACCTGTGGATGCCATTATTTTATTCTCTTTCATTGCTGAGTAAAATTTTATTGTGTATATATACCACATTTTCTTTATCCAGTCATCTACTGAGGGACATCTAGGTTGGTTCCACAATCTAGCTATTGTGAATTGTGCTGCTATAAACATTGAAGTGGCTGTGTCACTGTAATATACTGTTTTTAAATTCTTTGGGAATAGACCCAGGAGTGGGATGGCTGGGTCATAGGGTGTTTCCATTTCCAGTTTTCCAAGAAATCTCCATACTGCTTTCCATAATGGTTGCACCATTTTGCAGTCCCACCAGCAATGTATGAGTATGCCTTTTTCCCCACATCCTCTCCAACATTTATTGTTGTTTGTTGTTTGTGTTCTTAGTAGCTGCCATTCTGACTGGAGTGAAATGAAATCTTAGAGTAGTTTTTATTTGCATTTCTCTAATTGCCAGCAATGTTGAGCATTTTTTCATGTATTTGTTGATTAATTGTGTATCTTCTTCTGAGAAGTATCTTTTCAATTCCTTAGCCCATTTATTGATTGGGTTATTTGTTTTTTTGGTGTTAAGTTTTTTGAGTTCTTTATATGTTCTAGAAATTAGTGCTCTATCTGATGTGTAGGTATTAAATATTTGTTCTCAATTATTTGGCTCTCTATTCACCTCACTGATTGTTTCTTTTGCTTAGAAGAAGCTTTTTAGTTTGAATCTATCCCATTCATTAATTATTGGTATTAATTCTTGTGCTACAGGATTCTTATTAAGGAACTTGGGGCCTAATTCGACATGTTGGAAATTGGAGCTTACTTTTTCTTCTATTAGGCGTATTGTCTCTGGTCTAATTCCTAGGTCCTTGATCCACTTTGAATTGAATTTTGTGCATGGTGAGAGATAAGGGTTTAATTTCATTTTGTTGCATATGGATTTCCAGTTTTCCCAGCACCATTTGTTGAAGAGGCTATCCTTTCTTCTCTGTACATTTTTGGCGCCTTTGTCTAATATAAGATAGCTGAAATTATATGTATTAGTCTCTGTATCCTCAATTATGTACCATTGGTCTACCAGTCTGTTTTGGTGCCAATACCATGCTGTTTTTGTTGCTATTGCTCTATAGTATAATTTAAAATCTGGTATGGTGATGCCACCTGCTTCACTTTTCTTGCTAAGAATTCCTTTAGCTATTCTGGGTCTCTTATTTTTCCAAAAGAATTTTATGACTGCTTTTTCTATTTTTTTGAGGAATGTCACTGGGATTTTGATTGGAATTGCATTAAAGCTGTATAATTCTTTTGGTAGTATGGACATTTTGACAATATTAATTCTGCCTATCCAAGAACAAAGTAGGTCTTTCCATCTTCTGAAGTCTTCTATAATTTCTTTCTTTAGTGTTCTATAGTTTTCTTGGGTCTTTACCTCTTTCATTAAGTTGATTCCCAGGTATTTTACTTTATTTTTGATGCTATTGTAAATGGGGTAGTTTTCATCATTTCCCTTTCAAAGGATTTGTCACAGATGTACAAAAATGCCTTTGACTTAGGGGTATTGATTTTGTATCCTGCTACTTTGCTGAATTCATTTACTAGTTGTAAAAGTTTTCTGGTAGAGTTTTTTTTTTTTTTAGTCTTCTAGGTATATTATCATGTCATCAGCAAATAGTGCTAATTTGAGCTCTTCTTTTCCTATCTGGATCCCTTTAATTTCCTTCATTTGTCTAATTGCTCTGGCTAGAGTTTCAACTACTATGTTAAATAACAGTGGTGAAAGGGGGCATCCCTGTCTTGTTCCAGTTTTTAGAGGGAATGCTTTCAATTTTTCTCCATTTAAGATAATGTTAGCCTGGGATATTGCATAAATAGCTTTTATAATGTTGAGATATGTTCCTGTTATTCCTAGTTTTTCTAGTGTTTTGAACATAAAGGGATGTTGTCTTTTGTTGAATACTTTTTCTGCATCTATTGAGATGATCATATGGTTCTTATCTTTAAGTCTATTGATGTAATGTATTATGTTTATTGATTTCCATATGTTGAACCAAACTTGCATCCCTGGGATAAACTCCACTTGATCGTGGTGCACTATCTTTTTGATATGTTTTTGTATTCTATTTGCCAGAATTTTGTTGAGAATTTTTGCATGTATGTTCATTATAGATATTGGTCTGAAGTTTTCTTTTTTGGGTGTGTCTTTGCCTGGCTTTGGAATTAACTTAATATTGGCCTTATAGAAAGAGTCTAGAAGAGCTCCCTCTTTTTCTACTTTTTGAAATAAGTTGAAGAGCATTGGTATTTGTTCTTCTTTGAAGGTCTTGTAGAACTCAGCTGTAAACCCATCAGGTCCTGGGCTTTTTCTACTTGGTAGCTTTTTGATGGGGTCTTCTATTTTCTTGCTTGAAATTGATCTGTTTAAATTGTATATAGTCTCCAGTTCCAGTTTGGGCAATTCATATGACTCTAGAAATCTGTCAATGCCTTCAATATTTTCTATTTTATTAGAGTACAAGTTTTCAAAGTAATTTCTAATTATCTTCTGTAAATCTGAGGTGTTTGTTGTGATATTTCTTTTTACATCATGGATGTTAGTAATTTGAGTTTTTTCTCTTTGTTAGCATTGCTAAGGGTCTATCACTTTTATTTATTTTTTCAAAAAACCAACTTTTAGTTTTG
Source organism: Tamias sibiricus (assembly GCA_025594165.1). Classification (NCBI taxonomy): domain Eukaryota; kingdom Metazoa; phylum Chordata; class Mammalia; order Rodentia; family Sciuridae; genus Tamias; species Tamias sibiricus. Next base: position 90,031,266 of record CM046666.1, on the reverse strand, counting down.
TCAATTCTTTGAATTGTTTCTTTAGTCTCAATTTCATTAATTTCAGCTCTGATTTTAATTATTTCCTTTCTTCTATTGCTCTTAGTGTTGATCTGTTCTTCTTTTTCTAGTGCTTTGAGGTGTGACGTTAAGTCATTTACTTATTTATTTTTTCTTTTAAGGAATGAACTCAGTGCAATGAATTTTCCTCTTAATACTGTCTTCATAGTGTTCCAGAGATTTCTATTTGATGTATCTGTGTTCTCATTTACCTCTAGGAATTTTTTAATCTCCTCCTTGATGTCTTCTTCAACCCCTTGTTCATTCAGTAGAATATTGTTTAGCTTCCAGTTGTTGGAGTAGTTTTTTTTTTTTTTTAATTTCTTGTTTTATTATTGATTTCCAATTTAATACCATTATAGTCTGATAGAATGCAAGGTAGTATCTCTACTTTTTTATGTTTGCTGAGAGTTGCCTTGTGGCATAATATATGGTCTATTTTGGAGAAGGAGCCTTGTGCGGTCGAGAAGAAAGTGTATTCGTTTACTGAGGGATGAAATATTCTATATATGTCCGTTAGGTCTAAGTTACTAAGTGTTTTAATGAGGCCTAAAGTTTCTTTATTTAGCTTTTGTTTGGATGATCTATCCATTGGTGAGAGAGGTGTGTTGAAGTCCCCTAGAATAACTGTGTTGTGGTCTATTTTACTCTTGAACTTGAGAAGGGTTTGTTTGATGAATGTAGGTGCTCCATTATTTGGGGCATGTAGATTTATAATGGTTATATCTTGTTGATGAATAGTTCACTTAATCAGTAAGAAATATCCATCTTTGTCCCTTTTGATTAACTTTGGCTTGAAGTCTACCTTATTTGATATGAGAATGGAAATCTCTGCTTGCTTCCACAGCCCATGTGAGTGGTAAGATTTTTCCCAGCCTTTCAACTTCAGTCTATTGATGTCTTTTTCTATGAGGTAGGTTTCTTGGAGACAGCATATTTTTGGGTCGTTGCTTTTAATCCAGTCTGACAATCTGTGTCTTGAATGGTGAGTTTAGGCCATTAACATTCAGGGTTATTATTGAGATGTGATTCGTATTCCCATCCATTTTTATTTGTTTATGGTATTTAACTTGATTTGGTTTCTCCTCTGGTTGGTATTTCCTTTAGTTTAATATCTCCCTTTGTTGATTTTCATTGTTGTTTGTCTTTTCTTCTTTGTGGAATATTTTGCCCAGGATGTTCAGAAGTGCACGCTTTCGAGTTGTGAAATCTTTCAACTTTTGTTTGTTGTGGAAGGTTTTTATTTCATCTTCATATCTAAAGCTTAATTTTGCTGGATATAAGATTCTTGGTTGACATCCCTTTTCTTTCATAGCTTGAAATATGCTATTCCTGGATCTTCTAGCTTTTAAAGTCTGGGTTGAAAAATCTGAACATAGTCTAATTGGTTTCCCCCTATATGTAATCTGCTTCCTTTCTCTTGTGGCTTTTAATATTTTCTCCTTGTTCCGTATATTAGGCATTTTCATTATCATGTGCCTTGGTATGGATCTGTTGTGATTTTTACGTTTGGTGTTTGGTAAGCCTCTTGTACTTGGTTTTCCCATTTATTCCTCAGGTTTGGAAAAATTTCTGCTGTTATTTCATCAAATAAATTACTCATTCCTTTGGTTTGGAACTCTGCACCTTCCTCTACCCCAATCCCAATTAAATTTGGTCTTTTTATGTTTTCCCATATTTCTTGAATGTTCTGTTCTTGATTTCTTACCATTTTTGCTGTGTATTCTACATTTTTTCTCAGATTGTATATTTTGTCTTCATTATCTGAGGTCCTTTCTTCCAAGTGGTCTAATCTATTGGTGATGCTTTCAATTGAACACTTAATTTGGTTTATTGCTGCTTTCATATCCAACATTTCTGTTTGGTTTCTCTTTAGAACCTCTATCTCCCTGTCAAAGTAATCTTTGGCTTCTTGTATTTGTTTATGAAGTTCTTTGTAAAAGTGATCTTTTACTACCTGTATTTGCTCCCTCATTTCCTTCTTGAATTTGTCCTTGAGCTCCATAAACATTTGGATTATGTATTTCCTGAATTCCTGCTCTGACATTTCATCTACTGTGCTTCTCAGGGAATCTGCTAAGGAGGTATGTGGATTTGTTTGGGACATTTTCTTCCCTTGATTTTTCACATTTCTTGTGTGTCTTTTCTTCTAGCACTGTGAAACCTTGACTTTTTCCTTTTTAAGGCCTAATGATGCTCCTGTTGTACAATGCTATCAGCTCCCTTTATAGATACTTTACACCTTAAAACCAGACATTTTATATTCAGCAAGTCACAATTTGTTCACAATGTACAGAATTAGAGAATTTAGATATTGTCTCCAATATAGTCCGAATGTTTGTAATGGGGTTTATAATTTCAGATATTGGATACAAAGGTGGTATGCTTAGGAGGAAGGAAGTAAGGATATTGCGTCCCCCTCCCCCTTAGGAAGTGTAAAAATAGAAATCTATGGATGTAGTTTAATATCAGCGGAAGAGAGAAGAAAGGAATTGGAGTGAACAATTTAGTGTGAAGACTGATGTATATATATTTAAGCCAAGCTTATGCAAACGTTGAGAGAAATAAAAAATGTCAGGGTAGTAGGAATTAGTGAAAGAGAGAAGAGAGAGTGAGTCAAAAAAAAAAAAAAGAAAGAAAGAAAAGAAAAGAGAGGGAACTATATAACACTGCTTTTATGTATTTATTCAGTTGCCCCAGTTCTAAAATTCCTAATTGCTGTATAAAACTTGTTTTCGTCTCTGTTGAAAATGCAGGGGCAGGATGTAGATAAGAAAGATGAGGGAAGAAGCAAAGAGAGAAAAGAGGGAAAGAAAAAGAGAAACAAAAAAAAATAAACAAGAAAAACTAAAAAAAAACACAAAAACAAACAAAAAACAAAGTCGAACCCACAAGTCTCAATTGGGCAGTCTTTAGGGAAGCTTTTCTCTTCCTCTCTCAGCTTGTTAAATTAGCTGTCCCACAGATCAGCCCTGGCTGATGTGGAGAATTTGTGGGTGGAGTCAAGTCTCCATACCTGGTTAGTGAGGAAGGATGCTGGGGATGGGGCTTTAGGTGACTGGCCCTGAAGGTCTATCTGTCCAGAAGGTGTCTACTCTCTGTGCTCTTCCACAGTTGAAGGGTCACAGGGGGTCGTCATCCTTGACTTGGAACACGTTCCCCCGCTGGCTGTTGATGGCCCTCGAGTCGTGGATTCCTCCTTGTCTGCTCGCCGGTTTCTGTGCACTGCTTTCTCTCCCTTGTTTCTTCTTTCTGCATCTGCTGCAGCCATGGTTAGAAAAACATGACTGCACTCCCTCTCCATGTCTAATTTTCTGCTTTTCCTTCTGCACTGCTTCGGGGGCTTTGCCCTACAGCACTGTTTCCCCTGTCTTCTCTGCTGAGGGTCATGCCTGGCCAGGTGTGGATTCAATCTGGAGTTGTCATCCCACCTTCTCCCTGCTCTGGCTCTGTTCCTAATCACCTGTGCTGGGGCGTTGCTGCTGAAGCCTCGAGGCACTAGGCACTGCAATCAGCTTGTCCTGCTCGCTCCCGGTTGTTGTATTCAAACCATCCAGGAGTTGAGCATTCTCAGTCTGTATAAACTTGCTGAAAAGCCATCTGTCTGCTTTCTTGGATCATTCCACTGAGCAGCCCTGAAAGTGCCCTCTTCTAATCCGCCATCTTGGATTCCTTCTGCTAAAGCACAATTTTTCATATCTCTGGTTGTACACAAATTAGAGTCACCTCATTCATGTCTTCATATATGTACTTAGGGTAATGATGACCATCGCACTTCACTGTCTTTCCTATCCATACACCCCCTCCTTTCCCCTCCTTCCCCTTTTCCCCTTTGCCCTATCTAGAGTTTATCTAATCCACCCATTCCCCACTGGCCCCTGCAGCATATTATGAATCAGCATCCTTAAATCAGAGAAATCATTTGGCATTTGGGTTTTTTTTGGATTGGCTAATTTCACGTAGCATTATATTCTCCAACTTCATCCATTTACCTGCAAATGACATGATTTTATTTTCTTTTAATGCTGAATAATATTCATAATACTCCATTGTGTATATATACCACATATATATGCATCTAGGTTGGTTCCACAGTTTAGCTATTGTGAATGTGCTTCTATAGACATTGATGTGGCTGTGTCCCTTGAGAATGCTGTTTTTACGTCTTTTGGGTATAGACTGAGGAGTAGGATAGCTGGGTCAAATGGTGGTTCCATTCCAATTTTAGCTATGGAGAATATTGCCTACTGAAAATTTCTTGACATTCAAAATTTACAGTATCACATATTATAACCTATTACAAAAAATGTTCAGTAATTTTTAATTGAAATCTTAGTGTTAAAATTGTCTAACTTGTAAAGAGAACTCTGACCATTTTTAACAAGTGTGCAAACTGGCTGAATCCCTCAATGTCTGCAATTGAAATCAATATTTACTGCTATCCTGTTTTTCATATATGCAATTTATAGGTAGGATGTAAATTATAAGCAAGAGTGACATGAATAAATTTAGGCACTTGAAAAGATTATGAGTAATATTATTAACAAATATCAAGATGCTATTCTGTTCTATTTAGGATATGTAGTAGACTAAGGATACACCCTGATATCTTCTAGAATTATGATCTAACTGCCAAATTTGTGAAGATAGACATATTAGGACAAATTCATATTTCTTTTTGATGATATTTGGGGTGACAGTCATGTATTTTGTTGATATCAGGCATAAATTAACTTGATAACTATTTCACCTAATAAAATCATTTTTATCATTAGAAAAGAATTCTTGTGTATAGAATGATAAATATGAATTTTGTGTTGGAGTGAGTGTATATTATTGTTAAATGACTTCCTAAAATATTAAGCTTTATTGAAATATCAGAAAAAATAATCCTAGGGGCTCAGGTTGTGGCTCAGTGGTAGAGCGCTTGCCTAGCACGTGTGAGGTGCTGGGTTTGATCCTCAGCACCACATAAAAATAAATAAATAAAATAAAGCTATTTTGTCCAAATACAACTATAAATAAATAAATAAATAAATAAATCCTAAAAGCAGAAGTACTTCCTGACTGGATTGCACCTTGTCACTCCTTGGGAGACATCACTGAACAGATCCAATGACTTCAGTACCTTGAAGTCATTTATAAATTATGTTTTGTAATTTGCAAGATGGAGTTATACTGGCTCATGATTACATATGAGCATTGTATTCTTTTCTTCTCTTTTTATGCATTACTCTTCTTATTCCTGCCCCATAGACATATTACAAATGGGTAACAATCATTTGTGTATTGTTTTTATTTTATATGCCCTGCAGTTTAGGGCATTGAAAGGTATCAATACATTCCTTGTTGTCTAGCTGAAATAAACATGCGTCCATCTGAAAAGAGAGGATTTATTTTGTCCAATCATACATGATTCAAATTTGCACTCGAAAAAGGTAATAGATTAATTTATGTCATGAACAATCACATGAATAATATATCATGGTAACAGTAAATATTAAATCTATAAAGGACAAAGACTTACTGTATCATAACAATGGCATTGTGTAATCATTATTGAGTTTTAGATTAGGATTAATATTTAAAAACAGGCCTTAGCTTAAGCTATTAACATCTTACAAGATTAATGCCAGCTTTTCTTCCCCACTATTCATTTTGAAAATTACTAAAATGCATACTTTATTGGAAGCTTAATAAATATATTTAGTTGTAGTTTAATAAATACATTACAGAAGAGACAACATCAAGTTAATGATGTGTGCCCTGTAGAAATAGCCTTCTTATCCAACTATAAGAACCATGTCTTCTCTACAAGGAACTATTCTTCATAAACTATAAGAACCTACCCATTTGACACACTCTATTGATTGTAATTAAAACATGAACTTCTACTTTGCTGTGCTGTTGTTTAATAGATTTTGATCAGTTTTCCTATTTGTTCCCTGGTGGTTTGTCTATTGCTATTAAGCTTCAATTCAAACCCCAGTACTAGTTATTATTACTTATAACAATATTAACAGTGAGATTGGTCATTTGTATTTTCTTTCTTATGCAAATTTGAAAAATCTTCAATATGATGATGTCTAAACACTAAGATGTATTAGAAAAATAACTGCTCAACTCCTGTAGTCATTTTGTATTCACTGTCATAATGTTAATCATGATGGTCTTATGTGATGTTATTTGGATGTAATTTCATTGTAAGATCACACAAAATCCTCTATTACTTGTCTAGATTTAGTCAAGTATTTCTGTCTCAGCGTTTCTGTGTGGCAAGATTCCAGTTCCTCCGAAACTTGTTAGAGGGATATTTGAAAAGTGGAAACCAGTATGTAGGGAGGAGCAAATTTATCCAGCAGGCAGTTTAGTCTAGATGCCCATAATCTGGTTTGGGTTCAGTGGTTTGATTTTGAAAATAGGTTCCCTCCAGCTCTCCAAATTTTCTTCTGTATAACTGGGATAAGGTCAATTAGACCCAGAGAGGAAATGTCCACACTTAATGTGAAAATGCAAATGACTGGCTTGCTGTTCTTGTGAAAAGGCCAGAAATTGCATGTGTTAGTATTATCTTATGCTGTAGAAAAAGCCAATTTGATAATTGTGAACTGCTTTCTGCAGCTGTGAATGCCCCCTTTCAAACCAATAGAAAACAACAGGAGGCCCAACTGTGAACATTCTTTTCAAAATTCTATTTACAAAGTGTGTCCATTAACAAACTACTGTACAGCTTCTGTGGGAATTAAAGTCAGATCTGGTAAAGGCACAATGCTACTCAATGGGGCTTGCCGTATTCAAATCCTGGCAAAGTAGAGTTGATAGATTTTTCTTAGAAGTTTTACAAAATTATTCTATTAATATAAATAAACAGCCTAACATGTATGATTACCAAAAGTCCAAATGGGATTTATAATAAATTTTTAAATGATACTATACTTTAAGGAAATACCTATGATTTGTTCTAAATTTTTCATACACTTGCTCCAAATCATTTTAAACATTATTTATTATCTTGTATTAGATGGTTGTGTGTGTGTGTGCATGTGTGTGGGTGTGTGTGCTTATCCCCACCCACCTACTTCCAAAATTGTAAGATTTATGAGGGCAGAAAAAAGCTTTTCTTTTTCTTGTCATTTTTCTTTTGCATAAATCTTACTACTTTGTGAGATTTCTGTAAATACTGATCACATATAGAATGCTGGACATAAGAAAAAATTGGCAAGATATATTTGAAAAATCTTAACATTTACAATGAAATGTTTATTTCTCCTTCAGACAGAAATTCCACTTAGTTTTACAAATTTTAGACTGTTTATTTCTTCATCATTTTAAATAAAATTCATGATTAAAATATATATAATTCTGCTATAAGATTTATCCAAAATGTTTATCTTTAAAAAAGTCTTATTCTCTTTAAAGTAAAGATCAACATTATTGGGCATGGAAACATGAAAAGGCTTTTAGTTCATCATAATGATACTGGTAAAGCTACAACTACTAAATAATCTGATGGTTGTTTGTGTAGACTCCTAGTAATGAAGGTCACATTTTCTCTCTGTTTTATTTCAGTAAGCCTGAAAAAATATTTAATGGTTCAATAGAATTTTTTTTACTAGTTTGGAGCTGGGCACGGTGGTGCACGCCTATAATCCTAGCACCTGGGAGGCTGAGGCAGGAGGATCAAGAGTTCAAAGGCAGCCTCAGCCCTTGATAGGGCCAGTCTGCACCGAGTAAATGCCACCTTCTGGAAGATGAGACTGAGATTGAAGTCAGTTTTTTGTTAGATATTAACAACTGCTGAGGTTTTCATCATTTAATTCCTGGAGAAGAATTTTTTAGTTACAAAAAATTTGGTCTAAATATTTATCATGTAAGACCTCTTGTCTTGCAGTGTTACAAAAAAAGATCCTTCAAGAAGGGAGAGTAAGGGGTGCTTGGCAATTTAACTTAATTCATATAAACCCAGATGGAAAAGAGCTTTATTTACGAATGCCTGAATGTGGGCAACAGAATTGTATGTCCTCTCAAGATATCCTTCAATAAGTCAGAACTTTTATGAAACAAAGAAACCATTGGTTGAAAGTCACTGAACTTCAGCTTTGAAATAAGAACAATACTAATTTTATGACTTTAACTTGATGTCTATCCCTGTCATGTGTAAGAATCTTTAGTCTTTCTTTCTGAAGGCATTTGTGTTAAAAGTTCACCAAAACCTTCACTTAGTAGGAATAACTGGTAAATAGATCAGTTATGGATTGGAATTCCTCTGACTACTCAGTCTCAATTCTTGTTCCATATTGACCTTCCACAGCCATCCTGTGTGTTAGTGATTATTTCCCTAATCAGTAGTTGGAGACAGTGCTCAGTGTTTTTTTGCTGAAAGTTTCTAAGTTTACTTCTAGGATTGAGTATCTAATATTACTTTCTTTCACTATCTGCTCCAAAATAAGATTATCTTTCTCTTTAACATTCACCATAAATATTCTCTTACTTTGTTTAGCATACTATCTTTTTTGGTGGTCAAGGAAGAAATATTAAAGAAAAGAAAACCTTTAAAAGGTTAGAGTGTTATTTGGTTGGATTGCATCATGTCACTTCCTGTTCAATACCATTAAACAGACCCAGTGACTGATAACTCTGAGTGCTTATTTAAAAATTATGTTTCATTCTTTACAAGATGTGGTTATTCTGGCACAAGATTACATGTGAATGTTGCATTGTTTCTGTTTCTTCTTTTCGTATGTATCACTCTTTCTTATTCTCATCCTACAGATTACAGATGGATGATAATTGTTCATGTATTGTTTTTCATTTAGATATTCTGCAGTTTAGGACATTTCAAGCTATCATAATGTGCCTTATTGTTTAGCTGAAATAACTATAGGTCTATTTGAAAAGAGAGATTCTATTTTATCCAAGGAAATTGCTAATGGAAAAGCAAATGGTGAATTGTGTGGAAAATGTCCTATCAACCTGCATAATTCATTTATGTAATGATGGCAGATTTGTCTCTTGAGGTACCTTCTGCTTCTATCATTCTATAATTGTGGATGTTCATATTGGAATACTGCAATAATGATTGCTTTGAGCACTTTGAGATATTTCAGTCTTAATGGCAGGGCACCTTCCTCTCCAACTGCATTTCATGCTAATCTTTCCCTAGATCAGGGATTAGAAACTTTTTCTGCAAATGGGCAGATAGCAAATATTTTAGACTTTATGAGTAACATAGTCTCTTGCAACTCGTTGACTGAAATTTTTTAATAGTGTCTGATACTTATTAAAAAGGAAGTGGACTTTTGTCTAAGTAGAGTTGAAGAGTTGAGCAGAGGGAATTAGTTGTTTTGTTGAGGAACTGGCATGCAACTGAGAAAATGGTGCAAGTTCAGAACTGATCTGGAATTCCAAAGTGAAATGACTTGATTTAGCTGCTAGGCAGCAGTGGGATGCCATCTGAAAGGAGCATAGAAGGTCTCTTGTAGTGGGGAGGGAATGGACCCCATGGAAATTAAAAGGCAGTGCCTGCAAGACAATGGCAAGCTGTCCAGGGGTTGTGGCCAGTTCACATACTCCTAGGGGAGTCTAGATGGCTACTAGTGTCTGTACCTTCATGGCACATGCTGGACAGTGACAGCTCAGGTCTTGTGCAGATAGGTCTAGGCCTGGTAGTATTTTCTATAAGTATTTTGATTCTGCTGCTGTAGCATTGTAAGAGCCCTAATTAAGGAGATAGCTAAGATGGCGGCTAGCTGAGAGCCATAAAGGTGTTCAAGTATTTTCACCTGATATTCATGCATTTATCTAAGAATCTTTTTATGCCCGTGAACACCGCGTGACGCACCTGTAAGCTCGAGCTGTTAGCACATGTCCTTGTTAAGGCAAAAAGTATTTAACCTGGTGAGGGTGAGTTAGAGGGGTTGTTGGAGTTGGAGTTGGAAAGGTTGTTGGAGCCGGAGAGAGAAGAATAAAAGAACTTTTTCATTTCCATCCTGCCTCCGAATTTTCTCCCGAGGCGTGGTTGCTGCAAGCAGCAGCCGCAGGCGGCAACATAGCATGAAAAAGCAATAGATAGTTGCAAACAAACCAGTGGGGCTATGTTCTAATGAGACTATTTATAGTAGAATAGATGAGATTTGGCCTGAGAGTCATGGTTTGCTGAGTTGTGCTCTAAGTTATTTGTTCTGCTCACATTAGCCATTTTTTATTCTTCAGTTTTTCAGACCAGAAAATGTATCCCTGTTCAGATGCTGTCCCAACACTTAGAATATTCTCTCTCTCTCTCTCTTTTTTTTTTTTTTTTTTTTGGTACTGGGGATTGAACCCAGGGACACTGACCCACTAAGCCACATACCCAGCCCTTTTTTGTATTTTATTTGGAGACAGGGTCTCACTGAGTTGCTTAGGGCCTTGCTAAGTTGCTGAGGCTGACTTTGAACTCTTAATCCTCCTACCTCAGTCTCCTGAGCCGCTAGGATTATAGGTGTGCACCTCCACATCCGGCTAACACTTATATTCTTGCACTTGCTTTTCTGTTTTACCAACTTATTTTCTTCTTTTTTTTGCTTTCAGATTAACAGATTAACTGAAGCAAACTTGGACAGTGACCATACTTTCTAGTTTTTACCAGAACAGTCCTGATTTGCAACTTTTGTTCTATTGTGACTACTGAGTGTCACATGCCTCTTTTTTTTTTTTTTTTTGTGGTACCGGGGATTGAACTCAGGGGCACTCGACCACTGGGTCACATTCCCAGCCCTTTTTTTGTATTTTTTTATTAGAGACAGGGTCTCACTGAGTTGCTAAGTGCCTCGATATTGCTGAGGCTGGCTTTGAACTCGCGATCCTCCTGCCTCAGCCTCCCAAAGTGCTGGGATTACAGGCGTGCGCCACCACGCCCGGCTCACATGCCTCTTTCATGTGTGTAATATTCCACATAACTCACCCTACTCAGAGGACTCTATCAAAGCTCCCTTAATTTACATTAGAAACATGAAGATCTGCTTTTGTGTATTGATATTATTTGCCACACACCTTGCCTGGTAGAATGTGAACTATGTGGGGATAGGGTAAGTCTGTTGTGTTCAGGTTGCATGTGAACTATGTGGGGACAGAGTAAGTTCATTGTGTTCAGGTTGCATTTCTACTCTAAGCACACTCTATGTAAGACATGTGGTTGACTCAAACATGTTGAATGAGTACATGAACTTTTCTTAAAACAATTTCTCATTTGGACCTGGTAAAAATCATCATTAAAATGTATTATTTCCCATGAGAAAAAGCTTTTTCCTTATGTCGATTGCTTACTGTTACCCACTTTCATTCATCCTCAGTTAAAGGTGAGTCAAAGGTTTCAGAACTGATTGTCTCTGGATTTTTGCTTAAAGGCTCCTCTTCCTCCTTCAGTAAATTTATGGGCCAAGGTGGTATGCATGCCACTGTGCTAAGAACTCATTGGACCATCAGAAGATGGAAATGTTTTGAATAAGTCCAGTTTAATCTCAGCCAGTTTCTATTCTCAAAAAAATAGGACCTATGGTTAGCTAAGAATTAAAATATTCTCCATTAAAAATACTGAATATTTGTACCACATCTTTCTTCTGGGATTTGCTACTTCTGCAATGATAATTTTTGTCTTATTATAAAGAGAGATGATTTTTTGCTGTTTCCAGAAAGGTTGATGAAAATCCCATCTGCTCAGTCTTATTAAAGGAATGTAGTCAGACTCACTGTGAATAAGGGAGTTTTGTATCACTATGCAAAATTCAAACAAGAAAATAAAGTTTTTATACAGTCTCAAATATGGGAATGCATTTGTGTTTGTAGCTGAAAATGCATTAATGTATGTGTTCTTGCTAATTAAAATGAATTTTTATTAGTCTTAGGCTGCTGCCTATGAAAAGCTACAAAAAAAGAAATAACAGTTTCTGTGTTTTTTGGTGGAGATCTAAGCAATGTGAAACAAAATTTAGTAGCAATCAGAGCTTTTATTTACTTCTAAATATGTGAATATATTAATATTTAAACTCAGCACCCTCATCTTACTTTTTGAATATGTTAATTTCTGCTTATAAATCTTTATTTCCAAAAAAAGAAATATTGCTTCCAACTTGGAAATTAATGAAGCTTTTATGCTCTTTTTTTAATAAAAACTTTTTTTTTACTTTTAAAAATAGGAAACATTAAATAATGATATTTGTTAAATAATTATTGGTTTTATTAAACTTTAATAACATAAACAATTGTAAGATATGGCCATTAGGGTAATGCAGTAATGATTCGATTTTGAGTGATTAAAATGCTTAATTTTGATTATATATAAAATATAATGCAAAATAGTATTTTAGTAATAATTCTAAAATAGTATTAGTATTATTTATAATAATATAACATATTATATTATTTATAATATAACAAGTTAAAGTAGTATTATATATTAATAATACAATAATGGAAATTTATAGTAACATATTTATAATAATATAATATAACATAATAATAGTATTTTAATAGTTTTGTTAACACTAAAATAGTATTAAGTAACAAAGTACCATTAACTAAAAAGAAAAAAAGTAATTAGATGGTATTATAGCAAGTAATACCACTCCATATTTCATATGTTAAAGTTCTAACTCCCCATCTCAGAATGTGACTGACTGTATTTGGAGATAGGCTCTTCAGAAGTAAGTTAATATTAGGTTATTAAGGTGGCCATACTCCAGTATGACAGGAGTCTTTATAAAAAGAGCAAATTTGGACACATATACATACAGAGGGAAGACCCTGTGAGAACACAGGAAAAAGATTTTGATCTACAAGGCAAGGAGAAGCCTCAGAAGAAACCAATTCTGCTGATACCTGAATTTTGGACTTTGCTTCTACAAGTATGAGAAAATGAATTTCTGTCATTTAAGCCACAGAGTCTGTGATACTTTGTTAATGTAGCCAAAGCAAATTAATAGGAATGGGAAAAATATACTGTATGTCTTGGGGACACCATGGTCTCTGGCTTCTGTACCAGACTTATAGCTGCTTAAAGAAGTATCCAGTTCTTGGGTCTTTTCCCTAGTTGTTGTAGAATAATTTCTTAACTCACAAGATAAACTAAAGAATTAAAACTCCTGTAAATATGTGAGTTGTTTGCCATTTCTGTCTTCAGTGAAATTTTTTTGGACATTTTTTAAATTCAGTGTTGTTGTATATATAACAGTAGCATGCTTTACAATTCGTAATACACATAAAGAGCACCTTTTTACGTATCACTGTTAGTATACAAAGTATATTCATATCTTTCATGTCTTTAAACATGCATTTATGGTAATGATATCCCTCTCATTCTACCATCTTTGTTTTTTATCCCCAAAAGTGTATTATAATATTTTTATAACAGTTTGAGATGGTGTAGTATATTTTTGGTTATCAAAAATACTCAGATAGCTTTGGGATTTTGAATTGGTAAATATTCCTGATGTGTGGAAAAGTATGATACACACTATGATCTCAAACACATAAAATGAGATGTTGTGTATGTATAGGCATGACTTAGAGGGACATGTACACCTAAGCTGCTTGTGACTACATGATTTTGTTCTTTGATCATGTTTTTATTTTTCCTGTAATGTACATATTAACTTTTAAAAATAAAAGCTATTTTTAAAAACTTGAAAAAAATATGAGTTGAAATATAAAAATTTAGCATCATGTTCTTGTCTATTTTCAGCTATTTAAACATTCAAATAAGTAGTAATTTTTGGTTGTAGTACAATTTACAAAATGCTTCCACATCTATTATCACTTTATTTTCATAAATGCCATATTTGATAGAATAGGCAAATTTTATTTTCTAGTTTTGTGGGTAATAAACTAAGGCTCCTCAGTTGAATAACTTTTATATTAGCTCAAAGTGCACAGAGCTGCAATATCAATCAAAATCTTTTGATTTCAAATTTAGTTATTTTTCTTGAATACTCCATTGCCTAATCTTTTATCTGAAAATCTTTAGGTCTTTAATAATAGTTCTTACTATTGTTCAAATTGCTAATGGCATTAAAAAACAACATAAAATGGAATAGAATAGATCAAAGTATATCCTAACAACTAAGAGTAAATAGTGTTTCTTGACACATTGTTTCTGTTTTATGAGTGCCAGTTGTGTGTCTGTGCATGTGAACTTGACTGTAACATAAAATATATTTCTTCCTTTAGATTCTAGGAAGAAAATATTTTAAACCATTACCATAGTATGTTTTCCTAAAAGGTTATTTTATAAAAGTTTCTTTCTAATGCCTTGGATATTTGTACATATTTTTCTTTACTTTGATCTGCTTAATTAGAAGGTAAAATCCTTGAGAGCAAAGACTACTTCTTATTACTCCTTCCTCATAGAATCATTGCCCTTGGAATTCATGACACAACCCTGAAACACTTGGAAAATGACATCCTGAAACAGGTCACTTTGGCATATGATTTATTTTAAGCTAAAGGCACTTCAAAAATAGCAGTTACAAGATCACTCTGACCTTCCTGTTGTTTCTTACAAGGAAGGGATGAAATTCCTAGGTGGAAGATGCCTTCCCCTTTACTAGAAGGAAAACAATAATATCATCAAAGGTAGGGAGTTGAAACAGAGAAGATTCTGTACAGACCTTGTTAAAATAACTCCAATATTTTAGAGTCCTCACATCATTTAGTTACTTTTTGACATCTCACTGTACAGCTCAGTATATAATACTTAACTATGTGTCTTTGGGTCTTTTTTTCCCACAACAAAAAAGCTGACAAAAATAGTTCTGATCTGAGTGTAGTGGCACATGCTTGTAATCCCAGTGGCTCAGGAGGCTGAGGCAAGAGGATTTTAAGTCCAAAGCCAGCTTCAGCAATTTAGCAAGGGCCTAAGGACCTGAAAAAGACCTGTCTCAAAATAAATAAATAGATAGATAGATAGATAGATAGATAGATAAGTGCTGGGATGTGGCTCAGTAGTTAAGCACACCTGAGTTCAATAAACCCGGGTACCAAAAATGAATAAGTGAAAAAATGAATAAAAAAGTAAATAAAACAGTTTTGGAGGCTGGAAGTTTGAGATCCAGGTGTCCATAGTTATTTGGAGGGGGTCTTAGTCCTTCGCTTGCAAAACACCATCTTTTCCCTGTGTCTTCAAGTTGTCTTTCCTTTTATACTCTTCTTATAAGGATGAAAATCATGTTAGATTTAAATCTATGCCAATCAGACATTTTAAATTAAAACTGTTCACATTAAAAGATACTGTCACATTTTAAAGTACTGGGCATTAGAGCTCCGACATATGAATTTTGGAGGGAAAATAATTCAGCTCTTAATAGATCCTGATAACCTAATAAAGTTTAGCTCCTCCAAGAATAGACTTCAAGCAAAATTAAATTTATTTTAATTTTCAACTCACTTTAATAAAACTTATATATTATAAATATAGATATGTATATGCAGATGCCCCTTAACTTAAAATGTACCAGATAAACCTAACATAAGTCAAAATGTTATAAATAAAAATTATATTTAATACCTACCAAACATCATACTTAAGCAGCACTGTTCACTGCAGAGTATTAGTTTCTTACCCTTCTGATTGTGTTGCTGACTCAGAGCTGTTGCTCACTCTACTACCCAGCATTAAAAAGAGTATTGCACCACATATAACTAGCCCAGGAAAAGATAAAAACTATAAATTCAAACCATGATTTCTACTGAATATGTGTTGTTTTTGCATTATGGTAAAGTTGAAAAGTAGTCATAAGATGGGGACTATTATTAAACGTTTCAAAACACAATCCTCTTTTACACTGAGGTGGTTAATTTATGTGTCAGCTTGACCAGTTCATGATACCCAAATGTTTGGTTAAACAATATCCTAGATGTTTCTGTGAATCCAATTTTTTTTTATGAGATTAGCATTGGAATCAGCCAATTACCCTTCATATGTTGGTGGGACTCACCCAGTGGGTTGATGTCCTTAGTACAAAAAGACTTAACCTCTCAGTGAGGAGGAAATTTGGCCAACCTTCTGCCCTCAAATTCAAACTCTAACTCTTCTCTGGTTCTCCAGTGTGCTGGCTTACCCTGTAGACTTTTAATTTATACATCCACAATTACATGAGCCAATTCTTTAAAATGTGTGTGTATATGTGTGATCATGTGTGCTTGCATGAAGTCCTGTGTTGCTTAATGATGGGGATGTAAATACCTTGTTAGAAGATTTCATGTTGTGCAAATATCATAGCATATACTCACAACAAAATCCTACATGGAGTAGGTCAATCTTTTGACACAGTCTCTTGATGCAATCAAGAGACATGGTAATCACAAGATGTCTGAGCCTGCTGCTAGCATAACACAGAGTACTTTTTATTTACAAAAAGTAGTACACTTAAATATTGATAAAATATAGTTTAGTAAATGCATAATGCAGTAATATAGTCATGTTTATAAAATTGAATATATTATATACTGTATATAATTGTATGTGCCATAATCTTACATGACTGGCAGTGCTGTAGGTACCCTGAGCAACATACACACACCCACATACTCACACAGCACTTAGTTCATTCATGACTCAGACTTAATTATAAGGACAAAAACCTCTATCCAGAAAAATTAAGAAAATTTACACTTAGGAAAATGCCAAATTGGAATGATTGACTTCAGATTATGATCCAAATATCACTGAAACACAATTGTGCCACAGTTGGGAGAGGGAGCTTTGCCAATCAATACCTGTCATTGGAAGGAGCTGGATCAGGTATTCCATGATTTGAGTATTAAAGAAGTAAATTGCCTTTTTTATTAGTAGTAAAAGAGTACAAAAAGACAGATTTTTTTTAAAAAAAAGTATATAATACAAATACATACCTGGTGGATCCTAAATAATTTTGAGGTCAAAAGAATCAATGTCTTAACTTTATTTAAAAATATTAGGAAAACTAAACTGCAGAGAACCATTCAAATATAATTCCAAATTCTTAAAAAATTGTTGAACCCTTATATTTGTTCTTATTTTTTTATAATACATTTGATTTCAATTATATAAAACTCAACTGATAAGTGCCTGAAACAGGAGTCAGCATTTTTTTTTCCTATAAAATATCTCCTAGTAAATATCTCAAGTTTTGCAGACTTTTTTAGTCTCTGTTGCAAGTACTCAACTCTGCCTTTGTGTGCAAAATAGCCAAAGAAAATGCAGGAATGAAAAGTATGGCTGTGTTGCAAAAAATATTATTTACTGCAACAGGAAGTAAGCCAAATTTGGCCCATTGGCCATGGTTTAAAGTAATTAAGGTGGTGTTCAAGCTCTAACACTTGCCTGATTTTGTTTCTTTTACAAATGTTTTCTTCTATAGTTTAGAATGTAGTTTCATTTTCCCTCTTCATAAATTATATAACCTTAAAACTGTCAAAGCCTTTTACTTTTTCTTTAGTTATAGAAATTGCCTCTGAAAGTGACACTGTAGTTCAATGATAAGTGAAACACGAGATGCATTTCATGAAAGATAGCTTTCTTCTGAAATCAAGAGTCAGTTTTCCAGGTCAAAAGGAAAACAGTTAAAACATTTTGGTTTTAAACCCAAGGAGTTTTTTTTCTTTGAAGCCTACTCTTACAAAGTTTAAGGTTTATCTGAAAATCACTATTTATCTGAAATTCAACATGGAGGTGAAGTTTACTAGGTATTGCATAAAAGAAAATGTGCCTACGTCTTTTAATTATCACTCACTCATTTCTCTTGTCACAACTCTTGAATCAGTTCTCAGAATGCATGATGCATTATTTGAAATTTACACTTTAAAAAATTTATAAGGACCTGTATGCTTTGTTTTCCTTTCAGCATGTGTCAATTTTCCCATCTCCTGTTTTCTATCACAGGGGATTATAAACTAGGAAGAGGAAGGTTAAAATGATGTCTTCTTTAGTCTGATGTAATCTCCTTTACTTTGACTATTAAAGAACCTCAAAGGTTGTTATTATATTTTTCTTAATAATCATTTGAATGGCCTTTCCAGTTGCTTTTTAGTCTTCAAAATAAATACATGATATGAATTCTCCCCATAGTAGCTTACATACAAAAGATCCCCCTAGTTACATTTGGAAGATTTGGAAGACAAGAGTTCCCTTTCTTGTACATGTGGAATTAACTAGTAGGAGATGAAAAGTTTTCTAGGTAGAGAGAACATAACAATCACAATTAATGTGTTTTTCCATTTCATAACATGAAGGGTGCGTAACTATGAAGGTTCATCTGTTTTAGTAAATGGGAAAACCTGACTTCAGGTATTTATACACATTCTCACACAAATACCAAGTACAAAGCCATAAATAAGTTGTTTTATATTACAAACAATACTTTTTACATTTCTGTTTTAAATAAAAATGCAAGAGAACAGGCTGTTGAAACATTTGGGACTGACATACATGTTCTTTATCATATAATAAATAATACATGTGCATGTATATATTTACATTCCAATTTGTACAACTTGTGACAATGTAGTGGCATCTCCTCCTCCACAGAAAATCTTTACTAAGCTTCTCCAGAAATCTTCACCATGGCTGAATTTGGGACTGTCAGTAAAAAAAGAGTCTCTACAAAAAAAGTTCAATGTAGGTAAACTCCTTATTTTTCTGTTGCTCTATTATTTGGCCACTGGCCTGGAAGAAATCAGCACTCCAGGTGATAGATACCCCTTTAATTGCTTTTCACAAACATGTGTCCAATATAGTAGTTTGTAAAAGTGTGTTTGCAAATGCAAAATGTGATAATAAAAAGACAAATTCCTTAACAAAGTCTCTGGCCTTGAGCTGGAGCTTCACAGAGATGTTTACATTTCTAAGTTAAGAAAAGTTACCAGTTTGGCTCCATGGTAACAGCTGGCAGGAAGAGGAAAGAAATGGGAGAAGAAGATTTCCCCTTCTCAAGTGTTGTCCTTGAAGGGTTAACTTGCCCAGAAAGCGAAAGAATAAAACTGCTTTCATGTGGACTTCTGAGCTCCTCCCCTTACATGCTGGGTATAAAGTTCTGAAACTACCTGAACTCAGGGTTCAGGGGATTAATTGATTACAGCCAAAACTGTGCCCTCTGAACCTGGCTACAGCCAAATACAACTGTTTTTTTGTTATCTTCAGTGACTTGCCTTGTCTGTCCCTACAACAACAATATATAGGCTTTTATCTTTAGTTATTAAAATGAGGTTTGTAAAAATAGAATGAACTTGATGTGAAAATTTCTCCTGGTTACATAATAAATAATTTACATATTGTGAATTAGTTTATACAAGGGACTAAATTAAGGTTTTAGACTAAACCTAGCAATTATGCATTGGCAACATTTTATTTAATTATCATATATCCATATATGCATGCTTATGTGCAAAATTAGTTTGGTTTTTTTATTGTATTAAAAGCAGAATCATGGTTTTCTATTCAACTAAACTATTTCTTCAATGGTAAAGTAATATTGTTTTTACTTTTTCTTGAAAATGTGTAAACTAAATTTCTTTTTGTTATCCTGAATTTCTAAGAAAATTATTTGGATAGCTTCCTTATCCTTTAACATTAACTTAGCTGTGAAGCTTACTCCTATGAACTATTTCCAGAAAGTTATGCATTGCATAACTATCTTGTACAGTTATCACTCATTACCAATTTGGACTACTTACTAATTACTTAATTCTTCCTGGGAAAAAATGTGTCCAAAAATTACTTAATAGTGTAAGATCAAATATCTAATAATCCTTCAGATATTCCTGAATCAAGGATTACATATAATTAACAAATATATCAACAAATTACTTTCTGTACTCATCTTTTCTTTCTCCCTTAAATTGTTAACATCAATCCTTTGTATGACCCATGCCAAGAATAATTCTTCATTCTAGTCCCTGTAAGTCAACCAGCTGCTTGGGGTTACAAGAAATTTTGTTTTACTTTGTAGACATTTTAAAATCAATTGCAGATATAGCAAGGGCCTTGGATACTGAGGAGAAGCAATAGGAAATGAGGTGCAGAAGTTCATACTCATTTTTCTCTGGTTTGGCTGTTTGCAACCTCTTAGCCAGGCAAAGTCAGAATCCTTGATCGAATACTGCAGTCCCATGAATGTGATTCTGGATGTAACAAGAAAAATGTGAGAATTTGAATATAAGTATTTTCCTGTGGCATTGTTTATTAGTGTACAACATGAGTTGTGAACATAGAATAGAAAGAGCACACATTTTAGAGTTCAGATCCTGATAGGGCATACCACTGAATATTCTTTGTAATGAAGTGTTACAAATTCTGTAGTTCATTAAGAAAAAAAATATATGTACATATTTATCCACATATGAAGTGGAGATATATATTTATTCATTAAGTGTTTGCCATCACCCTAGCCAATATAAACACTATTAAATCATAGGCATATTAAGTGGACAGACTTTAAAGTCACCTACATGATCCTCACCTACTCACTCAATCTCCTCCCCTTATGAGTGGATAAGAGCTGTGACTTGCTTCTACCCACCAGAATACCACAACAGTGATGGGTTGTCACCCCTTTGATTCCATTACAGTCTATTGGACTCCATGTTGCTAGTCAACTGGACTTGCTCTAAAGACTTTTTGTTTTGCTGACTTTGAAGAAGTGAGCACCCTGTTAGCAGGCTCATATGGCAAGAAACTGTGAGCAGTCTCTTGGAGTTGAGGGCATTCTCTAGCCAACAGCCAGCAAGCAACTGTGGCCCCCAATATTATAGTCACAAGGAAATAAATTCTGACAACACCATGAGTAATCTTAGAAATGGACCTTTCCCTAGGTGAGCCTCCAGATAATAACTCAGCCTGGCAGACACCTTAATTGCAGCTTTGTAGAGAACCCAATTGAACTATGCCTGGATTCCAGAGAAAACAAATATGTTTTGCTTTAAGCTACTAAATTTGTGGCATTTTTATGCAGAGTAGAAAACTAAAATAATGTATTAGATAATTTTCAGGTTTTTAAATTTTTTTTTTTTTTCTCTATCCAAGGTAGTAGCCAGGATTCTACTTAAATCCAGACTCTAGATTTAGGATCAGTCAATTGCATTGATGAAACAAAAATGATGATAAAAATACTCAGAAGAAGTATTTTTCTCTCACCTCTTGAAAGGGAGTGAAACATACACTCAGACTATCTTTCTTCCAAATACGTCCTTTGTCCTTATTCTCCTTTTATAGAAATGAAATGCTAAAAACTTTGAGAATGGGGAAGGGTGAACAGAATGTTCTATAGAAGCATTTGACTCCAGGTATCCTTTTATTTCATTATGCCTTTTGAGAATGACTTTGACTTGCTCTTTGACTATGTTACTGCTTCATTTACTTTCTGCAATATCCTGAGGATAAGCAAATCTCATCAGATGCCTAAGTAAGAAAGCCTAAGTATGTGGAATATATATAATCTTTTGATTTCACTTGGATATGTAGTAAAAGCAAAATTTAATCCCAATCTCATCTCAGATAACTATCAACAGCAACCTACAAAAGATTTCCTTACTTTGTTCAAGAAAAGCAGATTTCAGCAGTTGTTCTAAATTGGAAAACAAGAAGAAATAATTCTAGCATATAGAACTAGGCTGAACTCTAAGTGTTTCAGTAGATGAGTAGCAGAACTTGCCAAAAACATTTTTGAGGAAAAATTTTAATGTGTTGTGTTTTGTCTAGCATAGTGTCTTCGATGATTTTATGGCATTTGATTGACTATGTTTTGCTACTATTTTATTTTTTTAAAATCAACTCTATAAAAAATAAGTCATAAAATAAAATGCACCCATATTAAGAGTTCTATTATTTTGTCAAATGTATATAGCTATGTATTCATTCCACATTGAAAATATAGACTATTTCATCACCTCCGACAGTTTCCTCATGGTTCTTTGCAAATCTATCTAATGTCAGCCAAATTCAAACTTACCTACTTCCCATGACTATACATTAACTTTTCCTTTTTTATATAAATAAAATCATAATGTTACATGGTCTTTGGTATCTGGTTTCTTTTGCTTTGAAAATGTTTTAAGATTTATTTATATTATTGCACTATTTTTACTACTAAAAATAGTAGTTTGCATTGTTGATCACTGTTTAGTTATTTAATTGTCAAGGAATTTTGCTGTTTCCAGTTTTTAGCTTTGATAATAAACCTGCTGTGAGTACTCATGTACAAGTCTTTGTATAGACATGTTTTCATTTCTATTAAGGATATACATATATATATATATATATATATATATATATATATATATATATATATAATTTTAAGGTCAAAGGCATGGTTATTTATGTCAGAAATTGCCAAACTATTTTGTAAATTGGTGTATCATTTTCTAGCTCACCTGTAGTGTGAGAGTTGTCTAGTTGTTCTGCATGTTTGCAACACTTGGTATTAGTAAGCCTTTAATTGTATCGATGCTAGTCCCTATGCAGAGCATCTTATTGTAGTTTTCATTTGCATTTCACTGACAATTAATGATCATGGGCATTTATCCATGTTCTTATTGTCCATTGATGTATTTATTATTGTGAAGTGTACTTTAAAACATTTTGTCCATTTTAAGTTCTTTGTTTTCTTATTAAGTTTATTTTTGGATAGTTTGCAAAGAAGTTGAGAATATTTTCTCCTTAGTAATGTCTTCTGAAGAGAACATGTTCTTATTTTTATGAATTGTCATTTACCAGGTTTCTTTAATGCAGCTAATCCGTTTGTATCCCATCTAAGAATATCTTTGAACATCCTAAAGTTGAAGTTTCTCTTATTTCTTTCTAGAAAATTGTATTTACCTTTTGTTCTCTGGTCCTTATTAGTAATGTAAGTATTGAAAGACCTACAATAAGCATTTATCATCATTTCTTTGCAGCCAAATAATGGTGATTTGATGATGAACTTAAATTTATGGATAAATTCAGTCTTTCCTAGTCTACCTTATAAATGAATATTACTGCACAAATTTCTTATATTTTACTTTTTGTCAAATGGTGGTTTCTATTGTAATCCATACTATACCCATAGTCAAGTAACTTGAATCACCATAAAGTTCATAGAAAAATAATCCTCAAGTACATCTACGTAATAATTAGATTTATTATTGGTGAATGAAACTAAGTTTGGTGAGAATTCTTTACCTAACTATATCTTAAAGTTCTGGGAATCTCTTTAATACCATACATATTGTACAACATCATAAAATCTATATTTTTAGAAAAGATCAAAAATGTAAATTATGATACAGTAGCAAGCTATGTAAGTATTAATTAACCAGTTCTTATTGTATGCATTTGTTTACAATTTTCATCCATAGTTTTTTAGACTTACAGAGGTGAGTAGACAGTTACAAAGACTGCAAAAGATATAGTTCATTTCCAATCATTCTGGAAAATGAATATATATGTTGCCAA
Organism: Tamias sibiricus; assembly: GCA_025594165.1. NCBI lineage: Eukaryota > Metazoa > Chordata > Mammalia > Rodentia > Sciuridae > Tamias > Tamias sibiricus. Next base: position 90,007,790 of record CM046666.1, on the reverse strand, counting down.
TGATTGAGAAGACATCTTGAAATTTTTGCCCAAGAAGTGAGCAAAGGTCTTGGAAATCATAATGATTTAACAAATACAATTTAAAATTCTTGTTAGTGTTTATATGGCATTTAATACTTTTTTTTCCCATTTGATCCTGGAAACAACACTGTAAGATCAGTGCTTAATACATATTTATTAAATGAGGTAATTCTAGAGAACAAATATAAGGCAACATTATGTAAATGGCTTATATTTTAATCCTTGTGTTTAATGACAGAACACAAATCAAAAGGCAGGTCTCTGTAGAATGACATTTAGATTGAATAACTAGCATAATACATATCCCTAATTAAATCTATCAGTAATTTCACTGGCCTGTTAAAATAAAGTCATACTTTAAAAACACATAATGATTAAATTTCACTGCCTCATTATTCACAATTAGATTTTATTTTTTGCCTTTGTGGGGATGACTTAGATCTTTAAATTATCATCACAGATTTAATCAATATATATTTAAAATAATTTCCAGATGTAAATAAAAATAGCAATTCTCAAAATAACTTCTTATTTTTCAGGTTTCCATTTGCCCTTATGTAAAGGCATGGGATCATAATGTTTATATTTGAGGAATACAAAGTTATTAAACTTGGTTACATACAGCCGCTTTGTGAGTAGCTCTAGCCCCTGGGCCTCATAACCTCTTGATCATCATTTTGATTTTATTCCACTGAATCCAGAAACTATTCATTTAGTCTCAGGTTGCTCTTATTAGGAAGGTAAATGTGTAAATATTATTTTTCCCATATTACACATGAAAAAGAAGTTGAGCAAAATGAAATGACTTATTCAAAGGCACAGAACTCAGTCTGTATGAGAATTCATCTGTAGGAGCCTTTATTTATTCCCTAGCTCATCTCTATCTCTTCTCTCATTCTCCGTGGTCAAATAAAATTACCATAGCATTAATAGCAGATTTCTGATATATGTGGCAGGTCATATTTTAGCTAAATGAGCACTTTTCACTCTCATTAGATTTTATACTCCAGATCCTTCTTGTTCTTCTTCAAGGATGAGGACAAGCTAGAAATTTATTCACTGTCTTATTCACTAGTGTGTCCACAGCATCAAAATAAAACTGAGTGTATAGTAAGCATCAAGTAATTATTTATTTAATAAATGAATTGTTTATCAAATATATACAAATTTATCCCTCTTTTCCTTCTACTGGTCTGAACAGCTCCCTTCTCCTAGTAGGGTGTTGCTGGCCTACTTTCTCTGATGATCATGTACTTCTCTCCACTTCCATCAGAACCTTTTTCTCTCTAAAGATGTTGGAATGGGACTGGTGGCACAGCTAGATGTCAAAGAAAGGGTTCTTCACTCTGAACATAGAATTTAAGTCAATTGATGATTTTTCCACATTTATAGGCTTGTTGTAATTAAAAGTGAATTTTTGCAACTCAGTAGGTGCTTAATAAAATTTAATACACTTCTGATTGTTCCTACCTTACAATTAGGATAATCCTGAAATATAATCAATGTTATCCACATGTAACTTTTATGTATGTGAACATACTCCTTAAAAATAATCCAGAAGTTTTCAATATTGAAAACATCCCTGAAAATTTTTCTTTAAAATTCTATACATTTAAAATTGAATGACAATTTTTTTCTAAATTTAATTATATATATGTGTGTGTATACACATGCACACATACACACACTCATTAATTTAAGTTAAAGATAAATATTGTTTCTGTATGTTAAATAGCAAACAAATGATTAAAAGACAAAGTCAAAAGCAACTTGGGAAATATACACTTAGGCCAATTCTTTTTGTCTTTTTAATCCTGTGGTGTGTAAGTCAAAGGGTTGGACAATATTCCTACTTTGATGTTCATCCCAATTTTACTAAACATGTGAGTGTAAATAGATATTTCAGTCATCAGGATATTGAGTGAAAATACACACACACACACACACACACACACACACACACACACTTGGGAGGACTGGCATCACAAGAGCTTTTATAATATTTTGTAGCATTAGACCCTCATTTCCCCTTGGCTTTCCTTGGGATGACATCAATAATACTTAGAGCAATACTGGAAAAGAGAACTATATTCTGCAAGCATCTGTCAATCGTAATGTCACAAAGACATAACTAGAAAGTGCAAGACCACAGGTTATGTTCATTTATTTCTACTCATGAATTCATGACTAGCTGAAAGACTAAATATCTGCTAACATTGGGTCCAAGAATTAACTTTCCTGTCCAAACATGATAATTCAGCTTATAAAATTCATGACATGTCATGAATGTCAGGTGTTGTCTCCTCCACAGCCGAAAAGTGCCAAGACAGTAGAGTAGACAAGCCAAACAAAGTGCCTGGTGATATGGGATACATATGATTTATTGGGGCAGGCTCCCAGGAGATCAGTGACTGTTCCAAGAAGACGGCAATGGTGACAGGCTGACAGCACCTCCATCCTTCACGGTGCTTTGTCAAGCAGCACCTCGTTTCTCTCACGGTGTTTGGTCCAGTGGTGGCCAGCTGGACCAGTGACATGTATCCTTTCCACAGGGTCCTCAGTTCTGCACCCATCTGCACTCAGATAGGGGTTTTATATGTTAGGCTGAAGGGACAGTGACATCATCAGCATAACTCGCTTAGTTTGCTTATATGATCAGCATCCCAAAGGGCAACTATACTGTCATACTTATTTAAAAAAAAGCAGGTTTCTATGGATAACACCAACTTGCCCTTGTTCCCAGGGTGCATAAGAGAGCCAGAGTCTTCTAAGATGATGTGTATCTGGACCTTTGGGCTCAGGCCTGCTCTCATTGTTCCTTTAACTTGGCAGTGTTTTGGGGAACAAAAAGATGGCATTTCGGCACATGGTGTTTTACTCTTTTCCTCTTGCTTTAGGGATGATAGAGATGATAGAGATGACTCATAGCCTATAGATGCTCAGTGGCTACAATGTCACCAGAACTCAGTTTGTAGATAGAAAAATTGAAAAGGAACTCAATGATGTGTCTTAACTTTTCCTCTTACAACTTTCTTGTTCATATCTGTGTTTTGTTACAGATGCATGCATTTTTGTAATGGCCATACTTTCACTGACAAGAAAATAAATAAACCTTCTAGCTCCACTAATCTTGGAGGTCGCACAGCTGAGCACCATATTATTAGCCTCCCACTAGTTTTGCTGTAGATGGCACCCCTGACTGAAGCCACTTAACAACTTAAAACCACTCTCCTGTGAAGAACTGCATGTCACCGTGTTGCCTGGTGATAGCTGATTACTGCAATCTCCCCCTTTTCTCCAGGGGACAGTTACCTTGCTCCATCCTCCCCTGCTCCCCAATGACAGATGCTTTTTATATCCTAATGATTAACTGCAGCATGAACTATTCCTGGGAAAAGGAATCAAAAAGACATGGAATATAAAACTTTTGAATCGGTAATGTTTCTTAAAAGAACCTGGAACATTTGATGACCTACAGATGACAGCAGCCCTTGTATCATGAAAGCAGAACACCTGAAATTTATAACACCCTGGTATTTGCCTATCTGCTATGTCTGCTCGCACTCCTTGGGTAAGCATTGTGCCTGACACCCCTATGGAACCTAAGTTTGGCTGGTGATAGCCTCCATATTCTTTGGTTTGCTAGCTTTTCAAATCATTTTCCTTCTCCCAACAAGTTGTCGTCAAATTATTGGCCTTCTCAAGTGGCAATCAACATAAATGGGTTCATGGTTGCAATAGTGTGCTGAAAATACTTAAAAGGGAATAAATCAAAACCATATTGTAAAGAAACCAGGATAAATACAGGACTTCCTCAAAGAGAGATTGGAAAAACAGTTTCTAACAAGATGCCACCATTTATTAGTACCCTGAAATGTGAATAATAATATTCCAGTTTTCCCAGCTAGATTTTCACATTCTCCACTCCTGAGATCCTAGGATAAAAGTCCTCTCTCTCTCAATATTTTAGATATACAATACATGCAATATGTTGTCATATATATTTTATGTTTCTTCAATGCTAAGTAGTATTTCTCAGAATTATATTTTCCAATTATTTTCTAGTATTTATAAAGTATAACTTTTATGTCTGTTACATTTGTATTTTGCAACCTTATTAAATAATTTATGACTTCTAGTAGTAGGTTTGTACATTATTTTTTTTGTAATTTGTAATATATTTTTATTTTTATGTATTTTTATGTGGTGCTGAGGATTGAACCCAGAGCCTCACGCATGTGAGGCAAGCACTCTACCACTGAGCTACAGCCTCAGCCCCATTCTTGTTTTTTTTTTTTAATGAATAATCATGTTATCTAAAAGTTGAGATAGTTTAACTTATTCCCATCTTTTTTCTTTCCTTTCCCTTTTCTATCTCCTCCCTTGCTCTCCCCCCTCCCCTTTATTGTATTTATTAGAGATATTTGTACAACGACCTAAATGACAGATTAGGTATCTCTTGTTTCTGATTTTAGGAGATTTTTATTTCACCATTACATATGACGTTAGTTCTTAGATTTTTGTAGATGCACTGTATCCGATTGAGACAATTTTCTTTTACTATATGATTTTCTGAGAGGTTTTAATTGTGAATGGTTCTGAGTTGAAATTAAAATTTCTAGTTTAATATGTTTTAATTTTGAGCAGGTGTTCAATTGAAAAGCTTTTCTGCATCTTCTGAAATGGCTTACTTTATTCTATTAATATGGTGTGTTAGGTAGAATTCTAATATGGCTCCCAAATTTCCTATTCCCTGGTCTGTACACACCTTCTACCACTTATTCAATTAAACACTAATGTGAGTCTTGCTTTGAAGCAATTCTGCAGATGTAATTAGGGTCCCAAATCAACTGAACTTAAAATAGAGATTATCTGTATGAGCTTGGCCTAACCAAATATGCTCTTCACATCTGGGTCCAGAGGTCAGACACAGAGAAGCTAGAACAATTTAAATTGTGAGCAGGATTTGATAACAAAAGCATTCCCAATCCTGGTGTGGAAAAAGGTGGAGGTCACTTAGTAAGGCAGCTGGGAAGCCTCTAGCTATGGAGACCATAAAGCAGAGAAGACCTCTGTCCCACACTGTAAGGAACTGTGTTTTATCCACAACCTTAACCTTAAGAGACCACCTGTGTTCCCTTTCCCAAAACCTCCAGATGAGCTAAATCTGGCATAAACCTTGATTTCAGACTTTGAGGCCCTGAACAGAAAATCTAGCTAAGCCATGCCTGGACCACTGACATACAGAGCTGGGAACTAATAAGTGGGTTGCTTTAAGCTGCTAAGTTTGTTGTGGTTGTTTACAGAGCAATACAAAACTAGTACATGTGGCAAGCTGCACTGATTGATTTTTCTGACATTGAATCAATCTTTCACTCCCAGAATAAACCTCACTCAGTCATGATTTATTACCTTTTTTATGTGTTGTTGGTTTTGATTTGTTAAAATTTTGTAAGGTTTTTGTGGCCGTATTTACAAGGACTATTAGCCTGCAGTTGATTTTTCTTGTGATGAGTTGTTTGAATTTGACCTAAAGATAATACTGGCCTTACAATAAGTTGAGGAGTAGTCTCACTTTTTCTGCTTTCTGAAGGAATTTTGTAGGTATCATGTTCTTTCTTTATTAATAGAATTCACCAGTGAGCATATGTGGCTTAGAAATTTTCTGGTAGGCATGTTTGTATGAGAAATTTAGTGTTTTAAATAGACATCCTATTATTCAGGTTTTTTGTTTCATCTTGGACCAAGTTTTTTAAATTATGTATTCAATATTTTTTCACTTCATTGAAATTATCAAAATTATTGGCATAAAATTATTCATAATATTATCTTATATCATTTTAGTATGTTTAGGATTTGATATTGAGGAGTCCTATCTCTCAATTTTTGTCTTGATTACCTTAAGAGTTAAAGAGATTTGCATATATTTTTAAGACTCCATCTCTCCCTACTGTTGCTTTTCTATTTTTTTGACTTTTGCTCTTATGTTTCTTATTTCTTACCTCCTTCATTTCCTCATTCTTTCACTTCCCCTCCTCATTATTGTTATTAATAATGTATATTTTTTTACTAGTATCTGTGTATGTTTGTGTGTACATGTATATATATATAAATATAAAATATTTGCTATTATTTTACTATTTTGTTGTTGAGATGGCACTTCAGATCATTAATTATAAGAACAATAGAATGTTGTCTTTGAGGACTGTTTTATTTTAAACATTTTAAAATGTATTATTTTCATTATTTTTTAGTTCTAAATAATTTTCAATTTTTTTTGTAAACCATTTGTTGACTTCTTGATAATTGAGAGTGTGTTTTAAATTTTTTAATACTGGGTTACATAGTTATATTATTATTACTGATTTTTAATTTAATTCTTTTCTGGTCTAAAGAGTTTCAATCCATTAAAATATATTGACTTATTTAATGCTCTCTGCTTAAATGTAGTTTTGTCTAATTAGTATGTTCATGATAACTCGCCTAACATTTTACTCTGAATATTTTAGTATCTACTATTATTTTGAGATTCCCTCTGTTGATTATATTTCTCTTAAGAATGAGTTAATATTCCTGGTTATTCACGTGTTGAGAAATTTTGGATTTTATCCTGCACATTATAAACATTTTCTTTTTTTTTGTAGAGACTTTATATTCTGTTATTGTTCCCCAAGGAAGGTTGATTTTTTGGTTTAGTAGGTAATTATTATCTAGAAAAATTTTAAGTTCTTTCTCAGTTTAGGATGCATCACAGTTATATTATCACAGCAGGTTACATGAATTCTGACCTCTGAATATGTAGTTCAGAAATCAGATGGGCGAAAGGTCAACTACATACATAGAATTTAGTGTTGCCCTCATGAGCTCCTACCTCTCTGAAGTGGCAGTCCACCCTCTTCCCCTCTCTTACAGTCCCTTTTGCTGCAGGCTTCCTGCCCCAAGTCCAATGACCTAGAAAGTTGGCTGACTTTCTGTTGAGCTCCTAGACACTTCACACTCCCCTGAACCTGTTTCTGCCTTCAGAACAAAGATGCAAAGTGGAAAAATTGTGCTTTGCTGGTTGCTTCTTCCATGTTTTGACTTCTTCCAAAATCTGCCTGCTGTGTTTACAATATTAATATTTGATAATATTAAAAATACATGATAATTTGTATGTGACAGAAAATAATTATGCTGATTTTTTCTGATGAATATTTATGGTAATAGTATTTAATTTAGTAAATGAAGTAAAAAGTAGAACAATAATATCTACCTTGTTTGTTATAATTCATAAATAATATATTTAATATGAAGCTTAGCAGAATGTTGAATGTGAAGTAGATATTCAACAGATTTTAAGGCCTTATCTTTGACCTCAAGTTGATGCCAGTTTAGTTATTGTTTGTTCATCTTTGTATCCTAAACTCAAGAAAGAAAATGTTGGATTGACTGACATTGCAATATTAAAGGATGTGTAGATATTAGGGAAGATCTAATCAAATTTTGAAAGTGTTCAAATTTCCCAGAATCATAGGTTCCTGGAGAGAAATTGGGATTAAAACTGTTCCACTAAAGAGTCTCAGTAATTCTTCAGTTAACTATCAGGATATTCTTTGAACTTTAGTAGAATTCTCAGTGTAGATAAAGCAAGCCTATTCTTTGATATTCTTCTCATATTTCTAGTGTCTAACCTGCACTTTCAGCTTTATTTAATAAACATACACTTGGTTGAATTGTTTGTATGCCCAAAACTTTCATGACATTTTTTTGTTTGTTTTGCTCTTGGTCAGTAAAGAAAGCTTGTTTTGATTACCTTACAAGGGAGCATTTAAAAGTTTCTATATTTCTGATCCATTTAGAACTTGACAATGTGAATAATCTGGGGTGTAAGTATGCCTATGTGTATGTGCTTGCATGCTAGCTAGCAAACTGATACCTTTGTAAAGGATATTTGACATGAACATTCTAAGTCTTTGATTTTTAGCTCTGAGTCTCAATCTCTAAAGGCAATGTCTAATTGACTTGGGTTAATGAGAAATAAAATTACAACATTCCCTGTTATTCTAAAGAATACTTGTTATTATAAAATTTTGCATAAATCAATATTGCTCGGACCTAATGCTTTATAGTCAAAGCAGAACTATAAGTGGTAAAGATTATATAAATACCTTTGTTTCATAAAGCCTGAAATGGTCTTGGGACACGAAACAGATTTGCTTCAGCAGAGTTCAGAAGCTGGCCAGGAAACATAAATTGCTAAGAGGTTGTAAAAAGCACATTGGAGTTGGGCCAGATATTACCCCCTGAATTAAAATGAGTAATTTAAAAATCAGGACACTACTTTATTTTTTAACCAATAGCTAACACAGGGATTTCAGAAAGGGAGAAATATATTTTGATTAATTTTGCCCTTTCCAGAGGGAACCTGGCAGCTTTGTCCTTCACCAGCTGGAGTTTATGTAAGGCCTTATGGAGCAAGTCAGCCAACAGGGAGTTACAATAATCTAATCTTCATGGCCTGGATACTGCCTTGCGTGAGCAGCTTGCATAAGTAAAGCACTTTTCAGTATCCCACCAGGGGGCCGAGAACACAAAGGTATTGCAGTGGTTTCCCTTGTGTGGCCAGACTTCCCCCAGAAAGCAAATATCCTCATTTTCTCCAATCTGCTTGAATATTCTGTGTAGGGGGAAAAGCAAGGGAAGCTATTACAATTAATGACATCTCTTTGATTATACAATAAACAGTCATGACCTTCTAAATTTAGGAACCTAAAGGTTAACATAAGGTTAGCAATTTTCCAGTGGGTGTGATTCTTCCTGATCTGCACACTTTTTAATAAAATATTGATAGCTAGGTTCATGCTGGGTGCAGCATTTGGGATTTTGCCTTAATTGTGTTAATACACCTCCATTAGCATCCTTACCTCCTTATTTGGCTAAGAATGATTTAATTATTGATTATGTCTAGCTTCCTCTGAGAATAACATCTAAATATATTGGTTCTTTCTTCTGTAATAGTGTTTAAAGTGTGCCAGTGCTAAGTTTACCCCTTTTCACCATTTCTAGAATACAACCCATCACCATGTATATTATCAAAAATAGGTGTTGATGAGATGAAAAAATATTTTTGTTGCAAGGTACACAATATGCAGCAAAAATATATATGTCCATTTAACTCTAGTGTATAACACACATCATTTGCTTCCTTGAAGAAATAAAATGACTGCATGACTTGCATAGTCCTTGAGATATTCCATACCAAAATGCAGTTAGGCAGAAGGCAACATCAAGTAAAATACTTTTGTTTTTGTCATTTTCTAGGAGAAGGTACCATTTGCTTGCCCCCCACCCAATTTATTTAATTCCTTATTTAAATTTTATTCTAATTTTTATGTTTAATCTGTTATAAATGTGGGTAATGAGCCGGGCACGGTGACGCACGCCTGTAATCCCAGCACTTGGGAGGCTGAGGCAGGAGGATCGCGAGTTCAAAGCCAGCCTCAGCAATGGCAAGGCACTTAGCAACTCAGTGAGACCCTGTCTCTAAATAAAATACAAAAAAGGCTGGGGATGTGACCCAGTGGTCAAGTACCCCTGAGTTCAATCCCCGCTACCACTCACATACACACACACACACACACACACACACACACACAGAAAAAAAATGTGGGTAATGTTCACTTTTATGATATTTGTACCATTTTATTTCAATTAGTCATTTGTGTTTGTCATGGAGACTTTTTCCCCTTGAAAAGAAAAAAAAAATAAGTTAGACTCTTGGCTTCATAATTTACATATCACTCTCTTATATAGCAATCTAAGATGTATTTGGGTTGAACAATTAGAAATTTTTCTATGGTTCTATTTTGCTACCTGCATGCACACAGAATAAAACAGAAATGTTAAATGATGTAATTCTAACTCAAGACAATCCTTTTTCTTTCTTAAAGCCTTCCATAGCTGTGTCCTCAACTTCTTTGATTATCTTTGGCTCTCTGAAAAACAACTTGTTTAACAAATGATTGATTTATGCCCTTTCTTTAGTGTTGTGGAGTGAGAAGCTTTTAAAATAAAGTGAAGGCAGAGGACCCAGGAATATTTGAATTTTGCCTTCTGCAAGAGCATCTCCTCCTACAATCTCAAGGGAAAGATACAAACTGGGAACAACAGAAGTTCAATAATAATTGGGGTTATGGCTCCAAACTCCTATGCCAGGCTTTGATAAGTGAGACAGACCACAAGCAAAACTTATTTTGATTAAGCTATGTGGCTAAGTGCTTTTTCCCCTTCAGACCTGAATTTCAGAACTTGCCAATGAGAAGAAAATTTTAAAAACCAATCAACCAACAAAAATAAAACACCTACATAGGAGAAATTGTACAACAAATTATTCTAGCATTTCCGGACAACTCTATGCCTTTATGACTTTCCATCTTGATTCCATTCCTGCCCAAGACCATTCCAACTTCTCTTCAATTTCTTGTTCCCATAAGCCATACTCCAGCTTCTCTGACCAATATAAATACTTCTTCACCAAAGCACAGCTTTCAGGCAATTGCTCCCTGAAGAAGACTTCCCCCAGCCTCTACTGTTTCCCTCAGTTCCACTATGTGCACTTGACTTTTGCGGTTCACAATCTCCAGTCCTTCAAATATTACCTATCCCCCAATGTTAAGTGTCTCCTTCTTTTTTATCATTCACATACAATTCTACCATCTATCATTCCAATGACCTTTGTCAATTGTCTTCTTCTTCTTCAAACCTTCCTAAGTATGATGATGTAACTTTCCTATTTGAAACAATTTTATGGTGTTCTCTTGCCTTTGAAGAGAAGTCCAACACCCCCACAAGTTCAAAAGGCTCTTGTGATCCAACCCTTTCTACCTCCCACCTCATTTCTTGTTATTCCCTTATTACACATACTCTTCTAGCCAAAATGATGTATTTTTACTTGTGCCTTGTCCTGTATTACTCCCTAGCTTTTATAAGTTTTTTCTCTGCCAATATCATTGTTTCTTTCTGTCTCCATTTTTAGCTAATTTCCACAGGGAGCATGTTTAGCTCTAGGAAGTAATTCCACCTATCCAGTTCAGGTTAGGTGCTCTCCTCCAGCACCTACTCTTTACCCTACATGTGTGTGTAGTAAACTGCATTGTAACAGACTCTTCAAATGACTGACTGACTAACTCAACTAGTTAGTGCTGTGTTCTCTGAGACTAGCATAATGACCTGAACAGGCACAGAGCTGGGTCTGGTGGCCATGACTGTAATCCCAGAGACTCACACTAAGGAAAGAGGATCACATGTTCAAGGCCAACCTTAGCAATTTAGCAAGAATCTGTCTCAAATAAAAAGGACTGGGAATGTAGCTTACTAGTAAATCACCCCTGGGTTCAATCCCCAGTATTGCAAACTAAAAAAGAAAAACAAGTAGAGTTGATCATATGAATCAATTTAAAGTTCCAAAGATTATGTACTTGGCCCAACATCATGCATGGTTTCCAGTTACAGGAACCAAGATATGAACTTAGGTTAAGTAATTTTAAAGTCTTTTGCACTTAACGAACAACCATGGTAACTTGAAGGAACAACCATGGTAACTTGTGATTGGACTTTGGCATTAGCTCAATATCAGGTGTATACTCTCATTTTTAGGATTCTAACTCTCATGTGTATAATTTTTGAGGGATATACTCAACTCAGAATTATACTTGTCTTTGTCCCTTAGATGTTCCTATACTCATAGGTACCTAAAGAGCCTTTAATTTCATATTCATAAGGAAAATGTGTCCCTTTATTCCCATTCCTGACCTCAAGGATTTTCTGAAATTGAATATTCTATATAGAATCATTGCTGTGACAAACAGTCATGGGTGGCCCATGCTCCCTAGGAAACTTGTCCATTCAATTTTCTACAAAACTGATAGCCTCTGAATTATGGTATAAAATGTTCTGATTTAATAAGGACTTTGACATGTTTATTTAGTTACTGTCAAAACAACTGTAAGAAAAATGCTGTTATATCTGAGTTACAACTGATGTCCACTGACGTGTTTAAAAAAAAAAAAAAAAAAAAAAAAAAAAAAAAGCTAAATGACACATTATTCTATAGTTAGGTTTTTTTGAATCCCAAAGTACAGTGCAGGGATCCATAACACTTTATATTAATTGCATTAGCTACAAATTAGGTTTATTCAACATTTAAAAAAAATCCCAAGATGGAGATATACTATTTATTCATAGAGATATCAGACCGTCTCAACTTCTGAAAATGTAGCTTTTCCTTTGAGAAAAACATGTGACACAACTAACCCAGAACAGCATAAAAACATGAGTTCAGTACTTACACTCCCGAGAGGCTTACCAAACTTGCTTGACACTTTAAAAATATGAAAATATGACTTTTTATGTATGTTTCTTATAGAGAAGAAACAGTTGGGCTTTGTTAATTTTAATGAATGAGAAATCAGCATACATTCCAGAGATTAACAATGGTCTGTAAATTTGCTTTGATGAACAGCATACTTACTTTATGACAAATTTTCCATATATTTTTCTACTTACCATAGATACATTGAGAAAATATGTGGATTTTTTTCATGGAAATTTCAAAAGTAATGTTTTAGTCATCTGTGATGACTAAGTAATATGTGCTTGTTAAATTGCTTAGTAGAGAAGTCAAGCCTACTTTATTCTTGTTTTTCTAGTATTATTTCTTGAGATTCAATTATTCCGGGTAAAATAACTTCGACTTGTAAAATCTTCCACTTCTATTAAATAGTTGACATTTGCCCTACATATCACATACACATGATCACCTGACTTCTGCATATAAATCTAGTTGTGGAGTGAATTTCTCAAGGCTTAGGTTAGATAGGAGTTTCTGCAGTTGGTGCAAAGCATTGGTGACCATCATTTTCAGATATCCCCAGCATGTTTTCAAGGGTTACACAAGAGCAACTATTGTTCTTTCCACTTTGTATCTGTGCCTATTTGATACTTGAGAATGTACATAATCTCTCTGTGTGTGAATTTCTAGGTACATTTTAAAATATCATCCTGCTAAGAGTGGCAGATCTGCTAATATCATGTCTTTCTATGGGGAAAGTGGCCTGTTCTGATGATAGCACTGTTTTTTTTTTTTTTGGGGGGGGGGTCCTCTCCTTCTCTAGACACTTATGGTTTTCTCTGGTCAGTGAGTTTTGAAATTAAGTCACCATTTGAGCTTTCAGAATATTTCTTGATTTCATCTTCTCCCTTTTACCCCTAAACTTAGGTAAACTTCATCTACACAATAGTTTTTTAAATTAATTTCCTTGCTTTGAGTAGCACACATACATAATCACATCTCACATTCCTCTGGGAGTTCTTCTTCAAAAATAAAATAGGCATGATGGTCTTATTTCTCTCTTAAAATATTTAAAGTCTTCTTGCCTTAAGGATGCTGAACCACCACCTTGCTAGGGGCCTTAACAAATTGGCCTTGGTCCAACTCCTTAGCCTTAAGTACAGCCAGGATTTTCTTAATGAGCATGCACTTTCCATGATTTGTAACTGTATTTGCACAATTACCTGCACTTTAAGCCCTAATACAAATCTAACCTCCTCTGTGATATCTCCCTCAATCTCCTGAGGTACAATTTAGTGTTCCCTCTTCTGCTTCGTGGTAGCACCTTGTTAAGAGTTTATTTATAATATCCATCCCATTATAATATGCTTTGCTAGTTTGCCTATTTGTATCTACTTGTCCTCACAACAAAATTCCAATTTCCTTAAGCACATTGACTTTATGAAGTTCCGGGTAGTCTTCCCATTTTCTAGCACAAGGCCCATTTTTTGTGTAGTAAGTAATTATTAAAAGCTAGCTGAGTTGAACAGTATAAAACATGGTGTATTTTTTATCTAACATTTTCCCTGCATTTTTCATTATCTTTAAAAGTATTACAATGGGAAAATAAATCCTTTAAGACATGAAAACATTATTATAGCCTCTGCTTCCTATTAAAAAGAAACCATACACTAAGAGCAATAAAGGGACAGTAACAGAAAGAGGCATCATAATCACATAATGGTACCACGAATGGTATCATTGTGCCTGGAGAGCCTGGGAAGCTGGAGAAAGTGGAAGTGAAAGCCTTTGGATGAGCAATCTGTTTGTTTAAGGTAAACCATAGAGGTGTTTCATGGAAATCAAGAGTGTAGATGCCCCCGGATCTCATTAAAAATATTAGAAAAAGTTCTGGAATATCATTCCCATCTATCACCTTATACTCATCTTTATGAGCCTATTCTTCTTTTGTTATGGATTGGTATTTATCTGTTGTAACATGGTGACTGAGAGCTCCTATCAAAGATAATAACCAGATTAAGACTGCCATCACATCTAAATTTCAAACTTTTATGGGATGCCAGCTTGGTTCAGCTGGAACAAGATGCCAAACCCTGGACTGATTATGTCCAGAAGTCTCATTCAGTGGCTGCTCCTTCTCTAGTGGGGAAGGGACTGCTCTCTCTTTTCATAAATGTCCTGCTCTTGTTTTATTGGCTCCAGGGAGTGAGCCAGGAATGATCCAGGGCCATACCGAGGCAGAGTGTGCATGGTTGTTTTTTATTTCTGCTTTTCGCGCCCAACATATGTGAGAATGGGGTTTGGCAAGAGGGGTGTGTATGTTAGAAGTACTATGTTTTGTGTAAGCCCACCTGGTGTGTTCTATTCCCAACCTTGTCATGTCAGTGTTAACACTTTTCCCCCCTGTTTAATCTTAGATGATATCTGAATAGAGGTCTAATTTACTAGCATGTATAAACCCTAAAACAATATGAGCTAGATAACCTTTTGAAAAAGAACCAAACGTTTATTTAGGAAATAAACTAACAAGTTTAATGTGTTAGATTTAGGTAGACTTTCCCCAGTTACAGAAGTGGAAGCCGTTGTTCATTGGTGACTCATTTATTTTTCATCTGGCACAGGCCTGAGTGCCAGGAATGAGGATTTGCTGCTGCTGTGAAGGAGCCTATAATCAAGGAGATAGCTAAAGATTGCGGTTAGCTGAGAGCCATAAAAGATGTTCTAGTTTCCACCTGATATTAATACATTATTCAAAGAATCTTTTTATGCCCGTGAACACTGCGTGACGCACCTGTAAGCTCGAGCTGTAAGCACGTGTCCTTGTTAAAGCTATATGTATATAACTGGGTGAGGTTCGTTAGTGTGTGTGGGGAAGAAGAAGGTGGTGGTTGGAGTTAGAGCATTTGGAGTGATTGCTGGAGCTGGAGAGAGGAGAAGAATAAAAGACATTTTTTCATTTTCATCCTGCCTCCGAATTTTCCTGTGGCGTTCGCTGCTCCAAGCGACTTCCGCTTCAGGCAGCGACAGGTGGTGGCCTGTACGGGGAATTCGGCGGCAAGGTAAGAAAAAAGAAAATTTAAAAAGATGGGAGCAAATATAACAAAAAGTCGGTTTATAAAAGCCATGAATGAAATTTTTGATATTGAGAACTCAGAGGATAGTGAGAAAAGTGAACAAGAAAGCATATCCTCTGACTCAGTGGAGACCAGCAAGGAGAGTAGGAATGTAAATTCAAAAGTAAGATCTGCAAAAGCCATCAGAAGCTTAATAAAATTAGCTGAGGAGTATGTACTCTCCTTAGAAACTGAAACTCAGGATACTAGTGAAAGTAATAATAGTAACAAGGAGCCAAACCATGAAAGTACAGTCTCCTCTACTGAGCCGGTTAGGAATTATGAAGCTAGTAGTGAAGAGGAATCAAAAAGCGATTCGGAGAGCACAGTCTCCAATAAAAAGAACAAAAAGAAATTAAAAAAGAGAAAAGACCGTCAAATAGAGGAACCACTAGCGCCCTCTGCTCCTTCATGGATAGAATCCCTAACAGAAACAATAAAGAGTATTGATCAGAGTGTACGTGCCCTTGAGGTAGAAATTGGCGGCCTTTCAGAGCGCTTATACGCTCTCGAACAACATAGACCGCAGGAGCACCTAGAACTGCCAGTATTTCAAAATGAACAGGGACAAAGATATCACGAGTTCCTAGACTTTAAAACAATAAAGAATTTTAAAGAGGCGGTAATGACCTATGGGCCTCAAGCTCCGTTCACATTAAGTATGATAGAGTCACTTAACACCCTAACCTTAGCCCCCTCAGATTGGAAAAGTCTATGCAGAGCGGTACTAAGTGGGGGACAATACCTAATCTGGAAAACTCAATTCCAGGAACTTTGTTCAGAAATAGCAAAGAGAAATGCTGCAGCAGGTTTCCCTCAACGCAATATAGATATGCTCACAGGGGAGGGTGAGTTCGCCGAACTACAAAATCAGCTACAATACGATCCAGGTGTGTATGCCCAGATACACACTGCAGCTGTGAAAGCCTGGAAGACAATCTCAGGCACAGGGGATCTGCAAGGCAGCCTATCAAAAGTTATACAAGGGCCTAACGAACCTTACGCTGATTTTGTAGATAGGCTCTTAAAAACAACATCTAGAGTTTTTGGAGAAGTCGAGCAAGCTATGCCCCTAGTTATCCAATTAGCATACGAGAACGCTAATAAATATTGCCAGGATGCAATAAGGCCATGGAGAAGTAAAAAAGACTTATCAATTTATATCAGACTGTGCAAAGACATTAACGAGGCTGTTATCACAGGCAACGTAATTGCTGCAGTGATGAAAAATTCCTCCCCTCAAAATTCCCAAAGGATTCAACCTAGAACAGGATATTCCAGACAAAATTATTATAATCAACCAAGATATGCTAAGCAATATCCCCCAAGGGTAATAAAATCAAATTCATACCGTGCTCCAGGCCGATGCCCCAGATGCAAAAAAGGTATACATTGGGCCAATCAATGCCATTCTAGATATGATATATATGGAAATGATTTATCAAGGATTTCAAAAAACGGGGCACGGGGCCAATGCCCCGGGGCCCACAAATGTACGAGGCACTAGAGGAGGAAGGCCCTCAGATTCAAATGATTCTTCGTCACAGTCCCTCCTACCCATTAACTCCCTTATCAGAGGGACAAGAGGAAGTGCAGGATTAGATCTCTGTTCTACTGCCCGGATGGTCCTGACACCTGAAATGGGGGTTCAGCTGATTCCTACGGGAATCAGGGGACCTCTCCCTTCAGGAACTGTGGGACTAATCCTTGGGCGTAGTTCCAAAAGTTTATTAGGCTTTAATGTTATACCAGGGGTTATTGATTCAGATTATAATGGAGAGATTAAAATAATGCTAAGTACACACAGGGGCATCATCTCCGTAAATCAAGGAGACAGAATCGCACAGCTGCTCCTCATTCCCAGTCTCCATAATTCTTTTAAAAGCATGCCACAAAATAGAAATAGCAGAGCATTCGGTTCCACTGGTTCAGGACCTATGGCTTTCTGGGTCCAGGACTGTTCACGGAGGCCTATGTGCAAATTAAAAATTCAAGGTATAGAGATGGAGGGGCTGATTGATACAGGAGCTGACTCTTCCATCATAAATCTACAACAATGGCCTAAGCACTGGCCTCTACAGAAAGCCTCAACCAGTTTAAGAGGCTTGGGATACAGTAATACCCCAGCTCAAAGTGCTGTAATCTTAAATTGGCAAGACAATGAAGGCCATACAGGAACATTCAAACCCTATGTTTTAAACAGCTTGCCAGTTACTCTATGGGGAAGAGATATCTTACATCAAATGGGGCTACACCTAGCGACCAAGCCTGCAGGTGTTAAGAATAAAAATCCTACTCATAATAAAAAAGGCAAAGGACATTTTTTCTAGGGGCCACTGAGAAAACAATTTTAAAAATACCATGGCTCTCTAATAAGCCAGTTTGGGTCCCTCAGTGGCCCCTATCCAAAGAAAAATTGCAAGCGGCCCATCAATTAATTAAAGAACAATTAGAAGCAGGACACATAGAGCCTTCCACCTCTCCCTGGAATTCTCCCATATTTGTAATTAAGAAAAAATCAGGAAAATGGAGACTATTACAAGATCTAAGACAAATTAACAAAACAATGCAAATTATGGGCCCTACTCAACCTGGACTTCCTAATCCTGTAGCTATTCCAAAAAACTATTACCTTATAACCCTTGATATAAAGGACTGTTTCTTTTCCATTCCCCTACATCCTTTGGATGCCCCCAGGTTTGCTTTTTCAATTCCTTCTATTAATAATAATGGCCCTGATAAAAGATATCAATGGAAAGTATTGCCGCAGGGAATGGCAAATAGCCCTACACTGTGCCAACTATATGTGGACAGAGCTATACAGCCCATTAAAAACAAATATCAAGACCTTATGTGTCTACACTACATGGACGATGTTTTATTAGCTCACCCTAATCAACAAATCTTATTTAATATATTTAGTGAAATAACAAAAAATCTAAAAAAATATGGATTATATATAGCAGAAGAAAAAGTTCAAAGCAGATCACCTATACTATATTTAGGCTTTAAAATCATGGATACTTTTGTTAAACCCCAAAAAATTCTAATAAGTAAAGAACATTTGACCACCCTCAATGATTTCCAAAAATTACTGGGTGACATTAATTGGCTTCGCCCTACACTAAGCCTCACTACTGGACAATTAAAACCCTTATTTGACATCCTTCGTGGGAACCCTGACCCATCCTCACCTCGAACATTAACTCCTGAGGCCAGGAGAGCTCTAAAATTAGTAGAACAGGCCATTGAAAGATCCCATTGCGATAGATTTGATTTTGCACAACCACTAATATTGATTATTATTCCTTCACAATATACTCCAACAGGAGTATTTTGGCAACAGGGACCTATATTATGGATACATTTGCCTGTCTCTCCTAAAAGTACAATTGAGTCTTATACCTCCATGGTGGCTAAACTTATTCTTCAAGGACTTAAAACCTCTACTAAAATATTTGGAATTCATCCCGCTACTATTATTACTCCTTATTCATCGTCACAGGTTGAATATTTGTGCTTCAATGATAATGATTGGGCTATAGCTAGATGCTCTACTTCTGCAAATTTTGACAATCATATTCCTAAATCTCCTATACTGTCCTTTTGTATCAATCATCCTATCATATTCCCACAGGTAATAAAAAATCAACCCATTCCTAAAGCATTTAATGTATTTACAGATGGATCCTCTAACGGTACTGCTGCAGTAGTCACTCAAAATGAAAAAATGATTCATATCACTAATCAAAAATCAGCTCAATTAGTGGAACTCGAAGCTATAATAATAGCTCTGGAAAATTTTAAAGAACAGCCTATGAATATTTTTTCAGACAGCCATTATATTGTACATGCTGTCCCAAAATTGGAGCTAGCAGGTCCAATAGCACCACATACTCCAGCTTTTAAATTGTTTTCTCAAACCCAAAATCTCCTATGGCAACAAAAAGAACCTTTATTTATAGGTCACATAAGAGCTCACACTAATCTGCCTGGTCCTCTCCATGAAGGTAATCAAAAAGCTGACGCCCTCACTAAAACAATATTTATATTTACTACAGTACAACAAGCTACTTTATTTCATTCCCAGTTCCACGTTAACAGCACTACCTTAAGACAAAAATTTAAAATCACAAAAGAACAAGCTCGTAGAATTGTAAAAGAATGTCCATCTTGTGTAACACTCTTGCCCAATCCACATTATGGGGTTAACCCACGAGGTTTGATGCCCAATCATTTGTGGCAGATGGATGTCACACATGAGCCAAGTTTTGGAAAATTACGATTTATTCATGTCACCATAGATACATGCTCAGGCATGATTTTTGCTTCTTTACATTCCGGAGAAAAAGTTAAAGATACTATATCTCATTGTCTGCAAGCTTTTGCTGCATTGGGCATCCCCAAAATGCTTAAAACAGATAATGGCCCTGCATATACATCCACATCCTTCAAACAATTTTGTACAAAGTTCAATATTATCCACAAAACAGGTATCGCTTATAATCCTCAGGGACAAGGAATAATTGAAAGAGCAAATCGGACACTTAAAAATATGTTACTAAAGCAAAAAGATGGAAACTGGAAAAATCCTAAGGACAGATTGGCAGTTGCCCTGTTTACCCTAAATTTCTTAACTTTAGATTCTAATGGACATTCGGCTGGAGATAGACACTGGAACCCACACCAACAACATAAACCTTTGGTTTACTGGAAGGATGTTCTCTCAGGTACATGGAAGGGTCCAGACCCAGTATTAATTTGGGGGAGAGGATCTGTTTGTGTGTTTTTCCAAAGCACGAATCCTCTCCAATATGGATACCATCTAGATTGATAAAGCAAGTACAAAGTCAAAAGGATCAAGACGAAGTTATTGAGGAGTCTAGATTGAATAAACAAGTGCAAGGTCAAGAGGACCAAAATGAAGGTATGGAGTGATTCCCTTAAAAGAGTTCTCCATTAAATTTACAACTTAAATTTCATTCTTCCCGGCCGGGACAAGAAGATCTCTCTTCAGTGTATACACAATTGTAATTTTTTTTTTCTCTTTTATATATGTCTTTATGTCTGTGCATTTGTCTAAATTTCATGTTAATGTGATGTCACAAATATGTTTATATGTGCGTCTGTCTAGTGTGACGTCACAAATAATTAAGCGCTTAAAAAAAAAAAAAAGGTAGATAGATATAGATCCAAATAACAAATAACGTTAATTCATTTAAGCTTAGAATATTCTAATTTGATAATCAATAGATAGATAGATAAATAGATATTTATATAAGTTCAGAATATTTTTAGATAATCAATTATAATGATAATCAATTTTGATTTATAGTTGTCTCCGGGACTTCTCTTCAGCTGTGAATATGTTTAATGTTGTATAACCTGATATTTTGGTGTTCCGACAGAGGATCATTTATTTGTTATTGACTTCATTTGTTTAGTAGCTGATTAATTTTAATTATTTCAACAGGTATAGGATTGCTGTGTATATAGAGACTCGAGGATTCCAGCTAACAAATTATTTTTCCAAAATGCCTTTAGCTTTTCTTTATCTTTAATGCAGTAAACACCCTCAGTTTCTCTTTGATTATTTCTGAATGTGATATTTTGCCAGCTTATGTTTGTGGGAGCTTGAGCAGCAATGTGTGTGAGCAGAGATCAACTTTTATTTTCTACTCTAATAGTTCTTTTTTTTTAGTTTGACAGCTCACCTTTTGATCTCAGTGCTGGAATAGCACTGCCTTTCCCTTAATAATGGATGCTTGAGTTTTTAGGTAGCGGGCCCTGAAGATTTGCCGGTGGAAATGTCTGGACATAAAAAAGACGGCTGCTGCTACAACTGCAGGGACCGCGGGTCGCTGCAAGCATCCCTGCTGCTCAAGCATCAACAACCTCACCAGCAGTGTGGCCTCTGCTCTGCATGCATGGGGCCTCCTGAATCTATGTGTTATAACTTATGGACATTTTGATTTTCCATTATTTTGGGACATTACGGGACAATGCCTTGCGGGTATTTGTCTAAGAGAACTCAGTGCGTTACTTGATGAAACTAAGGGCAGCTGATTCGCTTAAAGAACTTGATACGCTATGGAAACTTGGCTCGTCAGCAGTAGGCTTACCGCCTTAAAGCCGCAGCATCTCCTAAAAATTGGACGGCTGTTAGTCAACACACAGTCGATCCTGAAGGGCTCTATTGGATGGCTGGTTAGCCTATGACGGGTAAGATCCCCAGAAGGGGACAACCTAAGACACGGCACAGTCGCACGGGACAGTCTAATGTGGCCGGCATGTCAACCTAAGCCAGGAGTCAGGACAGCCTAGACTCCCATGACGGGTAAGAATGTCGGTTGCACATGGACGTCCTAGAACATCCCCTCTTTTAAAACTAAAAGGGGGAAATGAAGGAGCCTATAATCAAGGAGATAGCTAAAGATTGCGGTTAGCTGAGAGCCATAAAAGATGTTCTAGTTTCCACCTGATATTAATACATTATTCAAAGAATCTTTTTATGCCCGTGAACACTGCGTGACGCACCTGTAAGCTCGAGCTGTAAGCACGTGTCCTTGTTAAAGCTATATGTATATAACTGGGTGAGGTTCGTTAGTGTGTGTGGGGAAGAAGAAGGTGGTGGTTGGAGTTAGAGCATTTGGAGTGATTGCTGGAGCTGGAGAGAGGAGAAGAATAAAAGACATTTTTTCATTTTCATCCTGCCTCCGAATTTTCCTGTGGCGTTCGCTGCTCCAAGCGACTTCCGCTTCAGGCAGCGACACAGAGTGTACGTGCCCTTGAGGTAGAAATTGGCGGCCTTTCAGAGCGCTTATACGCTCTCGAACAACATAGACCGCAGGAGCACCTAGAACTGCCAGTATTTCAAAATGAACAGGGACAAAGATATCACGAGTTCCTAGACTTTAAAACAATAAAGAATTTTAAAGAGGCGGTAATGACCTATGGGCCTCAAGCTCCGTTCACATTAAGTATGATAGAGTCACTTAACACCCTAACCTTAGCCCCCTCAGATTGGAAAAGTCTATGCAGAGCTGTGGTACTAAGTGGGGGACAATACCTAATCTGGAAAACTCAATTCCAGGAACTTTGTTCAGAAATAGCAAAGAGAAATGCTGCAGCAGGTTTCCCTCAACGCAATATAGATATGCTCACAGGGGAGGGTGAGTTCGCCGAACTACAAAATCAGCTACAATACGATCCAGGTGTGTATGCCCAGATACACACTGCAGCTGTGAAAGCCTGGAAGACAATCTCAGGCACAGGGGATCTGCAAGGCAGCCTATCAAAAGTTATACAAGGGCCTAACGAACCTTACGCTGATTTTGTAGATAGGCTCTTAAAAACAACATCTAGAGTTTTTGGAGAAGTCGAGCAAGCTATGCCCCTAGTTATCCAATTAGCATACGAGAACGCTAATAAATATTGCCAGGATGCAATAAGGCCATGGAGAAGTAAAAAAGACTTATCAATTTATATCAGACTGTGCAAAGACATTAACGAGGCTGTTATCACAGGCAACGTAATTGCTGCAGTGATGAAAAATTCCTCCCCTCAAAATTCCCAAAGGATTCAACCTAGAACAGGATATTCCAGACAAAATTATTATAATCAACCAAGATATGCTAAGCAATATCCCCCAAGGGTAATAAAATCAAATTCATACCGTGCTCCAGGCCGATGCCCCAGATGCAAAAAAGGTATACATTGGGCCAATCAATGCCATTCTAGATATGATATATATGGAAATGATTTATCAAGGATTTCAAAAAACGGGGCACGGGGCCCAATGCCCCGGGGCCCACAAATGTACGAGGCACTAGAGGAGGAAGGCCCTCAGATTCAAATGATTCTCTCGTCACAGTCCCTCCTACCCATTAACTCCCTTATCAGAGGGACAAGAGGAAGTGCAGGATTAGATCTCTGTTCTACTGCCCGGATGGTCCTGACACCTGAAATGGGGGTTCAGCTGATTCCTACGGGAATCAGGGGACCTCTCCCTTCAGGAACTGTGGGACTAATCCTTGGGCGTAGTTCCAAAAGTTTATTAGGCTTTAATGTTATACCAGGGGTTATTGATTCAGATTATAATGGAGAGATTAAAATAATGCTAAGTACACACAGGGGCATCATCTCCGTAAATCAAGGAGACAGAATCGCACAGCTGCTCCTCATTTCCCAGTCTCCATAATTCTTTTAAAAGCATGCCACAAAATAGAAATAGCAGAGCATTCGGTTCCACTGGTTCAGGACCTATGGCTTTCTGGGTCCAGGACTGTTCACGGAGGCCTATGTGCAAATTAAAAATTCAAGGTATAGAGATGGAGGGGCTGATTGATACAGGAGCTGACTCTTCCATCATAAATCTACAACAATGGCCTAAGCACTGGCCTCTACAGAAAGCCTCAACCAGTTTAAGAGGCTTGGGATACAGTAATACCCCAGCTCAAAGTGCTGTAATCTTAAATTGGCAAGACAATGAAGGCCATACAGGAACATTCAAACCCTATGTTTTAAACAGCTTGCCAGTTACCCTATGGGGAAGAGATATCTTACATCAAATGGGGCTACACCTAGCGACCAAGCCTGCAGGTGTTAAGAATAAAAATCCTACTCATAATAAAAAAGGCAAAGGACATTTTTTCTAGGGGCCACTGAGAAAACAATTTTAAAAATACCATGGCTCTCTAATAAGCCAGTTTGGGTCCCTCAGTGGCCCCTATCCAAAGAAAAATTGCAAGCGGCCCATCAATTAATTAAAGAACAATTAGAAGCAGGACACATAGAGCCTTCCACCTCTCCCTGGAATTCTCCCATATTTGTAATTAAGAAAAAATCAGGAAAATGGAGACTATTACAAGATCTAAGACAAATTAACAAAACAATGCAAATTATGGGCCCTACTCAACCTGGACTTCCTAATCCTGTAGCTATTCCAAAAAACTATTACCTTATAACCCTTGATATAAAGGACTGTTTCTTTTCCATTCCCCTACATCCTTTGGATGCCCCCAGGTTTGCTTTTTCAATTCCTTCTATTAATAATAATGGCCCTGATAAAAGATATCAATGGAAAGTATTGCCGCAGGGAATGGCAAATAGCCCTACACTGTGCCAACTATATGTGGACAGAGCTATACAGCCCATTAAAAACAAATATCAAGACCTTATGTGTCTACACTACATGGACGATGTTTTATTAGCTCACCCTAATCAACAAATCTTATTTAATATATTTAGTGAAATAACAAAAAATCTAAAAAAATATGGATTATATATAGCAGAAGAAAAAGTTCAAAGCAGATCACCTATACTATATTTAGGCTTTAAAATCATGGATACTTTTGTTAAACCCCAAAAAATTCTAATAAGTAAAGAACATTTGACCACCCTCAATGATTTCCAAAAATTACTGGGTGACATTAATTGGCTTCGCCCTACACTAAGCCTCACTACTGGACAATTAAAACCCTTATTTGACATCCTTCGTGGGAACCCTGACCCATCCTCACCTCGAACATTAACTCCTGAGGCCAGGAGAGCTCTAAAATTAGTAGAACAGGCCATTGAAAGATCCCATTGCGATAGATTTGATTTTGCACAACCACTAATATTGATTATTATTCCTTCACAATATACTCCAACAGGAGTATTTTGGCAACAGGGACCTATATTATGGATACATTTGCCTGTCTCTCCTAAAAGTACAATTGAGTCTTATACCTCCATGGTGGCTAAACTTATTCTTCAAGGACTTAAAACCTCTACTAAAATATTTGGAATTCATCCCGCTACTATTATTACTCCTTATTCATCGTCACAGGTTGAATATTTGTGCTTCAATGATAATGATTGGGCTATAGCTAGATGCTCTACTTCTGCAAATTTTGACAATCATATTCCTAAATCTCCTATACTGTCCTTTTGTATCAATCATCCTATCATATTCCCACAGGTAATAAAAAATCAACCCATTCCTAAAGCATTTAATGTATTTACAGATGGATCCTCTAACGGTACTGCTGCAGTAGTCACTCAAAATGAAAAAATGATTCATATCACTAATCAAAAATCAGCTCAATTAGTGGAACTCGAAGCTATAATAATAGCTCTGGAAAATTTTAAAGAACAGCCTATGAATATTTTTTCAGACAGCCATTATATTGTACATGCTGTCCCAAAAATTGGAGCTAGCAGGTCCAATAGCACCACATACTCCAGCTTTTAAATTGTTTTCTCAAATCCAAAAATCTCCTATGGCAACGAAAAGAACCTTTATTTATAGGTCACATAAGAGCTCACACTAATCTGCCTGGTCCTCTCCATGAAGGTAATCAAAAAGCTGACGCCCTCACTAAAACAATATTTATATTTACTACAGTACAACAAGCTACTTTATTTCATTCCCAGTTCCACGTTAACAGCACTACCTTAAGACAAAAATTTAAAATCACAAAAGAACAAGCTCGTAGAATTGTAAAAGAATGTCCATCTTGTGTAACACTCTTGCCCAATCCACATTATGGGGTTAACCCACGAGGTTTGATGCCCAATCATTTGTGGCAGATGGATGTCACACATGAGCCAAGTTTTGGAAAATTACGATTTATTCATGTCACCATAGATACATGCTCAGGCATGATTTTTGCTTCTTTACATTCCGGAGAAAAAGTTAAAGATACTATATCTCATTGTCTGCAAGCTTTTGCTGCATTGGGGCATCCCCAAAATGCTTAAAAACAGATAATGGCCCTGCATATACATCCACATCCTTCAAACAATTTTGTACAAAGTTCAATATTATCCACAAAACAGGTATCGCTTATAATCCTCAGGGACAAGGAATAATTGAAAGAGCAAATCGGACACTTAAAAATATGTTACTAAAGCAAAAAGATGGAAACTGGAAAAATCCTAAGGACAGATTGGCAGTTGCCCTGTTTACCCTAAATTTCTTAACTTTAGATTCTAATGGACATTCGGCTGGAGATAGACACTGGAACCCACACCAACAACATAAACCTTTGGTTTACTGGAAGGATGTTCTCTCAGGTACATGGAAGGGTCCAGACCCAGTATTAATTTGGGGGAGAGGATCTGTTTGTGTTTTTCCAAAGCACGAATCCTCTCCAATATGGATACCATCTAGATTGATAAAGCAGGTACAAAGTCAAAAGGATCAAGACGAAGTTATTGAGGAGTCTAGATTGAATAAACAAGTGCAAGGTCAAGAGGACCAAAATGAAGGTATGGAGTGATTCCCTTAAAAGAGTTCTCCATTAAATTTACAACTTAAATTTCATTCTTCCCGGCCGGGACAAGAAGATCTCTCTTCAGTGTATACACAATTGTAATTTTTTTTTTCTCTTTTATATATGTCTTTATGTCTGTGCATTTGTCTAAATTTCATGTTAATGTGATGTCACAAATATGTTTATATGTGCGTCTGTCTAGTGTGACGTCACAAATAATTAAGCGCTTAAAAAAAAAAAAAAGGTAGATAGATATAGATCCAAATAACAAATAAACGTTAATTCATTTAAGCTTAGAATATTCTAATTTGATAATCAATAGATAGATAGATAAATAGATATTTATATAAGTTCAGAATATTTTTAGATAATCAATTATAATGATAATCAATTTTGATTTATAGTTGTCTCCGGGACTTCTCTTCAGCTGTGAATATGTTTAATGTTGTATAACCTGATATTTTGGTGTTCCGACAGAGGATCATTTATTTGTTATTGACTTCATTTGTTTAGTAGCTGATTAATTTTAATTATTTCAACAGGTATAGGATTGCTGTGTATATAGAGACTCGAGGATTCCAGCTAACAAATTATTTTTCCAAAATGCCTTTAGCTTTTCTTTATCTTTAATGCAGTAAACACCCTCAGTTTCTCTTTGATTATTTCTGAATGTGATATTTTGCCAGCTTATGTTTGTGGGAGCTTGAGCAGCAATGTGTGTGAGCAGAGATCAACTTTTATTTTCTACTCTAATAGTTCTTTTTTTTTAGTTTGACAGCTCACCTTTTGATCTCAGTGCTGGAATAGCACTGCCTTTCCCTTAATAATGGATGCTTGAGTTTTTAGGTAGCGGGCCCTGAAGATTTGCCGGTGGAAATGTCTGGACATAAAAAAGACGGCTGCTGCTACAACTGCAGGGACCGCGGTCGCTGCAAGCATCCCTGCTGCTCAAGCATCAACAACCTCACCAGCAGTGTGGCCTCTGCTCTGCATGCATGGGGCCTCCTGAATCTATGTGTTATAACTTATGGACATTTTGATTTTCCATTATTTTGGGACATTACGGGACAATGCCTTGCGGGTATTTGTCTAAGAGAAACTCAGTGCGTTACTTGATGAAACTAAGGGCAGCTGATTCGCTTAAAGAACTTGATACGCTATGGAAACTTGGCTCGTCAGCAGTAGGCTTACCGCCTTAAAGCCGCAGCATCTCCTAAAAATTGGACGGCTGTTAGTCAACACACAGTCGATCCTGAAGGGCTCTATTGGATGGCTGGTTAGCCTATGACGGGTAAGATCCCCAGAAGGGGACAACCTAAGACACGGCACAGTCGCACGGGACAGTCTAATGTGGCCGGCATGTCAACCTAAGCCAGGAGTCAGGACAGCCTAGACTCCCATGACGGGTAAGAATGTCGGTTGCACATGGACGTCCTAGAACATCCCCTCTTTTAAAACTAAAAGGGGGAAATGAAGGAGCCTATAATCAAGGAGATAGCTAAAGATTGCGGTTAGCTGAGAGCCATAAAAGATGTTCTAGTTTCCACCTGATATTAATACATTATTCAAAGAATCTTTTTATGCCCCGTGAACACTGCGTGACGCACCTGTAAGCTCGAGCTGTAAGCACGTGTCCTTGTTAAAGCTATATGTATATAACTGGGTGAGGTTCGTTAGTGTGTGTGGGGAAGAAGAAGGTGGTGGTTGGAGTTAGAGCATTTGGAGTGATTGCTGGAGCTGGAGAGAGGAGAAGAATAAAAGACATTTTTTCATTTTCATCCTGCCTCCGAATTTTCCTGTGGCGTTCGCTGCTCCAAGCGACTTCCGCTTCAGGCAGCGACACTGCTGGACCTATACAGCTCATTGGGAGAGGAATCAGATCTTCAAGCAAGGAAAGGCTGTTAGTTCCAGTAAAAGCTCACCTCAATAAGGGCACAACTTCTGTTTTAAAAGAGGCTCTCAAATGTTCTTATGTAAACCATCTTGGCTTCTTATAACATAATGCTCATAGTATGGTTTCCAGACCAGAGCAACAACATTATCCGGGGACTTGTTCAAGATGCAAATTTTCTTGCCTAGTTCCCAGAGGTTCTGATTCAGTGTATCTAGAGGGGGGTCAAGAATTTGGAGGAAATTTTTATTCATAGAATTAAAATTTGAAATTTACTTTGAATCAATCTTTGGATTTTACTTTCTACCTGAAAACTGAAATGAAAGCATGGGGCGGGGCGGATTTAATATTGTTGAAATCTGGAACATATTATTATTCCTATTATTATTCTTTTTGAATATTATTTCTCTGCTGTTTTTAAGTTGGGTGATCTGTATTTGAAAACTGAGAATAACTTCAGATGAGAAAGAGGTTGAAAGGTTGACTCTCAGCTTCGGGCATTGCTGGATTGATTAGATTCATGTATTTCTGATCTATTGAATCATGTTGAGGCAAAAGCGAATGCTCACCAGCAGTCCCAGGGTATGTACAAGAACAGTGGTTGGTGGTGGAGTGGCAATCTCCAGGTGGCAGCAGGCTTGTTCTGTTTCTGTTGGCCACCTCCCCTCAGAGACCAGCAACATCAATGAATTATTGGGCCCATAAACTGAGAGAACCATGTGGTCCTACACCTCATATTTCTAAAATCTGTTTCTACTCTCCAAGTTTTGGGATGTGTTTTATTAGCTGTTTTGTTGCTATGCCCAAAAGACCTGACAAGAAACAATGTTAGAGGAGGAAAACGTTTATTTGGGGGCTCATAGTTTCAGAGGTCTCAGTCCTTTGATCGCCAACTCCATTCCTCAGGGCCTGAGGGGAGGCAGAACGTGGCAGAAGTGTCTGGTAGAGGAAAGTGGCTCAAGACATCACACCAGGAAGCAGAGAGAGAGAGAGAAAAAGAGAGAGAGAGTGCGAGAGTGAGAGAGCACTGCTCAACAAGTAGAAGATATATACTGATGAACCCAACCTAATTCTATCCTAAGATTGGGAGCCATAAAGTTTAAAAAAAAAAAAAAAAAGGTTCATTTCTGTTTTACTAAGATATTTATTTGACCTGACCAAACTCTGGGGCAAATCTTGTTTGGAATTCCTGCCGTTTTCTGAACTCACATTGGCCTGACTCTCCTTGACCAGATAACAAACCTCCCTAAAACTTCATGGCGCCTCATAAATTCCAACAGGAATCTTAATTTACTCCTACCTTGAAATGTTAAGCCATGTAGATCATTAGCCTGCTATCTGCCTTTGTATCACATTTGCCAAAACCCCGTTAGCTGTAAGTTCCCAAGACATTTCCCCCCCCCTTTTTTTTTTAATAACTTTCTGTGCTATAAAAACCTTGTCTTCCCAGAGAGCAGGGCTGATCCCGAGCCCAGTGTTTGGGAGGGGCAGCCTCTGGCCAGCTCTCTTTGTGTACACAATATAAAATTGCTTTAATTTGATTTAAAATTGGAGTTGGTGGTCTTTTCTTTGCGTCTTAGATCAACATATAACCCAAAGGCGTGCACCCAGGGACCTACCTCCTCCAGCCTCATCCTACCTGCCTACAATTACCATCTGGTCAATCCCTATCTGGGGACGAATGCACTAATTAGGTTAAGGTTCTCATAATGCAATCATTTCACCTCTAAATTTTCTTACATTGTCTCACACTTGAGCTTTTGATGAATACCTCATATGTAAACCATAATAGGAGGATAATCTTTACCTCTCTTCCAAGCCCTTTTGAAACATTTACAAACAAGGGTGAAACACATATATGAAAGGTGATATTTTGCTGAGTGTGTTGGTTCTGCCTTGTCCCCAGTTCTCTTAGGATCTGCCTGCTTATAGTCTGTGAAAGATTTATTGGCCCCCACAACTAAGGAGAAAGCAAAACTTTTGTGGTCTTTCCATACTGTAAAGTGTGGTTTATAGAACAGCAGCATTGCATTAATCTGGATCTTTTAAAACTGTGAATCAAACTCGATTTGACCCAAGGATGCTTCTAACATGAGTTCTTAAATAATGAACTGCAATTTAACTTAGGAAGGGAACCAACTGAAAGCCTCAGATAGGACTATGTTTTCATAACAAATAGCTGAGTCTCAACCAATCACAGAACTGAATTTCATTCAATTACAAAGCCATTCAAATAAGGCAAACACCCAGCTATAACCAAGCAGGTGTCTCTATATTCCCGTTCTCTGTACCTCATTTCCATTTTCGGACCATAAATGTTGTCTGACCATGTAGCAGACTGGAGTTCTTTGAACCTATTCTGGCTTGAGGTCTATTTGATTCCAGAATGGAGGTGTGTGTGTGTATGTGTGTGTGTGATGGGGAGAGTCAAGTAAGATCTTTAAATTTGTTGTAATTTTGTGTTTTCATAGGAAAACAGAATCTTGGGGCTTTCCCTAAATGTAATGAATGAGAATCTACATTTTAGCAAAATCTAATGTGGCTCACGTATCATTAACATTTCAGAAGCACCAATTTATTTTCTCTGAACTTCTTAGGTAATTAAAAAATTATCTGGAGAGATCTTTGAAAATGTAGATAGTCAAGACTCATCCTGATGTTTCATAATCTCTAAGCAGGGTCCTGAGGAAGTTTGGAAAACATCGGAGCCCAACTCTCAGTCTGGAACAGTCATTCTCAAAGTTTCATGTGCATTCATGTCCCCTAGGAACTTCCCTTGTTCCTGCAGGACTCAGTTCAGTTGGTCTTGGTTGGGGCCTGAAATTCTGCATCTCCAGAAAGCTTCCAGTTGATATTCTTGTTGCTAGATGACAGGCCTCGCTTAGTAGCAAGGTTAGAACATCAGAGCTAGTGGGGATGAGGCAGTGAATAACCTTGTAAA
This sequence comes from Tamias sibiricus, assembly GCA_025594165.1. NCBI lineage: Eukaryota > Metazoa > Chordata > Mammalia > Rodentia > Sciuridae > Tamias > Tamias sibiricus. The sequence continues at coordinate 89,976,235 of CM046666.1, read as the reverse complement.
TGTGTCTGATGTGTGTCTTTTGATCTCTCTTGGATGTGATATTCTAAGGTTTGGTTTACAGACAGCATGTTAGTAAGTCTGTTTGGGGCACAGTTAAAAAAACAACTGAGTTCTCCTACTCAGCTTCATAAATAATAAAGTGGCTATTTTGATCTCCATATATTTGATTCCTATCTCTACTGTTAATAGAGTTTTTAAGTGTGTTATGTGTGTGTGTATCTGTATTACTTTAAACCCAAGAAAGATTTAAAAGACTCAATGACTGTCTGACACTAGTTTACAAATCTCTTCTTCCCCATAAATCATAAGACTGACATTAAACTCTTATTTCATTATCTCTCCTCAATAAATGGTTTAAATAGTTTTGCCTTAAAGGCACCTCAACATGCTCTAAGACTTTTGCTAGATACTTCTTAAGGTCAGTTTAAATGTGGTCAATGTCTTTCTTAGCTTGAAGCATAGGAGAGAAATAAAACATTTGATAATGGTTTGTAATTCCTTTAAGGGGTGAGAGATTCCATCAAGAGAGATATTCTGGGAGCACTTGGAAGAGGGAGGTATGTGTTGTTACTAAGGCATGGGTCTCTAGAGCTCGATTCATCTGTGCTAGTGGCACAAATTTGCAGAATCTTAAGAAGAGGAAAAAGTAGAACTTTGTTGAGATTTTTGTATAAAACAGTTTTGGGGTATGGACATGATCCGTATTTGAATGCTCAGAGACAGCAGATACTTTAGAGAAAAGCAAACATTTTGTGTGTTTATCATATTTCTTTTTAAGAGTGGAACATATTTGGAATAAGCATTCAAATTAGGGGTAGGGCTTTCTCCTCCTCCTCCTCCTCCTCCCTCCTCCTCCTCCTCCTTCTTCTTCTTCTTCTTCTTCTTCTTCTTTTCTTCTTTGTTTTGTTTTTTCCTTTCTCTTCTTCTTTTAGTGGTACTGGAATTGAAGCCAGGGACTTGCACACAGTAGGCAAGAGTTCTATCACTGAAGCTATACCCCAACCTTGGATAGGGACTTCTATGATTAATTCTACCTTTTAGAAAACCTACAAGGGGAATAAAAACCTCAGGTAACCCAGAGATAAAGTAAATAATTACATTTTGGGATTTTTTAAAAAGTATGATACATGTTGTTAAAGATATTCTTTCTCTTTCTTTCAAATGGGTGTTGTTTTATTTGAGTACTTCAGTCCTGAGAGTTAGGAGAGATGCAGAGGACTGAAACTCAAAAAAAACCCAATGCAGTTTGGGCTCTTGATGAGAAAAAATATCCAAATGAAACACTGAAAAGACAAATTTGAAACTAATATACAGAAGGGCTAAGCAGTAGATAAGCAGCACACATTAGATTAAAAGTAGAGAATTAAGTGACTAAGAAAGCAAAAAGAAGGCTAGAAAAATGTTGAGGAACTCTTTGGGCTAGATATACATATGAAATAAAGTCAGTATTTATATCCTTAGTCTTAGAGTTGAGTGTTGTGATGATGGTTTATGTTTCATACATGTTAAGTTTTAACTTAATAGGAACTTAAATATTATATCATTTATGTTAAAATCCAGTGTTGTTTAACTTTAAATGATTTCTCATGAAGTATTGAAAGAATGTATAAGGACAAATATTTATTAGGCACTGTCAGAGTAATTTGACATTTCTTAGTTGCACAGAATCCATTATTCCTTCACGATTGTACCTCATTTTCTAGTGAACAAATTAATTCTTCCTTACTGTGTGAAGACTTTGTAGGATGGCAGATCCACAGGCAGTCTTCTGTAGTAGAAGATTAATCTGCAGTTCTCTCCTGGGTATTTGAATCTCAAGCAATTGATACAAGTCTGAGGACAAATGGCCATAAGTCATTCTCTTCCCTCTGGTCCTCTGACGAGCCTTTCAGACAGAGGGACATTTGTTGTGACTCTTACTTCCTATGTGTTTCTTAGGTCTCTAGAGTGTCCACTTTTTTCCCATTTTTACCACAACGCTGGATTCTCTCAGTATTCTATTAATTCAGTGTCTCTATCTCACCTACTCTGAGCCCCAAATATTCTTCTAATCACTTCCGTTTTGTATTACCCAGTTTGTACTGCTTGTCCACAAGAACTCACCAGACAAAATCGACACTCCTGCTTATCATATCAAATAAAACTTGTTTTAGAACCCAAAAGAGTAATTATGTTCTATAGAAATTCATTGAGAAATTTCGAAACATTAAATATTATATATTCATATGCTATGCATTCTTCATGCTTCACATTGTCTTCTAAAAGGAAAAAAAATACAAAGCTTATATTTGACTGAAGTTTATGAAAGATGAGTCCCAAAATAATAATGATAATTAGCTCAGGAAAAATGTAAGATATCCTTCCTTATATATTACAATTTTATGTATTATTTATATGTCTATGTAATGTTTATATAACAGAAAAATAAGATATTTTTATTAAAAAAAATGGAAGACAATCATCAAAAACAATCTTATTAATATACAAATTAGATACTAGCTTCTTTATAGTAATTCATGTATCTAGTAAGATTTACTCTACCATCTTTATACAGGAACTAAAAGTCTTACCTCCATTTTCCACTAGTTTTTAACCTTATTTCTTGTTCTTTGTTCAAAAAGGAAAAATCATCTTCAGACAGTTGTGGTGGCATATGCTCCATGGACTACAGAAAACTAAGGCAGATTCCAAGTTCAAGGCCATCATGGATAATTTAGGGAAACCCTGTTTCAAAACAAAAACCAAAAAAGAACTTGGATAAAAAAAAAAAAATCTCAGTGGTAAATCACGCCTGAGTTCAATCACTAGTACACTAAAACAAAAAAACAAAACAAAACAAAACAAAAAAAAAAAAACACCATCTGGCAATTAAAATAATTAAAAAAGCAGATATTAGTAAAATTGCTAGTATTAAAAAAAGAGGAAGTATATGGTGAGAAGTTAAAATAACCTGAGAGTTGCTAAGTTTTTAAGGATTTGCTATATTGAAGGTAAAATTACATGTATTAAGAAGAAAAATACAAATTATAAATAAAGGCTTAATTATCCTTATTGAAAATAAGAGATGTGCCCTTTTCCCAGCCTTTTCCTTATTTAAATTTATTTTCCATCTCTTTGAAACACTGCTAAAATGTGTTTCAATGTTTGAAATGCAGTGTGCAAGGGGGGCGGGAATTGGAGATTTAACCCAGAAGTACTCTACCACTGACTGGGTTACACCCTTAAACTTGTTTTTATTTTTATCTTGAGACAGGTATTCCAAAGGTGGCTTCAAACTGAGGGATCCTCCTGAGTTTCTGGGATAAGAAGTGTGTGCTACCACACCCAGATAAAATGCTCTTTTAAAGCTACACTATTGCAAGCTTTGAGACACAGAACTGTCTTCCTCAAGAACCTGGGAACCATCTCTGAAATATCATCAAGGAAAATAGTGCTCCTTCCCAGCTCCATGTTTCCATGGAAGAGTAGCAGCCTAACTTTTGTGGGTGCTTTGCTCAAAGTTGCAAAGTTACCTACAATTATAAAGATATGAGAAGCTTAGTTTTCATGTGAATAGAGCTAGTTATTTAATACAGATGATCACCCCCAACTTCCCAGTGAGTTGAGGATGAACCATTAAGACTAATGGTACTGTCTAGTCCTCTTACTAGAGGACATTTATTGTCTTGCAAACATGTATATTTTTTTCCTGTCTTTGCAAATCTCTGAGTAGATTGTCTGTGATGCATATCACATTCTGATTTAATGCTTACTGAAAAACAGTTTTTTTCTCCTTTATCTTCTATCTTTATGAACAGTTTTTTTAATGAGTTGGAAGGAGATTTTATGTTTAATTGTACTTCCCTAATAGTATATCAAATAGATAATCATTTTTCTAGGGTTTTGGAACATTATAAATATTAATCATGTGGCTTATATTAAGATAAAAAAGAAAAATATCTGAGATTTCAAAATTAACAAATTTGTTACTTTGCTAAAATAATCTCTTTGACGTGTTCCTTTAATAAATTCTCTTTAAAATTAAATACTTTTAATGCCAAGTTTTTGTTTTTTTTTTTTTTTTTTTTTTTTTTTTTGGTGTGTCTGATTAATAGCATGCTTTCCAAGAAGAGGATCTATGCTTAGACTTTAAATAAGTAGCTGAAGGGCCTACAAACTTGTTGATTTCTGCAATACCCTGAAACTTTCATTTGTTCTAATAGGTCATTTATTATTTAATAAAGTCCAAGATATATTTTTAGATTAGCCTAAATATTGTCTGCTTACCTACATTATTTATTTTCTTCTGGGGATGAATTTATTCTAAAAATAGTTGTGCAGTAAATATTACAACAGGATTTCTACATTTGAGATGCAGAAATTCCTCTGGATGTTCTTCCTAGCCTGAAATCTTTGAGCTTTCAGTAGTAGCAATAATCATAGTTCATTTGATTTCTGATAGCTTTTGTGTTTTTATATAATCTCTAATGTACTTTATATCACCATTTGACTGCAGGTGTGTTTTCCTCTTACTGCTATGGATTTAAATGGACAATGATAGAAAAAAAAAAAAAAAGCCCCAAACAACAGAAGTTAATTTCCATAATAGGAAGAAAAATTAAATAAGAGATAAACTCATTCACAGTGCAAAATTTTTTAGAATGATGGATATTAAATTTAAGATGATTATTTATTTTTATTCTTACAACATTTCATCATGAAATATAAATTACTCTTTGATTTGGTATTGTTGAGTATGTGAAAATGTTGATTAATCCTGAATTAAATTGAAACATATTTTTGGAATCTTTCTACAATGACAACATTGGTCAATGAATGAAAAATTATATATAAATACACACATACACACACACATAAAGATTAAAAATTAAAGGGATAACTGCTCTTTAAGATCATTGCTAATAAATGATAATGAATACTTGCAAAATGAAAAGATATAAAAGTGTGAATTAAGAAATTTTAAAAAATTAAAAGAAGTAACACGTTTTAAAGCAATAGATCGTGAAATCTCTGCTTATGCTAAATCTGGAGTAATTTCTGAAGTTTCGGTGGTCTGTGTGCTCTGTATATGGGAATTTCAGGTTTGCCTTCCTCAGGCAAAATTTCATGACAACAAAGACATCCCTAAACAGCTTGCAAAATTTTTAGAATGATGGATATTAAATTTAAGATGATTATTTATTTTTATTCTTACAACATTTCATCATGAAATATAAATTACTCTTTGATTTGGTATTGTTGAGTATGTGAAAATGTTGATTAATCCTGAATTAAATTGAAACATATTTTTGGAATCTTTCTACAATGACAACATTGGTCAATGAATGAAAAATTATATATAAATACACACATACACACACACATAAAGGATTAAAATTAAAGGGATAACTGCTCTTTAAGATCATTGCTAATAAATGATAATGAATACTTGCAAAATGAAAAGATATAAAAGTGAATTAAGAAATTTTAAAAAATTAAAGGAAGTAACACGTTTTAAAGCAATAGATCGTGAAATCTCTGCTTATGCTAATCTGGAGTAATTTCTGAAGTTTCGGTGGTCTGTGTGCTCTGTATATGGGAATTTCAGGTTTGCCTTCCTCAGGCAAAATTTCATGACAACAAAGACATCCCTAAACAGCTGCCTGGTTTTGGACTACTGCTGACCAATATTAGGAAAGAGTTGTTGTTCCTAATCGGAACAGACACTGGTCTCTTTCTCATGCAAATGATTCTTCTAACAGCACTTTGAGTCATAATTCAGCCAAGGATTGGTTCTGATTGTATGGGGTTGCTAGGAAACACCCTTCTCTGCATGTGGATGAAAAGATACTTCTCCTTCACAGTGCAAAATTTTTAGAATGATGGATATTAAATTTAAGATGATGTGTGAATTAAACATTTTCATAAAATTGAAGATAAAAGGTTTTGTCTCCTCAGAATATATAGTTATATAAAGAATTGCTGGCTAACTTTTAATCTAAAATTTCTGCATTTCAATATTGAAGAATTGAAATTTCCTCTGCATGGCAGTGTTTTTGCTGTGCCTCCACAAACCTGAAAGCATATTAATTAGCATGTTGTTAGAGTGTAAGGGATTTTAATAGCCTAACTGGAAGGGTGCCCACATGTCCCTGGAAAATTACAAACAGCAATGCACCAGCTATAACTGATAACCAGATGGATAAGTATGGAGTTAATGTTATTTCTTCTGGGACCAGAATGTCAAAATGAATATCTAATTAGGCTACTCAACAACTTTCAGGAGCACAAAGCAAGCTGAATCACATAAATCAAGGATCAGTTTTAAGAACAGTAAGAATAGACCAAAGTCATTTTAATATTAAAATTAAAAAGTCAAAAGAGTAAAGCTTTGGAATTGTTGAATACCAGGCAGATATAATATGTGATGATTATACCTACTTAATTAGATTAAAAGGTGTTTTAAGCAGATTTATAAATTGTGAAATAGCATGGCTGCAAATTATATAAAGATAAAAATATTTTTATGGAAGGTAGAACAATTGTTTAATAGTCGATTTGAGAAAAATATATTCTTGTTGTTGCTTTGAATCCTATAAGTCCTATAAAAGTATTTATTTTAAATTTATGTCAGTACTTATTACTTGCTGTAGGAATTGATGCAAATGAAACCTTTTTATACTAAAAAATTACAAATTATGATGTAGATGATTGAAGTAACTTATATAATTAGAACATGGAGGTTTCTAATTTTTATAATAACTTGGAGAATTTAGAGAACTGGTTTGCATTTATAAAACAATCATTTTATTATTTCTCAAGAATCTTATTCTTGATTCCCCTCTTAATTGTTTTCAAGGCTAAAGATAAAATAAATCAATAGCAGAAATGTGTGTCACCAGTTTTATCTTATCTATTGAAGTATCTCGAGATAATAAGCAAGAATATTTTATCATTTCAATGCTCCTTATAGCATTGTGGTTTTTTGTTCCATGGAGAACCTGAGGTACATGTGAACACGTTTAGATTGGTTGTTATTTCTTAAATGGACAGTGATCTAAAAAAAGGAATTTCCAAGATGAGAAAGAGGATAATAAGAATTCTTTTGAGCCTTCTTCTAAAAGAGATTGTCAGAATTTTTGGTTGAAAATTATTATAGTATGAGGCTAAAGATTTGTGCTATAAAGTCATTCAAAGCTGCTTTTAATTTATGATCTATCAATTAATGTTCTTATATCTTTGGGAAAATGTTTATCTCTGAAATAGTTTCATCATTTGCAAACAGGGTAAATAATATCCCTGCCATAGAGATCCCATAGCCATCAGATGACAAATGTACATAAAGCATTTAGAAAATTGCTTATCTCATGGTAAGCATGAAATGACTCTGTTTATTATTAATGGTCTGATTTATATAAGTGTCTGCAAACATGAAAATATCTATACAGTAGAGTCAGCTGAATTTCTGTCATGTCATACTCTCTTCAAAGCATCATTATTCTTTCCCTATTTTTTTTTTAATCTATAACTTAAATGTTTTTAGGTCTGTCACTTTTTGAATTGTCAGGTTTTTTTGTTGTTCATATCCTCACATATTAAGTTTTTTTTCTTATGAAAACAAAATAGCTGCAAAAAAACTGTTTTTAGATCTGTCTTTTAAATCTATGCTAGAGGCAAGCCAGAATCTTTGGCAACATCAGTCGTTTCCTTATGTGTATGAATGCAGCCAACAAATAGCTGAAAGTCCCCCTGATACCTGTGAACCCAGTTCAACACTATTTTCCTATTAAACATGTGGTCAGTGCTGTCCATTTCTGCTTTTGAGAAACCAATGTCCATATTAGAAATAAGCAAACTATTTCATATATGAATTTCAATCCTTTGAAACTCATATTGCCTAGATTTATAGATTTCTTTAACTATTTGTCAGTCACTAGCAACATAGACCTTGGAAAATAAATGTAATTGGCGGAATTAAAAATTATGAACTAGCCAGGTGCAGTGGTGCACACCTGTTATCCCAGCGGCTGGGGAGGCTGAGACAGGAGGATCACGAATTCAGCCTCAGCAAAAGTGAGGCACTAAGCAATGCACCAAGAACCCTGTCTCTTAATAAAATACAAAATAAGTCTAGGGATATGGCTCAGTGGTTGAGTGCCACTGAGTTCAATCCTACGTACCCTTCCTCCCCACAAAAAAATTATGAACTGGCATTTCACTTTGCAGAATTGTTTCAGATTTCCAAGGTTTTCATTGCATATTGTAAGGCAATGTGTGGGAATTGCATGTTGAAAGGAAAATGCTTCTTCAAACCGAGTATTAACTTGTATTATCTTTGTGGTATTTTTACAAGTAATGATGAAGACATATTGATCATGTTCACTCTTGACCATTCCTTTCTAAGATACTGGTATTTTTTGGAATCTAAAAGGAGAGAAAAGACACAAAGGAGGAAGATATCTGCACCTCTTCAGGACACGATTAATACATTAATTCAGGTCTTCCAGGAAGACATCAAAGTGGAAAGAAACATGCACATTTATTTGTAATAAATCTTTGTGAGGGACAAAGGAGGAGGAAACAGGGAAGGCCTTCAGACCATGGTACAGAACTGATCCCTGTGAAAGGAGAGCAAGGAGGAAGAGGCATGGGGCAGGAAAAAGTTCAGACAGAGGAGCAGTTCTCAGGAAAACGCAGCAGGGCTGAAGAGAAGTTCCAAGAAAATTTTACTGTTAGAGGTGGCCCACATTGGGCAAGGATGGTCTGACTCCACAAGGTCTGTCATGCTTGGTTATTGTCTGGTGGCAACCCAGAGGAAGTGTGGCTTGTAAAATGTGATAGAGGCCATCTGCAGCAGGTCATCTGAAGGGTGATCTGAGTACACAGCAAGCCTCCTATTTAGACAGACCATCCTTAGTTTTCCTTACAGAATATCAATAATAAACCTGGAATATGACTGCGCAAGCTTGGTTTTTACAGGGAGGCATAACTTCCGAGTTACCACAGGTTATTTTTATATCAGCATCCTAGGTAATAGGAATTTTACATATTTGTTGTACATCTATTTTTCTAGATCAACACTTCAAAAAGTAACTAATTTTATGACTATGCTCCCTTTTCCTGACTGATATCCTAAACAATTATTTCATTTTCTTTTTGCTAAACCCAGATGTGACCTTAAAGAATTCCTTTCCATATAGGAAATCAGATAACAACAGTTAGAATTGCAGTATGAAAAGAAATGCATTGGTGGTTGTCACAGGAGGCACTCTAAACTATTTCTTAATTAAGTCAGACAAGAGGAGAGCACTATACATGACCCTTATACTTTCTTTCTCTATTGAATTGATTGATGTGTACATGATTTGGTGGATGGATGGACAGATGATTAATTTATTGTGCTAAAGATATAGTAATTAGAAAATAGCAAGGCACTTCAGAGAACTCACAGTCTAGCAGAGAAAAAAGACTGGCAAACTGTTCACAACAACACAGAGTGGTAGGTACTATAGAAGTACAAGTAAGTCTGTAAATATATAAAAGAGGCAAGTAACTCAAATTAATGCACCTGGAAATATTTCCAGGAAAAAGTGACATCTTCAATAAATATTAAATTGAATTTTAGTCAGACAAAGGTAGTAGAGGTCAGGGTTATTTCAAGCAGAAGAAACTGCAAGTGCTATTGATAAGTAAGAATGAGTAAGGAATACTACTGCTTTCTTATTGAAAGAATTTTTTAAAGCAGATCTATATGCTGCTTAAACAGATATCTGGTACATAATTCAATGATTACCACGAGAAAAACACCATGAAGCCAAAAGTACAGGAATTTTTCTATTCAAATATTTTAAAATTCATAGAACAACTGTGATTAAATGACCAAGCTGATAGTGCAATGAGAATCCTCTGAAGAACTCCATTTCAATATCAAAGAACAAGAGTGGAGGTTAAAAACCTGAATTACCTCTCAACTTAGCAGCTTGCTGAGTAGCTGATCACCTATTCTCCCTGAGCATCAGTGTCCTGCTTGATAGCATGTATATCATACTGAAAATTGGGAAAGTTGATGTGAAGTGTCTCATGAGCTAGTAGCTTTATACACATACCATTCTTTACTCATGTTATCATTTTCACAAATTTTCATTATTGCATAACTTTCAGAATATATAACAGTATGGGATGCTAGAAGTAGGCTTGCTATATTTAACAAATTAATATAGGATATCATGCAATATTTAGAATATACTTACATTAAGAATTTAATAATTGTTTACCTGAAGTTTAAATTTAACTGGGTATCTTGTATTTTATATGAAAATCCTAGTTAAAGGAAAGTTGTAGGGAGAAGGGGAAATGATACAATATAAGACGGATAGAAAATGGGCAATGGTAGCTACATTACTCTATGTACTTTTTTCCTGTTTTTTATTTTCTCCTTAAAAATAAATACATTGATTAAAAGTACATATAAGCAAAAGTATTTGACTGAATCACTAAATATTAGATAACCCTTATTGGCAATTTAATGTGTCATCTAAACACACATAAGTATAGTGTGTATCTATATAAATACATAATAAATAGAATCCTGCCATACATACTTTTTATATCAACTGAAATTTTTATGTGATTACATATCTTAAATATCTCTCTATGTCAACAAACCTGGTTGTGCATCATGTATTTTTTTAACTTGTAATTTATTCTATTATATAAAAAAACAAGGTATTTAAACAATTCATTAAAGTTGCATATTTAGTTCGATAAAAATAAATACCATAATAGAATTAGAAAAACTTCATGTCTACTCTTGTAGGGTTTTTGTTTGGTTGGTTTTCTTGGCTGGTTTTGTGAATTAAATTGATATAAGACAGATCAACAGGGGAAAAATATACTTGTTTATTTACCCCAAATTTCATAATTGCATGGGATATTTAATACAGATATGAAGACCCAAAGAATCAATTAAATTATAATGTACTGAATTGAACAGAGTAATAAATTTTGAAAATATTTCAAGGCAAAGGGGCTGGGTAAGGTAGTTAAGTGGGTAGGGAAGTGACTGGGAAGATAAGAGCTGTTTGTACAGATTTCCCCAGGCCTCAGCTTCCTGTCTTCATAATAATGTTACATCTTTCATGTGGGAATTTCATCTGCTTTTTAAGAAATAGCAAGAAGGTCAGAGTGATCTTCTTGCACTTATGATTTTTATAAATGCCTTTAGCTCAAAATAATTCTGTGACAACGTGTCACATTTTGGGGTGCTGTGCTCTGAACTCCTTCACTTACACTTGTAGTTTTTCCTTTAGGAAAAAGTCCTTAAAACAAAATTATTTGAGTAAAGAACAAGTTATTTAGCTATATTTTCATACAAATGGATAATTTACTTCTGAAAATATCCTACCATTTAAATCAGAAATAGTATATGAAGTGTCTACCCCCACAGGCACAAGCTTCCAGAGACTCCAGGGAGTCTCGCAGGACCTGCTGACTTCCTCCAACAAGTTGTCAAAACACGTGGCATGTTGTCTGTCAGGGATGCTCATTAGTGATCAGTACCCAGAGTTTTTACTGGGGGTGGTCACGTCAACACCCTCTGCCTAGAACACTCCAGGAGTCCAGACTCCTAGGAGCAAAGCAGGTGGTCAACATAAACCCATTGCCCAAACAGTCTGTCACAATGAACCCATCTCACCAGTTCTGGGAATGGTAGGAACACACCCAATGTTCAAGTTCCCAGACACCAGACAAAGTGCAGCCAGCAGGTCTTTCCAAGGACAGAAGTCACAGGCCTGCTGTGTCAGATCATTTCTGCACAGAAGTTGAGGTTCAAAGCCAACATACGAGAGAGAGGGGATCATTAACAAGTAGAACAAGTCCCCCTTGAAGGCTGCAAGAATGAAGGGCCCAGCACCCAGGACAGGAGGACATGGGAATCAAGTGCCCTGTAAAGCCAAAGAGGCACCTTTCTGATCCCTGGGACCTTCTCTGTGGAAGAGGAGAGTAATCTCTGCCAGGCGTGGAGAAAGGGGTGATAGACCACAGGAGAAGATTGAGCAGGCAGCAGGGGAAATGAGTGACAACTCCCAGCCCAGATGAGGCTGGGCAGAAATTGGTTAGATTAAAATCTGGCTTTACAAGAGAGACAATAAAACTCATAATTTTCTGCTCAGAGGTATTTTAGTGGGAAGAAACAGGATGAGAAAGTATAGAAGAAGTATGGAATGAAATTTACAAGTCTCAGATTCCTGAAGAATCATGCTGAAGCCCCAAAGTCTTTAAAACCTATTAGAAATATTGATACTTTGCTTCCTTCCTTTTTTATTTCCCTATTACCATCTAGGATATGCCCCAGTCAAGTAACCTTGTAGGTACAGCAAATAAGTACTGCATTAATAGCAATATTTCTTAACATTCTTCAAATGAGTTCTGCTTAGATTCAGAGACACCTTCCCTAGCCTTTCCAGTCTAGCTCTATAACTCATGAATTAAATTGCTTAAATTTAGTTTTCCTGAAGCCTCTCAAAACTCATTGGCATGAAAACACTTAGAAGCTGTTTATTCTCTTTTCTATACTGTGGTGAAGACTGAGAGGAAGATCAGAGTAGCTTTGTTGAATAAATAAAATATATTTTTCATTATGTTTGAATTCCATGTGAATTATTTCACATTCTTGCCACAGTAATTAATAAAGATCTTTATTATTTTGACTAAAAATGAAGTACTGAATACCAACTTTAAAACCCAATGATCATAAGATTTGAGTCTATTTAAGTCTAGGCTTTTATCATAGTTTAGGAAATCCTCATGTGAGCAACAGAGCACAAAACCTGTTCTTCTCCCTTGTCTCCTGTTTAATGGGTTCATTATCTTCTGTATATTTTTAATATATTAATTGTAATGTTTTAAATTTTTATTTTCATCAAATAACTGAAGTCATATATATGTACATATATATGTATATGTGTGTGTGTGTATGTGTGTGTATTTCTATGTCATTCTTAAAATGGTGAATATTTAAAAGTCCCTAAAAGAGATTATATATGTATATTAGCATTTAGGGTTATATAGAAAACAGGAAATATAGCAAAAACTGTAAAAACATAAAAACATTAGACACAGAAAACAAAATGTGAGTGTATAAGATTTTTTCATCTTGTATATGTGAAAAAGAAATTTTTATCAATTATGAGAATAAAAAAGATTGTTAGGTCAGAATTTGGCTAAAATCGTACAAAGTAAAATACTTAAGTAGGGAATGACTGGCAAAAATAGATCAGAAAAATGCAAATTATCATAAAGTTTAATTTACAGTTAGGAAGAAAAGAGTTAATATAGCAGGCCCAACTACTGTCTTCGAAAATCCTATTTACAAAGTTGGCCCTTGGTTGGCATTTGAAATTTGGATTTCAAGGGTATCTATCATTGCATGATAAATTGTGTCAAATGACTAAACTGTTTGTATAAACAATGTGAGTCATGTGAATGTCAGCTTCCTGTCCAGGAGTCTCAATTTTAGGACACGCCAGGCACAGGGTGCTTATGTGTCAGCCTCCAGGAACAACCCTGGACTCTGAATCTCAGCTAAGCTTCCCAGGTGGGCAACAATTCACACCTTTGTCACAACTTCTTGTTGGGGAAATTCAGTGTGTCTTAGGTGACTCCACTCAGAGGGATTTCTGTAATTTTGGGTCTGATTTCTCCTAGACTTTGCCCCAATGTACCTTTTGCATTTGCTGATCTTTGCTTTGTATTCTTTCACCATAGTAAAAGATGGCTGTGAATTCAACTATGAGTCCTATGAGTTCTCCTAGCAAATTGTCAGACCTGGGGCTGGTACTGGGGACTGCTGAAACGATCATATCAGACAGTGTTAGATTCAACACATTGGCTTACACAAGGAAAGACAAGAGCACACAATGAAAAAGATGGAAACTAGAATAAAAAATGTTCTTTATTAAATAGCATAGCATCAAAATATAAATTGGAAACTGAAGGACATACAAAAAGACACTGATAAAAATAGTAATAGGTTTTAACTAATCTCTTTCAGGTGATAAGATCAAACAGATTAAAAGTAAATATATAGGAGATTTAATCAACAAGAATAATATAAAACAGCCAGGCACAGGCCTGTAATTCCAGCGGCTCAGGAGGCTGAGGCAGGAGGATCAAGAGTTCAAAGCCAGCCTCAGCAACTAAGCAAGGACCCAAGCAAATCAGTGAGACTCTGTCTCTAAATAAAATACAAAAATGGGCTGGGGATGTGGCTCAGTGGTTAAGCACCCCTAGGTTCAATCCCTGGTACCAAAAAACCAAAGAATAATATAAAACATACTTGTTGTCTACAATACTGTAAAAACAAAGAATATATCTGCACATCCAACTGCATGGAGAAATATTTTAGTCAGCTTTATTTGCTTCTGTGACTAAAGGAACCAACAACCAAAACAATTATAGAAGAGGATAAGTTTATTTGGAGGCTTTCGGTTTCAGAGGTCTCGATCCATAGACCGCAGGCTCTGTTCCTTGGGGCTCCAGGTGAGGCAGAACATCATAGAGAGTGTGGAAGAGGGAAACAGCTTTCATGGTGATCAGGAAGCAGAGAGAGAGAAGGGGGGGGGAGAGAGAGAGAGAGAGAGAGGTAAGAGAGAGAAAGACCACAGTCCAGATACAAAAATATATACCCCAATGAACCTCTTCCTCTAGCCACAACCCACCTATCTCCAGTTACCACTCAGCTAATCACAGGGATTAATTCACTGAGTAGGTTATAGCTATAACCTAATCATTTCTCCTCCAAACCTTCTTGCATGGCCTAGCAAGTGAGCTTTTGGGGTCACTACATCTAAACCACACAAGGAATTTCATATTTCACAATTTTGTTTTATTTTCAATTGTTTTATAAACATAGATTGTTCCTTTGGCTTGTCTATTTTGGGCTATTACCATACTTTTAAAATTATTATGAACTTTTAAGGTTTTTCATACTATGTGCTTCCTTAGAAATCATCATATATTTTTGGTTATGTGTTCTTTTGTATTAATGGGAGATTACATTTCCAGTTTCTGAGAAAATTCTGGTTGGTTATGTTCTTTTAGCCGAGTAGCATGGGAACTACAGATTCAGTTGACATACCAAATCTTCCTGTGTACAGACAAGGATTACCCCTACAGGTACTAGATTAATAATAATTTTTCAAAAACAATATTATCTTGTATGTTGATTTTTAAAAATTAATTTAGAAATATACTGCACAAGCAGAAAATTGATAAAATTAACATGACAGCTAAATTATTCATTTTAAATTGAGGACCCATGTAACCTTAAACTGGGACAAGAAATGAACATTACCAGTACTCCACCAACCCTATTATACTACTTTTCAATTTCTCCCTGAATGGCACCAATCTCCTTACTTAAATGGCAATAATTTCCTTCCTTTAATAGCCATTAAAATGTACATGACTAATCAATGTAGTTCAGTCTTGCCAGGTTTTGATATTTTTGTAAATGGAATCATAAAGTATATTATTATTGTAACATTTATTATTTGTTTTATTTATTGTAAGGAATTCTTCATGTACTTTGGATTTAGGCATTTTGTGATTTTTTTTTTTTTTTTTTACTTTGTAAATATTTTGTCTTATTCTGTCATTTATGTTTTCCCTCTTGTAACAGAATCATAGATAAACTCATAGTATTAATTTTAGTGTAATCCTATTTATAAAGCATTTTTATATCTTAATAATTATTTACCTACCCAAGGCTCATAGAGCTACTCACCAATACTCTCTCTTAAATGCTTTACTGTTTTGATTTATCCATCCAATTTATCTCTTTCTTTAAAGGGAACATTAGTCCAGTACACTTGATATGTATTGCTGACATTTGAGTTTGATTTGTCAAAGCTAAAAGGAGACACCAAAGACAAATACTTGTAAATTTGAAGGATTTATTCAGGAGCAAATTAAAAAGATTACAATACAAGGTGCATGTTATAGCAAGCCACAGGTACACCTAAATAAAAGGATAAGGGAAGCTTTTGTTAGCAAAAAGGGGGAAATTCATGTAAACTGCTGGTAAGCAGAGTTCATTGGTTTTGGAGACCTGAGGCAGCTCACTAGCATCAGCTCATTGATACAGGTGCCAGCTGCTAGAAGAAAGTCTTGTCTGAATTGTTGCTGTCTTAAAGAATATTAAAGATAAGCTTTGTTACAGATATAAATGCATACATGCAAGCCATGCAAAGCATGGAGTGCATGCAAAATGAGCAGGGATTTCTTATGCAGCTTTTACAGAGTCCTTGAGACAGTACTTATCTCACACAGACAGGCCTGAGTTTTCCTCTTTCATAACTTCCTGGCTCTAATTTTGTCTGGGTCTGATAAGAATGATTTCATCTTGGTATCAGCAACTTCCACAAAATCTACTATTTTCTAAAAGTTTTTTTTTTTTTAATTTAGCTTGCTTTTTCTGTGATTCTTTATCCCTTTTTGCTTATTTTGTATTAATTTTTTCACATATTAGCTCAGACATTTTACTACTTTTAGCATTGTTACCCTTGACCAAAGAATGCTTAAACATTTATTCTAAACATAGAGAAATCTAATATAAATTGGTATTGTTATTCTTTTCCCGACAATGGAGAAAGGTTGATATCTCTCATAGCACAATATGCAGGTTACAGATATTTTCAGTCTCTTCTAATAGAGAAATTGCCCTGTCGAAGCTGTTTGCCTCAGTAAGCCATGCTGTTCAGTACCTTGATATGCAAGGAGTAGAATTTCATGCTATCATTGTAGCTTGCTATTTCAAATAATTAAAATCTCCATATGTCTCAAGTGAAATAATGATAAGGAGTGGCTATAGAAATTCCGTTTGAATTAACCTATCACCCAGTGGAATCCCAATATATTTATTCTTGATTTCTGTTATCTGAACTGCTTCTTTAAAATACCCATTATATCAAAACATGCTATACAGTGTTCTGAAATAATTACTTGGATACATTATGTGAAGCTTAATTATTTCAGAAAATAACTGATATGTAGTGTTGTATATTTCAAAACTTAGCCTAATACTAAAGAAAACAAGAAAATGCCAATGAAAAAGGCAAAAAATATATTTTATGAGACAGGTAATATTTAAAACTGATGCAGACACATGGAATCGCACCTTTGATGATGACTATTTATGGTGGTCATGCATTTTACTTATATGAAATGTAACAATACTTGCACAGAAATTAAGTGATATTCTGGATTCTGAGTGGAATAAAATTATCTAGTATTTATAACTTTATTTCAAAACACAATTAAAATATTTTCATGCTTTTTCTTCAAAGTTACAAACATGAACTTTAACAATTAAATTTTACTATATTTCTTTAAGAACTGGTTAAGCTATTTTATTTTCCTACCTTTAATTTCTTCTTTAAGTAACTATTTCTTGAAAGAAAGCAAATTGCTATTTAAATAAATGTTTAGTCAATCATTAAGAAGAAAATGATGCTTTTTGAAATAGAACATAAGTTGTCTTATTTATCATGATTTAAAAACATCAAGCATTGCATCAACCATTTGTCAAAACTCATAAAATCCATCTTCTGTTATCTTTTATTTCATCTCTTTCACCCCTTTTGTTCTTTGGTATTTAAATCCACAAATTTCTTTTTGGTTACATTAATTTAGTATTTTTTCTTAGTTTATACTTTTGTAAACAAAAAGGGTGGCTGGTGTAAGTCTTAGTTCTTCTGACAATCCATTTTCAGAGATGCTGCTTTCTGCAGGCTGTTGATTTGCCTGTCAAAATTGTACACCAAAAAAGAACTGCCAGGATATGCATTTGATCCACAGTATTATGTTGCACGGTGATCAATTGCCTGTCCAACTTGGTTCTGCACTTATTATTTTCATGGAAATTTCTTTCTTGGCTATTCTTAGGTATGCTCTACTTTCTTCTGCCACCACCCATCTATACTCTTTATGCATTTAGGAGTTTAATAAATTAAACTTCAACATACACATTAGCTGCTGAAAACATTAATGTACTAACAGTCGCAATCAAAACCATTCCTGTAAACCTGTATTAGAAATTGCTGATTGCAGGGAACTTAATGGAAGTGTCCTACTTTCTGGAGTCATTTGTTTTGATGAGAGCCTGAGTGTAAATTCTGTGCAAAACACAGACAGCTATTACGCAGTTAATTATGCACAAAGTAAACATGTACAACTGCAAACAGCAAAATGCCACCTAATAATGGATAACTCCAGATTTATGGTATGCATGCCCAATCTGTAAAGGCTTCTACTCATGAATCTAAAATGAATGGAACATTACCTAAATGATCCAGAATGAAGGATTTAATACATTGCTCTACCCTTATTGCTACTTATTTCTTGTCAGCAGATTTTTCATTTTGCCTTAATTTATTGTACATAAACACTATGCAAATGTTTGGGTCATATTTAAAAACATATGGCTTGTTCTTATGATTACTGGTGAGGCATTTTGTTACAAATTACTTGTTAAGCAAATCACTTTCTTAATTATGCAGGTCAACACATAATCACCAATGTTCATGTGCACTTGTTAGACAAAGCTCCCCTATGTAAACGCGCTGTGCAGAATTTAGGGAATATGCTGATGTATTTTCCCCAAAATGCACATCACTATTGCTTCTTGCTTATTTTCATCAATGTAAATCCATTCTTTAACAATGAGCATTTCAAATTTTATATTTTCTCTTAATAGGGATTTTTTTTTCTGAAATTTTATATAAAACAATATATATCACTTCATAGATTTTTATCTACTCCCTAGATAAAAAAATATTTCAAGAGTTACTAAGTAAATTCAAATAAGATTACATTGTCTTGGTTCATATGATTAATTTTTTTATGCCCCTTTGTTCCAAGAAGTTAATATGACTTAGAAAATAATGCCCTAAAGGCAACCACCTAAGGATGCCTTTAAGAATTATCTCAGGGTAAGGAGAGAAATAAAAGTAGGAGGAAGAAGATGTAGCAGGAATAGAATTAATTCACAAAATACATCCTGAGGGATTTTTGAGATCTGGAAACAATTTGGTGGCAAACATCTTATTAGTCAAAACAGACACACAAAGAAAGCAAATGCTTTATGATATATTGTGTTAAACCAATCTTCTTCAGAGAAGCACATTTATTTTTGATTTTAAAACTATAGAAACATCCTATGCATTCTTGTAGATAAAATGGTCTTTAAGAAAAGAAACCCTAGATGTGTCAATGTAAGTTGATTGATTGTAACAAATGCACCACTGGTGCAGGATGCTGATGGTGGAGAAGGTTGTGTGTTGGGGGAAGGGCATCAATGAGCACTCTGTACTTTCTGCTTAATTTGGCTGTAAACCTTAAACTGCTCTAATTGATGAAATTTCTTAACTTAAAAACTCAAACAGTAGTATCATCATTAATTCTCACGAAAGATTATAGACTGTTCCACCTCCAAACCTTTAGCATTAAAGAATAACATAGGGCTGGGGTTGTGGCTCAGCGGCAGAGCGCTCGCCTCGCACGTGCGCGGCCTGGGTTCGATCCTCAGCACCACGTAAACATAAATGCATTCCATTGCATTGTGTACAACTAAAGCAAATAAATAAATATTTAAAAAAAAAAAAAAAGAATAACATAAAATTAATCATAAAATTGAGTCAAAGCTGTCTCCTGGCAGTGATAGGGAAGATGGCAGGTATATAAGGTAAAAATATTGCATTTTTATTATGCAACATTATGGAATGTTCCCTTTGAACTATTTCTATACACACACACACACACACACACACACACACACACACATCATGTATACACATTTTTGGCATAAGTACCTTATAAAGTATTTAGATGGGTTTTCACTCAGTAGGACATTCATATATAAAGAATAATTTCATAATAGGAAAGAAAAGAAATATTGATTTGAATCTGTTGTCATTGTGAGCAATTTTAGATAATGCATGTACAGACAGAAGACATAAAAATAAATATAGTAGGTATATTTGGAGAGGAAATCATTTGATGATGGAGAGTTGATTGCTTTACTTGGATTGTGTACACACTTTTGTTTCAGGGAATTTGTGAAATTGCAGTTAAACTGAGGGCTAAGTACTTCATTTACCTTGAGAAAAAGTGTTTAGGTTATTGGGAAGTTTTGCTCACTGTGTCTTAGAACATATCCTCTCAGCTGTAGCTATGTATCATGTTTTCTCTTTTTTAAAGTACTACATGATCATTTAACAAGAAGCAAAGAGTGTGATGGTGTATCCAAGTTCTTTTTTAAAATTAGTATTGTCATTTTTGTTATTTTGTGTTATGGATCTGGAATAGAATGCCACTGCATGGCAGGTCAAAATATGAAATCAATTATCTTGTTTGTGCAGTTCCAATTTCTATGCAAAGCATATGGCTTTTCTTTCTTTCTTTCTCTCTCCGTTTTTTTGTTTTGGCTTGGATAATTACTCCCTTGCTGTTTTCCATTGCTATTATCAGCTTTCTCTTTATATCATGTTCTTTTGTTGGGTGAGAGGGATGCAATATGATTATGTTCTCTTAAAATATTCTCCTGGCTTGAATGCACTGAGTATCTGTTTATTTTAAAAATCAATAACTATTTTCGAAAAGTAAGTGAAATCAGAAACAGTAAAAAACATAATGAAAGTGCAAGTCTTAATACAAAGATGACTACAAAGTCTAAGATGACTACAAAGTCTATTTACTATATGCATTGTTTTTTAAATGACCTCACTATTGGTGAGAATTGTGCAATTTTGGATATAGAAAACAAAACAGAAAAAAGAAATTTGTAGCAATTAGAATTAAAATTATGAAATCTTAATGGCTATGAAATTCAACTGATTGTGTAAGTTAAGATTACCTCTTCAGATTACTTATATTTCAGACAAAAATGTAACACTCAATCACTTTAAATTTTCAGTGTAATTCTTGTTTTTTTTTTTTTTTTTGTTGTTGTTGTTTTTTGGAAAGTGTTAAGCCAAATTTTTACCTTGGATACCAATTAACAATTTAAATATTAAGCTAAAATGCATTTTAGTTTTGTAATCTTAGATGATTCACCACACTGACCACTATTAGAATAGAACTTCATATTGTTTTGCTATTTTCGTAGTCTGCAGCTTATTGCTATTATTTTAAAACTTCAGTTTATTCATTAACATTATTACATATGCACATTAATTTTCCTGTTTTTGATTATTTTTGTGCTTTGTGACATGTTTTTAAAGTTTTGAGCATTTGTTAAGTTCTTGAAGTGCTATCATTGATGTTGCCTTGATTCTTATAATAATTTGTAATTCATGGAGTGCCCTTTAATATAACCTTGTCATATGACCTCATAGGTCAATCTAAGCTAGACAGTGGTCAATTATAAAAAGAACCCAGACATGTTTTGTATAGAATATTTTAGTTTGAATATTTTAGTAACATATAGTAAAGAGCTAAACAATTATACATCAGAATTCTTTCTTTTCTTATTGGAAATCAGTGGAAAACAGCTTTAAAAACAATTATTGAAACTGATAGGGATAGAAGACAACACAATAGTAAACCACACTATTAGTGGCAGAATAAAGTTCCCAAGACCTCAGGAACAGGTTAAAGAGCAAATAAGGAAAGCAAGAAAAATTTGAGGGAGTTTATTCAGAAGCAATATCTAGAAACTGAATGAAGAGATTAAATAAGAAAAGTAATTTAAATAATATGAAAATTTGATACACTAACCCACATATATACTATTTACTTGTAACACCATAAAGTTCTAAGCAAATTCCATTTCTAGTGCTCAGCATTTCTTTCTGTAATATAAACACTATACTTCCATCTGATATTTCCTGATGTTTGAAGAACTTCCTATAGCAATTCTTTAGCGTGTATCTGTTGTGATGAAATCTTTCAGCTCTTGTATGACTGAAAAATGTATAATTAGCTTTTGCTTTTACAAAATATTTTCTCCTGTAGAATTCTAGGTTGACTTTTTAAAAAAATACTTTTAATTTTATTGCTGCTGATTAGGACACCATTGTCATTCTTACTTCTGTTCTTCTGAGTGTAAATTTTCCCCACATATTTTTAATACTTTCTCTTTTTTATTAGTTCTAATGTGTCTAGGTATATATATTTTTTCATATTATTTGTGCTTGAAAATCCTTGAAATTGAATTCAAGTTCACTATTTTCTTAATATGTAATTTGCCACCTATCC
Organism: Tamias sibiricus; assembly: GCA_025594165.1. Taxonomy (NCBI): domain Eukaryota; kingdom Metazoa; phylum Chordata; class Mammalia; order Rodentia; family Sciuridae; genus Tamias; species Tamias sibiricus. The sequence goes on along the minus strand of CM046666.1, from coordinate 89,953,999 downwards.
CATGAAGAAAATTTTCTTTTCAGACATTATAATTTTTACTTGTAGTAGTTTCTTTCGATCTTTTCTGTATCTTCAATGTCTCCACTTAACTTCAGAACATATGGAGTAGTATAGCTTCAGTTACTGTTTTATTGACCTTGTATGCTCATTCCAATATCTGTGTCAATTCTTGGCCAGCTTTGACTGAGTGATTTTTCTCCTCATTCTGTTCATATTTCATGCTTTTTTTTCCCCACATCTGGTAATTTTTTATCTAATGTCACACAATATGATTTTATATTGCCAGGTGCTGATTTCTTCTGTATTCCTTTAAATATTTTTAAGCTTTTTTATTGGACATAGTTAAGTAACTTAAAGTGTTTGGTCTTTTCATGCCTTGCTTTTTAAGATTTGTTAGAGAGAAAGACCCTTATGAGTTCTGCATCCTGTGCTCCATGAATTTTGAAATGCCCATTCCTGCTGGATTGATCAGATACTATTTCATGCCATATTCGAGTGTCAAGTACAATTCCCTTTAATTCTCTAAATGGTTCTTTCCTTGCTTTTGGGTATTTTCTTAGAACTTAAGCAGATCAGAACTTTACTGAAGTTTTGATTATGTTGTTCAAAAATAACAGAAAAGAAAAAAAGAATCTCTTCAAATATCTGGCATTCTGTGCTCAGAGAACTCTCTTGCCTCTCTGATACTTATGGCTGCAAAATTTAAGTGCATGATCTCCAGGGGCACTTATCTCCTCCATTCAGGGATTGTGTTTAAAGTCCAGCTCCTTGTACTATATCCTGGACATTTTCTCAAGACAGTAAGATGGTGAAATCATTTGATTTGTCTTAATTATTTTCTTTTATCTCAGAAAACATTGTCCTTTATTGTGTCATACCAAATGTCTTAAAAAGAGTTGTTTTGTGTATTTTTTTCTGCTTTTTCTAGTGATGGTTGGAGGAGAAGGGGCTTGTTTGTGTGTCTGGTGGCGAGGAAAGAAATGAAGATATTTGCTCTATTTTACTCCAATATTTCAGAGCAAAATAAGTATATGCAATTTTACTTTTTTAAAAAAGATGGACACAATATTTTTATTTATTTTATTTATTTTTATGTGGTGCTGAGGATCGAACCCAGTGCCTCACATGTGTGAGGCAAGCACTCTAATTTTACTTTTATTCATTTGTTTGTTTACTTTGGTGCTGGGTGACATACCCTGGGCCTTGAACATGCTAAGCACATGTATTAACAATGAGTTACAACCTTAGTCCCTGGTTTTCTTTTTATATGGTAAGTAATCATTATGGTTGGAAAGATAAATGTGTTTTTATCATAGCTGCTGGCAGATTTTGTTCAAACTGCAACAAATCACACTTTTACAAACAGTATATGAACACATATTTTCTGTATCACTTCAAAATATTTTTATATGTTTTTTGTTTGGTGAAAAGTTGCCATTAATTTTAATTTAATAATTTGCATTTCCTATTGGCGAGTTTAAGCATGTTTTTATATGTCTGTTAATCATATAAACTTGCTCCTTTGTGATTATTTATTTACTTATTTATTTTGGTGCCAGGGATTGAACCTGGGGTGCTTAACCACTGACCCACATCCCCAATGCTACTTCTGTTTTAGTTTGAGAGAGGGTCTTTCTAAGTTGTTTATGACCTCACTAAGTTGCTGAGGCTGGCTTTGAATTTGCCATCCTCCTGCCTCAACAGCCAGAGCCACTGGGATTAGAGGCATGAGCCACCATGCCCCACTGTGAATTGTTAATCATATATTTTCCTGACTTTTTTTCTCTTGTATTATAGTCCATTTCCTTACCAATTTGCAAAAATTCATTGTGTTTTTCAAAAAGTAAAACCTGTGAACATTTCCCTTTATTGTTAGTTTTTAACTAACATTTGTTTATTGGTTTTCACTTCAATCTGGTTTTTCAAAATTTAAAATTTTTGAATTTTTTATTTCAATTAGGTGATTTAAAATAGTGCATTGTTTCTTTCATAACATCAATGCTTCATAGTGTCTTGGTTAAGAAGGACAGTTTTTCCCTGGAATACAGATAGCGTTTAAGTATTCTTATAAGTTTATCATAACCTAGTCAACAGGAAAACTAAACCAGAGCATTTTACCATGCTTATGTTACTTAAATAATCATAAGCTAGTAATTAAAATAGACTTTCAATTTCCAAGGAAGGAAGGAAAGGAGAGAGCAGAGTGATAAAAAATAGTGAACTTTAAATAACATTTTAATTTTTAAAAGTTCACAACATATATGTATGTCTCTTATAATTAGATTATCTTCAGAAACAAGTTATGTTGTTAACTGTCATCAGGAGACCCAACAAATGAGAATCAACATATTATTTCAAAAAGTCTTGCTTTATCAATTAAGCTTTTGAAACCAGTTGGTAATAGCTCCTGAAAATGGAATTTGAGTGTGTGTTTTAATACAACCAGAAGTCATGAAAGAAACTGTAAAAGTACATAGTATCACAGGTCGTAAGTGGTTTTAATGACATCCTCTGAAAGGTTTCATGGATGATAACAAGATTGCAACGAATTGAAGATCTGAGATCATGTTGTCTACTATGGGTTGGTTCCCTTTTAACATGGGTTACTGTGCTTCAAAAATGAATAGCATGCACTTCATGGCTGAATTTTATGATCATATATTTTTTGCATATCTAATTGAACAATCATACATTGGTTCATAATAAGAAAACCTTGTAGTTATACATCAAATGAGTTTGAAATTTTAAATAGTTCACTTTCCTTTATTGTACCTTTGGAGATGTCTACACTTCACTCACTGTTATTCTTTTCTTTCCATCATAAAGAATCCAATGAAGACAGTAGACATTCAATTAACCACTCACCTGACATCAAGGATTTCTCTTCAGAATGATATTTTAGCTTTGAGATACACTGAAGCTTGACTGTCTCATGACGTTTTGCTATCAAACTTTCAGGTGGATTGCATTAGGACATTAATTTCCCTGCCAATCTCTTAAAACAGTGCTTCAGGAGTGTCTAATAATACTGCAAATATTGTAAGAGAATCTGAACCTACTGTCAAAACATACAAATTTTGTTATTAGTCTACTTATACTCTCAAATTCTGCAGCCCTATATAGTCATGATATTTAGATGTGATATCTCTTTGTAAAGTCATCACAATATATTGTACTAAAAAAGGACAAAGAAATATATCCATGCAGTTAAATCTTCATGAACCAATTTGTGTTTTCAGTTTTTGCAAGGCAAAATATTTTATTCAGGATAATTATTATAGTATTTGGTGTGTTTTTTCACAAAAATAGGCATTTAATTTTTCAAAAATTTGCTCATCATTCCATAGAACCATGCAATGTTTGTCCTTTTTATCTCAACTTCATTAGTAATCAAAACAATTTTGTGAGCTAAATCTTATTTCTTCAAACACATTGTAAGTTCCTTAGTACTTACTTTGTTATTTATGTATCTCTTACATCACCTATGAAATGCATAGCTGCATATGTAGCAGACACTTACAAACACTGATTTTTAAAAACAATTTTGAAATATATATTTGCTAGCCTCTGAGTGAGATAAATATTATTAAAATAAATTAATACCTCCCTAGAAGAAAATATATTCAATAAGGAGGATAAGATAGAAGTATACAACCCACCCACACTCATTTTCACAACAGAATCAAAGTTAGATGGAACTACAAAAAGGTAAAAAACAAATTCTTAAGAGAGAGGAGAAAATATCTTGAAAATGATTGAAATCAAGAAAGCCTCCATAAAGAAGTGTAACTTAACATTTATGAGGGAGTTTTACAAATGGGCACAGAAAGAAAAAACACATTTGGAAGCTTGAAGGTACAAGTTATTTCTTGGGAAAAGTTATTTGATTTGGATCAAAACATAGAAACTGTTCAGAGGAATAGAGTAATGTATAATATCAGAGAAACAACTACAAAGTTAGATCCAATAGTAAGCTGAGAAATCTGTGCTTAAAAGTTGTTTCTAAGTATGTAGATAGTATGGTAAGAGCAACAACCATAAAAACACCAAGAAGTTTTTTTTTTTTTTTTTTTTTTTTTTTTAGTATAATGAGAAGACTGAGAAAACCATAAAATTCAATAATGTGAATACTTCTAGAGGAAGTATCTGGCTAGAGGGGGTATAATGTTAAAAGATCTCAGAAATCAGTAGGAATTATTCATTACCTTAAAGAACAACTCCAAGGGGAACTCTCACAGTTAGTACAGAGAGCAGTGAAGAAAGAAAATATGAGTATATTGTATAAAATGTCATAAACATTCTCAAGACTGTCAAATGTGGCTACAAATGGCTTGAATATCAGGGAATGCAAACAGAGACAATATAGAAAGATCTGTGTTACCCAGAAGTAGAAGTTCAGAAAATAAAAGCAAAATGTCTCTTATAATTGTGTCTAGACTATACATGCCAGTCTACAGCTTGTGATGAAATTTTAAACCCACAGATTGTTATAAACCCTCTAGGCACAGGTTAGTGTATGAGAGGTAGAGATGCCATGGCCAGCCATTAGCTGTAGCCACACAAGAGGGAACTCATGAGTAGGAGAGCCTGAAAAGCCACTCTGGCCCACCACTTCTTCCAGAAAAAAATTCTCATAATATTTTCAGGGAAAATACAGCCATTTAAATAATAAAAGGAACAAAGTGAAAAATAAATACAACATATATATATATATATATTTCAAGAGAAAATCAGTTATACTTTTTAACAGGTTAGCAAAACTCACCAGAAAGATGCTGCCACAAAATAAAGACATTCCAATATGAATTTAAAATTTGAATTTTAAATATGAATTTAAAATTTCTGGGGAAAAGTAATTACTTCTATGGGAAAAAAACATGAAGCATATACACAAAACTTCTGAGACAATGTGGCCAAACCTCAGAATGATAAATTAAAATGTGCAGAACTCAGGGTATAAAAGCAAGAGACGAAGTCATTTGAGATTAAATTACACGGAGCATAGTAACAGATATAGATGATAGAATTGAAAAAACTGAATAAAAACATTCTTTAAGGAAGTAGAGAAGGAATGATGGATACAGAAAGTGGTCAAATGGTATTCCAAATGTGATCATCTGGATATTTTGAATAGGAAAGCCAAAAAAGAGGATAATAAATAAAATGTTACAACCATAATGAAAACATATGTTAATTTAAATGGCATCACATTTAGATTAGCCATTTTAATTTAACTTTTAGTTATGAGCATCAATTCACCCTCTCCTCCATGGTTTTACATATGTCAGCTCTGGTCAAATTCATTTGTCAAAATTGTGCCCTCCTTGAGTGTTTGATTACTCAACAAAATATTACATTTCTCAGTAATTTCAGCATCTCCAGTGATCATAGGTCCAGTAAGATGCAACGATTTGCTTGTTTAAATTTTGGAGAACCTTGATTCTTCTGACAGATTTTTAAGCATTGACTTTATTTTGATTTTATTCCCTAGACTTTATTTCATTTTATTACATCATTTTTGTCATTCATGTATTTTATCAATATACAGATCTTATATGCTTTTCTGAGGTGACAGAGTTATGGATCACATATATTTATTTAATAGTCAATATTTTCATATGTTGTTGAATATGATAAATGACCACTAAATGTTTGCCTATTTAGTTAATAATGTAGAAGCATTGATGACTTGGTTAAATAGTTTTCTTATGGACTGATTGACTTATTATGTTTGCCATGCACCTGTGCACTGCATACACTAGCAAACTTTTGTAATTTGAGCCACAGTAGACTGTATCTGTCTATATATGCTTCTGACAAAATATATACGTGATTCTAAAATGTTCACTTTAATTGGGATTTATCTTTTCAGCTTCTCTATATCAAATTTCTATAGAAATTCAAACTGCTAATGACATCTATTTGAGAGACTCTTCTGTACCACATTACTGTTATCAGTTTTTGGCTTCTCTAATGATTGTTCGCCAAGAGATTCTGATCATAATCTTGCACTTTCTGGATTTATTTATCATTTAATTTACCAGATTGAATAAAAGAAGGTAGCATTTGTAGGTTTTGTGTTAAATATAAGAACATTATTTTCTTCCACTAGAGTGTCATATATGAACTTGTAAAGTCCCCTTTATAAATTTTAAATTGTTTTGCATTTTGCTTATTGCTAAGCATCATCTTCCACAACTTCCTCATTCAAGGGTGAATCTTGAGTGTTTCTGAAATATTTCTATTTCTTTGAATATACCTTCTCTCTTCCCAGCACCCCTTTACACAATGTTCTTTCTCTTTGGAAGGCCTTCATTCCCAAAAGTACTTAAATTGTTGTCCCTACATATCTGTCTTTGGGTGCACAGGCATATTGGATCTTTTTTTCCACTAATCTCTTCTTGTGTTTCACCCATCCATCAGTGAATTCTGCACAACCATTTCTGTAGATGCCTCTTTCCCACTGAATTTTAAACCCTTAAGGAAGTGCATGTTGTCTTATTATTTTCTTTTTCTTTCTTTCTTTCTTTTTTTTTTTTTTTTTTTTGTACCAGGGATTGAACTCAGGGGCACCTTACCACTGGGCCACATCCCCAGCCCTTTTTTGGGATTTTATTAGAGAGAGGGTCTCACTGAGTTGCTAAGTGTCTCGCCATTGCTGAGGCTGGCTTTGAACTCGCGATCCTCCTGCCTCAGCCTCCCAAAGTGCTGGGATTACAGGCGTGCGCCACCGCGCCTGGCTTATTATTTTCTTAAATTGATAATTTTACACAGTGCTTAGAACTCAGTTGGTATTTAGTAGTGATATTTATTTATTTATTTCACTGGCTTTAAACTCTCTTTATATTTTCTCATTAATGAAGTCCCAATAAAGCTGTTTTAAAAATATTCAAATCTCCAAAATGAACCCTACTATTATGTGTAACTATAATGCACCATTAAAAATTGTTCAAATATTTGAAGTATGTTGCTTTATAATCTAGATTCCTCTAAGAACCCTTATTCCTGTGACCTTTCCATTACAATGAATTTCCAAACAATGTTCTTTATTCTACTTTTTTGATGTCCTACATTTCCTTCTGGATAGCCTGAACAAACTACTTTATCTCTGTGCTTCATTTTGCCTCCTATAAAATAATATAACAATATCTACCTTGTAGGGTTCTTATAAGGTTGTTGTGAGGATTAAATAAATTTATCCACTAAAGTACTTAAAAGAGGACCTGGAATATATACATAAATTCCCCTAAAATGGTTCTTTTTGGTTTTAATTTTTCCTAGATGTAATATATTTTGCTTTCCTCATTTATGGCTTTTTCTGTACAGTGTGCCATAGTGTCCAAAGGGGAAAAATCCCCTTGCAACATATCCTTGGAATGTCAGTCCATCTTCTTTTTTTGTGCAGAATTACTAATACCAATATTAGTTCTTTAGAGGAAATAAGTAGCTCTGATTTTGCTGAGAAATATCTATTTACAATCCAGAGAGTGAAGCCAAGACGAAGAGAGATGATTCAGTTCTTCTATAATATATGTATGATAATACTTGTCTGTTAGAATTAAATTTGATTGACAAATACCTAATACAATGTTTGGCACAACTATTATTAACATATATAGAATATGTTTAAAAACCTGTTGCAAATGCACACATGTAACATATATCAATTGCATTTTGCATTCTGAAACATGTGTATGCAACTAGAAAATTTAGTTTTAGCCCAAATTCAGTGACTGATTTTTTATGTTAGGCCTATATGTAGAAATTGAATTTATTATCTACTATACATGCCAGCTTTTTGTTAATATAACAAAATATCTTAGGCAATTGATGTATAAAAAGAAAATGTTGGGGCTGGGGATACAGCTCAGTCAATACAGTGCATGACTCACATGCCCAAGGTCCTGGGTTCAATCCCCAGCACCACCAAAAAAAAAAAAAAAAAAAAAAAAAAAAGAAAGAAAAGAAAAAGAAAATGTCAATTGAGTTCATGGTTCTGAAGATTCCCCTATGGTGGTGCTGAGGAGTATGTGGTGGAAAAAACCAATTTCATCACAAGCCAGCGGGCAGAGAAGTCCCACAATCCTCTTTAAGGTCATGCCTAAGGGCCTCCAACTAAGCTTCAACTTCGAAAGATCCACAGCACCTCCCAAGTACCATTATAAGGACCAAGATTTTAATGCATGAACTTATGGAGTTTATTATGCATCTTCAAACTATAGCATTTGACATGTTTAGATATACTCCCCCATTGAGTCATTACAGATCTTGAAAATTATGCTCTATCATTTGATTCTACTTTTCATCTTTTTAAACTTCAATTACAAATAGACCTTAATGAGCACCTTTACTAGCTTCAGTCTTTCTCTTTCCATACTGTATCTTTTCCTTAAATTACTTTTCCTTAAATCATTTTCAAATTGCACAATGGACAGCATTTCCAGATATTTCTGATTGGTGTAACTGTGACTTGGAGCCTGAGAAACCTAGGACACATTCTATAAAAACTTGACAGTTTATTTGTAATGGTCTTTTTTCAGTTTTATAAAATGCATTCCTCCTAGGGAGGTGGAATAATTTTCTTTAAATTTCACACTTTTCTTAAATAATAATTCATAAAGAAAGTGAATTTTACCAGGGAAATTATATAAGGAACACAGTTTCACTGAAATGCTGCATCACCAATTAATTGTTTTCACAATGTACATCCACTTCAACAAAGCAAAAAGAGTGGATGTAACAGCAGTTACTTGATGAGCACTGTAAGATATAGACATGGAAGTTCTATGTGGGGATTGAGTTCTTCTGCATGCGCATGGTTTGTATTTTATTCATTGATTTGAGCCTGTACATTGCACCTCATAGTTGTTCAATGATCTTTTTTAATATGTAAAAAGTAGTTCTTAATTGGTATGTTAAAAATAACATATTAAGTTTAGATGAAATTCAAATTTTAAAGATTTCTAGAAAAGAAGATGTGCTTTAATCTGTTTTTAGAATCAAATCATTGAACCTGTCCAAGAGCTCTTATACCATGGTCTAAGCAGAGTTGAAACCTATTATTGTACTGCTGGTAAGTTGTATGTCGAGCAAGACTAGTTAAACATACAAGCAATTAAACAAATGAACAAAAATAATATGCTGTAAAGCATCATTAGACATTTTATAGACCTTTTAATATTCTTAACTACTTTTATATTTTGTGAAGAAATAAAATTTTATCTGAATACTGAAATAGTTTTAAGCTAAGTCTCAACAAAACGATAAATTATTTTCAACACATTTTCAAGAGGCGTCAACATTAAAGCACAAAAATTTAATTGCTGTAAAGAGAATGATCTGAATCACATGAATTCGACTGTGACTTAAACTTAATAACTCCTTTAAGCTACGGTTTGCCAAGATAATTGTCCCTACTTTGCTATTCTTCTTCTTTTCAACTTTAGTAGCTGAATTTCTAAACGTAGGCCTATTGATAATATCTGATTTTTAATATTTGTTATCAAGCCCTATGGCACTTGCCCATGTACCATTTCCAGTAGTGCAGATTTTTTCCCCCTTATATTAAATTCTTAAAAAAAAAAAAAAAAAAAAAGTGATCCACAATGAAGTGAAATGCTGATTCAGTGGACATGAAATGCCAGTCCCAGAGTGACACATCTGTCACATTAGCACAAGCATCAGCTAATGGAAAATAGGGAATGGTTTTTAGAAAGAATTGTTTCTAGGTTATTTAATTACTTTGTGCTGTCAATTTATTTTTGCTAGACAAAAATTAACAGGGATGCTCAGTTAACTAAAATGCTATAAAGAGACAAAATAGAAGAGAAAAAAAATCAAGTTTTAATTGGTTTCCAGAGTGAGATTTTTTTTTAAGAAAACTGTCAAATAAAAAAATTGCACTCTGACAGATTTTATTATAGTACACGACTGTGCCAATCACATGTAATGGAGAATAACATTATGTATCTGCTAAAATATGATGGCTAGCACTTTATATCCTTGGAAACCTCAGTGAAATAGAAATGCATTTTCCAAAGACCATGTTGAAAATGAATATTTTTATTTGAAATTTTATGTTTGTAAACAGACATTGAGATTCTATTACAAGAATGGACTTGAAATGTTTCAAATGTGCTTTGAAATATATATGATTAAATTTGTAGTTGGTAATTACTCAAGTGAAGGAAAACATTTCCTTTTGATTTTTGGCATGTGATAAACAAAGATTATCCTTAAAAGTTGCCCAACTAATTCAAGGGAGTCATTAATACCTTTGGCTTAAAGAATAATTGAGGTAAAATAATGTGTTGAAAACAATTGTAGGTTGGAAATAGATTGGTTTTAAAATTTCTTCTACATGCTTAAGGGGAAATAACTTACTTGAGCATTAAAAGGGGAGTTAAACTAGATGAATTGCTCAAATGCTTTATGTTTTTAAAATTCCATGATTCTCAAAACATTTCACATTAAATAGAATTGCCTGAAAAATCAATGGTTTCCTCAAATTAATCCACTCCTGCTATATCAAATTATTCATTGAGATTGATCCATTTACATAAGTGATATCAGAAAGTTCACCTAAGCTTCTAAAAAAAAAAATCCTATCATTCACTTATTGGTTTAAAGTGATAGCTTGACTTCTGGTAGGAATGCTAAAAAAACAAAACAAAACAAAAAAACCTATTTCCTCTTCCTTTTCATTATCAAAACACAAATTTTCATAATTTGTAGTGTTTATCTCCTTATAGCTTATAGCTCCTTAACTTCTACTCTCTGATCCTAAACTGACTTCATTCATTCTTTCTTTTCTCCCTACCTCTTTCCTTCCCTTTCTTCCTTCCTCTTTCACTCTCTTCTTTTCTTCTCTCCTTTCTTCCTTCTTCTTTTTTCTCTTTCCTTTTGTCCCATGTATTCTATGGTCTGCCTTGCTTTTCCCTCTGGTCTGTCTCCCTAGAGAATCCTAAGGTGGGAGAAGTCTAAGAAGACAGAAGTTCACTCCTTCAGTGAGGTAAGTGGTGATTAAAAGCACCCACTCTGGGGTAAGAAATGGTCCTTTTGTATAAATAGTACTAAAAATAATTCTATCACAGTCTTATAGAATTTCTTTAAGAACAAAATAACAATGCATTTAGGGAACTTAGAATATTTTCTAATATGAATGAATGTTCAGGAAATACTATTTTTTGGTGTTGGTGGTAGCAGTAATAGTAGAAATAATAAAGTGTGATTTAATTAAGTGACACAATTTCTGGGCATATAGGCTCTTTTCAAACATTTTTCTCTAGTTAATTTTGTAATAAATTTCTTGAAGCTAAATCTTTTGTACATATCTTATTGAATTCTTATTATAATTATAATTTGTAAAAGCAGAATTGTTCGTTCAAAAGTCATAAACTCTAAAAGATTTTAATATATGTGTCACCAACTTGATGGCCAAAGATGTATTTTTTATATTCCTTTCACAGAATATGAAGACTTTTGACATATATTGGTAAATGAGTTTTCTGTGACAATTTATTCTCAAATCTGCTGCATGTGCAGACTCATCTAGTAAAATACCTTCTTCAAATAAGCTCAAATTTAGCCATACAAATTGTATCATGTTGGTATTGTATTTGTGATGTATTTGATTACTTCTAAAACTAAATACCTTTCCTTTGATTGGAATTTTTGGTGTCTTCTTTCATAAATAAAATGTTATTGTTTTCATACATGTTTCTAGCTTCTTTTACCTTGTTAATGCCATCATTTCCATTCCATTTATACTATTAAGCAATATCATGCACTTATTTATTTGTTTAAATATATTTTCTGTCAATTCTGGGAAATGTAAGTGCTGTCAGGGAGAGATTTCCCCATGTGTTCAAACTTCCTTCAAATTAATCAAGGAACTCATGCATTTTTCAGTCATTTCCTTCAATAGCTAGAACTTTGGAAAAAATTAATATTACTCATGAGGAGTGCCCCAGATGTGTTCTTGACTTAGATGAGAAGAACGGTGTTGTTTCAACCTTCAGTATGAGGTACTGAGCCACATCTACAGCTTTTTTTATTGTTTAATATTGGGTCAATATCTCACTATGTTGTTCAGGCTGGTGCCAAACTTGTGATCCTTGTTCCCTGGCCTCCCATGTAACTGGAATTACAGATATGCACCACTGCTGCTCCCAGTTTTGGGCAGTTTTGAGATATATGTTTATTATAGTATAAAACAGTTTTATATTCTCAATAAAGTTAAGGGATTTTTAAGAAAAAATATGTTGCAGGTAAGTTTTTTTCCCAGTGACTTTTAAAAAGTTATTCAAAAGACTCTGACATTTTAAAACTCAGTTTTTGAATGAGTAGTTTATTAATAGGTTTTATACACCATTACTTAATAATTATTTTTCATGGGAACAATACTATATTATACTCTTATGTAATAATTATATTATTATAATTGTAATATCATATTCTTACTTAATCACTATTATTCCATTAAAGTAACACATTCAGACAAATATGCATGTATTTATTAAGAGAATTTCATTTCACAATCCTAAGCATATAATTACCCAGCATCATTTTGTGATATAGTATGTTAATAAAAATAAATGCAATGCAACAAAATATTGTTATAAGTGTACAATAATAAAATATTCAATGATGTATCTTAGTGATGCACAAATATTAAAATAATTTATTTGGAAGAATAAAGAACTATTTGTAAAGGAGCATTTAATTCAAAGTGGCATGTTGAAGAACAAGGCTAGTTCAACGTCAATAGTCAATGCTAATTTAACAGTGATTATGTTAAGAATCATGGAGAATTCCTAGTTGATAAAAATATGTTTATATTTTCTTTGTCATAAGATTCTTTCAAAAATATATCTTTACACACATATAAATATTTATTTATACATATATACCTGAAAAGTGCATTTTATATAAATAAGTATCTGAAGAAATAATGTTCATATTTTGGATCCATTGTAGAAAGCTCAGTGTTTTCAGAAGATAGAAACTTCTCTCTAGATCAGGATTCCACTTGCGCTTCTATTGAAGCAGTGGAGGAGGACACTGGAAAGCCTGGCTCTAGATTGTGCAGATGTAGGTACTGGTCTTAATCCCACCACTCAGTGCCAAGTCATATGGTTCCTTAACCTCTCTGAGTCTCCTTAGCTGTAAAGACAATAACTCCTATCTACTGGTGTGTGTCCAAAGGAACTGAAATCGGTATTTTGAAAAGATGCCTGCACTCTCACATCCATGTAAGCATTATTCACAATAGTCAAGATGTGGAAACAACCCAAGTATCTATTAAGGGATGAATGGGTAAAGAAATGCAGTGTTTGTGTACAATGGAAAACTATACCACCTTAAAGGAAGAAGGAAGTCATGTCATCCGTGACAACATGGATGGACCTGAAGGATATTGCACCAAGAAGCCAGCAGAGAAAGAGAAATACTGTAGGCACTCACATGTGGAATTTAAAAGATTAGATCTCACAGACACAGAGTAGAAGGGTGGTTATCAGACACCGCAGGGTGGTGAAGGGAGTGGAGATTGGGAAAGGAGAGATGTTGATCAGAGTGTACAAAAAGATTCAGTCAGACCGGAGGAATAAATTTAGGTGATAGATTGAAATTCATGGTGACCGCATGTAAAAACTTTGAAAGTATTTCAGAGTTGTAAAAGAACAGATTTTTAACATTCTCTCTCTAAAAAAAAAAAGTTGGTGAGCTGATAGACATGTTAATTATTTTCATTTAATCTTTCTACAACATGCACATAGATCAAGACATCACATTTTACCCTAAAAATATGCACAATTATTATTCATCAATTTAAATAAATAATTTCTTTCTAAAAAAAAAAAATCCTGTTTCCCTTTTCTGGTGGTTTCACTGTGCAGTGCTGCAGGGAGGAATGTTCCCTGAGAACAACCTCTGTGTTTCACCTCCACTGGGCAGCTTTAGGATCTGACCCACCCAACAATGGACAGCCTCCCTGTGAATGGCTTCTCCTGGAACTCCAGAGGACTGTTTGCCACAGTCATCCTGGCCCAACACACAGAGCCTCCTCCACCATCTAGCCAGCTCACTTTTCAGCAGAAACGCAACTTTAGTTCTGGAACATTCCCTACTTGGTATTTCTATGTTATCTCTATGTTCTTATTAGCCAGTACTTTGTCACCCAATCCCTGTTATAATTAGAAATTTTTTAAAGCAGCTGTTCAAATCACTGTGTTTCTATCTTCTGCTGGGATGCTGACTGAGGTAGGCCTTATTAATTAAAAATGATTAATGTGGGACAGAGCAGTTTAACATTCTCTGCAAAAGGCATACATGTTTATAATGCATATATCTATTCTCTTTTATTACTTTCTCTTTCCTCAAGCCTCTTGGGAAAAGAGTCTAAGAAAGTAATTGCTACTTGTCTGTTACAATAGCTATTATAGTTCATTTCTTACTAAGAGAACCTTGATTTTTTAAAATATGAACATTGTCTTCTATAATTAAAAATTATGTTTGTTTCACTCTCCTTTTTATGGAAACGGACTGCAAATAAAGTCTGGTGAGTGACATATACAGGACAGAATGTTGACTGAAGAAAACTAATCCAACTTCCAACTGCAAGGGGGATTTTCTTTTTAACCTGTCTACTTTTCTTTTGTTTTCTGGTCTACATCTTGATGTGATGACTGGAGACAGAGCTGTCATATTGCATCACAAGATAGACTAGTAGAACAGTGGAACAGATTAGGTAGAAGCCTGGTTCTTGAAGATAAGAGTAATCAAGCCAATTTTTCCATTCAAGTTTTAACTTTTACTTTTTAAAATGGTTTCTGTTATATGCCTTTGAGTCTAATCTTAACTAATATCTTCTGACTATGTTTGGCATTTATTCCAGCCTTTCTCATTTGTCTGGCCTAATATCATAAAAGTAAACCAATGTTGTGATAAACTAAATAGAAGAAAACTCTTCATCCATGCCAGACTTTATTTTCTATATTCATTGTAGTAGACAGTTATTTTGTGAGGATAGTTAAACACTCTGCAGAGCCCTGTCACTTTTGCAGTGGTGGCAGCACTTAGGGTGCTTTAGGTAGGTGGCATTGTTAAAATTCACATTTCCACCACCTCCAATTCACTGGCTGCATTCTTTTAATGTTCTTACGTCCAGCCATTTTCTTTCCATCTGCTGAGGATATCATGTATTTATATTGGGGCTTATTCTACTTTGTATTCAAAGAAATGATTTCTTACATTTGAAGAGCCACCAAAACAATATATCTGAAGCATCAAATTGACATAACACTCACTTGTGTAAAATCTTAGATGACACTCCTTAAAGATTAGGAAGTTATAAAGTCAACCTTTCCTAATATTTTATCACTGAGATGTACTTTGCTCAATGTGCAAATTTCACTTTATTTAGGATATACAAAGAATGTGAAAGACCTCTGTTTTTATAGTAACAATATAAAAGGACATGGATAATGTAAAAATCATACTTTTTTATGAAGCTATCAAAGTCCTATGTGGAACTAACTTCCTGAGAGACAAATATTTTCAGATAACCTATGAGATCTTCCATACCTGAAGGCTATTACCTGATCATGTTGCAGGTAGGTGGAATAGCACACTTGCCATATTAGAAAAGACTTTGCAGTCTCTTTTACAAAGAAACCAGAATCATCTTTAACAACAGTATGGGTTGGAGGACACTCAAATGTAAAAACAAATCACTCGGTTTAATAATTAATAACCTCTTGTTCCTAATCCCAGAATTTTGAATATCCACAACAGTGACTGTGGGACTAAAAAGCACATAACATTTATGAAGTCCTGAAAAGTCTCATATTGCTTACAGTATGGGGCCATGCCAGAAATGAATTGTAGAGAGAATAAAAACCACTGGCAACTGTAAACCAACTCTTACTCAATTCCAATGTTGAAATTGACTGTTAGAGTAACCAGAGTTTATAAAGATCCAGCTTAGTTTCAGCTCAATTTGAGTCTTGGTGATATCAGAATACAGTCCCTTACATCTGCCTGGTTGTTGGAAAAGTCACACTACTCAGGCATGCAGTCTTTTCATGCTAACTTGGTTGTATAAGAACAGGGCTTGGGCCTGCAGCACTTCCTTACCAGGTAATAGAGTCTGTATAGCCTCTGCTAGATTGAGCACTTTGTGCGGGCCTGTCTTTTGGTTTCTGACTCAGTATGTACTCCTTTGTTCTGCGTAAGCATGTGAATTATAGGGTCCCCGATTAACCCCACCACTGCATCTGTCACCTGAGGAATGGGGATGGGGCCATTTTGCTGTGGCTATAGGATGTAAAAGATGACATTTGAAATCAAATACTCATTTAATGACTTTAAGTGCAAATTAATTAGCCAAAATAAGACCAAAAAAAAAAAAAAAAAAAAGATATAAAATAGCAAACATCACTATAACTGAATAGGAAAAATAACTAATAAACTGACTTAAAAATGGACAAAAGACACAGACATTTATTCAAAGAGGATATACAAATGGACAACAAGTATGTTCATAGTTGTTGAATATAACTAATCATTAGGAAAATGACAATCAAAACCACAGTAAGACATCACCTCATGGAATGTCTAATATATACGTGTGTGTGTGTGTGTGTGTGTGTGTGTGTGTGTGTGTGTATGAATGATAAGTATTGGCAAAGATGTGAAGAAGTTGGAATCCTTGCACACTATTGGTGGGACTGCAAATTGGTGCAGCTGATATGAAAAATGGTATAGAGAGTTAAAATAGAACCATCATATGATTGAGCATTTCTGCTTCTGGTTATTTATACCAAAGGCATGAAATCAGGATTTCAAAGAGATATTAGTACTCTCATGTTCATTGTAGCACTCTTCACAATAACCAAGATATAGAAACAACTTAAGTTCTTTGACAGATGAATGGATAATGAGAATGTAATGAGTATTCAGCCCTTAAAAAAATGGAAATTGTATAAAATTGGTCAACATGAAAGGCCATTATGCTAAGTGAAATAAGTCAGTCACAGAAAGATAAATACTACATTGACTCCACTTACATGAAGTATCTAAAGTAGTCAAATTCATAGAATCACATAGTGGGATATTTGATTCTTCTCATATGTGGAACGTAAAGAAGCTATTTCATAGAATTTGGGAGTAGAAGAGCTGTTACCAGAAATTGGGAAGAATAGGAAGGAGGTGTGAGGGTAAGAGTTGGGTCAAGGGTATGGTGTTACTGCTTATTAGGAGGAATGAATTCTGGTGTTCTATGCAGCAGTAGAATGTTCATTCCCAAGCACAGTAGAGTGTTTACATTTAACAATAATGCATTCTATGGCTTCAAATAGTTTAAAGGGAGGAACTTGTACTCATAGGCAATCAATATTCATTCTAACTACCCTGATCACCAGCCAATGTGTACATGAATCAAAACATCACACTTTGCTTCATAACTACATGATAATATTGTGTCAGTCAAAATAAATTTGAGAATGATGAAAAATATTCTCATCAGAATAAATGGAAGCTAGAAAACAATGGAATGAATCTACTAGTAATGAAAGGAAAAGGAAAAGAAAGCAAAAAGAAAAGTCACTCTAGATTTCTATACCCAACCAATAAGTGACATTTTACAATTTAACTCATGGTTACATTGAGGTTACTATTTGTTAAGATATTTAAAACATTATGTTGTATTCCACATGTTGTTTTAACTTTATTTTTATGTTCATGTTGGTGAAAAAAAAAAATCTCTGTCTTCCTTTAGTTCTTATGGAAATAAAACTAATTTAGTTAAGACTGATTCTGTAATAAAAATCAGTCCATAGTCAGGGCCAGCCATGGTTGATTCCCTTTGCCAAGTCTATCCATTTATGAGATTAGAATGGTACTAAGGCCAGGCACCAACCATATTTGCCGACTCTTTTATTTTTTTCTCACTTGTGTCAGTTCAAGCTAGGATTTATGTCCACATGCTGTCTTTCTTTCTTTCTTTTTGTTTTGAGGATTCAACCCAGGGGTGCTTTACCACTGAGCTATATCCCCAGGCCTTTTTTATTTTATTTTTTAGTTTTGGGACAGGAGATAGGGTCTCACTAAATTACTTAGGGCCTCCTTAAGTTCCTGAGGCTGGTCTTGGACAGAATTCTCATGCCTCAGCCTCCTAAGTTGCTGGGTGGATTTCTTTCTCTCACATACATAGTCATTTAGAGAAGCTGAACTGCTGACTAGAGTTGGGTTCAGAGCTGGTCTCCTGTTTGGAAAAATCCAAGGTTAAGCCGGGGGCTGTGGCACACACCTGTAATCCCAACACGTGGGAGGCTGAGGCAGGAGGATCATGAGTTCAAAGCCAGCCTCAGCAATGGTGAGGCACTTAGCAACTCAGTGAGACCCTGTCTCTAATAAAATACAAAAAAGGCTGGGGATGTGACCCAGTGGTCAAATGCCCCTGAGTTCAATCCCTGGTACCAAAAAAAAAAAAAAAAAAAAAAAAAAACAAGGTCAAGCTTTGTGCTCACTACAGTTCTCCAGGAAACTGTGAATTTGGTTCTTATCTAGTCAATAATATAGTGATTTCTGTCTTTTGAAAATCTCAGAGAAAATTTTTTGGTAACTTTATGAAGGTAGAGTCTCACCATGCTTTCATTCCCAAATCATTGCATATTGTCTTAGTGGAAAATCTCTCTAATAAGAGCATCAGAAACTCACAATAACATGAAAATGTCTGCTGAATGATAACTGTAACTAGCTGCTGAGCATTAAAATCCTGTTGTAGGATATTGTGATCAGATTGGTTTTAAGTTGGATGTCAATTTCTCTATGGCCTAATCCTCTCCATTATTTCAGTCAATAAAGCTGTAATTGGCATTTTCATGCACCCATAATAAAATATTAATAATGACCTTGTTATATTGTAAGTTTGAAGCATTTTATAAGTTTTTCGGAGAAAGATTAAAGTTGCATTTTGCATAATTTTGGTGATATCAAAGGCATATTACACAGTCGGATTTACTCTAAAAAGAAATTGTACACCATACATTTGTTATTATATTAGTTTAACAATTATGTTTAATTCTTTGATTATTGTAATAAAAAATATGAACCATACTATAGACTTAGAAGACATCTGTACATAAGAAAAAAGCAATGAATACTATCTAGAGATGACATTTTCATTGCAGTATAGCATCTTTAGGTATGAAAAAGAGATTTGGGGGATAAAAGAGGAAAAAAAAATCAAATCTCCAATAAATGTCCTTATTAGTAAATCTAAAAGTGCTACATCTTATCAATTTTCAGTTCAAATAGTTCATATTATTCTCCAAACTAAATATCCATAAAAAGGCTCAATGAAATTAATAGACCTATTCATTTGAATGGGAATATATTGCATTTAGAATGACTCCATGAATGCCTATGGGTGAATGACTAACATCTGATTCTGTTCAATTTTGCTATTATTAATGCAATAAATATTTGCTGTTCATCATGAAGTATCTTACAAGTAAAAATGTAAAATATATTTGTTTAATTTTTTTCTCATATAAGTGGATGAAATTTTCTTCAGTTTTGATTTCTGTGCCATAAGAACAAAAACTAGATGCTTTCTGATTACTTCTAAGATATTTCAATTACAGTAATGTGGTTTTAGAGTTATTTGGAGTACATATAAAGTATATTATTTTAATAAATCCCAGAATATTGTATAGCAGTACTTCATAATATTATGACTACTATATCACTGTATATATGTGTGTTCTATATGTATGTTGTGTACATATATTATATATATTACTGTGGGCACAATATCATGACATAAGATGATACTTTCACTACAGAAAAAGTACAATTATCACACTTAGGACATCATGATATCTGGTGTATCAATATTATTATATGAGCAGTGTGTTGATCAGCTATTCATCACTATGACAAAATACCTAACAGAATAAAGGTAGAAAGATTTATTTTGGCTTCAGTTTTCAGTCTATGGCCATTGTTGATTCTGGGCCTGTAGTAAGGAAGAACACCATGGTGGGGAGCAGGATGTGGAAGAGCACATCCTATATTGGCTAGGAAGCAGAAGGAGAAAGGGGCCAGAGACAGGAAACAGTCCCCCAGGGCACATCCCCTCTCTCTTATGGTATTCACAGACTCCCACTAGTTCATTCAACTACGATGAGGTTAGTACCTTCCTGATCCAATCACTTCCTAAAAGCTCACTTTGGAACATTGGGGCATTGGGGACAATGCTTTTAACATATGAGTCACAAAGCAGTGCAATACACTGTTCCTTGTCTTCCCCAGTAGAGCCCTGGTTATGGTAGTAAGTACATGTGAAAATAACCCATACTGTACATTGGATGCCAGATTTGGGGTAATGTAAAAGTTTCCAAGGTTTCAGAATACATTTATAATAAGAATCATTTCACTAGTGCCTTCAAATTCCACTAGGACTTTAATTGTTTTAATAGAACTTGTTATAAAAGGAGGAAAATGTACAAGTTAAAAATCCATACGAGAGTAAACCAGACACTAGGAAAGAATATCATAGTAAAATTTTTTAGGGAAAATGTATTAGTAATAGACATAAAATATATTTCCTTGGCTTAAATATCGAAAATATAGGCATATATCTGCTTTTCCAGGATTTTGTTTTGTTTTGTTTTGTTTTACAGTGCTGGAGATTGAACCCAAGTCCTCCTACATGCTAGACAAGCATCTTACCACTGACCTAAACCTCCTTCCCTGTCTATTGTTATTCATGTAAATCTGCAAGCTTAAATAGCACTGTAAATAATTGGAGCTATTATCAAAATGCAACATAATAGTATGTACCTTGTTAAAGAAATTCTTGAGAGAATTCAACTGCTGAGTGGTATATATTACTTTCAGATGATTTACTTTTTTTTTCAATTGTTTTTGAATTTATTTGTTTGGTACTGGGAATTGAATCCAGGGGTGCTTAATCACTGAGCCACATCCCTGGCCTTTATTTACTTATTTTTAAAATATTTTATCTAGAGACAGGGTCTCATTGAGTTGTTTAGTACCTCATTAAGTTGCTGAGGCTGGCTTTTGAACTTGCAATCCTCCTTTCTCAGCCTTCCGAGCTGCTGGGGTCAGGCATGTGCCACTGTGCCTGGTTCAGATGTTTTACTTTAAAATTAGTTAAGTTTTCAGATCAGCCTGTCAAATAATGAATATTCCTAATTTAGATATGTTTCCCTATGTCTATATTCATATATATAAATTATGAAAAATGATCCATGTGTAGTAATCGGTTAAGCCACAGTTAAAATGTGTAAAAGTAATTTTTTATTTTATTGGCATTTGTATTTTAGTGGACTATGTGAAACAACAATTATGTAATAGGCAACAGAAAGCCTTTCTTTGCAGCTATTGGGAAGATATGAACCTAGGGAATTCTTACCTTATGCAGTTGTTTTCTTTATGAAGAGTAGAACCAATGGAAAGAATAAATCCAATAGGAAAGGCTACTGTTTCGTGTGTGTGCATGCATGCACATCTCTACATGCTAAATCTTGGTAAATTCCTGAATTATATAATAAAGGAATGACCACCCTATGCAAGCCAACTCATTTAGATTTTTACATATTAGTTAGAAATAAATCTAAAACATCTTTTGTAGGTAAAATCATGAAAAAATTGTTGTGGTAAGTACTTTAGAATTATTGCGGTATTAGATGGCCTATGAGTGAATGAACATGCTTTTTGAGGCTTATTCACATCTATCATCATGTCTTCAGCTTCTTCTGTTAGCATTCTTTCCTATGAAATTCTAGGTAACAGTGCTGTATTGTGTTTTATGTGTCTTTTCAGAGTCATAGATGGGTTAAATGAAAATTTGCAAATCATCTAAGAAAAGTATTATGACTCCTTTAAAAGGAGATGGTACTTAATACTTTTGCAAGAAATTTTATCTTTTTAAGAATAGCATGGGCCGGGTGCACTGGGGCATGCCTGTAATCCCAGCTGCTTGGGAGGCTGAGGCAGGAGAATCTAGAGTTCAAAGCCAGCCGCAGCAAAAGTGTGGTGCTAAGCAACTCAGTGAGACCCTGTCTCTAAATAAAATACAAAAGAGGGCTGGGAATGTGGCTCATTGGTTGAGTGTCCCTGAGTTCAATCCCTGGTACTCCCCTACACCCACACACACACAAAATAAAAAAAATAAAGTAGCAAGAAGTTAAGAATTGTTTCACATTTTAATTTTGTTATATAAATATCTTCAACAAGTTGTGAGTATAATTTTGTTGTTTCATTGGGATACTGATGACTTACCTGGCCCTCTAGCTTGATGTCCCTAGTGCAGGTGCAATTAATTTATGTAATCCTGACTAGGGAATGTCACATGCAATGTAGAGGAACCTGGAAGCCATGATTCTGCCGTGGATCCTAAACTGCACAGGAAACTACCTCCTGCAAGCCTTGTGCTTACACAACTACAATGCAGACATTGAAGCCCATTGGCAGCATTCAGAGACTCAGAGATTTTCCTAATGTAGGACAAAGACGGCTGATAGTCTCATATTTATAGGTTCTACCTCATTTCTCCTCCCTGGAAACCCATTCCTGAGGGCCTATCCAACACTATGCAAATAGGATTCCCAACTTGCCAGGAAAACTTCATCATAAAGCACTTATCTTTAGTGTCTAATAGGGACAAAGAGAAACAACTGCCAAGACTTCAAGTGGAAAACAAGAATTCACTAGAGGTAGGAATTTGTAATTGAAAATAACCTGGAAAAGCCTCCCAGGAATTTATGGATGCTTGTGAGTGTTACTGTGGTTTCTCATGGGCCACAGCGTGGGATGGAAAGCCCAATTTCTCCGTCTCTGAGATGCCATTCTATTTTGGCTGACATCTAGAATTAAAATGAGCAATTACTTCCAAAAATAGAAAAATTTCCTTTTTCAGTCATTAGAGTTCATTTACTGAAATTTAAATTTCATATCGCTTGAAAAATGGATTTGACAGTGGAGGGAAATAAGCATCTGTAGGAAAGAAATGTCTAACTACAAAGTACATAAAATACCTCATGGAGACAGGAGCCCCTCAGGGCACTTTCTCCTCTACTTCATGTAAAGATTTCTCGAAAAGTTGGGTGAAAGCCTTTACTATGTAATGTAAGTAATGAGGAAGATGTTAGAAAACAGGACACTTTCTAGAAAATCCCAGGTTCCTAAAGTTCAAACTCAGGGATGTCACTAACACCATTTCCTTCAGTTATTCTGGGAGACCTGCAGTTTGTGATAAATAAGTGACATGCTCTTCTTCCCAACAACATGTGACCATAACAATCTTGCCAGGGTGAACCAAGGACCTTTTCCAGTTGCTGTTCTATTCATCAGTGGCCCTCTTCCCTTCTATCTCTGTCAATGAGAAGCACCAAGATCAGAATCAACTATGAAGGTAATGTGATCATGAATTTTGAGTTAACTTAGAAATAATATCTGAGCAACACATGTGCTCTTTCTGAAGCATCTGGGCACAAGTGTTGCCATTAGTCTCCCTCTAGGTTAGAGCCAGAGCTAATAAATCTTATTACATATTTTTGAGTTTTACGAATTGCTCCTAAAGAAGTTCTATATAGAAAACTCTGGGAAGGTGGAGGATGGGAGAGAGGCAACATTAAGTGTCAGTCAGTAAAGTGAGGTTCAGAAGTGAGAATACTGCTTAGTTACTAGTGATACTCCTGTACCCGCTAAGGAACCAAGGCCATCATACTCCTCTGGAGCACTGGGACAACAGCCTACAGTGTGGGTGAGTCTCCAAATTGTTTACTCACACAGATCCCATGTGGGAGACAAACAGTGCACAAGGATATCAGCAGCAGTGCCGGATGGGAATGGCGCAGAAGAACAAGGACACCTGCAGCAGTACCCAAGGGGAGCAGCGCAGAAAGATAGGATCTGATCATTCAGCTACCCAACTTGCTTTCACGCAAGTCACATGGTAAATTCCCACACACAGGAACGCCAGTCAGGTCCTTGTGGTTCCGTTACTCCCAGAGGGATTGATCACTGCCATTTTTGAAAGTGGCTGCAGTAGAGAAATAAAGAAGAAGAAGAAAAAAAGGGGGAATCACTTACGCACGGAAGCCTGCTACATCCAAGGAATTTACACAAGCTCTGAAGACAGCCAACATCTACACAAGCCACATGCAGACAGCAGTTGGAGCTCATATCTGAATCCAGCGTACTGGTCCCATAACTCTGCAACTATATTATGATGTGGAAAGTAGGTGCCTACATCTTGGGTTACCTTTTGCACCATTTGGAGGGGGCGCAACACCCAGCTCAGAACTCTGGCTGACCAGGTACACAGATTGGAACTCCATTCCAATTCCTCAGCAGCAGCTAAGGTTGGTTCTGTGACTACTTGGTTACCTTCAACATCTGGAGGGTGGTGATAAAATCCTGAAAACCAACAACAGATGACCACATCTACTGAATGTGAAGGGAACCAGGAAATTTTCCCTCAAGATTTCTTGTCTGTGATTTATTTGTGTGTTCATCTTTGTGGTTTTTATATTTGTTTGTTTTTGTTTATTTATTTATTTATTTATTTATGTGTGTGTGCACGCATTTTTCTCTTTTTCATTTTTTGTTTTTTTGGTTTGTCTTGTTTTTTCTTTCTTTTTTTCCCTTTCCCTATTTAATCCCCCACCCTCACATTTTTAACATATGTGAAACCAAGTTTTATACATGAGTTAGGATTTTGAAAACTGGGGCAACTGAATAGTATATCAAAGTTGTGTCATATATAGTTTATTTTCTATTTTTGACTCACTTTCTTTTTCTTTTCTTTTCACCAATTTCTACTACTTTGACATTTTTTATTTCTCTTAACATATACATAAGTTTGTTTTATATTCACCTTGATCTTCCCACTAACTTGTTCACTCCAATTCATTTCCTCTCTCTTCTTCTGATATTAAACTATGTCCATAGATTTCTCTTTCACACTTCCTAAGAAATAATAACTCAATATCCTCACCTCCTTCCTCCTCACCATATCATATCTGTTTTCAATATCAGAATTTATAACCCCTTTACAAACCCACAGAGTATATTGGGGACAATATTTGAATTCACTAATTCTGTACATTGTGACCAAATTGTGAACATCTGAATAGAAAATGTCTGGTTTTAGAGTGCAAAGTGTTTATATGGGGATCTGTTAACATTGTTCTACAGGGGCATCATACGGCTTTAAGGTAAAAATGAAAAAGTCAAGGTTCCACAGTGCTAGAAGAGAAATCACAGAAGCAATATGAAAAACAAGGGAAGAAAGTGTCCTGAACAAATCAACATACCTCCTTAGTAGATTCCATGGCAAACACAGCAGATGAAATGACAGAGAAGGAGTTTAGGAGGTACATAATTAAGATATTCAATGATCTAAAGAATGATATAAGAGATCAAATACAGGTATTAAAATTTCATTTTAACAAAGAACTTCATAAACAAATACAAGAAGCAAAAGATTACTTCAATAGGGAGACAGAGGTTCTAAAAAGAAACCAAACAGAAATTCTGGAAATGAAAGAATCAATAAACCAAATTAAATGATTAATTGAAAGCATCACCAAAGATTAGACCACTTGGAAGACAGGACCTCAGATAATGAAGACAAAATATATAATCTTGAAAAAATGTAGATGACACAGTGAAAATGGTAAGAAATAATGATCAGAACATTCAAGTATGGGATAGCTTAAAAAGACCAAATTGAAGAGTTATGGGGATAGAGGAAGGCATAGAGTTCCAAACCAAGGAATGAGTAATTTATTCAACAAAATAATAGCAGAAAATTTTCCAAACATGAGGAATGAATGGGAAAACCAAGTTCAAGAGGCTTACCAAATGCCAAATGTACAAAATCACAACAGATCCACACCAAGGCACATTACAATAAAAATGCCTAACATAAAGAATAAGGAGAGAATATTAAAAGCCATGAGAGAAAGGAATCAGATTACATATAGGGGGAAACCAATTAGATTATGTACAGATTTTTCAACCCAGACCTTAAAAGCTAGACGGTCCTGGAAAAATATATATAAAGCTCTGAAAGAAAATGGATACCAACCAAAAATCTTATATTCAGCAAAATTAAGCTTTAGATTTGAAGATGAAATAAAAACCTTCCATGATAAACAAAAGTTAAAAAAATTCACAACTTGAAAGCCTGCACTACATAACATCCTTGGCAAAATATTCCATGAAGAAGAAAAGAAAAATAACAATGAAAATCAGCAAAGGGAGATATTAAACTAAAGGAATCACTAACCAGAGGAGAAACCAAATCAAGTTAAATACCAAAAAATAAACAAAATAGATAAGAATATAAATCATGTCACAATAATAACCCTGAATGTTAATGGCCTAAACTCACCATTCAAAAGAAACAGACTGTCAGACTGGATTAAAAGAAAAGATCCAACAATATGCTGTCTCCATGAAACTCAACTCATAGAAAATGACATCAACAGACTAAAGTTGAAAGGCTGGGAAAAATCTTACCATTCACATGGGCTGTGGAAGCAAGCAGGGGTTTCCATTCTCATATCAAATAAGGTAGACTTCAAGCCAAAGTTAATCAAAAGGGACAAAGAAGGATATTTCTCACTGTTTAAGGGAACCATTCATCAACAAGACATAACAATAATAAATTTATATGCCCCAAATAATGGAGCACCTAAATTCATCAAACAAGTTCAAGAGTCAAATAGACGACAACACAATTATTCTAGGAGACTTCAACACACCTCTTTCACCAATGGATAGATCGTCCAAACAAAAGTTAAATAAATAAACTTTAGACCTCATTAATACAATTAAGAGCTTAGACTTAATGGACATATATAGAATATTTCATCCTTTGGTGAATGAATGTACTTTCTTCTCAGCGGCACATGGCTCCTTCTCTAAAATAGATGATATGTTATGCCACAAAGCAACTCTTAGCAAATATAAAAGAGTGCAGATACTACCCTGCATTCTATCAGATCATAATGGAATGAAATTAGAAATCAATGATAAAATAAAAAATAAAAAAATTTACTCCAATACCTGGAGACTAAACAACATGCTACTGAGTGAACAAGGGGTTACAAAAGACATCAAGGAGGAGGTTAAAAAATTTCTAGGGGTGAATGAGAACACAGATACATCATATCAAAATCTCTGGGACATTATTAAAGCAGTATTAAGAGGAAAATTCATTGTATGGAATTCATTCCTTAAAAGAAGATAAAAACAACAAATAAATGACTTAACATCACACCTCAAAGCCCTAGAAAAAGAAGAACAGATCAACACTAAGAGCAGAAGACAGGAAATAACTAAAATCAGAGCTGAAATTAATGAAATTGAGACTAAAGAAACAATTGAAAGAATTGACAAATCAAAAAATTGGTTCTTTGAAAAAATAAATAAAATTGGCAGACCCTTAGCCACACTAATGAAAAGAAGGAGAGAAAAAAACTCAAATTACTAACATCCATGATGAAAAAGGAAATATCACAACAGATGCCTCAGAAATACAGAAGATAATTAGAAACCATGTTGAAAACTTGCACTCTAATAAAATAGAAAATATCAATGGCATTGACAGATTTCTAGAGTCATATTAATTTACCAAACTGGATCTGGAGGTTATACACAATTTAAACAGATCAATTTCATGTGAGGAAATAGAAGACATCATCAAAAAACTACCAACCAAGAAAAGCCCAGGACCAGATGGATACACAGCCAAGTTCTACAAGACCTTCAAAGAAGAACTAATACCAATACCCTTAAATTTATTTCAGGAAATAGAAAAAGAGGAAGCTCTTCCAGACTCATTCTATAAGGCCAATATTACACTAATTCCAAAACCAGACAAAGACACATCCAAAAAGAAAACTTCAGACCAATATCTTTAATGGACATAGATGCAAAAATTCTCAACAAAATTCTGGCAAATTGAATACAAAAACATATAAAAAAAGATAGCGCTCCATGATCAAGTGGAGTTTGTTTCACGGATGCAAGGTTGGTTCATCATAAGGAAATCTATAAACTTAATACATCATATCAATAGACTTAAAGATAAGAACCATATGATAATCTCAATAGATGCAGTAAAAGCATATGACAAAATACAGCACCCCTTTATGTTCAAAACACTAGAAAAACTAGGGATATCAGGAATGCATCTCAACATTATAAAAGCTATCTATTTGAAGCCCCAGGATAACATCATTGTAAATGGAGAAAAATTGAAAGCATTCCCTCTAAAAACTGGAATAAGACAGGGATGCCTGCCTTTTACCACTTTTATTTAACATAGTACTTGAAACTCTGGCCAGAACAATTAGACAGACAAAAGAAATTAAAGGGATCCAGATAGGAAAAGAAGAACTCAAATTAGCACTATTTGGTGATGATATGATTTCATACCTAGAAGACCCAAAAATTTCCACCAGAAAACATTTAGAACTAGTAAATGAATTCAGCAAATAATAGGATACAAAATCAACACCCATAAATCAAAGGCATTTATGTGTATCAGTGAAAAATCCTCTGAAAGAGAAACAATGAAAACTACCCCATTTAAAATAACTTGAAGAAAAATAAAATACTTGGTAATCAACTTAATGAAAGACATGAAAGACCTCTATGACAAAAACTACAGAACACTAAAGAAAGAAATTAAGGAAGAACTTAGAAAATGGAAAGATCTACCTTGTTCTTGAATAGGCAGAATCAATATTGTCAAAATGACAATACTACCAAAAGCATTATAGAGATTCAATGAAATTCCGATCAAAATCCCAATGGCATTCCTTATAGAAACAGAAAAGGCAGTCATGAAATTCATCTGGAAAAATAAGAGACCCAGAGTAGCTAAAGCAATCCTTAGCAAGAGGAGTGAAGCAGGTGGCATCACAATACCAAACTTTATACTATACTACAGAGCAATAGTAACAAAAACAGCATAGTACTGGCACCAAAAAAAGGTATGTAGACCAATGGTACAGAATAGAAGACACAGAGACTAATGTGCATAACTACAGCTATCCTATATTAGATTAAGGTGCCAAAAACATACACTGGAGAAAAGATAGCCTCTTCAACAAATGCTGCTGGGATAACTGGAGATCCGTGTGCAACAAAATGAAATTAAACCTCTATCTCTCACCAGGCACAAAACTCAACTCAAAGTGTATCAAGGACCTAGGAATTAAACCAGAGGCCATGCGTCTATTAGCAGAAAAAGTAGGCCCAAACCTGCATCATATCGAATTAGGCTCCTGCTTCCTTAATAAGACTCCTATTGCACAAGAATTAAAATCTAGAATTAATGAATGGGATGGATTCAAACTAAAAAGCTTCTTCTCAGCAAAAGAAACAAGGTGAATAGAGAACCAACTAATTGGGAACAAATCTTTACTACACACATGTCAGATAGAGCACTGATCTCTAGAATATATAAAGAACTTAAAAATCTTAACACCAAAAAAACCAAATAACCCAATCAATAAATGGGCCAAGGAACTGAACAGACACTTCTCAGAAGAAGATATACAATCCATCACAAATACATGAAAAAATGTTCAACATCTCTGGAAATTAGAGAAATGCAAATCAAAACTACTCTAATATTTCATTTCACTCCAGTAAGAATGACAGCTATTAAGAACACAAACAACAATAAATGTTGGAGAGGATGTGAGGAAATAGGCACAGTCATACATTGCTGGTGGGACTGCAAAATGGTGCAGCCAATATGGAAAGCAGTGTGGAGATTTCTTGGAAAACTGGAAATGGAACCACCTTATGACCCAGCCATCCCACTCCTGGGTCTATTCCCAAAGGACTTAAAAACAGAATACTACAAGGACACAGCCACATTAAATTTTATAGCAGCACAATTCACAATAGCTAGGCTTTGGAACCAGCCTAGATGCCCTTCAGTAGGTGAATGGATAAAGCAAATTTGATACACACACACACACACACACACACACACACACACACACACACAATGGAATATTACTCAGCAATAAAAGAGAATAAAATAATGACATTCACAGGTAAATGGATGAAACTGGGGAATATAATGCTAAGTTAATTTAGCCAATCTCAAAAATACAAATGCTGAATGTTTTCTCTGATATAAGGAGGCTGATTCACAGTGGGGTTGGGACTGGGAGCATAGGACAATTAGAAGAACACTAGAAAGGTCAATATCTCCCCATTGACCTTTCTAGTGGGGAAGGGAGGGGGCAAGAGGGTTGAAAGAAAGAAAAAAGATGGTAGAATGAGATGGATGTCATTACCCTAAGTGAATGTATGAAGACACAAATGGTATGAATATACTTTGTATATAACCAGAGATATGTAAAAATGTGCTCTCTATGTACATTATGAATTGTAATGCATTGTACTGTCATATACAACTTTAAATAAAAAAAATAAAAAAAAAAGTTCTATATAAATGATACCCTGAATGTGTACTGTATTTACTTACTCCAGGCTTGTTTATGCTTTAGATTTCAATAGTGCATATTTTTTGAAATTAATCAATGATGAATAAATACAGGAGCCAGAATATGTCCTGTGGAAATTTCTTTTTCTTTCTTTCTTTTTTTCTTCCTTTTCCTTTTGTATTGATAACTGCCTAACAGTTTTCTCTTTGATAACTAGGTCTAGTAGACAGCAGTCCATATTTTTGCTTAGCTAGCAGGAATATTTAGAACTTGCCCACTTTATCTCTAAAATGCTGATTTAGGAGAACTCAAGGTAGTTCTCCAGGGCATGTGTTCTTCAGAAACCACCAGGGACATTCAAAGTATAGATGTATAACCAACATTTCTCCTGAAATTTATATAGCATTTCAGTCTTCCTTTTTATTATCCAATGATAAATTTGGGCAAGATTTGAGGGCCTCTTTAGCTTCTAGAAAAACAGAACATTTTTTTAGAAGTTTTCAAGTTACATTTAGAGAAATTGGAAAGGCAACTGGAGATGTTTGATGTTTGTATCTGGGGAAGAATATTTAGTGTGAACAGTTTTCTAATAATGTAAATATACCTCTCAAGAGAAGGACTTAGTCATGGTCAACCTATATAGTAAGTTGGAATCAGCATCTTAGAATTTGGAAAAGTCTGTAAAAATTTGTATATGCCACAGCTTGGCATTCTCCTTGAAGGGTCTGGATTGTTGGCCACAGCATGGGGAAGCTGAATTTTATCTGTGAATATCCAAGAGGTCTAGAGAAAAGTGCCACATGTGGCTGAGGGTAGAGTGATTCTTAACTTTTTACTGTGTGAAGAACATTTGTTAACATGGAATAAAAAAGAGAATCCTCATAGGCTTAATTTTTTATTTATTGAAATTTTTAGCACGAATTCAATAATGCTTTTAAATAAATATGTTTTATGATTCATCACAAGAGTATACATATACATTCTCAAAATAGATTTGTGACCTCCTAGCTTGATTACCCCAATTCTCAAGAGTTTGTGGTTAAGAATAAGGTCTATGACCAGTACAGAGTTGAGCTTTGATTTATTTCGTTTGACTTATTTGGCTGACTTCGGAGTCTCATTTCATTCTCTCCCTCAATTAATATATTTCTAGTCTAGGCATTTCAAAGAACTTCTATGATTCTCTCACACTGAGGCACAAAGTGTGCTCCCATGTTCTTCCATTCTAGGACCCATCACTCATGTCTGTAATTGCTAAAGAAGCCACTTGGCAGTGCCTCTGTCTGATGCAATTGCTGCAACAGCTTCCAGGCTTAGAGGGATCAGTAGCTCATGAACTGGGGCTCACCAGAAGAACCTGCTGGATGTGTGTCCTGTCATGCAGCTGAGTAGACCGGTGGCTACCAGCTACCTTCCAGAAAGGGAACCTCCTGGAGTTGGCAGCTCTTTCAGTGACCAATGAGTATTCTCTGAAGCCTCAAGGATTGTATCCTCAATTTCTGGTAGTACTTCCTAGATGAAAAAGCAAATTGTTGACCTCCTCCTCAGAAGTGCTCTGTGTGTGTGTGTGTGCGCGCGCGCAAGCACATTATGTGTTTAAACTGACATATTAATTGCCTTGTAAATATAAGTTTTTATTTGTTTGTATTTATGGTTTTGTATGGGATAATTATTAATGATACAGCTATATAATTTAGTCAGGTTTTAGTTTCCATATATGACTTATTGCTTTCTATGATTTCTAATATTGTCAAATTTTATATGCTATAAATGATATAGTCTCTGGGAAAATATGTTTTGAAAGTTATTTACAAGACAAAATTATCAGAAAGTGAAAACATAAAAATAATACATATGTCAATCAATAAAAGAATGAACAGAATGCTATATTTCCAAAAATCAAACATTATTCAGTCATAAAAGGGAAAGAAGTTCTAATATAGGCTACCACATAGATGAACCTCAAAAGATGCTGGACTGGATGTATACCTCATTGGTAGAGCAATTGCCTACCTTGTATGAGGAACTGGATTTGATCTCCAGTACTAAAAGAGAAAAATAATATATAAAGTTAAGTGAAACATTAAATCTCAAAAGGCAATACATTATACAATTCAATTCATATAAATCATCCAGAATAAGTCAATCCATAGAGATTGAAAGTGGATTAGAAGTTATAAGGAACTGGAGAAGGAAAAACAGGGGTAGATAGCTGCTTAGGCGGTATGGACTTTTCTTTTCATGGGTGATTTGAAACCTGATAGTGGAAATGGCAGCACAGTATTGTGAATGTACTAAGTTGCACTGGATGGTATTCTACAATGTGATTCATTGCATGTTATGTATATTTCACCTAAATAAAACACATCAGAAAAGATTGATTTCTTTCTGTAATAATAGGTCAATTTAAAAAAATACTATTCCTTTAATAATTTTCAGTGATATCATTTAGGTTATATCAGTTCTATTTGTATTATTTAGTTAATCCATGGAGCTAGCATGTAAGATGTTCTGATGGAAGCCAGATGTCTTCCCCCTGTACATCCAATATGTCAGACTACTTTTGATCAGGACATAAAAGATTGGTCGGAAGAAGTAAGAAATCTTCAGTATCACAGTACTTTTTGCTTCAGATTCAGATATTTTAATGAATTCTATGATTTCTAGCAGTATCTCTTTGTCATAAATCCATGTATTAGTTAAGGTATATGTCAGGAAATATTGAGTTATGCTGGGAAACAATCCCCAAATTTTAGGGGCTTAATATAGCAACATTAATTTCTCACTAACAATACATGTTTGTGGCTGGTCAGCTGGACTCTCAGAATATCATCCACCATTGTTAATGATAATGTAGGCCTTGCTATTGGGAAAAGATCCCTGATGGCAATCACAGGTGTCAACCACAATGGCACACACCAGTACTTCTTTTAAATCATTGATCATAACTACTCCTATAATTTCATCAGTCCAGAAAGCAGAATACTACTTTGTGATCAGAAGTGAAAGAACTGGAAATAATATTGAATAACCCTAATGACTACCATAATGAGTAAGTGTCAGGGGTCTCGAATGAATTGTGGGCTTGTCTTAGCCATCTCTAAGTGGAGGTGTATCCCTTGAACTCTTAGTGTTATCTCACCAATCTGAGATGGCTCTGTTGCCTGGGCAACCTCCTGCTCAAAGCAAATTCTGTGATAGCCATGGAATTTATTGGTTCAGACAGGTCTAGGTTCAAATGCAGCTAAGCTGCCCATGGCAGAAAGAGATACCAGTGTGTGCAAATAGCCTTGAGGTGCCAGCTGCCTGGAGGAGGAAGTTACAGCACAAGTAATAATGCTGAAATCAGGCTAATTTCCCTAGCCTCAAGCTTTTTTTTTTTTTTTTTTTTTTTTTTTTTTAATCTTGAAGAACCCTTCCTAACAATAAGTCTCTCTTTTTTGTGTTTTGACTATATAATAAAGGATTGGTAGGCTTTTCCTCTTTGTTAGGGATCAGACTGATCAACCCACCCGGGCCCTGTTTTTAAAACTATTTTTCATGTCATTTCTTATTATGATTACTTCATACTTTTAATTGCCCAGCTGGCTTACAGACTCTATGTAGTTTACTGCTCTGCTCCCTCACTGTGCTGGACACAGAGAGAAATAAGCATAATCCTATAGGCTGTGAATGAAACCAAACTTCCAAATAGCCTATCACATACTTTTAAGATCATTTGTTGTTTATTTCTTTTTGTTAAAAGCCCTGTATCCTTTAGATTCCTACTTTAACTCTCAGCTGGGTTATTTTTCAAGCTTTATTCAAATCATATCTTTGACCACACATGTGAAAGGATATGTTAACAACAGTTAAAAGGAAAGATTGAGATTTGGAATATGGAACAATTACAAAAATTACCTCTCATATTAGATTCAGATGGTCACTCTATTAATCATGGTCACTTTTAATTAGGATTGTATTCTGTCTTGACTTCTCTGTGAGAACTTCAAGAAATAACAAATTCCTCTGTTGCTTGGTTAAATATAAATCATACCATTTATATTTTGAACTTTAATGTCTACTCCATAGCATATCTGATTTCAAAAATGCACTGTAAATACATGTGTTTTCAATTGAAGTATGAATAAAATTTCTTCCTTAATCAAAATTTGATGGCACACCAAGAAAGTGTACACTTGTCTTTATTTATTTGTTCCTTTGATTTTATATGGCCCAGACCCGTCCATTAACTGATGGGATTTTATACACAGTGTTGGCCCACATCAAAGTTGCTATAGTGCTCATGTTAAAGACCTACACTGCTGTTTAGTCTGACTGACATTCCCTTCCTTTTTAAATCACTTGATTTCACTTTCACTTGCCCTCAACCACTACTCCTAAACCAGACACTATCATCTTTCTGTTTGAAGTACTTAAAAGTCTCCTATCTTGTTTCTTGTTCTACCATCTTGCTTCTTTACAAAACATTTCTTACATTGCCATTGTAATGATATATTAAAAATGAAAATCTGATAACATCAGTCTGGTCTTT
Organism: Tamias sibiricus; assembly: GCA_025594165.1. NCBI lineage: Eukaryota > Metazoa > Chordata > Mammalia > Rodentia > Sciuridae > Tamias > Tamias sibiricus. The sequence continues at coordinate 89,918,947 of CM046666.1, read as the reverse complement.
GAATACCTCAAGTATCAGTTGAAATACATTCCAAACTCCTTAGCATGTCCCATAAGAATGGTCCCAATTTTCCCACTCATTTTAAACTTCATTCCTTCCACTGTCATCCGCATACTTGGCTTCAGGCTATTTTTTTCAGTCCCAGGAATATATTGTCTCCTTGCTCCCTTGCCTCTTGGCCTTAGTTGCTCCCTCCACTGCTTAGATCCACCTCTGCCCAGTTTTAGCCACTTATTCCTTTGTATCTTTCACTTCTCAATTCTTTCCAAAAGCCTTTTTTGATACACCACGAATGCTCATTCAGGTGTTCATAATTTTTTTTGGCTTATCAGAATCCTTTAAGCTTTTTGTCGTCTTTGTAAGAGTAACTAAATATAAATGCTTACTTATATTTTCTTAATAAAATTAGTATTTTTTAGAAGAAGAGTCACATTGTAAGTGTGCAGTGCAGCTGACTGAGGGAGTAGACTATGGAGACTTCTCAAGTGAAAATGCACTGAAACAGATCTGAGATGACATATTAGAGGAAGGGTAATCTATAAAGGCAGTTTATGTACAACTAAACTGTTTACAGAGAAACATTTATTTCTGTGTATAAAATATTTCCTTTAGTTATAAATGTGGTCTTTAGCCTAAAGTTTGAGCACTGAATTTGGTTCTAAGTCTAGCTAAGTCTAGCAGAGAAATTTCCTTAAAGCTTAGACAAGGTAGTAAAGCACTAAAGAATTTTGTTTTTTCCTTTGCCATGTATGTCTCTGGTATAATGGAAATACTAGAACAAGGTCAATACAGTATAATAAAAAAATAACTCAATTTAGAGTGAGAAAAACTGTACTCCACTATTAAGTTTCTCATTTTTTACCTTTGGAACTTGTGTAATTCTTTAGACTTTTTGAATTTTTAGGGTCATATCTTCCAAAAATGGTGCTGATGAACTGCATTACTGTAGCTCAAAAATATTATTACAATCCAATTGAACAAAATACTTGAAAGAACATAAGATAACATAAAGGAATACAGAGATACAAAACAATTATAAGTCATATGGTAATTTCCTATACATAAAGTAGGGAAAGGAGTTATTGATAAATGTCTCTTTAAGAAAGGGAAAGTAAAATTATAAACTATTCATTTGATGAAATGACAAAAACAGGGCAATTCTTAATACCAAATTGTGAGCAATACTTCACTAAGCCATATATTATTAGATATTTGTGTGTTTGTGTCAGTGTGTGTATGTGTGTGTGTGTATGTACATGCCTGTGAGTGTATCTATAATCATGCAGTTTAATTTGACTTATGATGAGGCTCATAATTAATTTGAAAATGAAAATAATTTTATTATCTTCAGCATAACTTCATTAATCTCTTTTCTTATGTACTGAATTTTTTTCATCTTCAAATTCTTACAAGCTTCTCATTTACTGAACCATCTGTTTTTCCCCAAACTCCAGCCAGCAGTGCCTTTATGCTTTCTCCACTATTAGCCAGCCTCTTAGGTTTATCAAATGCCCTTGGTCAAGTCCACTCCTACCTTGCTTTTGACTGTAAATTTTTCCAATTTCCCATCACAAGTTCCTGGATTATTGATTAGTAGGAGGAGAAATGAGAAACTGAAGAGAAAAATGACTTAACTTGTTAACCAAGTGTGTTGCAGTCACATTTAAAATATAGCAAAAAGTAATAATTATGAAGAAAATCCAAAACACTAAAAAATGATCTTGGTTAAAAGACAACCCAGAAAATCAGATCCATCTCCCGTTGGCAAGATGGGGAAATAATGGGATGGATATTAAGGTATCTTATTTAATATCAGGAAGGGTAAAATCACGTGGACAGCCAAGAATCAACTGGATTCCAATACAAAGTTTATTTATCATAATCTCTTTCCTTTCCTTCCTGCCATACCAACCCTGGCTAATTGTGTATGTTTTTTTCTTGTCTGTATGTTTATCGTATTTTCTTGCTGAAAATTATATTTTGTTATCTACTGAAGAATATGGTTGTCAACATCCCCTGTTTCAACTTTTGCAATTTCTAATGCCAAATAAGAGGAATATACTGGTGTTTGTTTCCAGTTTCTAAAACAAAAAAATTAAAAAAGCCCTCCGATTTGCCAAGCTTGAATCAAATCGACACCTCATGGTGTTGCAACAATGGTAAGAGGAGAAGAAGTCTATAAAATTAGGCCGTCTTGTGCAAACTCAGGAATGGGGTAAAGAGAGACAGTTGCCAAATGCAGGGAAAGTATTTCTACCATTATATTCCCAACCAAAACAAACAAAAGAAAATTGGAATATTAAAATTGATTTTTAAGTTGCCATTTTGTATTTTCAGGAATGTCATTTATATGAACAGCTTGTTCTTTTCTTAGGGTGTAATTAGTATTTGGAATTCATATTCCTCCAAGGTATTGAGAGAAGTCAAGTCAGATTAAAGAAATGCATAATGGCCAATTATTTGTTTTCTAATTGTACTTTAGGGCATAAACTGCATTAGAAGGTCAGTATGATGATTATTTCTCAGGAAACAAAAGCCCACTAATTCTTTGGAAAAATTGTTGCTTTATTTTATTTTCTACTTTTCTTTTGTTTAAATCAATTAATAAGGGATTTTTCCAATGAAATAATAACTTTATTTTGGTACATAAAACAGCAACAAATTCTGTTTCATTGCCTTACATTTCCATTTTATAACAATTACTGCTAAATTTGTATAGACATATTAAAAGTTTCTTATAAGTTAAGCTAATCATAAAGAATAAATTTCCCCATTAGATTTCTTATATAATTTTATATATTCCAGTGGGGAAAATTTTGCTAAATAATAAAAGTATCCTTGAAGTTAGGACAAATAAAGTAATATTATGGAGAAAAGATTTTACTGATATACTTTGGTAGTGCATGGAAGTTTAATTGCATTCCAGTGAGTATGTAATGATTATTTTTAGGTGATTATGCCTTTTACATAGGGAATAGGTCAATATAGTAACAATGAATTTGCAATTTTGACTATCCATAATAATCGTTCATACATCTGTTTCTTCTTTTAATTTAGTGGAATTTTATATATCAGGGGAAAACTATTTGTAATTCATGAGTCTGATTCTTTTCAAGACAAATATTGGAATAGTCTCATTGGTAGCCTAATGTCATCATCAATAAGGTATGTTTTATAATATTAGTCAGAGATTTTGAAAAATAGTCTAATTTAGTAGAATATGATCTGAACTGATTATAATTTTGCCTATTAGCCAACATTCATGAACATCTACAGAATGAAACTGGTGTTCAAAATTATACTCATGCAGTGCAGAAATCAGAAGTGCAATGTGGGTTATGATGAATCAAGTACATTTAGTATTGTGTTAAGTCAGATTTTTATAATCATGACCAAAATACTTGATAAAAACACATTATGGAGCTGGGCGTGGTGACGAACGCCTGTAATCCCAGCACTTGGGAGGCTGAGGCAGGAGGATGACGAGTTCAAAGCCAGCCTCAGCAATGGCGAGGCACTTAGCAACTCAGTGAGACCCTGTCTCTAAATAAAATACAAAAAAGGGCTGGGATGTGGCCCAGTGGTCGAGTGCCCCTGAGTTCAATCCCTGGTACCAAAAAGTAAATAAATAAATAAATAAAAATAAAAAAACACATTATGGGAGGAAAAATTTATTTTGGCTCATGGTCTTAAAAGTTCAGTCCATGGCTGACCAACTCCATTGCTCTGGGCCCAGGGTGAGGCAGAACATCATGGCAGAAAGGCATGGCAGAGCAAAGCTGCTCAGCTCCTGGAAGCCTAGGAACAAAAGGAGAGAGAGGTAGAGTAAGAGAGGGAGACAGAAAGAAGAGGATGGAAGGGGAGGGGTAAAATCCCCAAAGGCATACCCCCCAATGACCTACTTCCTCCAGCCATGTCCCACCTGCATACAGTTACAACCCAGTAGTCTCTTCAAATTATTTATCTATCCAATGGATTAATATACACTGGTGAAGTTACAAACTCTCATAGTCTCATAATTTCACCTCTAAATATTTTTGATCTGAGAATCATGCTTCTAAAACATCAGAGGACATTAAATATTGAAACATAATGAGCATGGAAGTTGAATTAAATATGTTTTGTTGATTTTCTAGTTTCCCTCTATTTTTCCTTTCCCCCCTCTTTCTCTTTTTTACTCCTTTTTCCTATCAATCCATGCACATGCAAGCCTTTAGTAATGGGAACACTAAACCAGAGATCATTTTCTGAATTAGACCTTTACCTCACACTATATACAAAACAATTCACATGAATTAAAAACTTAAACATAAGACCTGAAACTGTAAAACTCCTAGAGAAAAGCATAGGGACATTTGTTCAGACAATGATTTTTTTTTTTTTTTTTTTCATACAAGACCTCAGAAGCATAAGAAACAAAAGCAAAAGTTGACAAATGAGTCTAGATCAAACTAAAAAGTTTCTGCACAGTAAGGAAAACAAATGACAGAATGAAGAGACAACCTACAGAATTGGAAAATATATTTGCAAATGCTACATCATAATGAGTTAATATCCAAAATAAGTAATGGATTTGTATAGCTCAATATTAAGAAAACAACTCAATTAAAAATGGGCAAAGATCTGCAAAGACATTTCTCAAAAGAAGATGTCCATATTGCTAACAATTAGAGTAAAATATACTCAAAATAGTGAATCATAGCTGGAAGCACTTGTGCATGCCTGTATTCCCAGAGACTCAGAAGGCTGAGGAAGGAGGATTATAAATTCAAGGCCAGCCTCAGCAAATTAGAGAGACCAGAAGCAACATAGTGAGAGCCAGTCTCAAAATAAACAAATGAATAAATAAATAATAAATAAATAATAAATAATAAAAGGGTTGGAAGCTGGTGATGTACCTCATTGGTAAAGCACCCCTAGGTCAAATCCTCAGCAGACATACACATAAAAATTAATTGGGGAAATGTAAATTAAAAACAGAATGAAATATCACCTCACGCTTGTTAGAATGGAATGTCTATTATCAAAAAGATGAGAAGTTATAAGTGCTGGTGAGGATGTGGAAGAAAAGGGAGTTTTGCACACTATTTGGAAATATACATTAGTACAGGCATTATGGGAAACAATATGGAAGTTCCTCAAAAAATAAAAATAAAAAATAAAAGAACTACCATATGATCCAGAAATACTAGGTATATATTCAAAGAAACTAAACCAATATGTGGGAGATATCCACACTCTCATGTTCTTTGCAACATGATTAACAATAACAAAGATATGGAATTAATCTAAGTGTCTATCAACTATGAATGAATTAAGTGCTATAAAATATGCCTTTACATTACCTTATTAGTCGTACAATTTTTTGGTATCAGTAAAAATAAATTTAAAAATAAATGAATGAATTTATAAAGAGAATACAGTATATATTTTGGAATACTAACCAACCTTTTAAAAAGGAGGTATCAACAAGTGTATAATGACATACGATCACCTTTATAGTATCTTACAGAACGGTCTCACTACCCTAAAAATCCTATGCACATTGTCTATTCTTCCTCCCCATTCCTGACAATCACTGGTCTTTTTCATTTTCTCTAAAATGTTGACACCAGAATATCACTGAATCATATAATACCTTTTCACCATTGACTTTTACTAAATAATAGGATCTGTAAGGTTTCTCCATGTCTTCAGTGTATAATGACATACGATCACTTTATAGTATCTTACAGAACGGTCTCACTACCCTAAAAATCCTATGCACATTGTCTATTCTTCCTCCCCATTCCTGACAATCACTGGTCTTTTTATTTTCTCTAAAATGTTGACTTTTCCAGAATATCACTTAATTAGAATCATATAATATATATGGCCTTTTCAGATTGACTCCTTTCACTAAATAATAGATCTGTAAGGTTTCTCCATGTCTTCTCATGGCTTGATAGTGTATTTATTTTTGGCATAGAATTCTATTGACTATATATAAAACACTTTGTTTTTCTATTTTCTTATTTAAGGATATCTTGGTTGCTTCCATGTACAGGTTTTTGTATGGATATCAGTTTTAACTCATTTGGGTAAATACCAAGAAGTAAGATTGCTGGAGTGCATAGTAAGAATGTATTAAATTATGTAAAAAACTGACAACACACCTTCCAAAGTGTCTGTACCATTTTGCATTCCCACTAGTAATAAATTAGAGTTCTTGTTAGTCCACATTCATCGTGGCATTTGCTATTATCAATAGTTCAGATTTTGACTGTTGTAATAGGTATAATGGTATCCTCTGTTATTTTTGTATTGTTATTACTAAGCCCAGAGAATTAAACAACTTTCTGTAGCATTTATATAATAAGTTCCAAATGAAAGCTGATTCACAAAACATAACAGAAACTCAGGCAACTGAAAAAAGGGCATTAAGATAAGCTTATTTTCTTTCCATATACCTAAACTATTTGTAAGCATTTAAGAATATTTGGTAAAGTAGTGTAATTACTTAAAACCTTAATATCTTCCTCACTTTATTAAATAAACAAAACACATTAACACAATATCAATATCAATAACAAAAAAAAGGTAGAAAGATTTTTGACACTGTACTATCTAGGGAAGGAAACCATGAACATAAGCAAATTCATGCTTATATAAAAGAGATGTATTCATATGTTTTAAGATACTTAATCCATTATATTCACACACACCTGTTTGTCCTATATTCTTTTATTTTAGTTTTTTGAGTATTAAGGACTGAATTCAGGGGCACTCGGCCACTGAGCCACATCCCCAACCTTGTTTTGTATTTTATTTAGAGACAGGGTCTCAATGAATTGCTTAGTGCCACGCAGTTGCTGAGGCTGGCTTTGAACTCGCAATTCTCCTGTCTCAGCCTACCAAGCTGCTGGGATTACATGTGCGCCAGTGGGCCTGGCCATCCAATACTCTTTTAAACCCTCATTTTACACAATCTACATGTGATTAACCTTATACAGGTGTTCCTAAGAGCTCATATATGAATTTTGCATCTCTATAGCCTTGTTCTCATTACTCCATCTCTACATGGTTCATGTTGTTATCTCCATTCCTGTTTATTTTTTACTGCTACATTCCTTTAAGCTTATTGCCACTTATAAACAAATCTGAAATTACTGATTCTTTACTACTAATTTGAAAAACATCCTGAAAAAGCAGTTTCAAATTTTGTGGTGAAAACTCAATTTAGTTTGTAAATAAATTTCAAAATGATGCAAAGTGTATGGATTATGAAACTTTTAGGTTAATATAGCCTATGGGAGATTATACTTAGCCATTTTCTTTTTATATATTATGGTTGTATTCAAAGAATATAACAAAAATCTAAAAGTCATAAATAGTATACGCATATTTCAGTAAGTTATATTAATTATATATAATATAAAAGAAATTTTATTTTATAGCATTTTAATAATTCAATATTAATTTAATAATTCAATATTAACAATAACTTTTAGAATTCTCTTTCCAAAGAGGAACTGTGCTTTATAAATTGTGAACCACAGTGCAAGTAATCACAAATTTAGTGACAATGAACTAACAATCAATTTCTTAGCAATTACATTCTCTAATGTCTTATTATAAAGAAATTATGGTTATAATAATAACAAAACAAAAATAATGATTAAGGCTTTCATATACCAATGCTTTAGGATCACTGAGGGTTATCCTATAATTTCAAGTTACTTTCATTAAACCAAAGTTCCCTTGATGGGAACACTTTCTATGTATGCACAGTTAAAGACTCCTTTCCAGAAGGAGAGTTTCCAAATTACTTCTCAATGTCCTCTATTATAACACATACCCTTTAAAAAAAAAAACAGACAAATCAAGCTTTTCTCAATTTGTCAGCCATAGGGGAGTTACATTGTTCAAAAGGAAATAAGATAGATATTCTAAATAGAATGTTTTTGGATGCTTTTCATGAGACATCAGTTGCTCTTTAAAGAGAGTTTATTGATTCTTCAGGCAGCACCTGAGGCTGCCCAAGATCTATTGCTCTGTCACTTTAAAAGCGGCAACAGAAGTGCCATGCCACTTTTCCTAGGAGATCTTTCTCTTAAGACCTGAAAATTTCTACAAACCAATTGCATCTGTCATCTCCTTCTTGATCCACTGAGTCCCAGAGGCCATGTCTGAATGGTTAAAAGCTATATTTTTGCTCAAAATGCTTGTTGGAACAAATTCATTTTCAGGGCAGCAACTCTGTAAATGAAAACCAAGCATTCAAACCTGTAAACATCAATGAGAGGAGTTATGACCAGGAAGGAGGCGGGCTTAGGAAGATTCTATGAGAGACAACCTGGAATCATGGCCCCAGGTGACCTGGTACAGCACTTCAGAGAGAAAACCAGTCATTATGGATACTTCTAGGGAAGGGACACCCATTTCTTAAGAAAATAAACTTTATTTGGTATAGGAAAACTTTCAATGGATAATCTTTGTTATTCCAGAATACAGCTTCCTCTAAAATTTAATTCCTTGTGACTGATTCAATATTTGAAAAGTGTTATCAGGATATATAGACTAAATATATTCTCCTTCTTTGGATGTATAGCACAGTCATTAGTGTCCTTATCCATTTTCTTGGGAAGCACCCAGCTTTTTAGTATTCCTTCAAATCTCCAATTAAAACAAGCTGTGAAGCTTTAAGTATAAACAAAAAGAGGTTAAATAGAGGAAGATGATCAAGAGAGAAGGAGAAGAGGAGGGAAAGGGGAGATAATGGGAAGGAATTTGACCCAATTTTGCTATGTTGATGCACAAGTGTACCATTGTGAATCCCACTTTCATGTAGAATTATAATGCACTGATTAAAAACTAAAAGAGAGAGAGAAGGAAGACGAGTAGAGAAAGGAGATAGAGGAAGGGAGGAGGGGAATGAAAGTGGAGGTATTGAGATGAGATTGATTAAGTTATGGTATGGGCATTTATGAACATGTCACAATGAATCCCACTAATATGTGTAATTATAATACACTAAGTAAAACAATAAAACACTGCTAAGTCTAATAAATCATTTCTTTGGTATATCTGAAACTTGGAGAAATTGTCCCATGGAGAAGCTAGACGAGAAGAAAAAAAATCAGATAAAATGTTTATGGAATGAAGGCCTTGTTATAGTTGCCCCATAACCAACAGAATTAGAATGATCAACCTTTTGAATATTTCAGAATTAATTAATAAAAAACAAATACCAAAATAAATCTATTGTCAGGCACAAGCTTGAATGTATAATCTGAGCTTTGAGTATGAAAATTAAGTTCTTTTTTTTAATTGATTTTTCTAGGCAAATTCGATAAAATGATCAAATGCAATTAAAAAAAGAGTAGATAAAATGTAAACAGTCCAAAATAAGCAAGAAGAACTGTCAAATCCATTTATGTAGATATTGTCTTGAATTTTTTTCTTCATTTTATTAAGGCTTTCTGGACTAAAAGTAGATTTGTGATATCCAGTTTTCAAGAGAAAAGCATCTTAAATATATCTAGGTGTAGATAACTAAATATATTTAGAGTGTAGTATTCTTTTCTGAGTATTTATTTGCAATAAACTGCTGTTAATTATCAGATGCTAATCTACAAAATTATTTCATGTTAGAGTTACTTTTACAGTTAGCTTTACTAATTTTGTGTGTGTTTGTTTCAGTTAAAATATGTCATTCTGGAAGAGGAGGCAAGACAGCAGCAGAGAAGAAAGCCACATGTCCCAGCTCCTCCACAGGCTGAAATCAAAACACATGGACAACAGCTACTCAGTGAAGTGAGTGTCTGAGGGAAAGTACTGAGGTTTAATATTGGACAAAGTCTTAGACTCAGAGACTCTCTAATGGAACAGAGAGAAACAGTGTATTGGCTCTAAACCTTCACCCATGACACTGGGGCAGTGGGGAGTAGCCACACAAAGGGAAAGATAGAGAGGTATATCTAACAGAATTATTTCAGAAACCATGGCAGAAGGGAAAGGCAGTCCAAATTAAGATGAACTGGACACTGCATAGGGCTCAATTACATAAGAAGTGCTCCAATTTTCTCAATTTATAAGTGGAGAACCATGTTATGGTGATACCTAAGTCTGCACCGGAGGGAATCATAATATCCTTAATCTTCATCTCCCCCCAAGATCACAGTAAATAGTACCACAGAGAAATGGTCTGGAAACAATTTGTTTGAATAATTTAGACACTGAGATTGCAGCAAACCTAAAGCCAGTGTAACCTGCCAATTGGCAGAGAAAATGGAGCCAGGCCTATTTAAACACCTGGGTACATGGTACTTCTCCCTGTGCAACAAAGACTCCTGAGCATACCTGAAACGTTCTACTCACACTGGAGAACATTTGGCAGTCCACTAGGCAGAGATGCCTGGGTACAAGTCCAGGTGGCCCATAGGTTCGCAGGCCAGACAAAGAGTTTCCAGAACTGTGAATGTGGTACCAGAAGAGGGCAGGGTGAAGTCTTTGTGATTAACCCCAGACACACAGTGATTATCCCTGCATACCAAGAAATCTCAATGGGCATACAAAACTGTTTCCCATGCCAGGGAAAATCCAGTTACCAGGATGGGCATGGCACAAGTCCTAAAAGACCCACTGACTCATATGCCTACAGCATATTACACAGAGCTGTCTAAGTTCATACCTGAGTAGGAGGAGGGCAGGGTGATGACTGGATGGATAGGTCACTGTGGCTGCACTCCACACAGTTTTCTGAAGCCAGACCCTGATCTAGACACGGGGAACAAATAATACACAGCTCCTCATACCAAGGGAGAACCAAGGACTTTGGCCACTGCTTCCATGCACAGAGCCAGTCAGAGGATATCCAGCCAAAGCCTGCACACTCATACCTGGCAAATTTCAGAATCGGAAGCACTTGAAAGAAGTCTGTTTATGTTAAATACCTCAGCAAGAAGAATTTTTATTCTTTTGCATATTTGTGTTTAATTTCATTTCCATTGTCTTCTGTGTTGATTTGTTTGACTCTCCATCACTACTTTTTCATACTTTTCTATACTTTTGAGTATTTTTAATTCATTAATTAGATTTTTTCTCTTTTTTCTATTCTCTCATTTGTACTCCCTCCCTTTCTTTGTTATTTCTTTCTCTTCTCATTTTTCTTCTTTCCTCCTTTCCCCACAATTTCTTCCTTTCTTTTTTCTTCTTTCCTTTTTCAGTTTACATTTTATATGGTTTAAAAGTAATTGTACTTTCTTTATTAATTAATTTTTAGTTCATTCTGTATAATTTATTCCCCTATTTCATTTTGGTTAATGTTGTGGTAGAGAAGATTTTCAATAAATATTTATTGTATATTGATTCATAGCTCTCAAGCTGTAGATATTATTGGTGGCTATTCTCTGCTGTCACAGTGGAGCTGGGAATTGAACATAGCACTTCAAAAATGTTTAGCAGGTGCATTAATGCTGAGATAAACCCCCCAGTGAAGGGCACATCAGAAAGAGAAAAGCTCACTAAAAAGACCTTTATATAGCAGTGGTAGATATATCCATCCCAAGAGAAGGGCAAATTTCAACACATGAACACAGATAGCACAAGAAAACAAGACAATAAGATGACTCCAAAATCTCAGAACTCCCCAACATCTGAATCTACAGACACTGAAGTGAAGTTAATTCCAAATGGATTAAAAGAAGTTAAGAAGACAACACAGGATATGAAAGAACATTCCAATAAAAGGGATTCTAGAAAAGAACCAAAAAGAAATCTTGGAAATGAAAAGAACAAACAAAAAAATCAAACAAAAAATCAAACAAAAAGCTTAGTGGAAATTCTCTCCAATAGATTAGATGAAGCACAAGAAAAAAATATCAGGCCTTGGTGACAGAGGGGATGATCTAGGACATTCAGATTGTATTAAATGAATAAAAAACAGAAGCTTTGAACAGAGTACACAAGAGCAAATTTAAGATTCAGATATCAAGGCAGAGTGCAGACACAGGTTAATGGCATAGGAAAGTGATTCTGTGAAATAATAGCAGAAAATTTCCATAATCCTGGGAATGAGATGGATATGCAGGTAATGGAGGCATTTAGAACACCAAATAGACAAGACCAGGAAAGAAGTGCTCTGGCATTATAATATAGTTATAATGCCAAAAATTCAGAACAAAGAGGGTTTTAAAAGCTGCAAGATGTAAGCTGCCTGGTACCGTAAACCGGATAAAAACTCTCGGGGGCAGAGTTAAGCTTTTACTACTTTTACTTCTACTTTCTTCTGTCTTCTGTCTTCCTCAGGAGCCTCGGCCTAACTCTGACCAGTCATTACTTCTTCTATCTGGTTTCTCTTCTGTCTTCTATCTGGTTTCTCTTCTGTAACCGCTCTGCCTACGTTCTGGCCGCTCTGATTCTTCTGACCCACCGAGTGACTGCCCGGCTGACTGAATTCTCCGTTCTCCTAACTCGGACCGCTTTCACCCGGTTATATACCTTCAGGTTTGCGGGTGCCTACAGGTGCGTCACATACATATCAGGTGGAACTTATGGCTTCCAGCTAGCTACAACAGCCCTTCCTAATTAGGGCTCCTTCAGCAAGAGAAGTGACAAATCACCTATAAAGGTAAATCCATCAAAATAACAGCATTTTCTCAGAAGTATTTCTCAAGGCCAGGAGGGCATGGATAGTGTATTTCAAGCCATGGGAAAAAAATGCTATCAATCTATTACTATATCCAGCCAAGCTATCCTTTAGAAACAAAAAGAGATATAAAAACCAACCAAGATAAAGACAAGGTAATTCATGACCACTAAGCCAGCATTTCAATAGTCATTTTTAAAAGAGAGAAGAGGAAGATTAAACAGGAATCAAGAGAGTATGGGAAAGAATAAATCTCATTAAAATAATATATATACAAACAAAAAGAATAATTTAAACATTAAAAATAAGAGAAAATGGCAGAAAGCTGTACATACCTCTCTACAATAGCACTGAATATAAATGGTCTTAATTCTCAACTAAAAGACATAAACTGACAGATTGAATTATAAATCAAGTTCAACTATGTGGTGTCTGTCAGAAACTCAACTCACAGGCAAATGTATTCTCAGACTAAAAGTGAAAGATGGAAAATTATATTTCATGAAATGATATCTGAAAGCAAACAGGAATAGCTACTTCCACAACTAAGAAAGCAGACATGAAGCTCCAATTAGAAGATGTAAATAATGTTTCTACATACTGGTAAAGAGAATATTCCACCAAGAAGACAAATAATTGAAAAATATTTATATTTTGAATATCTTTGCACCCAATTTCATGAAACAAACATTACTTGACATAAAGGAATGGATAGGCCCCAATACAATAATAGTAGGTGACTTTAACATTCTCAATAATAGATTATCCAGACATAAAAATCAAAAGTTACTGAAGAGTTAAACTATCCTTTAGATCAAATTGACTTAAGTGATTTGTACAGAATATTCCATCCAACAGTAGTTGAGTACACTTTCTTTTCATCTGCTCATAGAACTATCTCCAAAAAAAAAAAAAAAATTATATGTAAGCCTGTAGAGGAAGTCTTAGAAAACCAGTGAAATAATTTCTTGCATCTTAACAGATCATAATGGAATAAAAGTTAAAATCAACAGCACAAAAAAAGTATAGAAACTATACAAACATATGGAAATTAAATAATACATGTTTGAATGATGAATGGGTAATCAAAGAGATCAGGGGAGAAATTTATAATTTATAAAATCAAATCAGAAGAGAAACACAATGTATGAGAATCATTTGGCTAAAACAAAGGCAGTTCACAGAAAGGGAAGTTTACAACTGTAAATGGCTATATTTATTAAAAAACAGAAATATGCCAATAAAAGAAAAAATAAGAAATATTAGCCCTCAAATTAATAAAATACAGAAAAAAATACAATATAATTAATGCAGCAAAGAGTTCATTTATTGACTCTTCATGAAAATGATTGATAATTCTTTAGTGAAACTAACAAGAGAGAAAAACAGGGGGGATCCAAATTAATAAAATTAGAGATGAAAAGGGGATATAAAAACAGACAACCGTAAAATGTAAAGTCTCATTAACAACTGCTTTGAAAACTTATGATTCAATAAATTCAAAAATATAGAAGAAATGGATAAATTTCTAGATACATACAAGTGACCAAATGTGAACCAAGAAGATATAGAAAATCTAAACAGACCAGTAACAAGTAATGAAATTAAAACAGTTAATACAAAGTTTCCCAACAATTAAAAGGTAAGAAAAGCTGAATTTACCAAGTATTTAAAGAGGAATAAACACCAATGTTCTTCAGCTTATACCATGAAATAGAAAGGGCACAAACACTTCCAAACTATAAAGTCTGTGTATTACTCTGATACCTAAATCAAGTAGAAATACATCAAGGATAGAAAATTACAAGGCAATGTCTTTGATGAATAATGAGTCAAAAATCCATCATAAGCATGTTTCACCAAGGATATATCACCATTACAAATGAATAAATGTAATACATCATATAAATAAAATAATCAGAAAAAATCACATAAACATCTCACAAAAGCCTTTAAAAAATTCAACACCCTTTTATCATAAAATTCCTGAAGAAAATAAGGATAGAAGAAACTTACTTCAACATAATAAAGTCTATATATGACAAACTCAAAGCCAACCTCACAGTGAGTAGGGAAAATCTGCAAGCACTTTCTCTAAAATCAGAAAAATCACCAGAATGTCCAGTGTGCCATTTTTATTCAATATGGTATTGAAATTTTAGCCAGGTCAATTAGGCAAGAGAAAGAAAAGAGGTACAATCAGGAAAGGAATAAATCAAATTATCATTATTCACAGATGATATGATCCTATATTTAAAAAGACTTCTAAACCTGATAAACAAATTTTGTGAAATAGCAAGATAAAGTTTAACATACAAAAATCAGTAGTTTTTCTATACACTAGTAATGAATCTCCTGAATAAGAAATCAGGGTAATAGTTCCATACAAGATAATTTCAAAAATACATAGGAATAAATCAAACCAAGGAAATGAAAGACCTCTACTGAAAAATTGCAAAACACTGAAGAAAGAAATTGAAGAAGACACTAGAAGATGAAAGACCTGCCATGTTTATGAGTAGGAAGAATTAATGCTGTTAAAATGTCCATATTATCAAAAGCAATAACAGATTCAATTCAATCCCCATCAAAATACCAATAACATTCTTCATAGGTCTAGGAAAAACAATCTTAAAATTCATATGGATAAACAAAGACCCAGAATAGCCAAAGCCATCCCAAGCAAAAGGAGCAAAACTGGCATCATCACAACACCCAATTTCAACATATCATAGAGCCAGAGTAACAAAAGCAGCATGGAACTGGTAACAAAACAGATATGCAGAACAAAGGAATAGAACAGAGGGCACTGGAGATAAACCCACAGAGCTAGAGTTATCAGATTCCTGACAAAGGTGTCAAAAATATAAGTTGGAAAAAATACAATCCCTTTAAAAAATGATTCTGGGAAAACTGGATATCTACATATAAAAAATAAGTAGATTAATATCTCTCACCCTGCATGATACGGGATCAATTACCTACATATAAGACCAGAAACACATAGGAAACACTTTAACATATAGACACAGGCAGCAACTTAGATGCTTATAGCTCAGAAAATAATGACAATAATCAATAAATGGGATGGGATCCAATTAAAAAGCTTCTCCACAGCAAAGGAAACAACAGCTTGAAGAGACAGCTGATTAATTATTAATATCAAAAATATCTTGATATTAAAATTGATATTGTCAGTCTCAATAACAATATATACAGAATGTGAGAAAATCTTTGCCAGCTACTCTTCCAATAGATAATTAATATCCAAAATGTATAAAGGACTGAAATTTCAACACACAGACACAACCACCAAACAAAACCAACATAAAAAAAATACAACAACAGCAAAATGACCCAATTAATAAATGCACCAATGAACTTGAACAGACACTTCTGAAAAGAAGAAGGTACATATCACCAAAAAGTATAAGAAAAAATGTTCAACATCTTTAGCCAGCAGGGAAACACAAATCGAAACTACACTGCAATTTCATATTTCTACAGTCAGAATGGCAACAATCAGAAACACAAATAGTAATAAATGTTGGTGGTGGAAATGTAAATTAGTACAACCACTATGGGAGTCAGTATGGAGGTTTTTCAAAAAATTAAAAATAGTGCAACCATATGACCCAGTTACCTTACTCCTCAGCATTAACCCAAAAGAATTCAAGTCCGCAGGGGCTGAGATTGTGGCTCAGTGGGACAGCGCTTGCCTCACACATGTGAAGCACTGAGTTTGATGCTCAGCACCACATAAAAATAAATAAATAAAATAAAGGTATTGTGTCCATCTACAACTAAAAAATATTTTTAAAAGAATTCAAATCTGCATACTTTAGTGATACATACATACTAATATTTATTCCAGCAGAGTTCACAATCATCAGATTATGAAATTTGCCTAAGTGTGCTCCAACAGATGACTGGAAATGGAAAATGCAGTACATATATACAATGAAGTTTTATTCAGCAATAAAGAATAACAAAATTATGTCATTTGCAGGGAAATGAATGGAGAGTATCATATTAAGTGAAATAAGTCAGACTCATAAAGACAATATTGAAAGTTTTGTTTCATATGTGAAAGTTAGAAGGGGAGAAAGAAAAGAAAAAGTTGTCATAAAACTACAAAGAAGATTTAGGGGAGATGGTGTAAGAATTATGGAAAGAAGGAGTATAAGGAGAGGCATTGTGGAGTGACACTGGTCCAGTTGTTATATGTAGGTATGATTATGTCATAATAAAACCCACTATCATGTGCAATTATTATGCACAAGTAAAAATATGAACCTGTACCAATTAGGAACCAAGTTTCATTTCTGAAGTAGCAATTTTGGAGAATTGTAGTGCAGTGCAATGAACATTAGCTGTAGAGTTTAATTATTTGATTAGTTTCTTTCTTCATCAATTCACCTCAAATGAACATGTTTCTAAAAGTCTGATTATCAAGACTTCTTAAATTTACTTGTTTATACATCTGAATTAATGAAGATAGATAACTACACCGCTTCCACTGTTGACACATTGGGACCTATCTGTACCCCTGGTGCCAGAAGTAATCATCACTAATGTGTCGCCCAAACCAGAGATAGATAGATAGATAGATAGATAGATAGATAGATAAATAAAGAAGAATCCACTGATACCCACTACCCAATATTAACACCTAAAACTTGGTGCCTAAATTGGAACCAAATCTTAGAAGTGTGGCAAGAAAAATGATATTATATGCACTTACTATGTTGTGACCTCAGTTTTAGGAGATGTACAAGCCAAACTTTGCTTCCTTCCACTTTATGTCTACCATATTAAGCACTACTACATCTCTCAGTTTTCTAGATAAATTATTCTACTTACAGCACAAACACAGTGTGTTATTCTCCCAAGTCTTCCTTGTACAAACCCCCCTGAAGTTTTGGAAAATATTAAAGTCAGCCTCTCAAACAGCAAGAAATTAAGGTATTCCTAAGAAGCTATAACCAAAACATTTAAATCTAGAGGAGCCAGCCAGCATTTTAAATTAACAGATGTTAATCTCAGGGTTCTGCCAATTGGCAGAGGTTTGATTTTAAAGTTCCTATGTGAATGACAAATGTTAGAGCAGGTATAGTGCAGAGGTGGATTAGAGATTCAGAATTAAGCAAGAACCCTTAAAAAATGATACTCTGTGGTTAAAGTGATGGAAAAAAGCCTGTCATTTGGTTGAGAAATATTAAGAAATCTTTGCTTCTGGGTAGCTTGAGAAAAACAAAACAAAACAAAACAAAACAAAAACAAAAAAAAAAAAAAAAAAAAACAAAATCACAAATAATACAAAAAACTCCCTTGAGAATTTCTAACCATTCCTTCTGGATTAGGGAGTGTAAATAATGCTAATTGTCCCTGAAATCCATAACCATAAAATTTATTTTAAACTGATTCTCAAGAGCCTGGTAGAAGCAGACACAAATCTCCGGAGAGAAAAAAAAAAAAAAAACATGTTCAACACAAGCCTCAAGGTAACCACACAATAAAATTCCAAGGAAAGTGATTTTTTCAGGAACAAAACAAAACCAAAACACTAACATGACAAATGGGGAAAAAAGTAAGCTGCTGAGAGAGAGAGTTAAGAAAATGAGGAACCACAGTGCAAACTCTTCTTAGAAGACAGATATCAGAGTTGTCATCACAGAGAATTAAGTATGCTGAACATGTTTTAAGAAATGAAGAAACGTGTCATAATTATGACTAAGGCATAAAACTCTATCAAAGTGATCAAGTAGAACTGAAAGAAAAACAGAATTTCTAAAAAGTATATAAAATACAAAGAGCAAATCAAACTAAAAATCAGAAGCACTGAAAAGAAAATTAATGCAATAAAAAGTAAATCAGAAGAGACATGCATATCCAGAAGGCAGCACAGAAAGAGCATAGATAAAATACCACTGAAGGACCTGTTCAAAAACACTGTAACTTAAAAGTTCTAACATTATTGCAATCCTCAAATTGAAATACACCCCTGCTCCAAACTAAAAAAGAATAGGAATAAGTGATAAGGGAAATGGCCTAGAATTAGAATAATGGGAAATGGAAGTTCCAAAGGAGGATAAAAGAATCATAAATATTCCAAAGTAAGGTCAGTGTTTTAGTCAGCTTTTTTTTTCTGCCACTGTGACTAAATGACCTGACCAGCACAATTGTAGAGGAGAAAAAGTTTATTTGAGGGCTCATGGTTTCAGAGGTCTTAGTCCATAGAAGGCAGCTCAGTTTCTCTGGCCTGGAGATGAGGCTGAACATTATGGTGAGTGTGTGGCAGAGGGAAACAGCTCACTTCAGGGTGATCAAGAAGCAAAGAGACTCCATTTGCCAGATACAAATATATACCCCAAAGCCATGCCCCAACTCCCACCCCCCCCAGCCACACCCTACCACTTTAGTTACCACTCAGTTAATCTCCACCAGATGATTAAATCAGTGATTGGGTTAGACTCTTACAACCCAATCATTTCTCTTCTGCACCTTCTTGCATTGTCTCACACGTGAGCTTTTGGGAAACGCCTCACATTCAAATCATCATGGTAAGCAAACAAAATTTCGTATCTGATCCCATGAAACTAAAGAATACTAAAGAAAGATTAGAAAAGCTACCAGGGATAAGAGACAGTTTACCTTCGTTAGAAGGAAAACTAAATGTGCCTTCTAACTTTCAGTAATAAAAGTAAAGATACAGTGAAAAAAATATCGCAAGTACAAAGAATACCCCCTGGCAACATAGAATTGAACATACAATGGAACTCTGTCTTCATGAATAAGGATGACATAAACACATTATTAGACTCATTATCACAAGATTTTATTTTTCCTTAAACTGGCATTTATTCTAATAACATCCTAACAATTTATTTTAATGTTCAAAATTGCTTTGAAAAGTATATAGAATAAAAGTTTTAAAAGTGTCAAATGACTTGGCATTGAAGAAATGAAACAAAATGTGGTATTTTAAACAACAAAAGCTTTTTTAGCAGGAGGGGATACTGGGGATTGAACTCAGGGGCACTCAACTACTGAGCCCCATCCTCAGCCCTATTTTGTATTTTATTTAGAGACAGGGTCTCACAGAGTTGCTTAGTGCCTCACTTTTGCTGAGGCTAAGGCTGACTTTGAACTTGTGATCCTCCTGAGCCCCTGGGATTATAGGCATGCTCTGCTGCTCCCAGCACAACAAAAGTGGTTAAGATAAGAAAATGTAAGCCTTATTTAAGGAGGCAAATGATTGGAAAATAAGTTACCTCTGTGGAAAAATAATTGATTCTTACTCATGCCATACACAAAATAAATTCAAATGGATTTAAAAATTAATTATATGAGGCAATATTTATGATTTTTTGAAGAAAGTATAGAATACCTTTAGTATCATATTAGGTATATATTTTTTCAACAAGACTCATAGAAGATAATAAAAGTAAAGGAAACAGCAAAGTTTCTATTGCATTGAAATGAACTTCTGTTTTCCTAAGTATAACATGAAGTGCCAAAACAAACTGTAATTAGAGAGAAAATATTTGCCTCATATATATTATATATTATATATTATTGAAAAATAGGTTTGTATCTGAAAAACGAAAACTGCCCACACATAATACCTACACAGATTGAACATGCCTAAACTAAAAATTTGAAATCTGAAATGCTTCATAATCAGAATCAGTCTTCTGACAAGCAGAAGATTGTGTGACAAATCAGAGTCAAAACACAGACATAATAAAAATATTGTATAAAATTACCATCAGGTAATATGTACAAAATAATTATGAAACAAATGAATTTCATGTTTGAGCCCCAACCTTAAGATATTACATTACTTTTATGAAAATACTCTAAAAATCTGAAATCAGTCCCACACATTTTGGATAAGGTTTTCTCAATGTGTATTCCAATAAGGAATAGAAAATAAACTGACAAATAGGAAAGACAATCATGAAATTATGAATGTATATATTCACCTAATGGCTGAATGTACCTACAGACCAATTTCAAACATAGTACCAGAAAATTTAGACTAGCAACTAGTTGGTTCCTCATAGAAGAGTGGTCTGATTGGAAGAATATCCAGAGGATCTCAAAGATTTTATTTTTGACTCCTGAGGTGAGTGGTTAAGTCCATGTATCATGCATGCTCTTATTAATATTATTATTTTCAGGACCATAAAACATATTATATACACTTTTACTGTGTTTATGATGTGTTTTACAACATGATAATTCCCAAATAACAGCAAGCCATTTGCATTATCCATCTTTAAATAATTACCAAGATATTTATGCCATCATAATTGGTTCTTCAACACATGGAGTAAATAAAAGGAATATGTCCAGATAAGTTTATATTTTTTTCTGTTCAAGTAAATTCAGGGCTCAAAGAAAAATCTTATCAAATAAGTGAAATGTTTATGGTGATGGAATGCCTTTTGTCATTTTTTCGATAGTAGTGTAGTCCTGTTTCAATTGACTTTTAAAAAGTTAATTTTATGGTTGGGAAATAGACAAATTCAGGCTAAAACTTTAGCAGCTCTCAATTAATTTCTGACTTCTTACATTTAGTAATGGAAGTAACAGGATGGAAGAATGAGTGAACTATGTTAAAATGGTTAGGACTTGTTTACAGAGGTTCAGGAAAAGGCCAGAAAATGTGTGACATGAAAGATGAAAGGGGCTCAGAGTTCCAGGGACTGGGACTTTAGAGATAGTCCTGCACACAGGAAATAGTACATATGGTTCTTAGAGAAGGAAATGTAAGGTTTAAAAATGAAATTTAGTGACAAAAAAAACAAACATATGATGATTAATATCTACTGTGTAAAATATGATGAGCTCGTACTACTTAGTGTTAGTTATATCATTAAATATCCACAATAAGGTTAACATCGGCAAATTAGAAATGTGGAAACTTAATCAGATATTACATTACTAACTGATAAATGTCAGAGATATGCAGAAATTATAGTTTGTAGCAAAGATTCCTATCATTTAATTGTGTATAATATCGCAGGAAGCATAAAAATTTAGTTTTATAAATTTATTTAAATATATATTCTTCCCTGTATTCCACAAATATTTGAGATGCCTTGTCAATGTACATAAGTTAAAGTGAAATTGAAAGCATATGTAAATATATCAAGGTCAGAGAAAATTAAAATAGAAAAGGAAGATAAATGTGAGAAAAGATAAGGAGGACATATAGGATTCTTTTTGAAAAATATCATTGAATGAATTTTATTCTTGTCATTTGTTAGCTTGTTTTAAACCAGAATGGGAAATTAGATATCTAGGGAGATAATACATAAAACTTATTATTCTCAGTAAACATTATCATGGGAATTGTGATTCTACATATGACCTGTGGGTCAGCATTATAATTAAGATCTGAATTTTACTCTCTCCATAGATGGATTTATCTTATTAATACAGAAGTAACAATGTACAGAAAGTATGTGTGTGCATGTGTGTGTGTGCAGGCGCATTGGAATTTGGGAGAAGGTCTTTAGAACCTCAAATTGCTAGACCAATAAATTTATTTTGAGAAAAGTTCACTGTGTAGCAACCTGGTTGTTATATTTAGTGATGAATAGGCAGGACATGATAATGATCATGATCATTTATGATATATTTATGATATGCAGACATCTAGCCTGGTATGTGTTACACACTATGCTTACAGATTCTTCTTCTTCTTCTTCTTCTTCTTCTTCTTCTTCTTCTTCTTCTTCTTCTTCTTCTTCTTCTTTTTTTATACTGGGGATTGAACTCAGGGGCTCAACCACTAAGACACATCCCCAGCCCTCTTTCATATTTTATTTAGAGACAGGATCTCACTGAGGGGCTTAACACCTTGTTTTTGCTGAGGCTGGCTTTGAACTCACAATCCTCCTGCCTCAGCCTCCCAAACCACTGGAATAACAGATGTGTGCCACCACACCCAGCATGAATTCTCTTCTTTAGTCAATACTGAGATATTGTCATTTAAGTAAAAATTTTTATAATGAATTTTGAGGATCTAAGATTTTGTCTAACAATGATTGGACCTAATGCATGTCATTAGGCAATAAGGATTGATTAATGGGTCCCTGAACTATATAGGAGGTATGTCAACCTATTTTGTTGATGAGGAGAAAAATAAAAAAAAAGTTTTATAAGATCAGGTATTAGGGAGAAAAAGCTGAGGGGGGAAAAAGAGAGATTTTGCCTAGAATACATTTTCTCTAGAAAATGTGTTTCTCCTGTAGAAAATGAGGATGATTCCAAATTTTACTTCTGAATAGACAATTATTTTAGAAAGATAAAAGATATTACACACAACATATACAGAGTATAATTGTTTTAGAAGTATAAATTTTTGATGAAATATGAATTGCAGAAAAAATAAAGAATGGATGATATAAATGATTAGTTCCAGCAAAGTACTGTCACTGTATAGGGGAGGAGAAATATGGAACCAATTATGGAAGTATGTTGAAGTGTTAAAATATAAGCTTAACTCATCTGACAGGTGTAGGGAGTACCTTAGGGAAGTGGAATAGTGAGAATGAGGAAATCAAGTTTGATTTTACAGCTACAGAAAAGGAGACAGGAAACTGGGAAAGTTTAGACCTCGACAAATCTCTTGAGGCCTTAAAAATTAAAAACAAAATATATATATGGAAAGGTCAGAATTTGAGTATTAAAAAAGAAAAATAAAGAGAGAAGATGTGATTTTTCAGTAGGCCCTTAGGTGCCAATTCTGGGAGGCAGCCCCAACTAGTAATTGTTGTATCTTATATCCTCTTTCTATTGAAAGTTTGAAGAAATTATTTAACTGGGAAAAATCCTGGAATTAAAGAGAAATAGTTTACAAGAGTAACAGAAGTCTAATAGATTAAAAACACACACTCTGGGAATTATCACTGAGTCACAGAAGGGAAAAATAAAACCAACCTAAAGACAAATGCAAAAACCAAAAACCTTGGAATCTTATTGAATTTGGTGAAATATGGAGAAAAGAACTGGTGATTATGGGGAGGACACAATCATAAATTTTATGTAGAAATTTTAAATGTTACAAACATGTGAGAACTACAATTCTACAAGAAAGTATTGTTGGTCTAATTAGTGCTCCTATCAAGACTTGCAATGATTACAATGATAAGAGAAGTCTTGGGCTGGGGTTGTGGCTCCGTGGTAGAGCGCTTGCCTAGCACGTGTGCAGCCGGGGTTTGATCCTCAGCACCACATAAGAATAAAGGCATTGTGTACAACTAAATAAATAAATATTAAGAAAAAGAAGTCTCACAAAATGGAATTAACAGAATTAAGGGATAGTTGGAAGGCATTAAAGAGAAGGAGGAAACCTTAGGGAAATCTGGGAAGTCAGAGCGCAGGCATTCTGAATTTCAGATGCCACTTATGGAAGCAGGGTGGGGCTCTTCACAGGTGATGCGTTTTCATCCTCTAGTCCATCCACAGGCTGTACAAATCCAGTTATGACAAGTCATGCTACTTCTTTCATGGTTTTTGCCTGTCTTGTTTACTTCTTTGAAATAATATCTGGTATCCAGTAGACACTCAATGAATCTTTGTTGAATGAATTACAGAAAATGATAGTGCTCTTACCAGTCTCCACTATGGTCTTTGATAACTACAGAAAATTCATTCATAAAATAATGTGCCTTTTATTTGGATTAATTTCCAAAATAAAAATAAATGTGTTTCTAAATATTCACAAATCAATAACTTGGGTAGGAGGGGAGTTTGTAGCAAGATGAAACCAAATAAATTTAAAAATTTAGCTATTGTGATGAAAATGCATAACATTTATTCACTGTTTGTAAAATATAAACTGAAATAATGAAAATATAGTGTTTTATCAAAATAAAGGAGGATATCCCCTTTCCTTAGTCACAATGCTAGGTGGCATATAGACATGTCATCCAGTGAGTTTCAATTTGTATTGATAGATGATAAAAATGAAGGAGGCAAGAGGAAGCATTTCTTGAAATTATATTTTTCTAATTCTAAGAGGTCTTTTGTTTTTTGTTCTGTAGGTTATGTAAAATATAATCATTGCTTAACCACAAAGAGATTGAGAGATAATTCATACAAATTTTAATCTATTTTTTTTTCCTACAAATTGACAAGATATGTAAAAGTAGACTGTACTAGAAGGACTGATGCTACATGATGGGCTCATTTAACTAAAAAATTAGTAATGCTAAAATATCAAATAAGAATCAGATCATCTTTCAGAATAGACCTTGGATAGATTATGGTGATATAGTGAATTGACATAAACTAGACATGCTTCAATTAAAATAATTATAATCTTCAATCCAAAGTGTAAGCCCAATGTAAGAATCAGATCTCCACTATATGTAGTAAACAGTATTAATTGAAATAATGTCTCACCAGCAATCTAGGCTAAACAGGCCTCCACAGTATTGGAGATGCTAATGGCAGAGTCTGAAAAGCACACAGAGGAACTGGTTCTTGAACATCTCTCTGGGCCTTTTCTTGCAGGAGACAATGCAAGTTTTCAACCACTTGGATTGAATTATATAAAGCTTGTTTCTGTTTTTTATTCTTTTTTTAAACCAACAACATAAAAATATATTTCAAGTGTAAAGGATAGAAGTAGAAGGGTAAAGGAAGTATTAAATTTTCAGAGAAAAGAGAGAATTGGAGAAGGGAAAAGGTAAGTAAACATATGCATAGTTTATTTCTATTTATTTATTTTGGTATCAGGGATTGAACTCAGAGGCTCTTGACCACTGGGCCACATATTTTTATTTTTTAAATGTGGTGCTAGGGATTAAACCCAGGACCTTTTACCTACTCAGCATATTGCTTTGCCTTTGGGCTACATACTTAGTTCATATCTATATTTTTTAAGGCTGAATAATATTCTATTTTATATTTTCTTGATTCATTTATTGTTCATGGACCCTTGGATTGTTTCTACCTGTGGGCTGTTGTCAAGTTATGCTGCAGTAAACATGAATAAACCTGGAAGACAAGTGAAATGAGTCAGCCACAGAAGAACAAACATTGCACGATTCCATTTTAGTCAAGGTCACAGAAGCAGAAAACAAAAATGTGGTTCCCAAGGGCTGGAAATGGGAGAAACAGAGTTGTTGTTTAATGGGTATAAAGTTTCAGCTAAGCAGAAGAATGAGCCATGTCTCTCAACAGCATGGTATCAACCACATGGTATCCTAATACCATCAAATTGAAAATTAGTATTAGATAAATTTCTTGGGGGAACACAAATGTTCAGTTCATAACATAGTTCTTTATTTAACAATACAGAATTGTGCAGATTAAAATGTATTTACAGGATAGATCTAGTGTTATGTTTTTTGACAAGAACACAAGAAAGACAATTATAAGCAAAAATAATGTAACACAAGGAAACTTCAGGAGGGTAAGTTATGTCCATCAATTTGATTGAGTTTATGGTATCACAGGTTGTTGCATATGTCCCAAACTCATCAGATCATACATGTTAAATATGTACAATTTTTTTTTGTACTGGGAATTAAACCCAAGGACCCTTAAGCACTGAACCACATCCCCAGTCCTTTTTAAAATTTTATTTAGAGATAGGATCTTGCTGAGGCTGGCTTTGAACTTGCTGTCCTCCTGCCTCAGCCTCCCAAGCCACAGGGATTACAGGCTTGTGCCACTACAGCTGGCAAATTTTTTATGTATCAATTATACTTCAAAAAAGTTAAAAATAAAAAAAGCTTTAGAATTAATCAATTTCCACAGCATAATCTGATCATCGATATTACAAACTTGCTACAGTTCCTTATTCTTTTCTTGAATCGCTTTGTTTTGGTTATCATCCCAAATACTCAGACTGGATTTTGGTAGTTTTTCCAGCAGGTTTTATGCAGCTACTGCTTCTTTAAATGTTCTTGGAACCAACTTTTATTAGTTGATTTTTGTTGTTGTTGTTTTTACATATGTATATCATTGAAAGCTACAGGAAGGTGCTCATGCAGTTGCTGACCCTTTCCATATCTTACTGCACTACTATATCATGGTTAACTCTATTTAACTCTAAAACTTAACTCTATTTTGTATATTAATGATAACCTTAGGGACACCTTCCATGGAATCAGAATTGGGTTCAGGTCTGGTTCTTTTTCCACTAACTTTCATTTCGGGGAGTGACTTAACTTCCCTCTAAATGTTCTCACTGCAGGACAATGATTATAATAGGTCAACATTGGCTGACATTTTAAAGAGTAAATAAAAAAGTACATGTCAGTAGCCATATGTCTGCCCAAAATGAATGTTCAAAAAAGATTATTATTTTATACATGATAAGAATTATTACATTATTGAAAACACTATAATAACTCATATAATTTTATTCTTCTTTATTACTGAGTAAAACTCCATTGCATGTACATACTGCGTTTTCTTCATCCATTCATCTGTTGATGGATATCTGGGCTGGTTCATAACTATGCTGCTATGAACATTGGAATACAAGTATCATTATAGTATACTGATTTCAGCTTTATTTGGATAAATTTCCAGGAGTGAATTAGTTGCATCAGGTGTTGGTTTTATTCCAAGCCCTTCAAACAACCTCCACACTGATTTCCATAGTGGTTGTCCTAATTTGCAGTTCCACAGCAATATATAGGTGTATAAGTGTTCCTTCCACACCATATCCTTGTCAGCATTTATTATTTGTATTTTTGATGTTTGGCATCAATGACTTTATCCAAGTTGCTAAATCTCTAGGACTCAGTTTCTTTATCTGCAATATGGAGATAATACCAGTGTTTGCTTCCTAAGTAGAAGTAAAATTTACCAAATAATTAAAATTTCAAAGGATACAGCTCAGTCCTGTGAACTAAAGAACTTTCCTTCACATCAGTAGAGAAAGTTGATCATCTGTGTGTTATCCTATACCTTTACAAGGCTGGCTTTATTTTGGAAGATATCTGGGGTCCTCTCCCACTTAAGAGTCTGTATTTCCACAAAGTGAAATGTGTATAAATGTATGCAATGAAAATTCCATTCTTTTTAAAATTAGCTCTATTAGCAGGGTCACTAAAAAAAAAAAGCAAAAACACAACTTTACCATCATTTTCTTTAAACATTTGTTACTTTTTCATTTAGAGAAAAGTCCCTTTAGATTTGTCGAAATTTAGCTTCCTATAATTTCATAGAAAAAATTAATTTGATTATCAAATCCTTTCATATAGCAGTGCTTTAATAAACATTCAATTGTTTATTCAATACTATCCACATATCTTATGAAATATATTTTCAAATAGTGATATGCTTATGGATACAATGCCACAAATTCGATGCTTCAGTGATTTTGTCATATGCAAAGTTTTTGTTATTGTTTGCTTTTTTAGAAGGTATTCCTGTTATTCTTTCAAAAGATGGATCCATTGAATATAGTTATTTTTGGCAAAATATAAATATAATACATTTAGTCAAAACATTGATGTAGCATTCAAAAAGCAGCAACAAATAAGTCTGATGTTTTTGAAAAGAAATACTTATCTAAAGTAATGCTGTACTATTCGAATTGTTTTTTTTTTCTCTGAAAGACCAGTGTAATTGATTATCTGAAATTCATCTTCTAGTCACTAGCACTTGATTTGCTTGAGCAGAGAATTTGGAGGGCATATATGAGTTAAAAGAATGTAATTATTCTTTTTTATGAAACACATGCACAGAATTTACAATGCTCTTAATATTTCAATACTTATTATCATTATTCTGCTAAAATTAAGAGCATCATGTATGCTTCCTTTCTTTTATAGGTCTACTTAAGTATTTTCATAGTTCAAAAAACTTAAGAGATACCATTAACATACCCTAAATGTCTATAAATTTAAACATTACTCTATAAAATGTGTGTGACAGATGTATCAATCAAAAAAAAAAAAAAAAAAAAAAGCATTCTGCTAAAATCCCATGAGACATATGAGTTTTGGTCTTAAATAAAGTTTCAAGTCATTCTTTTATATGTATTGATTTGGGCAATTTTCCTTTTTTTATTTGTGATTAATTTGTTTTATTGCTTTTTAAATTTTCCTTTTGCTTTTAATTGATACATAAAACATGAAAGTTGTACATTTTAATGGGATGCCATGTAATGTTTTAATACATGTATATATTACGTAATGTTTAAATCAGATTAAACATACCTCCCCAAACATTTGTCATTTCTTAGGTGAAAACTTCAATATCCTTTCTGTTAGCTTTTTGAAATATACAGTACACTATTATTATCTATATTCACCTCACTGTGCAATAGCACACCAGAGCTTCTTGCTCCTATCTAATTGCAACTTAGTACTCTTTGATCAACCTTTCCCATCCTTCTTCACACCATTCTACTCTCAACTTCTATGAGGTTAACTTCTTTAGTTGTGAGCACATGTGGTACTTCTTTTTCTGTTCATGGTTTGTTTCACTTAGCATAACCACATCATCCATATTGTTGCAAACGACATTATTTGTTTTTTGTCTGAATTGTATTTTTTGAACATACATATATATATATATATATATATATATATTCTTTATTCATTATAAGTTGATGGATACCTGTGTTGTTTTCATTTCATTGCTGATGAGACTAGTGCTCCATAAGCATCAGAGATTAGATGTCTCTTCAACATACTGATTTTATTTTCTTTGGCTACATACCCAGTTTAAATTTTTGAGGAAACTCTGTACTGTTTTCTAAAATGGCTATACTAGTTTGTCTTCCCACCAACAGTGTGAAAGGGTTCCCTTCTCTCTATATTCTTGTCTGCAACTGTAATATTTGGTCTTCTTGATAATAGCAATTCTTACTGATGTAAGATGATATTGTGGTTTCAATTTGCGTAGTCCTAATAATTAGTGATGTTGATGATTATTTTCATGTACCTTTTGACCATTGGTATGTCTGCTATTTCTTTTTAATAGTCTATAGTTATAGAACTGTACCATGTATTTTCTTTGGAAACTTGACTTTGTTCCAACTATTTTTACTTTGTCAGTGTCTTAAGAGACTCTAGCTTCCCATTATTTTTTTCCCATCAGAATAGCTTGAATAAAAATTGGTAATCTAAAATAAGTTTCCAACTATATTT
Organism: Tamias sibiricus; assembly: GCA_025594165.1. Lineage (NCBI taxonomy): Eukaryota > Metazoa > Chordata > Mammalia > Rodentia > Sciuridae > Tamias > Tamias sibiricus. The sequence continues at coordinate 89,889,181 of CM046666.1, read as the reverse complement.
TTCTCTAAGTTATATCTTTCATACATTGACATAATTTAAAATCTTATTTATGTATTATCTATATGAAAATGTTCAAAGTATAAGTAAAGCAAATCATTGTTACATTTTATAATGCTATAAAATGCATGATTTGAGTGGATAAGATGTAAGAAGAAGTTTGAAATTTTAGATAAATTGTTCCTTCCCTTTTATTCTCCCAGAAGAGGTGTCTCTTGTAGAATTTATAAAGCCTGGAGTGGATTTATATAATTAGCTTGGTTGCAAGCCATTCGTCCCATAGGTCAAGCCAATTAAAGGATAACTAAGGGAGACATGGCTCCGAACAGTGGCATATGGCACTGTGGCACTAATGCTCACCAGAGAGGGAAAACAAAGTCACATGAATTATAACTTTGAAGTGAAACAAAATTAAATGTTGAACACTTTGAACTCAATATCCCCCTTCCTTTTTGTTTTCAGTTTATGTGCCATTTTTTTGTACTTTCATGTTCAGTGTGTCCTTTGATAGGTGAGAAGGAGGAGTGGAAAGTCTGAGCTCTGTGATTGCAGTCACTGTGTCATTTGTCACATTGTGACTGTTTCCTCACTCTCTGGGTTTGATGTTGGTACTCACAAAAGACCCAGCTTTGAGGGTACTACGTATGCCTAGTTGACTACAAAATCAGCTGCCTACCTTAGAAACCTGAGAACTGGGCCTCAGAACGTAGCCATTCAATGGGGATAGTCTGAAAATTATGGATAAAGGATAAAAATAATGAACTAGAGAAACAATTTGAATGAATAATATTAGGCAGTATTCAATAGTGATAATAAATAAAATGACCGACCTCAAAAATTTCCTTCACAGAGTTAGGGTAAAAAAGAGAGAACTTTAGCAATAAGAAATAAATGGAGGTGTGGAGTTACTCATAATTTCACCAAGTCCCTTGGTTGTGTCAATTAATGCTTTTTCAAATTAGGATGTTGAGGGTGTACATTGATAGACTCACAAATGTATAGATGTTTGTTTCTTAATTAAAAGTCCATCAAGTACTACTTCAGAATTAGCTTTAGACTGCAAAACAATTTGCCATCACTGTGATGGGATTCCAATCCACTCTACAGTTTATTCCCTTGGCTCTGTTTCTTTCTGCATTTTAAGAATTAAATTGTTAAAACTTCAGCTAAAAATGGTAGAAAATGAAGGCTTTTTAAAGGCCTTTATAAAGGACTTTGTATTGCACCCAAAATAGCTACTATTCTGGGGATTTCTTTTACTTCTGCCTCTGTTACAAACTTGCTGCAAGATTTCTAACATATTTGATTTTACATCTCTGTGCCTCAGTTCCCTTGATTGCTAAGTGATGGGGCTTTGTTATTTTCTCATTTGCCCTTGAATTATTTACATCATATGGCCATTGTGTGTTGACTACATTATTTCTGAGATTTCCTTCTACCTTGAAAATTCAGAGTCAGTTTTTATTAATCACATTTATTTCTGAAAGACAAAGGAAATAAAGATAAAAGGTTGAGATGAGAAGAAATTAATAAGGTACAAATATATGAAAAAGATCAGTGAGTTCTTTTTAAACCACAAATAGCTGCTCCTTTGAACAAACAAAGCAGATGGCTGTATACAATAACGTATGGTTTGTTGTCCCTTCACCTCAATCTTCTTTCTTGAGAACTGCCCTGGAAATATTCAAATCCCATTATCGCCATTCCATCTCTCTCAGAATGTCTTTATTTTCTCATTTGCCCTTGAATTATTTACATCGTTCAGCCATTGTTCTTTAAGACTGCTCTGTGTGGAATCACTAGGCATTTATTAATGCCTAATGGTATTAGTGTCCACTAGACAAAATGTTTTATTTTTAGTAGTGCTTTTCCATGTTGACCTGCTGTCTTATTAAGAAATATATCAATTTTTGCCATTTCATGGCATAGAAACATGAAATTTTTTTTTGTCTTTCAAATATGCTGTAGTTGAATTTTTAAATACTTAGACTAAACCATACCTTTAATGTTCTAATTAATCAGCATCTTGCCAATTTTTGATAGTTTATAATCTGACGATTTTATTCCCTTCCAGAAATGCATAAGCAAACATGTTTTTCATGGGTCTGTACCTGACTGCCTATGGACAAAAAGTTTTATTTTGTCCATCAGTGCTGTATTCAGAGACTTAATAATATCTGTACACTTATTTTATTTAAAAGGCTACTAGCTAAACTAGAACAAATAACTGAAATCTTGTAGCAGAATTATTTCATTTTCTTAAAAAATAAAGGTGGGTGTAGGAAGCTTCTGTCACGTCTATTTACAGTGAAAAGTCAATTGTAGGCAGTTTGTGTTGAAAATGACAGCATTTCTATCAAGCTCTACATCAGCTGCTGCTAGCTGGAATCAGAATTATCATCCTTCACTGGGCTGTCTTGCTTTATGATATCAATTAGCAAACAATCTGTTTTGTTGGCACATGATACAATTAGGATGCAAAACAGAGTGACTGTGAAGCAAAACATTTTACAGGGAGAAGGCTGTTTTGCCCAAGCATGGGGAGGAGAGAACAGTATAATTTTTCTGTCAGTCTTTCTTTAATTTCTCATTGATGTCAGATTATTGACATGTAGTAATATTATTGGCATCAGCAGTTATTTTTAGTTTTCAGGGTGATATGAATATTTGACTTGAAAATATGTAGCTCTTCATTCTTTTTTTTTCTTTTTTCAGTTGTTCTACAATTTATTTACGTTTAAGTCCTTATAGTCTAGAAAATATTTTTAAAGATTCACATTCCATATAAAGCAAGAGAGAAGGTACACTAGAGGGCACTAGTAAGCTATACTTTTTATTTTTATTTTTATTTTTTTTTTTCATTTACCAGTGTGATTTGCATGTCTTTAGGAATGCTTTTGCTGCTTAATCTATTTGAGGCTACTCATTTTTCTTTTTCTTTTCTTTCTTTTTTTTTTTTTTTTTTTTTTTGTTGCTTTCTTTTTTATTAAGACAAACAAGCTCATTTGGTATTTTTCATTGATCAAGAAAGTTCCAGACCTTTAGGTTCATTATTTTGATAAGCTTTGTCCCACATGGATTGCTGGGTGGCCTTTATATCTTTATTGGAATCCCCTGATCTTGTCCTATGACATTTCTCATTTTTTTTTGAAAGAGCATCTCCACAGCTGCAATTGATTGCTACTTAAGCCCAATTGTAAGGGCTCTGATATGTACACATGTCACTCCTGGGCATTTCTTTTAAGTCACATTTAAACTCTAGTCTCCAGAGGTGAAACACAAAATATTAAGTAATCTGCCACCTGGCTCATTTTAACATGATTGGTAGAAAAGCCAAATTCATCTTCTGAAGAATATACCAGAACAATTTTACCTAAAAGGTCAAATGAAATTTATGCTTCATGCTCAAAACTTTGGCATTTCAATTAGCTTTTAAAAGTCAAAAACAATATATGGGGCTGCAAAATATGCTTAATGTGAACACACATTTTATTTATTAAACAAAATAAGTTTAATGGCTTTCTATAACTATGTTTTCCTTCTCTCTAACAAGATTTTAAAATGTTGTAAGTTCTATGATACTTTTTTCCTTCCTTTCATCTCTGTTGCTATTGAGGTACATTCTTTAATTTCCTTCCCTATTAAAATATTAGTTGTTAAAATTATGAGTAAAAAAAGAAAAAGTTAATTTACAAATGCATATGATGTAAAGGATGGTGGGAATTTGTAGTACCAGTACTTACCATGTTAATAGAAATATAGTAATATCCAGTAAGGTATAATTAAAACCTTGATCATAGTCCAAATCAAATCTGTTGAAATCTAATATTTCCAGTAAGATACTTGTTGGGTGTACTTCTCTCAAAGACTCAATCTCATTTCCAACTACAAAAAGCTTTCCATTGTATATCTTGTGTAATATGTGTTTTATTTTAAAACACATTCACTACCTTTCTCAAACAAGACTGGTAGGACCACCTCAAAATAGGACTAAAGAAATTCACCTTCAAATATCATCCTCCCTAAATGTTGTAATCTAAAATATTTACTTGATCCCATCTTTCCACATCACTCCCTGCTCCACATACTATATATATTCTATTAGTGTTGCCATCTTGTCTGTTATCAAAATTGATTTGATTGGGATAGTTTCCCCAAGTTGAACATGGGATGGGGGATATCCACAGAATTCAGATCTCAGCTCAGCAGAAAGGCCTTACTTTTCACCAGGACTATGCTAGAAATTATTTCCTTTTTTTGTTTTCTATATGATCATCCAGTTTAAAAGTCATTTAAAACAGACTCCTCATCTATTAGACCAGATAGGATTAACATGGATACCTAATTGGATCAACATTGTGCTGGTAAGCAAATGGAGGAGTCAGCCTAGAACTCAATACCATATCTGCTGTGGCTTCATATCCAAGGTTCATTTAGTTTCACAAACCTCTTATTGTGTAAGAGAAGTTAAAATGTTTTTTTTTTTATATTTTACCATGCGTTATTTTAATCAAAATTATAATGGTTTATTAAGGAAGTTGATTTGTATTTCATGAAATAAGTGACAAAAATCCTTTTGTCAATTTTATTAAGGCATAATTAACAAACAAAATTAAATGTATTCAGGTGAAAAATGGGATGTTTTGATACATGTGTATGTTGTGAAATTACCATGATCGAGCTAGTTAACATGCCCACTACTAACATAGCTACTTTTATTTTGTGGTGGGAAAACCTTAAACCTATGTTATTGGCATATTTCAAGTATACAATAATTATTTAGTATATCCACCATGCTGTGCATTAAGTCTCCAAAACTTATTCATCTTATTACTGCAAATTTATGTCCTTTGATTAATATCTCCTCCATGTCACCACCCCTGAGACACTGATAACCACTATTTTTCTATAGCTTTAGATGTGTATGATTTTTAGACTCTGTATTTAAGTAAGGTCATGCACTTTTTTTTTCTTTCTGTGTCTGACATTTATCCCTTGCATAATGTCCTCTAGGTTCAACATTCAAGCTGACTTAGGAAGCAAACTGGCTGGGACAGAGGATTTATCCACTGCATGATGCCGATATATGGGTTTACACTATAGAAGCCTCTTACCCTTAACAAAAATATTTATAAACACAATTGCTCATCAATTATTATATTAGTATTTAGGATTATCCTTTTGCATTGACCAGAAAAAACACAAGGCTAATGTCTAGGATTTCCTTGTTGAAAATGGAATTAGATTTCGGGTGGAAAACAGTAGAATTCTAGCAAAAAGCTAACATGAAAGGTGATAAAACATTTTCATCCAACAACAAAATTTACCTCTTAAGTGTTTGAAATCATATTGGATAGACATGATCCTGTTTAAAAATGTTAATAGCATTGATTCAGTGATGACCCATTTTAGACACATAATTATTCCATGCTTGACTTTAATACTCTTTAAAATTGTGAAATGCATTCAATAAAACTGAAAACAATTCCATTTTAGAAGGTGATTGGGCTTGGAGACAGCCTCCCCACCCTTGGAGTTTCTGATGTGGATGCAATTGTTGATTCCCCACAAATATTACTCTGTGCAGTGGGAAGACAGAACACTCTAGTATCAAACTTGTACACTTGCTTTCAGAGTGGAAGTAAAGAAAAAAATCTTCTCAAGTGTATGGAAAGGGAATTGCGATTGATTTATGGAGAGAAATATTTCCTCCTCCATTCTCTGATTTCTCTGAAGAGATTTTCTCTTCATCAGTAATCTGATCACCTTGAGTTCCAAATATTTCTCTTTGATACTATAAGGATGCCAACGAGAACTGTCTCCTCATAACTCCCTAAGTGAGACATTTAGCTATCACATCAGGAATCTATCACATGATGTGGAAAATCCATCTTGTGAAAAACTGTATGTGATGTTAGGTATTTTATTGAAATGGTTTCCATGAATTTTTTTTCTTTGAGTGCATCACTAAGTCAGAAACGAAGGGATATTTTTAGTAGCAATTCACTCTACTCGAAACTGTATTTTAGCTCTAAGTTCTTGAAGTATAACAAAAATGATGTTCCTCTTGGTCCTTGAAGTTTTAGATTCATTGTATTCAGAGTTTTAAACTATACCTGACAAATATGCTAAGCTTCTCTGAACTATATCATTTTAAAAGTCTGAAGCAGTTCATCTTTTCCCTGGTGTTCCAAAAATAGGGCAACTGCATCTTTCAGCTCATGGATCTGTGGATACACATTTCTCTCTGACAATGGACTGCAATGTGCAATAAAATAATTTTATAGTGAACATTACAATATTCACAAAGCAATGAAAAGAATTCGGTTTTTTAGTTGATTGTTTTACATAATTGACCATCTTACTGTTGAAGTTGAAGTCCTCTATGAAATACCAGTGCAGTTATTTATAAGCCATTGCTTAAGCTGTCCATGATGTAATCACAGTATCCCAAGAAAAACGTAGCTTTTCTTTGTTTTTATAATCAAAATTTAGGCTTTAAACTCAGACTCATGATAATATAATAATCATCTATTCTAATATATTTATGCATTTATGTGTATAAATATGTGAATACAAAGCAGATTCAAATAAAAATCAACATCAGTGGTGGTCTCCAAACTTTGACCAGTAGCATTTCTTCCACTTAAGGACAATGTATATATTATTATGAACATGGATTTTTTTTTATTAGTAGAATATTCAAAACTAGTTTTAAAAAGCATATGATTATAGTGATTTTGGTGATAATTTCACAGGTATATCCACTTATCAGATTGTATGCATTCAACATGTGCATATTTTTGTCTATCAATTATACCTTAATAAAGATATTAAAAAATAATCAGACAGTTAATAAGAAAGTTTTCAGAGGGCAATCATTACTTCTTTGCAGGACAATGATTATTTTTCTTAAGTCATTAATTCAGTGCTTAATAGTAAAATAAGAGGGAAAAAATGTGGCAATCCATCATCTTTTGACAATATTCAGGAGAAAGGGTTTCATGAAGACATTTTTCTAACAGTATGAAGTTTGCTTTGTTATTGCTGTTGTTTGTAATTAAAAGAACAGTTCCACATAAAACTTTAATAACATTTGAGATTCTTAGTAACATTTTTCAATAATGTCAAGTTGTTTTTACTATATAATATTGTATTCAGCAAAAAAGTACTATTTAAAAAATTCCAAATAATGTTTGTGTGAAATTTAACTCAAGTACTCAGATGAGAAGGTTTCATTATGATGGCATTTCTTAACCCTTTTTAAAAATATTTCTTTTAGTTGTAGTTGAACACAACACCTTTATTTTATTAATTTATTTTATGTGGTGCTGAGGATTGAATCCAGTGCCTTGCACGTGCTAGGCTAGCGCTCTACCACTGAGCCACAACCCCAGCCCCTCTTAACCTTTTTAAACAAATCAAGATACACGGGTATCATCACAAAGTGTTAGCTGACCATCAATTCCATTTCTTTTTCTGCCCAGAAACAGCTAAATTTCCCAGGATTTCTTGCAGTAATGGTCTTTGCAGCTGACTTTTAGTTCATGATGGACTCACTTCTAGGCTTGACCTAAATAAATCACCCATATGTGAGATTTTGAACTTCATGATCTTTTCTGGCTGACTAGAATGGAGAGAGCTTCCTAGTAAACTTGAGGGCCAAGTGCCATAAAATGGAGAGACCCTAGTTCCCTGAATCCCTTCTTGAAATAGAGTTACCTAAAAGAGCTGTTAGACCAAGAACAGTCATCTCAATTGACTATTACTGTTAGTGGGGATGGAATTGTGGGAGTGGGCATGGTTAAAGACTCTGAAATTTTGATTTTATTTTCTCCATCAGGTAGCATTTCATAATCAATGCAAATACTATCCTTTGCAATTATTTTACTTCATCCTTAAAAAGAAAATCTGTTCCTTATTGATTTTCCCTTCATCTTTCCTCAGGCAAAAACAACTACAAAAACAAAAAAATTAAAGAAAAGAAGAGAACTAATAATGACAAAGCCTGCTTATTCTTAAAGAAAGATAAGTATTGTGGGAATTTGTCAATGTGTGGTGGCATTTCTCCCTTTGAGCCATGCTTCTGTCTCAAGTAAAATATGTCTTAATTTTCCATAAACATTTTTATGTCACTGCCTTACAACTGTCTCTGTACAGTAGCATCAAAAACAAATCTAATAGTCTTACTTTATCAATATTTTGATTTCTAGCTTGCAATGTCAGAATGAACTCTCACTCAGAATGGAAAAGATAGGAAATGTAAAAATGAATAAATAAATTACAGGACCCAGAGTCTCTTTTACTCATTCTAATATTAGCAAAAGCACAATTTTTTAAGTACATTCTTTCCTTAACTTTAAAATTAGACTTATATTAGGACATGAAATACATAACAAAATTTATGATTTGCATGAAAAACATCATATAAAACAGATCACATATCATTTATCTAATAATCACAGACTTAACTATTTATCTAGTAAATCTTCAATCTGTAACAAATACATTTTTAAAAATCCTTCTTCTGAAATTAAGGGTAAGCTCAATGTGGGAGGCAAATCCATTGTGTCATAACTGAGGAATGATTCAAAGTCAGTCTATTCTACCTCCATACCCCTCTGGTCTTGACCTCAAATACTCATGCTTTAGTAAGCAAAGTCTAGAATCTCGAGGTATGCAGAATAGCATAATATGTTCAGGTACATGGTTTGAGATACAGTGTCCAATTTGACCATGTGAGGAAGTTGATTGTGAGATATGCAGCAAGATACCATGAATCCAAGTTAGTCCTGTGAGATCACACTTGATATGGCACCTTATACCAGGGTACAGTGTGTATCTGTCTACTTGGGTGCTTAAAACTCCCCTTTTTGATGAAGAGATAATATAATGCTGCCCAGATTAAGTTGCCACAGTCCATTTCAAATGAAAAGAGAATACAAAAATTTCTCTGGGAATATTGAATGAATGAAGAATCATCATTTGATCAATTTCACGCCCAATTGTCATAGGCATATATGAATTTGCCATGCTGAAAGCAACTGTTCTGTATAGTTTATAAACACCAATAAAACAATAGAAAATAGAACATAATTTGAAGAATAAAACTTTGTCTTTCTATATCTTGTTAGTCATTGCTGGGATCACGATCTGATGACTCTGATTCTACTTTCAATAACAACGATGTCCTAATTATTTAAAGATACACTATCAATAACTGATAAACTAAAGTCTCCTCCTATGTTCAATGGGTGAGTTGGGGCAACTCTACCCTCTTACTCTTACAAACAACAACAACAACAACAACAACAACAACAAAACCCAAAACCTTACTATCCAAATCCTGAGGGATGCATTTATCTTGACTTTGAGATTTGGAGGGGAAAAAAAGTTTTTGTAACAGATATGGCAAAATGTGTAAAGCTTTGTGTATCAGCCTGGGAAAAGCAAATTCCTGCTAACTTGCAGATGCAGGATGTGTTGTGTTTGCTTTGGATGCATTTTTTTAAAGCCTTTCTTCTTTTCAAGTGTTAATTCCTCCAGTAGAGATAATCTGTTCTCTTTCATGTCTCCTCCTTGGGCAATGCATTTTGAAGATTAATATAATATGGATAATATGCCTGTGTGTCTTGCCTAATACAAAATGCTGAGAATATTATTTCTGGTTTAGGGAGTTAGGAGAAATTTATATCTAGGAGGTTTTGAATGCTCAGTTATCAGAGAAGTATTGCTGTGTGTCTGGTCCTGGAAGCTAGCCCATGTGCCTAGCAGGTCATTAATAAAAGCTAGGATTGCACCTACACTTAGAGATGCTCCCACACTGACTCAGCACTTGCTGCTGCCATCGTACACTGTCATGGATCATTAGGAAGTTTCACCTGTCATACATCTAAAAGACTCTATTCCTCTTTGGGTTCGAGCTGTTTTTCTACCCTAACTTACCTTTCAAAAGTGGATTAAAAAATAAAAACAGATATCCAGGGGAAAATGTTTTAATAAACAGTTCAGATTTCAGTAACTAATGGCTTCAATTTCAGTTCCTTTGTGACTTAAAAATCAAGTGTTTATTTAGAAACTGCCTTCAGCAAGAGTACAGTTTGGGATTTATTTCATGTCACAGATTAAATTATTGCTTGCTTACTTCCTTCACTCGAAATGCATAATTAATATTTCACAGCAAGTTTAGATTAGTAGTTACATTTTCTTCTTTGCTTAATTTTGAAAGTCACTTAAAGCCATCTGAGCCTAGTATTTTTACATAACAAACCATAAATCAAGTTAAATGTTTGAGTCAGGGAGTTCTAATGCTATATTTAAATCCAAAGCAGTGGTAAAGCTACAGTTTATCTAGCTGTGTTATAGGCTCTCACTTCACATAGAATAATTTCAAAAGTTGTACAGTTATTTTTGATAGAACAGCCATGACTCAAGAATTAGTAAGTACTAGAAAAAAATAATGATTAAATTATAAAGAATACAAAAAGCTCTACCTCTGTTTCTTCTATTACAAACTAGTTATAATTTAGGGCTTTACAATAAAAATTTAAGACCCTAGTTTCTTCCAAAATATCATCTTACAAGCATAACCTGAAGATATATCCATTTTAAAGTTAAAAATAGTATGATGATGTCTATTTAGGAGGAGGGAAAGTTATGTTATAATGCTTCTATTTGAGACTAGGAAAAGCACATGATTTAAAAACCATAAATCTATCACTATCTCCTTATAGATCATTGCTGTGGGGAAAAGAAAACAACCTAATATTGAAATATAGTCCTTTTCAAGATTATCTGCTTCACTGAAATAGTAACAGAACAATAAATCATAATATAAAATTGCATTTTAAGGAATTCCTATATTTTTCTCTCTCTCTTTTATTTTTTTGGTTTCGTCTAAAAGTAAAAAAAGTACGAAAAAATTAAGCATAGTAATAACATTAACAGAATTGATATCTGAGCCATAATTGGGTGATGTGCTGGGCTTGCTCAGAGTGTGGTGGGCATTTGAGTACTTGCTTGTTCTTGAGTCCTGTGGGTGAGTTGACCTTTAACTCAGCCACTTAACTGCTCTGTTACCACAGGCAACTTCTTTAACCTCCCTAAGCCTCAATTTCCTCATTGTTGAATAGAAATAATACTGAGGTTAATGAGACCTACTTCTTATTGTGTAAGAATTATCTTGGAATAATATGTCTTAGTAATAATAATTGTATAGGATGAAATGAAAGGACCTATGTATACACCTTCCCTGGCTGTGGCTACACGGCAAATTTTTATCTATGTTTGGTGTTTATCATACAAAACACCTACTAGTAAATGGTAAACAAGTTGTTTCTCTTATTCACAACTATATCATGCATGATGCATAGAATATATTCATAAAAGGGAGTATGCATAGATATGTTATAGAAGCATTTTTAAGATGTTCTCAGTTGATGAAGGCCCCAGGTTATTGCACTGAATATAAACTAACAGAATATTTAAGGAAAGACTCCCATGTAGATTTGTCAGATTTAGCAAATAAAAAATATGGGACACTTAGTCCAATTTGAATCCCAGATAAACAATTGTTTTGGTTAACATGATTGTGTTCAATTAACACATGATCCTATTACATGATCCTATTACAAAATTATTTGTTGCTTATCTAAACTTTCTGTTTAACCACATATTCTATATTTTATCTGACAATCCTAGAACATATATCAAGAATATGAAAACTCTCATTAAATAATAAATAAGATAGTCACAAAAATAACACCTCATTTTGCACAGTTTTACCTCCCAACTCCTAGCTTTTGCAGGATAGCCAAAGAGGTCTTGTTTAAGTTTCTGGAAAGTGCCACATTTTCTTCCTTATGAAAGAAAAATTGTAATTTCTTCTATCTAGAAGAAAACACCCTCTTATCTCCAAACATGTTATGCTTAGATTCTTAGCTCAAGCATACCTGGCTCCACCCAGGTTAATTATTATCTATACTCTCTCTCTCTCTCTCTCTCTCTGTTTTTTATTTTTTTTTGGTGTGTGTGTGTGTGTGTGTGTGTGTGTGTTTCTGGGGATTATTGAACCCAGGGCCTCATGCATGCTAGGCAATTGCTCTACCAATGTGTCACATCCTCAGCAGTATGATTAGAGTCTTGTTGGTTTCACTTGGAAACAGGGCCTTACTACATTGCCTAGGCTGGTATGGCACTCTTGGGCTTTAAGTGGTTGTTCTGCTTTAGCCTCTGGAGTAGCTGAGATTACAGGTACATGCAGCAGTGTTTCATACTCTTATGTTCCCTTAAACATGCGTTTTTTTTCTTTTGAAACACTTATTTTTCAATTATAAATTAATGTAATTGTATGATCAATAGCCTTCCTCTACCAAGTTACAAACTCTATGACTCCTTGACTCACAGTTTAAAACATAGCATTCAGCATATGGGATAATATTTTAATTTTTAATATAAAACTATTTAATTTCAAATGAAGAATTCTCACTGTTAGGATTAAAGGTGTGGTTCTAGTTTCCAGGCATTTCTACCATCTAACTGATATTCTCCTTTATCACAGTCTCGTTCAGTGTTTCTAGGATCCCTGGGATGAGTCATACAAAAAGGAGAAAAGAGAATTTATCTCTAAAGAGATGCCTGAGCCGTGAATCTAAGGATCATTTGTTTGAAGATGGAGGATGGTTCCTTGTTGCTGTCTGAAGCGATTGTCGCTTGGAGGAATGAAGCCGTGGGAAGAAGTTCAGAGGCAAACTGGAAACAAACAGGCTTTTTATTCTGATAACTTCTCTCTCCAGCTCCAACAACAACTCCAACAAGCCACACACACCACCAAACAACCCACAAACAAATGGCGCTGACCCGAATCTGATCTCGGCTCAAGTCTCACGAGATCCTGGGCCAAGTCCCACAAGATCCCGGGTCAAGTCCTGTGAGACCATGGAAGGCGGCAATGCCTGAACATCTCTATGGCCCGCAGCCAACCATAATCTCAGCCATCTCCCCAATCAGGGATCCTGCAGTTCCTTCCAGATAATTTAAATAACAAATATTCTATATAGGAGAAATATCTCTATACCAGATGCCTAAATAAAATATATACTTAACTACTTAAATAAATCTACACCAGAAACTTAAATAAATAGTGTCTTTTTTTTTTTCTATTTTAAATTGGAACTAACAACACTTCATCTTAGTGTTGTTCTGAAGATTATATAAAATATTTGGCAAGTATTTAGTGTAGTTTCTGAATCTAGCAAATGCTCAAGAAAATCAAGCAAGAGCAATAAAATACCAATAATAACTAAGAAGCAAAGTAAGTAACTGTCACAACTTAAAAGAATTCATTTCTGACTTTGTTATTCGTGGAAGAATTTGTACAAGAGATTAAGCTTCAGCTAGATCTAGAAAGTTAGGTGAGAGTTTGGAAAACATTGGTGGACAGGTGGTAGTGTTATTCCAAGCACTATCCTATAAATGTGAATGAACACCTGAGCTTTCAGAGGTTTATAACTTTGTAACTCAAAATATGGTCCATTTGTGTCATGTAGGATCTGGTTAGTAATGGAAAATGTTGAGCCTGAACCTCAAACTACTGCATCAAAATCTGGACTTTAACAAGATCCCTATGTGCTTTGTTTTTACATTAAAGTTTAACACAATACTTCATATACGGTGGTTGCAGAGTGATTGCAGGCCAGTAGCATCAATATCACTTGATAACTTGTAAGAAATGTAAATACATAACCTTTGGCAGACCTACTGAATCAGATAGTATGGGATATGGCCCAGCAATCTGTGTTTTAACCTCCAGGTGACATTGATGCACACCGAAAATTGAAGTACCACCTCTAGATAAGGAATCATCTTCATGCTTCCTCCGTGGTAATGCTAGGGTCTTTTTGAAACCCGGTAATTTTAAAGTGAAGTCAAGTTTGAGAATCATTACTAAGAGATTTTATTTTCTGCCAAAATATATAAAAGATTCCCTTAACTATTCCACATATCTGTCTTGGGGCAATGGTAGAGAATTTTTTAGATAGCAACAGCCAGTAGACAATCATCAAGTATCGATTGAGTGGATACTACGCGTCTTGTATAGTAATAGGTATAAGAGCCTTTCACCATACCATTTGCTGGAAGGAGGCATTTCAAATATTTAGGATTTTCTATATATTTAGCATTCATGTTGCATGATTAGTTTTTATGTTTGAGTGTGAAATTCTATCACACTTATATTTGAGAGACTTGTTTTGTCCTGTGGTGTAATTGATTCCTTTCAAAAGCTATGCATTTTATAAATGAGTCTGCTGAGTTTAAAGAAAAATGCAGGTGGTATCACACTTGCCTGAGGTAGTTTCTACCTTACATAGAGTTTCACTCAGTGTTTTAAGGACATAAAAACAAAAGCATCAAAAACTGCCCCCTTATTCTTTTTAAATTGAATATAAATAAGTTTCCAGTAGCCACCTTCCTATTTGGCTAGGCTGCCTGATGACATTCAATTTTCTGATCTCAGCGTATAACATCATAGAATCATGTAGATGTCCTTGATATAGGAACAATATAGCAATGTACAAAGGAGAGGGAGTCTACAGTCTGTATGCATGACTGCATATATTCTCTTTCTTTCTGATATCTCAGAAAGCAAGAAGAAATGATGAATGCTTTTCCTGATAATAGAGAAAGCAATGCAAGTCATGATTAACATGACAGAAACCTTGTTAGCAAAACAACCTCCACTTTAAGGACCAGAGACTTTATAAGGATCAGTTTCATAAACAACTTTCTTCTCCCTTCTATTCCTTCTCTTGGTTTGAGCTATTTCCATGTGTGATAGATAGATAGTTGGAGTGTAAAATGTTTTCAGGGACTCTGCTTGATATAGACTGATGTCATATAACCAATATGAATCCTGCTGTGAGTGAATTGTTTGTCTGCAGAGACCTCTTACTTTTGTGTTTCCCATTTCATTTTAGATTTCTGCTTGTGTGTGTGTTTTTTTTTTTAAAGCTTCTGCCACCTCTGTGGTTGTGTGCATGTTTCATTCAGTCAGCTGTGGGCATCATGAAAGATTGTGCCATCCTAGTGCTTAAGTGAGGACATGTGTTCTCACAAGTGGGACTAAAATTTATAGCCACAAAACAGACATTTTTGGAAGCTATGATGATGCAGAAACCACAGAGAAATCTCAGTTTATATACATTCTATTTAAATACATTAACTTTTATTGAACACTCACTAGGCATAAATACTATATTGGGTTTATTTTGTTTTCACTCCTCAACGTCAGATTCAAAGTTAGACAAGAACTTGTTCCAATAATTGATCCAGCAATTGCTAGGATAAAACAGAAGGCTTATATCAAAATCCTGACCCTTGGAGAACAATAGGGTTGAAGAGGTTAAGCTTACTCAAGTGGGCACAAAGTACCTAGTATAAGAACCAGAGGCCTAAGCATGAGAAGGATGGGCAGATGAATGGGCTGGACTTTATGCCAAGGACTAGCTTCAGAAGCTGATATTTTATGTACTTCAAGATGTAAGACCCTGCTCATGCTGTTCAGATTGCTGATTGCCAGCTCCTAAGGTTAGATTTCTGACAGCCATCAGCTAGGATCCTCTTCTTCTATAGGACTGATGCTCTGCTGCCTTCACAGATCCTGAGTCTTACTTCAGGTAACAGTCCCCAAAATAATAAGCAAAAATGAATCATTCAGCACCTCAACACACCTGGAAGCTGATTGTAGATCAGTATGTGTTTACCCAAGGGTAGTACACTATGAAATTTCTCCAAAAGACAGATGCTCCATTTAGTATAATCATTAGTAATAACCCCATAAACAATTATATTGATGTATTTTAGGTCAGTGTATTATTAGATGTTATTAAATATATTATAATTAACATTAGCATACAGTTATTAGAGTTATTTGAAACATTTTGTTAACGTAGCACTAGTGGGAAGTTGACAAAACTTTGATATTTGTGAGAACAGAAAGTGATATTTGATTCACATTTGTGATTTTAGGGACAAACAGAGTATCTGTGTGAGTGTGGGAAGCTTTTGATATCTTGCCAGGCTCTTTATATGACCTTTTTTCTTCCTCTTGTAAAGAGAAAGATTTAATATGAATATGGTTCTGGTCATCCTTACACTGTAGAGGTGGGGGTGGAGTGGGATAGGTCACTGTGTTGAAAGTCCCTTCCATTGGCCATGGCTGGTCTCCTTTGGCTCTTGGTGTACTGAGCAGATCCTGGGCTGCTGGAACTACCCTGCTCCTTCTAGGGTTCCTCTTCTGCTCTTGTTCCCATGCTTTTTGGCAACTTCACTGGGTGGATTTCCGCTGGTGGTGTTGTCAACTCCAGGGTAGTGTCACTTTCTCAGTTTTATCTATACCTGCTTCAAGTATAAATTTTTAGATATGGAATTACTGGGTCAAAGACATGACTAGCTAACCTTGCTAGAAGCTGACAGACAGTTCCTTCCCTATCAAGTCACTCTAATTTGTAATTCTATGTATCAGAGTATCTATTTTCCTACATCTTCACAAACAAAAAGTTTTGTTAAGCTTCTGAAAGTTTGCCAATATGAAAGTAGTCAAAGTAGTCTTAATTTGTTTCTCTATTTTTATTTGAGAATCTGTTTATATGCTTAAGGGTCACTTATAAGTCATTCTCTATAGAGCCATTTTTAATTTTTTAATGTTTTTTTTTCTGTTAATTTTTTAATATGTGGACTTTAAAATAAACTTAATTCCATAAAATAATAACAGTGTTCCTTATTTCTTATTAGAATCAAATTATCTTGTGTAAATTGACAATTTTCATTATTTATTTTTTTATCTATCTATATATATTTTTTCTTTTTTGTGGTATGGGGCATTGAACCCAGGGCCTCACATATACTAGGAAAGCACTGAGGTACATTCCCAGTCTTTTTCTTTGCTTTTCTTTTCTGAGACAGGATCTCACTAAGTTTCCCAGACTGTTCTCAAATTTGTGATCCCTCTTGCCTCAGCCTCCTAGATATCTGAGATTATAGGCCTGAGCCAGTTCACTCATAAAATTGAATTATTATTAAGGTACTGAACAAATACACAAAGTGAAAATATTTTTAAATATTTTACCTCAGTAACCTCAATATTTTATTGTATCTGTGCATTTTTTTCTGGGGCATAATTATGCATTTCAATTTTGTTAAATTCTTACCTTTTACTGTGTATATAGATGGAGACATTTCCACCACATGTATTTTTATGTAATGGGGAATTTGGTAACTCTCCATATAATTTAACAATGATACTGATGTATATAAAAATGACAAATATAATAAGACACAGTGAATAAAGTGCTGAGTTCCTTTTAATATTTAAAATGAATGGGCTGTATCATTTGCTCTTTTACTACCTTGATGCTTCTAAAAAGAATGCATTGTGTTGAGAAGTATGAAAGGAGCTTAGTTACTGGAAAAAAATTTTTAAGCTCATTAATATGTAGAAAACTAAGGCATAAATACATGTATATATACATATATACATATATATATTACTAAAAAACAGTAGATTTTTTGACAATTTTGCATTTCTGAAGTTGGAATTGTAAGTTGGTGTCAAAAGAAAGAACATTCTCAAGATAGATGAATGAGTTATAATGTAGTTTTTAATATTTACACTTGTGAAAATTAAGCCAATGCTTCGATTTTACCTTGACATTGCGCTACCTGGATAACACTAAATTGGTCCAGACTGAGTGTGCATTATGAAAACAGTGCTGTTCTGTTGTTATGAATAATTGCAGAACATTGAAAGCAAAACAGACCTCAGAGTGGGTAAAAGGCTTATTTCCCAATTGTAATTATGATTCTCCAGGAGATCATAATTATACTTCTTTACAGAGATTATCGTCCTTTCATGAAAAAATTATGCCCTTTGAGTTATTTCTTTTTTTTAAAGGATCATATATTCAGTGTGATCTTGGATTCAAAAAATATGCTACATTAATTCACAAAAATATTTACAGAATATTTTTAAAATGTCAGATTTTTGATGAAACTACCATTCCAACAGGCTTTGTCAATACATGTAGTGAGAAGTTAGAATATGACAAAATTGAAATGTATAATTATATCCCCCCAAAAAATTAATACATAGACACAATGAAATATCCAGGTGAGGCAAAGAAGTTTTAAGACCATTCAATTCATGTGTTCATCAGTCTTTAAAAATTAACCATGTTCACAAAAGATAATCAAGGAAACAATGTAATTCTAAAACTACTGTGAATTTAAAAATAACCTGAATTAGAACTTTATTCTTCTGCAATGTTAACTCTTAGCAGTAGGTTGGATTTATTGCCATGTGACATGCTGGGAGTAAAGGGGGCTTTTTTTTTTTAAGGTGAGGAGGGATTGGAGGGAGTGACAGAACCATCGGCAAAAACCAGGACAAGGATGGCAGTCCTGGAGAGGGGTTAATGAGAAAGCATCCTGTGCTGGGCTTTCAGAACTAAAGGCGATCAGTAAAAGGAAATGGGGCAGAGGTCCAGTTTTGACAGCACTGATTGAAAATCATAGCAGTGTCAGACACAGAGCCAGTTATTTCCAAAATTCCATCTAAAATATAATAGGAATGGGGCTCAACCAAAAAGAGTGCATCTTAGAGGATAAAAAGAACTCTCTGAATTAGCTTCGGAGTATGAAGACCCTAACAGCACAGAAGGTCTGAGCAGAAGTGGGCCAAGCTGATTTGCTGCCTCAGGACTTAGGGGGGACCTGTCTTTGGGCCATGTCTCAGGGTCCAGGCACCACTTCAAATCCTTGTTGGTAAATATAATTCCTGAAGTGTCTATCAGTGAAACTGGGATAAAAGGTGTGTTCCAGGATAGAGGGAGAGAGAAGAAATAAAGGATAAATTTGATGAATGTGGATGGCCTTGGAGCAAATACACATGGGGGTAAAATAATATACTATTTAACTAGAAGTAGTAATATTTCATATAGCAAAACTAGTGTTTTTAGTTATATCTTAATTTGCATTTTTTAAAGCTCTCCAGGTTGTAAACACTGTATAATAATTAGAAGGAGAAGATGGATGAAAGAAAATATCACAGCATTTGTCATTTTTATTTCACAGGATTTATGTTATAGAAAATTGATAATATTTAAGGATATTTGGAGGGCAGATCTAGTTCTCTACATGTGTTGATATTGAAGAATACCTTAATCATATCCAATATCATATTTTTGGAACATTTTTGTATAGGAATACATTTCAAAAAATGTTCAGAAATTGTCTTTCATTTTCATCAGAAAAAACAGCATCTGTTCTTTCTGGACCTTTCAGATACTGGGGTGTAAAAGAAAAGGATATTCCACATAAAGATCAGTTATTATAATTTACAGTTCACTAAATTATATAAAAAAGAAGATTCTGACCATCTGTTACCAGATATATTTAAATTAGGAAGCCATATTCTTTTTTAATACTGTAATGGTACTATTACTGATGAAAATTCTATCCATTTGCTAAAGAATAAAATCAAGTATTCCAAAAAGAAGATTATTATTTCAAGTGTTTCTTGTTTACACTTTTTTTTTTTTTTTTTTTTTTGTGGTACTGGGGATTGAACTCAGGGGCACTCGACCACTGGGCCACATCCCCAGCCCTTTTTTGTATTTTTATTAGAGACAGGGTCTCACTGAGTTGCTAAGTGCCTCGCCATTGCTGAGGCTGGCTTTGAACTCGTAATCCTCCTGCCTCAGCCTCCCAAAGTGCTGGGATTACAGGCGTGCGCCACCGCGCCCGGCTACACTTTTAAAACATAAATTTGATCTACTTTGAATCAATTTATTAATAGCTTTTATTATAGCAGGGAGATACTCCTATAGTTTATACATATGTTAAAAATAAAAGAAGCATGTATGGTTTGTAGTCCAGCACAAGTAATAATGTTATCAATTTTTATTAATTATTTGTGGACTATATTATTTCATAGAATAAGAAAATCCCAACACTTTATGACTTATATTCTTCCTTTGTGTATTACTCAGAATTGGGTCACTACAATGAAATAGTTGATGCAGATAACCTTATAAAGATGAAAATTTTATGTTGCTCACAATATGGAGGTTCAATATGGCACCTACATCAGCTCAGTTCTGGTGATGACCCTCTTTACTGCAGTCATATTGTGGGAGGTGTGTGTGTGTGTGTGTGTGTGTGTGTGTGTGTGTGTGTGTAAGAGCTTACATCACCAAGCAGGAAGTCAAAGAGAGAAAACACGTCCCTCAATCCTGACATGATCTGATAATACTCTCCCAATGACCCAAGCAACCACCATCAGGACCCACTTTTCAAAAGTTTCATCAACTACCAGTAAGAAAAACTTGGAGAAACCTCAATCACAATGGACCCTTGGGGGAGGGACATAATTAAACAACCACATTCAAACCATAACACTCATTAATCTCATGTTGATGGAAACAATCTATTAAATCAAATTGAATGAAGTTCAACCATTCAATTAATTTAACTCAAGAAGCACACTGTACACTTATTCTGTGAAAATCAAATGTGTTGAAAATCAAATAACTGATTGTATCCAAGCAACTAATTACAACAATATCAGAACACCTGTTTATTTTTTGAAAAATATATGTCAATGAACCAGTAAAATGATCACCTATTTCTATAGTTAGAATCTGGTCTGAAATATCACATGTCCATGTGCTAAATAAAAGCTAAGTCCCCAGCTCAGCACTACAAAGAAGTAGGGACTTTAAGAAAGGGGATTAGTGAGAGATCTCCCAGTGACTATTGGCATACTCTTGAAGGGAATACTAAAACTCCAGTCCTTTCTTTTCTCTGTTTCTCTTTCTTTCCTGGGTATGAGCTGAATGGCTTTGCTCAGCCATGTGCTTTTACTACCATATGCCACTACTGGACCAGATTAATAGGGACAATTAATCATGGCCTAAAACCTCCCAAACCATGAGACAAAGCAAAACTTTTCCATTTATAAGTTGATTTATCTCACATATTTGTTAAAATAATGGGAACTAATACACCTATCTATTCTCTAGATGGATGTGTATTTAAATTTATTTCTAAAACCTAGAAACAGTTAAAATTTGAAAGAGGGCAGATTAGAAGCAAGCAGCACATCCCAGTGCCTTCGCAGTTCTGAATTTAAACAGTGAGAGAATAACTACTCAGTGAGGTGGGTTACAGAGGTACTTTGTTAAGGATTAATACCAGACTGCCAGAGACTCGGAAAAATTCAGATTCTAGTTACTGAAATAGAATGAAAAAAGGAGTCCATCAGAACTGAACCTGCACCTGCTGTGTCAGACAGAGCTGGGATAGGGGCAACAAAAGAGAAAGAGAGGCAAAAGTGACAAGATTGCCTCAGAAACATTGGTAGAAGAGAAATTCAGACTAAATTTAGCTGAGGAAGGCCCTGCATAGTAGATGGGTGCAAGGAAAGTGCTCTGTTTTTCTCAATTCATTAATAAGAACCATGGTAGACAATCATGCCTCAGCTTGCAGCTCTGGAAAGATAAAATTTCTACGGTTCCAATTTTCTTGGAAATAGCAGTAAATATTGTCAAGGAGAAGGCACTTGAATTAGCCATGTAAATAATGTGTATAGGGAAATGACTGCAAGCCAAAAGAATACAGTGGGCAGAGCTCATGTCACTGTCCAGGTATTCAGTGCCTCTACTGCACAAGGAAAATTACTTCGGTACACACACACACACACATCACAGCCTGCACAATATGCACTATACTAGCAGAGAGCTCCTAATTGCTAGGATCCGTTGAGGAACTCCAGAGCCACCTCAGTCATGGTGTAGAAGCGTGGGAAAATTCACGTGACAGTTCCATGCACTGTATTTCTCCCAAGAGGACAAAAATCTGCCCTCTGAAGGCAACACTCAAGAGTAATTCCATCTGAGCTACAAGAGATCACATTGCCAACAGGGTCTGCCAAGAAGTTGTCAGAAGTGGGTGAGGTAAAGTCTATGTGGGTAGGTAACAGAGCCTGAGGAATAGTAATCATTCTCATATGAGTTTTTATTTCATTGGTATTGTCATCTGTGTTGGTTGGTTTGGTCTCACACCATTATTTTCTATTGCATAATTTAATTCAATTTTATTTATTTTTAATGTGTTTATTGGATTTATTCTACATTTTTGCTTCTTTTTTGTCTTTTTACTCTCCTCTTTTTTCTTTCTTTTCTCCCTTTTCCTTCTATATCTCTCCCCCTGTCTTTTGCTGCTCTTTCCTCATTCTTTTCATGCCCTATAGAATACAACATTAATTTTGCTTATTTATAGCCAATTTTTGCCCTATTCTAGAGTATTACTTCCTTTTCCGATTTCTGGATTAGTGGAGTTGTAGAGAACATTTTCAGTAGAGAACATTTTTAATAACTTCTTATATGATTTGCTGTCAACTAGTTGCAGTTACAGGTGGTTTTTATTTCCACTCAGAATTATACTGGAGGTTAATCATAGCACTTTCAACACAATGAGTTTGTGCTTTGATGTTGTTATGCACCCCCAGACTGAGGGACATAGCAGAGAAATAACAGCTTATTAAACAACCCCATGTAATAGTAGAAGAAATATCCATCCCAGCAGATGGGCAGATCTCAACATATAAACAAGGAAACATGTGGGAACATGAAAAGACACAGTAATAAGACACATACAAATATTCATAACTGTCCCATAACTAAACCCATAGATATCAAATTGGAGGGAAAAAGACAAACAATTTTTTTAAATAGTGGTTAAAATTATCAATGAATTAAATAACTAAGAAATGATTTAAGGGAAAATGCAGGATATGAATAAGAATTTCAATATTGATAGAAATTCTGAAACATGAACAAATAGAAATTTTGCAAATGAAAAATTTAATAAATCAAATTTTAAAAATCAGTCATGGGACTCACTAGTAGACTAGATAAAGTAGAATGAATATGAGGGCTCAAAGAAAAGGTGGATACAGTTAAACTTTCATACAGTAATAAATAAAAATTAAGAAATTACAAACATAATATGCAAGAGATCTGAGATAACATGAGGCCAGACACAAGACTCATAGGTCTTACAGAAACTGAAGAGATATAGACTAATGGTATAGAAACCTTATTCACTGAAATAAGAGCAGAAAGTTTTCTTAACCTTGGAAAGAGATGGATGTGCAGATACTTAAGGCATTTAGAAATCCAAGTAGACATGACTAAACTAATAATATTTTCGTGACATGTTATGGTTATAATGCCAAAAACTCAAAATAATTTAAAAAACCTGTAACAAAGAAATACCTGAAAACAACAAAGTTCTTAGCAGAAAATATAAAGACCAAGAGGGCATGGAATGAATTATATCAAGCCCTGAAACAAAATAACTGCCAATCTGTCTTACTATATTCAGCAAAGCTAATACTTCAGAATAGAAAGAAGAAACAACACCTTCCAAGATAAGCATAGACTAAAGGAATCAATGACTACTAAGCCAGCACTGCGAAAGATACTTAAGGGAATCCTACACACAGAAGAGGAAGACTAAAATGACCAAGGGAGCATGGAAATAATAAACTTCACTAGTAGAACTGATAAGCAAATAAGAATGAGCAATGAGTCAAATATTAGAAATCAAACAAAATTGTAGGAAGTAATATGTACTCTTTTTTTTTTTTTTTTTTTACTAAGACTGAAGATAAATGATCTTCTCAATTTAAGGGCATAGTCTGAAAGATTAGATTAATAAACAAGACCAACTATGTGGTGTTTATGAGAAATACACCTCAATGACATTCACAGATAGAAAGCGAAAGGATGGAAAGTGATAGTGTATGTAAATGGAATCTGCAAGCAAGCAGGAGTAGCTACTCTCACTTCTGATAAAGCTGACTTCAAGTCAAACATATTCAGAAAAAACAAAAGAGGTCAATGCATAATGAGTAAAGGGAACAACCCAACAAAAAGCTATAGGAAGTATAAATATGTAGGTCCTGAACTTTGGGCCACTCAATTTTGTGAAACAAATATTACTTACATAAAGGGATAGATAGGTCCAAACACAGTAATAGGGGTACTTCAGTATACTACTCTCACAAACAGGTCATCAGGACAGAAAATCAGAACAAAGACACAACAGATTTAAACTACACTATAGATTAAACAAACTGAACAGATATCTACAACATATTTCATCCAATAGCTATTGAATACATTTTTTTTTTCAGCTACTCATCTAAATTTCTCCAAAGTTCATCATATCTTAGTTCACAAAGCATGTCTTTGTAAATACAAAATCTGACATAAATTCTTGTATCTTTTCAGATTACAAGCTAATAAAATTAAAAATAAACAGAAAGAAAAACTACAGAAACCAATATATGGAGTTAGAACAATACACTTTTGAATGATAACTGGGGAGAATTAAAAAATTCTTATAATCAAATGAAAATCAAAACAAAGTATACCAGAATCATTTGGATGAAGCAAAGGTTGTTCTAAGAGGAAAGTGGTTAAAAAATCAGAGATATCCCTGACATAAAATACATTTATAATGTATCTTGAGGTCTTAGAAAAAAAAATAACAAACCAATTTCCAAACCAGTAGAAGGAAAGAATAAAGATTAGAGCTGAGTTAATGAAATAGAGAATAAAAACACAATACACAGGATCAATGAAATTAAGATTTGGTGTTTTGAAAAGATAAACTAAATTGATGAATCCTCATTCAAACTAACAAAAAGACAGGGGGAAGAGACCAAAATTAATAAAATTAGAGATGAAAATGGGTATATCACAACAGTTATCAATGAAATCCAGAGGATGATTAGATATTATTTTTCAATACTTATATTCCAATAAATTAGAAAATGTGGAAAATGGATATATTTTTAGACATTATTACCCACCAAAATTAGGCTAAAAGGAAATAGAAAACAAATAGACCAACAATAAGTAGTGAGATTGATAATAATACTTAATATTGGTATTATTAATAGTAATAAAAGTCTTCCAAATAAAGAAAAGCCCAGGTTAAAAATGAATTCACATCACTTCTGAATTTTACCAAGTTTTAAGAATTGCTACCAATTCTTCCCAATTTATTCTATGAAATAGAAAGGTAAGATATGCTTCCAAATTCGTTCTATTAAACCAGTATCATACTGATAACAAAACTATATAAGGACACATTGAGAAAAGAAAATTATAAACTAATATCCTGGATGAACATAGAGAAAAAGCCCTTATTAGAACACTTGCAAACTAAATTCAACATACATCAAGAAGATCATAAGACATGATCATATTGGTTTCATTTCAGGGACAAAGGTGTGGTTCAACATATTCATAATCTGTAAATACAGTCTACCACATAAATAGAACCAAGAATGGTTCATATAATTATCTTAGTAGATGTAGAAAAAAGTTTTGAATAAATGTTAATACTCCTTCATAATGACAACTCTAAAGAAACTAGGGAGAAAAGGAACTTATTCCAACATAATAAAGGCTGTATATGACAGACTCAAAGTCAAATTGAAACTGAATAGAGAAAATCTGCATGCATTTCCTCTATAAGTAGGAACAAGACAAAGATGTTCACTCTTACCACTCTTGATCCAACATTGTACTTGAAATTTTAGCCAGAACACTTAGGCAATAGGAAGAAATAAAAGGGATACATATAGGAAAAGAAGAAGTCAAATTATGTTTATTTAAAGATGATATGATCTGTATTTAGAAGACCAAAAAAGTTCTACATAAGGACTTCTGAATATCATAAACAAATTTAGCTAAATAGTAGGATGTAAAATCAACATTCAAATATCAGTAGCTTTTCTATAGACCAATACGGACCTACTGAGGAAAATATCAGGAAGATAATTCCATTACAATAATTTCAAAAAATTAAAATGCTCAGGATTAAACCTAAATAAGGAGGTAAAATACACCTACAAGTAAGATGCACAATGTTGAAAGAGAGAAACTGAATAAGACACTGGAAAATGAAAAGACCTTCCATGTTAATAGATAGGGAGAAATAATACTATTAAAATGGCCATATTACCCAAAAGATATATAAACTTGTTATGGTTTAGATATTAGGTGTCCCCCAAAAGCTCATGTGTGAGGCAATGCAAAAAAGTTTAGAAGTAAAATAATTGGGTTATGAGAACATTAACCTAATCAGTGTGCTAATGCCCTGATAGGGAGTAACTGAGTGGTAACTGTAGGCAGGTGAGGTGTGGCTAGAGGAGGTAGGTCATTGGGGGTGAGACCTTGGGGTTTATATGTTTTCCACCAGCAGAACTCCTTACCCCCTCTGTTTCTTGGAGCTATGTCCTGAACTGCTTTCTTCTGCCATGATGTTATGCCTCACCTTGAACCTCAAGAAATGGAGCCAGCTGTCTATGGACAGACTTCTGAAACTGTCAGCACCAAAATGAAGTTTTTGTCCTTTAATATTGTTCTTGTCACAGCAGCAAAAATTCTAACTAAAATACCTCATCTTAATCCCCATCAAAATACCAATGAAATTCTTCACAGAACTAGAAAAAAAAAAATCATACGGAAAAAAAAAATTCTTATGAAGAACAAAAGATCAAGAGTAGACTAAATGCAAACTTGATCAATAGAGCAAAACTGGCAGTATCAAAACACTCTATTTCAAATTGTACTACAGAGCTATAGTCACAGCATTGCTATAAAAACAGATGCATAGACCCAGGGAATAGGATAGGATTTACAGAGACAAACCAACAGTTACAGTCACTTGCTTATTGATAAAAGTGCCAAAAACATATACCAGAGATAAGATGGCTTCTTTAGTAAATGGTATTGGGAAAACTGGTATCCAGAAGTCCAAGAATTAACTAGATTCTTAGCTCCTATCCTTTACAAAAGTGAACACAAAATGGGTCAAAGACCTAGGTATAAGATCAGAAATTTTGCAATTGTTAGAAAAAACATAGAGGAAACACACCAACATGTAGGCACAGGCAACAACTTCCTGAATAAGATTCCTGTAGCTTAGGGAAAATGACAAGAAGCAATTAACAGAATGGCATTCAATTTAAAAGCTTCTTCACAGAAAAGGAAACCTCAGCATGAAGAGTCAGCCTACAGAGTAAGAGAAAATCTTTGCCATTTATTCTTCTGAGAGAGAATTCTTATCCAGAATGTGTAACGAACTAAAAAATCTCAAAACCAAAAAAAAAAAAAAAAAAAAAAAAAGAACAGCCCATTCAATAAATGAGCAAATGAACTGAACAGACACTACTCAAAGATATAAATGGCCAACAATTATATGAAAAAAAAAAATGTTACACATCTTTAGTCATCAGGGAATGCAATTGAAATTACACTGAAATTTCCATCTCACTCCAGTCTTAATGGCAATCGTCAAGACTACAAATAACAATAAATGCTGGTGAGTATGTGGAGAAAAAAACTTTTATATACTGTTGGTGGAGATGTAAATTAGTACAGCCACTGTGGGATCAGTATGGTGTTTCCTTAAAAAACTAAAAATAGAACGAACATATGGTCCAGTCCTACCAGGCTTGATATTTACCCAAGATAATTAAAATTAGTATGTTTAGTGATACATGAACAACTATTTTTATTAAAGCACAATTTACAATAGCCAAGTTGTGGATTCATGCTAGGTGTCCATTGACAGATGAAAGGATAAAGAAAATATGGTATATATGTACAATGGAATTTTATTCTGCTTTAAAGAAAAATGAAATTATATGTTTTGCTGGAAAACGAAACTGAAGAGCATCATATTAGCCAAAATAAGCCAAAATCACAAAGACAAGTAGCTCATGTTTCCTCTCGCATGTGGAAGCTAGATAAAGAGGAAAAATGATTTAAAAGGGAGAATATTGGTGTAGAGGAAGGGGCAAGGGGTGGTGGTGGGTAAGGGTAAAAGAAGGCAATTCGGAAACTATGTTGTAAGTACCTACGAATATGCCACAATGAAACCCACAATTCCATGTAATTAGTATGCTTCAATAAACAAGAATCTGAAAAAGTATATATTTATTGAACCTCCTTTAAATTTTTATATTATTTCCTTTTAGACTTTTTCTATATGGGCTACTATTTATTTTTCCATTCAACATTTAACATGGATTCATTATTATTATGCAGAAACAGTAGGAGACACTGGGAATACAAGTTTTAATCCATTCTCCTAAACCACTCATGATCTAGAAGAAGACACAAACACATAAAATGTCTAATGAGAGCTACCCACCCATATTTTTAGGCGTAGTGAAAAAAAAAAAAAAACAGCTTCTTACAATAATGGACTCATAGGTGGAAGCATATGTAAGAATGCATTTAGCGGACTAAGTGAGGGATCTGTCCATTATATTGTCATCTTAAAAAGTTTCTAACTAAATGTGAGCAATATCTAGGTCTATAGTATGTGTCTACTGAATACTTGGGCATAATTTTCCTGCTTAAACTACATTATTCCATTACTCTGGACACAAATGGTTAGACTAGAAAGGGATGGCTATACCAAAATGAGTCATCTATCACTTGGCCACAGTCCAAATAAAGAGTCTACTGAACCATACTTTACCAAATAATCAGAATGTGTCCCTGGAGTATTTAATTAATTCATTCACTTATTCATTTTTACTTTCAACGAGTAATAGTTTAGCATATGTGCTAATTGCTGGCATATGGAGATGAATACAACAGACGGATACTTGCCTTTCAGGATCTTATAATAATATCTGCTGATTCAGATAAAGAAGTAGCAACACAGAAAATGCATTCTAGTAAATTCAAAGCTAAGAAGAAAGCAATCAGGCAATAGATCAGACATTCTTTCTTGGACCCAAGAAGAAGAAACTGTGCTATATTCTGAGGAAAGGTCATTCATCTTTGCATAGCAATACGGTTGTGGAGGGGAAATTAAGAAATAATTCTGAAGATATAAGAAGTGCTAGTTAATGATGGGCATTGAGTGGTGTTATTGAGTTTGAGCACTCAACAGAGAGAAATAGGGAGCAATTAAGCATTTTCAGAAAGGGAGTCATAGAATCATATTTTTCTTTCTAAAGTAGTATTTGGGTTCCAGCTCAGAATATAAATTAAAAGCACATCAGTAAGAGCATAGCAGTCTGCCAGTAATCTTGGGAAGTAGTGATGGCCTAAAGTAGGCTATAAAAATAATAATCTCAATGATATTTAGGAGATAGAACAAATGGTAATTGATTAGATGTGGGTTAAGGTTTAGAAGGAAAACTAACAATCATGACTAGCTTTTAAAATTGGGAAATTCAGTAGACAGAATTAGAGAAGATGAAACAGAAATGAAAAAAGTTGTTCAGTTTGGGACCTACTAATTTGATGTGTTTAAGGATTGTTAAGTGAAGCTCTTTGATAGGAAGTTGGACATAAAGTTAGGGAGCTCTTTACAGAGATCAGATCTCACTATTTTTTATTTTTGTGTGTGTGTGTGTGTAAATCAACAGGATATAGTTAATTAAAAATGTGGCTCTGGATGAAATTATGCCAGAAAAGTTTTTCTTTTTAAAGTTACACTGTAAGAATCAGGAATAGAACTAAGACCTGGAGGTCACAAAAATATGAACAGGACAAGAAAAGGCTAATATGTACAAAGGAGAAGCAAAAAATTGGAGGTTAATCTAAGGAGGGAGTATATTCTGGAAATCGAGAGAAGGAGAAGAAATGAGCAAATCCAAAGACACGAACTCGAACTGCTGCTAAGAGTTCAAACAAGTAGAGGATTCTGTTTGATTTAGTGTTAAGGAACATTTCTTGGCAACTATTTCACATTTACTGATATGGATGTGTTTGTGTTTGAAAACTAGATAAGGAATAAAATGTGAGGCAGTGAAGTACATATTAATTTCCTGAGATGTTTTGCTTTGAAAAATCTTTCAAAGCATTATACAGGTGTAGTTAGGTATAGGAAACACCCCTCTTCTTTATTGAGTAGTCTTAATTAGGCTTTAATGCTATAAGCAGGGGATTTTGAAGAGAGAGAAACTGAAGATATACAGCAAGAGACTAATTTTAAATTGGAAAAGGTACGGTTCTTACATGTAAATATAGAAAAGGAAGGAACAAAGTTGTGGAGTTTTTGTGGAGTGGGATATGAGGACAAATGCTGAAACCATGGAGGACAATGGTCAGAACTTTAGTTTTTAGTTCTGAAAAAAAAAAAAAGAAAAGTATGGAGAGTAAACAGGAGAGGGTACTGATGAGAGAAAGAGAAAGAGGGAGAGAGAGAAAGAGAGAAAGATACTACTGTTAAAGGTGGAAACAAGGAATCAATGAGTCAGTGTCTTTAATCTGTATGTTTGTGAGGTTTTCTGGTAGGAGCAGGTAGAAGCAGATACTTTGATCGACTACATTTTTGGTTGTTTCTGCCCTAGAAGAAAGGAAGGTTAAGGGGCAAGGAAGTTGGTATTTTGAAAGGGTATTCCAAAAGAATGAGTCATACAGCTCAAACTTGGTGGGCAAGGAAGGGAAACAGGCAAGACAATGGTAGATTAAAGAAAGAATAATGTCTGGAGAATCAGGAGTTTAAAGAACAGATGAAGGGGCAACACAGTGCAAGAGGCATATTACATTCAAAAGTGGGATATTTGGATTCAATATTTCAGGGGCAAAGCAGATCTGGATTTTAAGTAGGTTTTCCTGGGGGCAATATGAGGGATAACAGAAGTGAACTCAAGATTAAGTCAACAGAGGCAAGGAGATCAAGGATGGAAGAAGGAGGAGGATGAGATGATCTATCCATGTGTATTGGAGTCTTTCTGTATTGTTGCTAGTATCGTGTGAACAGACGGTTTTCCTGGTCTGCAAACCTTCGTTCAGAAAGAGACAAGAAAGTGTGGTGTAGCTGAAAGACAAGAAATTGGTTGTTTTAATGAAAAGGTGGATGAGTAGTGGTGGGCATAGCACTGGAAAAGCAAAGGGATGCTGGTCTTAGTTCATAATCCTGAAACAAGTGGTATACAGGAATATTCATTCTGAGACTGTGGAAAAGCTGAGCTCACTCATGGTGCAGAGGTGAAATGAATACTTGGTGAAGACTTTGGAAGCAAGAATGTCAACATCATGGAAAAACTTGAAGAGGATCTAAAACAATTGAAAATAAAGTACATAGGGGCTGGGTTGTGGCTCAGTGGTAGAGCATTCGCCTACCACGTGCAAGGCCCTGGGTTCAATCTTCAGTACCACATAAACATAAATAAATAAAATAAAGGTATTGTGTCCAACTACAACTAAAAATAAGTATTGTAAAAAGAAAATAAGTAAATAGTTCGTTGGGAGATGAGGAAGCAAAGAATGGTATGCCTATAATGATGACATAAAAGAACATCTGAGCTGCTGATCTCTTGATCCTGGTCAATGATAAGAATATATGTGGGCAGCATGGTAGGTTAAGCTGTTCAGAAGGTTGCCAGGAGAATCACTGCAGCTATTACCAAGGAGCATTAGGGGCCCTCCATCTTAGGAGTTGCCCATGACCTTGGGGATCGACCTATGAAGGGATTGCTCTTTTTAGGTGGGATAACTGCAAATGTCTGAAAAGACAGACGTATTATTAACATTACTCACTACAGGCCTGGTCCACACGTGTTGAGCCCAGAAGGCAGAGCTGGTGTTTTAAAACATATGCCAGAGTGGAATGATGGTGTGCTTCCTGGGGACAGAAGGAGGGTGTTCACAGATGAGACCTGGTGAGAGAGGTTGCTGACCTCTGAGCTGAGAGTTGCTTAACTGGTTTCTTATGATTCCAATGTTGTCTTTTCTACCCCTAAAATGAAGAGTCTAGATAAAATCCATTTTTTTTTTCTCTCTCAGCAATCCTAACTTTCCTCATGATGATTTCATAGGGATTTGAACCATGCAGAGTGGGTCAATTCATTCAGCCCCCATGTGCTGCTCACTCAGGTAGCAGAACCTCTTGATAAAATTTAGATGATCAATATTCTAATAAGCCTGTTTAATGCCATGCAAGGGAACTAGAAGATGTCAGTGAAGATGGTTGGAAGAAGAGTCTCCTTGCTTTCTGTGGGTTCTTGGGCAAGTCTTTATTTAGTTTGCCTTCACCCCAGTTACCATCTTTTTTTTTTTTTTTTTTTTTTTTTTTTTGGTACCGGGGATTGAACTCAGCGGCACTAGACCGCTGGGCCACATCCCCAGCCCATTTTTTGTATTTTATTAGAGACAGGGTCTCACTGAGTTGCTAAGTGCCTCGCCATTGCTGAGGCTGGCTTTGAACTCGCGATCCTCCTGACTCAGCCTCCCAAAGTGCTGGGATTACAGGCGTGCGCCACCGCGCCCGGCTCCCAGTTACCATCTTTTATCTAGGATTTTCTTTTGTGTGTGTGTATGTGTGTATGTATTTCCAGCCATTAAAATTCTAAACTTTGTTTGAACTCAGGAATAGCAGAGCCATCAAGGTGGCTTGAGAATCCACTTTCACAAAATAATTGGTATTCAAATAGTACCTCTCTAAAATATGAATCCCTTTGCTTGTATGTCTGCTGTATAGTCTATCAGAGCTTTCTTCTCATACTTTTAAATGAATTTTGCTTAGTAAATATTAACCTGGGACTACATATGATTAATTATGACTTTTGATTATCTTAATGTATCTATAAAGTTTAAATTCTGAAATATTTTCTCTTCTTATTTTAGATATTTTTTCACTACCTAGAGGTAGGTTATGTCTGCCATGTGACCTATGTTATATTAGAGTTTATTATAGATAGAAAATTATTGTAGATAGAACATTTTCTATTCTTCAGTCTAATTTGTCTTTGACCAAAATGTCAAATCATAACCAGGAGCCAGCTTTGGATTTGATAAGGGGGCAGAACCATGTCCTCCCACAACCCATCTCTAATTTTTTATTGTTCAGAAATAGGATACTTGTTATCATTCTTTTAACTTTTTGATCCACTGGACTAAAGTGATGATTCACCATTTTGTCTCATCTTTGCTATTCTACTTGGTTGTTTATTTAAACATCCAGCTTTCAATAATCACATATAATGATTATAAGAGCTAAGTAATATGTAAGAACATCACATCATAAAAACTTACTCATGTAGGATTTAATTCTTCCTAATGGTATTTATGAATGGAATAGTATTAGTTATTATAATAATACTAGTTATTATAAATGTTAATAAGTAGAAACTGTTCCATAAATAACTTGGTATTTGGAAGGAACAATGAGTGCAATTTTCTTAAGGATACAGTAATTATCTTCTAATTTTTAGAATTTTGTTTTCAGTATAAGAAAACAAATATTGTAGGTTATAATCTATCTTTTACTTAAAATTTAATTTCCTTCTCAATGTTGAGTTTTGGTATAATCCAACATTAAACATTACATTTTGACTAAATGAAAGAAGATTGATCCTTTCTGCAGCAATTATTCAAGTAAAACAACTTGTCATTTTATGATAGTTGTAGTTAACCATGTGAAGAATCCCGGTTCAAAGTCAATTTACAATGTGTACATTTGTATTTATCTGATTGGTAATTACATCACTAGAATGACCAAAAATAACATCAATGAACTATATATTGAGGAAATACATAGTTATATATATAAACTAATAGATTATATATAACTATAAACTAGCACTTGTTTATAGTTATATATAGTATGGTTGAATATATATCAACCAACTATGTATTTCCTCAATATATAGTTCCAATAAGTTCCAATAAAAACTTAAATTTTAGGCCACATTTTTTTTGTTACAAACCAATGAAAAAGTTTAAGGTGTGAAGATACAAACTTGTTATTTTGTGAATATCTATAATTTGTAATTCCTTGCAAATATTTATGTCAATCCAGTTTATGTTCAGATATACTTTATATGCTTTTTCTTCCTTCTCCATTTTTCACTTGCAATCCTATGGTTGTAGTGCTCATCTCTGCTTCACAACCACAGCAAGGCTAGGATCAAAGCATGGTAGAGAGGAAGGATTTATACTATGGTATAATATTTATGCTCAAAGAAATGCTAATCCAAGACATAAAATCCGAGTGTATATATATATTTATATAATCAGAAATTATGCCCGTATTCAGAATGGTTGCTACTTAAACTTTAGTTTGTTTTAAAATTTTTATTTATCAAACATTTTTAAAGCACTCAAAAATCACTTGAAGCTAGGCGTGGTGGTGCAGACACCTGTAATCCCAATGACTAAGGAGGCTGAGTCAGAAGGATGGCAAGTTGGAGGTCAGCCTCAGCAACTTAGTGAGACTATCTCAAGATAAAACATAAAAAGGACGAGGGATGTAGCTTAGCGGTAGACCAGCCCTGGGTTCAATCTCCAGTAGTACTGGAAGAAAAAATCACATTCAAACCTATTTTTTAATGTGTACAAAAATAGTAAGAAGAGTCTTTGCTGTGTTTCAGCCAATTCCAGGAAGAACCTCTCATACTATCAAAGTAAACACAGTTAAAAGTTAAGAGTGGATTATACACTACAACTTTTTTTTGGAATCCAGTATCTTCTGTGCTTGGAAATAATAATTGAGGTCCAAAGAGTCTTGGAAGTGGCAGCTGCCAGGATCACACTGCCATGTTTATAGTCTATAGATAGTGGCTAAATCTAATTTTGAATTAGAGAGTTTGGCACTCTCTGCACTGAATATATTAAAAGTCTATAATTTATAGATAAAAGAAATAAGCAGATGGAGCCCAGGGTTGGGAGCATCATACCAATTAGCCCTCAACCTGTGGTGTTTATTTCCATTTTTACTTTCCCCCTTTTCTCAGTTGAACCTTTTTTTTTTTTTTTTTTTTTAACTCTAAACTCCCTTCTATTTGACTCTACAGCTCCTTCCTGGTGATATAATCTTTTATTGGCTGCCCTGGCTATCAACTCCTTTTTCTTCTCACAGTGTAATCTTTCCTAAGTGTTTGTCTACCCAGATTTGCTAGACAGAACACTTGCCACTATCGAATGTCATCCTTTATTTCCTAACGTTTCCCATCCAGAATCCTCTTTAACTAATTTCAACCATACAACCAAACTCACACTTCTGACTCCAACTATTGGATCAAGAACCTGGCACCTGTCCACAGTCGCCTTATCTACTGGGTAGTACCTAGTGATTGTTTAAGGCACTACCTAAAGTGGAATGATGTGAATTCACCAAACAGATCCTTTTTCCTATAAAGCTGAACTGAAGAAATAGGGTGAATAGGGTGTTAGTGTTAAGAAAGTGGAAAATAGAAAAATCACACAGTCTGAATAGCTGGGATGTATAAAGACAAGAGTTGGGGAGTAAAGTTTATCAGACTGCTGCTGTTGAAGATAGCTAGGATATCATATTTCTGAGTTTCAGTTGCTGTTAGACCACCCTGGCACTACCCTGGTTTGTTTTCCTTCAGTTTCAACTTGATTGTTCAGGTTATCCAGGTTTCTTGTAAGAAATTTTTGATATATTCCTACCTGTAACCTTATACCATCTTACCTTACTTTATATAACTTAAATGTATCAAAGGAAAAAAAAAAGAATATGGCTCTTGTAGTTCAACTGGTAATTGGTCCTTTCCACTAGATCTCTGTATATTTTACATAAAGAGGAGACCATGTAAAAATGAACCCTACATTTGATATTCTGTGACCTGTACTTATCCTACTTGGTTCTACTTTAGGATCTAATTAAGAAAGAAGGGTTCCAATAATAGCTATATTAAAGTTACAATATATTTTATCAACATACACATGCTATAAGATTTAAAATCCATATTCTGAATTCTAAAATTCTCTGTTACAGAGAATGTTTCCAAGGTGTACAAGAAAATGTTGACACATGCTTCTTTCTACAGCATTCAGATTTGTGATTTATTATTATTATTATTACTATTACAATACTGGGGATTGAACTCAGAGATGTTTCTTCTCTAAGCTATATCCCCAACACTTTTTATATTTTTCAGATAGAGCCTTGCTAAAGTGCCTAAGCTGACCTTGAACTTGAGACCCTCCCCAGCCTCAGGAGTCACTGGGATTATAAGAGTGTGCCACCATGCCTGGCATCATCATTACTATTGTTTAATTTTAATTTTATCTTAAAAGTTAAGTGTGAGGGTAAAGAGGTTAATGACATAAAGTTCTCTGCTTAATAGAAAATGTGAAATAAAATTTGGCTGTCAGATGAGTAATCTAAAATCTTTAGCTACAGAGGGGCATCAGATTCTGAGTAATCTGTCTAGACATGTATAATTATAGTAAGAGAATATTGCTTTTCTAGTGTTAAGTTTGAAGTTTGATAAGTAAAAATGAATATTATTTATTCAGATACAAATAACTGCACTATTTTAAGTAATAGATTCCACTAAGGAGTATGGATTTACAATCACATATCCACTTAGTGGACATTTCTTTCTTCCTTTTTTATTTTTCATGATTTTAAAACACTTGAAGTTTTTTTTTCCTTGTGAAGTATTCTAAGCATGATATCCAAGGGGGAAAAATGGTGAATTTCTACTTATTTATTACTTTGTTAAAAATATTTAAGTATCTATCTTCTTAATAAACATATGGTAATTTTTTACTTATTATTTTAACATTATGTACAGAAGGTGTCAATAAATTTTTCAACTTGACTGATTAAAGATCTGTATCTGTTGACAATTCCACATTATTCCATCCTCATTGTCCCTGGCAATTACTATTCCACTCTCTGCTTCTATGATTTTCACTATTAGCGACCTCATGTAAGTGGAATCATGCATTATTTATGACTGTCTCACTTAGCATAATGTCCTCAAATTTCACCCATTTCTGTCACATATGGCAGGATTCCTTCTTCTTTAAGGCTGACTAATATGCATTTGTACACAGTTACAGGTTGTTGAATCCATTAATCTGTTGATGGACCTTTAGGTTGTTTGCACATCTTGGCTATTTTGAATATCGCCACAATGAACACGGGAGTGCAAGTATCCCTTTGAGATCTTTATTTCAATTATTTTGGATATATACCTAAAAGGTAGGGTTGCTGAATCATTGGAAGATCATCAGTAGAGTACAGGAAGGAGAATAGAGGGAGGATGGGCAGGGGAAATGGATTGAAATCAAACTCCATCAATGTATGATTTTGTCAAAGTGAATCCAACTTACAATGTATAACTATAATGCTCCAATAAGAATAATTGAAAAATTTTAAATGACAGTTCTGTTTTTAAGCCTTGAAGGAAACTCCATACTGCTTTACAAAGTCAATGAACCAATTTGCACTCCCACCAATAGTGTACAAGAGTTCCAATTACTTCACATTCTTGTTATAACTTACCTCTTATCTTTTTGAAAATAGCCATTATTACTGGAATCTAAAAAGATATATCTCATGGAAGTTCAAAGTAGAATGGTGGTTACCAGAAGCTGGTAGATAATTGGAGGAAAGGAGGGATGGGAAAATGCTGACCAATGGGTTCTAAGTCATATTAGATAGGAGCAAGAGGCTCTATGTTCTATTGCAAAGAAGGGTATTGACAGAAGATGATAATATACTGTATTTGCATTTTTAAAAAGTTAGAAAAAGGGATTCTTGGATGTTTTCACCATAAATAACTTATACATTTTTTGAGGCAATAGATAGATTTACTCTGATTTGTACACTATGCATGGTGTATATATGTATTGAAACATCACATGGTAGCCCATAAATATGTACAATTTTGTGTATGAGTTACAAAATGAGATGTTATTAAAAATGTCTTGTCTAATCAAAGAGATTCAGTACTACCTCAAACAAGAGGAAATGAGCTCAAAGAAAAAATACCTGATAAAATTTTGTTGAGGCTCTTATATTAAGGGTGATTAAAATAAATAAGACGTGTAAAACAATTGCCTATAAATGAACCAGGAGAATGATTAAAAACTGAGATCATTACAAAGATTCTTCCAAACATGAACCATATCAAGTGAAGTTTGTTCAGAATTATGATGAAGGTTCAGTTGCATTAAGGCAATATTAAATTAAGAAGGTAAATAATCTTTTTCTTTCATCTTTCCAGAATGCTGGACAGTTTCTAAGGGTGCTCTACTCAAAGAATCAAAGAATGAAGACAAGATGTAAGTCAAAGTGCCACTCTTTCTTTAAAGTATATTGGTCCATAGCTTTCTGGCAAGTACTCTCTACCTTCTCTGGATCCAAGTCCAACATGTGGTACACTTGACCGGGCAGTGTAGGGGAAAGTTTCTGGGTTCTGGCTTTATAAGCACTTATGTAAATTTTCTGTACTTGTAAGCTGCCCTGCCTCTGGTTCATTGCCTATACCGTAATCCAAAGAATATTTTTTAAAATACAAATCTGATTTATCATTGCCTGGCTTAAACATAGTCAATGGATATCATTAGTCCTCATGATTAAGTACAAACCATTATCAGAAATCATTCACTACTTTCTAATACTGAACTAGATACCTTCCTAATACTGAACTAGATACCTTCTCCCTTTGTTGTAAGTTTACATCTTCAGATAAATATTATGATTTTCACACTTCTTACATTCGATTTTGCTTGTGTAGTAATTGTCTATAATCCTAATGGAACAGAAATCTTTGAAATCTGGGACTTGGTTTTTCATTACTGAATTTACTATTTATCCACAATAGTGCCCTAAACATTCTTCACACACACACACACACACACACGCACACACATGCACACACTCAGACTTAAATAAATAAAATTTTTGAAATCATATTTTAAGTTAAATGCAACATATTTGGTAGACTATGAAATGGTATATCCTAGTTTTTGGCTAATGTAATTCTCCTACATTTTATAAGGAATTGGTCATTGTCTGGTAAAAACTATCAGAAAAAACAGTCTGGAAACAAATTTCTCCATGAATCTTGTTTCAATGCTAATATATTCTGAAGTTATGTAACTACTGTGTTGTCAGAGAGAGAGAGAGAGAGAGAGAGAGAGAGAGAGAGAGAGAGAGAGGAAGGAGAGAGAGACAGAGAGAGAGAGATTATTCTGTAATCTTAGGTTTCAACTTGATGCATAAAGTTTACTTTGTACTTCCCCGGGTGAGGGTGAAATGATTTGATTACATTTCATCTGAAATCTAAAATTAGCTCAATCCCACATTTTTTCTTTAAAAGGGCAAAAGGGAAATGATGTAATGTTTTGAATGTCACATTTAATTTTGCAAGTAGTTTTTGTAATGACATATCTTATGATTTTTGTGTTTGAACTTTTACAGAAGGAAATGGAGCAGTGAATGACCTATATCTAGTTAATCTTACTAATCAGATGACTGCAAAATAGACTTTAAACCTAAGAAAAATTATATTTTTTTCATATTTCACTGTGAAATGGGGTAATAAAACTCTCAAAAATATGCATGATTATTTTTGATGATTTTAAATGATGTGTGAAATAACCTGATTTTCTGCTGTGATGTTGTGCCCAACATAATAAACACAAACAAATGTGAATAAGAAGATAACTGCTTATACCCAGTTTGAAAAATTGATATCTACTCACAACAATATTTCAAATGAAACAGAGTGAGCATTGACCAGAAATATGATCTTAGAGAAGTAAAAATATAGCACTCAGGTAGAAGTTTTTGTTTTTTCTTTTAAGCATTAACAAATAAAATTAAAAATGATATAGTCCTTATTATTATTATTTAATTTGAAATGCTAAATACTACAATTCACTTATTTAGCAATTTTTGATTCTTAAAACGTATTGATTGATATTAATGATTTGTTACTCTAATCAGATATGCAATATAAAATATATAGGGAGGAATACATCTTTAAATGATCAGAGCTGAGACAGCTAATATTAGCTAAATATCTATGTAAGTGAAGAGTTGTTTGATGAATTTTCCTGGGTAACTTGTTAGAATTTTTAAAAAATCCATTTAGCTTTACTTTTGATAGGTGGACAGGCAAACAAAGAGGGGGTAGCTTAGTTTGAAATATGAAGAAGATTCAGGATAGAAAGTAGTGAGTGAGGCGGATCCAAGATGGCGAATTAGAGGAAGCCGCACTTCAGGGCAGCTCCGTGGAAAGAATCCAACAAAGCAGATAAATTGCCTTTCATCATATATATATATATATAGGCTGAAAATACCGATCTCCTGAATGGTTTGATTACCACTACCAGAGAGAGAAAGAGACAAGCTGTCTGCAGCGGCTGGAGCCGCGAGGCTCCTGCAAAACCGCCTGGGTGGTGCACAGGCCGTGTGAAACAAAGTCAGTGTGGGGAGACCGCGCTGAGACTGCAACCCCAGCCACACTCAGGGCACACCAGCACGAAACCGGCGATAAAAACCAGCGATAACAGCTGGCGGAATTGGTGCTGGGGGACCACGGGAGACCGCGGGTCTAAACACAAATTCAAATCCACACACTGCCAGACGCAACCCTCAGTAGTAGGGCCCCGGACAGAGCGGTGCAGAGATCAGCGAACAGCAAGCAGGGGCAGAGTGGAGCGGGCCACAGTCCGAAGCAGCGCTGTCTGCACCACAGTCACAGTTGTGGCTTCCCGGTTTCCACTTCGGCAGGGAGACATCCACCCAAAAGCTTTGAAATCGATCGGCGAGGATACGGGAGTCTGCGGAGCTGCTGTTGACTGGCAGGAGAGCACCGCCATCTTTGAAAGCTGCAGTGGCTGACCCAGACAAAGGGGAGGAGACGGAGAGCGACGGCTGCAGCCATCCAGGGACTCTCCAGATCCCTGAGGACAACGCACAATTGGGTGAGGCTCGGGTGGTCAGCAGGGGAAGGAGTTTCTGAGGCCAGCGCAGCGGCCACAAGAAGCTGCAACTGTGGGTGGGCTTGGAGAGGGGGTGCCTTCTGGAGGGTCCCCTTCCCGGTGCCATTCATCTGCTGAAACACACAAACCCCCTGGGCCACTCCTTCACTGAACCGTACAGCCACTGGCCTAAGATGCAGCCTTGATTTCACTAACAGGATCACAGACTGTCTAGACGTGATCCAATAACAATTGGTTTGAACTGGAAAGGAAAAAAAAGAGGGGGGGCTTCCCAGGGCCCGTTTTGTCTGAGACTTGGAGTTCGACTGTTTTTTTTTTTTTTTTTCCTTTTCTTTTTGTTGGTTTGCTTGTTTTGTTGGATTGCAGGGAGGTTTTTTTTTTGTTTTTTTTTTTTATGTTTGTTTCTTTTTCTTTTTCTTTTTTTGGCTTTGTTTTGTTCTGCTTTTTTTTTTTCCTTCCTCATTGATTGTTAGTGTGTTTGTTTGCTTCTGCTCCTTTTTTCTTTCCTTCTTTTCTTCCTTCTCACTCTTGTATCTTTTCTTCCTCCTTCATCTTTCATGTTTACATCCTGCCAGTGCATACTAAACAGAGGCAAAAACAAGTTATACGCAGAACTTGGGATTTCTAGAACCGGCGCAATTGAACTGGGTAGCAAAGTGGTGTTATATATAGTTTACTCTCTATTTCCTTGATTCTCTCTCTCTTCTCTCTTACACCAATTCCTACTCTTTTATCATTTTTTTTTCTTTTCCAACTTACTTTATATATAAATTGGTCTTTCCACCTAATTGTCAACTCCATTCTCTTTCTTCCATCGTCTACTGATACTAAACCACTTCCACTAAACCACTTCAATAGATATCTCTTTTTTCATACTTTCCAAGAAAGAACAATTC
The DNA here is from genome assembly GCA_025594165.1 of Tamias sibiricus. NCBI lineage: Eukaryota > Metazoa > Chordata > Mammalia > Rodentia > Sciuridae > Tamias > Tamias sibiricus. The sequence goes on along the minus strand of CM046666.1, from coordinate 89,847,468 downwards.
AAGACACTTCCTTCTTCCTAAACATAACTCCTCTGTATCCAACACTTGAAGCTATAAAACCCTATCAGAAGCATACAGAGTAAATTGGAAATAATATCTGGGTTAACAAAATCTGTACATTGTGATCAACCTTGGATTTTATGAATAGAAAGTGTTAGGTTTTAAAATTGTAAAGGAATTATAAGGTGATCTGATAGCATTGTACTACAGGAACAACATAAGGCTTTAAGGTAAAATCGAAATAGTCAAGGTCCCACAGTTCAGGAAGAATAGACACACAAGCAACATGAAAAAACAAGGAAAGAAAATGACACAAACAAATCAAGATACCTCATCGGTAGATGTCATGGCAAGCACAGTTGGTCAAATGCCAGAGATGGAATTTAGAAATTACATATGCTAAATGTTTATGGAACTTAAAAAGGAACTCAAAAACGAGATGAGGGAGCAGGTACAGGAGGCAAAAGATCATTTTGACAAAGAACTCCAAAAACAAATACAGGAAGTAAAAGATTACTTCAATAGGGAAATAGAGGCTCTAAAGAGAATCCAAACAGAAATTCCAGAAATGAAAGAAGCAATAAACCAAAATAAAAGCTCAATTGAAAACATCTCCAACAGAATAGACCACTTGGAAGAAAGAACCTCAGACAATGAAGACAAAATATATGTCCTAGAGAAGAATTCAGACCATACAGCAAAACTTGTTAGAAATCAAGAACATAACATCCAAGAATTATGGGACAGCATAAAAAGACCAAACTTAAGAGTGATCGGCGTAGAGGAAGGGGCAGAGTTTCAAGCCAAATGAATGAGTAATCTATTTAACGAAATAATTACAGAAAATTTTCCAAACTTGAGGAATGAATGGGAAAACCAAGTTCAAGAGGCATATCGAACACCAAACAAACAAAATCTCAACAGATCCACACCAAGACGCATTATAATGAAAATGCCTAATACACTGAGCAAGGAGAGAATACTAAAAGCCACAAGAGAAAGGAAGCGAATTACATATAGGGGGAAACCAATCAGACTATGTTCAGATTTTTCAACCCAGACCTTAAAAGCAAGAAGATCCTGGAATACCATATTTCAAGCTCTGAAAGAAAAGGGATGTCAACCAAGAATCTTATATCCAGCAAAATTGAGCTTTAGATTCAAAGATGAAATAAAAACCTTCCACTACAAGCAAAAGTTAAAAGATTTCACAACTTGAAAGCCAGCACTTCAGAGCATCCTGGACAACATTTTTCACGAAGAAGAAGAGAAAGATGATAACGAAAATCACCAAAGGGAGATATTAAACTAAAGGAAATACCAACCAGAAGAGAAACCAAATCAAGCTAAAGACCATAATTCAAATAAAAATGGATGGGAATAAAAATCACATCTCAATAATAACCCTGAATGTTAATGGCCTAAACTCGCCAATCAAAAGACACAGATTATCAGAATGGATTAAAAGAAATGACCCAACAATTTGCTGTCTCCAAGAAACACACCTCATAGAAAAAGACATCAACAGACTGAAAGTGAAAGGCTGGGAAAAGTCTTATCACTCACATGGCCGGTGGAAGCAAGCAGGGGTTTCTATTCTCATATCAAATAAGGTAGACTTCAAACCAAAACTAATCAAGAGGGACAAAGATGGATATTTCTTATTACTTAAGGGAACCATCCATCAACAGGATATAACAATCATAAATTTGTATGCCCCAAATAATGGAGCACCTACATTCATCAAACAAACGCTTCTTAAGTTCAAGAGTAAAATAGACCACAACACATTTATTCTAGGGGACTTCAACACACCTCTCTCACCAATGAATAGATCATCCAAACAAAAGCTAAAAAAAGAAACTCTAAGCCTCCTCAAAACAATTAACAATTTAGACCTAACGGACATATATACAATATTTCATCCCTCAGTAAATGAATACACATTTTTCTCAGCAGCACATGGCTCCTTCTCCAAAATAGACCATATATTATATCACAAGGCAAATCTCAGCAAATATAAAAAAAATAGAGATACTACCCTGCATGCTATCGGACCATAAAGGGATGAAATTGGAAATCAATGACAAAACAAGGAATAAGAAAAACTACTCCATCAACTGGAAGCTAAACAACATGCTACTGAATGAACAAGGGGTTGAAGAAGACATCAAAGAGGAGATCAAAAAATTCCTAGAGGTAAATGAGAACACAGATACATCATATAGAAATCTCTGGAACACTATGAAGGCAGTAGTAAGAGGAAAATTCATTGCACTGAGTTCATTCCTTAAGAGGAAAAAAAAAAAAAAACAACAAATAAATGACTTAACATCACACCTCAAAGCATTAGAAAAAAAAAGAACAGACCAACACCAAGAGCAGTAGAAGACAGGAAATAATTAAAATCAGAGCAGAAATTAATGAAATTGAGACTAAGGAAACCATTCAAAGAATTGACAAAACTAAAAGTTGATTCTTTGAAAAAATAAACAAAATTGACAGACCCTTAGCGATGCTAACGAAAAGAAGAAGAGAAAAAACTCAAATTACTAACATTCGTGATGAAAAAGGGAATATCACAACAAACACCTCAGATATACAGAATATAATTAGAAATTACTTTGAAAACTTGTACTCTAATAAAATAGAAAATACTGAATGCATTGACAGATTTCTAGAGTCATATGATTTGCCTAAACTGGATGTGGAGGCTATACACAATTTAAACAGATCAATTACAAGTGAAGAAATAGAAGATGTCATCAAAAAGCTACAAACAAGGAAAAGTCCAGGACCTGATGGGTTTACAGCCGAGTTCTATAAGACTTTCAAAGAAGAACTAATACCAATGCTCTTCAAACTATTTTAAGAAATAGAAAAAGAGGGAGCTCTTCCAGACTCTTTCTATGAGGCCAATATTACACTAATTCCAAAGCCAGGCAAAGACACATCCAAAAAAGAAAACTTCAGGCCCATATCTTTAATGAACATAGATGCAAAAATCCTCAACAAAATCCTGGCAAATCAGATACAAAAACATATCAAAAAGATAGTGCACCACGATCAAGTGGGGTTTATCCCAGGGATGCAAGGCTGGTTCAACATTCGGAAATCAATAAACATAATACATCACATCAATAGACTTAAAGACGAAAATCATATGATCATCTCAATTGATGCAGAAAAAGCATTTGACAAAATACAACACCCCTTTATGTTCAAAACACTGGAAAAACTAGGAATATCAGGAACATATCTTAACATTATAAAAGCTATTTATCCAAGGCCCCGAGCAAACATTATCTTAAATGGAGAAAAATTGAAAGCATTCCCTCTAAAAACTGGAACAAGACAGGGATGCTCCCTTTTACCACTGCTATTTAACATAGTAGTGGAAACTCTGGCCAGAGCAATTAGACAGACAAAAGAAATTAAAGGGATCAAGATAGGAAAAGAAGAGCTCAAATTAGCACTATTTGCTGATGACATGATAATCTACCTAGAAGACCCAAAAAACTCTACCAGAAAACTTTTACAACTAGTAAACAGATTTGGCAAAGTTGCAGGATACAAAATCAATACACATAAGTCAAAGGCATTTGTGTACATCAGCGACAAAGACTACGAAAGGGAAATGATGAAAAATACCCCATTTACAAAAGCATCAAAAAATAAATAAAATACCTGGGAATCAACCTAACGAAAGAGGTGAAAGACCTCTATAACGAAAATTATAGAACGCTAAAGAAAGAAATTATAAATGAACTCAGAAGATGGAAAGACCTACCTTGCTCTTGGATAGGTAGAATTAATATTGTCAAAATGTCCATACTACCAAAAGCATTATACAGATTTAATGCAATTCCAATCAAAATCCCAATGTCATTCTTCAAAGAAATAGAAATAGCAGTCATGAAATTCATCTGGAAAAATAAGAGACCCAGAATAGCCAAAGCAATCCTGAGCAAGAAAAGTGAAGCAGGGGGCATCACCATACCGGACTTTAAATTATACTATAGAGCAATAGTAACAAAAACAGCATGGTATTGGCACCAAAACAGACTGGTGAACCAATGGTACAGAATTGAGGATACAGAGATTAATACATATAATTACAGCTATCTTATATTAGACAAAGGTGCCAAAAATGTACAGTGGAGAAAGGATAGCCTCCTCAACAAATGGTGCTGGGAAAACTGGAAATCCATATGCAACAAAATGAAATTAAACCTTTATCTCTCACCATGCACAAAACTCAATTCAAAGTGGATCAAGGACCTAGGAATTAGACCAGAGACAATACACCTAATAGAAGAAAAAGTAAGCTCCAATTTCCAACATGTTGGATTAGGCCCCAAGTTCCTTAATAAGAATCCTCTAGCACAAGAATTACTACCAAGAATTAATGAATGGGATAGATTTAAACTAAAAAGCTTCTTTTCAGCAAAAGTAACAATCAGTGAGGTGAATAGAGAGCCAACTAATTGGGAACAAATATTTAACACATGCACATCAGATAGAGCACTAATCTCTAGAATATATAAAGAACTCAAAAAACTTTACACTAAAAAAAACAAATAACCCAATCAATAAATGGGCTAAGGAATTGAGAAGACACCTCTCAGAAGAAGATACACGATTAACCAACAAATATATGAAAAAATGTTCAACATCGCTGGCAATTAGAGAAATGCAAATCAAAACTACTCTAAGATTTCACTTCACTCCAGTCAGAATGGCAGCCATCAAGAACACAAACAACAATAAATGTTGGAGAGGATGTGGGGAAAAAGGCACACTCATACATTGCTGGTGGGACTGCAAAATGGTGCAACCGTTATGGAAAGCAGTATGGAGATTTCTTGGAAAACTGGGAATGGAACCACCCTATGACCCAGCCATCCCACTCCTGGGTCTATTCCCAAAGGACTTAAAAACAGCATATTACAGTGACACAGCTATCTCAATGTTTGTAGCTGCACAATTCACAATAGCTAGGTTGTGGAACCAACCTAGATGTCCCTCAGTAAATGAGTGGATTAAGAAAATGTGGTATATACGCACAATGGAATTTTACTCAGCAATAAAAGAAAACAAATTAATGGCATTGCAGGTAAATGGATGAAGTTGGAAGACATAATGCTAAGTGAAGTTAGTCAGTCTCAAAAATCCAAGTACCAAATGTTCTCTCTTATATAAGGAGGCTATTTCAAAGTATTGTTGGATGGGGGTACATAGGATGATTAGAGGAACACTAGAATGGTCAAGGGAAGGGAGGGTAAGGGAGGGAGAAAGAGGGGAGGGACGGGGAGAAAAGAAAATAAAAAGGTGGTTGAATGAGACGGATATCATTTTCCTTAATGCATGATTGAAGACCTGAATTGTGTGAATATACTTTGTATACATACAGTTGTATGTAAAAAGATACTAAATGTATGCACTATGAGTTGTACATATTAAAAATTATTAAAAAAAAATCTAAAAAAAAAAAAAAAAGAAAGTAGTGAGTGAAAGCATCTCTGGGAACCAAAGGTTCATTGTCTCTTGTTTATTATCTTTGATTGAGACATTGTTTATTCACATGCAAGACATAATACAGAGAGAGTTCCTTTATATAGGTTGCTCAGTTTCCTCAGATGGGAACATTTTGCAAAACTATAGTACAGTATCACAATGAATAAATTCACATATTTATAACCCCTTAAATCTTTATAAAAGCTTGAAATATGATTGTTCTAACTGGCAATCCATTTTTAAAATAGTTTCCAGCTGGGGACCATGACTATACCTGAAAATTAGCAATGTTTATAAAAATCAGTATAATTTAAAATCATTTATTCATTTGGATAATATTGTTATATTACATATAAATTAATATTGCAAACTGCATATGAACCACAAAAGCCAAAATGTTCTCTCTCTTTATATGTATGTGCATGTATATGGATATATATGTGCATATATACATATATATGGATATATATGTGCATATATATGTAACTATGTACCTATATGTATATTTAGCTAGTTAAGAAGATTTCTATACTATATCATGACTAATCATCTAGAGTGGAGGGTGGTGGCAGGAATGTTATTCATATTCAAGGCTTCATGTAACATACACAATATGGTTTTCAAGATAAAAAGAAGAAATGTCTGACTAATGTGATGGTTTAGATTTTTGGTATCCCAAAAAAAAACTCATGTATGAGATAATGCAAAAACATTCAGAAGTGAAATTATTGGGTTATGAGAGTCTTGACCCAATCAGTGAATTAATCCCCTCACAGGATTAACTGAGTGGTAACTAAAGGCAGGTAAGGTGTGGCTGTAGGATGTGGGTTCCTGGGGGCTTGCCTTTGGGGTATATATTTTATATTTGTCAAAGTGCAATCTGTCTCTCTGCTTTCTAATCATCATGTGAAACACTTCCCTCTGCCACACTCCTCCACCATGATGTTCAGCCTTACCTTTAGCCCTAAGTAATGAAACTGGCTATCTGTGGACTGAGACCTCTGAAACCATGAGTCCCCAAGTAAACCTTTCCTCCTCTAAAATTGTTCTTGTCAGGTCCTTTATTCACAGCATCGAGAAAAAGCTGACAGAAACAACTGAGATCCTAACCCTCTACAACTGTCTAACAGGTGTCAGTTGTAAAACCAGTATAGATAGACTCAAAATATTTTCCTTGATAATTGTGCTGTTTGGGACATTTCTTTACATTTATGAAGACTGTAAAGACTTTGAGACTCCAGACAAGAAGTCCCAAACATTGTTTTATATGTGAAATGAAGAATATGTTATAGTCTTCTCTTCTTGCTTAATTGTTCAGTGCTGGTCTTGTTTTTATTTTAAATCTACCAAATTATGTTATGTCCATGTATGAATGTACCATAATAAGTACATTTTGGATATATAATTCTAACACACTCAAATGATGATGATGATGATGGTGATGGAAGGTAGATCAATAGAGTACAGCAAGTGGATCAGGGGTAGGAGGAGTGGAGGAAAATTAAAGGTACTAGGCAAAGGTTGATTATATTATGTTATGTGCATGTATGAATATGGTATAATGAATATCACTATTATGTAAAATTATAATGCACCAATAAAAATGTTACATGATAAACATCTGTTAAATATGAAAAAATTTTATCCACTTTTGTGCTTTAAGTTCAACTTTGTAAAACATGTATGAAATAATTATATTTGATTTGTAATTTTATTGCAATCATTGTGTGCTATTCATTCCAATGAAAATTACATTTTCATCTTTGATAATTCATCTTATGCGAATTTTCCTTTACAATAAATTACAGTACTGAGTCAGGACCATTCTTGATCAGAATAATAGGGTCCAAAAATAAAGTCTCAGGATATTTCTTGGAATAATGCTGTCAGTGCATTTGGATGGCTTTTCCAGTAGACCTTCCACATAAGTCTAATATTGAATGAATAAGTTACCTTTTGCTTTTGTCTAGGAAATATTTCTACACTGTGGCCCCTGTATTTTTCTAGATTAGTAAGAAGGAAACCAGCAACATGGCATATGGCTTTTGAACAGTTGTAAGTCCTTAAGACATGATAATTATTGAATATACAGTAGCTATAGGTCCTAGCATTCTCTCAAACTTTGTTATGATTTTAAAAAAAAGAAGAAAAAATGTATAATTATAGGTTTATATTTTCCAGTGGAGAGTTGAATCCATGAAAACTATCAAAACATGTTTGCTGCTTCACTTCTTTTGCATACAATGATGCCACTGTGCAAGCTGTTACACAGATATCTTGGACATATTAATTTACAATGTAATATTAACATTTTCTAAGTAATTATAAGGAATAGAGAATTAGAGTATTTTAGATTCAATAGCAGAATATTCTCTGATATCTAAATTTCTGGGGATCCTTGAAAAATGGAAAATAGGCAGAAATTGAATATAAGAAACAAGCCATAGACTAACTGTAGACTAGTGCTATTGCTAACTCAGATTTTGTGGTTCTGGGAGGAGTTAGGAGTCCTGAAAGCACTCAAGCACATGGGGGAAGGAAACACCTCAGGAAAAGCACCCGTGCAGTGGAAGTTTCCACACTGAGGATCCTCCTTTACTCTCTTGCAGCAGGTAGAGGCAACTTTGTTTTCTGTTTCTAGAAATAATTAGTGAGTTTGAGAATTTAGGCACAGAGAAAAGCAAACTCTCAATAACTAGAAATACCCTAAAGAAATATTAACCTCAGACCATGAGGTATAGTGACTATCCAACAAATTATGCTAAATACAACGATGAACACAAGCCATGAAATCAGCAACTATTTGTAGAAATGCAATACTTTGAAAGTGCACAGAAATTTGAACACCCAACATAAAATGAAGTGGACCTTAGGTAATGAATAACAAAAAAAAAAAAAAAAAAAAAGAGAGAGAGAGAAATTTAGAATGAGTGTTGTTAGTACCATCTTACACATGTGATTGCATTCTACTCACATTTATATGTGAGATTGCATTACACCACTGATAATGTTTAAACATTAAACAAATGAACAAAAAAGCCCCCCAAATGAGACAGGAATAAGTGGAGGAATGAATTAGTGAGACTATATGGTTATACTGAAGACTTTGTCCAGAATGCATAAGATGTTTTAAAGTATAGAGGGAAAAACATCAAGAATAAGTATTGAATTTGTAAAATTTTTCTAATGGGGGAAAAAGAGTAAGATGATAAAACACACATGTTCACATGTGCATCAATTCTGTGATACAGCAAAATTTCAAGACACCAGAAACAAAGTGAAAATCCAAAGTGTTCTTTCAACAGATTTTCCATAAAAGAACAAGAATTACTTTATTAACCTCAAACATTTTTGACAATGCCATCTCAATAGAGGTAATAGAAAATTTGTTATTTCTTACCATTTGGAACCTAGGATTCTATATTTAGTCAAATTATACCCTCTGTGAGAAAAAATATATAAGGAAGTTCACATATGTATAGACTCAGGAAATGGATTTTGCATAGAAACTCTGAAATCACTCCTAAAGAGCATTATTATACCAGGAAGAAAATACAAATCCAAAAGCAATAATTGGCAGTCATAATTACTTGAAAAATATTAGTAAACTTATTATGAGTATAGCATATTACCAAGTACTAAGGCATAGTGGTAAAACACATGAATACTGAGCTTGACTGAAGATTGGAATTCCAGCTTCAGCACAAATTAGCTGTGTGTGACTTTGGATGTGCTTCTTAACTTCTTTCTGGTTTAGTGTCTTTTACTGTAAAATGGAAAAATGAATGAATCAAGCTCATCAGAGCATTGTAAGTAGTAAATATGTTAGGACTTGTGAAGTGCTAAGAGCAATGCCTGGCAAACGATAAACACTCAAAAATAATAAATAGGATCACTTTAAATGTAAAATTAATAAAAAAAATCGAAGTAAAATTGCATGCATCATAAAATAGCATTTATTTGGGATATAAACAGGAGAAGTTTAAGCAGCATTTTCTAATATTCTCATCATGATATGATGTATGGTATGGACATAAATTTGTGTTAAAAACAGTCTGAGTCAGTTTCTGGATATTTAAAAAAAATTTATTATTCTAATTTGTTATACATGTTTTCAGAGTACATTTCATTTCATATTACATATAAAGAGCACAATTTTTCAAGTGGTTGGTTTTATATAAAGTATTTTTACAATAATTGTGTCTTCATACATGCACTTAGGGTAATCATGGATAACTCAGTCGACTTGCCATTATTCCTATTCCCTTGCCCTCTCCCCTCCCTCCTCCCTCTTTGTTCTATTTAAAGCTTTAATTCCTCTCATCCCCTATATCTTCCTTTATAAATCAGTATCTTCATATCAAAGAGATCATTCGACCTTTGGTTTTTTGGGATTGGCTAACTTCACATAACATTATTTTCTCCAACTCCATCCATTTACCTGCAAATGCCATGATTTTATTCTCTTTTAGTGCCGAGTAGTGTTCCATTGTGTATATATACCAAAGTTTCCCTATCATTCATCTGCTGATGGGCATCAGGGTTGGTTCCACAATCTAGCTATTGTGAATTGTGCTGCTATAAACATTGATGTGGCTGTGTCCCTATAGTAAGCTGTTTTTAAGTCCTTTGGGAATAGGCCAAGGAGTGGGATAGCTGGGTCAAATGGTGGTTCTGTTCCAAGTTTTCCTAGGAATCTCCATACTACTTTCCAGATTGGCTTCACCAATTTGCAGATCCACCAGCAATGTAAGAGTGTGCCTTTCCCTCCACATCCTTGCCAGCATTTATTGTTTTTTTTTTGTTTGTTTGTTTGTTTTGTTTTTTTGATAGTTGCCTTACTGACTGGAGTAAGATGAAATCTTAGAGTTGTTTTGATTTGCATTTCTCTAATCACTAGAGATGTTGAACATTTTTTCATATATTTGTTGATTGTTTGTATATCATCTTCTGAGAAGTGTCTGTTTAGTTCTTTGGCCCATTTATTGATTGGGTTATTTGTATTTTTGGTGTTAAGGCTTTTAAGAGGTTTATAAATCCTTGAGGTTAGTGTTCTATCTGATGTGCTTGTGGTAAAGATTTGCTACCATTTTGTAGGTCCTCTATTCACTTCACTGATTGTTTCTTTTGCTGAGAAGAAGCTTTTTAGTTTGGATCCATCCCATTTATTGATTCTTGGTTTTAGTTCTTGCACTAGAGGGGTCTTATTGAGGAAGTTGGAGCCTAAACCAACATGATGGAGATTTGGGCCTACTTTTTCTTCTGTTAGGTGCAAGGTCTCCGGTTTAATTCCTAGGTCCTTGATCCAGTTTGAGTTAAGTTTTGTGCATGGTGAGAGAAAGAGATTTAATTTCATTTTATTATAATAGGATTTTCAGTTTTCCCAACACCATTTGTTGAAGAGGCTCTCTTTTCTCCAGTGAACTTTTTGGCACCTTTGTCTAATATAAGATAACTGTAGGTGTGTGCGTTCATCTCTGTGTCTTCTATTATGTACCATTGGTCAACTGATCTATTTTGATGCCGATACGATGCTGTTTTTGTTACTATTGCTTTGTAGTACAATTTAAGGTCTGGAATAGTAATGCCACCCGCTTCATTCTTCCTGCTAAGAATCACTTTGGCTATTCTGGGTCTCTTATTTTTCCAGATGAATTTCATGATTTCTTTTTCTATTTCTATGAGGAATGATATTGGAATTTTGATTGGAATTGCATTGAATCTGTGTAGTGCTTTTGGGAGAATGGTCATTTTGACAATATTAGTTCTACCTATCCATGAACAAAGTAGATGATTCCCAATTTTTTTTTTTTGAGGCTATCATAAATGGGAAAGACTTCCTAGTTTTTCTTACTGAGGATTTGTTGCTGATTACAGAAATGTCTTTGATTTCTGGGTATCGATTTTATATCCAGCTACTTTGCTGAATTCATTCATTAGATCTAGAAGATTTCTCGTGGAATTTTTTGGATATTCTATGTATAGAATCATATCATCTGCAAATAGTGATAATTTGAGTTCTTCTTTTCCTATCTATATTTCTTAAATTTCTTTCATCTGTCTAATTGCCCTGGCTAGGGCTTCAAGAACTATGTTAAATAGGAGTGGTGAAAGAGGGCATCCCTGTCTTGTTCCAGTTTTTAGAGGGAATTCTTTCAATTTTTCTCCATTTAGGATGATGTTGGCCTGGGGCTTAGCATATATGGCATTTATGATGTTGAGGTATGTTCCTGTTATCCCTATTTTTTCTAGCATTTTGAACATGAAGGGATGTTGTATTTTGTCAAATGCTTTCTCTGCATCTATTGAGATGATCATATGATTTTTTTATCTTTGAGCCTGTTGATGTGATGAATTACATTTATTGATTTCCTTATATTGAACCAAACTTGCATCCCTGGAATGAAGCCCATTTGATCGTGGTGCACTATCATTTTGATGTGTTTTTGTATTTGATTTGCCAGAATTTGATTGAGAATATTTGCATCTATATTCATTAGAGATATTGGTCTGAAGTTTTCTTTCTTTGATTTGTCTCTGTCTGGTTTTGGAATCAGGGTGATATTGGCCTCATAGGATGAATCTGGGGAGTGTTCCCTCTTTTTCTATTTCATGAAATAGTTTGAGAATTATTGGTGTTAGTTCTTCTTTAAAGCTCTTGTAGAACTCAGCTGTGTATCCATCCAGTCTTGGGATTTTCTTGGTTGGTAAGGTTTTTATGGCATTCTCTTTTTCTTTGTTTGAAATTGACCTATTTAAATTGTGTATATCATCTTGATTTAGTTTGGGCATGTCATATGTCTCTAGAAATTTGTGGATGCCTTCGTTATTTTCTATTTTATTGGAGTATAAATTTTCAAAATAATTTCCAATTATTTTCTGTATTTCTGTAGTGTCTGCTGTGATATTTCCTTTTTCATCATAGATATTGGTAATTTGTGTTTTGTCCCTTCTTTGTTAGCACAGCTAAAGGTTTATCAATTTTATTTATTTTTTCAAAGAACCAACTTTTCTTTCTGTCAGTTTTTTCAATTGTATTTTTTAGTTTCAATTTCATTAATTTCAGCTCTGACTTTAATTATTTCCTCCTTCTACTTGTTTTGGGGTTGATTTGTTCTTCTTTTTCTAGGGCTTTGAGATGTAATTTTAGTTCATATTAATTGTTGACTTTTTCTTTTTTGAAGGAATGAGCTCCATGCAATGAACTTTCCTCTTAGTACTGCCTTCAGAGTGTCCCAGAGATTTTGGTATGTTGTATTGTTGTTCTCATTTACCTCTAAGAATTTCTTAATCTCTTTCTTGATGTCTTCTGCAACCTGTTGATCATTCAATAACATATTATTTAGTCTCCAGGTGTTAGAGTAGTTTTTCTTTCTTTTTTTTTAATCATTGATTTCTCATTCCATTTCATTATGACCTGCTAGAATGCAAGGTAGCATCCCTAATTTTTTATACTTGCTTAGAGTTGCTTTATGGAATAATATATGGTCTATTTTTGAGAAGGATCCATGTGCTGCTGAGAAGAAAGTATATTGGCTCATTGATGGATAATATACTCTATATAAGTCAGTTAAGTCTAAGTTATTAATTGTATTATTGAGTTCTATACTTTCTTTGTTTAGCTTTTGTTTGGAAGATCTATCCAGTGGTGAACGAGGTGTGTTAAAATCACCTAGAATTATTGTGTTTGGCCTATTTGATTCTTGAACTTGAGAAGAGTTTGATTGATGAATGTAGATGCTCCATTATTTGGGGCATATATATTTATCACAGTTATATTTTATTGATCTATGGTTTCCTTAAGCAGTATCTTATATCTTTTGACTAACTTTGGTTTGAAGTCTATTTTATTTGATATGAGGATGGAGACCCCTGCTTGCTTATGTAGACCATGTAACTGATATATTTTATCCCATCCTTTCACCTTCAGTCTATGGGCATTTTTTCCTATGAGATGTGTCTCTTGAAGGCAACATATTGTTGGGTCTGGTTTTTAATCCAATCTATTAGCCCTTGTCTTTTAATTGCTGAGTTTAGGCCATTAACATTCAGGGTTATTATTGAGACATAATTTGTATTACCAGTCATTTTTATGTTTTAATTATTTTTGGTATTTAGTTTGACTTGGTTTTTCCTTTGGTTGTTTTTTCCCTTTATTGTAGTTTTTCCCTTTGCACATTTTCATTATTATTTTTCATTTCCTCCTCCTGGACTATTTTACCAAGAATGATCTGTAGAGCAGGCTTTCTTTTTGTAAATTAATTTAGCTTTTGTTTATCATGGAAGGTTCTTATTTCATCCTCAAATCTAAAGCTTAATTTTGCTGGATGTAAAATTCTTGGTTGGCATCCCTTATCTTTTAGAGCCTGGTATATGTCGTTCCAGGCTCTCCTGGCTTTGAGGGTCTGGACTTAAAAATCTGCTGAGATGTAAATTGGTTTTCCCTTATAGGTAATCTGACTTTTCTCTCTTGCAGCCTTTAAAATTCTATCTTTATTTTGTATGTTAGGCATTTTCATTACAATGTGCCTTGTTGTGGACCTGTTGTAATTTTGTACATTTGGCATCCTATAGGCCTCTTGTATTTGATTTTCAAATTCATTCTTTCTGCTTGGGAAATTTTCTGATATTATTTCATTGAAGAGATTGTGCATTCCTTTGGTTTGAATCTCTGCACCTTCCTCTATTCCAATAAATCTTGTATCTGGTCTTTTCATGGTATCCCATAGTTCTTGAATATTCTGTTCATGGTTTCTTACCATCTTCACTGTGAGTCAACTTTATTTTCAAGATTGTATATTTTGTTCTCATTGTCTGAGGTCCTATCTTCCAAGTGGTCCAATCTGTTGGTGATGCTTTCTATTGAATTTTTTAAGTGGCTTACTGTTTCTTTCATGTCAAGGATTTTTATTTGTGTCTTTCTCAAACTCTGTATCTCTTTCTTGAAGTAATGTTTTGCTACCTGGATTTGTTCTCTTATCTCTTTGTTGGCGTGATTGATGGTTGCCTGTATTTGATCTCTTATCTCTTTGTTGGAGAGATCATTTTTTGCCTGTATCTGTTCACATAGGTTGTTTTTTAAATCCCTTATCATTTTAATTATGTAAATCCAGAACTCCTTCTCTGACATTTCACCTACTGTGCTTTTTATGGTTTCTATTGTTGTAGTATCTTGGCTTGTTTGGGGCATTTTCCTCCATTGTTTCTTCATGATGTCTATGTGTTTTCCTCTCCTGCAAGGTAAGCCTGAGGTATTATAGCTTCTGCACTTTTGTTTTATAAGATTCCTCCAGGTTACCCAAAACCTCACTTTTTAGGAAATATGAATATTAGAGCTTTCAATGTGCCCAATGTGTGTCCATGTATCAGTTAGTTTCTATTTTTATACTTATAGTTTTGTTGCTATAAACAGAAATGATGAGATCAGTTATCTTATACCATATAATCTCTGTTTGTGTTGTGGTTTACAGTATCTAATGGTAGAAGGGGGGACTTAGAGAGGTTAGCTTAAACATTTATGAAATAAGATGTGAGAAAATAGAGGTATTAGATTATTTGACTAGTGAGAGTATAATTATTAGAATTTGGCAGTTATTAGAAGAAGCAAGATATAGGCAACCCTGTGTAAGATTCCCTGTTAGTTCACAACAGCATAACTGGATGCACCTTCTGGTATATCCTGGTCCCCAGGGACCTTAGTGATGTCTTACCTGGACCTTTTAGTTGTTCCTTGGTATATAGTGTAGCTAACTCAGTTTTGTGGCAGTGGCAGCCTCAGGACTATAATTATATTGGTGTTGGGTTGAATAGCTACAGAATCCCAGTGCCGTGTGTCTCTCTGGGCAGAAGATTTGCGGGCGTGGATTGGGCCTCTCTCTCCAGATCTCCTCCTGGCCACAGTGTGGTAGAGCAGGCAGTCTGGCTTTCTTCTCCCCACTCTCCTCCTCCTGGGTC
Source organism: Tamias sibiricus (assembly GCA_025594165.1). NCBI lineage: Eukaryota > Metazoa > Chordata > Mammalia > Rodentia > Sciuridae > Tamias > Tamias sibiricus. The sequence goes on along the minus strand of CM046666.1, from coordinate 89,831,997 downwards.
TCCTCCCAGTCCAGTTGTTTTGGTGGGGGTTGGACAGGTGGGCAGCAGGGCCCTTCCACAGGGTGGAGCCTGCATTTCCTGGTCCTGGTGATGGCATGGGCTGGTGGTCGGGGCGGGCTGGTGGCTGAGTTGCTCCTTCCAGAAGGTGTCTACCACATGTTCAGGTGGCAGCTGGGTAAGTCGCAGTTCCCCAGGGAATGGAAGCGGCCCTCTCTGCAGCGGGGACCTGCTATTCAGAGTCCTGGAGGTGGTGGCGGTGTGAGCCTGTGGCCGGGTGGGTTGGTCACTGGGCCACTCCTTCTGGCGGGTGTCTACTCCACTGGGCCACTCCTTCTGGCGGGTGTTCTGGTGGCAGCTGGGCAGGTCGTCCAGTTTCTGGATATTTTTGGGACCATTTTGTGTAGTTTTCTCCTTGCCTATATTTAGAATGATCCTTCCCTTTATTATCCATTTTTAAATCAAATGTTTCTAAGACTTATTTGATGGAAATAAATAACATATCAGATTTGTATGTGTGTGTGTCTGTAAAAATGTGTTCATTTGGGAAAGTTTTTTTTTTTTTTTCTGAATCACAATATTCAATTTATTAAAATAAAATTAAAAGATTTATGATTTTTCATAAGAAATCATGATGTGAAAAGACTGAGATTACTTGAATGTTACTTTACAGGTCTTTAAAAAATTATTTTCCTGTAAGCTAAAATGTAAAGTCCTTAGCAGAGCACAGAAAATCCTTTATTTCATCCTTATCTAATTTCCTAGCATCATCTGCTGTTACTCCTACAAACCTCAGTGAAAAAAAAAAAATTACATTAACCTGCCATGCCATTTTGCCTTTGTGCCTTTGATTAAAACATTCATTCTACAGCTTCATTCCCTTCCCAGAACAAAAGGTGTGTGCATGTGTGTACGTATGCATATGCCTACATATTAAATAGTTAGAGAAAGTTGTTAATGGTGCATGGATGAGCTCAACTACTATCTTCTCTAAGAAGGTTTACCAGATTTTTTTTTTTTTTTTTTTTTTGATAGCAGAAGGCAGAAACAAATCTATGGGCTTTTTGTTGTTGTTGTTGTTGTTGGGGTTGGGGTGCAAGGATTCAGGAGAGATCAGGATTTATAAACTGGGCATTGTATATTACCTGTGGCTAACTCGTCCCCAGATAATCTTCAAGACCTCACTCACTAGCTCAGTGGGGTTTCCTTCATAAAGATGTTGCCTTAGAGGCTGGTGAGCATATAGAAGAAGCATTCTTCTCTTCCATGTAACTCTCACCCTCCCTTTTCACAGTGCTTTAATCCTTTAGCTCTTTCTCTTTCCTTACCTACCCAGTCTCCAGTTCTATATTGAAAATAAGGGACATTTCCCCAGCAATTAATAGTTGCCCAGTGTATTCTTGGAACTTGAGAGTGTCTATGGACTCAGATCTGGTCTGTGAGTATGCCTGTTCTTTTCCTTTTTCAATTCTAGGTTCTGTTTAATCCCCAGGGTGTTTGAAATGATATATTAAGTCCTGTAAGAGTTAATTTCTAATCATTCTTTTCAGGAGCACATATGAGCTTAGGGTTTCTTTTACATGTGTATAAGACCCAGTATTTGAAATTTTAAGACTGTGTCTTCTGTTGGATTCCAGGCAGGAGGCTGCGCCTCCCAGGCAGAAGGCCACACCTCCCCAGGTGCTTTGTGAAAAACTACACTTCCCAAGATCCTCAGCATGGCCAGCAGGTGCCCTGGCCATCACCTCCTGACCTCTGGTAGCCTATAGGGCAAGGACTCCCTCCAGGGGGGGCTTTCTGACCCCCATTCTATTTAAGCCAGCCCCCGACTGAAATCGCTCTCTGTTCGCACTTGCCCCTGTTCCTGTCCGTCCCCTATTTTCCCTTTTTCTCCCCCTTCCATGCGTGGCCCCTAATAAACTTCCCTTTTATTAAAATGGCATTCCCAGCCTAAGAGACTTTGCCCAAATTCTAACATCTTCCATTCCTGATTTTGAGTTCACTTATAAATTTCTTTTCACTTATTTTACAGTTAGAATGACTTCCTCATTTCTTTTCCGTATTTCCTGCCACATCAGCTTTTGCTTCGGACCATGATTATTTTGTACTCTTTATTTTTCCACCTCGAGTTATTGATTTCTTTTGTTTTCATATTTCCTTTTCCCTTTAACTTATATTTATTTTCCATTCAACTCAATTGTATTATGTATTTAAGTTCTATTTTTAATTTCTGCACATTGGAGTTACTTTTCAAAAATAAGATAAGCAATCAACTATATTCACTTGGAAAGTCGTTTAGCAAATTTTAAATATATTCATAATATTTCTTCTTTTCCAACATGAAGAAAGAACAATAACAATAGATTTTATATTTTTCTATAATCTCAGAAGGGAAAATGATTTGCATTTTTAGTACTGTACACCAGTTGTATATGTGTGAAGATTTGGAGGGAAGAAGAACTCTCTTCCAATGGTGTCTGAGATCTCATACATCCTCAGGATATCATGAGGCTACCAGTACAGCTTTTCTTCAGTCTAGACAGCAAATGTTTTATGGCGTTAAGTTATATATTAGAAAAACATCAGTTCCAGAACTGAGTGGTGTGAGAAGACATCAGACAAAGCACCATGTTGCCCAGCTCTGTCTCTCCTAGCTGAGCTACATTTCCAAAATACATGCTATGGAGACCCTGCCTCATGCTAGAGGCAAAATATGTTCCTGGAGACAGAAAAATATGTCAGAGAAATTTAATTTTACCAGAACGAACACTGACATTGAATAACTGATTTAGACAATGATTCTTACTTAATCCAAGAAAAAACTTTGAGGGGTGTTTCTTCTTCAATTAAAAAAAGCCAAACTCAGAAGAGAAGCCCATAATTGCAAATCTATTGCATCAATTAAAACTGGAAACACTAGCTGACTCATGAAGTGATTATTTTATGCTGGCAGTGGATCTGAGGTCTTTGTATACATTTCAAACATTTGTCATGCCATTCAGTTATTATCCTGTCAATGTACTCAGCACATTATAAACAAATGGGTGACAGGAATGCAATTAGAAATTTAGTGTGTATAACTCTGTACTGTGCTTTATTTTCATTTTTCTTTTATTTGTTTATATAGTAAGATAAGTACATAGCCTTTCTAATGTCAATCTACTCTATAAATGATGGTGAATGACAGAGTTTTCTTTGAGGGAGTACTAATGGTATTACTGTTTTTATTCTAATGCATATTTTTCCATTCTTTTGGACTTGTATGCTGATGAATGTGTCTTCTGTGCACATTCACGCTTCCTGACTCATTGTGGGGACACATTGAGATAGAGGTTAACATCAGAGTCTTAAATAAGGAAAATAGCATTACTTAATGAAAAAAATAGACACATGTAAGAAGTTTCAAAAATAGTGAAACTCTCTGTCCCCATGTCTTTATTTCTTATCCCTCACTTTGTGACAGAACAATTTTGGGTACACATATTACTCTTCAAGTTGATGTAGACAGGGTCTTACTGGCATTCTAGGTACATGTGCTGAGTTTAAGTTTGGAGCACTGTGTAGCCTGATCTCCAAGCAGCATTTAACCAAGTCAGGGGTCTACTGTGGCATCCCTTGTCCCTTTTCCTCTGATGGTGCCCTTCTCCCTGGTTTTCTGTTCATGCTGCAATAGATGATTCCTATGATTCCAACCCCCTCAAGTCTGGTTAAGCAAACCAAGAGGCTTATTGATCATTATATTACTTTCCTTTAAGAAACTTTGAGAGAATTTGGTTTTAAGTGTGTTATTATGCGTAGGAGGATACATATTTTTAAAGCCAAAGACCCAAATAATCTGATAGTTAGGTTGTCATTATTAATTCAGTTTAATTATTCAAATAACATGTAATAATTGAATGGACAAAAATCATTAATCAGCAAGGGGACTGTAGCTGATTTTTTTCTTTTTGTTTTCCTATATATTATATGGTCATATTGGATGCATATTATAGAGCAGAGTAGTAAATATGAGATATTAAACAGCATTCTTTCCTTCTTCAACCAACTGTCAATCACCCATACTTGAGCCATCATTAACTTAGGGAAAAACTAACATGTCATTATTGGAGAATGATAATGCAGAAGCCTTTGCTTCCAAGATGAAGAGTCCAGGTTTTAGGTCAAGGCCCCCAAGTTTTATTGCATAGCTTCAGAACCAGTTATTTTCTAACTTTCCATGTTTTTTAAGCTCCCTTTTCTTTTCCCCATGAGAACTATATAATCCTATAAAAAGAATGAGAGCTATTGGGAGAAATGGGAGCATAAACAAAGCAAGTGAGATGTAATTAACTTGTCCCTCCCTCACCTCTCACAGAGCACCTGGCCAGGAAATACTCTCAGGGCAGGGGATCCACTGTAAATTTCTCTCCTCCAGTTTATGCCTTTGAAGAAGATCATTATCCATGAGATAGAGATAGAGATAGAGATAGAGATAGAGGTGATGGTGGGGGGAAGGTTCCTGTGATATGAATGTGAGGCCAATTAACAATGGCAGAGTGGGCATGACGTGTGTAGTCTAAGATAGCAGGCCACAAGTCAGGTATAATCAGAGACCATTTCAAGTGCTAAACACTCACAAATGTGTCTCCAAAGATTCTAGGAGTACATTATATTTGCTCTTATTGCATGGTTTTCTCTGTGTTTTGCAAACAACTTTATATATATATTCAATTTTGGCACCAGAAATAGATGTGCAGAGATCATACTAAGGGCACAAACACATATTGAATTTAGTGACTTTGTTTTACCGCTGAACATCTTTTTTACTTAGATTATAAGTGGTCATGATGACACCATAAGGTGCATATTTTATTTTCTCATACGGAGTTTCATATTCATATGGGACTGTAAACATACAAAAACACAAAAGACAGGTGGGGAGAAAGAGTGGGAGAAATTAGCTTGTGAACTCTAGAAACTTGATTATCATTTTGATGAAATGAAGAACTGTGTGAAAAGCGTCATACAGATTATAAGCACTGGCTATAATGTCAAGCTGTCTGGAGTGACACATTACGGTATAATCATGCCAAAATCTACTCATCAGTTAAAATGGTGATAATAACACCATCGGTCTCATATGATTGGTCTGAGAAATAAATGAGATACTATTTCCTGCAGCAAGCAGCTCTATGTGTATTAAAAGCTAAGCACACACAGAATATTTGTTGAATAAACAAATTAGTGGCAATTTGGATAGCTAGCTTTAATTTGAAGGACATAGAGATCTGGGTAGATGATTATAAATTGAAGTCCAAAGGAAGTAATCATCATATTTCCTATTTTAGTAGCTAACTCACAGATGGGAGAAGTTCTCATTTGTGAACAAATATATTTACTGTTTCTGATTTAAAGCAAAATCATGGAGAAGATGTTATAGAGTTCAATTGGTTTCAATTCTTTAAAAAGTGTTAGATGAAATTATAGTGCTGCACACATCATTTGAAGCAAAATCTATCTAGTTTTATTTAGTTTTTTTTTTTTTTTTGGGGGGGGGGTGCTGGGGGAGAGAAGAGACTGAGGATAAAACCCAAGGCTTTGTTCATGCAAAACAGGTCCTCTGCCCCTGACCTATACCCTAGCCCCTGAAACCATCTGATTTTAGTTTTATTTATCCTCCCTTCTTTTCTTTTCACTCCTTTCCTTTCTCCTCTGTTTCCTTCTTTCTGTGATGCATATGCTTTGTTTCTTTCTTTATTTTTTTTTAATGCTAAATTCCCTAATAGATACAGGTCACATGATGGTGCATTGGGTACATTTAAAATTTAGCAGAGACACAGAACTGTACTATAATCTGAAGATTGTTTGATAAGGTGATGCCATAGGGAAATGATAAAGAAATACAAATCATAGTACAGGTGTCAGTTATGAAATATCTTTGGGGCAGAAATAACATTTATGGTGAGACCTATGCAATAAATAGGAGCTGGCCAGGAAACGACATTGTTAATTAAGACTGTTCCACTATGAGAATACATGTGAAGTCCTGTAGGTAAGAGAACCAGCCAATAACATTGAAGGATTTGGACCTACCCTCAAGAGAGGGTGGTGAAATAATTAGATGATTTATATACTCTGGACAGCAAGGATGCATGGGTACTCTTGGCAAAACAAAAAGAAGATAGGAACAAGTGGGTTCAGAAAACTGCTGGGCATTCAAAAGGTCCTCCACAGCAGTCTCTGGTCCAGAAAGAAGTTTCTTATCCAGATAGTTGGGCACCATTGATATTGAGCTGTATGAAGCTAAACACATATTTAAGGAATTTTGCAGCAGCCAATTCTTGTAAACAAATGAAGGAAAGTCTATTAATCTTACAGTGATGAAAACTGAAAAACATCACTTGCAACAATCCTTTTTATTTTATTTTTTTTTATTTCAACACTGAGCTGTGTCCTCTTTTTAATTCCTTAGATAGAAATCATTGGTTGTCCATTCATCTTTTTTAGGGTCAAGAAGAATGCTTCAATAAATCAAATTTAGAATGAGCTGTCACTAGACTGGTATGCAAACTTGCCTTAGGTGAATATTCTAATATTGTACTTCATAAATGAGTTTTCTGACTAAAGAGTTGCTTAATTCAAAAACATGTAAATACATAAATTTTACTGTTTTATTCCCCCATTTTTTTCACACTGATTGCAAATTCCCTTACAACTGAGAAAATGAAAATTTTATTAATATCTTAGCATGATAAAGAGCTCTTGAAAAGCATATTTAACTTTTTTTTCTTTTCTGAAAATTAGTACCTCATTACTTTTAGAGTTATTGGTTTCCAGTCTGCTGTACTTCATATTTTTATTGATATAAAAGACAGCTTCCTTGTTCATTTAGACCCCAGTATATCTTGAACAGTCTAATTGGGGAATGGGATAAAAGGCAAGATTAATAATTTAAATATTAGAAATTATATCATTTCACATTTCATATGACTATTTCCTTTCTATTGCTGTTTTCTTCCCCAATTTTGTGACCTCTACATTCTCATCTTCATCTTTTGAACAAGAACATGTTGTGTTTTTGTGTGGGTTCTTTGTTTTGGTTATTCCTGTTTAAGAAGCAAGGCTGAAATAAACCCTGTACTAAAACTCAATTAGAATTTTTTCTCATCCATTTTATCTCTTCCTCTCTTACAATTACTGACAATGCATTACAGACTTCATCATTATGTAAGTCTAACTACAACATTCCAGTTATAGTTTTGGATGTTGGTTTTGGTTATTTGTTGTATTCTTGGGCATGTTCAAGAGAGGTCATGAATGATTAGCCAAAAGTGAGATATATATAAATCTTTCCAAGTATTAGGTTTAGGTTTTCAATGCTAAATTTTTCACCAAAATTTGTTCTTTCTCTTTATTCTCAATATATTAGCCCTTGATTTTGTTTTCCAGAATTTGCTCAAGGACCCCGTGCTATTTTTCTCTCTTCACTCATCTTTTAATGAGAAGAGGTCAATCTAGGCCTCCGGCTTCCTGGGGCAGCTCTGCTGTGTTCTTCTGCTCCTCACTCTGCACCTGTATCCTCTTTTGAGTCCTTTCCTCAGATCTTATGCTGAAGCCTACTGATGTGCACAGAGTGAATCTACAAGGATGAGGACAGTGTTTCTGTTCTTGCTGCCCAGTTCTCTGATTATGCTGAGGTGAATGTGTCCCTGGAAAAATTGATGCAAGCTGTGCCATTTCTGTTGACAGAAGGTGTGCAAAAAACCTGAAAGGGCCCAGCCCCTAATGCCCTTCTTCTCTAGTTCTGAATAATTATTTAGCTCACCTTTAAGTATGCAACGTACATTATTCTGTCTGATGCAGCTTCTTTATCTATGACACTACCGAGAAATCAAATCTACAGTAGTCAGAGATAAAAAGCTAACTAATTAGAGAGAGGATACTGAAGCAGCTCTGATCACCCCACAGAGGAGCTCCTCAGCACAGTAAATCTAATACAAAGCTGAGTTAGGGCGGACAGCAGGGAAGACAGAAAACACTTATAGTTTTTACCATGTCTGCAAGCCCTATTTCTTTCACATTCAAGTATGATGTTATACACAGAAAAACATTTCTAGTTCAAAAGATTTCAAACTTTTACATTTGCTTAAATATTTTTAAGTTTCCAAAAGAACACAGGGATAGGGTAAAGAAACAAGTTATACAGATTAATGATTAATTTCACCTAAAAATTAACTCAACAACTTTCAATGTATTTTATGGTTAAGAAAAATAAAAACTACTTTCTGATTCAACTACAAGTAATCTCAACCATCCTTATGATTGAGATACTTACTTGGAACTAACTCCTAAAAGAAAATACTCAAGATTTTGTACTTGAGATTCTCCAGTTGTAGGCTACCTCTGTGATGTCCAAGCAGTGGTGAAGAGTGACTAGATTCACTTATCTAGTGTGAAAATTCTCCTACTACCCATCTTAGAGTGACTGGATGAGTTCATCTCTATATATAAGCTTGGACACCTTACCTAAACTTTCTGTTTCAGGGGTTTATGTTTGCTTATTTGTTTGATTGTTTACTTTTTTCCCATTTGGTGAGAATGATGATGGTATCTCTTGATAAGCTTGCTACACAGTAAATGTAAAAACTTTGGGACATGTATAAACTTTGGGACATGTATAAACTTTCAATAAATTCCAGATTATCAACAAACACATGAAAAAAATGTTCAACATCGCTGGCAATTAGAGAAATGCAAATCAAAACTACTCTAAGATTTCACTTCACTCCAGTCAGAATGGCAGCCATCAAGAACACAAGCAACAATAAATGTTGGAGAGGATGTGGGGAAAAAGGCACACTCATACATTGCTGGTGGGACTGCAAAATGGTGCAACCGTTATGGAAAGCAGTATGGAGATTTCTTGGAAAACTGGGAATGGAACCATCCTATGACGCAGCCATCCCACTCTTGGGTCTATTCCCAAAGGACCTAAAAACAGCATATTACAGTGACACAGCTATCTCAATGTTTGTAGCTGCACAATTCACAATAGCTAGGTTGTGGAACCAACCTAGATGTCCCTCAGTAAATGAGTGGATTAAGAAAATGTGGTATATACGCACAATGGAATTTTACTCAGCAATAAAAGAAAACAAATTAATGGCATTGCAGGTAAATGGATGAAGTTGGAAGACATAATGCTAAGTGAAGTTAGTCAGTCTCAAAAATCCAAGTACCAAATGTTCTCTCTCTTATATAAGGAGGCTATTTCAAAGTATAGTTGGATGGGGGTACATAGGAGGATTAGAGGAACACTAGAATGGTCAAGGGAAGGGAGGGTAAGGGAGGGAGCAAGAGGGGAGGGAGGGGGAGGAAAAAAAAAGGTGTTTGAATGAGAGGGATATCATTTTCCTTAATGCATGATTGAAGACCTGAATTGTACGAATATACTTTGTATACAAACAGTTGTATGTAAAAAGATACTAAATATATGCACTATGAGTTGTACATATTAATAATTATAAAAATAAAATTAAAACAAAAAAAAGAAAAAAAAATAAATTCCAGATTATGTTATTTATTATACTTCCCAAATATCTATTCTGTTAATTTAAATAATGTATTGCTTTTTTTGGAGGGGGTGGGTACCAAGGATTGAATGTGGGCACTGGACAACTGAGCTAGTTGATCCCCAGCTCCATTTTGTATTTTATTTAGAGAGAGGGTCTCACTGAGTTGTTTAGTATCTTGCTTTGGCTGAGGCTGGCTTTGAACTTGCAATCTTCCTGCCTACGCCTCCCAAGCCATGGGGATTATAGGTGTGTGCCACTGCACCTGGCTTGTATTACTTTTTGTTGAGATTATACTATACATCTATTTTGATTGCCTTTTTTATTGGGTAAACATTTGTTGGACGACTTGATAATATATACACAACTACATTTATGTCACTACCTAAGATCTCATCAAGTAGATCTATTAGTGCCTGAGACTAATTAATTTCTTTATGATTACTCTCACGGTCATATGAATGTTGCATACATTTTAATATTGAAGTGCTTCTTTATATTACTTGTAAGATCTCTAAAAATCATATTCTTGCATTATAGAAACTATGTTAAATACAGAAAAATGGTTAATGGAAATTTACTTGTAGCACTCCCCACACAAGCCAAGGACCCTTTAATGCCTGAACTCTATAAGCCAAGATATTTTCTTCATTCAGATTCACCAATGTAGTAATGAGACCATGATTTGGACATGATATCCTTACCCCTATGCTAATATGATCTCTACTATGCCATAATGGCTTCCCTCCAATTTGAAAGCTTTCAGAACTAGGTAGTATCTGAAGACACAGACAATGAGTAAATGTCATAGTTCATTCCTGGTTGCAATGTACTTCCGAATGATGTAGAATGATAAATATACTTATTGGTTGTTAATTTGGAGGTGAATTCTACAATATAATTATACATTCTACCTGTTCCTTGAAAGGTATCAGACACTTCTTATTTAACTCCTGGTTGTCATGTGTGTGCATGTATATGTGGAGGGAAGGAAGAAAGCATATGTGTATATGTGAATGGTCAATTTACGTAAAGTAATTCATAAAAATTGGCTGGAGATTACTTTCACCTGATTGGATACCCCAGAAAAGATGCATTATGTGGTTCTTTAGCAAAAGGTAAATCACCTTCCTGCAGTGGCATTGGGAGGGTCAGGAAGCACAGAAAGTGCATAGAAAACTCTAACTGGTGAAAGGATTAATGACTGTTACTCTCTGTTCAGTGTCATCCCAGAATAAAATATGGAAATAAAAATCCTATCACCAGTTCTGTAAACATCATTTTATGTGAAAAATAATGCATTGTGTGTTTTGAATTTGTTGACATCTTTTCATGCAGATGCTTTGGTCATCTGTGATTCATGCCTTTTAAAAAGAAGAGCTCTTGAAGAAGACCCCCCAAAGAAATGGAGTAGCACCCAAAATACCCTTGCCATAATTAAACTTCTTGTCAAAAAGATTTTCACATAGAGTGTCAACAGGATTTCACAGGAGTCCTGCAAAGAGCTCAATGTGGTTTGAAGTTTCCTCTTTCTTATAAATGCCAGATTTGCAGAGAAAATTTGTGAAACCTGTCTGAACTAAAATATGGGACAAAGAGTTGTTACTGTTATGTACCCACCCACTGTCATGTAACCACCCCGCTGAGTATAAATCTAAAAAAAATTCCAGACTCAGGGTCCAGGCATTAGCCCCTCTGGACCACTGCAGCTTAAATAAAACTGCTTCCTGATAATTCATCTGGTGTCCATCCTTCTTTGCCCTACATCATTCTAATTTAGCACTTAATAATATCTGTGTCATAAAGAATTAACATTTGAAAGAAAAGCAAGAAACTTGAGGTCTTCTCTTATAATACCACTGTGTTGGAAAGTAAGAATTGAAGGTCTCTGGTACATGTGCAGAGGATGTGTGTGAAAGAAGGAAAGTAGTGAAGGAAGGTCAGTCTGTCTGCAGATTGCATCTCCGCTACTACTACAGTGAGAGCAATCATTTATTGAGCTTGTATTGTGTTCCTCCCAATGATAAAGGTGCTTTGTGGACATGATTTTAAATATTCTCCTCAAAATCAATCCAATAAGCAAATTCATTGTCTCTCATTTTTTCTTTTCTCTTTTAAATGAAGATAAACAGTTAAAGTTTATTTTATTTTATTATTAATTTGTAGAATGCCAGTTTGGAGAGTGTAGTAAGTTGGTACCTTCTAAGTGTGTTATTTTTATTAACTCACCTAGAGTCTAAAAGTTTCCTCGACTATAATAGCTACTAGTTATCACATTCTTTTTTTTTAAGTTTTATTTATTTATTTATTTTTTGAATTGCCCAAACTGGATCAGGATGTTATACACAATTTAAACAGATCAATTTCAAGTGAGGAAATAGAAGATGCCATCAAAAACTATCAACCAAGAAAAGCCCAGGACTGGATGGATACATAGCCAAGTTCTATAAGATCTTCAAAGAAGAACTAATACCAATACGCTTCAATTTATTTCAGGAAATAGAAAAAGAGGGAGCTTTTCCAGACTCATTTTATGAGGCCAATATCACCCTGATCCCCAAACCAGGCAAAGACACATCAAAGAAAGAAAACGTCAGGCCAATATGTCTAATGAACAAGATGCAAAAATTCTCAATAAAATTCTGGCAAGTGCACCACAATCAAGTGGGGTTTATCCCAGGGATGCAACGTTCAACATACGAAAATCATTTTTTCTTTATAAAAGGCTGAACAGGCAAATTAAGTTTCAAGGAACTAAATAGAAAACAACACAAAATAAAACAAAATAGAGAAGTTTATTTTGTTAACAATTAAAAAATACAAAGTTGACATTATTCCATATACCTCCACTCCACTTAAAATGTTATTCATTGATGTCAAATAAACTTACAATACAATGTCTAAGAAATAAATGAAATGGCTCAATCTAATTCAGGCATCTAAAACACATTTTCTGTATATCTGCTTTTAGCTAACATGTATAAATGCCAAAATTTACCTTCTGAATTTCATTTCCTTTTAATTAATAAGTTTGAGTACTCTTGAAAATGTTAATATATAGTTTTTAACTTCAAATAAGATTAGTGTTATTTACGATTATAATAATTCAATAATACCAATATTTATGAAAATTAAATTATATGCCATATATAAAAGTGAGTTCTTCACATTCTTATTTTGTTTACTGCTCACAATGAAACTATGAAATAGCATTTACAGACATTGAAAAACTTTCTAAAGCCATAGAGCTAAGAAGTGTTTTGTTTGTACTTAACATTCCACATAATTATTTATAGTATTGAAATTATGTGCTTCATAATAAATATATTTCAAAAAACAAAAAAAAATGAATTCTGAGATCCCATCATGAATACGATGTCACTTTCTACATGCTAACTTTTGTAAACTTAATACATTATTTAGTTTTTCTAATTTTAATACACATCCCTATTTATGTTTTTCCCTGCTCAAGTACAATTCTCTTATTTTATTCTCTAATCTCCTTTCTCTGTCCTCTCTTTCATGGAGATATTCATGTGAGTTCAGTCCTTGTCTTTTCTTTCTCTCAGTATAACAGGCTTAGAGAACTCAATTTTGATTACATTTTTAACTGTTAAACCTAGAAGACTTCCACTTCTGTTCCTGAATTTACATCTTGTTTTGGAGCATCTTCGACTTTTATGCATAGTCTTGCGTAGTTTGAATATTTTCCTGTTCATTTTGGCACAAGCACATATTTAGAAACACTTAAGTAGAAAAAAATTTTCATCACAAATTAATGAGAGTCTATCCTTTTCTCCATTTCTAAATTATATTCAAGAATTTTTACCAAGACCTATCAGTCAGTAATTTAACTTACTCTTTCATTTAAAGGCATTTTATTCCACCAAAAGCAATGTAAAACATTTGTATTTTATATTCAAGTCTTGTGTTCTCATTGCAACTTCATAAGTGTGGGTTTGGCCTCTACATATATAACCTAATTTGAAATACAAGTCTGTATTGTCAAACCAGTAAACCAAATTAAGTTACTTACTTTTAGGACAAACATCTAAGCAGATACACACATACATAGATAAAAGCTAATATTTTAATGACTTTATTGAGTTACATTTTATATCTGAGAAGATTCCACCCATTTCAATGTACAATTTAATGACTTATAGTGTCTTTATCAAGTAATGTGACTATCATTATAAATCAGGTTTGGTACTTTTGATGACTTTTCCTATAGAATTTGTCTTGCCCATTTATGGTTCTTACCCCAGAACTAGTCCCAGGCAATCACTAATTTACTTTCCATTTTTATAAGTTTGCTTTGTCTGGTAATTTTATTTAAATAGAATCATGTGTTATGTGACTAGTAATGGGTTTCTTTCACTTAGCATACAAGCAATATCATTCAAAATGTAGCATGTGTCTGTTGTTTGTACCTTTGTTTTGCTGAATAGTACTCCTGCATATGAATATACTGTATTTTTTATATCCATTGATCAGTTGATAGACATTTAGATTGCTCTGTTTTGAGATTGTTATGAATAACATTGCTAGGAACATTTTATGTTACCTAATTTGAATGCAAATCTTTTTGTGTAAGTATGGCTTCATTGCCCATACATAGAGAGAGAAATGGAGTTACAAGGGTTATATGATAGTTGGATGTTTAACATTTGGAGAGACTGACAAAATATTTTCCTCTCTGGTTGTACCACATTACATTCTCACTGACAATTTATGAGTAACTATTGTTCCATTGCTTTCCATCATTTGTTGTTTTCTGTCTTATCTGTGGTAGTGATACTAGTAGGTTTGCAGTGTTATCCCATTTTTATTTTAATTTGCATTTCTGTAATGGCTTGTTATCCAGCCATATATCATCTTTTGTAAATGTTCATATCTTTTGCCCATTTTTAATGGGTTAATTGTATTTTAACTACTGGATTGTAGTAGTTCCTTGATATGAGTCTTTCATACGATATGTGTTTGGCAAACATTTTCTCCTTGTATTCACAATTGCCTCTTTCATTGTAAACTATGAGGCGTATGATAACATACACTGTATAATTGAAAACCTTTAAAAAAAAACAAGCCTTCTATCTGTACGTATTGAACAAGTATCACAATTGTCAAAGGGTCTGCAAGGGCAAATATGAACATTGGTCTCCTGTCTTGCTTACCTATTATATTTTAGCCTGAATGTGGAATATGCAATTACAAAGTGAGTGTTTAACGGGGAAGTGTTTGACATTTAGAGCCTCAACACCTATTATTTAAATGTACATGGGCTTGTTTTCGTCTTAATTTGTCAGTGTGAGGTATGCAATTATGGCTTAGAAAACAAAATTTGAAAAGTCGCTTTCTTGTTTCATGTTGTTTAACAGGAATACATGTTAATGTTTCCCCAGATGTTTGCTATACTGTTCTCTTTTTAAGGGTACCCCAAACAAGCAGTATGGAGGAGTTAGAAGCTGGTTGGAATTGCCATTAAGTTAACTGGTTACTCATTTTTCCCTAAAATTATATGTGTATAATATTATGGTAATTTCCTCCTAATAGGAAATATATTAGCTTTTTTGTGTGTACTTCATTTAGAATTTTTATAGTGCTCAGCATGCATGAATTTTAATTTTGCTTTTTGTTAAGGTAATATAAAAACATACAGCACCAAACGTGACTTATTTGTAAAATAGCTTAAATGTGTTAAATATAACCTAATTAAAATTGTCCTTAGAATGGAATATTAGATACAGATAATTTGGTATTGAATGAGGTGTCAAAAGATATACTTAGGCTGGTGCAATGTTACCTTTGATTTAGAGTTTTCTTTTTTCTATTAAGAAAAAATAAATGTATACAATTAAAGTAAAATAAAGAGCATAATTTAGAGCCTTTGGAAACATCAAGAAAATAACTTTCAGGGCAGAAACTTGCTATGCTTTAAACAATGTCTTTTTACTATAGTTCCCTAGTAAGAAAATCTGTTTATGAAAATGGAAAATTAAAACTCAGCTTTTTTAAGGTGAGGCAGACTCTCCTTAATCAAACTAGCCAGTCTGCATGGAACCTTCTTGATTATGTCTCAAACTTTGTCTACAAGACTACAAACTCAGTACAAATGATTTTATATACCACTTAAACATCCCTAGGAAGACTATTCCAAACCTTTGAAATGCCTAACTGAATAAACTCAATGCTGCCAAAAAGAATTTACTGTTTGTTCTAGCCAATACCTGACTATGGGCCCATGACCTCCCTATTCTTGGAAAAGTTATTTTAGAAAATGTGCAAATAGAAATTCTTTCTCTGTCCTTTTAGATATATCTTCTTCAACCCAGCAATGTCTTTCTCATGAACCTTGGAACCATTCCTTTGAAATGTACTCATTTCTCAATAAACAGTGCCAACAATAAAGGACAAGCGCTTATTCTTATATACAGTCTTTGGCTGAATTCTCATTTATCTTGGATCCAGTAGTATGTGTTATTTTGCTTAACATTGCAAGGAAAATTAATTAAATACCAAATCCCGAGCATTCCCAAGGCCATAAAAAACACAGAAAAGGCCATAGAAACAGTAGCTAAACCTTTCCTTCCATCTTACATAAGCTTCTTTTTTTTCTCAAAGCAGCAGTATATGACACTGTAGGACATTAGCACTGTCTGACATTTATACAAGCCTTACCAACATAAGGAATTTGAGCTCAAAACATGCATTTAAAACTTAAACTTGAGTTTAATGTTATAGTAGTTAGGTGTTAATGATCATAAATATAGTCTCTAAATTCTGTTTTCTTGTTTGTTCACTTTTTCTGGTATGAGAGCTATGCCATTTATTATATTCCCTTCATCTTCCTTCTGCATATCATAAGGCTCATAACTACTCTTGGAACTTAATGAAAAGCATAAGTGAGTTCTTATGATAACCAGGTTTTATTGAATATTTCCTATGATATTGATTGTCTTAGAGCAACTAAGAACCACACTGGTGTTTTTCATTTTAAATTCCTTCGTATTAGCCAATACATAAATATAACATAAAATGGTAAGAAACAAGATTTATGAATTTGATTTTTTTAAATACCAATTTACTGTCAAGCAGGCATCTACTTGATTAGAAGTTTTTAAAGACATCATTAGCAACAAAACCTTTGTGATGTGCATATGACAGCATACATATTTAAAATAACCCTGAATCCTATGTATATAAATGTGTGAATAGCTGAAAAGGATCGGTTCTTTTGATTAAATAATTAATAAACAAGATGACCTTAGGAAATAGTGACAAGCAATTAAGGACAAGTCATTGTAGATTATTTTATAATAAAGGTAAAACATTTAATAGGGATCTCTTCCTCTATATTCTTCTTTAATACTTAGGTAAAGTAAGCATTTTAGTGCTAGAGGATGATCACATTATTGTTGTTAATTCATTTCTTCTTTCAACAGTAATCATAATGCAGAAAGAACTGGACTGGATGAAATACAATGAATGTCTCATTGCTTAAAATTAATGAGAGGGAGTTGTGGAAAATCCTAAACTAGGAATAACATAAAGTCAGTTTCCATTTATCTTGAAGGTTTGGATGATGCATTTTAAGAAGTTTTTAATGTCTTTGAGAATATTTTTCATAAGTATTTGAAAGTAAAGTAAACCACATTTAATAGTGGAGTAAAACCAGGCCTGAGGTTCAATTTGCAGTAGATTCACTGGGCACATATTTGTTTGTAGATAATCTAGATATGACTACAATTGGCAGTCTCTATTATTGAATTCATTAAGAACTTGAAATATCAAGCTGAAACTAAAATTATCTGGCGCTTCTCCTGAGAAATCTTAGGTAAATGGGATTATTTCAAATAAACATGATTAAGAATATTCTAAAGCAAAAGAGACAGAAAACAGGGCCAATACTTGCCATTTGTAATATTAAAACTTTATTTTTGATCCATTAATATGCACTCATTAAAATAAATAATTGCAATCCTGTAGGAAATGTCCTCAGTCAGTTTCACTTATAATCATCTAGGTAAATTTGTAAAGGTTGCCAGAACATTAGCTAAGTCCCAGAGATACCATATTTGTACTGGAGGCTCCAGGAAAAAGAAAAAAAGAATGATAAAGGAGAGATGTTTTTCATCAGACTAATTAAACATAAAAGCAAAGGGGTTAGTTACAGAGCTTGATCAGAGACAATGAGAAAGTCAGAGTCTCTGTCTGCCTTCGTATAATTAATATTTGTCAGGCATTAGCAAGGATTGGAAGAAAAAAGTTCAGATTTAAGTTAAACAATTTGGTCTTGCCATCATTAAAAATAAGCTTCCACCTGCTTCTAATTTTCTTGTTGATTATAAAGGTCATTGGCTGTTTGAACAGGGAGGAAAAAAGGAGCTTTTAGAGAAGCATGCAAATGAAAGCTCCAGCAAGGAGTCCTGTATGTTAATGAGCAAGGGCCGTTGATCAGTATGCAGTTGCAGCCTCTGACTATAATAAACATGCTTGAATATCTCTCAATTCACAAGGGCACTCATTTGTGTGTGCAAGGCAGCAGCATAAATCCATTATTTGAAATTGTACTAAGACCTTCAATTACCTTTGTGAAAATAGGTGATTTTTTATATTTTATAGGATTTGGTCTAATGATCCTAAGAGTAGTGTTTAAAATTCTACCAAAATTGCAGATCTCATTAAAATTTGATATTAAATTGCATTATCTATGATCTCTTATAAATACTCCATTTCCTCTTTTTTTGTGTAATTTTTCAACCATGGTGGGAACATAAAATGAAAAGAGCCATCACTCATTGAGTACTAACAATGAACTAGGTATTCTCTACATATTATCCCATTAATCATCAAATGATCCTACTTGTAAGGCATCATTATCCTAATTTTTTTAGAAGAGAAACTGAGTCTTAATTCTCTGAGTTGAAGAACTTAGAATTATTTCCATTCAGATATAATACTTCTTCAATATTCCTATCACCAGAGTTCTTAAGAAGAAATTCAGCTTGAACTTATATAAACCTGAACATTTGTTGATAATTTATGAATTCTGCTCAGTGGGTTTTTGTGAAGCTCAGCTCTTTTTTGTTGCTTTGATTTCGACTTCTTGCCCCAGTGAGGAGACAATGAAATTTATACTGGTTTGAGATTTAACCCATACAGTAAAATACTACTATTTGTGAAAATATCAGTCATTACTTACATAAAGATACTAATGAACGGTCCTAAATTCAGGGCCCTAGAAAAATGACTTGTGGATACTGTTACTGATACATATTGCTCTCTTATTATATGCTTTATATATTTCTAAACTATTTCTAATAACTATTTAATTCTCATAATGACAGTACTGGTTAGATACTTGTAAAATATTTCATAAATTAGTGAGGAGTACAATGAAATTTATACAAGATAGCAAAATTTGAGATCTTAACCCATACAGTTAAAATACTTACTAAATATTTGTGAATCTTTCTATGATGAGCAAATAATCTCTTTTGTATATTATGAACTATCACATAGTTCCAAACTAAAATGCATATCTGTGATTATAAATCCATGAAATATTAATAATAAATAGCATATTGAAGTATCAAGTTAAGATATAGAATATAATGAAAATTATGTCCTTAATTTATGTATAGTTTTGCAGTATATTTGAAATAAAGTTAGATTCATTTATGTCCATTTGCATTACACCATAGATTTGTCATAATTATGTTTATATTTATTTTGTAGCAATATGTATATATAGTTATGTATGTATACAACTTCTCCTTTTATGCTTTCAAATGAGTACTTTTTGCATTAATTCTGAAATTAACAATATATGCTATAAATAACTTCATATCTGTTCAAAGTGACTTTTTTATTCTCTTACAGTTTTATGATACTCCATTCTATTCTATTAAATGTCATAATTTATTTAACCAACAGCATCTCAATATGTATTCAGAATGTTTCCATATTCTGTAATTTCAAGTAATGCCATAATGAATAATTTTTTTGCCTATGTACTTCTAATTATTTATTTATTTATTTAATTTGTTATACATGCTTTTAGAGTGTACTTCTGATTATTCAGATGTAAGAGTAAATTCACTCAAAGTGAGATTGCTGGACCAAAGGTAAGTGAATATGTGGTTTTATATTACCATCTTGTCCTCTATAAGTCTGCAATGATATTCATATTTACCAGCTTTATCTAACAATTTGAAATTCATATTTTTGTTGCCTCTGCATTTTTGAGTCACACGTCATTTCTAACTGTGTTTAGTGTTAGGACATTTCAGAAGAGAATAGCACTCCCACCTCTACCAAGGAAAAGAGGGACTAGCTCCAAGTGGGATCACTCCTCACTCCTTTTCGATCTGGGTTGTTCATCAGCAGTGACAGCTTTGTGTGAGACTCCCTGAATCAACCCCCATCACACAGCTTCTAGACTGAACCCTAAAACACATGGATTTCTGCAGTTTCTGTTTCCTCAAGAGCCAATTACCTCTTCATTTTAATATCCCATTTCTCTTCTTTGAGAAATTCCTCTAAAGTTCTTAACATTTCCACGAATAATTCAAAACAACTTTATATTAGTTTATATGACTTCACCAAACTTGCTTTAGACTTCTTATTTTTAGGATATCTAAGATGACATATTGATATCACATACACACACACACACACACACACACACACACACGCACACAAAGAAACAAACAAAAAAACAGAAGAATTAGACCTAATTTTTCAATTGTATGGAAGGTGGACACTGGTACATCCACATGCAAACTCTATCTGAAGCACCACTTTAATCTTCTTTTGCATTTCCTTGTTTGATTATGGATGATGTAAAAATTCAGACAGTTATTACTTTGTATGCTAAATATTTGTCCTCAAACAATAAAAAGTAGGCATTATTAAAAAACACAAGGAAAGCAAATAATATGTATGAAAAACAAAAAATTTAAAAAAAAAACAGGGAAATAATTTTTATAGATAAATGATGCCTGAAAAGCAGATTATAATGATTTATTCTTGGAGGTTCAACATTATTTTGCATTTTACTCCATGTTAATTTTAAAATAACTTATTTAATATTTAATTTTATAGTCAATAGATATATTTTTTATAAATGTGATCTGATGAAACAGGATTGATTTTTGGGCAGTAGATTATATCACCCATTTGTATATCAAAGGTGGGATAGCCATATAAGAAATACCCCAATGTTATGAAAAATACAGATTCCTAAGACTTATCTTTAGTTAACAGAGATAAGTATTAGTATATCTGCCTTACAGAAAAGGAAATGGAAGATTAAATCAATAAATTGCCTAGGACTTACAGCAACTATCTGACAAGCAAGTCAGTTGACAACATTTATGTTTAAATATACCAATGTTGGACATATTCTGTATGACATTTGTGTCAGCTTTCTGGCATTTTCTAATTATCTATTTGTCCATCATGAGGACAATATGGCCGAATAGTGTGTACTATTTGAAATTGCCTGAATTTATTACAAGTAATATCATCTCTGTGGCTGTTTGTTAGAATTCTCCAAACTAAATAGAATAAGAAACTCCTAAGAAGATTTGATCAGTACCAATAGTTTAATGTGATGTATGTTTATTCCTGAAATTGGTGGTGTCATAGTATATTTTGTGGTGGAGAAAATAAATTATAGGAGATGAAATAAACATAAATGGTGAATGCAAATTTATTTATTTATAAAACAAAGGCATAGAAACAATTTACTATTGATTGATGTTAGACAATTCTGTTGATAACAAATTTACTTGGGTGAATACAAAACAAGGTAGAGGATGTTTTTCAAATTTCTCGCTCTCTCTCTCTTTTTTTTTTTTTTTCCCCTGAAGGTCATTCTTTATACCAAGCAAAGTAGAACTTCCATGCAACTTAAACAGGCACACCAACACCCTTTAGGTATGTAAAACCTAGAAAGAGTTTTGTGTCATATTTATTTTTAATTTTGAAATGGCAATCTGTATAAATATCTTTTTTGGTTTCTTAGCTTTTCTTGCCCAAAATTGTCCCTGCCCTTTTACTTTATCCACATACTTCCTAAAACATACTTGGGTGATTAGGAATATTAATGAAAAATATATATATATTCTGTTGACTCTGCCTCAATATTGGATCTCTTAATATCTATTATTCCATCAAATCTTCCAGATTGAAGATCCAAATTTATTATTAGCAAATGTTTGCTTATGTAGCATCATTAGAAATAAAATCTATTCCCCTTTGATATTTTTTTGGGAGGGAGGGAACAAGGAGAGGGAGGATGGAAGGGAAAGGGAAATACTGGATACTGAATTTGAGCAAATTATAAGCCAAGCTTTTTTAATTCTGTAAAAATGAATCTTTAAAATGTTACATGTATAACTAAAAAGAAACAATAAAAGAAGCAAAAAAAAAGTATTTTCCTTTGAAAACACTATTTGTTCAGTAGAACCAATGCTAGGGATCATATGCTAGTAGAAACAGCCAAATATAAAAGACTTTGAAAATATAGTAAAGGAAAAGATGATGAGCATACAGTCAGGAAAAAAGAAATGAGGAAGTTGGCGAAAAAAAAAAAAAAAAAAAAAAAAAAAGAAAAGAAAAAGAAAAAGAAAAAATCTAGGAGTTGGCCTAAAATTGCTGACAGCCTTGTTAGCCTAAAATGTGACTAACCTAATATTGAACTGTTATTGCTAGTATCTCAAACAAACCTGAGCTGTTTTAAAGTGTTACAGCCAAGAGACCTTGTACTGTAGCATACCAGGAAATGCAATGGATGTGTGGTCAATGATATGTGGCATTTTCAATCACAAGTTGGAGGAAATGTATGGGGACACTATCAGTCTCTGGCCAATCTTCTCAAAATTTTCTTCAAAAGACCCAGAAAATATTGGAACATTGATTAAAATAAATTAATTGCCATTAATTTAAATTTCTAAGTTTCCCATGAGCAGATGAAGTAAATGAGTTGGGGAGAGATGAATAAAACCTTTTAAAAAATATTTTAGGCAGAAATGTGAGAAGAATTTATATTTGTATATACATTACTGCATTTGACAGAGGAGACTGAAATAGAAACTTTTTCAGTTACTAAAACTTAGAACTTCAGGACAAGTTAACAGTACATCACATAGAAACTAGTAAGCTTCAAAGCAGCTGTTCAGGAATTACAAAGAATGAGTCAGTACTAGTTATAGTAATTCCCAAGACTAACTACACAACCTTTTGTTAGACATAATAGTGCACAAATATTTACATAACAGAAATGTTTCATGGCTAATAGTTGAGAGGTTGCATTAATTTTGGTCTGAGGTTGTCATTAAGTATATAGTTTTAAAGATGATCCACTCTCCATCCCCAAATGGGAAAGGATTTAAGTATTCATGAATAGGACAGATTATTTCAGAAACAAATGGATCCAGAATAATAAGCATATGTAGTTTTAATGCTTTCCAACATATAAAGTAAAAATTGCATTATTCATAGAAAAAAAAATTATTTTCTATATTAGTTCTAGCTTTGAGAAAATCCAAATGCAGCTCTTATACTTACTGATTGAAACTGAACTGTTAAAAATCTGCATAAACAGAAACCTTAGGCTAGGTCAGGTATAAGATTCAGCCAAAGCTGTTTTTTCAATCATACAAGTGATGACCCATCAGCTTGCTCCTTTGATAAAAGCTCTCTGATCTGCCATATATATATGTATTCCTCCCCCCACCCCGGCAGCACCTTAGAGAAAATGGAGTGGCTAGTAAATCTTGACAAATCGTGTTGCATATAACAAAGCCTTTGTTAGCTGCTTTAACTTGACTTTAGTGCTAAAACAACTGAACTTTTTGGCCCCTACCTCAGATATCAAGGTACTTTCAACTTGAAGCCAGAAGTCTCACCTGTAGAATAGGGTAGGCATGGTACCCTAGGAATCAATCCACCTTACAGCTTATATACTTTTCTTATATAGAGTTTTAAAGGAAAGCCAGAGTTGATAGCCCTCTTTAATTGTTCCAAGATTTTGGATGGTCCTTTTTGTCCTCTTTTTAAGTCAGAAACTTTGTATTATATCTATTCCTATTTTTTCTTTCTGTCCTACTTTAAATATTATCCTGACTTTCTCAATTACTTTTTGTCATATTGCCAAAAATAGCCTTTTATCTCATGCACTGTGACCAATGCATGGGTGGAAATGAGAAAGGATTAAGAACTGGCCTCCATGGGATTTCCGTACTCCATAGAATGAGATGTTTCTACAGATTAGATTTTGGATTCCTCTAGGGAAGTACACCCACTGTACTCACTAGGTGAGTAAGATGCTAGGAGGCTTGATGACAAAGGGGGAGAGGTGAAAATATAGGGAAAAAATGTGATGTGGAAATAGATTCAAAATCTGGAAGTATTCATCTTACAAAACAGAATACTTGTGAATTTTGATAGCTAAAGAGCTTAAGGGTTGTCCTGTCAGAGGGGGAAAGAATTAGCTTGTTAGAATTCCAGATTATAGACGTGCAACAAGAAGACCAATGTTCCCTTTCAGAACAAAATGGTGATGCCCTAATTACTACAAATGCGCCTTGAGAGCATTGGAAGTGAGGAGGGATTCCATCATTGAGATGAGTTCAGAGGTTCCCTTGAATCTCTGGATTTAAGGTTAGGTTTTTTTTTTTTTTTTTTTTTTTTTTATTTATTTATTTGTTTTAGTTGTACAAAATGCCTTTTATTTTTTTACATAGTGCTGAGGATTGAACCCGGGCCTCGCACGTGCTAGGCGAGCACTCTACCGCTGAGCCACAACCCCAGCCCCGCCCCTAGGTTTCTTTTTTATTTGTGTTTAGTGGTCTCCAAATTCATCTCTACCTTCTGCAAATAAAATAATTATTTTCATCCTCAAGAGTCAGCTCCACAACGACTCCTGAGAAGTACTAAGTTAGACTCCTGTTTGTCTCCTCACTCCTTTAGCAACATCTACTAAAATGTGTAGAAAATAAAAGAATTCCCTCAACATGTGTGTAGATGCTAGGTGTTCCATCATCAAATTAATCTGGAAAATATTCTATTAAAAGGCTTGATTAATCTGAGTTATGAGACTGAGAAATATAGCTTGTTGATGTGAATTATGAGCTTTAAGAGAGAACTGTGAGATAACAAATTTCATAGTGTGTTTAGTATCAAAATAACTTTTTAGTGTCTTGTAGAAGTACTAAGTATTCTGTGATTGTACTTGAGAATCATCCTTAAACAAAACCCTTACCCTATGTTAATTATCATCCAAAGCACTTATTTTATCTTTACTTACGTGTCATCTTTAATTATTCAACTTTTCACATGTGTATCTTTTCTCCAGGTCAAGGCACATGAGGCAAAACTTGGCATACTCTTTTCTTTTCTCTTAATCCCACATTGCCTAATGTGACAAAATATATATATTCGAAAGAAGCCTCTGTGTGTTTTCAACAGGAAAAATTCTCCCTGTTGGTTTGTCCACACCTTTGCCAGATTGTCAACAGCTATATTTTTGTAGTCAAGAGTGTCTCACAGCAGTACATATATATCTTATTTTACTAAAGATTTATAACACCTATGTGAATCTACCAGACATGTAAATTTTTGTAAATATATTAATTATGGAAAATGATACAGTTTTAAGGGAGAATATTTGTTTGATGAGCATGGATGCTCTGTTATTTGGGGCATATATATTTATGACAGTTATTTCTTGTTGATGTATGATTCCTTTAGTATGAAATGTCCATCCTTATCTCTTTTGATTACCTTTGGCTTGAAGTCTACTTTGTTTGATATGAGGATGGAAACCCCTGCTTGCTTACATAGTCCGTGTGAGGGGTATATTTTATTCCATCCTTTCACTTTCAGCCTGTGGGCACCTTTTCGTATGAGATGTGTCTCTTGAAGGCAGCGTATTTTGGGGTCTTTTTTTTTAAACCAATCTATCAGCCTATGTTTTTTAATTGATGAGTTTAGGCTGTTAACATTCAGGGTTATTTAACATTGAGATATGATTTGTATTACCAGTCATTTTTAATTTTATTTTGTTTTTGGTATTTAGCTTGACTTGATTTCTCCTATGGTTAGTTTTCCTTTATTGTAGTTCTTCCTTTTGCAGGTTTTCGTTGTTGTTTTTCATTTCCTCCTCGTAGAATATTTTGCCAAGAATGTTCTGTAGTGCCGACTTTCTTATTGTGAATTCTTTTAGCTTTTGTTTATCATGGAAGGTTTTTATTTCATCATCAAATCTAAAGCTTAATTTTGCTGGATATAAGATTCTTGCTTGGCATCCCTTATCTTTTAGAGCCTGGTATGTTGTTCCAGGCTCTCCTTGCATTAAGGGTCTGGGTTGAAAAATCTGCTGAGATGCAAATTGGTTTTCCTTTATAGGTTATCTGATTTTTCTCTCTTACAGCCTTTAAAATTCTATCCTTATTTTGTATGCTGGGCATTTTCATTATAATATGCCTTGGTGTAGATCTGTTGTAATTTTGTACATTTGGCATCCTATATGCTTCATGTATTTGGTTTTTCAAATTTGTTCTTCTTGTTTGGGAAATTTTCTGATATTATTTCATTAAAGAGATTTTTGCATTCCTTTGGATTGATTCTTTGCACATTTCTCAATTCCAATAAATCTTTTATTTGGTCTTTTGATGGTATCCCATAATTCTTGGATATTTTGTTCATGGTTTTTTACCATCTTCACTGTGTGGTCAACTTTATTTTTAATATTATATATTTTGTCCTCATTGTCTGAGGTCCTATCTACCAAGTGATCCAATCTGTTGGTGATACTATCTATTGAGTTTTTTAAATGGCCTATTGTTTCTTTCATTTCAGGTATTTCTGTTTGTTTTTTTCTCAGACTCTCTCTTTCTTGAAGTAATCTTTTGCTACCTGTATTTGTTTTCTTATCTCTTTGTTTGTGTGATCAATGGTTACCTGTATTTGATCTCTTATCTCTTTGTTGGAGAGATCAATTTTTGCCTGTATCTGCTCACTTAGGTCATTTTTCAAATCCTGAATCATTTTAATTATGTATATTTGGAACTCTTTTTCTGACATTTCACCTACTGTGCTTTGTATGGATTCTATTGCTGTAGTATCTTGGTTTGTTTTGGGCATTTTCCTCCCTTGTTTTTTCATGATATCTATGTGTTTTCCTCTTTTGCAGTGTAAGTCTGAGGTATTACTGTTTCTATCCTATTGTCTTATATCATCCTTACAGGTTACCCGATGCCTCACTTTTAATGGAAAGATCAATACTACAGCATTCAAAGTACTCAACATATTGCCATATTTCAGTTAGTTTCTATTTTTATATTTACAATTTTGACACTTTAAACATAAATGATAAGATCAATTTATCTTCTACCATTTAGTCAATATTTTTGTATGGTGGTTCACAGTATCTAATGGTAAAAGGGGGGACTTAGGGGTTGGCTAAAATGTTTGTGAGTTAGGATGTGGGAAGATAGAGGTATTAGATTATTTGACTAGTGAGAAGGTAATCATGGGAATTAGAGTGTTAGTAGGAGAAACAAAAGATAGGTATCCTCATGTAATACTGCCTGATCCTGGGCCCCCTGGTGCCTGTTTCCTGATATGCAGGCAGAGGTGATGACTACCTGTGACTCCTGAGTGGGTGGGCCCAGCTGGAATGCACACAGGCAGGCCTGGGCTTGTTCCCTGCCTTCCGCAGAGGGAATGGTGTCTCAGAGGTGGGTGGACTGAGCTGGGAAGGCACACTGGCAGGCTGAGCTGGAAAGCTCTCAGGTGGGCCTAGCTGGAACTCATGCTGGCAGGCTGAGCTGGAAAGCTTGCAGATAGACCAAGGCGTGAACACACGCTGGCCGGCTGAGCTGGAACCAAGAGATGATTTCTCCTGGAGACCTTGATCAGGCTGTACCCTAACATTTCCACTATTGCCTCAACACTTGCATTGGTAACAGGTAACAGATGTGGAGGGACTGTCAGTAGCAGTGGGGTCAGAGGAGCAAACCACTTGAAGTTAAATGCATGGCTTCAAAGATTATCTCCCCAAAATCCATTGTTTCACTTTTCAGGAATAATATCATGCCATTTTGTGTACCTAGAACTGGTCTCTGTAATGCTGCAGTCACTTCCCAAGTGTTTTGCCTCACATCAAAGGAATTATACAATTTATTCATAAGTTAACTGCATGGATTAAAATTTATGCAATAGGATTCTTTCAGATGATTCCTTATGAGAAAATATAAACTTAATATTGGATACATGGCATGATACCCATGAAAATCACTGCAGCGTCCACAATCAAGGGTCAAATTAAAATAAATCTCCAAAAAGCACAAATCTTAGTATCTACTCTTATATTTAGACAGACAATGCTAAATTCTATTTGCTTGAAAATTAACTGTGATAAGATTAAAATATTACTCAGCAAAATTTTGAGAAATAGCAGTGCTTTCAGATTGCCTTAAAAATCAAAATTTGCCGGGCGCGGTGGCGCACGCCTGTAATCCCAGCACTTTGGGAGGCTGAGTCAGGAGGATCGCGAGTTCAAAGCCAGCCTCAGCAATGGTGAGGCACTTAGCAACTCAGTGAGACCCTGTCTCTAATAAAATACGAAAAAAAGGGCTGGGGATGTGGCCCAGTGGTCTAGTGCCGCTGAGTTCAATCCCCAGTACCAAAAAAAAAAAAAAAAAAAAAAAAAAAAAATCAAAATTTACAGCTTCCCCCACCCCCAGAGGCAGTTGTTGAATAAAAACTGTGTGTGTATGTGTGTGTGTGTGTGTAATTTTTTTTTTTTTTTTTAATGTTTGGCTGATGAAGATCAGATCTGAGGAGCTACGTTTAAATTGCTTTGATGTGGTAACAAAACCCCAAATCATGTATTTTAAAAAATCTACAGCTAAAATATGTGTTATCAAGGGAGGGTAAGGGATGGAGCAAGGGGGGAGGGAGGGGGAGAAAAGGAAAAAAAAATAGAAAAGGTGGTTGAATGAGACAGATATCATTTTCCTAAATGCATGATTGAAGACCTGAATTGTACGAATATACTTTGTATACAAACAGTGTATGTGAAAAGATGCTAAATACATGCACTATGAGTTGTACATATTAAAAATCATAAAAATAAAATTTAAATTAAAATTAAAAAAAAAAAAAAATAAACCTTAAATTTTAACCTACAGCTTATTTTAAAAGAAAACATTAACAGCTGTTGCTTATTCGTGCTGGAATTATAAAATGTTAATAGGTAAAGCATCATTAAATTCTTGCAGTAAGTATTTCATTTCAGGTGATTGACATAGTTAGCCAGTTTTCAAACTTCAAAAACATCTATACTCGTCAATGTTTGGTTATTATATGACTTTTCTAAGTGCATGAAGAGACATATATAGATGATATATTACAGTAGATCTTTAAAGCGATAACTATATTTTATTAACCATTAAATCCTTTAATGGTAAGAAATTAAGTCACAAATATTTTACTTCTTATGTAGAAAACAGAATACAGCTAGTTAAATTTAACCTAAACTGATTCATCTAAAAACAAATTAGAGAACTTACTCTATAATTTTTTCTAAAGATTTATAATATTTTGACCTAGAGACTCAGCTAAATCATTTTGTTCCAATGAATGAGAGAACATTTCCAGAAATTTCAGGCTTGTCAAAAATATTAGTCACCTATTTAAAAATCCATTACCATGAAATGTGACTTTTGAAGAAGAAATACATTGTCAGCATAACTCGTACACATTAAATGTTTACCTTTAAAAAACAAATACCTGTACTCTTGTTTTATAGCATATTTTAGGAATAATACCATGGTTTTATTTTTACAGTTTTGAGTAGTTTATGAGAAATTCAAAAAAATTCATTTGGAAATAAATAATTTAAACAGAAAGTAAACATGTATTTTGAGCCATAATTTAAATTTTAAAATGAAGAACTTTGTCTTTTAAAATGTCTTTCTGACATCAAAGGCAAGTATTGCATTGTCCATGGACCAAGGGTATATTTTAGATGGCTCCAACTCAAGGACCCTGATTATATCTCCTGTAGGTAAGGGTTTTGGTTCTGAGGAGGGATCCTGACTTGACTGGTGATTTGTTAACTAAACAATCAAATGGATAAAGCAGGCATGTTGTCACCTCTCTCTGTTCTCCTTAAATGGAAATTATTTGTCTTTACTCTGTGAGTTTTCATGTGTAATTTTGTACTCTATCATATAAATATGAGTTCTAAAAATGCACTAACTTAATGGATTTATTCTACTATATGCTATGTGCTTAAGGAATCTTTTCTATACCTCCAACATTACAGAGTTTCAATTAGCATAGTAAATAGCATAATGAAAAGGTGTAATGAAATAGGTCATAATAGCTTTTCACAGACATGCCAAATAGATGGATAATGATTGCATTTTCTTCCTCATCTTAGTTTTAAATCACATGTCTATCTCAATAAATATTGAGTAATAGGTCTTAGACCTGCAGTCCAAATCTAATTTCTGTGTGAGATTTGAAAAGCTTGTGTATTTTTATGTGTGGAATATTTAAAAAGTTCTGTACCGCCAAGAATTTGGTTTATATAATAGCATAGACTGTTGAATTTACTAAAAAACGGGGAGTAGGAGGTGGAGGATAGAATAAAACTAGGATTCACCTGCTGGGTGATTTGCATTTGTGTTGAATGTTACCACATTGCCAGAAGATGGCAATCCACTAATTTTTTTCATATATTTATTAGTGATATGAAATTTGTTATTTTTTAAAAACCTTACAGTTGTTAAAGCTTTCCCTCTCAAATGTTCTCTGGTGACTCTCACAGTAATCTCCAAAAGAAGACACGATATATATATCCTTATTACTCAATTCCGTGTGAGGAAATTAAACAAGAGAGTTGGCCAAGAAGTCCCTACCCTTACAAGAGTGGAACAAAGTCTCCATGAACCTTTAGTTCATTGCTCTCCCCATTGCAAGTGACTTCTTTGATCCCTAACAAATGAAATGTTTGCTGATGCAATATATTTCTCTATTCACTATTCTGAATTTGAGAATGAAAAGGAAGAGAAGGTAAAAGGAGACACACTAAATGTAAATTCCAAAAATAAATGTGCATTATTTATCTCTGTATCATGTAAGGCTATGTTCATGCCTATCATTTTTAAAATAATTCAGACAAGGAAGAGGAGATCCCATTGGAACCTCTGCAGCTCCCTTTGAAGTGATTAGTAGGGACAAGAGAAAAAAAGTTTTAATATTGTGAAAAATTCTGTTTAGTCTTGTAATCTACATAGTCTTGGAAATTAGCAAATACTTCTCTCTAGGTCAATGGAGTCAGTGGCATTATACTCTAGCAAGAATGTATGCTCTAATAACAGCTATTCAAAAAGCTTTATGTGAAACAAAAGACAGAAAGAAAATACATAATATGGCAAATAAATTCAAGAATTTTTAATAGATTTAGTTCCTATAAAATAAGCTGTTTATCCTTTCTCTCTTCTTTTTTGTCTGTATCTTTCTCTTCCTCCTTCCTTCTCTCTCTCCTTCTTTCTCCTTCCAACTCCCCAGATACCTAGTTTCCCACCTATGATCCAAATGGCTATCATTTACAGACATATTATCATGCTATATTTTAGTGTAATTTTGCAGTCCTCTTTATGTTAGTACAACCTATGTTAAAATTTGAGTTTGCTACAGTTGTTTAGTTTCATTTGTTAGTTGGGAAAATGCTAATGCTTTATTTTGGGGGAATGGGGACTAGAGACACAGAGGAGAGAATGTAGCTGGATAGAAAAATAGGAAATAATCCAAGCTTAGAAAATCAGAAAGAAATGACAGGTTGTCGGTTTTCCAGTGTTTTTGTGCCAAATCTCTGGATTGGGCCAATGATACATACTCTGATGCAGTAAGAGAATTTCTAATTAGCTATGGGGCCCAGAATTACCACCATTTGGAACTGAAACTGGAGAAGACAATGACCAACAAAAGCTGCTACCCCCAAGAAATTAAATCATGCAGCAGTACTCTAGCTATCAGTGTAGGGCAGTATAGGCTCTTCCTGGTCATTTCAATATCAGGAAATAATGTGACACAATATTTTATATAAATAAATTTATGAATTTCTCCTATTTTGTTATAACAGGGCTTTTCTATATTATGTGACATGTGTCCATGTCAATAATACATCTCTTATTTTACAAGAATTATTTGAATTCAACAGACATATATATTCATTAACACAATTAGTTGTCGTGTTGATGTATGTGTGTGTGTGTGTGTCTATGTGTAACTATTATTCTTTTCTCTGCTTGGTATTTAAGTTATAGGAGTGTTTATAACTGTTAAAAATTTCTATCCTCCTCAGAGCTTCAGGAGGAAGTAAAGAAATTAACATGCTTCCCTATGGGACCATTTCCTTCCATATTTTTGTTTGATTTTTGTTTTCTGCAGTGCAGGAAAATGAACCCAGGCAGGGCCTCATACAGATTAGGTCCTTCCATATTTAATGCTACATAAATCAATATGCCACTTACAAATGTGTTCATTTAATGTATGGTTTCTTTGTCTTTCAAGAAAATTTAAACAAATCAATAATATTTCCTAAAATCATTCACTTCTTAAATAAAAGGAAATAGTATAATAATTTTGGTTGGACATTTAAATGGATCTTTAATCACATTTTACATTTCCTTGTACATATTAGTTCATTAGTTTTTCTACTCCAGATTAGTATTGTTCATTTTTATATTCTTAGATTTTGACACATTGTGTCATAGTTTTCAAAATTTATTGGTGTAATTCATCTATAATATTATCTTTAAAATTTTTTGTTACTGTCTCATATTTTTCTGTAACTTTCCTGATCTGTCATTTGATTTTTTAAAGTTTATCTATCTCTTTAATCTTTTTAAAAAGCCAAAGTAATGGTTCTCTAAGATGAATTATTTTAATTAAATCTACTGTATCTGTATGCATACATACCTAGTCAACTAAATAATGATTTGATTGAATAAAATTTCTGTTTAATAACATCTTCTTTGAAATCTTGGAAATTATTACATTGTTTTCTAATGTTTATAGCTGAAAATTCTATGGTTGCTTTATGAGAGATGAGATTTTTTTCCCCCCTCTGGAAGCTTTTGAAGGCTTTTTTATACTTTATTCAAATGTTTTAATAGATGCATGTTTCTTCTTTTTCTTTCTTTTTTTTTTTCTTTCAATATTCTTGTTTAGCAACTTAGTGAGCCATGCTGATGTGGAAAAATTGTACACTTTCAAGTCTGTGTATAGCAGGTCTGTTACCAGAACCATGCATTCCCTGAATTTGAGTTTCTTCCAGTTCTGTTGGTAATACCTGTTCACTCAACTATCCTGCAATTTCCTCCGTTGCCCCTGAGGTAGGAGTTTCTAATTCTTCCTTCTTTTGGAAATTATTTGCTCTATGTCTTCCAGACAGCTACTTTTGTTTGTAGGGTTGAAACTGTTTCCCGTTGTGATATGATCATGATTTGATTTTAATATTGTCTTCTTTCTTTTCAGTGTAATTGTGAAGGAGAATAATCGAGATCATAAGTCGTATCCTTAAGTTTGCTATGTAAATGAGTTCCCATTGATTTGTAAGATTAAAAAAATTAAGAATATTAATTATTTACTCATTTTCACCAGTCATCACATTTCATATATTCATTTAAATTTTTTGATAGTACTTTTACTATCAACAAATATTGCTTAAGTAATCATACCTATTATTATTTTTAAGGAAATATTAGCTTATTATTTATATAAATAATCAGTAGCTTGGGATTTACTGAATTCATGCATTTTATTTATGAATAGAATTTTTCAGCAGTTTTAATCAATTCTGTAAAAGCAGTGGCTATTAGCTTGATAATTTGATAAGGGAAACTAAATAGTTTTACATATAATGGTTCTGATTTTAAACTGATAGAAACCATTAATTTAATGTGATAAAGGGTTTTTCATTTGTTTTACTTTGAAGAATTCTATTTTTTCATATTATATAGACATTTTCTATACCAGTTTTATGAATATCATATTTTTTTTTCCAAATTGGTTTGGCAGAAGATGTGAAGTTTCTTTGTGTATTGTGCATGAGCATAGACACACATCATCATCATCATCATCACATCTCTAAGCTATTATCATCTCTTCACCCACAAAAAGAAACTACTTTTTAATAACATGGAATGTACTTTGTTTATTTTTCTAGTAATGAATTTTTTCCTTAAGACTTTATTCAATATATATATTTTTATCACCTATTATTGTACACCTCACCTACTGTATGCCACAAATCACCCTAGGCTCTAAGGTAAATGTGAAGAATTAAAGAATCATTTATATAAGAAACTTAACAGAATGGTACATCAGGCAAATGTGCAAGAGGTGTGTGTAGTCTGGAAGATTATAGTGAATTATCAACAGTTGTGTATCCCTAATACCTATGTACATGCTGTGTTGAATTTATTGCACCTGAGTATGCCACACTATGGCTTTCTCAATAGAAGTTGTACATGTGAGACAATAAGAGGAAAGTTCATTGCATGGAGTTCATTCATTAAAAGAAGAAAAAGTCAACAAATAAATGACCTGATATTACAGCTCAAAGCCCTTTAGAAAGAGGAACAAAGCAACACAAAACAAAAACTCAGAGAAACATGGGGAGAAAATAAAAGATAAGTAAATAAATTAAGTATGCATCAAAAAAGTAGAAGACAGAAAATAATTAAAATCAGGGCAGAAATCTATGAAATTGAAACAAAAAAAATTCAAATACTGACAGAACAAAAAGTTTGTTCTTTGAAAAGATAGATAAAATTGACAAATCCTTAGCCACCCTAAAGAAAAGAAGGAGAAAACTCAAATTACTAAAATTTGTGATGGAAACGGAAATATTACGACAGACACTATTGAAATACAGAAGACAATTAGAAACTATTTTGAAAATTTATACTCCAGGGCTGGGGTTGTAGCTCAGCAGTAGAGCGTTCGCCTAGCATGTGCACGGCCCAGGTTCAATCCTCAGCACCAAGTAAACATAAATGTATTGCATTGTGTACAAGTAAAAGCAAATAAATAAATATTAAAAAAAAAGAAAATTTATACTCCAGTAAAATAGAAAATCTCAAAGACACCAACAAATTTCTAGAGGCATATGATCAGCCCAAACTGAGTCAAGAAGACATACACATTTAAACAGATCAATTTCAAGCAAGAAAATAGAAGACAACCTCAAAAGCCTACCAATCAAGAAAAGCCCAGGACCAGAAAAATTCACAGCTGAGTTCTACAAGATCTACAAAGAAGAATTAATATTAATACTCCTCAAATTATTCCATGAAATAGAAAAGGAGAGAACCCTTCCAAACTCATTCAATCAAGCTAATATTATCCTGATACCAAAACCAGGCAGAGACACATCAAAGAAAGAAAATTTTAGACCAATATACCTGATGAACTTTGATGCAAAACTTCTCAATAAAATTCTGGCAAATTGCATACAAAAACATATTAAAAAAATAGTGCACCATGATCAAGTGGGGTTCATCCCAGGGATGCAAGGTTGGTTCAACATACGGAAATCAATAAATATAACTCATTACATCAATAGACTTAAAGATAAGAATCATATGATTATATCAATTGATTCAGATAAAGTATTTGACAAAATACAGCACCCTTTCATGTTCAAAACACTAGAAAAACTAGGGATAGTAGGAGCATGCCTCAACATTGTAAAAGGTACTTGTGCTAAACCCAAGGCCAACATCATTCTCAATGGAGAAAAATTGAAAACATCCCCTCTAAAAACTGAAAGAAGACAGAAATGCCCTCTTTCACCACTTTTATTCAACATAGTCCTTGAAACTCTAGCCAGAGCAATTAGAGAGATGAAAGAAATTAAAAGAATATGGATAGGAAAAGAAGAACTCAAAATCACTATTTCTGATGACATGATTCTATACTTAGAGGATTGAAAAAACTCTACCAGAAAAATTCTAGAATTAATAAATAAATTCAGCAAAGTAGCAATATGTAAACTCAATACCCATAATCAAATGCATTTCTATACATCAGTGATGAATCCTCTGAAAGAGAAATTAGGAAAACTATCCCGTTCCTAATAGCCTCAGAAAACAAACAAAAACTTGGGAATCAATTTATTAGAAGAGGTGAAAGACCTCTACAATGAAAACTACAGAACACTACCGAAAAAAATTAAAGAAGATTTCAGAAGATGGAAATATTTCCCATGCTCTTGGATAAGCAAAATTAATATTGTCAAAATGGCCATACTACCCAAAGCACTATACAGATTCAATGCAATTCCAATTAAAAACCCAACATCATTCCTTATAGAAATAGAAAAAACAATCATGAAATTAATTTGGAAAAATAAGAGACCCAGAATAGCCAAAGCAATCCCTAGCAAGAAGAATGAAGCAGGAGGCATCACAATACCAGACCATAATCTAAACTACAAAGCTATAGTAACAAAAATTGCATGGTATTGTCACCAAAATAGACTTGTAGACCAATGGTACAGAATAGAAGACACAGAGACAAATCCACATAAATACAGTTATATCATACTAAGCAAAGAAGCTGAAAACATACATTGGAGAAAAGATAGCCTCTTCAACAAATGGTGCTGAGAGAACTGGAAATCCATATGCAGCAAAATGAAACCAAACCCCTATTTCTCACCATGCACAAAACTCAACTCAAAGTGGATCAAGAACCAAGATATTAGACCAGAGACCCTGCACCTAATAGAGGAAAAAAAAAATAGGATGAAATCTTCATCACGTTGGATTAGGCCCTGACTTCCTTAGCAAGACTCCTAAAGCACAAGAAATAAAATCAAGAATTAATAAATGGGATAGATTCAAACTAAAAAGCTTCTTCTCAGTAAAAGAAACAATTAATGAGGTGAAGAGAGAGCCTACAATTTTGGAGCAAATATTTGCCACATGCATATAAGATAGAGCCCTAATCTCCAGGATATATAAAGAACTCAAAAAAAGTTAACACCAAAAAACCAAAGAACCCAATCAATAAATGAGCTAAGGAGCTGAACAGACACTTCTCAGAAGAAGATGTACAGTCAACAAATATATGAAAAAATGTTCAACATCTCTAGTAATAGAGAAATGCAAATCAAAACTACTCTGAGATTTCATCTCATGCAGGTCAGACTGGCAGCTATCAAGCATACAAACAATAAGTGTTGGCGAGTATGTTGGGGGAAAAGGCACACTCATACATTGCTGGTGGGACTGCAAATTGGTGCAACCACTCTGGAAAGCAGTATGGAGATTCCTTAGAAAACTTGGAATGGAACCACCATTTGACCCAGCTATCCCACTCCTTGGTCTCTACCCAAAGGACTTAAAAACAGCTTACTACAGGGACACAGTCACATCAATGTTTATAGCAGCTCAATTTACAATAGCTAAACTATGGAAACAACCTAGAGGCCCTTCTACAGATGAATGTCAAAGAAACTGTGGTATATATACATAATGAAATATTACTCAGCATTAAAATAGAATAAAACCATGGCATTTGCAGGTAAATGGATGGAGTTGGAGAATATCATGCTAAGTGAAGTATGCCAATCCAAATAAACCTAAGGCCGGTGTGTTCTTTCTGATAAGTGGATGCTTACCCTGATAGGGGGGCAGGCAGCATGGGAAAAATGGAGAAAATTTGGTTGGGCAAGGGGGAGGGATTGGAAGGAAGGAGTATGGAGGCAGGAAAGATGGTGGTATGTGATGGACATTATTACTCTAGGTACATGTACGACTTCACATATGGTGCGACACTACATCATGTACAGAGAAATGAAAAGTTGTGCTGAAATTCTGCACAATGAATCAAAATGCATTCTTCTGTCATATAAAACGAATTAAAATAAATAAATAAATAAATATAAAGATACCAGATTTTGTGTTTAACATTCAAAAATTATCTAAATTAAAGATAGGAGACTTTAGGAAGACTGTTGTGTCCACATAGCCTTCCAGACTAGATATAGATCCTACTAGTCAGAGGCAGCAAACAGAAAAGATGAGAATTAAAGTGGATCGGCTGGGCTTTCTGAAAAGCCTTGTTTCCT
The DNA here is from genome assembly GCA_025594165.1 of Tamias sibiricus. Taxonomy (NCBI): domain Eukaryota; kingdom Metazoa; phylum Chordata; class Mammalia; order Rodentia; family Sciuridae; genus Tamias; species Tamias sibiricus. The sequence continues at coordinate 89,794,278 of CM046666.1, read as the reverse complement.
CAATTATTAAAATCTCTGTCCCAAGTAGAATAACTTAAAAGGCCTATAAATAGGACCCCAGACTTATAAGAAAATAGGGGTATAGAAACTACCATTTCTTTATTGCTTAATTTTTAGCAAGGCATGCACTGGGAGGCTTACCTTACAGAACTTCATTTGACTCTATTTAATATGTATTAATAACAGTTACTGAAGAGAAACCAGAGAAAGAGACATTGAATACAATGTATAGTTCCATCCTGGAAGTGCTAGAATGCGTTGGTCTTTTTTCTTTTTATTACATTTCATAGCCTAATAAATTTATTTTTAATGATTTGTGTATTTTCCAAAATTGGTATTAGTAACTTGCACAATTCCTCTGAAAGTTAGGAAGGAGTACTTCTATCACTGTCTTATATTGACTTGAAAGTTACTGGTAGATAGAGGTTTTATTTATCTATTGATTAGAAAGCCACTGCTGTGTTTTCTGACTGTTATATTACTGCTAATATGTTCTTCTCTAAAGGGAAAAAAATTCTAAGATTTCTGTTAGAAATCCTGTTGTGTCAAAAGAACATTAGAAATGCATACCACAGAGTTTTTGTAGTTTGATCTTCTTTTTTTATAATATGAGAAAAAAATAACGTTATAGGCAGAAAAAGTTTAGATGTTATATTTTCTAATGAGTGAAGACTTTTTAAAGTATATTTTTGGCAATCTTTGCCAAATCTCATAATCTTAGAAATGCAGCTATAGGTTTTGAAATATCTTTCTTTTTCCTTTTTTTTTTTTTTTTTTGGTAACATGGATTGAACTCAGGGGCAATTAACTACTGGGCCAGTCCCCAGCCACTTTTTTAAGTTTATTTTTTTATTTTAGTTTGAAACAGGATGTTGCTAAGTGCTTATCACCTTGCTAAATTGCTGAAGCTGACCTTGAACTTTGGATACTTCTGCCTCAGCTTCCTAAACTACTGGTATTATAGGCCTGTGCTACCACACCAGCTTAAAATGTCTATCATTTCATTTGAACCAGAAATAAAATAGAAATTTTTTTCTTTGATAGTTAGATAGGGAGTTCTTAATTGGTTATTTAGAGATGTCCCAATGTCATCCACATTCTTAAATTTCATAAATAATTCAGAGATTTCATAGAAATTCTCCATAACTTTTTGGGAAAACTCAAAACTGGCTTATATGGATTTGGAAAAATTTCTACCTATCTATTTAAACTTCCAGTTAGAAAAGGGCTAGAATTAGTAACTGTTCCTTATTTAAAATAAGGAATTACATATCAGAGTGAAATCAATTGTCTTCCTTTTAGTTTTAGAATAGTTTTTCTTTTGCAAAATGAAATAATAATCTCAGTAACTTGTTTGAATTCATATTCATATTTGAACTTTTGATCAATTTTAGAATACAATAGATTTACAGTATGAGAAAGTCATTACTGCTAAATAGGAAAGAAGGTTGACTAGTCCTACAGTGTGTCCCACTGTGGTTATTCTTTTTGTTCTTAATAGTATTCAGAGGCTCACAGGAAAAAATGAGTATAGTAACTGGGTTTTAGAGGGATAAAACAAAAAAATGAAATTACTTAAAATATTTAGAATTATGGTATGTGATTACTATCTAATAGTTAGAAGGTGATCTTTTGCATATAAAATAAAACATCTGTGGTTAATCATTCAATTTTTTTCCTATAAAGCCTTTCAAAAATGTTTTACAGATGTGGGCATTATCTAAATAAACAATTTCTAAGTAATTTTATTTGCATTTTAATTCTTTGCATTATTTCCATCCTTTGAAATTGGTTGAGTTTTTTTTTTTTTTTTTTATGATACAGTATAATGTTTTGTGTTGGCAAATGTTCAAAACATATTTTAAAAAGTATTACTTTTGTTGATGAGAGTTTTCCTTCTACTTCAATTAGGTCAGATTCCTTTATTATGTTGTTCAGATCTTCATCTTTACTAATTACCTGCCCCATCCCTGGGTGTTCTATCAGTGACTGAGAGAGATGTGCTAGTGTCTCCCACTGTGATAGATGAAATCATGGTAGCTGGAGAAATGGGACATTAGGAAAAATAAAGCTATGCCTAGAGGAGGGGCAGTGATACATGCTGTTCTCAGAACTACAGCCTAGGAAGGAAAAAGGACAATTACAGTTGCAAAGAACAGACCCTTGAGCCCCACTGACATGAAAAATGCATATGTGGCATATCTGCCTGCTCCACTCCCAGATATCAGGATAATATGTGTTGAGTAAAAGTAACAGGAAAATACTGCTAGAGATACCCAACACACAGACTCAAAGGTGCAGTGCAAAGGAAAAACCCAAAGTTGACCGTGGAGCTAACACTAACTATTGCTTATCTAAATATATTAAATATTTTAATAAATACAGTAAAATTTATTTATTATATATTTTATATTTATTTTAATAAATATATTAAATATTAAAATAAATACATAAAAATTGGCCTAGAATGTTAACTTTTCTCTGTGCTTTGGGAAGTTATTAAGTTTGTCACATTCTTTTGAACACACTAGTACAATTAATGTTAAAATCATGGATGGAAACTCTTAGGTCTCTTCTTGATTTTCTATCATGTTTTCTTGTTGTTTCTTACAAGTTGCTCTTTTGTGGATGTGCTGGAGTGCATTTGAAAACAATGCATATTTAAAATTTGAGACAGGAATTGAAGTGTATGATGATTATAACTTATTAACAATTATGTTAATTTGGTTCTATCTGGAAACTAGAGAAATTAACAAATCCAGGACATTTTAATTTCATTGGGGGTTAAATGATACAAAGCCAAACTTTGTACCCTGTGAGAGCAAGTCCTCTTCCAATTAACATTCATTCTGAGAATATAACCTCTATGGTTCTTTTTCAAAGTCTATTTATTTATGAGTTTTCCTCTCCTTCTCAGATCCTGAAAACTATTTTTCTCCCTGGTTCCATATATTGGTAGAAATCCACAGTTATACTTAATCAGATCTTAAAGCATTGGAAGAAGACTTAAGAGAAATATGGCCCCATAACTGCCTAGATTTCCTTCCTTCATACATATTAGCTCCATGGTTGTGTTACTACATTGTTAGTTATTTCTTTTTAATTGTAGCTTGCATGTCAGTACTAAATTCCTACTTTAAAATTACGAATTTAAATGTAACTTTTCTTATATTTCTGATATTATGAGCGAAGTTTATTGTCATAGATCAAGATTCCAAATGAAGTTCTTTTCTCACGAATTATCTGTTTATGAATTCTTACTTATGATGAGATCGAGGATGGGTATTTTGGTTAAGACTACTATAGAAATGATGTACCATTTTGCATATTGTATGTGAAGGCCCATCATGTTGGCAGTCCCATTATTGAAGGTGTTTGATCACTTCATTAAAGCAGTGTCTTCCAGGTTTCTCCTGAGTAAAGTTACTATTTTTCCTTTCAGATTTAATCAATATTTTGGGATTAAATACATTGAAGAGTTAAAAATATTTTGTTTCTCTCCACTATCTGCTCATAAGTATTTACATTTATCCTTGAATCTGGGATTACATGAATGTGCCTCTGAGTCCAGTTCTTTCTACACTTATTAAATAAAACTATCTTGTTCTTTCTTTCACAGTTGTTTATTTGATTCTTTATTTATGTCAGTTTAAGCTCCTTATATTTGTTTTATCCTATGGACTATGATCTACAAGTATCATTATTTATATTATTGCTCAAATTCTCTTGCTCATCACTTTTCTCAATTCTATTATCTATCAACATCTGTGTTCTCCTTTATGTAGAGGTATGCATGTACGTATTTACATTACTTTTATATGCATATACATACATAGATATACATGAAAATACATGTAGTATGAATTACTTATCTATATATAATCTTTATTTCCATTTAAAACTTCTTTCTTGAGTTTTGTTTTTTTTATATTTTTAATTAACTCTTATTTTCCTATCATCTCCTAAGATTGGGAATTATTGGATTTATGTAATTCTTTGAAAGTCTGTATTACAATTTTGTTTAATTATTTCAAAATATGGGGTTGCAGTTTTCTTCTCCTTGGTGGCCAGATATCTATAGTGTGCTTTCATCTGTTGCTTTGTTTGAACTATTACATGGTTCATTTTGTTTTTTAATGTTACCTTTGTATAGATTAGTTCTTATCCCTTTCATATTATTCCTGGTAGTTAGATGGTTTTCAGGGATGACTGGTGGACTTTGCATGCAGGGGCCAAGGGTGAACAAGGGTATCTTTCAAAGGTTCAGGACCCAGAGCTCCCCCAGTGATTATTATAAATAATTTGCTATGTCCCAAAAGCTAAGGCATTCATCAAGCACTTCTGCTATTATCACGGTGGCTTTGAGTTCCAGAGTTTTGCTTTCTTAATGCTTCATCTCTTCCTCAATTTTAATAATTGTTTTCCTAATTAGGCAAGTCTGCATTGAGATCTAGCATCCCTCTCATTTGCCGCTTCCATTCTATTGTTGCTGCTGGGTTCCTCATCGCATACTTCCTGTAGTATGTGGTCTGTCTTTTCTAGCAAATCACTCCAATATATTCTCTTTCTCCCTGAGATTAATAGTTACTCTACAATGCTTTTATGTGTGAATTTCATTTTTATTTGTCCCACATTAGATATGTATTTTACCTGTATGTGTGCATTCATGGTTTTTACTAGTTATGGAAAACTACCTCAATAAATAGCATAAATAGCATTTGTTCTTTTTTTTTTTTTTTCCTATATTATTTTCAGGTCTTCTAATCATATATATGTTAAGTGCTTCATTCTATCATCTACATTGCTAAATATTTCTTTCACATTTTCCTATATTATAATATTATTGCAAATTAAAAAATGGTTCTCATGATCTTAAATTATTTGGTCAACCTTATTTTGTATTTCTAAGACAACATACATATATTTATAAAGTCAATAGGTTTCCAAAGCAAATGATGGGCATTTATAATTCCCAGACCAACTTGTATTAAATTTATGTTTTGTAAAGATAAGCAATTGCTGAGTAAACCCCTGTGGCTTAATACTAAATAATTCTTAGGATTCATGTGCCTGTTGATGGCTGTTGAACTGATCTGTACTGTACTGAGCTCGGTGGTTATGCTAATCGCAACTAGGCTTCCTGAAACCTATAGGCTGGTTAGGGGTCAATGTTTTAACCTGGGCTGGGCTGGGTTCCATGTGTTTCATCATGTGGCACTCACATAATTAAGGAGTAAGCAAAACCACAAAAAGAATCTTGAAGCCTAAACTCAGTGTAGACACATCATAATTTTTACTTCATTTTACTGGTGAAGAAATTTGTTCAGTTGGCCATACCCCAAATGAAGGGGCATGGTGATAAGCTTCATTCTTTTAGGGAAGAAACTACAAAGATACATTACAAAAGGAGAAAAAAATAGGGTCAATAATTTCACCTATAAATCTCTGCTTAATTTTCACTTTATTGAAAAGACTTTTCCTGATTCCTTGACCTAAAATGGCAGGACTTCTCTAAATCACCACTTACTTTTATTTCATTATCTTTTATTTTCTGCCATAGCAGTTACTACCAGTGGGCCTATTATATTTTTTTGCTGAATTTTGGTATATTTCCATTAGAATTTAAGTTCTAAAAGAAAAGATGTTCTTGTGCTTATTCACTGTTTAACCCCTGGTGTCAAGAACAACCACAAATTTAATAAGTATAAATTTAGTAAGAAATGAATTTGAAATAAATATTTATGTAGAGCCCAGTTTTAGCAAATTTCTTGTTTTTATTTTTTATTTATGTACTTATTTTTTGATAATGCTCTAACCAATGATACATCTTAAGTATAAATAAATCCGGATTATGTTTGGCTGAACCTAGTGGAGATATACTCCTCTTCCCAAAGTGGCTTTAACATCCTATTGTCTTTTTTTGTAAAAGAAGTGTATTTTACCAGTATAGGGCTTCTGCAGTCACTCTGTAACATCACCATTGCTTCATGTCCTGTCTTTTATCTCCACCATCTTTAATCCTGACTACAGAGTTTTGTATCCTGATTTCAAATGGCCAACATAGCCCTAAATATCATGTCTGACTTCCAGGTAAGAAGAAGAGAGAGAAGGTAATGGAACAAAGCTATTTTTTGACTAAGGCAAATCTTCTTTTAAAGGCAATCACCTAAAAGCCCCTTTCTATAATTCCTACTAGTGTTAATGATCAGGATTTATCAAAAGGTCATTCCTACTGTCTTTTGGAAATACAGCATTTTATTTGGACATTTGCTACCTCCAAGAAGTTACAGTTCTATTAATATGGAGTAAATCTTGTTGTTGTACATTTGCTTTTATATTTATTATTGTACATGTGGTAATTTGAAATTTGGCTCAGCCCACTTTACCCATTTTTTTTAAAAAATAAATTGATTTTTTGACAGATAAAACACAAGAATAAAATTTTGACTCAAAGTAGACTCATAGTAGGAAGAACTTGATGAATACCACTAGACATTATATCCATGCAATGTTCTTCAAAACTGTTTTAAAAATAGTTTTAGAATTGTTATAAAATTAGTTTCACAAATTGTGTGATGTTTTCCATTATTTCAGTTGAATATGTTTTGGGGAATCTAGAAAAAAAATTTTTAAATGTAAGGATCTTGTGAATATTAATTTTAAGTAATATAACTATCAGAAAGTTGTATCTAGTAATTTTAAAGTTTTATTTTTTGAAAACTTTTTGCAGCTGAAATTGTACATGAATTTCATAACTTTCTAGTTAAAATTGACTACCAAATATGAACATCTGAATTGATTTTTTTTTTGGTTCATTTTTCAGAACTTTAAATATTTCATAGATTCTCCTGATGAGGTCATCCATAATTCATATTATTTTAAGATCAAATACATTTTCACATATACAAATACAAAGATAATTTGTCCTCAGCACATTTCCTATATTATAGCTATTCAAAACAGTTCATCAGTCTGACACTGGATGAAAGTTAAATTCAATATGAAGGAATAGTGAGTAATGAAAGTGATGCATATGATAACAATGGTAAAAGAAAATAATTTTCTTAATTTAAAGAAGATTTGTCTCAGATAAATAGGGTACTGAATTAAAATATTATTCTAGGATTGGGATTATATAGCAAACAAAATAAAATTGACTATGTTAATGTTTTATTCACTCTGATTCTTTCAGAATGTCCTATGGGGCTCATTTAGAATTATGAAGATAAGGCAACAGGCTTTGTGCAAGTTTTCCAATTTTTCATCTTAGCAGAATCTCATCTGTCTAGAGACCAAGACTTTAACTCATACAAACAATGATGTGGTAGCAGTTGCTTCCAAGAGAATGGATAGCAGTAAATTGAAGTCATCAGTTGCTGGCCACTAGCTTTTGTCTTGTTAAATTTCCACGGGGGAAATGCCTTCATGTTTTACTCAGTGTTTGCACCAGAGCACTGTTTATTGTAAGACCAGAAATATCAGCTCTTCTTCCTTAAATATTACTTACTCCCACAAATAAGAGTATGAAGCAAACTGGGCTTAAAAATAATGAAAATCAGATTACAGAATATTTTATTAATAACTGATGATAATAATTATACATGTTTAAGAATAGTGTGATGTTTCAGCATATATGTGTGTGTATATGGTATAAAATGATCAAATAAAGGTGATTAGCTTACCAGTAAACTCAAACATATGTTGTTTCTTTGTAGTGAAAATATTGAAGATCATTTTTTCTAGCTACCTTGAAATCTCAAATGTATTATTATTAGCTATAGTGACCCTACTAAATAACAGAACAACAGAATTTATTCTTCCTAACTATACCTTGAACTTGTTGTCCATCTTTTCCTCTGCCTCCTTTTCCCCTCTCTTCCCCAGATTCTGATAACCACTATTCTATTCTCAACTTCGCTGAGATCACCTTTTTTAAGATTCACATGTGATATTTCTCTTTATATTCCTGGAAATTTAACTTTTTGGCAGTAAAGATATTCTACATGCTTTTCAGAAAATTTTGCTGAAGTTTTTATTTGTTCATTAATGGTTGTAGAAGTTATGATAATTGTAATTTAGAAAAATCACTTATATGTTTGTTATATGTTAACGTGAACAATCTTTAAATAAAATGAAGAAAGTACTTCTGCTTATGATAAAATCAAAATAAAGAAAATAAGAATAAATTTAATCATGGATGTGAAAGACTTATTAATTAGTATAAAACATTGTTGAAAAAAATTTAAAGAACTAAATGAATGGAAAGACTTCCTGTGTTAACGTATTGGAAAGTTTAATACCATTAGAATGAGAAATACTCTCAAATTGACTTCGATGGAATATAATGCCTATCAAAATTCCAAATTCTGTTTTTTTGAACTATAAATGGGCTAGTTTATCTTAAAATTAAACAAAAACTGTAAGAACTCTGAATAACAGAAATAATCTTGAGATAGAACTTAAATATATACTTCTCCAAAGAAGACATACATTTAGCCAATAAGCACATGAAGATGTTCACCATAATTAGCCATTAGGGAAATAAAAATCATAACCAAAAATGAAACTAGTTAATACTCATTATGTTATCTGTAAAAGAAAGAAAAATAATAAAAGTTGATAAGGATGTGGGGGAAGCTGAAAGTCTCATGAAATGGCAAAAGGATTGAACATCAGTGTGACCATTCTAGAAAACAGTTTGATAGTTTCTCAAAATGTTTCATATAGAATTAATACATGATACAGTTGTTCTACTCTTGGATAGGTATCAAAATTAACTGAAAACCAGTGTTCAGACACTTGTACATTAATATTAATAGCACATTCATAATAGTCCAAATGCTGTAACCAATTTAAATGTTCATATGATAAAAATATTATTCATAAAAAGGAATAAAAAGTCCTGATACATGCTACAATATGGATGCATTTTTTTCCTTTTCTTTTTTTGTGTGGGCCTGTAAATTTAGTGCTGTACAACTAAGCTAACCCCCAGATCAACATAGATACATCTTGAAGTCATCAGGCTAAATAAAATAAGCTACACAAAAGTCCTCATATTGCTTGATTCCATTTATATATGATGTACACAATAGGCAAACACATCAAAACAGAAATCAGAACTGTGGTTTCCAAGACTGTAGCATGGAGGAATAATTCATGAATGTTTAATGGATTTTGGGTTTTTTTCAGGTGATCAAACACCCTGGAATCAATGGTGATGGTTGCACTGTATTACAAAGTATTAAAGTCACTGAATTGTACATTTTAACATGGTTAAAATGGTGAATTATAAATTATGTAAATTTTAGAAAACACAAATAATAAATATAGAAATAAATAAGTCTTTGTTAACTATAAAGTGATATCTGAATTTTCATTTTACTACTATCATTCCAGTATGAGTGAACTGAAAGTACTAAACATTTTGGAAAATTCAGAAGTCCAGTGAAGAGGAATTTTGATGTACAAGAACAGGCACAAAGAGATGTTTAGTGAATAAGGAGATCTAGAAAAAATATAATAAAATCAACTAAATTGGGTGATTGATATGGTTATCCTACAAGTTTCTAATGCAGCAGAGTTGATTAAAATTCACTGTGTTAGAATGTTAAGCACAAGGACAGCAAAGCACTTGGGTTATATCTCAATGTCAATTCAGGCATATGGAGTTTAATATTCCATCAAAATACAAAATGAGAGCTGGGACTAAAGATGTATAACTGAAATACGCAAGCATATTGTTTCAGCTACCATGGTTTAGATATGAGATGCACCACAGGACAATGAAAAATAATTTAGAAGTGAATGAGTTATTGGTAACTGTAGGCAGAAAGGGTGTGGTTCTAGAAGGTAGGTCACTGAGGGCATACCTTTGGGTGGTATTTTGTTCATGGTGAGGGGAGCTCTCTATCTCTGCTTCCTGGTGGCAAAATTCTGAGCCACTTTTTACCACCATACTCTTCCACAATGATGTTCTGCCACACCTTGGGCCCAGAGCAATAGATTTGGTCATTCAGACTGAGTTGCCTGAAATTATAAGCAGCAAAATAAAATTTTCCTCCTCTAAAATTGTTCTCATCAAGTCTTTTGCTCACAGCAGCCAAATAGCCTACTAAAACAAAAATTGGTACTGAGAAGTGGGTTTGTTGCTGTGACTAAACTGACCGTGTGGTTCAGAAGCTTTTAGAGCTTTTTGGAATTTGTGGGAAAATTTTTGAAAAGTTTAAGGATGAATCTGGAAAAGCTTTAGATGTTTGTAAACGGAGCTTAATGGGCAATTCTGGTGGGCGTTCTGAAGACCAGAATGCGGAGAGAAATGTGTGCAATAAAGATTGGGCTCGTGAGATTTCAGAAGAGAAGGAAAGGCCAATTTCTAGCTAAGAAGTTGTCTACATTTTGCCTGTGTACTGAGATTTTCTGTGAGTCTGAATTTAAACGCAATGAACTAATTAATTAATCCAGCTGAAGAAATTTTAAGACAGCATAGCCTTCAGGTGGTGGCATGGGTATTGCTGGCAGCTCTTAGTCAAGTTTATTGTGATAATCAGGAGCAGAAAGCAAGTACAAATATTTGAAAAATGTGCAATTTGGCCAAGAAACTGCAAGTAAAACTGGGACTAAGGAAGGTGTGATTGTTAAAGGGATTACAACCACTAAAAAAATACTAAAGTCTTTACCCAAAGACAATAGGAAAAATGGTTTGAAGTTATCTCTGGAATTGGCAAGACCATACCAATCCCAGGCTCAAGGATGTAAAAGTAAAACTTCCTTTGACAAGAGACCAGTGGGACATCCTGCTTGCACAGGGGGCCTGAGAAGTTATTTTACCATCCTCAGTTGTCCAGACACTCAGAGGCTGGTCAGCCATGGACCCTAGAGGCTTGACTACTGCTTGAGATGGTGGCGGACCTTAGCAATAACCACATGGTACTGGTTCTATTATAGGATTGCAGGATGTTGGATTTAGGGGCAAATGGAGGCATCCACTGAGATTTTTAAAGAAAGGCCTGAGAGTCCACCAGGCAAAGTGCAGCATGGTTGGAGTCCCTGCATGCAGCTCCAGAGACGGAAATACATGTCAACATAAGAGGGAAGCCAAGGCTACAGTAGTGACCCCCGAGATTAAGAGATGCCAACAAAACGTTGGCATGTTTGCCAAGAAAAGCTGCTGGTATTGATCAGAAATGAGGCAAGAGAAAGGCGCAAGGCCATAGGGACAGGACTGCATAAGCCCTTTGGAGAGAATATCACAATGCCATGTGCCTCAAACACTGGATGTGAAGCTAAAGAATTTGTTTGACCTGCTGGATTTCAGTCTTGTTTGAGTCCCACCCCTTTTTTCTATGCCCCTCTTTTTCTGTTTTGGAATGGAAAAGTTTACTCTGTGCCTTTAGGTATTGAAATTATGTAACTTTCTTCTAGATTTTGCAGGGGCTCACACTGAGAATTTGCCTTGAGTTACAAAGGAGATTTTGGACTTGAACTTTTGGGTAATACTGAAACTGTTGAGACTCTTGGGGTTATTGGAAATGAACCAAATACATTTTTCATTGTGATATGGGTATGATGTTTTGGGGGCCAGAGGTGAAATGTTATAGTTTAGATATGAGGGGTTCCCTAAATGCTTATGTGTGAGCTAATGCAAGAAAGTGTAGAGGTGAAATGATTGGGTTATGAGAGTTTTAACTAATCAAAGCTTTAATCCCATATTAGGGGTTTACTTGGTGGTAACTGTAGGCAGGTAATGTGTGACTGGAGGAGGTGGGTCATTGGGGGTGTACCTTTTGGGTATGTATTTTGTTATTAGTGAGTGGAGCTCTCACTCTCTTCCTGGTGGCCAAGTCCTGAGCTGATTTCTTCACAACACTCTACTGCCATGATTTTCTGCTTCATCTTGGGCCCAGAGCAATCAAACTAGCCATCTATTGACAGATACCTCCAAAGCTGTGAGCCCCAAATAAATTTTCCTCTTCTACAGTAGTTTTTGTCAGGTCTTTTGGTAACAGCAGTAAAAAAGCTTACTAAAACAATAGCAGAATCCAAGGAATTGTAAGCAATTTCTCAGGAGAAATGAAAGGAAGACCTATGACAGGATTCCTAAGGATACCACCAATACCACCAAATTAGATATAGCAAAAGAAGAGCAGAACACCTTAAGTGTTGTCATGAAAGCCAAAGAAAGATAAACTTACAAAAGATGGACAGAAATACTGGAAAGTTCCCTCCACTTGCTTAAATAAGTTTATTCCTGTTGTAAAATATTTTAATAATATTGATTCTGTTTAGGCCATTTATACTGCTTGGAAAGGAAGTAGGGAAAGCCTAAAAGAAAAATTTGATTTTCAAATTTCATTCCATTTAGAATTACTCACTACCAAATGTAACCACTGAGTATGTACACGCACATGCACATACACCTTTTATTTATGATGGGATTCAAATTTCCTAGACCAGACATAGTAACCAAGTAAGAAAAAAAAAATTATGGAAACAATAAGTTAAATTATATTCCCTTGCATTTTAAAAATAAAGTAAATTAACAAGACTGGTAATTTTTATCAAGTTTCAAGAAGATCACTTCTAACATATAGGTTTGTACGTGTGTGTTTGTGTGTGTGTGTGTTTTTGTGTTTGTGTATGTGTGCTGTATTACTAAATAGTAGAACCAGCATACAAACTCAGGACTTTGATTTTAGAGCCTATGCTAATAACCATGGTACAATACCACTTATGTAGATTCACAAATGGGAGGCTGTTGGAAGAGTATTGACTTACCTTATTATCAGTCAAGACTATATACGTCTAGGAAGCAGTGCAATTGGCTTCACACAATTTATCAATGGGGTAAGTGGAACATTTATTCAAGTTTGAATCCCAGTCACAAAGCAAGCCATTTAGCAGTGTTTGAACTTTTGGTGAGTTTGCTGTTTCCAGTGTCAGTTTTGAAGAAGTGAGAATTATGAGCTGAATAGGCACCCTAACTGATATCAATCCTGACATAATTTTGCAGGATTAGTCATTTTACACTTCCTAGTGGGGACAAAAGATACAGAGATCTGAACTACAGGTAGTCACACTGGAAGCTTCACCTCTGTGCTGCTTTTCCTTGTTTATTGAGGCAGTTACAAAGCAAACTCTCTACAGGAGGCTCTTCTTGAAAATAAAACATCTGAAATTATTCTAACATTATTTATTATATTGTTCTAAAATTATGTTCTCATACTTTAGAATTAGTTGGGCTGCTATGGATCTGTAATGATGTGCTAAACTCTCTGATGACAATTGTGTTTTTATCAATTTCTCTTTTTACTTCTAATGGATTTTACTTTATACATTTTTCATGAAATGCAATTTGTCAGCAAAAGGTTCATGATCATCGGAGTCTTTGTGGATTTGTATCTTTTCATCAATATAAAACTATTTCTTTTGTCCCCATAGAAGCACTGAGATTTCTCCTTTATTCTGTCTGATATTAATTTTACCACATCTATTTTTTTTTCACATTGGTTTGATAAATCTTTGCTTGTCCTCTTACTGTTAGCCTTTCTTTGAAATTTTGTTTTTGATTGGATTCTTTTCAATAGTTTATTACTGAGAGTTGTTATTGTACTCCATGTAAGAAAGTAGCATTTAAAAGGAAGACTTATTTTCCATATTTGTACACACATTTTTTATTGCTTATTGTTTCTGTAATCTTCTATTATTTTTAGGTATATTTGCAGTTTATATTTAGGCATGCATTTTGTTGTAAATGTACATTTTTGTTCTTAATTATTTTTTTGCCACAATTACACTTTAAATCTGAATTTCAACTTTAATGTTTTAAAAATGTAATCTTAAAATTACTCTTAATAAATATAACAATTACAGAAAATTATTTCATTGAATGTCATTTTGTGACTGAATGTGTTTGATCATTTTTATGCATTTATTTATTTGTTTCTTTTTGTGATGTTGGGGATTGAATCCAGGGTCCACACATGTTAGGTAAATGCATTACTGCTGAGATATACCCAATCCCTTTTGATCTTGATTTAGGATTTAATACTTATTTGCCAACATAGGCTTTCAAATTGTGATCCCCCTACCTCAGCCTCCTGAGTTACAGACATGTGCCGTTATGGCCAATTTCTTTATCTCTTAAGTAAGCATGTCAATTCTTGTTAATCTAAAATGAGATTATACATGCAGAACTTAATTTATCACTTTTTAAAAAATTGAACAGATTTTAACATCACATATAAGATAAATAACTTGAGAATTTGTCCCAAAATTCTTAGGGCTTCAATTATATGGTAAATATTGGATTTTGCTTTTATTGATTTTATGTAGGTCTTCATATGATCTGTAAAAAAATATATAGTTGCCTCTTTAGTCCATGTTGATCTCAAGATGTCTTAGTTTCTGCTGTTTCACATTGTAACAATTAGATAACTTGCATACACACACATATACACTATATATTTATTATATATTAAAATTCTATATAATTATTAAAATTTCAAATTCTAACATTTCTTTGACATTCTTAAATATTTCAATTCATCTCATAAATATTTAGGATTTTAGGGAAGGTTGAGACCAATTAGATTTTGATTATATTGTTAATTCCCTGAATTTTTTTTATATTTGAAAATCCAAGCTATTTCCATTTATTATATTTTAATTGACTAGAATATTGGACTAACTCTGCCAAGACAAAAACTAAGAAGGGAGAGTAAAACATATTTTAAAATATTCTAAAATGCTTTGAATATAAGCTGGCAATATATATCAGGCAAAAATGTTGATGAAGGAAAATAAGTAAATAGTAAAACAGATTCAACCCTGAAGATAATTGCAAAATCTGAGGAATATAAGCATATGTATGCAAGAACTCAAGGGATATTGAGAAAAGAATATGAAGCAAATGCAATTTGGGACAGGAGGTAATCCATAAATAAATCTTACCTACCCTACACACATACAACATTAAAAACAAGGAATTGCTTTGGTGCTGAGTTATACAAGAGTTAATGAAGTTCCCTGTGGAACTAAAACTTTGAGATAGCCTGCCTACAGATTTGTACACATGATCACATCAACCTTTGGTCAGTACAGCCCCAAGCCTTGATTTTAACTAAGAATAGACCTGGACCAATAATTTTATGTCCCTTTTGGCAACAAACACAAATCATATCTAAGGAATTTTATCCACATCCTAGACAACAGAAATCCCTAAAATTATGCTTCAAGTAAAATAAGAAATCAGCCAAAATCACTAATTCTCCAAAGATATAAGGTAACATAAATTTAAAAAGCATAAATATCAATACAATTTACCAACTTGCAAAATGTCTTATTTTGATATTATCTTCAATGATTATACTAGTATGGAACAATATATTTGAAAATACTGAAAGAAGATTTTGAATATATGTATAGAAAATGAAAGAAAAATTGGCAGCTGCTTTTTAGAAAATGAATTTTTAGAAAAATAAACTAGTATAACAATTAAATATTAAATGGAGAAACTTCAGCTTCCAGTGATAACTAGCACTGTATGTGCCCTCTGAAGACTAATAGAAAACTGGACACAAATGTTTGCAGATACCACACAAGAAATAGTAACTGGCTGTTGTTTTTTGAGAGATGGGAACCAAATACCATAAATTATCCTCATACTTTTCCTCAAGACACTTTCTAGATCAAAGCCACAGAGGGTAATACAAAGAGAAAAACCATACTGTATCATTAAAGGAGATTAAGTTTGGAAATCTGTGTAACAGAGGTTACCAGAATTTGAAAGATAGAATATGATAGAGGACGGAATTACACAAAGGAACAGCTTTGTAAATTGTGGAATTGGCTAACTTGAATCTTTTGGTAAACAATAATCTGACAGTTTTTTTTAGTGAAACTGAATAGACCAGACTGAAAAAAATATCTGCAGTGGGAAAAAAATAACTACTGGGGAGTTATAAGCTAAAATATTTCTAGGACTTGCACAGGGATAAAAGATGTATGCATTCCAACTTAGTAAAGTAGAGAGACATTGTTATCTGATTGCTTAGTTTTGGAGAGGCTTCTAATCTGGTGTTACATTAGTAATCCTAAAAATAAGATTGTTCTCTTCACAACCTATAAACCTAAAAAAATTAAGTTGATAGAAAGTCACTTATATGCCTGACAAAACATTCTCCATAATCAGTAAAGGAAGATAACAAAATCCAGGTTGTGGAAAATATAATAATATTTAATGTCCAATATCAAATTTAAAAAGTTATTAGGCATACAAAGACAAAGAAAAATGTGACTCATAAATAAGAGAAAAATAAAATTATGAGAAGAAAAAGAAATGGAGATAATAAAATTAATGTACAATAACTTTTAAACAGCTATTCAAAATGTACTTACAATGTAAGAAACATGCAAATATATGAAGAAAGAAAATGGAAAATATAAGGAAAATTTTCTGAGAACAATATTTAAAAATAATATGAAATGATGAAAAATACGTTGTCCAGTTTTCTCAGAAAATAAGAGTCGTAAGAAAAGATCATGAAGACATTGAAATATAAATTATCCAAACTGAAAAATGGAGAGATTAAAAGAGATTGAAAAATAAATTAACAGAACTTCAGACATTTATTGGAATATGCTAAGCAATACAGAATAGATGTTATTGAGATCCAGAAAAGGACATATGCAGAAAATATATTTGAAGATATCATAGCTGAAATATTTTCAAGTTTGAAGTGAACTGTGGATCACAGATCTAAGAAGTTCAGTGACACTCAAAATGAATGAATATCATGAATTATACACCATCATAGCACATGTCCTATGATTACATGGCTGAAATGCTATCATAAAGAGAAATACTACAAGCCATCAGAGGAAAGATGCATTATAATAATTGTAATCATGATTTTTGTAAATTGGGGTTGTATACAACAGCAGAAACTGAGATTAAAATCTTACACTTAGAGATGAACACATTTTCTCTCTGCTAGACCTTTGTTATAGTGGTTTATGCTGATCTGGTTAAAACCTGAGTTGAGTTTGAAGTTTGCTGTTTCTGCAGTGCATCAGAGGCTCCAAATCCTTATAGTGATGACTTTATTTATGGTGGGGCAAAATTTCCAGAAGGCGTTTTGTAATGTCTGCTCTTTTCTCAGCTTCATGCCTTTTGCTTGTGCTGCTCCACAGAAACAGCTTTCCAGTCCTATTTTGTTGTTCATCTTTACTTGATTCTTTTTTTTAATGTTTGTTGTTTTTATTTAATTTATTTTGTTTCAATTAGTTATACATGACAGTATAATGCATTTATGCATTTTGATATATCATACATGGGATATAATACATGGGATATAATATCATACATGGGATGTAATTTCTTATTTTTCTGAGTTTACTTGGTTCTTGGCAAGACAGAGTCGGGAAAGTCGTTATTTTTCAAGTTCCGATTTTCTCCCTCTTGGGCAGGTACTGTGTACCAGTGTGTATTAAGAGCATGACTCACATGTTTTTTTAACTGTCATCAACCACCCATTTCTGTCCCTAGCTAAAGGAATATTTTTTTTTTTTCTGTTTGCTTCTCCAACTCCACTGGACGTTTATTTATCCCCTCACGTTAGTGGTCCTTGCCTTTGCACCTGCAGGAAAAGTCCTTTTTCCTTAGGATCTATGGGGAAGATAGTATAGGAGGACTATTAGGGTGTGGTGGGATGCCATTTTACTTCCAGCTACAGTGGAGATCCACCTGTATTCTCAGACAACAATACTATTTTCGTTTTCTCTATGAAGTAAGGCTGTGTTTAACACCAGACACTAGGGAGATGGTTTTAGGGGCAGTTTCAGAAATGCCCACTGTTCCCTTCCCTTGATCACCTGGATTCTGTCATAGGATTTTCATTTATTTTTTCCTGTGAAAACCTTGTAAAGTTGTTGGAGGAAAAGTCTACACAAAGTCTACACAAGACACAAAGGAGTGTCTTCTACCTACAGAGACTTCATACTCTCATACTAGTCCATACTTGAGGTTAGGAATTTGTTATAATTAACTAGTTGAACCTTCTTTTTTTAAAATTTTTTATTTATAGTATTAGTATGTATTACAGTTCATACTACACACATAGAGCATCTTTTAACACAAAACAGTTTGTATACAAAGTATATTCGTAGCATTCAAGTCTTCAATCGTTCATTTAGAATAATGATATCTTATTCAACCACTTTTTTTTTTTTTTCCCCTTCCCCCCTTGCTCCCTCTTTTCCCCTCCCTTCTCTTTGACCATTATAGTGTTCCTCTAATCCTCCTATGTACCCCGACCCAACAATACTGTGAACCAGCCTCCTTATATCAGAGGAAACATTCAGTATTTGGATTTTTGAGATTGACTGATTTCACTTAGCATTATATTCTCCAACTTCATCCATTTACCAGCGAATGTCATTATTTTATTCTCTTTTATTGCTAAGTAAATTTCCAATGTGTATATATACCACATTTTCTTTATCTACTCATCTACTGAGGGACATCTAGGTTGGTTCCACAACCTAGCTATTGTGAATTGTGCTGCTATAAACATTGAGATGGCTGTGTCACTGTAATATGCTGTTTTTAAGTACTTTGGGAATAGACCCAGAAGTGGGAGGGCTGGGTCATAGGGTGGTTCCATTCCCATTTTCCCAAGAAATCTCCATACTGCTTTCCATAACGGTTGTACCATTTTGCAGTCACACCAGCAATGTATGAGTGTGCCTTTTTCCCCACATCCTCTCCAACATTTATTGTTGTTTGTGTTCTTGATAGCTGCCATTCTGACTGGAGTGAAATGAAATCTTAGAGTAGTTTTGATTTGCATTTCTCTAATTGCCAGTGATGTTGAGCATTTTTTCATGTATTTGTTGATTAATTGTGTATCTTCTTCTGAGAAGTGTCTTCAATTCCTTAGCCCATTTATCGATTGGATTATTTGTTTTTTTTGATGTCAAGTTTTTTGAGTTCTTTATATATTCTAGAAATTAGTATTCTATCCGATGTGCATGTATTAAATATTTGTTCCCAGTTAGTTGGCTCTCTATTCACCTCACTGATTGTTTCTTTTGCTGAGAAGAAGCTTTTTAGCTTAAATCTGTCCCATTCATTAATTCTTGGTATTAATTCTTGTACTTAGTTGAACCTTCTTAGTAGTTTATTTAAAATTAATAAACACCTGTCCCAGATAGGCAAATACTGAAGTCCTGTTTCTTCATGTTTTTATCCATATTTCTAATTAATTATTTGTCTTAGAATTGAATTTATTGATGGGTTCAATACAAATTATTATTTTGCAGTATATATGTGTTTTTCTTTAAAAATGTGAAGCTCTTTATGATTGTTTATGAATCTGAAGAAAAAATGAAATCTAATGTCATCCCACATTTTTTGGTCACTATTAGCTATTTTTTTTTTAGATATTAAGATCTGGATTATTTATTTATTATTGCATTACAAATATCCTCAGCATTTAGTGGCTGAAAACAATGAGCATATAACATTAACAGTTTTTTGAGTCAGGACTCTGAATGTAATCTAGCTGAGTCCTTCTGACTCATGTTCTTGGACAATCTTGTGAAGTGACAGAGGGGCCTGTGATCTCACCTGACACTTCAACAAGATCAATAATGTGGCTGTGGGAGGACTTTCTTACTTCTTGTTAAACTAGCATTCTTTATTTCTCACTGCCAAAGAAAGTCAGAAAGACGAACAGGGTGGGAAGGAGAAATGAGAAAGGGAAGGAAGGGAAGATGAAGAAGGAAGAAAAGAACCTACTTACGCTGTAGCAAGGCTCTTATTAATCTGAGGTTTGAAGTGCCATCTCATCACTTTTGTCTCATCCTACTACAAATGTCATTAGGCAGAGTACCAAATCAAGGGGGATGATAGCCATTATGAAAAACCATATGGAGTTTCCTAAAAATTTTTAAAATGGTACTAGCAAGCTCATTAATATGCATTTAGCCAGGAAATGAAATCGGTATCTAGAAGAGACAACGGTGCTCCCATGTTCATTGCCACACTATTCACAATAGCCGAGTAATGAAAACAAGCTTAGTGTCCATCCATAAATGAATGAGTAAAGACAACATGGTAAATAGACACAACAGAATACTATGCAGCCATTAAAATAGTGAAATCCTGACACATTTAAGACAATGTGGTTGGCACTGGAGATCATTACGGCAAGTGAAATAAGCCAGGAGCAGAACAACATGTACAGTTAGGTGGATTGTAAGAACAGCTGATCTCATAGAAATTGACAGTATAATTGTGGTCACCAGAAACTGAGGGGTACAGGTGGAGGAAGGGATGGGGAAAGAATGAGTGTTAGGTTAAGAAAAAGAAGTTTGTGTGTGCTATTTCACAGTAGGATGACTATAGATAATAATAAAGGACTACATTTCAAGAAGCTAGAACAAGGGAATTTGAAAGTTTTCACCATAAAGACATGATAAGTGTTTGAGGAAATAGGTTTAAATTGATTTAAACATTACATAATGTATCAATGTATTAAAATATCACATTACCCTATTCATATATATGTGTATATGTATATGTAATTTTTGTGTTATGTATGATTTAAATATAAATTTAATCAAAAACAAGGGTATGAAATTAAACAAGGATTAGTAATGGGGTGTATAGATAACTGTTTACTATTCTAGAGACTGCTTACCACAGAAGAAAGGAAATAATAATGTTAGGATTATAAATCAATAAAATAGGACATAGGCAAACAGTAGAGAGAAACTGATGAATCTTTCAGTGGCATCTTGCAAAAGATCAATTAGGTTGATAAATCCGCAGCTGCATTTACTAACAATAAAGAAGAAAACAAAAGGAATGAGTGAATCCAGAGTGGTGATGGTTCATGCTATAATCCCAGCAGCTCTGGAGGCTGAGGCAGGAGGATTGAGTGTTCGAAGCCAGCCTCAGCAATGATGAGGTGCTAAGCAATTCAGTGAGACCTTGTCTCTAAATAAAATACAAAATATGGCTTGGGATGTGACTCAGTGGTCCAGTGTCCCTGAGTTCAATCCCTGGTACCCACCTCTGAAAACAGAAATGATATTGAGAACAAAGGTGAAGTTATATATACAAACCCTATGCATATCCTAAAGGAACAGTATTTAACTTTATGCCTATAAATGTCACATCTTAAAAGAAATGTACACATTTATCCAAATATGCAAATTATAAAACTAACCACTCACACACACACACACACACACAAAAAATGTTTAAGTCAAACCATTCTTGTGGGTTGTGTAGTGACTTCTGCTTTTTCCTTTCTGATATTAATTTGACTCCTTTTCCCCCTGATCCCTTGGCTAGAGTTTAATAATTTGTATTAATATTCTTCAAACAAGATGTTTTAATTCCACTGATTTTCTTTGTTTATTGTCAATTTTCTTTTATTGATTTTTATTTTTATCATTAATTGCATCCTTTTATTTGTCTCAGATCTAATTTGTTCCTCTATTTTAATTCCCTACAGTGGACAGTGAGCAGCTGGCTCCTGATCCCTCTCAGGAGTTACTGGTCTTGTTATTTCTCTTCTCAGGAACTGTTCTGAAGGACACAGTCACATTAGGCCATGATCTTTGGCAAAAAGAACAGGACACCTGGTGGGAACATGAAAGTCTTTTAAAGCATCTGCTTTATCGCTGCTCACATTTCAGTGTCCAAAGTAAATTGTATGGCCAAGCTCTACATTAATAAAATGAGGAAATATATACCTCCTATTGGAGATGCTGCAAGTCTCACAGCTGTGCATGTAAAATCCTTTAAAAGAAAGGAAAAGAATGTGGTCTGATAGCAATAAAATCTCTGATGATGACAAAATTTTATTACACTGGCTTTCATCATTTCGAAAGCACAATTACAGAATCAATGAGAGTCTTTAAGTGCTCTTACTTCATATCTTTTCTGTACATTTTGTCACTGTTGTCCATTATCTTCTATTTGAAACTGTGTTCTGGTCTTTTTTGGTTTTGTAATTCTTTGCAATAATAGTAGTTCTCCAACATATTCACAACTCTCTGAAGTTTGATCTACATTTTCTTCCTTGGTTATGCTTTTTTTCTTACATTCCACATGTAGAATTTCTATTATCATCTTTCTCTTAGATTTAGAAAAAAATAACTAGATTTTCTACTCAAAAAACTAATACATATTGAATACAGAATTCTTAAAAATTAAGAAAGTACACTAATCTTCACATCAGCCAAACACAAGTGCACACAAACAAGAATTCTTTCTATTGTCTTTCTGTGCAAGACTCTTCATTTTATACACAGTTAAGCCTTACTTAGATGTTTATTATTTACACACACACACACACACACACATATATATGTTTTTTGTAACAGGAATTAAACTCAGGGGCACTCAACCACTGAGTCACATTCTCATCCCTATTTTTGTATTTTATTTAGAGACAGGTTCTCACTGAGTAACTTAGTGCCTCACCTTTGCTGAGGCCGGCTTTGAACCCATGATCCTCCTGTCTCAGCCTCCCAAGCCTCTAGATTACAGGCATGTGCCACTGAGCCTGGCTTTATATATAGGATTTAATTTAAAACCTCATACTAGTGTAATTTGATTAATTTTTATGTTCATTTATTAAAAATCTAATGTTAACTGGACTTTTTATTTTCTTCGTTGTACCTGCAAAACTTATACAAAATGTTTCTGCAAAATGTTTCTTTTTCATTTTATTATAAAACTCACATAAACTCATTGAAAATATTCAAAGAACACTAGCATGCTTAAAATATCATTAGTCTAGATTTCAGGAAAAATTGACAGAGTAAGCCTGAATTTCAGGAACTTCCTCCACTAATGAAACGTAAGAAAAAGTGATGGAAAACATTTCTAATAGAAGTCATTAAAAATGAAAACCTCTAATTTTATGTTATAACTTTAAAAACAGAAACCCTAACAGACCAGTTCCTTCTTCCCTCCCATGATGCTTCAGTGAAATGAGCTATATCAACAGAGTCATAGGGATTTTTTCCTCCAATGGAATAAATAAAAAATTGACAGAAGTCAATGAACACATCTAAAGAACAGAAAGATAAAAAGACTTTAGAGAATATGAGAACAGATGGAAAAGGCCAGTAAAGTTTGCCATAGTCCAGAGATCTGCATTAAATTGACAGAAGGAGCTAAAGCCCATTGTTACAGGGCACCACCTCCTTTGAGTGAGGAGTAGTCTGGTATAGATTATTATTATTATTTTTTTTTTTTGTGGTACTGGGGATTATTATTATTATTTTTTTTTTTGTGGTACTGGGGATTGAACTCAGGGGCACTCGACCACTGGGTCACATCCCCAGACCTTTTTTTGTATTTTATTTAGAGACAGGGTCTCACTGAGTTGCTAAGTGCCTCACCACTGCTGAGGCTGGCTTTGAACTCGCGATCCTCCTGCCTCAGCCTCCCAAAGTGCTGGGATTACAGGCGTGCGCCACCGCGCCCGGCTGGTATAGATTATTAAATAAAAATCTTAGAAGGGTGAACAAAGACCAGATATCCAAAGGATACATGAATTCTTAGATAATACACTGTTGCAATTCACATGAAAGGCTTAAGCCTATATAAAATGGACAAAAGTATGAATAATTCAAATAGGAGAAGGGATAGAGGCTAGAGGGGGAAAGATATTCAAAGAAGTAATTGCCAAAAATTTCCCAGATTTAATGAAATACAGCAACTTGCAAGTGTGAGATACTAAATGAACACCAAGCAGAGTACACACAAAGAAGCCTGTATCACATGACAAAATCCCATAAATACAAGGACAAACCAGAGAAAGGGATAAAATTTTACAAAATATACACCCAGATAGGCAAATAAATATAAAACCTTTAATTAATTTAATAAAAAGACAAAATATTTGAATAGACATGCATGGTGGGCTAATTCCATTCCTATGGACCCAAGGTAAGGCAGAGCATCATGGCAAAAGGGTGGGATGGAGAAGCCCTACCCATCTAATGGAAGCCAGGAAGGTAGCCGAGAGAAGGAGAGGAAGGGGCCTCTGGAAAGAGGCCCCTTCCAGGACATTCCCCACCTGCCTAGTCATCACTCAGTCCATTCAAACTCAGATGGACTAATTGGGTTACAATTTTCACAATTTAATCATTTTAATAACAAACATTCCTGTTTTAATACAGGAACTTTGGAAGGACACCTCATTCAAGTTATAATATTTTGCTCCCAACCTCCAAAAATTCATGTCCATATCAAAATGCAAAATGCATTTTGTTTATCTCCAAGAGTCTCTATAGACTTAACAGTTCCAGCATTGACTAATAGTCAAGTCCAAAATTTCATCTGAGACTCATGGCAAATTTTTAAATGTGAACATCTGTAAAAATCAAAAGCAAGTTACATATATCCAATATACAATGACCAGAGTAACATTCCCATTGCAAAAGGGAATAATAGGGGCTTAAAAAGGAGGGATATATATATATATATATTTTTTTTTTTTTTTTTTTTTTTTTTCGATCTCTTTTAGCACTTAAAGACTATAATTCAGTTTTCTGATGGAAGTCAGCATTAAATTTTAGTTTTGCTAGTTAGCATGTAGTGTTCCTTTTGCATTTTAACAGCTTGTATGACTTTTTTTTCTAAATCTCTTTTTAACAATTTAATGTGTTCATACAATTTCCTTTTTGTTTATTTATCCTAGTGTGTAAAAAGTTTTGGCACATTTTTTTTTACATTAAAGTCAATTTTTGTATCTTATATTTCCAAGCAAGTCATGATTTTCTTAAAGCATTTTCTTAATACATAGACATCCTTATTTGCTAATTTCACGATGTTTTAAAAAAATTCTGTATTTTTAAAATGATTTTCCTCCTAATTAAGGTCATATCTTTCCTGCTTCTTTGTATGTTCAGTGATTGGATTCTGGACATTGTTGCTGCCTGAAGCAATGGCCACCTGCAGCAACAAAGCCGCGGGAATAAGTTTAGAGGCAGACTGGAAACAAACAGTCTCTTTATTCTGCCAGCTTCTCTCTCCGGCTCCAACAACACCCCAACACACAATCCACACTCCTCCAAACACCACAAAATGGCTTGACCCCGTCCCGCAATGTCCCGGCTCAAGTCTCACAAGATCCCGGGCCAAGTCCTGCGAGACCATGGAAGGCGGCAATGCCCTAACATCTCCATGGCCCGCAGCCAACCGCAATCTCAGCCATCTCCCCAATCAGGGCTCCTACAGGACATTATGAATTATGCATAGTTCAGTGCTAGATAGGTTTTTCTTTTTCAAATAGTGTAAACTTTTTTTTTGTTTTTTTTCTGCATTATTTGTCAGTTTGATCCTGTTTTTATTTTTATTTTTTATTTTTTTAAGTTTTCTTAGTGTATGCCTTGGCAATTACCCATACTATTATTTTTGTGTCCTTTTTGGGATCTCTGTTGGATGTCCAGATTGTCTCCAATTGTTTTGCAATGTTGTTTGCAGGTCTTGAAAGTCCTCCAGCTTTGACAAGCTCTTCCAAATGCTCATCTTTTGGCTCTTCAGTTGTACTTTGCCCAGCCTTATAGACTTTCCTTTATGTGTATGTAGTTTACCCTTCACTAGTAGACTTGACAGAGACAATAAGCAAATTTCTGAGGTTGTGTTTCTTGGTACCTCCCTGCTCTTCAGTACTCTGCCACACAGATTGTGTGCTACATGTAACCTCTTTGAGCTTCTATTTCAATTACCTCAACTTAAACTAGCATTTGCTGCTAGTATTCTTCTATCAGAGCCTGGGTTTTTATTCTGGAATAGGACTAGGGAATTAAGGGATCCCCTTATTTCTTTCTCTTTTCTCAAGAAATATGGTTGTGTACTACCTGTTATCTGTTCTCTGAGAACAACTAATACACATATTTTTTCTAAAGTATAATTTTTAAGTGAGAAGGCACGTTCAGTCCAGTTATTTCATTTTAACTGAACATAAAATCTGTTCTATTATTTATAAAAAAATGACTTTATTTTTTACTACAAGGGAATACTTATGAGTAAAGGGTATAAACATCACTTTGAACATTTTGAACAAATGTCTTTTAAAATTCAAATGGTTTAAGAAAATGGTTGGGATACTCACTGTACTTTATTATCACTATTACTATTACTTTGTATAATAATATATGCAATGACACTGTGTTGAACAAGGCCCACCTGATTCTTATGCTATAATTGGTACATTTTTTTTTCATATTACTGGAAGACATTCACCCTTCTTTATTAAATACATGCTCTGCTTAATGTCATGTTTAATTTAAATGACATTTTTAATATACATGCACAAAATAAACATGAACCACAGTGCCTGGACTCAGTTTTGAATCCAGTAAATGATAAGACTAACCAACAAATATATTAGAGGATAATTAAAGCAGTGGATTAGAAATGGGAGAATCCATCAATGGAATGGCTCAGACTCAGCACAATACACCATTGACTGTCAGTCCTCCTTCCATTTCACATTGATGATTCCAATGGTGATTTAACTTTCTGTGGTCAGTCCATACCAGTGCTGTCAGTTGACCTCACAGGTTTCTTTCTTTCTTTTTTTTTTTTTCAATTTTATTTTTTATTCTAAGTTGTTAGAAATGACAGCAGAATGTAATACATTTCATATTATACTTGTAGAGCACATTTTTACATATCTCTGGTTGTATACATTTTTTAATTCAGTGGTTTTATCTGCTGCCTCCTGAGTTTTGAAGAATTCCCATTTCCTAGCCTAATGTTCTATGTTTAGAGGAGCCACTGGGGAATGTAGATTATTTTCTTGCTTGCATTGATAGGAAATGTTCATAGTTCTTTACTCATATACATTTTATATTACAAAATTACTCAAAGATTTTTGCTTGTTAAGGGCACCCTTCCCTGTTTTCTAACACTGTTTTCTAACACAGTATATGTAAAAACTCATTTTTATATCCCCTGAGCAAGAGGAATTTTAGAGATAATTGAAAATCTTGAGCTATTACCACTATCCTGAAATAAAAGTCTTCAGCAGATTTATTAACTGATAAAATCAGCAAAAACCTATAAAATATAAGGTCAAAATTAGTTTTAACTCTTGTAACAATCTAAATCTGTATTAGTATTCAGAATTTATATTATTTATCACATAAAGAATAATTTAAAATGTGGCAGTTTATAGAGAAGAGTACTGTCTTGGTAGCAATGGAAAATATGCAATTTAAAATAATTTTAAAGAATATTTATATTTATATTCAGCTAGCAAAACAAAATAAAGTGCAAATACCACATATTCACATTTCAGGGACATGTAAGTTATGTGCCTCTTATGACACTTCAAATTTCATATGATTTTCTTCCCAGAGTTACATTTGATAATAAAAGACAGAGCCAACAAAACTATCTATATGCTTTAAAACTATATTATCCCTTTAGGAATCATATCCCAGAAAATTTTATCTCAAGAAAAAAATTGTACAGCAATTTAAGCAAATCTCCATGGTGTCACCGCTATAAAATAGTCACAGATTAACCAAACACCCAATAGTCATATAATTTCTATGTAATGTGTACCCTATAACAAAAAAGGGAAATATTTATAGGAAATGCTAATTAATCTGAGATAGGCGGCATTATAGACCCAATGACTTTAAACACTGGATATCGCAACATCTACATTATGTGTTGAAGATAATTAAATAATCCATGGTAAGTATTCAAAAGGCTCATCAATTTGCATAATTTTCTAATAATAAAGTGTGACATCATTTTCTTTTAATTTTAATATATAGTACTTTGCATGCAAAAGTTTAAACATTCTTTTTAACCTATTTTTCTTCAAATTATCATATACACATTTTAAACAAAATAACATGGATAATTTTGTTAACATTTCCATTTCTTAATTTTAAAATTTTGAAATTAAAAAAACATATTTTCAGATGAAAACAACAAATATATAAAATTTCATGGAAGAAATAAAATGAAGGTATAAATCTGAGCTGCTATGTAAGAGAATCACTGTGGTGTTTCAGAGACAATAGACTTTCTCTTGCAATTACCATCATTTTCCCCAGTTTCTGATTATTTGCAAAACAATAACCATTTGGGCAGTGGTTAATTGTTTCTCCTCAAACATTTGACACATTCTTCATTACTTTTAGTGGATGTGAGTCTTTTACTAAACCACAATTATAATTAAGACTGATGAAATCATTAGGCTTGTTGTAAACATTCAGTTTATCCAAATAGAGTTTGGCAACATTTTAAAGGTCTTCTGTCAGGTTCATTCAATGTTTAATTATTTGTTGTTGATGTTGAATTCCAGCATGATTGTTGTCATTTGTCATTGTGCTGTATTGGAGTAAGTCAACTAAATTTATTTAAAATATTTCTGTCCAACTTTTGTTTAAAATAATAACAAATACTATTTTTTAAACCTGTTACTTCACTTATTTTCCTATTATTAATTTAGGGGATCCGAGGAAGTGTCATGAAGAATCATGACACTTACTGATTAAATAAGTAAATACTTAGATACTTAGCATATGGCATGGACCAAGACCAATGGGACAAGTGTTAAAATCAAACATTGTCCCTGACTTCAAGGACCTTATATTCTAGTGTGGTCATATATTCAAAGTACTGTTCAAGACTTAGAGATTTTTACCTAAATCCCAATCAGCTAAAAGATTTCTGGCATGTTGTGTTTCTTGGACTCTTTTGTGGATAAGCTGTATGAAGAGATCAGGTATTTTTTACACAATTAAACACTGCATTTGGGAGGTTCTCTTATAGTTAGTCTGATTCCTTTTTCCTTTGAATTTTTAAGGATTCCATATAGAATATGGAGACTTGTTATGCAATAATCCTTCTTTTTAAAAAATGTTTAGTAAGCAAACTGTCACGGCTTTCTGTGTAGAGGTTCTTCCCCTTAAATATGTTAAGACAGGCAGAATGGTGGGTTTTATGTCTGCCATAAATGTTATGCTTGTGCCTGAAATACTGAAAGGCTTTTATTCTGTTTAGTTTGAAGTACGATGTTAAGATGATGGTAAACACACTAACAGACATTCTGCTGTACCAAAGCCTGAGAGTAATTGTTGAATGTGGCTCAACACCAGCATCCTCAGCCAATGGTGGGATCCTTAAATTTCATAAAATGAATTATGACCTGGGATGACTTTTTTTGCTTCCATTTCAGTTAGTGTGTGATCAGTTTTAAAATTAAAATTAAAGACAATTTTAAATAATTTAAAACCTCATTTAAAGGTTAATTCTTCCAAACTACTCCTTTGTTGAAATCATTTTAGTATTACAATTACTGGAGACTTTCTTCAAAGGTCCCTTTTAGGGGGATGAAAGTATTTTCGTAACTAAATTTAGGGAGCAGATTAAAATATGAGTATTTTACATAATTTATTAGCATTTACTTATTTTTAAACATGATGATAATACAATTTGACCTTATTGTTGATCAGGTATCCAGACCAATATATAGTGTTAACTACATATTTATGAAGAAACTCAATAAATTTTATTTTCAAAAAGTGTATCATTCTATGTATGTAGATTTGTTTCTTATTTTTTCAATTAACTTTATATTCTGAATGTTTTGCCTCATTTTAAAATATTAAACATTTTAAAGAATGAAACATTAATGTATTCTTTCAGTGATTACTAAGTTAAGCTTCACACTATTAGATATAATGCATGAATGAAAATCTTTCTAAATGAGTTTCTATTAGAATAAATTCAATATAAATATTGGATGGATCAGAGGGCATGAACATTTTAAAGTCACTTTTCCCCCCTAAATGCAAATATAATAATTATTGCTCAATATCAACCTCTTTTTAAAAAGTAAAATTTAATTGTATGTAAGTCAATAGATATCAAGCATTTTGTTTTATAATTTCTCTGTGAAATACAGTATCATAATATAAATCAAAATTTTTATTAAATTCTTTTAATCTTCATTATAGGCAGTAATGTCTGAGTACAATTTAGAATGTTTTCAGTAATATTTTTATAAGAATATATTTCAGAAAAGAAATTGAACTACACATGAAATTAATAATATTATTGTTCAATAATCTTTAAAATGTATGATTATATCATAAAGTCATCTTTTTCTACACATTGCATTGGCTAGTGTTTACTATAGAAAAAAATAATGTGAGTTGAAGAATGAATATTTTACTTTAACTTTTAATCAAAATGATAAAATATACTATCTAGAAAATTTCCCTGACAATGTTGAAAATTATTTAATTTCTGTAAAAAGTAAATATTTCTAGAAAAGATATATCATCAAAAACTATGGTTAAGAACCATTAAATAGTTTCCATGTTACTTCTATAATTGTTCATCTTTCTTATAATTGAAAAAAAGCTGAGATTTTTCCTTTTCACAGAAATCTTTTGTTTTGCTATCTTTACCTTTCTTTTAATTTTTAAGACAACACTGAAAAGTATTAATGTAAAAGAGCTAATTTCCCCCCGGATGGCCTGATTCATGATGATTCCTCCTGCAAAGTCTCTTTTTATAACTTTTCTCTGACCCATTAAATTAGCAATTTATTACTTGTTTCCTTGTTCAGTGCTGGTATCAGACAAAAAATGTTCAAAGGGCTGTCTGTGATCTTCTTTCTTAATCCTTTTATACATAATTCCTTCTTCTTTGTAGGAAACCTGCTTTCTTTAGATACTCTTAATTCACTTTTCCAAAACAACATTCCAGTATGAGTGTAAACATAAAATGATGATTTTCCTCTTCCAATACTCTTTACCATTTTCATTTTTATCCAACTTCTGGGTAAGATGTTCTTTTGCTTAAAAGAAAAAAATATAAGAAATTTAAGTGTAAATTATTTATTGATCCTACAATCATAAGACTTAACTTCCCTTAACTCCTCCCTAAGCCAGGAGGAAGAGGTCAAATTTCTTCAGATGGGAGTTTAAGTCTGGTTAGTCTCATATAAGTTCACAGAGTAAGAGAATGCCCTATGGTCTTTAAGTAACATTCCATACCATGCACAATGTATGACAGGAACCTAAGTGACACATAAATGTGGACAAAAGAATATACATGAATATAATATTATTTCTGTGAATTAGCTATATCAGAGAAGCCATGTGTTCTGGTTTGAGTAAACATAATTCTAGAAAGGTATTTTTGTAAATGAAAAGAGACAATATAAGTTTGTTTTAAAAGATATAAAATTTAGTTTATTTGTATTCATTTTGAATAGGAGATAAAATCTAAAATCAAAACAATTTCTTAACTTCATATAATTTTTTACAAAAGAGTATTATTTCTTAAAAGACATTTTGTACTCTTTCTACAGCTTTATAAGGTCTTGGATTCTTTCCTTTTAAGTGGGAGGAGTCGTCACAGCTTCCACCAATATAATGTGGCAGGTTTAATGCAGCATAACTTCTCATAGAAGGTCAGGCACCCTCTACTTGCCTCCTTGAGCTTCTCACTCAGGAAGAAACAAGTTGCCAGGATGACAGCCTGCTCCTTCTGAGGTGGCTTGCCAGTCAGCAGTGTAGCTAAGCACAGCCTGCCTGCTTTCTTCCTCTAGTCATGTGAGTGAAGCCCTCTTGGAGTGTTCTGACCAGCTTGTCCCCTAGATGACTACCACCAAATGATCCCATTTCCTGAACACTTGCTCAGCAGAACCTTACCAAAACTGATGACCCAAAGAATCTGTGAGATATATTAGACTTACTGTTCTGAGCTATTAAGTTTGTAATAGCTTTTAACACAACAATATACAACTGAAACAGCTTTCAAAATAAAAACCTCAATATGCTTAAAGAACTGTGATGCAAAAACCTCTGAAACCAAACCAAGGAGTATAATATAAACCATGTGAAGCAGGCCTACACAGTGTGTGTGTAGAACAAAAGAAAAGCCAAGGCCCTGAGAATATATTTTAATGTATTCAACATGATGAAAATGCTAGATAACTTTAGCAAGAATAGGAGGTGGCATTTTCATTTTGTATATTTAAGAAGTTACTACAATCTGCCACTTTCCTGAACTAATTCCCCTTATACCAATTATCTAATGAAAATTGACTGTGTTGTTTTCTTAATGAGACAGAAACTATTGTTTCTTTCTATATTCTTCTGAAGTAAAAAAGAAACTAGTTATACATACATCATAATATTATCTATATCAACAATATGTATTATTTAATAAATATGAAAATTTGTTTGAATATTGGTCATTTATATAATATTTAAAAGCTAAGTCTTATATTAAATATTGAAAGATTCATTACAGTTCACTGAAGTTACAAAATAAAATGCAATTGCAATAAACCTTACTGGTTTGAAAGTGTGTTGTTTTAGAAGGATGTTTGATCTTGGAGGCAGAGCATTTTAGCACAACAGAGGAATAAATTAATGCCCAAGATGGAAACATGAAAAATAAAATATTAGGTAGGCAAGTATTTAAGAAGTTATGTATTTTGGAATTTAAAATGTACAGTATAAAATTGTCAATAAATGGAATGATTCTGAACCATACAATAAAGTTCTTTGGGAACTTGGATGCAAGATGCAGATACAAAGTTATTGGCATAGTCATTTTCTTGATGAAAACTATTGAAAAATCCACCATCTGTAACATGCCATTTAAGTCCTGTTATTGTGCAGCTCCTGCGCTCCTCCCAAGAATCATCTGAAATCAATTTGTGTTTAAAGGTTACCCTCCAGTAAGCCTGAATTGCTTGTAGTTTCCTCAGAAGCTCCATAGGTTTTTGTTTGCTGTTTATTTTTTGTGATGCTTTATCAATTTGTTTCCTATTTATTTGGCTGTGTCCCCTGGGACTATTGGCCTTCTGACAAGGACTCTCTTATGTAACTTGTGCCTTGTAGTCAGTGATACAGAATTTAATAAATTACTAAATTAGCAAATAAAAGCTTGAGTATATGCCTGCATTTGCTTATTTGACACCATTTGTTGGACATTTAATCCATTTGCATTTATTGGCTAGTATGAAAGCATCTTCTGTGATATCTGTATATAGATGATTTCATTTCCCTTGGCTAAAGAATAGGACCAGGATTGCTATGTTTTTGTATAAATGTGTTTGACTTCATAAGAAATCACTCATCTATTCTGTGACTTTTGCATTTCTTACGGTAATTAATAAGAACTCCACAATATCTTCTCCAACACTTGATATTGTTGGTCTTTTAAATTTTGGCCATACTAATGGCTGTAAAGTGCCATCTTTTTGTGACTTCAAATTACTTTTCCCTAATGATTAGTGATACTGAGTACCTTTTTATGTACCTATTTCCCATATGCTTCTATGATAAAATATCTGTTCATGTCTTTTGCATTTTGTTTTTAAAACTCAAATTGATTTTCTTCTTAAGTATGTGATGAGACACTATCAAAAAACATTATAATTAGCTAATTGAAAGTACCAGACACATACATATGATATGATTTACAGAAAAATGAAGGCTTTAATGACAGAAAGCACATCAGTGATTGCCTGGGGCCAGGTTTTACAAGAGGGTGAAAATTTCAGCCCAAAACTGTGTTGGGGGGGTGACAGAAATCTTCCATATCAGAAATGTTCTGAATGGTTTACTACAAAAATTGAACCAGTTTTAGTATATTTATTAGCACACTATAGTTATACATGATACTGGGGTTCATTTTGACATAATCATGAAAGCACAGAATATAATTTGCTCCACTTCAGTCCCCAGTAGTTTCCTTTTGCCTCCATTTCTCAGTTTCTTTGTTCCTCTTCCTCTTCTCTACTGGTCTTCCTTCTATTTATTTTTGTGATTTTTTAAAATTAGTGATTTATAGGTAAATATGAAGGTGGAATACACTGTGGTATGTTCACATATGTACAAACATAGTTTGGTCAATTGCATTCCACAATTTCTCTCTTTTCTTATTTTTCCTCTCTCCCCCTCAGTCCCCTTTCTCAGTTCTACTGATCTAAACTTTATATAATGCTAAATTATATAGATAGAGAAGGGACATTTCCAAAAAAATTAAAACAATTATCATCTTGATACTAAAATTGATGAAGATTATGTATAAAAATATTAGAACTAAATTTCACTTATTTATATAACTAACAAATTTCTAAAATAGAATAAATACAAATGGAATGGAGCATGATCTTGAAATAATCATATACAGTCTTGGAAAAATGATGGTTCGGTAATAAAAATGGCAGTGGTTCCATAAGATGATGATTGGGCTGAAAAATTCCTATTGTGTACTGATGTCATAACTTCTTAACATGAGGCATTTGTCATGTATTTTTGGAGATGCTGATATAGAGAAACCTACTGTACCTCCAGTGGTATAAAATATAGCACACACAGTTATATGTAATACATAATACTTGATAATAATTATACGAAACTGTTCTTGGTCTATTATATATGAATTTTCTATATTTATTATCACTTTAGAGCATACATACTCCTTCTAATTCTAAAAAAATAGCTTATATAAAACAGTATGCTGAGTTATCCCCTCAGCAGTCTACCATATCTAGTATTTACTGCATGTCTTGATTGCCTCAAGAGGCCACATGGAGTGAATGGCCCATACCATATAAGTATGTTCTATGGCACAGTAATGAAGTTGCCTGATGACTCATTTCACAGAACTAATTCTTGTCAGGAGATGCCCAGTTGTATCATGATTGTGTGGAATTGGGATGAGTTGGGATAAGTCATTATTTGGAAACCTAAGTATATAATTCATTCGTAGTCAATAAGTTTTCAAAATGATTTTTTAGTTATGAATCATGTGAAATATTACATAATATTAAAGTGAAACTAACTTGAATTCTTGTTAAAAAATAGGAAATATGGGACAACTAGTAAATTTTTCTTTCAAGTCAATATCTATTTTGGAAAGCAACTAAATACAAGAAGTTTAGGGACCAAAGAAAACAAGAAAATGAGTCCCAAATTGGAAAAATTGGGAAAAGAGTGTATTGGCAAATAAAAACTTAAGGATTAATTATTAGACAAATTCCACAAACATTCTTTTGATTTTGTCTCAGAGTGTTATTGTGGCCACGTACATATTTCTGATAAATGGATTCTATAGAAGGCCCACCTCTTCACGGGGAACTTAGGTCAAGCATAAGCCAAGTAAAGGGCACTGAGTGGTACTCATAAACACCTCAGGGATAGGAATATGCTTCTTCCCATAGTTTTGAATACAATCCCATTGTGTTTTCAAATTGTTTAGAATTACTTCTGAAATATTTCACAAAATTAAATAGATAGAAATGTTTTGTTTTTAATTTCTTTTTTCAAGCCACTCATATCTATAGAAGACTCAGAAAATTAGTTGTTACAATTGAAATGAGACTAGATTTAAAATTATTCTTTTTCAATTTTATAACTGGAGATTTTAGAAAAGCTTGTTTGCATAAATAAGTGCCAGGGATATGAGGAATAAGGCCACACAGGTATTTGAACTTCTAAGTCACATTAGAAAAAAAGTGATTTTTCATCAAAATTAATTTTAACACTGATTCAAATCTTACATCAACTTTGTATAAAGAATGTCATTTATGTGTCATACCTTACAAACAAAATTATTGCTAATCATCACAGGCATGTGATCCCTGAAACTATTATGCAATGTTTTTCCAAGACATATTGAATGCATGTAAATTGTTTATATAAGTCATTTTAGAAACAACTTATTTTATCCAATATCAACATAAAATGTCAAAATAATTAAAATATTATTAATTTTCGTCAAGGTCAATAAATTACTTTTTGATAAAATTACATTATCATATCACCTGTTTTAAATATATTTTTGTCAGAATTTTGTAGCTATAAATTTAATTCATTCAATATACATGGAGTAATGTGAATAACCAGTCCTGGTCAAATCTATCAGCCAACTATTCTATTAGGAATATATGTCAGATTTTGTTTATCTACTCAAATAAGCATGTCAATATGCATTCCAGAAACAGCCTAGCTAACTTTGGCACTCTTAGGATAAAGATAAGAGAGCTGAAGGTCCTTCTGTATTAACTGTTTCTTAGGATGCTCTTTTTCTTTTTGCATAAAATGACTTATTTTTAGCTGTCATTCATTCTTTGACAAAAGGGAACTGGAAAAGGTAAAGTTTTCAGAATATTCCTTTGATAAATGCCCAGATATTTTCATATCTGGTGGCAATGTCATGTGCTGTATTATATTTTGTGTAAAGCTCTGGCTAGTCAGGTGAGGCCACAAGAAGACACACAGGAGACTCAGGAGAGCAGTTTGTTATGTCCACGAGTTCTGTAAACAGTCAGCATGACACCCCATGTAGGGCCACATGGGAAAATGCCAGCATCAGTCAGGGAGCAGAAGAGGACAGGGCATGGGAGAGCCTTTATGGGAGTTTCCACAAGAAGGGCAAAATAGGGCATGGTGAACAGTTTAGAACTGGCTAGTTTGCATCATTCTGGCAGGCAAGCTATACAGGTAACCCTTGTCTGGTACCTGTGCCTGGGAAGATAAAGTCAGAGAAATATTGCCTCCTGTAGTGCAGAAACAGAGCAGGTAGGCTCCACAATTGTCACTGTGCATATCAAAGGGGTGCCAGGGGGCAGTATTTGCTAATCCTAACAATGTGCCAGTCTTCAGTGGGCAGTGTTTCCTCAGCCAGAGGGTTTCTTAAGATGCTTAAATATCATGGTAACCAGAAAATAAAAACATAAGAAAAATGGATTAATCCAAGATTTAGGGATGTAAGAATAATGCCATTATTTTGTGGGAGTAGAGGAAGGAGACTTGCATAAAGCTAGATGTAAAAAATAATAACTTTATAATTTCAAGAATTATTGTGACATTGTCAATAGATCAATTTTAGAAAGGAATACATGGGTAAGTTGGGAATTGGTGAGGTGATTAACTTAAACCCTCCCTTAATGACATTCTCCTTTGAAATTCAGATGTAAATCCAGGTTTATAAATCTCTTACTTTAAAGAATGTTGATTTGAAAAACCATAAATATCATAAGTTTTGGATGGATTTAATATAGTACCTAATAACATGTAGACAATCTGCTTTATTATTCCTAAGTCTACAGAGTCTATCATTACTTATTACTCATTATCTCTATTAGTGAAGGGATGAATTTAGAGTAATTTAGAATTGTCATTATAAATTCTTTAGAGGATTAGTCATGGCTAACTAAATTTGTACTAAAACAAATCATTGATAATATCTTTCATGTCCTATCTACATTGTTGACTTTGTTGCAACATGAACATTGTATATATTCATCATTTTATTAAAAATAATCTCATGCCTTTGAAAGTATACAATATCAATTCCTTCATTTAAAAAAAATTCCTTAGGGTTGTATAAATAGTCTCAACTTCATTTCACAGTAAGAACTTAGTTATATACTCATCATTTCTACTCTTATTTTCTATAATTGCCTCATTTATGTTGCACTCATTACCACTTTCACCCAACAGTGAGTCATGTGCCCTAGGACATGATTTTTAGACGGATTTCTAAAATCAATTGATTAATAAAGCAGTGAATTAACAGAATCTTAGCAGAACTTTGTATTTAATGAATAGTATTAATAAACTTTTCCAGATTATTGTTTAAATTTCTTGGCAAAAATATGAATTCGCAGCTTCAAGAAACACAACCATGTTACCTTTATCCAGAAAGCAAATCACATACAGGCATTACTGACCAGGCTAGCATTAAAAGATTTGTATAAATATCAAAATCTCAGACTATAAAAACTAATAATTATCTATCTTAATTATAAAATAAACCCACTAATTCAGACAGTAATTTTGGTACTTCATTTTTGAAAGATATAAAAGTCTTAATATTTAACAATTTCATTGCTCTTTATGACCACAATTAACATTGTGATATTTTTTCTCCATTTAAACTTTTTTTGATATGTATTATTTTATATTTTAAAAGGTAATAATAACTTTGAGTATCTTTTGTTTTCATGTTATTTTTAATAGTTTGGTACTAATTATATCCATTTCTATTTGGAAAAAAAAATCACAAAAATTTCATGCAAAACTTAATTTAGAACAATTGAAGCATCACTGTTGAAGACCTAGGCTCATATAATTGTTATTATTTTTATTTGATTATTTTTTATTTATAAATTCTATTTTACACTTTCTAAATATGTTTCTAAATTATTAATGAGCTTCAAATATATGCATAGGGTTTTTTTTTCTAATATGTTTTCCAAGGTTTTCATTTTGAATTCTTTTTGAATAGCTTTATCTTTTGAGTGATTTTATTTCCATTGAATAATTGAATCATATTTATGGGTTTCTGTTTTTATAACCTGTCATTTGAAATAATCACTGAGTAACCTTTTAATTGGCCAGTCATATACTTAATTATTACTGTAAAATTGCTGACCTGTATATAATGTATTTGAAAAGACAATTCCTTATTAGTTTGATATTTCTTCTGTAATAAATTCTAGAAAGTCATTATC
The DNA here is from genome assembly GCA_025594165.1 of Tamias sibiricus. Taxonomy (NCBI): domain Eukaryota; kingdom Metazoa; phylum Chordata; class Mammalia; order Rodentia; family Sciuridae; genus Tamias; species Tamias sibiricus. The sequence goes on along the minus strand of CM046666.1, from coordinate 89,755,726 downwards.
ACAATAAACAGCGTGATTACTATTCAAATGTGCTTGGGTGAAAGAAGAGCAAACATATTCGTTTTTATAATCTTCTCCACACCTTCTTCTTTGTCCAGAAACTTGAACATTACTCCATCTCTCTGACATGGTTGATCCAGACTGCCTGTGCTAATAATGACCTCGTAATATATGACTGCTGTCGCCAGGCCAGGAGACTGTAATTCCATTTCACTAGCTCTTCTATGTAGTTCAAGGAGACAACAATGCCAGGAGGTAAGAAGAAAAAAAAACTTCCCTAATCCTATGGCCAAAAGAGCTATCACTTTTCTTGTTGTCTGAGCTTTTCATCTGGAAACTAAGATAAACTTTTGAAAATAAAGTGTCCAAACTATTATGAGATTTTGGAGCAGATAGGTTTTTGGTCAAGCTTGCCTGTAAAATTACTTTGCACCTGTTTTCTGAACAGATGTATAAGTGTACCTCAACTTATTCAAATTCATCACTTTGATAAACTTAAAGCACATGAAAAAGCTACCTAGATTCTGGCACTTTTTAGGAGCTGGAAGAGTCATGTTAAATTTAGACAGTAACCTGTATTTAGCAGTGGAGATCACTGCATACATATCAGACCCCAAAGAGCGATATTAAAAGATATCTCATTATAAGTCAATGAAAATGAAACAATGATTATCTAATTCTCAATACTAGGTTTTATTATTTGCTTTCCTTGTTGCTATGCTTTTTAACTTTTGGATAAATATTCTAAACAGAAAATAAGAGAAGGAAAACAAAATGTTTAATATTTCCTGATTGCCTTTGGTGGGTGTATTTTCTTGATAACTTAAGGGAAAACGCTGTGAGATTCTACAAATGTTGTCTTTGCGATGTACACTGTCATGTTTTGTCTCAAGTAAGATTACATTTATATTGGATGATTTGATCTATTGCTTCTCTTTTCCCACCTTAATAGCCATTATTTTTGTCCTGTTTGCCCTTCGCTTTCTTCAGCAAAATCCAATCCTCACCGTTCTGAACCAAGGCAGAAACTGCTGATGATCTTTTCAACATTAATCTCCCTCATATTAATGATAACATCATGTCCTTTCCAATTGTTCTCCACTCTCGCCTTTTTCTCTGGAAACACAGGTGACTCTACAGCATAGTCTCAACCAAAGTGTCAGTGAGCCTCTCTGGATTTAAAGTTTATTATCCTTTCTGGAAATACATCTACCTCTTTTTCTGACTGACATTTTGACAAACTTCTTATCACTCAGAGCTAGTTGATATTAGAAAAAAAACAATCTCATTTCCTTCATTTATTTATTTTTGCTGTAGGCTATTAATAGCAATTGGACCTCATTGATAGGTAAAAATTCTATTTTCTCTTTCAGAGACTTCAAATGAGGCACTGCATTAAAGTAATTTAGATTCTTTATAGAAAATATCTTAAGGCTTTTGTTAAGTGATATTTTGCTGGTAAATAGCTTATTAAAATTGTCTTTTTTAATGTTCTAATATTTTACTTTATTTGCTTATAATCTTACAGTGACTATTCCACAAAAGCTTTACTTAAATGAATTATACAAATCATTGCCAATTTAATGAATCTACTCAATGAAATACCCTACCTAAATCAATTAAAAGCAAATATTGGTCTGGGACTACTTTACTACAAATTGATAGCCAGATTTACCCTTTAATCATTTTGAACCACAAAATGTCACTTAATATACATAATAATGAGACATTATCAGTAGTTGATTTGTGTCAGGAAAATACGGCATTTTTGAAAAATATCTTATTGTCATATTTATTCTAAAAATATCTATGCCCTTTGAATATGGTAATTATAAATTAATCAGCACTTTCTTGAAACTGTTCATTTATTCATAAATATGTTTGACCTACTTACCATCTGCCACTTCTTACGGGTAAGTAAAATATAGTGTCGAATATGGTATTTTTTGAAAACATACTAGTAAAATGCCAATCACTTGTAAATAAGCTTCTTAAAAGCAGTGCTGTAGTTTCCTCATCAGTATGTGGGGATAAAAATACTTCCTCATTGCACTATTGTATGACCTAAAAGAAGTGAACTAATTCCTGGCACATATGTTTTATTGTTATCATCATTGCATTTATCAGAAACAGAATACTAAAGAATATAAATGAGGTTTTTGATGTCACAGGTTTCTAGTTTATTTAAGGATACAAATAAAAATATGAACTAATACAAATACTAAATTACTAAATGTAATGAGTGTAGGGAATAAAAAGAGCAAGCTCTTGTCAAATCATGATGAGATACCTGGAAAAGATGCAGACTCTCTCTGTAAATGGGATCATGTTTTTGTAGAAGGAAAAACAGTACAGCACAGATAACTCAAATCTAAATTGTAAACCATAAAGAAAAAAAAAGGGGGGGGATCAATTTATGACAGAGAAAGAGAGCTGGCTCTTCATCTGTTAGAATCTGGGACAGTCCCATGAAGATGTTAGGAGTTGAGCTGGCATTATAAAATTGTCAGGTTTTAGATTTGCTTTGTGAGTTGAAGAAAAGGAACTCCAGGCAGAGGAAGCAGGGTAGCAAAGGCATATATCAAAAACCACATTATATATACATAAATAAACCCATGCAGTAAGTCTATTTTAATTTTATTTAATTCATAAGGTAAGAATCGATTTCTGGCTCCGCCAACAAAATACCATAGACTGGAATGGCTTATAAACAACAGAAACATATTTCTCACAGTTCTGGAGGCTGTGAAGTTCAAGATTAAGGAGTAAGCAGATTCAGTGTCTCAGGAGGAAGGGAGTAAGGGTCCTTCCAGAGTTTCTTTTCCCAGAACTCTAATTGTTGGATTCCAGGCAGGAGGCCGCGCCTCCCAGGCAGGAGGCCACACCTCCCCAGGTGCTTTGTTAAAAAAACTATACCTCCCAAGATCCTCAGCGTGACCAAAAAACCTGACCAGCAAGTCCCCTGTCCACTACCCCCCCCTTGACCTCTGCTGGCCAATAGGGCAAGGACTCACTCCAAGGGGGTTTTATGACCCCTACTCTATTTAAACAAGCCCTGGACTGAAATCGCTCTCTGTTCGCGCTTGCCTCGGTTCCTGCCTGTCCCTATTCCCGTCCATCCCTTCCCTACCCTCCTTCCCTTCCTTTCCCTACCCTTGCCCACATGGCACCCCAATAAACCCTTTTATTTCACTAACACAGTGTTCCCGGCTAAGTTAACTATGTTTCAGCATTTTTCTAATATTTGGTGCCGAAACCCGGGAAGGGAGGAGCACGTCTAACCCGTCTCCATTCGTCTGTCCACCTTTTCCACGGCATCGCTGGACTTCGGTAAGCCCCCCGTCCACCCCGAGTTCCTAAACCTGTCTGGCCAATGCATGGTGAAAATTGACCGTTGAGTTTCCGGCAATCTTGCCCGTGGCCTTACAGGGGGGAGAGCACCCCACCCAAGTCTTAAAGGCGACGGTGGGCCCCGGGAACTCCCCTCCCCCTCCTTTGTCTGCCCGCTCACCTTTATCCGCCTGCTCTAAAATTTCCAGCTGTGTAAGATTAGGGCTCTCGGCTGTGAGTGGCTAGAAAAGTTCCCCTCCGCACTCCGGGCTTGAGCTTCTTTTTTATCCGTTCGGAACGGAAAAATATGAAAATCTCTGCGGAGTAAGCTCATAGGCCCCCGGCATCTTGAGAAACACCCCCATCTGGGACGGGACACGGTTCCTCAGATGTCCCATGTTCGTTTGACCCGGTGACGACTGGGTGAGCGGACTTGGATCTCGCTCTGATACATACTTTGAGAGGGTCGCCTTTCAAAATACTGTATCAGCCTCTCCCTGTTAACGGGAAATATGGGAACTTCCCTATCAGCTCCAGCCGACTCACCCCTCAATTGCCTCCTATGCCTTTTCCCTTCTCCGTTCAAATCCTTCCTTGTGCACCCGGTGTAGTCCTGAAACCGTTTCACTAGCATGCAGACCCAGTGACCGGCTTCCATCCTTGATTGACCCAGGATTAGAAGCCCCACAGCCCCCGTACCAGCAGTCCAGACCTTCCGCCCTTCCCCCTCTCCCGGCTCAGGCTCTGACTTCCAAAATTGCCGCGCCTTTGTGCTTAGACCTTCCTCCCTTTGTCTTCATCCTTTGCCCCGCCCCCTCCTTCTGCTCCGTCAGAATCCTCCTCTGTAAACTCTCCCTTTCTTTCCACGTCATTTCCGGTGCCTTCCGCCATTACCCCCGCCCACTCAACCTCCCGTTCCTAGCTCCACGCCTCTCCCGCAGTTATCCCCGCCCCCAGCTTCCGCTGCTTGGTTCTCCACGGCTCCCCAGCCCTCTTCGGCCATGCGGGCGTTACTGGACGCATTGCCCCAGACTTTAGCCCCCACTTCCGCGGATTCTGCGACGTATCCTTTACAAGACACGCCGCCTCTGGCTTTGGCCCCCTCCCCGCGCTTCTTCCCCAGCGTCTTCCATCCTCAACTCTGAACGCTTTCCCCCTCTCCCTGCCAGCGAATGGTGACCATTTGTTCGCCATTCATCCAAGCTGCCACCGCTCAGCGGAGCGCTCCCCGTCCGTGCTCCCAGCCCGCGCAGTGGTGTGCTCCCTGTCTGCCCTCCTAGCCATTTCCGCGGCATGCCCCCAGCCCGCTGCCGCTGCAGCCGCGGCGCACCCCTTGCTCGCTTCCTCTGCTCTCTTGCATCTGGCACCCGACAGCCCGTTCCACCCTCAGATGTATTTCGGGGCTTCTTGGCCTCGCGGTCACTTTCTGATTGGCCGGCTCTGCTACTTAGCTCCCTCCCCTCCCTCAGATCCGCCATGTTCTTCCGCCCAAATCTGTCTCCACTTCCGCTCCACTTCAGCCCTTCCTTGATCCGCCATCTTCTATCCCAACCCACGTGGTTCCCTCCGACTGCCTTCCAGATACAGCCTTACCACGCGCCTTCGCTGCTGCACTCCGTGGGCCAGCCTGTGCCCTGCCTTATAGCAGCAGCGGCGGCAACCACGGGACTCTTCCACCCTCCCTCCAGCTTTTCAGAGCCGCCTGCAGACGTGGGTAGCTTTTGCTCAGTTCTCCCTAAAATCTCTTCAGGCCTTATACTTCACCTTTGCCTCTTCAGTTCCTCGCTTCCCCTTCCAAAGTACACACACACACACACACACACAAATGACTAATACTGTTCAGCCTCATATTTTCGTATTTGACATGAGATTATTCATTTGTAACTAACTTTGTTTGTTAAACGTCTGATTAATTTATATGCTTCAACAGGTATGATTCTACATACTTAAACATTGTGTTCTCATGAAAGGGTTACCAGATGTGTGTAATTTTATATACAAAGGTTTATAAAAGATTGCTATGTATGCAGAGGCTCAAAGGTTTTTATTCCAACTAAAAATACTATAAATAACAAAATGTTTTTATTAAGATAAAATAATTTGTCTAAATTCAAATTATTATAAAGATTGTTTCAAAGGATGAACAGAGAAAGGAGTTAACACATGAGAGAAATAAATTAGAAAGTTATAGGTGTGGAAACCATACTCAATAGGAGGAAAAAGAAATGTTTCAAGATAAGAATGTCTTATAGTGAAGTAAATAAGAGGGTTTATGTAAGTGATGTAAAGGCCTGTGTAAGTTGGTTGAATAAGTGTGTGAAACAATCAGCAAAATCTATGTAAAGTTTTTTTTTCCCCCTAAGGTTAAATGGTAATATACTAATATCATGTTCTCTCTTTAGGAGCTAAACTTGATTTATGGAAACATCAATGTAATTGTAATATTTTGTCAGCTAAATGCTCTCAGCCTTTCTTTAACAGAAATCAACTTCAAAACTTAAACACCTGACCTTCAAAAACCATCAAGACAGATAGGTACCACAGACCCCGGCTACTGTAAGTTTATAAACATTAAAATTAGAGCCCAATGTTCTCAATTTAAGATTAGCTTACTGGATGGCTAAGATCAAAACTTTTAAATTAATCAAAAAGGGCCAAGAAGACCAGTATTTGGTTCTTTTCCCAGAGTCTGCCTGTGAGGGAAGAGGAAACATCTCTACAGAGCTTTACATCTCTGGGTCACATGATCTCCCGATAAGGGAGATAAATGAGACCGATGGAGGAAAAAGCCAATCAGTGCACTTGCTAAAAGGAGGGTCCATAAAAAGGGAGAAACATCCCTAATGCTTCTAAGGGAAGCCACAAGGTCAAGCAAGACCTGGACCCATCCTTACCGAAGGCACCGAGCACAAAAGCTGCTCTCAAGTTTCCCCAAGATTCCCATCAGAAACAGCTGACTCTTACCAATGGTCAAAACAGAAGTCAGTTTGACAAATTTCATCCTAGACATCCAGTAACAGTTAAAACAGATACACAATCATTTCTGGACATTTTAGAAGTAAAGGTAACTTCAGCCCTAAGTGAAGTGTTGTGTTTACATTCCCGATAACTCTGTACATGCTAAAGCTTTGAATTATCATCTTCATGGTATACATTAACATTTCAGATGCTGCAACATTTCTTCGGTACTCATGTTTTTTGTTTCTCTAATAGAAGCTTCCGTCCCTGATGACTTTACAACCTTCCCCAGGCTTCAATCTGACCTAACTTCTACAAAAGGAACTCCAAACTACTGCCCCCATCACTTTGCCCCCGTTCAGCCTGAAGAAGCCAGACTTGGTCATCGACCCATTCCCTTACAGTAGTAAGGAGTTCCTAAGGTTAAAAGGGAAGTGAAACCAAAATCTCATAAGCAGTCAGCATATATAAGTAAATCAAGTCAGGTCGAAAGCCAATTTTGGGAAGTTGGGAAACTGTCCCCTGAGGGATTGAAATGCTGATTCCCTCAGAGCCCTTCTTCCACCCTTAACAACCTGCCCCAACCTGTTGCCAAGGTAACCCATCTCAGGAATTGCCCCTCCCTACAGGGAGCTATCTCAGATCTTTTGCAGAAACGTTTTCTCAGATCCACTCATTCTCCTTATAATATCATCTTCTTCTCTGCAGCCCCTCCTTTTTCATAGCTCGTGAGTACTCTTGCACTCTTTTAAACTTTCTCTCCTCTCGTGGGTATCGTGTTTCCCCATCTAACTTGCTCAGACCCAGGTGGTTTACCTAAGAGTTCAGACTTCCCATCAGTTGAGGGCCATTACTGTAGACAGAAAGGCTCTCATCAAGGCCCTTCCATGTCCCAAGACAAAAGAAGAGATTCTTCTCTTCCTAGGCCTAGTGGGATACTTCCGTGCCTGGATTCCCAATTTCTCTCTTTATGCAAAGCTCCTATATGAGGTAGCTAAGGAGATTGAGGGAAAATTCCTTCCTGACAGCATTCAGGCCGAGTTTAAACATCTGCAGCAGGCACTGTCACAGGACCCAGCTCTTCATCTCCCAGACCTTCTTCAGCCATTCACCCTTTATGTCCATTAAATGAAGGGTTTGGCTCTCAGTGTTCTAGGCTGATACAAGGGCCCCACCTTTGCCTACCTTTCTAAACAGCTTGACCCCACCGTTCGTTGATGAGCCCCCTGTCTTCGGGCTCTGGCCACTGCTTACCTACTTCTACAGAAATCTAAAAAGCTAAATTTGGTGCTCATGTCACTATTGCCTCTCCTCACCATTTAAAGACTAACGTATAAGAGCCTTCAAACTCTCCTGCCCTGTCGCGCTCGGCTCCTCAACCTCGTTCCAGTCCTGCTCCTCTTTACACCCAGTTTTCCTTCTCCCAGTCTGCTCAGAGCCCCCAGAACATGATTATATAGAGATGCTTCAGGCTTAAACTCCTGCAAGCCTCTCTTCTGCCCAAACTAATGGGGATCTCCCATTGTCCTTCACAACAAAGTGGAGACTCTCCCATAGTTCAGGGAAACATGAAGGCTGAAGCAGCACTGTCTTCTCCTTCTCTTCTGGCTTCAGTCCAATCTACTACCCAGGCCCCCACATTCCCTGCCATACAATCAATCCTCTCCTATCTCCATTCACTTTTCCATCCTATTCCAAGGGCATAAACCTTCTGGAATATCCAAGCTTTCTTCCTCCTCTGATCAAACCCGATTCAGTTGTGCTCGTTGCACTAGTTACCCAGAATATATCTACTTCCCTTAACATTCCTCGGCATTTTTACATCCCGTATCACCCCATGTCTTCAGGGAAGGTAAAGAGTAATAGAACTCTTACTTCCCCTCGCCCTCTTTAGGCTCAGAGTCCTCCCAAAAAGCCCTCCTTACTATCCCCTTTTGAGGTTATGTTTGGGCGACCAGCCCTTCCACCCGGAGTTTCCCCAACTCAGGGGCCCTTACCCAAAGATCTCTCTTCTCCTCTCTTATCCTTCATCAGACATCAGATATGGAAGTGCCAAGATTTCATTTTGCCTGACCCAGGTAGACTCACTGCTTCATTCCCATTAATACCTGGTTCTTGGGTATATTTCTCCCCTCCCCAGGACACAGGAACAATCTCCTTTGTCCCAAAGTGGACAAGACCTTTCCACGTTGTGCTATACACACCCACAGCTGCTAAACTTCGTGAAACCTCAGAAAATTTGACTTCTTAGATTCATATTTCCAGACTGAAACCAGCTGATCAACCAACTAAAGATCCACAAAAGGACAACTACTTCAGTCTCTCCCATTCCCACCGGTCCCCTAAAAATTCGTTTCTCTTGTGTTCCTGATACTCAAAATAATCTTTTCTGTTTTTCTCGTTTTGAACCTTTAACCAGTTTTTCCCAGGGACTATCAACTGTTAAAAAACCAACAAATGACCTTCCAACCAGAGACCCCTGCTGAGTCCTGCCCTTATGCTGCCACCCGATGCTCATTATGATGTGCTTCGCACTCTGCATTGGCCTCTTCACCGTAAGTCCCACCTGGTGGAACACAGGCCTATGGAAAATAATCCATCTCACCTTCTTTCCCTTTGTTGCTTCCATAATAGTGTTACCTGCAAACTCGCAAGACCCACAATTTCTACATGCTCTCCGGCTGACTCCCCCGGTGACCTCTGCAGAAGCCTGGTTTGACACCCTCACCAATCTTTGGCTTCAAGGAAAACTTCACCCATCCCATACCTGGACAGATTCATCTTTCCACGCCTGCCTCCTGGAAATTTTTTCACCCTCAAGCCTGACCTGCCTGCCCACATACCCCCCCCTCTCAAAACTACCCCACGTCGCCCCATTTCAGCTCCGAAGCAGCCAGATCGAAACACGATGCCTCACTTCCTAAGAAAACAAAAAGGGGGGAATGTTGGATTCCAGGCAGGAGGCCGCACCTCCCAGGCAGGAGGCCACACCTCGCCAGGTACTTTGTTAAAAACTACACCTCCCAAGATCCTCAGCGTGACCAAAAAACCTGACCAGCAAGTCCCCTGTCCACTACCCCCCCCTGACCTCTGCTGGCCAATAGGGCAAGGACTCACTCCAAGGGGGTTTTATGACCCCTACTCTATTTAAACCAGCCCCGGACTGAAATCGCTCTCTGTTCACACTTGCTTCGGTTCCTGCCTGTCCCTATTCCCATCCATTCCTTCCCTACCCTCCTTCCCTTCCTTCCCCTACCCTTGCCCACGTGGCACCCCAATAAACCCTTTTATTTCACTAACACAGTGTTCCCGGCTAAGTTAACTATGTTTCAGCATTTTTCTAACACTAATCCTATTCATGAGTGCTTGCCCTCATGACCTAATGACTTCCCAAAGGCTCCTCCACTAAGGTCATCACCATGGGTACAAAGACTTCAATGCCTGATTTAGGGATACACAGACATTCAGCCCATAGCATTTTCTCTTTTCCATATAAAATAAGTGCCAATGGATCCAAGGAAATGAGATTAAATTGTTTCACTAAAAGAAAAATATGACATCCTTATGGGGCTTTGTCTTGTATGCAGTGCGAAGCAAGAGGGCCTTACCTTCTTCGCTCAGCAAGGAGGTGCAGCTCTGGGATTGGGAGACACCTAGTGGGACTGAGCTACCCACCCTGTTTATTGTAACACAATCCCTTGCCTTATTTGGTTGGAACAGTCTATAGAATGTCTTTCCCTTAATAAATACAGGGGTTCGGGGTGCGCTCACTCTCTTTTGCCTCCCTTGCTCTTCGTGCTCTCCAGCGTGGGAATTGACACCTGAAGTCTCAAAGCCATCCTGACCCCTGCAAAAGGTATTTCCGTGTTTGTGAGGTCTTTTCGTTGCCAGACCTATTCACGCAGAGTGACCCTGAATCCATCCCTGGCTTGGGAGGTGGGAGATATGGCATTATAGTTCTTTAACTGCTATGTTGAGTAAAAGTTTTAGTGTCTTCATAAATTTATTTTCTGAGCAACCTTCACACTATTCAGCACTATTTATAGTGTAGTCTAATGACCAATGTTGAAATTACAGCTATGAGGCTGAAATAAGTACAGAACTTGAAGCTGAGCATGTTGAAAGCTCTATATTTAGTAACATTATGTCAAAATTTTGGCTTTATATGTCTCATATTTTTCTAAAAATTCACTTTTTACAAAAATTTAAAAAAGGAAAGAAAGAAGGGTCCCAGGTAATAGTGAAGTCATTTGAGCCCAGCAGAAAGGGGCCCTGCTGAGACAGGGAGTTTAAAGAATCCAGCCTACATATACAGCCATGAGAAATGAGCTCATTTTTGCAATTTTTCTCCTGATGGGAATATTTTGCCCTACTTTGTGTATTTGCATGCAACCTTGAAGGAAGGGTACAACTAGTGAAAAACAGAAACTAACTTTTTAAAATGCCATATTTGTTGAAACAAATTTTGTCCTTCTTTAGATAAAAAAAGAATTCCCTTTTTATTTGCTGTAGATTTGAAATTAAAATAAAATAAAACAAACAAAACCCCTGTATCTTCATCACTGGAAGTTTGAAAATACCACATTTATAAGTTGTTGGATGAAATCTTCATTGTATACTACTTGAACAAATTACCTATATAATTATTACTTATACGGACTTTGCCATAGACTGACTGACTCTTGGCTGAAATTCTGAGCTGGAAATAGTGCCGAAAAAGTGAAATGGGATTCTAGAAGAGTCAGAGTCACTAGCTGCTACATGGAATTATTCTAAATTCAGTTTCACAGAGAATTCAGTAAAATAATAAAATTACAAAGAGGCCTACATCAAGTTGAAGTAACATATACTAAATTTCCTTTGTAATTTCTCAGTATGTATAGTTTCTTTTATTTTAAATTAACTTGTAATAGAGACTAGCAATTTTTTTTTTTTTTTTTTTTTTTTTTTTTTTTTTTTTTTTTTGTGTGTGCTGGGGATTGAACCCAGGGCCTTGTGTATGCAAGGCAAGCACTCTACCAACTGAGTTATATCCCCAGCCCAAGACTAGTAATTTTTGAAAAAACAAAAAAACTTCTGTTGGCCATCCTTGGGTGAGTTTTGGACTTTGCAAGACTGAGGACAGATCCTGAAGCCATCCCAGTTGGCACTAAGGATAAAGACAACTCTGTATCCTTTCAAAAGTCCCTCTAGCTATTACAGAGTAGAATTTTCATTTGGATCACAGCTTGAGGGTAAAATTAACAAATCCTCCTTCATTGGGAGTTTATAATTACGTACTAGTCTGCCTGAGACTTTTCAAAAGACATAGAGAAGAACCCTTAAATTTATTGCCAATAATAGTTTAGATGCCAGGGTCTTATTTTTAGATACTCATGAGCTGCAGTTAAAAAGTCACTGTTCTGCGACCTTTGAATTGAAATAGGAGATACATTGGAAGGTTTCTGAGAAGGTTGGAATTGGGGAAACTAGGAATCAAATTGATTTGGGATATTAGTGATTAATCCTTAATTTGCTGACACCTGAATAAAAGCTTCATAGAACTGTTGCAAAAAATATATATAGGTCTCACTTCAGGATTCAACAGTGGGCTTTCTCAGGAACAAGTGTGCTGCCAACTAATGAAGTTTGATGCACTTGTATCTTCAGAGGTTGCTCTCTGGGGTGGAAAGTGATTAGGTCTGCATGCACATATTAATATCCTTGAGGCCCATGCCTCAGCTGGTTTTCTACTAGAGGATATTCTGTGCATTGATTTAAAAATATTTTTCTATAGATTACATTGGTGCAGTAACGATAAGGGTATATCTTAAGCATTATTCAAAAAGAGAAACACATCCACTTCCTGCCTGCATTTTCAACCAGAACCTGCTTAGGTCCCTGGGTGAAAGCATCAGTAAAGTGGGAATGGCCTCAGCCTGAGCCTGCAGTTTAGGTCATAGGTTTCACCTAGGAATGAACTTGAGAACCAAGGATGACTTTACCTAGAAAGCTGAAGGGTTTTATGTGGACAGGAATAGAGGAGAAACTGAGCAGGAAACCTCTAGAAAACATTTCTGTTTCTCTGGAGCAGACAGAGAGGAGGGCTATAAGAAAACAAAAAAGTTCACAGAGAAAGAAACGTAGCACTCACCACTAGGAGCCCTGACCTAGAATCTTCACTTAATTTGGTTCAATTTGTAAATCTTTTTCTGAATGGATTTTTTTTTTAACATTTTGATTATATCTTGAATAATCTGGAAATGTTAGTATTCTTTTTTTGTGGGGGAGGGCTACGGGGGCCTGAATCCAGGGGTACTTTACCACTGAGATATATCCCCAGTCCCTTTTATTTTTTTATTTTAATACAGGGTCTCACTCAGTTGCTTGAGGCCTCACTCTGGCCTCAAACTTTTAGTCCTCCTGCTTCAGCTTCCTGAGCTGCTGGGATTACAGGTATGTGCCACATGACTAGCATTCTTGGTAGTATTTCTGTTGGGTGTAAATATGTTCCTATATAAAAATCAGAGCCATGCTGGGAGTGATGGAGCAGGCCTGTCATATGAGTGGCTCAGGAGGCTGAGGGAGGAGGATTGCAAGTTCCAGGACAGCCTCAGCAATTTAGCCAGGTTCTGAGCAGTTTAGTGAGACTTGTCTCAAAATAAAGAAAATAAAAAGGGCTGAGGATATGGCTCAGTGATAAAGTCCCCTTGGGTTAAATACCCAGTACCAAAACATAAGACAAACAATTAAAAACAATATAAAGGATTGGAGATGTAGCTCCCTGATAGAGCACTTTCCTATTCTGTGCAAGCTTCTGGATTCAATGTCCAGTACTAAAAAAGAAAGAAAGAAAAAAAAGGGGGGGGGGGGGGGCAAAGAAACTTGTTTACGATGGGCAGTATTGTGTTGATTTAAATAAGGGTACTATTTTTGTATGAAACCATTAAAAAGTGGTAAAAATGTTGTACTCAATCTATAGTGCGTTGATTGATTGATTGCACAGAGGGAAGAAGAGCTCTTGTAGAAAGTAGAAATCCTTTGGCCACAAGTAATGTATCAGATTTGAGTTACAGAACCCAATGAGGTGATTTACTGGAGAAAAGCCAGACTCTCCTCCTGCAGAGAAGCAGACATGAAAGGGAACAGATATTCAGCAAAGTTCATCTAGGATTCCTACAAGTTTCAGTCTCTGCTTAAAGTGTTTTTTATTGGATACCTAAATTATAACTCCTGTGTTAAGGAGCAAATGAGCTTCCTTCAAAGTCAGTTTGGTAGTATTGAATCAGGGTTTAAGGTACCATCACTGCCTGTTCTATAAATGGCCACCAACATGCTGTGAGCTCTTTGTCTCATTCCTTGCATCCTGTGCAGGAGGAGCCTGCCCTTGCTTCTACCCTGTGCAGTTCTCAGGATTGGACATAGCAATTTTGTTTATGCTCAGAGTTTTACATGATCTCTTAGGAAGTGTTTCTCAAATTTAATGATTACCCTGAATTTCACGCTTCTCAAATTTTTTACCTTCCATATTTGACCCTCAGAGAAAGTCCAAGAAAATCAGACAACATGCTATGTGTTTAATCCTCTCCCACTTTTCTAGGCCCTTCACCTTTCTCTTAAAAGCTGCTTTACCATCTCCCATTTACAAAATGTGATCCCGTGATGAACTCTAGCTGCAAACAGTTTCCACATGAGGAGTCAAGTGTAAAAGCACTTAAGTTCCAGATCCCTGTTTGTCCAGCTAACTGCTCTGTTCCAACTTGAAGGAAACTCTCCAATTTCTTGCAATGTCACTTTTGTAGGATAATCACAATGAACTTCTTTGGTTTCAAATTTAAGTGACAGGATACTTTAGTTCTGTGTGTGTTTGACACTTTGACTCTAGGAAATACATCAGAACTACTGAGGAAGATTTTCCCTGCTGGATACTAGAAGCTTTCAAAGCCCAGGTCTCAGAGAGGAGTGCCCTTGCCCTACCCAAATCACTTCTTATACTCCAACTGGCCTAGAGCTCAGTAAAGTGAAAGCCGCACTTCATTTGACTCTCAGGATGAAACTGACAGGTGTCTCTGTCCAAGTGCTCTGCTTGTATGTTTTATCCCTGCTTTTTGTGCTCCAGAGTTTAATGCTGATCAATGGCATGGATCACAGGGTATATTTGATCATTGATTTTTCCCTTTTCACTGGCTGATAGGCTCTTAAATTGTTTGATTTTGATGATACAAATGTCCACATAATTCCTCTTGACCCCTAGAAATTTGAAACATAATCCATAGACATGAGCAGGAGGTTCTTATGAATGTTTTATCAAAGACTGTGACTCATTCACTTAAATCATTCTGTGACACACTCTAAATAAGAAATGGGATGAGATTAAGAAAAGAGTAACTGTGTTATAGCCTGAGCTGTATTCAATCAGGTTCAAACAAAAATTACTGTTATTCCTTCTCTCTCTCACTTCAAAATTGCTGTTAATGACTCTTGTCTCTACTGTTGAATAAAATGTTAGGTTCTACAGTTTCTCTCATCACTTGTGGATAATAAAAATGTTCTCCAGACATGTCCTACTCCCAAGTATTCTCTTACTGTCCTGGGTAATTATCAAAATATCAAGTATTCTACATGTCATATCTTTCCTTGCTTTGCTTTTTTTTTTTTTTTTTTTTTTTTTTTTTTTTTTTTTTTTTTACACTCTAGAAAATCTGCAATGAGCTAATAGATGATGAGGTTTTCTAGTCTATTTCAACATGATGTCAACATGATGTTCAACAGATTGTCTAGCTCATGAAAATTTCTGACTTATCTACAGGTTAAACTAACATGAGAGAAGCATAAGGGAAAGAAAACAGCCTCATCCGTGACCCCTGCTATTGCATACAAGATATGTAAAATTCATTCTTGGAGACCATGTGTGTTCTTAGGGGTGTCCCTGGAAAATATTCAAGAGAATACATGAGGCATAAATCAGGCTACTTATGGCTCCAGCTCTCAGTTTCTGAGAGCTACAACTTATAAGAAGGAAAATCACAGTGACATTCTTGTTTGTACTTCTCTATGTGAGATCCACCACTCATATGTGATAGGTAAGAGTTGTGAAATAACTTTAGGTTCTTATTTCTGCAAATCCTGAGTCAGTGGTCTAATACCTCAAGAAAATGCAGCTAACTTGGCATCCATTGCCTTCTTTGATATTCCTGAAAAGATCAGGAGTCTCATTTTAGTAATCAGTCATATATTATTGTTATACATTATAAGTAAATAATGAAAGGAAATTAAATAATATCATGGGAGGAAATAAAAAATGAAATGTTAGAAAAAACAATAAAAAAACAAATAAAGAGATCCTACTAATATGGACTAAAATAGAAGAAAAATGTGGCAAAAGGCAAAGTCGAGCACTTGTTTATTAAATTTCAGTTAGAAAAAACATAATGGCGATGAACTTGTAAATTATTTATAATATTTAATGTTTCAAGTGTATTTTCATATTTTAAGACCTTAAAGAAAAGCAGTGAAAGCTGAACTATAATACAAAATGTTTTTAGAAAGTTTAAAGACAATTGTTATATAATTTTTTTCTCAATAAGGAGAACATTTAGCATGTTTTAAAAATAAATAACATTTGGCTATTTTCTACTGTGCAAATGCCATTAAACATGAGTTTAATTTGGCTTAAGTGCTTTTCTCATACTAAGTAGGGTTTAAACAAAATTTTTAAAAGGAATGAAATAATCTACCTCATAGGTAATTTTTAATGGTCTAAATAGAAACATCACAGTTTATCTGGATAAGCAACCTGCAACAATGAAGATCAGAAGATTGACTATATTCATAAATAGGAAGTGATGAAGTGTTAGGGACTTAAGAACACATCGGCCGAAAAGGAACTCTTTGGCTGCTTTCCACGCCCTGTTATGGACCTGACCTAAGCAGGAGGCTTTCCTCTGATGTATCCTGGGAACCAAAACTACTCTAAGGATAGGGGAGGGGGCTCCACCAATACCATTTGCTCATGCTTCCTGTGTGTTCCTGTATTCCTTTTGTTTATTGGTCCTAGTCCCCTATAAACGTGGTCCACCTTCCTCAATAAACTTGAGTTCCAGCGCTGACCTGACTGGGCTCCCTGGTATTTTTCCTGGGTCTTCTGAAGGCGGGGGAGGGGATACCAGCGACCTCTTACCTTCCCATTTTCGCCTTATCGCTGAGGCAGGCTCTCCCAGCCTCTCTGCTGGACAGAGAAGGTTCGATTCCCGAGTTTAGGGAGAGCTACAAACTTCAGCCCCTACTGTAATTTCCCTACAATGAAGTAGTTTCATGTTAAATGATAAAACAGATAGTAATATCCTATTACTGTGTGCTTACTTATTTTTGAGATAGGTAGCCCTAATTATGTCCTTTAATTAAAAACAAACTTATTTTTTCACTAATGCTTTGTAATTTCTCTAGGTGTTCAGAGCTGATGGAAGTCAATATTGAGGGGTGATGATTGAAAGGCATGGCTTAAATAAGATAATGATTCCCCTTGTCTGGAACGTGCAGAATACCAAATTATACTCTTGCTCAATTAAAAGCAGGTAACACTGGAATTTCCCAACTTTGAAAATTATGGGTAAAATCTTTGTTACAAATGCAATTGAAGGCCAAAACAGTTTTTTTTTTAAATGTGTAATTACTTAAGTAATCTATAAAGAGACCACCAAAATACCAAATTTTAGAAAATATGATTATTGGAAAGTTACTAGGGAAAATCTCTGTGGAGTGGCAAAATAAGTAAATAAAAAAAAAATGCCTAAGAGAGTTGATGACTTAATCAATTCAGGCTGCTATTAAAAAATCTGTAGACTAGGTAACTTATAAACAACAGAAATTGATTTCTAACAGTTTTGGAGGCTGGGAGTCTAACATAATGATGCCAGAATGGTTGAGCTTTGGTGGACCTCTTTTAGATTGCAGACTGCCATCTTCTTTTTGTATCCTCATATGGCAAGAAAGTTATTTTGGGTCTCTTGTATAAGGGCATTAATCCCAATCATTAGGACTCCACCCTCATGACTTAGTAACTTCCCTAAAGCCTCATCTCCTAATACCATCACACTGATGAATTAGGATTTTAGCACATGAATCTTGAAGGCCATAAATATTTAGTCTATTATAGTTGACATTCAAATTACCCTTATTTTCACACGACTGAAATTAATGGACATTGCAAAGTTGTAAGTCTAGCGTGAATACTGAGAAATCCAAAGGCAGAGATGTAAATAGAAGGCTCATAAGATTCTGCAAACGTAATCTGGGGTGAGATTTGATGGTAGAAACCAATACAGACACTTAAGAACAAGTCCAGTCAGTTTAAACTTGTGTGCTTTTCTGATAAGGTTACTAGTCCTACAGACATGAGAAGTACTGCAAGCAATTTACATTTTCATTTTATCAAACCATTTACCAAAGGCATATTCAATATTCTTGGAGACAAGATGAGGAATGATAATTCAGTTTTTCTTTCTGTATATTCATAAATAGATGACATATTGTGCTTTTGCTCTGATTATCTGGGGAGAGGTGACTAATGGTGTTATTTGGGAATTGTGATGTATCTGTCCTGTCATTTTAGCTTAAAAACAACAATTTATACAAATAAACGGATTTGGGAATAAACATTAATAGTTCAAAGCTCAAAGAATTGAATTTGATGAAAGTATGAGAAATCAAAGTTTTTGAGAATTTTGAACAAAGGGCAGACACAAACTAGAAGATATTTAATGAATGCCTGTATATTAAAAAATAGAAAATCAAGAACAAAGCTGTAGTTTAGCAAATGTAACACTGTGGATGATATTACTTCAATCTTGACTTAAGGACACCATGGATAATAAATTAGATGCTGTAATACATTAAAAAAGTCACATACAAATTCTTTTAGAGTCCAGTTAAAATGTATTTTTTCAAAGATGATTTTATGTGTACATGTTTTTAAATGCTCAGAATTTTATCTAAGGCCATAACTTAAGTTGAAAAGTAATATAAAGATCTTAAATGAAAAAATAAGAAATGAAAATATTAAATCCAGTTTAAATTAAAGTGAATAAATAACAAATAAATACATTAATACTTAGAGATTTTCATAACATTCAAAATACTAAGAAGATTGATGAATAAAAGTTAGAACATATGTATTACTCATATATTCAAAGGAAACTATGAAAAGAAAACACAATTATCCATGTGGACTGAGAAGATTATCAAAAAGTTAAAAAAAGTTAAAGTGCTGATATTGCAATATTCATTTAACCAATATCTGTTCATGTGTCTTTTATCATAGTAAAGCTATCTAATTACCTGTAGGGGATGTTATAAAGATTAATTAGTCTATTTTTAAGAGTTCATAAAGTTTAATAATATTAAATAAAAAGACAAATGAAAGATTGAGCTATGAACTATAAAACTTACTGTTGCAAACCCATCCATTATTATTATCATAGAGATGAAGGTCATAATTTCTGTGTAGTGTCTATTAACATATAGTCAAAAACATGATAAACATTTGTTAAACATTTTAAGAATCTTATCTGTGCACATTCTGTGTGTAAAAAATTTTTGCAGGTTTTAACTAAACCTTGACAAACATTACTCTTAAGTATTTGCCTTCCTGTCATGCATGCCAGCATAGTCTGTATTTTCCTAGCTCTGATCCTATTTATATCTTTCCTTCTTTGGCATTTCTTTAAAAGAAGTTCCTCAGTGTTCTAATATTTTAAATTGATCTTACACTATACGTGTTTCAGCTATATTGTAAATTTCTCAAATTTTCAGCAAACATTACTGAAATGTGCAATTTGTATCAGTTCAAGATATCTTTCTGAGAAAATAGTGAACAGTACAGTGTCAACTAGAGGAAATAGGCCATGAACACATACACACAAATAACTACATAATTACATAGTTACACTATGATAAATGACATAAAGGGGCATATAGGGTGTTATGAGACTCAATAACAAGAGGCTTTGACAGCTAATGAGAAGTGATATTTACAGAAATAAATATCATGGAGGAATTGATATTTATACTAAGACCTGAAAAATTATCAGAAATTGGGTATTTGAAGTAGCAATATATTCTAAGCAGAAAAATCAGCATATTTATGAGCATTTTGGAATGCCTCATAAAACAAAGTCATTCAAAGTTAAGTATAGTTCATTTTTATTTTTACTATGATGTACATAATATGATCAATTACCTATTATTTATGGAATTTGTAGACATAAAATAAATAATAATCCAGTAAATAAAGATCCTAAGATATTTTTAATGTCATGATTTATTAATATTCTCATAAATTTATCAGAGTAGCTGGTATATAATAATGTCAATAGACTAGAATAGTTGGCTCATGCTGATTATTTGAAATCTAGTCAATGATTTAACATATTTATGTTAATAATGATTAACCTGTGTAAAATCTTCTGGACTGGGGTTCAGTCTCTCAGGTTGATTTACCCATGAAAACAATGATAATGATTGTGAAGTTGCAGATTCTAACCAGACTTGAATAATTCTAGGTTTAATGCATCTTAAAATGTAACTCACTGCAGCAGGGAGTATACATTGTGTGCAGAGATTCAGGGAAGATATACAAAGAAAGGACTTTTGAATGACATCTCTGCTTGAAATAACAACTTCATTTCTATGTATCTTTGAGGCACATGACAAGGTATTTGATCCCTATTTGCTTCATTTACTCTCTATTTAAAATGAAACTGGAAATAACTCTCATGGTTTCTTTAATTAATGCTATTTTAGTCTTTGACAAGTTATTTGCTTTAGCTCTTAAGATCCATTCTCTAAAGACCCCCATGTGTTGGTATCCTGAAGGCATAGAAAGAACATTGTGAAGAAGGAGCTTTTTAATTTTATTATTTGTATTTTATTACTAACATTTTATTTTTTGTTACAGTATGTCCTCCATGGCTTGGAAATCTCAGTATTAGTAATAGCTCAACTAAGAGAGAAGGACTTTACAAATAATTATAAGCTGGTGTTTTCTCCTTTATATTCTCTATTTTTCTACCTCCAACAAACCATAATCATCAACATTATATATTCAGGTGAACAGAAGGAGAAAAAGGCAATATGTTCACTTGCCTTTTTTTTTCCTTTGTGTTGGGAGATATTCTCTTAACAGTATAACACTTTAATTGGCATTTACCCTTAAAAATGGAAGAATCAAGAATTGCTTAGATATGTTGAATTAGTATTTTATTCCCTGAAATCCATCAGTAATAGTAAGTGAAAATATAAAAAACTATTTAGTAGCTGTATATCAACCAATGGAAAGTAAAAACTGGTGATTACCAAGACTGAATGTTCTTAATAAGTAAGAAAATGCAAAGAAAAATAAAAAAATAATAACTATTATAGAATGGCATGGCCTAAACCCTGGAAAATCTATGACTTCCAATACAAGAATGTAAATCAGAAATGAGAATAGTTTTTAGATTTGTTCTTTTTAGATATACATGACAGCAGCATGCATTTTGACATACTACGCATACATGGAATATAACTTATTCTAATTAGGATCCCATTCTTGTGGTTGTATATGATGTGGAAATTCATGGTAGTGTCTTCATATGTGAAAATAGGAAAGTTATGTCAGATTCATTCTACTATCTTTCCTATTCCTATTCCCTCTTCCTTTCCTTCATTCTCCTTTGCCTAATCCACTGAACTTCCATTCTTCCCTCCCCACTTTGTTGTGTGTTAGTATCCACATATCTGAGAGAACATTCAATGTTTCACTTCCTGGGAGTGGCTTATTTCACTTAGTATGACAGTCTCCAAATCCTTCCATTTACCAGCAATACTTTTTAAAAAAAATTTTAATAATGTATTTTATTTAACCCCATGTGTTCAAAATATTGTCATTTCAATATATCCCACTAGCTACATTTAAGGGGCTGAGAGCTATATGTGATCAGAAGTTACCATAATGAATAGCATAACCCAATATCCCAGAACCCCTTTTCTTTTTTGGGGTGTGGGGGTATACCAGGGATTGAACTCAGAGGCACCACTGAGCCACATCCCTAGCCCTTTTTGTATTGTATTTAGAAACAGGGTCTCACAGGGTTGCTAAGTGCCTTACTTTCTGCTGAGGCTGACTTTGAACTCACAATCCTCCTATCTCAGCTTCCTGAGCTGACTAGCAATACTTTTTAAATCCAATTGAATCAACCCAAATACAAGGAACCTGAGCACAAGCTTAGTTTTCTAATCTGCATTATGTGATGCACTGTGCATGTCTATATATTATCTCTATGTACCTAATAAGGTGTGTGTGTGTGTGTGTGTGTGTGTGTGTGTGTGTGTGTGTGTGTATGTACAGGTACTGCAATAATGTAGTTACTGTGATGTTGCAAGGTAAACTCTTTCTTGAGCATCCACTCTGGGAGAATATTTACTGACCTGCACCTTTCTGATTGCAGGTTCTCTCACTTGAAGTTCTATTGTGCAGATTACTTATGACAGTATCCTTCCAGTCTATTTTTTTTCTTTTTTTTAATTTAATTTAATTTGTTATACATGTTTTTAGAGTGCAATTCCTTTCATATTACGTATAAAGAGCACATTTTTCTAAGTCATTTGTTTTACACAAAGTATTTTCATACCATTTGAGCTTTTATACATACACTTAGTATATTGATGTCCAACACATTCTGTTATTATTTATGTCCCCTTGCCCCCTCCCCTCCCCCCCCCCCCCTCCCCTTTGTTTTATTTAACATTCCTTCATTCCTCTCATCCCCCCTCCCTTGCCGCTATAATTCAGTATCCTTATAGCAAAGGAATCAATGGACCTTTGGTTTTCTGGGATTGGCTGACTTCACTTAGCACTATTTTCTCCAATTCCATCCATTTACCTGCAAATGCCATGATTTTATTCTCTTTTAGTGCTGAGTAGTGTTCCATTGTGTATATATACCAAAGTTTTCCTATCCATTCATCTACTGAAGGGCATTGGGGTTGTTTCCACAATCTAGCTATTGTGAATTGTGCTGCTATAAACATTGATGTGGCTGTGTCCCTGTATTAAGCTGTTTTTAAGTCCTTTGGGTATAGACTGAGGAGTGGGATAGCTGGGTCAAATGGTGGTTCCATTCCAAGTATTCCTAGGAATCTCCATACTGCTTTCCAGATTGGCTGCACCAATTTGCAACCCCACCAGCAATGTATGAGTGTGACCTTTGCCCCACAACCTCATCAGCATTTATTGTTGTTTGTGTTTTTGATAGCTGCCACTCTGACTGGTGTGAGATGAAATCTTAGAGTAGTTTTTATTTGCATTTCTCTAATTGCTAGAGATGTTGAACATTTTTTCACATATTTGTTGATTGATTGTATATTATCTTCTGAGAAGTGTGTTCAGTTCCTTAGCCCATTTGTTGATTGGGTTGTTTGTTTGTTTGTTTGTTTGTTTGTTTGTTTGTTTGTTGGTGTAAAGGTTTTTGAGCACTTTATATATCCTTTAAGTTAATGTTCTGTCTGATGTGCATGTGGTAAAGATTTACTCCCATTCTGTAGGTTCTCCATTCACCTCACTGATTGTTTCTTTTGCTGAGAAGAAGCTTTTTAGTTTGAATCCATCCCATTATTAATGCTCAGTTTTAGTTCTTGCACTATAGGGGTCTTATTGAGGAAGCTGGGGCCTAATCCAACATGTTGGAGATTTGGGCCTACTTTTTCCTCTGTTAGGTGTAAGGTCTCTGGTTTAATTCCTAGGTCCTTCATCCACTTTGAGTTGAGTTTTGTGCATGGAGCGAGTTGGAGGTTTAATTTCATTTGTAATATTACATAAGGATTTCTAGTTTTCCCCACACTATTTGTTGAAGAGGCTGTCTTTTCTCCAATGTATGTTTTGGGCACCTTTGTCTAATATAAGATAACTGTAGATGTGTGGGTTAGTCTCTGTGTCTTCTATTCTGTACCATTGGTCTACTGGTCTATTTTGGTGCCAATGCCATGCTGTTTTTGTTACTGTTGCTTTGTAATACAATTTAAGGTCTGGAACAGTAATGCTACCAGCTTCGCTCTTCTTGCTAAGAATTGCTTTAGTTATTCTGGGTCTCTTATTTTTCCAGATAAATTTCATGATTGCTTTTTCTATTTCTATGAGGAATGATATTGGGATTTTGATTGGGATTGCATTGAAACTGTATAGTGCTTTTGGTAGAATAGTCATTTTGACAATATTAGTTCTACCTATCCATGAACAAGGTAGATCTTTCTATCTTCTAAGATCTTCCTTGATTTCTTTCTTTAGTGTGCTGTAGTTCTCATTGTACAGGTCTTTCACTTCTTTTGTTAGGTTGATTCCCAAGTTTTTTTTGTTGTTGTTGTTGTTTTACTTTTTTGAGGTTATAGTAAATGGGGTGCATTTCCTAGTTTCTCTTTCTGAAGATTTGTTGCTGATTTACAGAAATGCCTTATATTTATGGGTATTGATTTTATATCCAGCCGCTTTGCTGAATTTGTTAATTAGACCTAGGAGATTTCTGGTGGAATTTTTGGATCTTCTATGTATAGAATCATATTGTCTGCAAATAGTGATAATTTGAGTTCTTCTCTTCCTATCCATATCCCTTTTATTTCGTTTGTCTGTCTAATTGCATTAGCTTGGGTTTCAAGAACTATGTTAAATAATAGTGGCGAAAGAGGGCTCTATTGATAGCCTCTCACTTGGGATTAAAATATGAATCACTGAATTCATGTATCTTATGCAGATTCTTATATTACACCTTATTGATTAAAGTCATACCTTCTAGCATCTAAAAAGAACTGATTGCTTTATTCGAACTATTTTCCATATTCCCCACAACATACCCAAAATGTGAATTATTTTTTAACAATTCCAATTTATACATGAGACCTAAGTTTAAAAAGTTAAACTGCTGAAGTCACTGATTGTAATCAGTAAAGTTTGCCAGAATTGCCCTGTTACAAGGTTCTGAAATACTAGGTGTCTAATAGTTTGTTTCTTACAGTTGAGTTTACTAGGGAAGCGGGCACTTTCTATGACTCAGCTACTTGTTTATTAGTCATCTGTTTTCACAGAGAAGCTTGCCCTGAGGGCTTGCTGCTTATATCTGTCACTTTCTCAGTGAGATATTTTCACATCATTTGTTGGTTGCTACTCCTGATACTGTGCCTCAGGCCTCCACTTGCACTTACAAGTGAGATTTCAGAATATAACTTTAATCCATCCTTTATTTTTCTGCATTCTTTAACTGGAGTGAAAATAACACTTCATCCTATGACTCTACTAATCTGCCCCCCATGCATTCTAATAAGCCATAATAGTTAATGCTTTTTTTTGCATAGATGAAAATATTTCTAATTTTCTACTTTAATTAAATATGTCTCTATATGCATAGTTGGATATTTCCTAGGTTTCTTCAAATGGTGGTACTAGACACCAATTTCTTGCTGCTGTCTTAATCCATCAACTATCTGATATCTGTCATGAAGAATGGTAGGAAAAGGACAAGAAGGACAGACAGGCTCCTCTGATTTTGATACCATGTCATTTATTTCTTTTCTTCAAAATTTCAAACGTGCATACTGTAATTACCAGGTCTACTTATCTTCTTTAATGCCAAGCTAGTCTGACTAAAATGCCTTTGTGCCTATTATTCCCCTAACTTTTAATCTCTTTCATCTTTCACTGAACTTACCCAAATCCATTCACAACATCCAGTCTGTTACATATACTCACACTTTGTCTATTTCTGATATATCTGTCACAGTGCTTTTTTCTCCAGATTGCACATTAGAATCATACAGGTTGGGGAAAGCGTTAGAATGATCTGGGTCTTGCCTCCACACCAGCCGGGTTGAATTAAAATCTCCTGGTGTGCAGGTTAAGTGTAACTGACATTGTGCTCTTTTCCCAAGTGACTCTCATGTGTAGCCAAGTTTGGGAACAACTACTTCAGAATTACATATTAAATCAGACAGTGTTTAGAACACATGTGGTTAAGCATACATCAGAGAACATCAAAGAAGATCCTGAAATAAGAAAGATTTAAAAAAAACAGTTTTAAACTTCTACATGGAAAATAAACCATGAATTGTGAAATCATAAATAGTAGCTAATTGATTGGAGCAGGAGTAATGAGTCAGAGATCACTGATAGAAGAGATGTAATAATAAAGACCTTCAAGTTTTTCAAGCCCAAGAGTTGAAATTAAATTTGGTTTTATAAGTATGTGAAAAAAGTACACGCCATCGATTTGAAAGATAATTCAGATTTTATCAATTGGGGCTTATCTGAGAAGGGAAATATAGTAAGTTGAATGGTTAAAGACTGAATTGTTAAAGTAGGGGGGAAATTACTTGATAATGATTATTTGAAAATAACAAAATGAAGTATAAGTTAGAAAATGGAGAGTTTTTAATATAAAACTGAATGAGCCTTCTTCTACTTGGAAGATGGGTGGCTTAGGATGCAGAAGGTTGTTAAATGGAGCTTAAATAATTATAGCTGAAGGAAGAATTCTATCCAGATATTACTTTCTTTGACAAGTTGACAGGTCCAACTACTGGTAAGCAATAAGATGAATCATTTAAAAAAGCAAACTTGCCCAAGAAGAAGTGAAGTCAAAAAAAGTAGACTTGCTTTGACTTGAGGCATTTAGGATACTAGGCTAAGGATACAAGAGTAATTTGAGACCCTGACAGAAAGAAGCAACAGGGCTTTTTACATCCTTCCTGCTGCATTCAGGACTAGCTAATTTCCTGCTAGAGCTGTTCTTGGTCTGGCAGCTCAGTTATAGAACACAATAAAAGAACATGTGTTGGGACCTTACACTGTCT
Organism: Tamias sibiricus; assembly: GCA_025594165.1. Classification (NCBI taxonomy): domain Eukaryota; kingdom Metazoa; phylum Chordata; class Mammalia; order Rodentia; family Sciuridae; genus Tamias; species Tamias sibiricus. Next base: position 89,729,587 of record CM046666.1, on the reverse strand, counting down.
GCCAAGGGGATGGAAAAGCTCTGGCTTTCTGGCTGCTTGCCACATTACCACACCCTGTTATAGGACCTAGGCTAAGCAGGGTGTGTGGCTGTGAGAACTGAAACCACCCCAAGGATAGGCCAATGGCTCTGCCAATGGCATCTGCCCATGCTCCTTATGTGTCCCTATGATCTTTCTGCTGATTGGCCCATGTCCTCTATAAGACTGTCCAACTTCCACAATAAACGGAGTTCCTGCACTGATCGGTGACTGGGCTCCGTGGTATGTTTCTGGGTCTTCTAATGGCAGGGGTGGGAATATCAGCAGCCTTTACTTTCCCAATCTAGTCTCATCGTTGGGGTAGGCCTCTCTGGCCTCTTTTGCTGAACAAGAGAGGTCCATCCCGGGTACAGGGGGGCTAAAGACCCCAACCCCTTATAATATTCTGACAAACATGTTTATTTAAAGTTAGTGTGCTTTTGAGAATAGAAAGGAGACTGATAGAGTACTAAAAAGTGAAATTTACCAAATTGTGCTATATCCATCTACAAATATACCACAGCAAATTATGCTTATATGTAATAATAATGCACTCATTAATATGATGATAATAATAATAATAGAAGGAGAATCAGTAGAGCATAGCAAGTGGATCAGGGGCAGGGAGGATGGGGGAGAAAATGTAGGTACCAGGGAAGGAGACTGATCATAATATGTTATGTGCATGTATGAATATGGCAAAACAAATCCCACTACTGTGCATAATTATAATGCACCAATAAAAAATTAAAGTTAGTATACTTGCTGGCATGCAAGTCAAAATATAACATATGCTATGGGGCTCTGATGCTTCAGCAAGCTTGTAGAAAAGAAATCCTTTGGAAACAATAGAAAATAGAAAAAACAAGCAATAAATTATCATTGCTCTTGATACATCTAATTTTGTTTCAAAATTTAAATGTTTCATTTGTAGTCCTATAGATGACCCTATATGCTTCAGGATGTTTGGTGATACTTAGAGTTTGTACATATATAAAACTATGAGAAATTGAAAAAGATGTGTGATTACACTTCTTGTTGTGAAAGTAACTTTATATACCTATTTATAGATATTAATTGCGTCCCCATATGAGTCTTAAGGAATTTTTGGTAAAGTTTTAAGCTCTGATTACAATAAATATGAAAAATACCAGCCTCATTTTATATATGAAGGCCCTTGATTGTATCAACCTACAAGAAAATAGGTTATCTAAGATTACTAATAAAAATTGATAGCATTATCTAGTTTTTAAGAGCACTTTTTGTTCAATATAACATAAAATAAAGCTTAGAATTTGTAAATTTCCATATTCTTAAGTCTTCTTGTTATAAATACCTTAATGAAAATAAAAATATGAATTGTCTGTTCCTCTGATATCATACTCATTATTCTTTTATTTGCATGACAGAAATTGCCAAGATTTTGAAACTTGATAGGGAAAAAAAAAAAAAAAAGCTTACAAAAAGGAGGCTTTCTTTTACTGGGCAGCAATCCATTTTTTGAAGAATAAAAAGGGATATTTTTTCCTTGTCAATATAATCTGCTCTTGATATTCATTTTCATTATATTCTGCAACATATTGCTTGTCTCCACAGTATTACCTTAACTAAAGAACAAACCTTAGGGGAGGAAAAAGGCATTAAAAATATCTACACATCTGCTTTCAGCCTCTCCATTATTACCAGGAAAGTTCTAAATCACCTTGTGTCTGATGACATTAAATCAAGGGGAACAGGCAAAGGAGGCCATGTCAGCGCACCGATAATGCATCCACTGTACTGCCTGGTCGGGTTATCCTCTGTCACTTCCCATTTAAAGGGCACTAAATAGAGCAATTTTGATCTAAGACAAGTTTGTAAAAGTAATTCCATTTTTTGTTTTCTTGTCTGCAATGGCAATTAGTTTATAATAACAACTGCAATATCAAAAGTGTCTGACATTTTTTTTTGTTGAATTCACTGAATTGTTTTTGTTTCTTTATAATTTCATTGTAAACCTTTTTAAAAATACAACATGAGGTTAAAATGATTAAGATATATCTCAGGATAAGTCTCACAGAATTTAGTTCCTAATATGGTTTAAGTATACTGGGTATATTGCATTTTCCAAACCTAGGAGCCTACTAATATTTTCATATTTATTGTAGATTTTTGGATTTTATATTTTTTAACTGATGTATAAAGACATAAAAATTGTGTCTAGTAATCAGGTACCATGTAATATTTCAATGCATGTATTCAATGTATAATGTTTAAATCAAGTGAAATATACCTATCTCCACAGACATTTATCATTTCTTTATGGTGAAGTTTTCAGAATGTTATCTCCTGGCATTGTGAAACATACATTATACTATTGTTACCTATAATCACTTCACTGTGCAATGATACACCAGAATTTCTTGCTCTTACCCAGCTGTAACTTAGTACATATCAATTGACTTATCCTCATCCCTTACTTCCCAGCCTTCCCAACTACCGGTAAACACCAGTCTACTCTCATCTATGAGATCAATTACGTGTGTGTGTGTGGAGAGAGAGAGAGAGAGAGAAAGAGAGAGAGAGGGGGGGGGGGGGGGAGAATGAGGGTTGATCTCAGGAGGTGTCGCGAAGTTATAAGGGGTTGAGGTCTATAGCTCCCCGTACGGGGAATGGACCTCTTCTGTCTACCAAAAGAGGCCAGAGGGGCCTACCTCAACGATGAGACTGGATTGGGAAAGTAAAGGCTGCCAATGCCTCCTCTCCCGCCTTCAAAAGACTCAGAGCCGCGTCGGGGAGCCCAGTCAGTAGAATGCCAGAACTCGTTTATTGAAGGGGTGCACAATGCTTTATAGTGGATATCAGCCAATCAGCAGAAAGATCATAGGGACACATAAGGAGCATGGGCAGATGCCATTGGCGGAGCCATTGGCCTATCCTTGGGGTGGTTTCAGTTCTCATAGCCACGCCCCCCTGCTTAGCCTAGGTCTGGTAACAGGACGCGGTAATGTGGCAAGCAGCCAGAAAGCCAGAGCTTTTCCACCCCCTTGGCAGACAGTGTTAAGGCCCGACATTTCCCTATTTTGTTTTTTTTCAAAATGGGGCTCCCCCATTTTGTTTTCAAAAATGGGGTGTCCATCAGGTGGACAAACCCAGGGCCAGCAAGTGGCCAGGGGAAGGACATGGGACAGGACAGTCACCTTTGGGAAGGCTTTTCAAGGATGGCTGGTTTAGACCTCCGCATCCTGTTAAGGACCATGGCCAAGTCTGTAGGGCTCTCACTCAGCATCGCTGAAGGCATTATTGGCAGACCACCAAGCTGTACACAGGGCCCAAAGGTGAACACAAGGAAAATGACAGTCAGGGATTTCACAAAAAAAGGGAGAACGTAGGGATTAGACAGATACAAAGTCCAGCATGAGGAAGTAACCGCTTGAGCTAAAGCCGACCCATTTAGTTCAGTCCAAAGGAAGCCATCTAGAACAAAGTCCGGACAGTTGGCACAGAAATAGCACTTTTCTCCCAGGAATAGGCATAGTCTCTCTTCTCTCGTCGCAGAGAGTTGAAATACTGACAAAGGGAGAGTCCAAGGCAACAGTGCTCCTGATGAACATCAGGATAGAGATGATGAGAAGTCCAATCACAATGAGACAGAGGATCCATCATGGTTTTTCATTCCTGTGAAAAAAGGGAAAATATCACCCCTCAAGAGCATGTGCTCTTGGGTAGTCATTTTGTTCTAATTGGAAGTATTTGAGGTCCCTAGCAGGTACCCAAATAGAGCTCGGTTCTCCAATTGGAAAGACACATAGGTAGGGCGTCTGGTTGGACCAATGTCTCTGAAAGGCAGTCAAAGGCTGATGCTTGGAAAAATTTAAGCATCACTGTTTTTAACTGATGATGGGGGCTGCTTCCCCCTTTTTGTTTTGTCTTAAACTGGGTTAAAGCACCTTTAAGCCCTCAGGTGGAGAAGGTTTAATGGGCCATTGAGTGAAGACAGATACCAACTATCTATGAGATTTTGGCTTTTTTACCCTTCTAATTTTAGGAACTCCTTACTACTGTAAGGGAATAGGATGATGACTGAATCTGGCTTCTTCGGGCTGAAAATGGGCGAAGTGATGGGGGAAGTAGTTTGGAGTTCCCTTATTAGAAGTCAGGTCAGATTGAAGCCTGGGGAAGGTTGTAAAGTCATCAGGGATGGGAGCTTCTACTAGAGAAACAAAAAACATGAGTACTGAATAAATGTTGCAGCATCTGGAACATTTCAATGTATACCATGAGGATGATAATTTAAATCTTTAGCATGCACAGAGTTATCAGGAATGTAAACACAATATTTAATGTTACAGATGTCTATCTAGATAAGATGGTAGTTAAGCTGCTTAATGTCATCTGATCTTATAAAATCTTTCTATTGGTATGACCTCTGTGTCTAGTAGAGAACTCTTTATCTCTGTCACTTAGGGCTAGATAATCATACTACTGAATATTAAGCCTTCCTGTGTAGGTTAGGAAGATCTGCAGGCCCTAAACTGACTAAAAATTTTTGACTTGGCAGTTACTTAGTTGTTAAACTGTTTCTTTTATACAAGTATATATATCTGAAGTTACCTTTACTTCTAAAATGCCCAGGAATGGTTGTGTATCTGTTTTAGCTGTTTACTAGATGTTTAGGATGAGGTCTGTCAAACTGACTTTTGCTTTTAACTATTGCTAAGAGTCAGCTGATTTCTGATGGGAATCTTGGGGAAACTTGAGAGCAGCTTTTCTGCTCGGTGCCTTCTGCAAGGATGGGTCCAGGTCTTGCTTGACCTTGTGGCTTCCATTGGAGGCATTAGGGATGTCTCTCCCTTTATATGGACCCTCCTTTTAGCAAGTGCACTGATTGGCTTTCTTTTCTCTATAGGTCTTATTTACCTCCTTATCGGGAAATCAAGTGGCCCAGAGATACAAAGCTCTTTAGAGAAGTTTCCTGTTCCCGAACAGACTGACTCTGGAACAAGAACCAAATATTGGTTTTCTTGGCCCTTTTTGATTTAAATTTAAGGTCTTGATCTTAGACATCTAGTAAGCTAATCTTAAATTGAGAGCACTGGGCTTTAACTTCAATGTTTATAAACTTACAGTCATTATTTACCCTTTATTAGCTGGGGTCTGTGGTACAAAACATTAACAGGCAAACTTAAAAACACATTTAGTTCGTGTAATAACCATCTTGGATTCTGAGTTATATATTATAATCCCTGTTTCTGAACAACAAGAATCACTCTTTAGACCATACATTCTGGCATGTAAGACCAGAGCCTTATCTCAGGTACGGTGGGGTTCTTAGACTTAAGTCAGGTGTTTTAATTCTGAAGTTGATCTCTGCTTCTTAAATAAAATTCCACAGCGTTTACATACATTGCTGCTTGAGCTCCCATGAACTTTAGCTGACAAAATATCACATTTACAATGGATTAAAGAAATTCTGAGAGTATTTAACCTTTTTTTTTGGAAAAGTAGCAAAATGCTTTTACAATATACAATTACATTGATGTTTCTATAAATCAAGTTTAGTTCCTAAAGAAATAACCTTATAATATTTTAAAATAATAGTTGTGCTTAACTATAGCTATATAATTCTTAACCTATTTTTAGATCACTTGCTCAGAAAAACAAAACTTACTAAACATAATGTTATATTAGTACACTGACATTCAACCTTAGGAAAAAACCTTAAATAGCTTTTCCTGATTGTTCTATATACTTATTTAATCAACTTTTACAGAGCTTTTATATAATACCTTTTTGTTCATAATTTTAAATAATTTTTGTACTAATTTGAATTTAGGTAACCCTTTTATCTCAATAAAAATATTGTTACTTGCAGTACTCCCAACGGAAACAGCTGAATCCTTTGAGCCTCTGCATATACAGAAATCTTTTATAAACCTTTATATAGAATCATACACATCTGTTAACCACTTCATGAGAACATAACATTCATGCATATAGAATTAGACCTGTTGAAATTTTAATCTGTTTCATTGATGACAAAGACCAATTTATGAAAACAATCAATAATGTTACTCGATGTGTTAGAATTTGTTAGGACAAGAAGTTACCCTGGAACGCCGTTTTGAAAAGGGATGGTTTATTGGGGTGCCATGTGGCGTGGTAGGGGACAAAAATGTCATGAAGGACAGGGAAGGTGATGGCCAGGGCACCTGCTAGCCAGGTTTGCTGGCCAGGCTGAAGCACCTGGGAATTGTAGTTTTTTCACAAAGTAGCTGGGAGGTGTGGCCTTCCACCTAGGAGGTGCAGCCTCCTGCCCTGAACCCAACACAGTGGGATTTAAGGAGTTATCTGATGTCATATTTAACAGTTAGCATTTTAACCTTGAAAATTAATGTCTAACAAACAAAGTTACTTATAAATTTACTTTTCTTACATTTACTCCAGTGAAGACACACAATAAAAAAGCAGAAAAACCATAGAATACAAGACAAATAAAAGACGGCAAGAACTAGGAATTATTATTATTATTATTATTATTATTTTGATGTGGCAGTTCACTCTAGTAATCCAAAGAACAGAAGGCACATCCTGGGCCTTGGAACTTCCAAGGTGCGCATCCCCTTGGATGGCATTTTATTCTGGAGTTCTAGAGCAAAGGTCCAGCTTTAGAATTTGTGATGGTAAAGAACTTTTGAATCACGTGAGTTAAAGGTATTTGGATCCATATTTTAAATTTTCATGAGTGCTCAATCTACACACACATGAACATATAAACAGAACACAAGTGTACACACAACACAACCAAAATATCAATATGGATGCACAAAATCAGAATTATGAGCTCAAAAAATCTTAGAAAAATGACAGGCTGGTAAAAAGACATTTTACCTTTTTTTTTCCATTGGGGCTTAAGCTTACTTCTTCATTTGCATTTCAATGTAAGTCCTGGGTAAGTCCTGGCTGAGGTAACCCTCCCCCCCCCCCCCCTCTGGAGCTCAAGATTACTTCTCCATTTGCATTTCAATGTAAGTCCTGGCTCAGGTCTGGAAGGGTGGGTGACTGCAATTGTGAGCAGATGCCTTTGCCTAAGGCACTTTTTTCAAGGCCTTAACCAGTTGAGTTTCCCTAAGAGCTTTTATAAGGGGACAGACAGAATCCAATTTAAGTTCAGCTCCTAAGATTTTAAAAACAGGTATAGTTTGAACCTTGTGCTGGTCGCTGGCGTGTCCCACCATGCATGGTCACAGGAGATGACATTAACGGTGCGACCATGGCTGAGCTTTAGGGCAGCAATTTTAGGCGCCATTGGCAACCCATTGCCAGGCAATGACCAGATGCACCCGCGTACGTTTGGCCCCATGGGCGACTCTGGTTTGGATTTTGTTTGCCTCTGACTGTGGGCGGCAGCGCTTTCACTCCTCCTCACGCCCCGCCACGTGCGCCAGGCTGCCCCACAGCGACCCAGCTGGCGAGGCTCCGGGCGTGCCTGGCCCTGCCCCCAGTGGCTTGGATGCAAGCTGCAAGCTGCACACCAGGCAGGCCAATACACAAGCCCGGGCCATGCAGTGGTACACTTTTTCTTTTCGCAGAGCCAAGGAACTGCGAGCCCCGGTGATGGCAGCAGCCATGCACCCGGGACAAAAGCCCGGGGCCATGTGGCAGCGGCAGCAGCCCACCGTCTGTACACCCCTAGCGACCCCATATGGTCGCCGCCCACATGGTGCTGCAGAGGGCAACTCTTCTTTGTTCTTAAGTTTGGGCCCGCTCTGAGTTTTTTCTGCACCCAGGCTGGCGCGCCCTTCAGTGAGCGCGTTTTTCCTGGACATCTTTCTGTTCTCCCCTGCCAGGCACATACAAAAATTGCAGGTTTACTCACGCAGAGGTTCCAGAAAAGGGAGAGGAAGAAAGAGAGAGAAAGTGGATGAGAAAGAGAGAGAAAGATAAATGTTTGCCTCATTTTCTAGAGGATGCCTTTACCCGGGAGGCCCTATCTGGCTCGAACGCTTAGCCCAATCAAAGTTTTGCCCCACGTTGGGCGCCACTTTGTCGTGAAGTTATAAGGGGTTGAGGTCTATAGCCCCCCATACCGGGGATGGACCTCTTCTGTCTACCAAAAGAGGCCAGAGAGGCCTACCTCAACGATGAGACTGGATTGGGAAAGTAAAGGCTGCCAACGCCTCCTCTCCCGCCTTCAAAAGACTCAGAGCCGCGTCGGGGAGCTCAGTCAGTAGAATGCCGGAACTCGTTTATTGAAGGGGTACACAATGCTTTATAGTGGATATCAGCCAATCAGCAGAAAGATCATAGGGACACATAAGGAGCATGGGCAGATGCCATTGGCGGAGCCATTGGCCTATCCTTGGGGTGGTTTCAGTTCTCACAGCCACGCCCCCTGCTTAGCCTAGGTCCGATAACAGGACGTGGTAATGTTGCAAGCAGCCAGAAAGCCAGAGCTTTTCCACCCCCTTAGCAGACAGTGTTAAGACCCGACAAGGAGGAAGTTAAAACTGAGCTACATCTTCAGCTCTATTTATTTATTTATTTATTTATTTATTTTTATTTTGAGGCAGGGCCTCACTAAGTTTTCAAAGCTGGCCTTGAATTTGCACTCCTCTTACCTCAGATCATCTCATCCAGCTGAGATCAATGTTTTTAGATTCCACATATGAATGAGATCATGAAGTACTTGCCTTTCTGTGCCTGGATTATTGTACTTAACATAATGATCTCCAGTCCCTTCCACATTGCTGCAAGTGACAGATTTTCTCATTCACTTTTGTGGTTAAAGTGCTGCATGTTTATTACAGGTCAATTAGACAATATAGAAAGTTTATTGAAGATGATAAAGAATATCCTGAAGACAAGCATCCAAAAGTAGTCACTGTTAAGTTCCTCAAAGGACTTTCCAATCCTGTGTGTGTGTGTGTGTATGCGTGCACACAAGCACCTGTGAATGGGTGCATCAGTCACAGTATTCTCAGGAGAGAGAAGATAAGCAGTGATCTTTACAGGTTAGACCTACTATATGCATATTGTTAACTATTTATAGGTGATTAGCTACTAAGAGAGAATACAAGAAAACTATAAAGAAGAGACTAGCTGAGGGAGAAGAGTCAAGAAAGGAACCGACTAGACAGTTAGGGACCCTGTCACTTAGGGAACTCTGTGCCATCAAAACAAGAATGGTCCCCAGCCTACTTGCTGGTGACAAAGTTTGTTATGTTACCCTGGAATACAGCTGATTCACAACTAGCAGACTAAGACTAGTGTGCAAGGAACTGTGGACTCAGTCTACTGGAAGATAAGCAATACTATATGTCTTGTGGACTGCTGGCTAGTAAGTGCCTCTGGAGCAAACTGAAAAAAAGCACACTGGAATCAGCAAAAGAAATTGTTGCTTTCATTATTTAGTTTTCTTCCAGTGTCTCAACTGGCAGTGGATATGTGCTAATAACATTCAGCTACATTGTGACAGGTAGGGTAATGATGCATACATTAGCTCTGGAGCTGAGACCCAATAAATAATTGTGATAACTGACACAGTATGGAGTTTTATTTTTTTCAAGTTTTATTCCATATTTGAATAATACAATTATTGTGTGTATTTTGGGGTACAGTGATATTTTAATAAATGTATACATTACATAATGATTGAATCATGGTTCTTAGCATTCCTGTCACCTCAGAGATTTATCATTTCCTTGTGGTGAAAATATATTATGAATCCATTTTTAAGTTATTTCAAAATATATAATATTACACTGTTAACTATATTCACCTTACTTTGCTAGAAACACCAGAATATATTCTTCTAATCCAACAACAATTTTATACCTGTTGACCATTATCTCCCCATTTTCCTTTTCCTCCATACTTCCTGGCTTCTGGTAATCTCTGTTCAACTGTTTTAAATTCCACAAATGAGTGATGTCATGCAATATTTGTTTTTCTGTGCCCGACTTATTTGACTTGACATAATGTCCTCCAGATTCATCTATGTTGCCACAAATAACAATATTTCATCCTTTTTTTATGGCTGAATATTATCCATTGTGTGTATACATCACATTTTCTTTATTCATTCATCTCTTGATGGACTCTTAGATTAATCTCATATCTTTGCTATTGTGAAAGAAATATTGTGATATTTCTTTGAAATACTTGTTTAATTTCCTATACATAAATATGCAGTAGTGGAAATGCTGGATTAAACAGAGTGAAGAAACAAAATGGAAAAGAAATTATCTACTAAATGGAAAGAAATTATCTGTTAACTATGCATCTGACAGGGGAATACTATCCAAAAATATGTAAGGAACTCAAACAATCAACAGTAAAAAATAAGCTGATTAAAAATGATATACAAATTGATGAACTCATACATGAATAAATGCTCAACAAATTGGTTATCAAACAAATGCAAAAAAAAAAAAAATCACTAGGAGATATCACCTCATCCTAATTGGAAGTTCTATTTTTTTTAAAAAGACAAAAACAAATGCTAGCATATAAATGGAGGAATTGGTGCCCTGATACATTGTTGGTGGAAATGTAGGTTAGTATGGCCATTGTGGAAAATAGTATGGATGTTCCTCAAAAATTTGAAATAGGATGACCATGTGCACCTTATCATTTAAAAATATATTGTATAACATTCTTCTTTGAAATTTTCTTTTTCTCTCTTAATAATTCATATATTTTTTACATATTTGTCTTACAATTTTAATGTCTGCATGTTATTTTCCTATAAGAATATCCTATGGACATTTTGTGCATGCCTTAGTAGTCCACCTAAGTAATCTCTTGAAGAAGCACTGTCTGACTCTCCTTTTCATTGTTGCTTTGACAATTGCAGTTGCTTTTTTTTGTCTGATGGGCTCTTTGCCATTGCTAATCAAGATTGTCCTCATATTTGCTTTTGCATTTCTGGGAAAAGATTCATTCACTTAAAAGCTTTTATGTTGAGAAAAATGAATTCTAATGCTGCATGTTTTCTTTCATTTTAGATTACAAAGGCAAAACAATCTTGGTCACACTGTTCTTACATTTTGAACAAGACTTGTAATCTTCCTATTAAGCCTTCAGTGCCATACACATTTTTCCAGATGGGAACTATTGAGAACTTGAGTTGGAAATACTACCAGTATTTTCTTCTTTCATATTCTAACTCCATTTATGTATTTTAAATTTTTTCTCTTTATTGAGAACTTCAGTTGCTGAATTTTTATTATAAAATGAACAAATACATCTCAAAAAGAAAATGAATATGCACAATGAATTTTGTTGCCTTTTGAAAATATACTGATAGCACATGAAAAATGTCTTCAAAATATCAACAACTTAAATGTATCCTTCTTTCACATGATGCAAAAATTTAGAATTTACACTTAATTAAAACATAGTAAACAGTAGACTTTAATTTTTTTAAATTTCAATCACAATTTTTATTGAAGGGCCAGTTTAAAGAGAATTAAAACCAGAAATAAAGCTGGTTTAATCAGTGGTTTATGTATTTGTGTGTGTGTCTGTGTGTGTGTGTGTGTGTATAATATGAAATAGAGTTAATATAAAAATTATGGTCACAAATAAATCAAGTTTACAAATCTCAATTTCTGACTCATTTTTTGCATCAAGAGAAAAATATTGACATTATGCAGTAATTTCTAGAGCACATGAATGCAAAAGAAATGATGTTGCCTATGCAACTATTGCCACTTAGTTAATCATGAAAGTCCAATGCATTGAAGACCTTGTTAAAATATAAAATCTGCTTTTAACAAATAATATTTTTATACTGAACTATTATTTAGTGTATATATTATTGTAGTTGTTATACTGATAGGCAACATAAACTTATATATTTTCTTGTTTGCTACAGAAGAACTCCTGATCTTTTTATGATTTTAAAAAATTGACTCAAATCCTCTAAATCTATAATTGATAGAAGTCTAAAGCTTTCCTTCCACTAATTGATATAAATTTATAGAATATAACATTCTCACTGTTCAGTATCCTGGCACCTCCACATAGATGCCTATTTCTTTGGGAACATTATTAAATTACTTATATATGCATGAATATATATATACATACATGCATATTGCTATATTTGTCCACTTTTCTTCTCCAATAATACCATCATTATTTAGTTTACCATCATTCCCCTCCTCAGAGTACAGCAGGAGCCTTTAATTTGTTCCTTTCAATCATGCTTACTTCCCCAGCATGTATCACCCACACATTGGGCAGAGTGATTTAAATTGGATTTTTCAAATTTAATTTTTCATGTTTCCTTTTCTGTTTCAAACAATTCAGCCGCTTTCTTTTGTTCTTGGAGGAAGATAAACGCTCTAAATGGGCCCACACTCTCACATTATTTTGCTAAGAAAGAGATCACTTTAATAGCTTTCTCTTGATCTAACTCATTGTATGGCTGAATTATCAGACTTGGTACCTAGCTGCTGTTTGAGGTGACCCCAACTGTCACCTTACCATGCCACATAGAGACAAGGCCCTTGAGCTTTTGCTTCTCCTGGACTCCTATGAAGCTAGTACCCTGGACAGTTCAGTGCGCTAAAAAGGAATCTGTTAATTTCTCTCATAGATATCATACTCTTGTTTCTTAGTATTCTTTCCAAACTGTTCTTGTTCAGCTTCCTTTAAATACTTGGTCTATTTATAGTTCACACTGTAGACTTCACAATCTCTGCTGCTATCAACTACCTACCTTGGTTCGTACCTCTGCAATGATTACTAAATCTTTATGCACCACAAATGAAAAATAATTACTAAATCACATTAGGATATGCCTTACTCTTTTCATATTCATTTGAATTTCATCACTACTATTGACAAGTTCAGTAACAGTTTGTATCAGTTTTTCAACCAAATCTGCAATGACCTTTTCATCTACCACTTCTCAGCCATCTAGGGCTGTGGTTGAAACTAATAATTTCTCCCCTTCCAAGGTCTCTCATCATCAACTCTTGTTATACTAGTTAATTTTCTCTAATAAATTACAGTTCAGAAATTATACAAACTAATGAGAACATTTAATTTATTCACTGTTTCTATTAGTATTTGTGCCTCTTACATTATCATCATATCTTACACACATTGGATTTATTGTTACCCTCTCATGATTTTTAAAAAAATTTAACCTTTACTTATTTACTTCTTTCTGCCAGAATCCTAATAGACTAGCAGTGTTCTTCAATGTGTAAATTGAGTTTTGTGTCAAAATCATGGTCACATTTCTATAAAGCTAAAAAAAAAAATGCTCATGTTGACTGTTAGTACTTGCAACCCACAAACATAAATTCCAGATACAAGACAAATAGTACTTGGCAATATTGTTTTCTCATTTCAGTTGGTTAATTCCAGATAATGTGGAATCTGAGGTAGAATAAAGACAACAATGGACTCCAGCAAGATTCTGAACAATCATGCTGAGCAAAAAGAATTATAGAGATGAAGTCACTGTATGATTTCTAAAAATATTTATTCTTTTTATTATTTACTTATGCATTTATTCTTGTGGGATTGGGGCTCAAACTCAGTGTATACCACTAGCTACATCCCTGGTCATAAAGTTAATTTTTAAATGTAAAACAGCCTCAAGGAGAACACTCCTTTCGAAATGTAGGTCTAAAGGTTGTTTTGTCAGGGAATCCAGGTATTCAAATAAGAATGGAATCAAGGTTTGCCATCATCTCAGACACAAGGAAAATCTTACTTTGTGATGGATTTTTAAACTCTACCTGTGGCCATAGCACCCTTCTCTGTGGTCTTTGCTTTTATTTCCTTGAATTTCTTTGTTTCCCCTTTTGTTTTCTGCTTGAAAACCTCATCATTTCTTGTCTGTTTCCTTGCTCTGCGTCTGGGGCATCCATCTTTTTGCCATCTTTGCAGCTGGATGTGGCACCCACCCCCTTTCCTACTACCAATCTTATTATTTTTCTTCCATACATTCACTTTCTTGTTCTTCAAGATAATTAGTTATTATTATTTTTCCTCTCTTCTCAGTCTCCTACATGACACTGTACCACTGCTGTATTTATCCTTCACTACAAATTGATATATTTTACAAAATAATTAATAAATATGATATCTATCAATATCCCATCAGCAAGTTTCCCAATTTACCTATATCTGCCTATTATCAAAGCTTCACTTATCTTCTTTCTTCCTCTTGCAATGGATGGGGTATCCTTATTCTTGAAGAAAAACTTCCTGTTCTTTCTTTTTTTGGAGGCACTTTACCACAGCCCTATATTCCCAGTCATTTTTTTTTTTTTTTTTTGAGACAGGTTCTTGCTATGTTGGGGAGGGTCTAAGTTGCTGAGGCTGATCTCAAACTTGCCATCTTTCTGTCTCCTGAGTCACTGGGATTATAAGGGTGCTCACCACACTGGAAGAACTTCTCATTTTTGCTTTGTAATATTATTTCCTCATACTCTTTCTTCCATAATTTACTTCCTACTTATATCTATTCTACTGGATAGTCCTATCAGAAGCATGTATAATATGTACTATTCTTGATAAATATCATCCCTTGAACCATCATTATACCCAATATTTGTTCTATTCCCTATAGGAGCAAAATCATTAAGTTAATCAATTCTGTGTCTTAAAGTCCTCCCTTCTTACTTGCTTTTCTTTAAATATGTCTTAAACTCCTCCCTTCTTAGTTTCTTTTCTTTTATACTTATGTCTCCACTAAGAAACTTTTTATTATGATTGCTAGTAGCATGCATGTTTTTAAACAGAATGGATTTATAAATTCGAATTTTTCTTTTTACTTCTAAATATATTTTTTAAGTGAAATGTATTTATTTTTAACAGATACATACAAACATAAAAATTACATTTGTAAATGGGGCAAATGTGATGTTTCAATATATGTATACATTGAGTAATGTTAAATATATCTCCTCAAACATTTACCTTTTCTTTATGGTGAAGATGTTCAAAATCCCTTTTTCTAGATTTCTGAAATGTACCATACATTATTGTCATCTATAATCACACTACTGTGCAACAGCACACCAGAACCTCTTTCTCCTAACTAACTGCAACTTAGTAATCATTGATCAACCCCCTCATCCCCAATTTATCTCAGGCTTTTGTGGCAATCATTTCTACCCATAACTTCTGTAATATTAACTTATTTAGATTAGTGAATCTAATCTAAATAAGATAAGTGAATCATGCTGTACTTGGTTCACTATGCCTAACTCATTTCACTTAACTAAATGATCACTACTCCCATGTTTTTACAAGTGCTCACTTTTCTTTCTTTTTTTTTTCTTTTTATGACTGAATAGTATTCCATTGGGTATCCATGCCACATTTTCTTTATCCATTCATGAGTTGATAGACAGTATTCATAACAGTCACAAAATGGAAACAAACGAAACCAAGTAACTGGAGAGAGTGGATTATGCAAGAATGAGGACAACAGAAATTGTACATCATATTGAAAACCAGTTGATAAAGTTGTTTCCCTTGGGGATATGGGTTATCATCAGTAATGCTGTTGTTAATGTACACTGAGAATGGAAAATTAAGAGAAATGTATGGACAATGATGCAAGTCATGTTTCTCACTGTTGGAGGAGAGGTTTACAAATAAGCCTCCAGGGAAGAAGCCTAGAATGATTCATAGGGTAATGGAGTAGAATCAAAAACATTAATATTGAGTCAGAATTAGTTTTATATAATATAGATGGCTACTTACGGGAACCCTTATATGTAGATACACAAGCAAGCATACGCAGGTATATTTCCTTCTTCTGTCAGATGAGAGAGCTTAGAAGTAGCAACATCTTAGTAGTAGTGAGTATATCTAGCATCCAGATACTGGTTTCTAATAATATTTTGCATTAATAGTAACCAGTTCTCCTTAGAGAAATAGATGACTTCAAGACATAGGAAATACAGAAGATAATCCTGATGCAACATTTTGTGCATAAAAGTAAGGGAATTCTCAAAATCAAACAAACAAGTACCACATACATGCACTATGATGGGTATATATCAATAATACACAGAAACCAACTGAGAGTTCCCAGTGCCCAAATCCTTAACAACTTGACAACAAATATTGTTGAATTACAATCTAAAGTAGGAAATAAATGTTCATACTGATATATATAATCATTCCATATATATACACACACATTCATACCCCCCACATACATATAATTTCTCTGTACTGATAAAAAATAGATTATTGCATATGTAAAGAACAAACCTCCCCTGCAGTAGAACGCCAAGCATTTTATGCAGATACTCCACCCTAAAGAAAGTGAAGCATAACTTCCTATACTTCAAGTGCAATTTCCAAATAATGCCTTCCTCCCAAATAGTACAAAATGAAGAGAAGGGAAAAGGCATTTCACAATGGAGAAAACTGATAAATATTACCTCAGCCAGGTGAACCAAGTTAACAACAGCAACATCATGTTGATGATACATAACCTTGACATGAGGTGATAAAAATGGCACATTATTTTTGTGATCTTTCTCTAAAAGCATATAAACACAATCTAGTCATGAGGAAAACATCAGATATTTCCCAACTGTGAGACATTCTAGACAATACATGACCAGTTATCCTCAAATCTGTCAAGGCCATCAAAAACAAGAAATGTCTGCAAAACTGTCATAACCAAGAGGAACATAAGGAAACATGACAACTAAATTTCATATAATGTGCTGACTAGATTTTGAGTAAAAAAAAAAAAAAAAAATTAGTCAAAAGCTAAAGAAATATGAATAAATCATGTATTTTAGTTCAAAATAATGTGTTATTATTTAATTGTTAATTTTAGCAAATATACCACACTAACACTAAATTTTAATAGAAAGGGAAATGGTGTGAGATACATGGTCACTCTGTTACTATAGTCACAATTTTTGTAAAAAGTCAATAACTCTTCTGAAATAAAAGACTTATTGAGGAAAAACACCCTGAGGAGAGTAAGGAGTAAATGTCTAGAAGTTGTGATATTACTTAGGAAGCTAAAGGTGGGGTTGATGGTAGAGTAACATCAGAGCATTTGGAGGAAATGAGCGAGTTCATTACATTAGATAGTCTCACACTAGTTAGTGGAAATTTAAAAAAGGAGCATTCTTGGTAGAATAATCAGTCAGGGCAAAGGCACTAAGTCTGGGGATGTATGTTAAAGGAAACCATATGTCTGCATGGGGGTAGTTAGGAAAAGAATAGATAGACTTCATGTCAACTGGACTATATAGATGTGTATATAGATTCAGATCATGTAAGACTTTCTAGGACATTTTAAAAATATTGTTTTTCCAAAGAATGGAAAAAGAAGTCATTAGAGGGATTTGAGCAGAAGACCTATATAACTGACTAATAAAATATTTCTTTCTACCTCTTTTTTTAAAAATAGATTATAATATTTGCAAGATTGAGGTTTATAGTTGGGGATAAGAAAGGTAGCATACCTATCTTATTCAACCACTTTTTCTTTTTTTCCCCCTTCCCCCTTTGCTCCCTCCCTTCCCCTCCTTTCCCTTTGACCATTATAGTGTTTCTCTAATCCTCCTATGTACCCTGACCCAACAATACTGTGAACCAGCCTTCTTTTATCAGAGGAAACATTCGGTATTTGGATTTTTTAGATTGACTGATTTCACTTAGCATTATATTCCCCAACTTGGGGGGAAAAAAAAAAAAAGAAAAAGTGGTTGAATAAGATGGATATCATTATTCTAAATACATGATTGCAGACTTGAATGCTATGAATATACTTTGTATACAAACTGTTTTGTGTAAAAAGAGGCTCTATATGTATAGTATGAACTGTATTACATACTACTACTATAAATAAAAATTAAAAAAAAAGAATTTCACACTCAGCAAAAAAAAAAAAAAAAAAAAAGAAAGGTAGCATAGAAACCAGTGAGGTGATCATTGTTGCAATTTAGCTAAAATATAATCGCAACTGACATCAGACTTATAACATTGGAGCTTAATAAGAAATGGTCAGCGTGATGGAGTGGTGTACAACTGTAATTCCAGGGACTCTTGAGCCTGAGCCCAGAGGATTGGACATTTAATGCCAGCCTCAGCAACTCAGTGAGGCCCTAAGCAACTTAGTGAGACTCTGTCTCAAAATTAAAAAGGCTGGGGATGTAGCTCAGTGACAAAAAGCCCTTAGATTCAATCCACAGTACAAAAACCAGAAAGAAAAGTGAAAGAAAAAAAAAAAAAGAAAGAAAGGAAGAAAGAAAGAAAGAAAGAAAGAAAATTGTCAGATTCTGAACATCTTTTGAAGACAGAGCCAAATGTTTACTAATGGATCTGATTCAGTGTGTGAGTAGAAATGGATCATAATCAATGATGGATATTAGGTTTTGATCTAAATTATATAGAGTTTGTGTTAGAGTTGTCAATATCTGTTAGATACCTAGTAGAACTGTGAAATAAATTATTGGAAATCCATTCAAGGGGGGAAACCAAAGTGGAGTTAAAGATCAGCCAGTCATAAACACATTGACAGAGTTTAAGCCACAAAAGTGGTTAATACCTTGAAGGGGGGTGAGCTTAGTAAACGAAGGAGGAGCTAGGACTAAGATCTGGGTGAACTGAAAAATTAAAAGGCCAAAGAGAAGATGAAGAACATTTGTGGAGTTGAGACAAAGTGGTGAAGAAGATCGAAGAAAATCAAGAGAGTGCAGTATGTTGGAAACTAAGCAGAGGAAAAATATCCAAGAGGATCAAGTAATCAGCTGTGTCAAATTCTGCTGAAAGAATGTTGCTACTATAACAGATGAGCTTAAAACTAAAAATTTAACCTCATGCTTAGTTATGTAGAAAACATTGGTGACATCTGTAAAAGCAATGCATCCATTATTGTGGATGACAGCCGAATTCATGTGGGTTTTCATAGAATGACAGAAAAACAAATTGTTGAGTGGGAGTTTTATTGCCAAGAAGAACACAAAAAGAGGCATGATATTTGATGAGAACAGTAGGCCCAATAGATTTTTGCTTACATACGTTACATGTTAAAACTTGACAAAATGATTCAGCAGAAAGGTAAAACTGATGATTTAGGAAAGATAATAATTGCTGAAGTGGTGTCACAGAACAGTTATAGTATAGGTATACTACAGCACAACAGATGAAATATTGACTTTTTATACCATCCAGGAAGGCAGACTCTTTGTGGGTATCAGTTGAGGAAACATGAACTTGGAAAATCTGTTGAAGTTCTCATTGATTACTTCCACTTTTATTTTATGGAGTAGAAATCAAGATAATCATATGATAATAAAATTTGAACAGATAGTATTGAATGTTTAAAGAAATATTAGAAACTCTGAAATGAATTTTGATGACAAGAGTGTAAATTCATATGAGGAAGGATGATGGAATTACCAGGAAGCATTTAGGATCATTTTAGGCCTCTGATTATGAATTATAGTGAAACAGTCAAATAGTTTGGTATTTTTATTCTCTTATGATTATTACCAGTTAGTTACAACAAAGCTAGAGACATAGACAAGGAGTAGAAAATGTGCCACAGGATTATAATAATGGACCGTGGTACTTAAGCAGTGCAAAGATATCAAAGACAGGAGTGATGATGTTGGGGGAGTAGGATTAATAGGTCAGGGGAGTTAGTAACAGAGAAAATGAGTTGAGATTACAAAGAATAATAATGATCTTAAGTAAGAAATTCACATGATAAAATCATGCAGGGTTATGTTTTTTGGAAATATTAAGTCTCAGGGAAAGATTGTGTGAATGTGTGCCTAAGGTGGCATGTAGGGCAACATAATTGGAAGGTAAGTAAAGAAAATGAGCACCTTGGGGTTAACACAATCATGCACATGGACACTGAAATCACCATCAGTTAGGATTGTAGTAGTGTAAAAGAATGACAGTGAGACAGGAAAAGATGTCTTGAAAATATACATGGTTGAATACCTGGGATCCCAATAGGACAGGAAGAAATGAAGGTCGGAGGTGATATAACCAATGAACATGAGAGTCAAAGTGGGATATTTTAAGGAAACAGACTGTAGAATTTTATAAAATCTGCAAAGGGTGCAAAGAATTTCTATCACAATTCCCAACCTACTGTTAAAAATAATACCTGCTGCCACCTGGAGGGCTACAAGGAAAACATCTTGTTAGTGAAACCAGGTTGCTTTTTTTTTTTTTTTTTTTTTTCCCCTTGTACAATAAAATAATGGAAATTTTCAGGGGAGAATTTTAGAAAATAGCATATGTCATTGCTGTTGGTTTTCTATTTGTTGGCAAATAGAAGAATTTCTGGAATTGAGGAGAGGTGTGAGAAAGGTACAGATTAGGAGATGTCCTCAGTTTTATGCAGATTCATGTGAGTGGAAGAATCAGGTTCTGTTTGGGGAATTCTATGGGTGAGTATTTAACAGGAGAAAGAGCCTAATGTGATTTTTCTCCCCTGATAGATTCAAGACTGAGTGATACTCACACTGACCATTGAAGGAGTAGGAACTGTGGTGTCTTTGGTTTCCTTTCAGTCCTAAGAGTAGAGAGAAGCTGGTGTCAAGACAATACAAAACAGGCAATATGCTTAAAGAGGGTATAATATCCTGAGAAGCCTAAGTTTCAGCCAGACATGACCAAGGGTATGGTTCTGAGTCTTTTCTCAGAATAGGGACTTTTATCCTGTTCAATTTATTATTTTCCAGTTTACATTCTCAGGCCTGATATCTCCCTGGGGCTTCATATTTGTTTTATCCAATTGTATATTCGATATTTTACTTGAATATCTAAGGAGCATTTCAAATATTAATAGTCCAAAAAAGAAATCTTTTTTTTTTGGTACCAGGGATTGAACTCAGAGGCACTCGACCACTCGGCCACATCCCCAGCCCTTTTTTGTATTTTATTTAAAGACAAGGTCTCACTGAGTTGCTATGTGCCTCGCCATTGCTAAGGCTGGCTTTGAACTCGCAATCCTACTGCCTCAGCTTCCCAAGTACTGGAATTAGAGTCGTGCACCACTGAGTCCAGCCAAAAAAGAAATCTTCAAACGTTTGTATTCCATCTTCTGTACCCTCAGGTAAATGTACTACCATCAATGTCTTAGTTCAAGACAAATATTGGGATCATCTGTGGTTTTTTCTTCCTTTCATCCTGATATAGCATGCCCTCTTGAATACCTACCAACCTAAAACCAGTCTCCTTTCATTTATCTCAACTATAATCTAAATGATCATCATTTCCCACATTTACTGATTTAATATTCTTATAACTAATCTTCCTTCTTTTGTCTTTTACCTGAAAAATCCATTCCGTATCAAGAGATGAAGCTAATGCTTTTTAAATAAAATTTGTGATTGACTACTCTGTTTCCTGTTCCCATCCCACTACTTCTACTAGCTCACACACATTTCAAGGGCATAACAGCACTCCAAGGTTAAAAGTAAGTTCTTGACCCCTATCTGTAAGTCCCTATGTGATCTAGCTCCTGCTTCTCCCTGCAATGTCACATCAAACCACTTCCTCTATTATCCATTATATTTCATCCACATTGTTGTTTTTCTGTTCTTTGTATATTGAGTGTGCTATTTTCCTTAGGTTGCTCACTAGCTGTGCTTCTGCATGGAGGGATCTTACCCTTGTTCTCACTATGAATAATTCTCCTCATCTCCATTTAAATATCACATTTCCAAGAGAACCTTTTCTCTCTACTGTGATCATTTCAAGTTGCTTAACTTACTGTAAATTTCCTGACATTATCTTGCTCAAAGAAGTTTTAAGTTATATGCATTGATCCCATTGTAGCATCCCAAAAGTAACTAATTCCTGGTTGGTGCAATATACATGCAATGAATGAATGATGATTGGATGACTGATGAATGACAGTCTGATCTGTCTCTCTCTCCTCACATATTAACCCACTCCAGGCTCCAGACACACTGGGCTTCCTTTCAATACATGTTAAGGTGCTAAAATTCTGTCTGTATCAGGGCCTTTTCCACCTTGTAAAAACTTTCCCTAGTATTTCCTTCCTCACCTAGTTAACTTACTTTTGTACTTTAAATTCCAGCTAAAATATTTCTTCTTCAGGGTCATCTTCACTGTATTCCACAAGAAGAGAAAGTGTTTATTATAGTCTCACAATATCATCCACCTCTATTCTGAAGGACTTATCAGAGGTCTAGTTTTCTTTTGCAGTATTTTTATTCTCATATTTCTCTCCACAACATCAGAGATATGTCTACATTTACATTCAGTTGTATCCCCATCAAGTAAACAGTTATGTGGTTTTGCTCAAAATTATTCCTAATTTAATCCCTCTAAATCAGTTAATTATCTAAATAAAAAAGAAAACTTAAAAATCCCATAAACTCAATTGATAAGTCTGTCCCAAGTCATAACCCACCCGTTTCTTTTGTAGCCTGTGCCTGAACAAAATCAACAATTAGGGCATTTTCAGCTCTAATGGACTGTGGATAGCAACTGCTTCATCTAGCTATCAGCTCCCAAGAAGACAAGCTGAGGGCAAACAGTAATTAAGGGGCAGAGCTGTACGAAGAGTCCAGTAATACTTCTCCACACCTGGGTGCTTGCAATAATAGCAGGCAGTAGAACTGAGGAGTGAGACTCCTGCCTTGAATGTCGAGGGCCCCATGTTCATGCTGGTGGCAGGTGGAGAATTTCTGACTCTATTTCTTATGATGTGTTTTTAGTTGCCAACAAGATATGTAAAATGTTTCTATCTCTTTCCCTTTTGTTATCCTTTGTTTCCTATTCAAGCTGTATTTTGAAGAAAACCCAGATTAAAGTGGACATGGGAGCTCTGTTTTCTGGAACATGTTGTCTGGTGGTTTCTGGTTCTATTCTACTTTGATAAATTTCATTACTTTTAAGGAAAATATGAGGATTGATAGCTAATCAAGCTTTAAAATATCGATAAAACTTAACAAAGACTATTACCATACTATTTTTTTCTTACTTTGATTTACTTACATCACTTGCACAATAAGGAAGTAAAAATTGGAGTCATACTATTTCATATACTAAAGAGCCTTGAGACCTACTTAGAAATTTTGAGTTATATGAACTCAGTTTGGCAGCAGGAAGTAGATTTGGAATGGGTCAATAGCTGTTTTGTTTTGAAAAAAAAAAATAATTGGCTCTGTTCCACCTAAAAACTCATTAATATTTATAAAATAAGAACTCAACCAGATGCCAATGTGGTGATGCACCCAGCATATTAGTTGTATTCCAGGCACTTGCCACATGTTATTTCATTTAATCTTCACAACAAATTTATATATTTATATTTTTCTCATAATAAATTGGAGCCTCAGAAAAATTAAATCTCTTGCCAAAGTAAGTGCCAATATTGAAATATGAACTCCACAATTTTTACCGCCTAAATAGAATATAAAAAAAAATCAAAACCACTAAGATTAAAAGATAACCTTTGCTATCGTAATTAACATTTGTTGAACAAAACCAAATGCCATGATAAGCAAATGAGAGGATTGGGGGATTTATTTCTGAAGTTGTTGATGCATCTGAACAGGATAATACTCATTTAGAAGTTGCAGTTGTCAGAGAAGAGTTGTTTACTTTGTAGTTGAAGAATACTCAGGAAAAAAAAGAGTAGATGCTATAACTAAGTGAAACTTAAACATCTATTGCCAATTGAGAATACTTTCACAGTTGAGTGGTACAGCTTCATCCATGTATTGTTGGATAATATCTGACATAAGACTTATGGTCATGTATTAGCCTGTAATTTACTTATATTTAGCTGTTATAGTTGTTGCCAAAGATCAGTGTCAAAGCTCTTGTCAAAGAACAGTTAAGAGTAGTAATAGAAATTATGATTCACCATGCATTTAGTTCAGTTTTTAAGAAGCTTCAGATGAAATCCACTGAGCTACTTCTTAGGCTTTGTGTTCTACATTTTCCTCATAACTGCCTTTACTTGCTACCAAAATGTGTTCATTATCCTGAATGGACTTTAGGACCAATACTGATGATTTTATGTAATACTCTCATCTTTACAATTTTTATTATTGCAATATTGGATGTTGCATAATGCATTCAGCAAGCAGTTGGATTATCTTTTGAATCATTGGGGTAAAACATAACGGATGGCTTTGATGGATTGATTTAAACTTAAGTGAAACATAAAAAGTCAAGGTTTTAATCTGCATGTTGTTTAGCCTCAGATGCTCTTAAGGGTATATCTAATTTTGTTCATGGGTTTTCATTATTGTTTGCTTCAGAACAAAACACTTTAAATCCAAATATTAAAATATAGTATAAAATTGTAGGTGACAATGTAGACACTAGAAATAAACAGAATTAAAAACTTTGGAATAGATGAAAAACAAATAAGAATCTAATGAATAGCCGGGCGCGGTGGCGCACGCCTGTAATCCCAGCACTTTGGGAGGCTGAGGCAGGAGGATCGCGAGTTCAAAGCCAGCCTCAGCAGTGACGAGGCACTTAGCAACTCAGTGAGATCCTTTCTCTAAATAAAATACAAAAAAGGGCTGGGGATGTGGCCCAGTGGTCGAGTGCCCCTGAGTTCAATCCCTGGTACCACCAAAAAAAAAAAAAAAAAAAAAAAAATCTAATGAATAATAAAGATTTTATATATGAAGAGCTATTGCAACTTAATAAGAAAACTATGAACACTTACATAAAAAAATGCTAATGGACATAAGTAGGAATTTATAAAAGAATAAATACGCAATATAAAATATGCAATCAATCTCAGTAATGATTGAATATATGCAAATTAAATATGTTCAATATTTTAACTTGAATAATTCAATACAGATTTAAAAACCTATAGTACTGATAAATCTATAAGTAAATGGGCGCTTTTGTGTCAGATTAATGATTATAATTTGGTGTAATCTTTAACTTGGAAAACCTATCAAAACCTCAAAGCATGTAAAGCTCTGACAACATTTTAATTGAACTCATGGCAACTTTGCAACCTGGACAGTCTGAAATTCTAGGTGACTAAAAAAGACAAGGAGTGTAATCAAAGCAGCAGGTCACTAATTATCTTGTAGCACTTTTCATAGTCCCTGGTTTCCTCCAACCAGCAATACCTTCAGAGGGAATTGGCAAGAAACAGTTATTGAACTTGTTGGTATATTACTTCCACCTGCTGGGTCCCAGTTAGCAGCTTCACTGATCAGGTATTCCAG
Organism: Tamias sibiricus; assembly: GCA_025594165.1. Classification (NCBI taxonomy): domain Eukaryota; kingdom Metazoa; phylum Chordata; class Mammalia; order Rodentia; family Sciuridae; genus Tamias; species Tamias sibiricus. Next base: position 89,704,373 of record CM046666.1, on the reverse strand, counting down.
GGCTTTCTTGAGCAGGCAGACTGTATTAAGTGTTCTGTATATGCCTATATTCTCTTTTTTGTCTTCATTCCACATCTGCATGTTCCTCAGAGGATCTCAGTAGATTAAATATGAACCCGCATTTAATTAAACTGCAGGATACCACACACATTTTACACGATTCTAATGCCAGAATCATTTTGTCTTGGCAGTTGAAGATTGGGTTGACAAATTCAGTAGAGAACTTTGGTTCTCCTCCTTTAGATTCCTACTATTTTTGAGATTTTCTTGACCAATCTTTTAATTAATAAACTTTTCAATTGAGAATAGTTTTAATTATATGGAAAAACTGTAAAGAAAATAAAAGAATTTCCCAATACTCTACACCTGGCTTCCCCAATATTAAAATCTTGAACTCGTATGGTACATTTGCTAGAATTAACAAACAAATATTGATAATAAAGTCCATTCTTAATTCACCTTTGGCTAGTTTTCACTGTTTCATTTTCTGTTGCAAGATCCCACCAGGACACTGCGTTTAGTTCTATGTTTCCCTCTGCTCTTCTTGGCTATGACAGTTCCTCAGATTTTCATTATTTTGATGATGTGAAAATCTTGGGGAAGTACTTGTCAGGTATTTGTAGAAGGTCAATCAGATTTGTCTGATATTTTCCTCATTAGTATACACTGGCTTCAACACCCACCATCCATTTACTTAACTGGTCATTTCTAGTAGACAGGCATACTGTTTTCAGAAGTGTTAACTCTTGCATATGTCCATGACATGCTACTTTATTAACTAGAGTACAGTGCTTATTTATAGTCTCTTTTGCCTTTCTTTTTACAGACTCCACTCATTCCCAAGGCTATCTAGAAATATACTCAATTAGCCCTCACCCTCACTACCTTTAGTGATTTACTTTCATATATTGTCAATGCAGTTAGATTATGTTGTCACAGTCTGTATTAACTGCCATGATCTCCCCACTTTATGTTTTTCAGTGTGCATGCATTAAGAATAACTGTTTGTATTTTGTAAAGTTATATGGGCTTTAACAAATGCATAGTGCCATTTGCCTACTATTATAGATTCGTACTTAGTAGTTTCTTTTTCCCGAATAGTTCCTTATGCTTTATCTCTTTAATTCCTCGATCTCAAGACAACTGGTGGGCTTACTATTCCTGCAGTTTGTGGTTTGCAGAATGTCATATCATGGAATTATATACTGTAATGCCTTGAGAATAATTTCTTTCACTTAGCAATATGTATTCAACATACCTCCATGTATTTTCATGGCACAATTTCTCATTATTCTTCTTTTTCTTTTTTTATTTATAATAGTAGTATGTATTACAATTCATAATGCACATATATAGCATCTTTTTACATACAACTGTTTGTATACAAAGTATGCTGAATAATTATTTTATTGTATGGATGTACCACGGTTTGTTTACCTATTGATGGACATCATGTGTGCTTTTGCTAATTATGAATAACCATCATTGTAGATATAGTAAAACCGTTTTTGAGGAATGAAGGGAAAATGAATATATTCTCATATGAAGAAGAACTGATATGCCACTTGCAGTTAAATTCTTAAATGTTGACTAAAAGAAGTTATTCAGACACAAAGGGAATAAGAAAAGAAAAATCCTGGAGTAATAAGAAAGACTAAAGAACAATGGAAGTGAAAATTTTAACTCACACAATTGGTTCTCTCTCAATGAGATTTAGAAATTATATTTGATAATTTAATCACAACATATTATACCACCTAATATAAAGAAAATGATATATGTTAATGGAACATTAATGGAACAAATTCCAAATTTACTCAAAATGCTCAAATGTCACATATAGAGTTTGTATTATTACATATATGTATATATGCTTATCAATATGTTTTTCTCAACAATCCTGTAAAAATATATAAAATCATACATTAATAAGCACTTTTAAAATTGGAATTCTAAAAGATGTTCAGTATTCCATAGGAAATTAGGCAATAAGGACAGAATAGCAACCAGAACAAATGAACAAAATACAAATGAACTGGCATGGTAATCTTTAATATACTGATATTCTTCTTCAATAGAAATGATTTAACTATTCCAGTAGACAAATAGAGGCTAGTAGAGGAGGAAAACTATCTCAAAACATGCTTTGTAAAAGAATAACTTCCATTTTAAGATTAACACACAATAAGTAGATTGAAAATAAAAGGCATAAAGCCTGTTTGATATTGAAGGATAAAATCAGACTTTTTGAAAACATCTTTTAAATGTTTATTGATATACTTGTCATGTATTTATGGGGTACAGTATGACATTTTTATACATGTTTGCATTTGTATATAATGAACAGACCAGAATAATTGGCAAATCTTTTGTATCAGACATACATCTTTTTATTTGAGTGTTGGGCATATTCAAAATCTTCTGTTATTTTGAAATATTCAATTGATGGTTTATCCACTATAATTATACTACTGTGCTAAACATCTACAATATTTTTTTCTCTTATCCAGTTTTATTCTGTACTCATTAATAATCCTTTTGTTTCCCACACTTCCCCACATGCTCTTCCCAGACTCTGGTAACCACTACTCTATTCTCTAATTCTTTTAGCTTGTACTTATAAATCAGAAGATGCAGTGTTTATTTATCTGTGTCTGATTTATTTCACTTAACATAGTTTCCTACTGTTCCATTCACAGTGCTGAACAATGAACAGAATTTCACTTATTCTTACAGCTGAATAATATTTCAATCTGTAATGCTATGGTTTGAATCTTGTGTTAGAGGCTTGGTCCCCAGCTTGGCACTATTGGGGGGAGTGGCAGAAATGTTAAGAAGGGGCTTAATGTTAGGTTGTTAGGTCATTGAGGGTGTCTTTGAAGGGAATAGTGGAACCCTGACTTTATCTTCCTTTCCTTTGCTTCCTGACCATGAGGTTAGCAGTTCTTTCCTGCCACAGTCTACCCACCATTGCTCTGCTCTCCCATTAAAGATCTAAAAGTGATGAGTATACCTGACCACAGAATGGAATCTCCAAAAGTGATAAGCAAAATTAATCCTTTCTTTTGATAAGTTGATTATCACAGGTACTTTGTTATAATGGCAGAGAGTTGACTAATGCATATAAACCACATTTTCTTTATCCACTTATTCATTGATAGACACACAGATTGATTCCATACCAGGCTATTGTGAAAGATTCTGCAGTAAGCATGAGAATGCAGACATCTCTTTGGCACATTGATTTCAATTCCTTTGGCTATATACCCAGTAGTAGTATTGCTGGCTCATGTAGTTATTTTACAAGTGTTTTGAGAAACCACCATATTATCTTCTACGATGACTATATTAATTTACATTCCTACCAACAGTGTATAGAAGTTCTCCGTTCCTTATGTCCTCACTAGGATTTGTTAATTTTATTTTGAATAAGCATTTTAACTAAGGTCAGATGATAATTCATTATAGTTTTGGTTTACATCAAATGATGATTAGTGATAATATTTTTTTCACACACTTCTCTATAGAACAGAACAGAGAACTTGGAAATAAATACACACATTTACAGCCAAGTGATTTTCAACAAAAGCAGCAAGAACATACACTGGATTAGGAAACTATCTTCAATAAATGCTTCTGGGGAAACTGCATATCCATAGAAGAAATAAAATAAACCTCTATGTTGCACCATTGTAAGATGGCCATTTGTTTTTCCATTGAAAAAAAAATCCTTATTCATGTCCTTTGTTCATTTTTTAAAAATTGGGTTCTGTGTGTTTTAGCTATTTCTTATATGTCCTGGGAAGTTAATCCTTTGTTGGATGAATATCTTGCTAATATTTTATCCCATTCTATAGTTTGTCTCTTCACTCTGTTGATTGATGCAATACTATTTGCAGATTTTGGGTTTTTTTATGCCTGTATTTTGAGGTACATCAAAAAGGTTTTTGCCCAGTTTTGTGTCCTATAGTGTTTCCTCTATATTTCATTCTATTAATTGCATAGATTACAATTTACATTAAGTGTTTTGCTCACTTCCAACTTATTTTTCCTGTGGTAAAAGAAAAGTGTTTTGTTTGTTTTGCATGGGATAGCCCAGTTTTCTAATCAATATTTCTTCGAGAAAATTTCTTCTTCAATAGTATTCTTTCTGCATTTGTCAAAAGTCAGTTGGCTATAAACATGCTGATTTATTTCTGGTTCTCTATTCTGTTTCATTGGTCTATATGTCTGCCACAACTATGCTCTTTTGTTTACCACTGCTTTGTTTTGAAGTCAGTTATTGTAATTCCACCTGCTTTATTCTTTTTGTTGAGGACTGCTTTGGTAATTTGGAGTCTTTTTTGGTTCCACACATATTTTAGGAATGTTCTTTTACCTATTTCTGTGAAGAACTTCACTTGTATTTTGACAGGAATAACATTGAGTCAGAAGATGACTCTCCAGGCAATATGGATGTTTTGATAATATTTATTCAAATTCATAAGCTTAAGTTGCCTTTGCAATATTTTTAGTGTGTCTTCCTCAAGTTATTTTATCATCACCTCATAATTTTAATTATAGAGCTTATTAATTTCTTTGCTTCAATTTATTCCTAGATATTTTTGTAGTTACTGTGAATGACACTGATTTCACATTTTTTTCTTAGAAATATTGTTATTGATGTATAAAAATGCTACTATATATTAATTTTGTATGCTTCAGGCTTAGCAAATTTGTTTGTCAGATCTGATAGTTTCTGATGGAGTTATTAGGTTTTTCAATATCTGAAATTATACCATCTGAAAGCAGGGATAATTTGACACTTTCCTATTTCATGCTTTCCATTTTTTTCTCTTTTTCTAAGTGCTCTATGACTTTCAATACAATACTTAGTAAGGTGTAGAAGTACACATCTGTTATCATTTAAATGAGATGCCCCCCCACAAAAATCATGTATGAGACAATGCATAAAAGTTTAGAGGTGAAATGATCAAATTATGAGAGTTCTAAACTATCAGTGCATTAATGCCCTCATAAGGATTAACTAGGTGGTAACTGTACAAAAATAGGGTATAACTGGAGGACATGAGTCATTGGCCCTATGCTTTTAATTATATATTTTGTTGAAAGACAGGTAGGTTTTCTCTCCACTTCCTGGTGCCATGCCCTTTCCATTGCCACACACTTCTGCCATAATGTTCTTCCTTACCTCTGGCCATGATGAATGGAATTGGCCATCTATGAACTGAGACCTTTGCAACCATAGACCCCAAATAAACTTTTTCTCCTTAAAATTTTCTTGTCAGGCTTTTTGCTCACAGAAGTGAAAAAACTGACTAAAACACATCCTTTTGTTGTTCCTATGATTAAAGGAAACAATTTCATCTTTCAGTGCAAGATAGGATGGGGTTTGCTGTATGAAGTATTTATTGGAAGTTGAGATTTATCAAATAATTTTTCTGCATCTACTGATACTGACCATATGGCTTTTTTATCCTTTATTATTTTTATGTGGTCTATTATGTTTATCTATGTATATGTCAGACCAACCTTGCATCCCTGGGCACCTTTGGGGTAAATTTTACTTGAGCATGGTATATAATAATTTCTAATCACTGTTGATTTTGGTTTACTATTATTTTGTTAATAATCATTGCATCTATGCCAATCAGATGTTCTATGGTTGCTTTTTGTTTATTTGTTTGTTGTTTTCATTGTGTCCTTACCTGGTTTTGGTATCAGGATAATGATAATCTTCTAGAATGAGTTTACAAAAATTCCTTCTCTTCAAATGCTTTGGAATATGTTAATACATAACATTAATTTTTAAAAAATGACTGATAAATTCAATAGTGAAATGATTTAGTTCTATGTTTTTCTTTGTTGGGAAACTTTTAATTATTGGCTCAATCTTATTACTTATTATTCAGATTTTTCCTTTTCATGGTTCTGCATTGGTAGATTTTATGTGCACATGAATTTTCCAAATTGTTGGTGTAGTTATATTTTTTAAATATTTATTTATTTGTTTTTTAGTTGTACACAATGCTTTATATTTACATGGTGCTGAGAATCGAACACGGGCCGCGCCTGTGCTAGGCGAGCGCTCTACCGCTAAGCCACAACCCCAGCCCCGGTGTAGTTATTCATAGAAGTCCTTCCGTGTTTCTGTGGCATTTGTTGCAATATTTACTTTTACATATTTGGTTTATTTAAGACTTCTCTATTTTTTTCTTGCTTAGTCTTTTTTTTCTTTTTTTTTCAAATTTATTTTTTATTCTAAGTTGTTAGAAATGACAGCAGAATGTATTACATTTCATATTATACTTATAGAGCACATTTTTGCATATCTCTGGTTGTATACAAAGTATATTCACACCATTTGTAATTTCATACATACACTTAGGGTAATGATATCCATCTCATTCTACCGTCTTTTTTTTTTTTTTTTTACCCTTTTGCTCCCTCCTTTTCCCTCCCTCTTCATTGGCCATTCTAGTGTTCCTCTAATCCTCCTATGCTCCCCATCCCAACCTGACTGTGAATTGGCCTCCTTATATCAGAGAAAACATTTGGCATTTGGCTTTTTGGGATTGGCTAACTTCACTTAGCATTATATTCTCTAATTTCATCCATTTACCTGCAAATGCCATGATTTTATTCTCTCTTATTGCTGAGTAATACTCCATTGTGTATATATACCACATTTTCTTTATCCATTCATCTACTGAAAGGCATCTAGGTTGGTTCCACAGTTTAGCTATTGTGATTTGTATTGCTATAAACATCGATGTGGCTGTGTCCCTGTAGTATGCTGTTTTTAAGTCCTTTGGGTATGGACCCAGGAGTGGGATAGCTGGGTCATAAGGTGATTCCATTCCAAGTTTTCCAAGAAATCTCCGAACTGCTTTCCATATTGGCTGCACCATTTTGCAGTCCCACCAACAATGTATGAATGTGCCTTTTTCTCCACATCCTTGCCAACATTTATTGTTGTTTGTGTTCTAAGAGCTGCCATTCTGACTGGTGTGAGATGAAATCTTAGAGTGGTTTTGATTTGCATTTCTCTAATTGCCAGACATGTTGAACATTTTTTCAAGTATTTGCTGATTGATTGTATATCTTCTTCTGAGAAGGGTCTGTTCAGTTCCTTGGCACATTTGTTGATTGAGTTATTTGTTGCTTTTGGTGTTAACATTTTTGAGTTCTTTATATATTCTAGAGATTGGTGCTCTATCTGACGTGCCTGTGGTAAAAATTTGTTCCCAATGGCTCTCTATTCACCTCACTGATTGTTTCTTATGCTGAGAAGAAGCTTTGTAATTTGAATCTATCCCATTTATTGATTCTTGATATTAATTCTTGTGCTACAGGAGTCTTATTAAGGAACTTGGGGCCTAATGCAACATGTTGAGATTAGAGCTTACTTTTTCTTCTATTAGGTGTAGTGTCTCTGTTCTAATTCCTAGGTTCTTGATCCACTTTGAGCTGAATTTTGTGCATGGTGAGAGGTAGAGGTTTAATTTCATTTTGTTGCACATGGATTTCCAGTTATCCCCACACCATTTGTTGAAGAGGCTATCTTTTCTCCAATGTACTTTTTGGAGCCTTTGTCTAATAAAAGATAACTGAAATTATATGTGTTAGTCTCTGTGTCCTCTATTCTGTACCATTGGTCTACCAGCCTATTTTGGTGTCAATACAATGCTGTTTTTGTTACTATTGCTCCGTAGTATAATTTAAGGTCTGGTATAGTAATGCCACCCGCTTCACTCCTCTTGCTAAGGATTGCTTTAGCTATTCTGGGTCTCTTATTTTTCCAGATGAATTTCATGACTGCTTTTTCTATTTCTATGAGAAATGTCATTGGGATTTTGATTGACATTGCATTACATCTGTATAGTGCTTTTGGTAGTATGGTAATTTTGATAAAATTAGTTCTGCCTATCTAAGAACAAGGTAGATCTTTCCATCTTCTAAGGTCTTCCATAATTTCTTTCTTTAGTGTTCTGTAGTTTTCATTATAGAGGTCTTTGACATCTTTGGTTAAGTTGATTCCCAATTATTTTATTTTATTATTTTTGATGATATTGTAAACGGGGTAGTTTTCCTCATTTCACTTTCAGAGGATTTGTCACTGATATATAGAAATGCCTTAGATTTATGGGTGTTGATTTTGTATCCTACTGCTTTGCTGAATTCATTTATGAGTTCTAGAAATTTTCTGGTGGAATTTTTTGGGTCTAAAATTTTCTGGGTATAAAATCATATCGTCAGCAAATAATGATAATTTGAGTTCTACTTTACCTATCTGTATCCCTTTAATTTCTTGCATCTGTCTTATTGCTCTGGCCAGTGTTTCAATTACTATGCTAAATAGAAGTGGTAAAAGAGGGCATCCCTGATTGTTCCAGTTTTTAGATAAATTGCTTTCAATTTTTCTCCATTTAGAATAATGTTGGCATGGGGATTAGCATATATAGCTTTTATAATGTTGAGATATGTTCCTGTTATCCCTAGTTTTTCTAGTGTTTTGAACATGAAGGGGTGCTGTATTTTGTCAAATGATTTTTCTGCATCTATTGAGATAATCATATGGTTCTTATCTTTGAGTCTATTGATGTGGTGAATTACATTTATTGTTTTCCGTATGTTGAACCATCCTTGCATCCCTGGAATGAACTCCACTTGATCGTGGTTTATTATATTTTTGATATGTTTTCGTATCCATTTTGCCAGAATTTTATTGAGAATTTTTGCATCTATGTTCATTAAAGTTATGGGTCTGAAGTTTTCTTTTTTGGATGTGTCTTTGCCTGGTTTGGGGATCAGGATAATATTGGCTTCATAGAATGAGGTTGGAAGTGCTCCCTCTTTTTGTATATTCTGATATAAATTGAACAGTATTTGTAGCTGTTCTTCTTTAAAGGTCTTGTAGAACTCGGCTGTGTGTCCATTTGGTCCTGGGCTTTTCTTGATTGGTAGGCTTCTGATGGCATCTTCTATTTGGTCTCTTGAAATTGGCTGTTCAAATTATGTATATTATCCTGCTTTAATTTGGGCAGATCATGCAACTCTAGAAATTTGTCCTAGCCTTCAATGTTTTGTATTTTGTTGGAGTACAAGTTTTCAAAATAATTTTGAATTATTTCCTGTATTTCCATAGTGTTTGTTGTGATATTTCCTTTTTCATTACATATGTTAGTAATTTGAGTTTTTTCTCTCTTTCTCTTTGTTAGCCTGGCTAAGGGTCTGTCAATTTTATTTATTTTTTCAAAGAACCAACTTTTTGTTTTGTCAACTTTTTCAATTGTTTCTTTTGTTTCAATTTCATTGATTTCAGCTCTTATTTTAATTATTTCCTGTCTTCTATGTTTTGGGTGTTGGATTGTTCTTCTTTTTCTAGAGCTTTGAGATGTAATTTTAAGTCATTTATTTGTTGACTTTTTCTTCTTTTGAGGAATGAACTCAATGCAATGAACTTTCCTATCAGAACTGCCTTCATAGTGTTCCAGAGATTTCGATATGTTGTGTCTGTGTTCACATTCACCTCTAAGAAATTTTTAATCTCCTCTTTGATGTCATCTGCAACACATTGTTCATTCAGTAGCACATTATTTAGTCTCCAGGTGTTGGAGTAGCGTTTATTTCTTAATTTATCATTGATTTCTAATTTCATTCCATTATGGTCTGATAGAATGCAAGGTAGTATCCCTACTTTTTTTTTATATTTGCTAAGAGTTGTTTTGTGGCATAGTATATATGTAATCTATTTTAGAGAAGGATGCATGTGCTGCTAGAAGAAAGTGTATTCTCTCGTTGAAAGATGAAATATTCTATGTAAGTCAGTTAAGTCTAAGTTGTTTATTGTGTTTCTGAGTTCTATAGTTTCTTTGTTTAGCTTTTGTTTGGAAGATCTATCCAGTGGTGAAAGGGGTGTGTTAAAGTCACCCAGAATTATTGTGTTGTGGTCAATTTGACTCTTAAACTTGAGGAGTGTTTGTTTGATGAACATGGATGCTCCATTTTTAGGAGCATATATATTTATAATTGTTAAGTCGTATTGGTGTATGATTCCCTTGAGCAGTATGGAGTGTCCTTCTTTATCCCTTTTGATTGACTTTAGCTTGGAATCTACTTTATTTGACAGGAGGATGGAAACCCCTGCTTCTTTCTTCAGTCCATGTGAGTGGTAGGATTTCTCCCAACCTTTCACTCTCAGCCTATGGATGTCTTTTCCTATGAGATGAGTCTCTTGGAGGCGGCATATTGTTGGGTCTGTTTTCTTTCTTTTTTTTTTTTTTTAAATCCAATCTGCTAGTCTATGTCTTTTGATTGGTGAGTTTAGGCCATTAACATTCAGAGTTATTATTGAGATGTGTTTTGTATTCCCAGCCATTTTTGTTTATTTTTTAGTATTTAACTTGTCATGGTTTCTTCTCTGATTGTTTTTCCTTTAGTGTAATACCTCCCTCTGTTGATTTTCATCATTGTTTTTCTTTTCCTCTTCATGGAATAATTTGCTGAGGATGTTCTGTAGAGCTGGCTTTCTACTTGTAAATTCTTTTAACTTTTGTTTATCATGGAAGGTTTTTATTTCATCCTCAAATCTAAAGCTTAATTTTGGTGGGTATAAGATTCTTGGTTGGCATCCCTTTTCTTCCAGAGCTTGGAATATGTTGTTCCATGATCTCCTAGCTTTGAGTGTCTGAGTTGAAAAATCTGCTGTGATACGAATTGGTCTCCCTGTGTATGTGATCTGATTCCTCTCTTTTGTGGCCTTTAAAATTCTATCCTTGTTCTGTATGCTAGCCATTTTCATTATATTGTGTCTTGGTGTAGATCTGTTGTAATTTTGTACATTTGGTATCCTATAAGCCTCTTGTATTTAGTTTTCCAATTCATTATTCATGCTTGGGAAATTTTCTGATATTATCTCATTGAAGAGATTGTGCATTCCTTTGGTTTAAAACTCTGTGCCTTCCTCTATCCCAATTACTCTTAGATTTGGTCTTTTGATGCTGTCCCATACTTCTTGGATGTTCTGTTTATGGTTTCTTACTATCTTCATTGTGTGGTCAACTTTATTTTCAAGATTATATTCTTTGTCTTCGTTGTCTGAAGTTCTTCCTTCCAGTTGATCTAGTCTGTTGGCGATGCCCTTCAGTTGTGTTTTTTATTTTGTTAATTGTTTCCTTCATTTCAAGGATTTCTGCCTTTTTTTTTTTTTTTCAGAGTTTCTCTTTTTTGAAGTAATCTTTTGCTACGTGTATTTTCTCTCTTTTATCTTTGTTGTAGTGGTCAATTTTTGCCTGTATTTGCTCATTTAGGTCATTCTTTGATTCACACATCATTTTAATTATGAACCTTCTGAACGCCTTCTCTGACATTTCATCCACTTCACTGAGCATGGGTTCTGTTATTGTAGAATCCTAGTTTGTTTGGGGTACTTTCCTCCCTTGTTTTTTCATGTTGTCTATTTGCCTTACTTCCTTGCAGTGTGGATCTGAGATATTACAGTTTCTACCCTATATTCTTATAATATCTTGCAGGTTGTCTGTGCCTCCCTTAATATTGGGCTATCAGAACCTGCCGTTGTCCCTCAAAGTATGCTACCTAAGTTGGGTCCGCACAGGTTGGTGTAGGTTGAACTGGTTGAGTCTGAGCTTCTGTGGTGGTCTGCTGGTTGGAAGAGGCAGTCTTCTGAGCGGAGGTCAGTGAAGCTGTCCTAGACTCACCTGAGCTCTGCGGGTGTGAGCTGGCCTGACCTGGGACCACTTGTGCTTGGGCATAGGTTGGCAGAACTTCCCTGAGCCTGGCCACACTTAAGGGGATGTCAGTGGTACTGACCTGAGGATGGCCACGCTGGGGTAAAGGTCAGCAGGACTTACCTGGGCCCGGCAGCACTCCAATGTAGGTCCCCGGTACTGTCCTCAGCTGGCCTGAACTCAAGCAGAGTTGGTGGGTCTGTCCTTGCTGTCTCCTGCTCTGGGGTGGAGGTCGACGGGACTGGCTGGAGCCTGGTTGTACACCAGGGGGGGTCAGCAGGACTGACCTGGGGCTGGCCACACTGGGGTGAATGTCAGCGGGACTGACCTGGGCCAGTTGGCACTCTAATGCATGTCCCCGGGACTGTCCTCAGCCCGCCTGAACTCAAGCAGAGTTGGCGGGTCTGTCCTTGCTGTCTCCTGCTCTGTTGTGGAGGCGGCGGGACTCAGTCTTTTCAATTTTGTTTGCTCTTCAAAAAAATTAACTCTTCATTTCTTATATTGATTCTTAGTCTCTGTTCCAGTTATTTGTATTCTAATTTTTGTTGTTTTATTTTAACTTTTACTAATTTTGAGCTTGTTTTGTTCTTTCCTTAGTTTTAGCTATAGATGGACACATATCTTTATTTATTTTTTTATGTGGTGTGGAAAGTTGAATCCAGTGCATCACCCATGCTAGGCAAGTGCTCTACCACTTAGCCACAACCCCAGCCCGCATTTTGTTCTTTTTTAAGTTCCTTGAGATGCATTATTAGATTTTTTAAGTTTGAATGTTTTTTTAAAATTTACTTATGTATTCTGATTTATTATACATCACAGCCAAAAGCATTTCAATTCATAGTACACATATGAAACACAAATTTTCATTTATCTGTACAAAAAGTAGAGTCATACCATTCATTGTCTTCATACATGTACCTAGGGTAATAATGTTATGTAATAATGGAATGAGATGATTCCACCATCTTTCCTGTCCCCATGCCCCCTCCATTCCCATCCTTCCTGTTTGCCCTCCATTCTCCCATGCTCTGCCCTTCCTCACCCCCATTATGGATCAGCATCTACTTATCACAAAGAACATTCTGCCTTTGGTTTTGTAGGATTGGCTTACTTCACTTAGTATGATATTCTTTGACTCCATCCTTTACCTGCAAATGCCATGAATTTATGCTCTTTTAATGGTGAGTAATTTTCCATTGTGTATATATATACCATGTTTCTTTATCCATTCATGTATTGAAGGGAACCTAGAGTAGTTCCACAATTCAGCTATTGTGAATTGTGCTGCTATAAACATTGATGTGGCTGTATCACTGTAGTATACAGTTCTTAAGTCCTTTGGGTATAAACTGAGGCGTGTGATAAGCTGGGTCAAATGGTGGTTCCATTCCAAGTTTTCCAAGGAATCTCCATACTTCTTTCCAGAGTGGTTGCACCAACTTGCTGGTCTCACCAGCAATGTATGAGTGTGTTTTTTCCCCCACATCCTCACAAACATTTGTTGTTGCTTTTATTCCTAATAACTGCCATTCTGATTAGAGTGAGATAAAATCTTAGTTTTGACTTGAATTTCTCTAATTGCTGGAGATCTTGAACATTTTTTCATATATTTGTTGATTGATCATATATCATCTTCTGAAAAGTATCTGTTCAGTTTCTTAACCCATTTATTGATTTTGTTGCTTATTTTTTTGGTGCTAATTTTTTTTGTTGTTGTTGTTGTTCTTTATATATCATGGGCTATCTGATGTGCATGTGCTAAAAATTTGCTCCCATTCTGTAGGTCCTCTATTCACCTCACAATTGTTTTTCTTACTGAGAAGAAGCTTTACAGTTTTAATCAATCCCATTTATTAATTCTTGATTTTATTTTTTGTGCTATAGGAGTCTTGTTAAGGAATTCAGGGCCTAATTTGACATGAGAAAGATTTTACATACTTTTTCTTCTATTAGGCACAGGGTCTCTAGTCTAATTCCTAGCTCCTTGATTCACTTTGAGTTGAGTATTGTGCATGGTGAGAGATAGGGACTTACTTTTTTTTCTGCATATGGATTTCCAGCAGCAAAAGAGGGCATTCCTGTCTTATTCCAGATTTTATAGGGAATGCCTTCAATTTTTCTCTATTTTGAATTATGATGGAATTGGGCTTAGCATAGATAGTTTTTACAATATTGAGATATGTTCCTATTATCCCTAGTTTTTCTAAAGTTTTGAACATGAGGATGTGCTATATTTTGTAGAATGTTTTTTCTCCATCTTTGAGATGATGATACAATTTTTATCTTTAAGTCTGTTGATGTGATGAATTACATTTATTGATTTCCTTATGGTGAACCAACCTTGTATCCCTTGGCTGAATTCCATTTGATTGTGGTGCACTATATTTTTTAATATGCTTTTGTATTCGATTTGTCAGAACTTTATTGAGAATTTTTGCATCTATGTTCATTAAAGACATTGGTCTGAAGTATTCTCTTCTTGTTATGTCTTTGTCTTTTTTAGAATCAGGGTGATATTGGCCTCATAGAATGAGTTTGTAAGTGTTCCATTTTTTTCTATTTCATGGGACAATTCGAGGAGTATTTGCATTAGTTTGTCTTTGAAGGTCTTGTAGAACTTAGCTGTGAATCCATCTGGTCCTGGGCTTTTCTTGGTTGGTAGGTTGTTGATGGCATTTTCTATTTAATTGCTTGAAATTGATCTGTTTAACTTGTGTATATCATCCTAATTCAGTTTGGGTAAATCATATGACTCTAGAAATTTGTCAATGTCTTTGATATTTTCTGTTTTATTGGAGTACAAATTTTCAAAATAATTTCTAATTATCTTCTTATTTTGTACTGTTCATCATGATATTTCCTTTTTTGTCATGGATTTTAGTAATTTTAGTTTTCTTTCGACTTCTTTTTGTTAGCATGGGTAAGGGTTTATCAATTTTATACATTTTTTTAAAGAGCCAACTTTTTGTTTCATCAAATTTTTCAATTGTTTCTTTTGTTTCAATTTCATTGATTTCAGCTCTGATTTTAATTACTTCTTACCTTCTACTACTTTTGGTGTTGATTTGTTCTTATTTTTCATGGCCTTTGAGATGTAATGTTAGGTCATTAATTTGTTGACTTTTTCTTGTTTTCAGAAATGAACTTCATGAGATGAACGTCCCTCTTAGTACTGCCTTCATAGTGTCCCAGAGATTTCAATATGAGGTGTCAGTGTTCTCATTTACCTCTAAGAATTTTTTAATCTCCTCTTTGATATCTTCTGCAATCCATTGTTCATTCAATAGCATATTATTTAGTCTCCAGGAATTGGAGTACCTTCTACTTTTTTATTTTGTCATTGATTTCTAATTTCATTCCATTATGATCTGATAGAATGCAGGGTAGCATCTCTACTTTTTGCATTTGCTAAGAGTTGTCTTGTAGCATAATATATGGTCTATTTTAGAGAAAGATCTATGTGCTGTTGAGAAGAAAGTGTATTCACTCATTAATGGATGTAATATTCTATATATGTCTGTTAAGTCTTAAGTTATTGATTGCATTATTAAGTTCTATAGTTTCTTTGTTTAGTTTTTGTTTGGAAGATCTATTCAGTGGTGAAAGAGGTGTGTTAAAGTCACCCAGAATTATTGTGTTGTCGTCTATTTGACTCTTGAACTTGAGAAGAGTTTGGTTGATGAACATATATGTTCCATTGTTTGGGGTATATGTATTTATAATTGTTATGTTTTGTTGGTTTATGGTTCCCTTAATCAGTGTGAAATATCCTTCTTTATCCTTTTTTATTAACTTTGGCTTAAAGTCTACATTTTTTGTTATGAGGATGAAACCCCTGCTTTCTTCCACAGACCACATGAGTGGTATGTTTTTTCTCAACCTTTCACCTTCAGCCTGTGGATGTCTTTTCCTATGAGATGAGTTTTGTGAAGGCAGCAAAAATGTTGAGTCCTTTTTTTTTTTAATACAATCTGCCAGTCCATGTCTTTTTATTGATGAATTTAGGTCATTAACATTCAGGGTTGTTATTGAGACATGATTTGTATTCCCAGTAATTCTTGTTTATCTATTTATTTTTTAACTTGACTTGGTTTTTCCTTTGATTGGTTTTTACTTTAGTGTAATACCTCCCTGTGCTGATTTTCAGTATTGTTTTTGTGTCCTCCTTATGGAGTATTTTGCTGAGGATGTTCTGGAGTACAGACTTCCTAGTTGTAAATTCTCTTGTTTATCATGGAAGGTTTTTGTCATCCAATCTAAAGCTTGATTTTGCTGAATATAAGATTCTTGGTTGGCATCCATTTTCTTTCAAAGTTTGGTATATATTATTCCAGGTCCTTCCAACTTTGAGGGTTTGGGTTGAGAAACCTGCAGTGATATGACATTTCTTCTGCTGTGCTGGCCATGGATTCTAATAATGTAGTATCTTAGTTTGTTTGGGGTACTTTCATCCCTTGTTTTTTCATGTTGTTTGTGTGTCTTTTCTTCTAGCACTGTGGATCTGAGGTGTTACAGTTTTTATCATATAGGCTTATAGTGTCCCTGTAGGTTTCCAATACCTCTCCTTTAAGGGCAAGATCAATATTAACAGATCCCAATACAAACAATATACAGCCTTAAACCAAATAACTCCTATTATGACACTTATGGTTTTGTCACAATATACAGAACTGGTGAGTTCAATTATTATCTACAATATATCCAATTTAAAGCTTAATTTTGCAAAAAGAGTCTACAGTTTCTGATGGTGGACAAAGAGAAAACTAGGGGTGAGGTATAGGATGAAATTGTAAGGAGGTATAAGGTGAGGATATAGAGTTATTAGATCTTAGGAAGTTTGAAAGATGAATCTGAAGAAGTTGGCTAGTAGCAGGGAAAAAAAGAGAAAGTGATTTTGGGGAGACAATTGCAAAGACAAGAGAGAGAGTACAAAAAACAAGCAAACATAGACATTCAGAAAAATAAAAATGTATAAATAAGAGACAAAGAATATACAACACAAATTAATATATTATTCAGACCTCCCAGTCCTTAGTAGCCTGATCCATGAAAAGTACTTGGTTTCACAAATACTGGGGATATGCGGGTGGGAGAAGAGAGAGAGAGCAAAGAAAATAAAAAGGGAAAAGGAAAAAAAAAAAAACTCAAAGGAAAATACAATGATTCTTTTTGTTGGAGTTCAGTATCTTTCCTGCTTCCCTCCTCATCCAATAGGTGGGATTGTCTGTTGTTTGCTGGTATATCCACCCTCAGGATGGTGAAGGTTATTAGAGTGGGAGTGTTGGCCTTGGGGGCAGAACTCCTGAAGGTGAGGTATAGCCCTTGCTGGTCCTCAGTCTCCATTGAGAGACTGCACCCCAAGGATCTCCTTTGGGGCCCACTTGTATAATGTGGGTGCCTGGTCTTATCTCCTTATATCACCTGTAAACCTCATAATTCCTGCTCTCTAATTTAGTCTCTAAACTGTATCTCACTCACTTACTCTCTTTCTACCTCCCAATCAATAGAAAGACCTCCTCTCTCTCAGGAGGTCATGTGGTCTGTGTTCTGGTGCCTGCACACCTGTCTGACATGGAGAACTGTTTTGTATTGGGCAGATCAGGGTCATGCTTTGTGACTGGCTATGTAACTGCAAACACTGTTTTGGTTAGTGGCTGCTGGTAAGAGGGAGGAGTTGGGGACTATAGGTACCTTGATATTGCTTCTAAGTGCCAGCTGGTATCCCAGGCTGGGGTTGCCCCAACTAAAGATGGCAACAAAGGTGTCCCAAGATGGATGTGGCTGCTTTCAGGGATGGGGGTGTCAGGTCAGGTCATGCTAGGGGGTGGTGTTGGGCAGCATGTTCAGAGAAGCAGCTCTGTAGCATGCAGTGTTGTGGCTGGCAACTGTCTCCAGAGTCTGTCTGGTGTCCCCTGGTGCAGGCTACTATGTGTAGGGTATTATGGCAGTGGTTGCAGTGTCCCAAGATAGAGGCAACTGGGGGAGCCCCACACTGGTAGATGGGGTTATAAACAGGAATGGTGGCCCAGGGTCCTGCATGGGCGCTGATGTCAGGGGTCCTCTAATAACTCACAGAAAAACAGTATTCCCACTGCTTGAATCCCAGGTCACAGAGTGACAAGGAATGCAGTCTCCCTCTATCCTGCCATCTTGGATCCTCCTTGAATTTTTCTGTTTCTCATGTAGAATTCTCATTACTATAAACTTTTCTCTTGGCATCACTTTTGCTGTATTCTACAGGTTTGGTATGTTGCATTTTGAACTTTGTTTCAAGGAATTTTTAAATTTCTGTTTAATTTCTTCATTGGAACATTGTTCTCTGAAGACATTGCTTCATTTCTCCATATTTGTACAATTTCCAAAACTTCTCTTAGTATTATTCCACTGTGATATACATGGTGTGACTTCCAACTTTTTATATATTTGGATGTTCCAGTGTTGGGTGTATATTTGTTTACAGTTGTCACTTCATCTTGTTGAATTGATCCCTTTATTTTTATAAATTAATCTTTTCTATTTTTAATTTTATTTTTATTTTTAGGTGGACACAATATCTTTATTTTATTTTTATGTGGTGCTGAGAATAAAACCCAGTGCCTTATGCATGCTAGGCAAGCACTTTACCACTAAGCCACAATCACAGCCCCTTGTCTATTTTTACAATTTTTACAATTTAAAATCTATTTCATGATATAAGAGTATAGGCACTTCTGTGAAGTTTTAGTTTCTCTTTGCATAATACCTCTTTTCTTATCACTTCTCTTAAATACATAAGTATCTTTATTTGTAGGTGAGTTTCTGTTAGGCATAATATATTTGAATTTGCTTTTATTAATCCACTCAGGGAGTCTATATCTTTTGGATGGAGAATTTAATATGCTTACATTCACAGTTTTTATTGATAAGAAAAGATACACTCCTGTCAATATTAATTTTTTGACTGTTGTTTTTCATGTCCTTTGTCCCATTCTTACTGTTCAACTTTGTGTTTTTGTTTTTATATAAGAGCTTTTGACTCTTTACTTTTTCTCCTTTTAGTATCTGCTGTAGTGCTAAATTTTGTAATTTCCTGCATTTTCTTTTTCTTCTAGTGTTGATCTCCCTTAAGCATTTGCCATAAAGTAAGACTTCCAGTGGAGAGGCTATTTGAACAATGATAAGGTAGACTTCAGAGCAAAGAATATTTTGGTAGATTAAAAAATCCTGCATAATGATAAAAGGATCAATCTATCAGGAATATTACAGTAATCTTAAATGAATACACGTTTAAACCTCAGAATATTTGCAGTAAAAATTATTATAGAAGAAAGAAAACAATAGATAATAATGCATAATACATGGAAACTTCAAAACCCATTTTTCAGCAACTTAATAGAACTACTAAATAAAAAATCAGCAAGGATATAGAAAAACTTTATGCAATAGGGCAATAGTATCCAAGTGGAATTTATAGAATGCTCCAGAAAGTGATAACATTAACATGATATTAATCAAGACTAAGCTATTATGATCTATAAAACAAATTTTAGTAATTACAGGGTTGAAATCTTACAGTGTGCATTCTCTAACCATCATGCAATCAGGCTATAAACCAATAAGAAAACAATAACAGAAAAATCTCTAAATACAAGAAACCCAAAAGTTTGTACTGAGTAATCAAAAAGAGGAATCTTTAAAAACTGAATACGTGTAGAACTCAAAGAACACCAAAATAAAATGTGAAAATATATGAAATAAAACCAGGTGCTAAGAGGAGATTCATATCATTAAATATTTAAAGTAGAAAAGAGGAAAATAATCTAAAATCAATAAATGCATTTTGTCCTTGAGAAACTAAAAACAGTAAAATAAGCTTAAAGTAAGCTGAGGAAAGAAAATAATATTAATGCTGAAATCAATAAGATTAAGAAATCAAAACAATAGAATTATAGTTGAAGAAAATATTATTTTTTAAAAAATCAGAAGTGATAAATTACAACCAATACATAGTCACCAATATTAATAATAAAAGTATTTATGTCATCACAGATAATGAAATTTTAAAAACTATAATATAAACATTAAACAACTTAACTCAATAACTAAGAAAACTATAAGAAATAGTCTAAATATTTGAAAACTAGAAACTACCAAAACTCAACCAAGATGAAATAACAATCTGACAAGTCCCATAATCATTATGGAATTTGAAATTGTAAATTAAAAGTGCTTCTTATAGAATTATGCAGTTTCAAATATTTTCACTGAACAACCCTATTGAATGGTAGGTAATAATTAATACCCATGTTATAGTAACCCTCTAGAAAGCAGAGAAGTTCAATATCATTCTGGAAAATAATAATTATAATATAAAATAAGGAAACTATAGACTAATATATCACATAGGCTATAATTCTCAATAAAATATTAGTAAAACAAATATTACTCCAATGATGTATAAAAACATTTATGCACCATGATCCATTGGGATATTTTTCCCAGTGTTCAAGCCTGGTACAGTAGAAAATCAGTCTAATTCCATCATACTAGGGTAAATAAAATAGTATAATCATGTGAAATTATATGGAGAAAGGTATTTAACAAGGCCCAACATTAATCCATAATAAAACTCTAAGCAAACTTGGAAGAAAAGGGAACTAATACAACTTTGATAAAGATCATCTATAAAAAGTATATAGTTAATACTTCATTTAATGGTGAGATACAGAATGCTTTCCCTTTTAGATAGGAGAAAAGGTAAAGGATATCTTCTTTCTTCATTCTTAGTCAAGTACTGAAAGCTCTAGTTTTTGCAATAGACGAGATAAAACAAACACAGGACCTGAGGTTAGGCAGGAAGAGATTAAATGGACCCCATTGCAGGATGGTATGATTGCCTATATAAGAAATTTCATGGAATCAAAAAAATATTCTTGAACTATTAATGAGTTTAGAAAGTTTGTGGAATAAAAATCAATAAGCAAACTAACTCATATTTCAATACATATACAATGAACATGAAACTGAAAAAGCAATATCATTTGCAATTTCACTAAGGAAATGAAGTTCTTAGATATTAATTTGTCAAAACATATGCAGGGTCTGTATGTTGAGATTTTAAAATTACTATGGAAGGAATAAAATACCTAAAAATGGAAAGATATGTTTTTGTGGTTTAGAAGAATCAGCATCATAAAAATGTAAATTCTTCCCAAACTGATCTATACACTGAATGAATTTCCTATCAAAATCTTTGCATGATTTTTTATAAGCAGAGTCATCTGCATTCTACAATTTACATGGAATAGCACAGGCTCTAAGAAGCTAAAACAATATATACAAAGAAGAATAAACTAGAAGGAATTATTACATATTTCTATGTAACTAACTACAGTAATTAATGGAGCATAACATGGTAGTTGTGGAGAGGTAGACATACTTATAAATCCAAAAAAATAGAGGCTTAAAATGCATCCACAGAAATATGCTCAGCTGGTTTTCTTTTACAAATTTGCAAAAGTAATTCAGTGGAGGAAGAATAGCCTTCTAACAATTGATAATAAAGTAATTGAGCATTCATAATGAAAAAAAATAAAGAAAGAAAACTCTTCTAAAATTCTCACTTATCTCACTACACAAAACAGGTGAATCACTCATACATTACCAGTGGGAATATAAAATGGTACAGATATTTTGTAAAACAGAATTAAAGAAAGCCGTAAAAAAAATGTTAAAAAATAATAAAATGACAAAATGTTTGAGATCCAGAATGAGGCAAAGCATATTTTCAACAAAGTGGGTATACAGAGGGCAAATAAAATATGAAAATATGTTAAACATCATAAGCTATGAGATAAATAAAAATTAAAACCAAAGTGAGACATTGTACACAGTTATTAAAATGGCTAAAGTAATAAATCATAATGGCACCAAAGCATGGCTTCTTCAAATACAGAGAAAGTGAAATGCTCATATATTACCAGTTGGAAAGTAAAATGGCACAGCCATTCTGGAAAACAGTTTGGGGCCTTCTTTTGAAAGTAGACATGCAATTACCATTCATATATTTGCAGTCTTAGAGATATTCATCCCAGAGGGAACTTATGTTCACATAAAAACCTGTATATAAATGTTCAGAGCAGTTAGAAGGAATACAGATGTTTTCCAGCAGGTGAGTTGTTTAACAATTTGTATTACATGCATACTATATACCACCACTGAGCAATAAAAAGGAATAAACTACTGATAGATGCAATAATTCAGATGAATTCCAAGTGAGTTGCTCTGAGCAAAAGAAAAAATAATACTACCCTTTTATATACTATAGAATTCTGTTTATTTAGAAGTTTTGAAGCGGCAAAAGATTAAAAATGGATCACTGATTAATGGTGGCCACAATAGCATGTAAAGAGGTAAAAATATTTATAAAAAGGAAACCCCAGGACTCTTCTGGTGATGGAATTTTTTCAGTAACTTTACTGTGGCATTGCATGCAATAATGTATAATGTGATAAGATCATACCTAAATACATACACAAGTGAGCATAAATAAAACTGGAGAGATCTGTACAAAAAGTGGTACATGTATCAATGTGAATATCTTCATTTTGACATTGATTATAGTTTTGCAAGATGATAGTATTGGAAAAATTGAGTAAAGAGTGCATGGAATCTTTCCATATATATTATTTCTTACAAATGTAATTAGATCTACAATTATCAATAAAAATATTAATTTAAAGTGTTATGAAAATGTGTAAAAAACACATAGGGATTATCTTGAAGGAACTTCTGACCAAAAATAAGACACAGCATCAAAAAATAATAATAATATTTAAAACCCATGGAAAATATATCAGCCCAAGGGAAATATTTATACAAATAGATGAATAAGCTGTTTCTTAGAGTTAAGTGGGAACTAATAAATAAAAAAGCACTGATGCTAAACACAGGGATTATTGTAAGGACATGATCTCTTCCTCAAGTATTTATTAACTACAGGAGGAATATATAGTAATTTTATAGTGGACAAACATAAAGTACCCTTGCATAAAGTCATCAAATCTAAAATCTTCAATATTGGCAGGGCTAAAGGTGCAGTATTATAAACGGTAGTCTCAGTTTACATAGGATTTTTCTCTATTTCTATTCTTTTGTAGTCCTGGGTTTGAACACAGGGCCTTAAACATGGTAGACAAGTGTTCTACCACTGAACACCTCTCCAGCCCTTAAAATCACCTATATTGGGAAGAAGAATTGCATCATATTCTTCTTTATACTATGCATATAGAAATATGCTTAACTTCTATGTTATTGGTGCCAAGAGCACATAATGTAAATTGAATCATAAGGAAACACATAAATTCAGAGAAAGTGACATTCAGCAAATTTACAATTTCTGTACTTCAAAGTGGCAATGAGAAGAAAAAAGGAAGCATAATAAATTCCAGAATAAAGGATAATTAAAAGTCATGAAATGTAAATCCTGAGTTGGTACTGAATTTGATGGAGGACTAGGAAAAAGTAGTTATGAAAAAGCTATTAAAAACATTGATGAAATTTAAACATAAAAGATTTAGACAATAATTCTGTATCAATGACAATTTTTTTTTAATTTTTAGAATTGGACTTTGATTATGAAAGAAAATGTCTTTATTCTCAGAAAATACATACTTACATATTTAGGAATAGAAGGGTATGAACTCTATAACATTCTTAAATATTCTGGCAAAATATAGCTTGTATGTATATATTAATGTCTTTATATATGGGATAAGGAAGAAAACAGGGGAAGTGAGGAGGGGTGGAAGGGAAGGAAAGAGAGACAAACTTGAACAATTATAAATAAGGGTAATATATATGAGAATACCTTATACTGTAGTTATTCTTGTCACTAAGAAGACATTATATTAGATTCTGGATTTACTAATATATGTGGATAATTAAATAATGAATTGATTAGAAATTCTGTTGTAGAAATATATCTTGTGATATTGACATGTTATTACATATAATTTTTAAAGTAGAAGTCACCAAAACATGCTGTAATATAATTCACATACAAAATCTGAAAGCAAGTAAGGCTTTAACAATTATTGTGGGTAAAAATACTAATGACTATTTATATATTTTCCTTTTGTTTGTTTTCTGCTTTTATTTCTTTCTTTAAAACAAATTTTTCTTTTGTAAAATATTTTTAAAAATTTATTTTGAAAATAAAATACCATATACCATATATATGATACATCATATAGATAGATAGATAGATATTTCAGGAGCAATTAATTTTTAAAATGTGTTTTTTTAAGCCATCATTTTATGTAACCTATCAAACTTGAGAATGGAAACTATATTCCCTAGGTTAATAATTTCAGTAAAATGAATTTGCTCTATCAGCTCTTACCTAGTTTTCTCCTCTAATAGTAATTAATCTTGGTTCACTAGAAATATGTTAGTGTGACGCTAAACCAGAAAAAAAAATTGTGCTAATTGTTACATGAATTTTCATAGAAACTCAACAGGAACTAATAAAAGACATGCAAACACATGCACATGTATCTGGATCTTGTCAAAGTTATACAATATTAAATAACCTCCCAGCATCAACTGGGAATTGAATAACCTTTCTGGGGGGTAGGTGGAATAATAATTCACACATTATTTTTTTATGAATATGTTAACAACATTTCGACAACTGCCAAATTCCTTTTATAATAACGTGTTTTAAGTCAGATGGGTATAGGAACATATTACAAAGAGATGTCATTCTCTTACCAAAAGGTCACAGTTCATCCCAAGTGTACTACTTATCTTTATGAATCCATTAAAAGTAGTAAGTTATACAGCTTTTGAGATACTCAGCAAATAATTTACATATGAGAATTTAAGAGGTGGTAGTCCATTCAACAGTGGCAGAATTCTCTTAATATATTGAATGACTGGAAATATGTTTCCTTACAGAGTCTTCCTAAAGCACAGCTTTATATGATCAGCATAACATAACACTCATAACTGTTTTTTGTGAAATATTTATATTCTGCAGTCTTTCACATAAAATTATTCTTGTTTCCACTTAGTAGTTCTTAAATTTAAAACAATTGATAAAGGACCCTGTACTTTCTTCCTTTTGGCTGTTGCTGAGAAATGTAAGCTAGAATTGTTATCTGACAAGACTCTGTAACCTCTATGAGAGTACCCACATAGTTTTCTTCCTTTGATTTTCTGAATCAATCAGGTCACGATCTTGCATTTGATTATACTCTAATATGTCAATTTACATAGAAAATGAAGCTATTTGTACTACAGAGTATGAAATACACACAGACACATGCACACACACACACACCACCACCACCACCACCACCACCACCACCACCAACACCAACACCACTATCACCACCACCCCTCTCAATGTTCTTCATCCCCATACAGAGTCATTGGAACATTAATCTGATCACTATACTCTTCCTAAGTAAGTGGAATTTAATGATGGTGGTAAAACATAAATACAGAAAAGATTAATTTATTTTAAATCCAGACAATAAAGAAGACAGAAAAATTGAAAACTGAATCAAAGTTAGTAAAATAGCATAAAAAAAGAAACCTATTTTACAAATTAGGCATGTTGTTAAAAATACTGAAAAAAGAAGAATAGTTAGGATTTAATGTAAGTTCTAAGTAGCTTGAGATATTGAACTCATTTTTATCTTCTCATAGAAAGAGAAAGAAAATAAATCTAGGTTATAAGAAAAGTGATGACGATCACCATCATCAACTATTGGGTGCTGTCTATGTGCATAGATTCACAATTATGGCCATTGATCAAATGGAGTTAAGGTAATGCTGACCTTGGAAGATCTCAACAGAGAGAAAAAGTTAATAAACAAGTATCTACAAGCAATCTTTTATGTTCAAAGTCACACAGCAAACAATTATTTTGATGGGGAGAGGGTAGAAAGGAATCACATGATTGTTTAAGTAGCTGGTTCATGATTGACACATTGAGGAGTGTAGCCTCCTGCTGCATGCCAGTGTTTCTTTTTTTGTTTTATATTCTTACTAATAACCAATAACATTTCTTAGAAAGTTTGACTGCCTCTCTCTTTTCCATTATGATCCATTTCCTACTGTAGCTTACTATATACTTTTGTACTTCATTAGTAAAAGTATTCTTTAACACATGTAAGTATTCTCTTCAATTTGCTTTCTAACATGTTAAGCTGCTTTATCAGGTAGAAAAACTTTGACTTAGCAATGAGAATAATATCTCAGCATCAGCAAGTGACTTTCAAATTCCTTCTATCTATGTGTCTGTACACATATGCCTATATACATATATTTTTTCTTTTCTCCTGTTACCCAATAATACTGTTCAAAATGTTCTACTGATTATTATGCTCCACCTTATCAGGGCATCTTAGCACTAATTTTCAATAGGTGATGTGAAAATGATATTGCACTCCAAAATTGAACATCTTCAATCAGAATCATTTATTTTTAAGAGTGTAGGAAGAATTAGTAGAGAATCAGGCCACACCATCTTAGAACCCATTTCATCTTTTCAATTCAAAAATCAAAGAATAATTGTGTATTTTTGTTTCCTGTTATCTGTGTTATTTCCAGGTATTTTTTTCCGTCTTTGAATTTCACCAAATTATATGATAAATATGAGGATTATTGGCATACTAACTCATATTTGCTCTTATTAAAACTTGAGAAAAATTTCATCCCATATGTATAAAGATGAGAAATATTTATTTTTATATATAAATAATATCAGGAATACTTATGGGAGATAAGGAAATTTGGTTTTGTGTAAGCCCACTCATTGTACTTACAGAAAAAAAGACATTGTTGGATTTATTTTCACATTGTTACTTTTCTCTTAATATTGTTTGCAGCATAGGAGCAGTTATTTGTGATGTTTTTACTAAATTCTTTCGTGTAAGAGCTCTAATAAGGAGATAGCTAAGATGGCAGCTAGCTGAGAGCCATAAGAAGTGTTTCAGTAGTTTCACCTGATATTCATGCATTTATCTAAGAATCTTTCTATGCCCGTGAACACTATGTGACGCACCTGTAAGTTTGAGCTGTTAACACGTGTATACTTGTTAAGGTAAAAAGTATTTAACCGGGTTAGGCTGGTTAGAAGGGGTGGTTGGAGTTGGAGAGGTTGTTAGAGCCGGAGAGAGAAGTTAGAAGAAGCAAGAATAAAGAGCCTATTTATTTTTCAGTCTGCTTCCGGATAGCTGCAGGCAGCAACACTTTCCAGCTGCCAAAGTGCCATAACTCATAGACACTCTACTGTGAATACTTTAATTCTAAAGATTGTTCTCCAGAATAATAAGATTTTAGCTATTGCATCAGGCAGAAGGGAAAGCTAGAAAATACTCCAGAAATAAGCCTTCATTTTCAGATAAACAAATTTGGGCCCAGAAAATATAGTAACTTGCCTAATATCACACTGATAATAAATTAGTGACTTCTCTGGGACTAAAACTGGCACGTATTGCTTCACACAGCCCAGTGTTTATTCCATTAAGCCAGTGATTTCAAGATATCCCTGGACAAAGTTGAAAATAATTTTCACACTCGGTCTTTTTTTTTTTTTCTTTAAATTTTAAAGGTTTTTAAAGATTCTGAACAATAGCTCTTAGAAATAATTTAGCAGCTCGAGGAAAGCACCAACTTGTGTGTCTTGCTCTTTTTAGTTCAGTTCACATCATGGAGTGTCTTAGGTTTTTGAACTTATATTATATTTGAAATCAAATGAAAAATACTAGAGATTAAAATAGGCAATTAATAAAACCTGTTTAAGAATATCATTCTGCATAATGTGATGGGGGAGAAACAGGTCTCTTAACTACACCGGATTTCAATGTTTATGTATGTCTGTGTATATGTACATATCTCTCTCTCTATATAGATATATATCTATATCTATCTATATATATACATATATATAATCTCTCTCTATATATACATATATATAATCTATCTATCTATCTATCTATCTATCTATATATATATATATATATATATATATATATAATCTAGGACATTGATCAGGCTGCATTATAAAAAGAAATACACCACCCAAAATATCCACAAACTCACTCTCTCTCTTCACACACACACACACACACACACACACACACACACACAGGGTATGTGTACAGGTATATGTGTGTGTATGTGTGTGTGTGTATACCTGAAATGTGTGTACACACACACACACACACACACACACACATCTGGAATAGCTTCTATCTAAATATCCGTGTATCAGAAAGTTCTATGTTGATATTAATTCATTTCAAATAATCATTCAGAGAGTTGAAGTTGTATGGGAATGAGATTGGATTGAGAACAATAGCTGTTGGCAAACTCTACATACTCTTGAGGCCAACCTTGTAACCTCTAAGGTAAGTAATTGAGACCATTTGGTCACCTAAAAATGTCTTTCTGACTCCAAAAACAATAAGTTTCAACACAGTTTATTTTCCTACCTATGTCATACACACATACAAAAATCAGTTGTTTACTGTTTTCACTATCACAAACATTACAACAGATGGGTAGTAATCTCATTGACCCTTGTTATACTTTATGTAATTAATATAAGCTTTTGTGTACAAGGTTGAAGATAAAAATTCTAAAAATATAAAGATTTTTTATACTAGAATAAATTCTTTAGAATTTGAGGGTCTCATTGTGAGAGCAGAGCTTAGAAAGACTACTTAGAATTAAAACAAACAAACAAACAAACAAAAAAAAACCCAAACAATCCCCAGGGCTAGAGAAACAATAGGCATTCAGAAAAAAGATAGATGTAATCCTTTTAATCAGAAATTACAATCATATAAACAGGAAGGTATAATATGAATTTTTTTTTCTTGTGTGATGTGTTTTATTTTTTTCTTACTGTAGTATAGTCATGCAACAAATTGACACTGAACTTTGGCTATAAACTGAGATGTTGTGTTACCAATAACAGTGGTGAAAATGGAGTTGACATCAGCCTTCATGGAGCTTTCATAGTGTTGAAAAAGGATGACAATAAACAGGAAAAAATTAAATAAAATTTAAAGTTTTTCTCTATCCTATATCCTTGGATAGAGAAAATCTTAGGGAGAAGATCAAGGGGTGATTTGAAGTTCTTCAAGAAGAACTCTTTCAGAAGATAGATATTTTTATTGGAACCTAATGGACAATAATATATAAAAATTGAGTTCCTAGAAGATAGAAAAGAAAGAACAAATGAGAGAGTTTATTTGAAGAACAAAAATGAGGGAGATGATATATGAGATGAGACAGGAGAAGTCAGGCCTAAGCATGTAATTTAATCAGGCTGCTTTCTAAGATGAATTGCACCTAAGTTAGGAAATTAATAAAGTCGAACTCAATTAACTAAATAACAGTTCTTTATTTAGTAGAAATAAATGGTATATTTATTTTTTCTTTGTTGCTGAGCTTATCTGCCTCTTATCAGCAAAATGAAACAATAGTTAGTCTTTTTATAATCCTGAGGTTACCTGTCCTGAAATTGATTGTTCAATTCTCTGTCTACCCACCATTATATAGGTCACATGGAATTGGTGTTGTTTATTGGTTATTGATTTCAGAAGCTAGTATAGTCTACTCATCAAAGTATTCAATTAATATTTAGGTTGTATTGAATGCATGAATGAGTCATTGACCAAGTATCTATAATTCACAAAAAATTACTTTTATATTTTTCAGGAGAAAACAACAAAATTCCTAATTCTTTAGAGGAAATCAGTATTATGGTAGTGAAATTATAACTTGGTTTGACATAAATTTAGAGCACGTGTTTTAGTATTGCAGACAAAAATTTAACCAAGGAAAATTCTCTAAAAAAAGAGTAAAAAAGCTGTTGCTTCCTGACTTGGAGCAACAACGCCACAGGAGAAAAACTCGGAGGCAGAATGAAGATGAAAGAAGGTTTTTTATTCTTCGGCTTTAGCAATCTCTCAAAACTCTAACACTGGCTCTTTCAGCAACCTCTCTGACTCTTTACTTCTTCTGA
Organism: Tamias sibiricus; assembly: GCA_025594165.1. Classification (NCBI taxonomy): domain Eukaryota; kingdom Metazoa; phylum Chordata; class Mammalia; order Rodentia; family Sciuridae; genus Tamias; species Tamias sibiricus. Next base: position 89,674,595 of record CM046666.1, on the reverse strand, counting down.
CTACTGACTCTTCACTTTACTTCTTTACTTTACTTCTTTACTTTCTTTTACTTTTACTTTCTTAGAGCTTAGAGAGAGAGAGAAGGAGAGAGAGAGAGAGAGAGAGAGAGCTTCTTTCTTCTTTCTTCTTCACTTTCTTTTGCTTTCTTAGAGCTTAGAGAGAGAGAGAGAGAGAGAGAGAGAGAGAGAGCTTCTTCTTTCTTCTTTCTTCTTCGGCAGCCTCGGCCTGACTCCGACCAGCAACAACTACTTCTCTCTATCTATGGTTTCTCATTTCTTTCTCTAGCTTCTTCTGACCGAACTCTTAACTGCTCTGACTCATATTTCTTCTTCTGACTACGTTCTGGCTGCTCTCTTTTCTTTTTTTCTGACGCAAACTCTTCTTCCGACCGGCTGAGCGACTGAACGACTGACTGAATGAATATCGCTTCTGACCGCTTTCACCCAGTTATATACCTTTAGCTTTGCAGGTACGTCACGTGCATATGATTATTATCAGGTGGAACTTATGACTTCCAGCTAGCCACAACAGCCATCTCCCTGATTGGGGCTGCTTCAGGGAAAATTCTCTAAAAAAAGAGTAAAAAAGCTTTTGCAATTCTCTTTTCTTGTGACTAAAAAAAAAAAAAACAACAACAACAACAAAAAAACAGGTGATGGAATATGACTAACCAGGATATTGTTTTATGTTTTTTAAAAGTACAATATTGCCAAGGTAGTTATCAGAAAAGGACAAAGGATATAAGTTACTAATATAAAAAATTAATGATGGGATACTACTATAGATTTTGTGATCATTAAAATAATAATTAAAGAATGTCATGAAAAACTCTATGTCTCCAAATTTGATAATTATATGATATACCCCAATTACTTGGGGACACAATCTGCCAAAACTCAAGCAAGAAAAAATGGATTATTTAAATTCGCCTACATCTATTAAAAAAAAAATTAAACCAATAATTATAGCTCTTTGAAACAGAAAGCACCAGTTCCAGATGGGCTCATTGGTGAATTATACCAAATATTTAGAAATGCAATCGTACCAATTTCCTGCATTCTTTTTCAAAAGATAGAAGCAGAGGCCCTCATTCTTAATTCATTCTATGAATTCAGCATGACCTCAGTACCAAACTTAGAGAAAGATTATATAAGGAAAAGAAAAATCTCCAAAAATATATTATATAAAACCAACTCTTATTAATGTAGATATAAAGTAGGATTTATCCTAGATATGTAGGGCAAAATAAACATTTGAAAATAAATTAATGTAATCCATTGCATTAACAGTCTAGAAAAGAAAAAAATTGCAGGATCGTCTGAATGGATGCACAAAAAGATCTTGATAAAATCCAACACTATTTCATGATAAAAACTCTCAGTAAATTAGAAACAGTGGGGAAAGTCTTCAAATTGATAAAGCATATCTACACACAAAGAGAAAAACCTTAATGCTAACATGCTCAATGTTGAGAAACTCTAAGCTTTCTAATTATGGTCATGCAAAGGCAAGGATGTCGACTTTCACTACTTCTTTTCAATGTCATATTCAAAGTAAATGACTACAGAAATATGAAGAGGAATTAAAATATATTTTAGATTGGGAAGAATGGAAGAAAACTATCTTTGCAAATGATATAATTAGCTATGTAGAAAATCCAAAAGAATCAGCACATACAGAAAAACAAAAACAAAAAAATCTTCTTCAACTGATATACAATTATAGCCAGTTTTCAGAATACCATGTTGATACATAAAAGTTAATTGCTTTCCTATACTTCATCAATTTAGAAGTGGAATTTTAAATCAAAATACAATACCATTTACAATAGCATCCCCCATATTAAATAATTAACTATAATTTTAATAACATGCAAACAATAAGTAAAAGTAAAAATCTCTGATGAAGTAAAAATTAAATAAATCATCAAATAGTATATTTTTGTTGATAAAAGAGCCAATATTGTCAAGATGTCAGTTCTTTCCAACTTAACCAATAGATTCAATGCAATCCAAGTGAAAATTCCAACTGTTATATTGTGGATCTAGAGTGATTTTTAAGTTTGGAGGGCAAAAGATTCAGACTATGCAACACAATAATGACAAAGAGCAAATTGGATGATTCACACTCTATGACTTTAAGAGTTACTATGTAACTATAATAATTGAAAATATTATAGCAAAATAATGTGGTGAAAATAGAAAAAAAAAACAGATTTATGGGATAAAATTAAAAGTCCATAAATAGAGCCAAATAATGTCAACTGATCTTTGTTTAAAAAGCAAATGTAACACAATAGACTGATGAATAACTTTTCCACAATTGATAATGGAATAACTAAATACCCACATGCAAAAAAATAAAAAAGATAATCTAAACACAGAATTCATTCCCTTCACAAAATCTAATTCAAAATGGATCAGATGCCTAAATGTAAAATACGAAACTATAAGAATTGTTGAAGATGAAACCAGATGACCTTAATAAGGAGATTTATAGTTGCATCAAAGTAATAATTCATGAAACAAATAATAGATAAGCTGAATTTCATTAAAACACCAATTTTTCTGCTCTGTGAAACATACTAATAAGATAATTAGAAGACAAACCATAGACATGGATAATGGATAAAATATTTTCAAGACATATCTGATAAAGTACTGTTATCCAAAATATACAAAGAACTCTAAAACTCAACAATTAGAAGTTAATCCAATTAAAAACTGGACCAAAAACCTAAACACACACTTCAACAAAGAAAATATATAAATTGCAAATAAGCATATGAAAAGGTGATCTACATCTTATGTCATCAGGTAAATGTGAATTAAAATGAGTAGATACCTCTACAGACCTATTAGAACAGTGAAATTTGGAATACTCGCAACATCAAATTCTAATGAGGATTTAGTGAAACAAACTCATTTGTTGGTGGTGGAAATGCAAAGTGGTATGATCACTTTGGAAGATGATTTGGAAATTTCTTATAAAACAAAACACATTTTTACTATATGGATTAGAGATTGCACTCTTTGGTACATAAAGGTGTTGAAAACTTATATATATACAAAAATCTTACACACGAATGTTTACAGAAATTTTATTTGTAAGTAACCCAAATTAGAAGTAATCATGATGTTCTTCTATAAATCAATGAAAAAAATAAATGGTGGTACATTCAGACAATGGAATAAATTTTCCTCATTTATTTATTTATTCTAATTAGTTATACATGATAGCAGAATGCATTTTGATTCATTATACACAAATGGAGCACAACTTTTTATTTCTCTGGTTGTACATGCTGTAGAGTCACAACACATGTGCAGTAATACATGTTCCTAGGGTGATGATATTAATTTCATTCCACCAGCATTCCTGTTTCTATGCCCCCTCCTTTTCCCTCCCTCCCTCTCCTTTGCCCAATCAAAGTTCCTCCTTCTTCCCTATGCCCACCGCAATCCATTATGGATCAGCATCCACTTATCAGAGAGAACATTTGGCCTTTGGTTTTTGGGATTGGCTTACTGCACTTAGCATTATATTCTCAACTCCATCCATTTACGTGCAAATGCCATATTTTATTCTCTTTTAATATTGAATCATATTCCATTGTGTATATGTACCACAGTTTCTTTATCCATTCATCTGTTGAAGGGCATCTAAATGAATCACCAATCTATAAAAAATGCATGGAAGAACCTTAAAACCAAATTGCTAAATAAAGAAACCAATCTGTAAGGGCTAAAGAACATAGAATTCCAGCAATATGACACTTTGAAGAGGCCATATTATGAAGATAGCTAAAAGATTGGTGGTTATGAGGGATTTTAGGGGAAGGGTAGATGAATATGCAGAGCACAGAAAACTTTTAGGGAAATGAAACTATTTTGTATGATAGTATCTGTAATGGTAGATATATGTTACTTCATGTTTGTCAACCCCGTTGAATGTAGAACACTCAAAGTAAATCCCAATGCTATGGGTTTGGATAATGATGAATTATTGCAGGTTCATTGTCTGTAACAAATGGTCTACTCTGGTGTGGGATTTTGATATTGGCAAAGTTTGTGTTGGGTGCGTGGGGATGTGAGATATATGTGAATTTTCTATACTTTCTACTGTACATTGTTGTGAACCTGAAACTGCAATAAAATTGATAGCAAATCAACACAATAAATAATGCTTTAAGAGAAAAGAAATATGGAAAGGACTAAAAAATTTAATGTTAATAAAAAGAGATTTGACAACTGCATATTGAATAAATACACCTTACATTTGAGAATGTATACCAAGAATAATAACATCAAAGTGAGAGTCTAATAAATGTACCAGGATTTAAGAAAAAAAAATACATAAAGCAACTTACAAAGCAAAATATTGGTCATCAAATATTTTGGCAACCATATTTTATCTCAGAAAAAGACAATATATTTTAAAATGTAAGGAAGGTAAATGTGAAGTAATCATGTTAAAATTGAAAAAAATTCACATTCAAGTGTAAGAGAGGCATGTGAAAATTTAGGAAAACACAAAATTTCAATGGATATTTTTTCAATAAATTCTTCTTATGAAGTCTATTGGAAGAAAGGATTTGAATAACAAAACTAGGTTAAAAAAACATCAATGTAATAGGTGTTGGTGAGCATTAAATATTGAGTTACCTACAGAATTAAGATTAAAGAGAGTAAACAAAATGAGCGTAGTCCTAATGACTATATTGTCAGTGGGAAGAGATTGGAAATGATTTACGTAAAAAATTCTTAAACTATTTCTAATAATCATAATTGGTTACAATAGCATTGTTTTTGTCTGTTGTATGGCCAATTTCAACCAATAAATTAGTGATGCAATAGTATAATATTATCAACCCTTGCTTTTATCATTTTTAAAATTTTAATGTTATATATGACAGCAGAATGCATTACAATTCATATTACACATATAGAGCACAATTTTTCATATCTCTGGTTGTACACAAAATTGAGTCACACCATTTGTGTCTTCATACATGTATGTAGGGTAATAATTTCCATCTCATTCCATCATCTTTTGAACCCTTGTTCTTAAGAACAAAATCCCACTGTGCCAAGACAAGAAGATATATTTATAATATAAAAAAGATTATGTAGAGACTGTAGTCTTGGAATTGAATTGGAGGTATCAGGATACTATTACAAGATATTTCAGTTTTGTCCATAGAATAATTTCCAAAACAGTACTAATAAGCATATCTATCAATAATGTGGACCTTAAATCACATCTCTTATTCAAAGCAAATTAAAACAAGTTTTCCTGATAAATGACTTATAATATATCTAGTGCAGGAGCAACTTGGCATACTAGATAAGATTATTAGGGTAATGCTCAAGGTGGGATCAATAAAAATAAAAATTATAATACATGTAAGAACATCAAGTAAGTATAAATCCATTAATTCATAATAATATTCTGAAAAACATTAGTTATCTCTGATGACAATAGGTGATAAATTCATTATATGGAAAATGTCAAAAATTACATTCCTATTTATGGCTTAATAGAACTTCATTGTGTGTATGTACTACATTTTCTTTAATATCAGCATATGCTGAGTTTTTGTTTTGTTTGTTTTTAATGGTTGTGTATTGTCTTAAAATCCTGTATTGAAATGCCTCTAGCTTTGCTCCTTTTGTTTCAGATGGCTTTGGGGATTCAGGGTCTTTTGTGCTTCCATATGAATCTTAGGATTCTTTTTATAGTTTTAGGAAGAACATGATTGGTGTTTTGATTGAGATTGCATTAGTACTACTTTGTGTAGTATAGTATTTTAATTACACTAATTTTTTAATTACACTAATTCTGCTAATTTATGAATATTTATAATTTTCATTGTGTAGGTCTTTGGCATTCTTACTTAAACTTATTCCTACATATTATTTTTTTTTATCTTTGAGGCTATTGTGAATGGGATTGCTTTCATGATTTCTTTCTCAGTGAATTCATTATTAGTGCACAGAAAACTACTGACTTTTGTATGTTGTTGTTGTTGTTGTTTAATCTGCTATTTTGCTAAATTTAGTTATCAATTCCAATGGACTTCTGGTGGCATCTTTAGGGTGTATTGAATCATATCATCTGCAAACAGAAAGAATTTGACTTTCTCCTTTCCTACTTATAAGCCACTTATTTATTTCTCTTGCTTAATTGTTCTGTCTTAAACTTCTAGTACTATATTTAATAAAAAGAGTGAGAATGAACACTTTTTTCTTATTCCTTGTCTTAAAGTAAATGCTTTCAGTTTTCTTCATTCAATATGATCTTGGCTCTGGGTGTATTATATATAATCTTTATTATGTTGAGATATGATTCTTCTATATTTATCTTTTTCAGGGGTTATGAAGGGATGTTGAATTTAATAAAACTCTTTTTGTGCATGTATTGTGATTTTTATCCTTCATTCTATTTATGTGATGAACTGTGTTTACTGATTTGTATATACTGAACCATCCTTGTATCCCTGGAATGGAACCAATTTGATCATGATGTAGGATCCTTCTATGCCAGAGCTGCTGGGGTATGAATGGAGCCAGGATCTAAGTTACCCCTCTTTTGGGCCCTAAAAGAAGGTTTTTTCCTGCCTGCAGGAAAAATGTAACTTACTCGGCAAGAATGAGCTTAAGGACAAAAATAGCTGAGTGCATACCTTCTGTCTGGTAAACAGAAAACACGCCACACCCAGGGAGTTTTGTATGGCACGCGGGACGCCAAAAGAACTCAGAACAGGCACTGAGCTTAAATAGGCCTAGAACTAACCAATCAGCCAGCAGGGTGGTTCAGTCTCTCACGCTACGTCACAGCCACACCCCTTTGTTTAGCCCCGGTCCTTTAGAGCATGGTAAGCAGCCAAAGCCCTGCCCCTTGGCAGACATAGTCCCAACAATTCCCCTTTTTTCGTTTATTTAAAAAATGGGGTCTCTCCATTTTATATTTTAAAAATGGGATGTCCCATCTTGTAGGGTGTCCAACTCATTTGAGAGTGTGCCTGTCTAGGTTGACTTCTCCTCTCTGGGAAAAATCTTACCCGTCATTGTCTATCACTCTAGCACTTTAGGTGGACATACCTAGGGCCAGCAGGTGGCCAAGGGGAGCACACGGGACATGACAGTCACCTTTGGGAAGGCTTGACTGGATGGCATACCTCTGCATCCTGTTAAGGACCGTGGCCAAGCTTGTAGGGCTATAGCTCAGCGTTACAGTAGACCAACCTAGTTGTATCAATCTGGTTAGTTCTACAGGGCTAAAGGTGCACACAAGGACATTGACAATCAGGGATTTCACCAAAAAGAGAAAGTCCATCTATTTAGTTCAGTCTAAAGGAAGACTTTTGGCATAACGTCCGGATAACTGTCACAAGAATGGCATTCTTCTTTTAGAGTCCAAAGGAAATCGTCCAACAGAAAGTCCAGATAATTGTTACAGGAATGGCACAGTCCTTCTTCTCTCATTGCAGAGGGTTGAGATGCTGACAAAGAAGGAGTCCAGCATAGTGTTTTTGATGAATTTTGAAACGGATGTGATGAGAAGTTTAATCACAGCAGGACAGGAGATTTGTCACGGTGTTTTCATTTCTGTGGAAAAAAGAAGGGATCACTCCTCAAGAACTTGTGCTCCTGGGTAGTCATTTTGGTCGGATTGGCAGTATTTGAGATCTCTGGCAGGCACCCATATAGGGTTTTGTTCTCCCATTGGGAAGACACATCCAAAACCTCTGCCAGCACTTATTAACGGATCAGGACCTCTCCAGAATCCAGTTAATGGGTCTTTCCATCGGACCTCAACTTTTACATAAGGCGTTTGGTTAGACCAGTGTCTTTGAAACGCAGACAGAGGCTGCTGTTTGGAAAAATTTAAAATATTTAAAGTAAGCATAGCTGTTTTCAACTGGTCATGGGGGTTGCTTCCCCCATTTTGTTTTATTAATTGGTCTTTTAAGGTTTTATTATGTCTTTCTATTATGGCTTGTCCTTTTGGGTTATATGGGATCCCTGTGGTATGCTTAATATGCGAAGTTTGGAAGAACTTTTGTAATGATTTGCTCACAAAACAGGGTCCATTATCGGTTTTAACTTGTTTTGGCAATCCAAGAATAGCAAAGCATTGTAAAAAGTGACTTTCAGCATGTTTAGCCCTTTCTCCAGAGTGTGCCATGGCCCAACAAGCATGTGAATAAGTATCTATGGACATAAATATATATTTTTAATTTTCTAAATGGCACATAATGGGTTACATCAGTTTGCCAGACCGCGTTGGGCCTTAGGCCTCTGGGATTTACCCCAGGGGACTGGAGAGGTGGGACCTGTAAGAAGGGCAAACAAGATTTACATGTCCTTATAATCTTTTTTAAATCTTTTATAGGAACTAAAGGAAATTTATTATGTAGTTCCCTCCAATTTAAATGAGTAAGGTTGTGAAGACCTTGGGCTAACTGAAGGTCTTGTTGATATGGGACTGTAACTGTCAATATACCTGTGGTGGCTAAATGGTCAGCGGCCTGATTTCCCTCAGATAGGGGCCCAGATAAGCCTTGATGTCCCCTAAGATGTTGGAGGAACACAGGTTCATTACGCCCCTTTAGCAGGGATCGAACCTGGATCATCAGAGGGGTGATAGGATTATTATCTATCTTTATATATGAGGCATTTAGAGTAGGTAATAGGTTATTTACATATAGACTATCTGAGAAAAGATTCATAGGCTCTTGGACATGGGTCAAGGCTAATGTAACAGCATATAATTCTTTAAATTGAGCAGAACCAGTAACTGCTTCAAAGTATTGTGTCCTTTGGCCTGAGGATGGGTGAAATATTACAACTGCTTACCCTTCTTTTCCTCCATCTGTGAAGACATTTACTGCCTTGGGGAGTGGCTTCCTGGAGAACAAGATGGGGGGAGTCCACTCCAGTTTGGGGAAAGAAGAGGTCCATTTGGTTGACCCGTAATGACAGTCAACTTTTCCTAGGAATCCTTCTAAAGCATAGGAGACTCTAGGGTTGTTTCTTTGTATCCATTCAAATTCTGACAAATGGTAAGGAATTGTTAAAATATTTGGGTCTTTTCCATAATGCCTCAATGAGGTATCTCTCCCTTTTATTATAAGATCTGCTAATTGATCTAATTGGGAATAAACTCGAGGTGCTCCTCCCACAGAGGAATGTATCCATTCTAATGGATTTCCCATCTGGGTTAGTACAGCTGTCAGGAGCTTAGCACCTGAGAAAACCCACAGATATAGAGGTTGTTTTGGTTGGTATTGAGCCAATTGGACTGAATTGAGGGCATCTTGGACTTTTTGTAATATTAACAGATGACTTTTTTCTAGTATAATTATATCAGAGGGGGATTGTCCCCGTAGCAACTCAAAGAGAGGTAATAAATCCTCAGTAGAGATATGAAGCCAAGGTCTTAACCAGTTTAGCTCTCCTAATAGCTTTTGTAACTCTGTCAAGGAATAAGATTTTTGAATGAGAAGCTGGGGTTTGAGAGGACAAACCGAGTCTAGGCTAAGTTTTGTCCCTAATATTTTAAAGGGAGGAATAGTCTGTATTTTATCTTTGGATATGTGTAATCCTCCTTTTTCTAAGAGCTCTCGAAGGGTTAAGTAAGCAGAGTTTAGTTGTTCGACATCAGCAGCTCCCAGGATGATGTCATCCATATAGACATATAAGGTGAGCTGTGATTTTTTCATTAATGGTGACAGAAGACATGAAACATAATATTGACAAAAAGCTGGGCTATTAGCCATACCTTGAGGGAGAACAATCCATTCATATCTTTCATCTGGTTTATGACAATTGGTTGAGGGGACAGAGAATGCAAATTTTTCATAATCATCTGGATGAAGAGGTATTGAAAAATAACAATCTTTAATATCAATCAAAATTAAGGTTAAATCTCTTGAGATAGAAGGGATCCAGGGGAGGCCACGCAAAGGTGTGCCAACACGGAACATCCTATCATTAATTTTTCGGAGGTCTTGTAACATCCTCCATTTCCCTGTGGCCTTTTGTATAACAAAAACAGGACTGTTCCATGGGCTAAGAGAAGGTCTAATGTGTCCTAGGGCTAACTGTTCTTGGACAATTGCCCTCAAATGGTTTAGTTTTTCAGTAGGAAGGGGCCACTGCTCGACCCAGATTGGGGGGCCATCTCGCCATTGAATGGCAGGAACTTGGGGAGCAGTGGCCCTTAGGATTGGGGGTGAGACCCTATTTGATGATTGGAAGTTTTTCTCCCCGTATCATTCTGAAGCTCTCTATGGGTTGTAGTAATGTAAGCCTCAGCTTCTCCTAGCATGTCTTGACCTAATAAATTAGAGGTTAATCCAAGGGCCACAAGGGGACGAACTTCCCCTTGGTTTCCATCTATATCTCTCCATTTAAGCCAATTTCTGGTCTCTTCTGAATGAGTGTTTCTACCTACTCCAAGTAACTGAGGCCCTGGGATTAGTTCCCATTGGGGTGGAATCTCTTCCTTCCTTAGTATAGTACGATCTGCCCCAGTATCAATTAGGCAACAAAATTTCTTTCCTGATATATAAATATCCATCTTTGGTCTAATCCCTGGAACAATAGGAACTGTCCAATGGACCTGAGGGGGACTGGGAGACTCCTTGGTGTAACAGGGCTGGAGGGTGCCCCTTCAGGAGTTTAAAGGTTTCCCCTGAATATCAAACTTAGACCTGCAATCTTTTTTCCAATGATACCCTCTTTTACATCTAGGACAAAGTGTTCTAGGGGCAGCTGGACTTTGAGTCTGGCCTGGGGAGTATTCTGGAGGTCGATCAGGGCCATTGGGGCAGTCTTTTTAAAAATGGCCCTGTCGTCCACACTTAAAATAGGCTCCTTTTCCATTTAAAACTTTTGCTAATACCTCAGTGTGGGCATTAAGCGTAGTGCTCAATATCTGAGATTGGTGAGTTGTCGAACTCACATCTTTGGTGGCAATAATCCATCTTTCCATAGATCTATCTTTTAATCCGGCACAGGCCAGCTTATGATCTGCGGTCATACCTTCCCACACTAACATCTTTATAAATTGGTCCCTCATCGTACCAGGTGGGAATTTCCTTTGAAGGCTTTTTCCCACTCTCTCAATAAATGTGGCGAGATCCTCATTAGCCTTTTGAGTGATTCCAGCTATAGGAGGCTCTGTGGGGCCTTCCTCTAGCTTCTTCCATGCTGCCAGCCCTAAAGCTTGCACCTGCTCTCGGTACGGAGTGGGTAATGCTGCTTGTTGAATACCCGTAGCATACTGGTCACTAGTTCCTGACAGCATCCCAAAGGTTATCGGTATGGGAGGATTTGCAGCTTGGTTCCTCTCAGCCTGCATATGGCATTCATCAGAAAAATATGCATTCCATTTAAGGAATAATGGTCCCGGGAGCACAGCTTTTGTTAAATCTTTCCAATCTCTACTTGTGCAGGCATGATGAGCGAGATTTTGCAAAATACATTCTGCCCATGGCGAGTTTGGCCCATCTTCCGCTACAGCCTTTTATAATTCTTTTAATTCCTGAGTCTCCCATGGATACCATATCTGGGGTTTGTCTCTTTTAGGATTTAAATTAACAGGAAATGCCATTACAGGTGAAAGCCCACTAGAGGGCGCTAGCGCCTCTTGGTATAGCGATGGCGCAGAAGGTTCAATAGAGGACTCATAAAATGGCGGATCCCGCTGGTAAGATACTGAGCCATGCGGCCAGTGGTTTTTGTCCTCAGGGCATTTGCTAAAGTTCTCTAAGGGAGTGGCTGTAACCTCTAATTCCCGGAGCAAGATTTCTTTGTTTTTAGGGATTGGCCAGATTTCTCTAAGTTTGCGGACCGGGAGGGGCTGTTTAATTTTCCAGACCGGGGAAAAATTAGGTGTTTCTTTTTCTTGTAAAAGCGAGTACGCTTTTAGGGCGGATAAAGCTGGATAAACTCCCGGAGGCGGGGATTTCCCGTACTCAATTTCTCGGTCTCTTAAAATTTGTTTTATTTTGTCCCACGTCTCCCAAGAATCAAAATCAGACTTTGGGAGCCAGGGAGCTGCCCGTTTTAAGGAATTCCAAATCATCTCCGCTTGGCTATCAGATATTTGGAGACCTTGCTTTCTTAAAATACAGCGCCATGCCTTGAGGGCTGGGTCTTGCGATTTCCTGAATGTTAATATTTGCCCCATACTAAAGGGTATTTTTGCCAGTGAAAGAGACACTGCATCTCTAACCGTATTAAGCCCACCGATATTTTTTTTTCTTTGTTCCTGCCCCGAGTTGGGCGCCAAACTGCCGGAGCTGCTGGGGTATGAATGGAGCCAGGATCTAAGTTACCCCTCTTTTGGGCCCTAAAAGAAGGTTTTTTTTCTGCCTGCAGGAAAAATGTAACTTACTCGGCGAGAATGAGCTTAAGGACAAAAATAGCTGAGTGCCTACCTTCTGTCTGGTAAACAGAAAACACGCCACACCCAGGGAGTTTTGTATGGCACGCGGGACGCCAAAAGAACTCAGATTTATTGAACAGGCACTGAGCTTAAATAGGCCTAGAACTAACCAATCAGCCAGCAGGGCGGTTCAGTCTCTCACCTCTCACGCTACTTCACAGCCACACCCCTTTGTTTAGCCCCGGTCCTTTAGGGCATGGTAAGCAGCCAAAGCCCTGCCCCTTGGCAGACATAGTCCCAACACTTCTAATGTGCTGTTGAATTTAACTTTTAAGTATTTGGTTGAGGATTTTCCAATTCTGTGTCTATATCCATCAGGGATATTGATCTATAGGTTTTTATTTTATTTTATAATCTTTTTTTTTTTTGGGGTGTGTGTGTGTGTGTGTGTGTGTGTGTGTGTGTCCTTGTCAGGTTTTGGTAGTAGGGTAATGCTGGTGTTGTAGAGTGTTTTGGAAGGGATTCTTTCCATACAGTTCTATATAACAGTTTGAGAAGTGTTGATGTTGGTTTTTCTTTAAATGTTTTGTAAAATACAGCTGTGAAACCATCTGGTCTGGGGATTTTCTTTTTGAAAGACTTTCTATTACTGGTTTAATCTTTTTATTTGTTACTGATATATTTAGGATTTTTATCAACTTTGGTCATTTGTATGTGTCCAAAAATTTGTCCATTTCCTCTATATTTTCCAATTTATTGGCATACAGTTTTTCAAAGTAATCCTTAGTGACCACTTGAATTTCTCTGTTTTTTGTTCCCCTAAAGACAACTAGTTCATAATCCAATCCCTAAATGTTGACTCTTTGCCGGGGTCCAGCCCCAGCAGGGTCGGGGTCTTCCTGGTCCAGGGGATGTGACGGGGTAAACAGCGTCGGCGATGGATGGACAACAATCACACAGACTCACAGGCCAGTGCAGAATGCTGACAAGTTTATTGAGTTCACACACAGTTTTTATACATTTTTTAAAGTATAACATGCCAAGAATGTAGTTAACATAAAACCCATAGAATTCCTGGTACAGAACAAGCTTACTGGAAAAAGTGATTGTATAAGATAATAATATCCCCACCACATCCCCTGCTATTGTTCTGATTTAATGTCTAAGCTATGAACGTAATCAGCAAAGTTGATCTTAAGTTTCTATTTCATCATAAATGCTCTTGACATAGTGCTTAGCTGTGGTAAACAAGCTAGACTCTTAACTCTATTAGCCTAAGTTAATCTTTAAGTTCAGGCTAGCAAGAGGGCAGTGATCTCAGTGGTTACCATGGCAAATTTCCTTGTAGATAATTGCCATATTGTTTAGTAAAGTAAATCTTACTAGAACGGGGTCACAGGTACCAGAATCTAACATTTAACTTATGTCTATGAATACTTTTACCCCTCCACCACATAACATTTCCTGATTCTGGATCTAACTAACCCATGGGACACAAGAGAGGGTCTCTGTAGTAGGAAGCACTATAATTTTATTCTGTTTCTGATTACTAACAGTGAGACTATGTGCTTTTTGCAAACTCATGACTGGAGAAACAGGTGGCTCTGTGACTGTTCTCACATATAACAATACGTGTTTATAACAATCACCCCAGGAAGTAGACACATCACACGGTGGCAGAGGATTATTTTACTGTTTGTGATAGAGAAGGGGTTAAGATTTCTAATGTTTTATTAATATTCTCAAAAAATGCTGTAGTATTCCCCTCACCCCCAGCAATCACCACTAGAAAATAGTATAAAGTATTATATTATTAAGAAGATATTGCAGAAAAGGCACCAGAGCTCAGAGGCATACATCTGGCATTATCTCGAGATGATGAGTCCTTGCAAACATCATTCTCCCAGTGGATCCTTGTCAAACACTGGTTGGGTTGCCAGGTGCCCCCCGCAACTCTTTATACAATTAAAATATGTAAATGGTAATTAATGTATCTGACTATAGAGCAAATAAAATAATTTAAAAAATGTTTTTACTTTTCTTAATTGTGGTAAAATATACCTAAGTAAAAGAGATTGATTATTTTGTTTATTTAATTATTTATTTACTGATTCATAATGCACAAGTATAGCATCTTTTTACATACAACTGCTTGTATACAAAGTATATAAGTACCATTCAGATCTTCAATCATGCATTTAGGATAATGATATCCATCTCATTCAACCACCAATTTTTTTTCCTTCTCCCCTCCCTCCCTCCTTGTTCCCTCCCTTCCCCTCCCTTTCCTTTGACCATTCTAGTGTTCCTCTAATCCTATGTACCCCCATCCAACAACACTGTGAACTAGCCTCCTTATATCAGAGAAAACATTCAGTATTTGGATTTTTGAGATTGACTACTTTCACTTAGCATTATATTCTCTAACTTCATCCATTTACCTGCAAATGCCGTTATTTTATTCTCTCTTATTGCTGAGTAAAATTCCATTTTGTATATATACCACATTTTCTTTATCCACTCATCTACTGAGGGACATCTAAGTTGGTTCCACAACCTAGCTATTGTGAATTGTGCTGCTATAAACATTGAAGTGGCTGTGTAACTGTAATATGCTGTTTTTAAGTCCTTTGGGAATAGACCCAGGAGTGGGATGGCTGGGTCATAGGGTGGTTCAATTCCCATTTTCCCAAGAAATCTCCATACTGCTTTCCATAGCGGTTGCACCATTTTGCAGTCCCACCAGCAACGTATGAGTGTGCCTTTTTCCCCACATCCTCTCCAACATTTATTGTTGTTTGTGTTCTTGATAGCTGCCATTCTGATTGGAGTGAAATGAAATCTTAGAGTAGTTTTGATTTGCATTTCTCTAATTGCCAGCAATGTTGAGCATTTTTTCATGTATTTGTTGATTAATCGTGTATCTTCTTCTGAGAAGTGTCTTTTCAATTCCTTAGCCCATTTATTGATTGGGTTATTTTTTTTTTTTTTTTTTGGTGTCAAGTTTTTTGAGTTCTTTATATATTCTAGAAATTAGTGCTCTATCTGATGTGCATGTATTAAATATTTGTTCCCAATTAGTTGGCTCTCTATTCACCTCACTGATTGTTTCTTTTGCTGAGAAGAAGCTTTTCAGTTTAAATTTATCCTATTCATTAATTCTTGGTAATACTTCTTGCACTACAGGATTCTTATTAAGGAACTTAGGGCCTAATCTGACATGTTGGAAATTGGAGCTTACTTTTTCTTCTATTAGGCGCATTGTCTCTGGTCTAATTCCTAGGTCCTTGATCCACTTTGAATTAAGTTTTGTGCATGGTGAGAGATAAGGGTTTAATTTCATTTTGTTGCATATGGATTTCCAGTTTTCCCAGCACCATTTGTTGAAGAGGCTATCCTTTCTTCACTGTACATTTTTGGGGCTTTTGTCTAATATAAGATAGCTGAAATTATATGTATTAGTCTCTGTGTCCTCAATTCTGTACCATTGGTCCACCAGTCTGTTTTGGTGCCAATACCATGCTGTTTTTGTTACTATTGCTCTATAGTATAATTTAAAGTCTGGTATGGTGATGCCCCCTGCTTCACCTTTCTTGCTAAGGATTGCTTTGGCTTTTCTGGGTCTCTTATTTTTCCAGATGAATTTCATGACTGCTTTTTCTATTTCTTTGAAAAAAGACATTGGAATTTTGATTGGAATTGCATTAATTCTGTATAATTTGTAGGATGGACATTTTGACAATGTTGACTCTACCTATCCAAGAGCAAGGTAGTTCTTTCCATCTTCTGAGTTCTTCTATGATTTCTTTCTTTAGTGTTCTATAATTTTCCTTATAGAGGTCTTTCACCTCTTTCATTAAGTTGATTCCCAGGTATTTTTTTTTTTTTATGCTATTGTAAATGGGGTAGTTTTCATCATTTCCCTTTCAGAGGCTTTGTCACTGATGTACAAAAATGCCTTTGACTTATGGGTTATTGATTTTGTATCCTGCTACTTTGCCAAATTCATTTACTAGTTGTAAAAGTTTTCTGGTAGAGTTTTTTTTTTTTTTGGTATTTTAGGTATATTATCATGACATCAGCAAATAGTGCTAATTTGAGCTCTTCTTTTCCTATCTGGATCCATTTAATTTCTTTTGACTGTCTAATTGCTCTGGCCAGAGTTTCCAGTACTATGTTAAATAGCAGTGGTGAAAGGGGGCATCCCTGTCTTGTTCCACTTTTTAGAGGGAATGCTTTCAATTTTTCTCCATTGAAGATAATGTTAGCTTGAGGTTTAGCATAGATAGCTTTTATAATGTTGAGATATGTTCCTGTTATTCCTAATTTTTCTAGAGCTTTGAACATAAAGGAGTGTTGTATTTTATCTAATGCTTTTTCTGCGTCTATTGAGATGATCATATGGTTTTTATCTTTAAGTCTATTGATGTGATGTATTATGTTTATTGATTTCCGAATGTTGAACCAGCCTTGCATCCCTGGGATAAACCCCACTTGATCATGGTGCACTATCTTTCTGATATGTTTTTTAATGCGATTTGCCCCAATTTTATTGAGGATTTTTGCATCTATGTTCATTAAAGATATTGGACTGCAGTTTTCTTTTTTGGCTGTGTCTTTGCCTGGCTTTGGGATTAATGTGATATTGGCCTCATACAAAGAGTCTGGAAGAGCTCCCTCTTTTCTATTTCTTGAAATAATTTGAAGAGCATTGGTATTAGTTCTTCTTTGAAGGACTTGTAGAACTCGGCTGTAAACCCATCAAGACCTGGACTTTTTCTTGTTGGAAGTTTTTTGATAGCGTCTTCTATTCCTTCACTTGAAATTTATTTATTTAAATTGTGTATAGCCTCCTGTTCCAGTTTGGGGAATTCATACGACTCTAGAAATCTGTCTATGCTTTCAGTATTTTCTATTTTATTAGAGTACAAGTTTTCAAAGTAATTTCTAATTATCTTCTGTATTTCTGAGGTGTTTGTTGTGATATTCTCTTTTTCATCATGAATGTTAGCAATTTGAGTTTTCTCTCTTCTTCTTTTTGTTAGCATCACTAAGGGTCTGACAATTTTGTTTATTTTTTCAAAGAACCAACTTTTAGTTTTGTCAATTCTTTGAATTGTTTCCTTAGTCTCAATTTCATTAATTTCTGCTCTGATTTAATTATTTTCTGTCTTCTGCTGCTCTTGGTGTTGATCTGTTCTTCTTTTTCTAGTGCTTTGAGGTGTGATGTTAAGTCATTTATTTGTTTTTTGTTTGTTTGTTTGTTTGTTTTCCTTTTAAGGAATGAACTCAGTGCAATGAATTTTCCTCTTACTACTGCCTTCATAGTGTCCCAGAAATTTCTATATGATGTATCTGTGTTCTCATTTACCTCTAGGAATTTTTAAATCTCCTCTTTGATGTCTTCTTAAACCTCTTGTTCATTCAGTAGCATGTTGTTTAGCTTCCAGTTGTTGGAGTAGTTTTTCTTATTACTTGTTTTGTCGTTGATTTCCAATTTCATCCCTTTATGGTCTGATAGAATGCAGGGTAGTATCTCTATTTTTTTACATTTGCTGAGAGTTGCCTTGTGACATAATATATGGTCTATTTTGGAGAAGGAGCCATGTGCTGCTGAGAAAAAAAGTGTATTCTTTTACTGAGGAATGAA
Organism: Tamias sibiricus; assembly: GCA_025594165.1. Lineage (NCBI taxonomy): Eukaryota > Metazoa > Chordata > Mammalia > Rodentia > Sciuridae > Tamias > Tamias sibiricus. The sequence continues at coordinate 89,656,545 of CM046666.1, read as the reverse complement.
ATATTCTATATATGTCCGTTAGGTCTAGGTTATTAGTTGATTTAAGGAGGCCTAAGTTTTCTTTGTTTAGCTTTTGTTTGGATTATCTATCCATTGGTGAGAGAGGTGTGTTGAAATCCCCTAGAATAACTGTGTTGTGGTCAATTTTACTCTTGAACTTGAGAAGAGTTTGTTTGATGAATGTAGGTGCTCCATTATTTGGGGCATATAGATTTATGATTGTTATATCTTGTTGATAAATGGTTCCCTTAAGTAGTAAGAAATATCCATCTTTGTCCCTTTTGATTAACTTTAGCTTGAAGTCCACCTTATTTGAAATGAGAATGGAAATCCCTGCTTGCTTCCAAAGGCCATGTGAGTGATAAGACTTTTCCCAGCCTTTCACCTTCAGTCTATTGATGTCTTTTTCTATGAGGTGTGTTTCTTGGAGACAGCAAATTTTTGGGTCATTTCTTTTAATCCATTCAGAAAATCTGTGTCTTTTGAATGGTGAGTTTAGGCCATTAACATTCAGGGTAATTATTGAGATGTGATTTTTATTCCCATCCATTTTTATTTGTATTATGATCTTTAGCTTGATTTGGTTTCTCTTCTGGTTGATATTTCCCTTAGTTTAATATCTACCTTTGTTGAATTTCATTGTTATTTTTCTCTTCTTCTTCATGAAAAATTTTGCCCAGGATGTTCAGAAGTGCTGGCTTTCGAGATGCGAAATCTTTTAACTTTTGCTTGTCTGGAAAGTTTTTATTTTATCTTCGAATCTAAAGCTCAATTTTGCTTTTGATATAAGATTCTTGGTTGACATCCCTTTTCTTGCAGAGCTTGAAATATGCTATTCCAGGATTTTCTTGCTTTTAAGTTCTGTGTAGAAAAATCTGAACATAGTCTGATTGGTTTTCCCCCTATATGTACTCTGCTTCCTTTCTCTTGTGGCTTTTAATATTCTCTCCTTGCTCAGTATATTAGGCATTTTCATTATAATGTGTCTTGGTGTGGATCTGTTGTGATTTTGTATGTTTGGTGTTTGGTAAGCCTCTTGAGCTTGGTTTTCCCATTCATTCCTCAATTTTGGAAATTTTTTTGTAATTATTTCATTAAATGAATTATTCATTCCTTTGGCTTGAAACTCTGCCCCCTCCTCTACCCCAATCACTCTTAAGTTTGGTCTTTTTATGCTGTCCCATAATTCTTGAATGTTCTTTTCTTGGTTTCTTACCACTTTTGCTGTGTAATCTAGACTTTTCTCTAGGATATATATTTTGTCTCCATTGTCTGAGATTCTTTCTTCCAAGTGATCTAATCTGTTGGTGATACTTTCGATTGAGCTTTTATTTTGGTTTATTGCTTCTTTCATTTCCGGAATTTCTGTTTGTTTTCTCTTTAGAGCCTCTACCTTCCTATTGAGGTAATCTTTTACTTCCTGTATTTTTTTATGGAGTTCTTTGTCAAATTGATCTTTCGCCACCTGTATTTGCTCCCTCATCTCATTTTTTAGTTCATTCTTAAGTTCAACAAACATTTGGAATATGTAATTTCTAAATTCCATCTCTGGCATTTCACCAACTGTGCTTGCCATGGAATCTACTGAGAAGATATATTGATTTGTTTGTGTCCCTTTCTTTCCTTGTTTCTTCCTGCACTGTGGGTCCTTGACTATTTTGATTTTACCTTAAAACCTTACGTTGCTCCTGTAGTACAGTGCTATCAGATCCCCTTATATTTCCTTTACACTTTAAAATCAAACACTTTCTATTCAGAGAATCCCAGTTTGATCACAATGTACAGATTTAGTTAACCCAGATATTGTTTCCAATTTACTCTGTACGCTTCTGATGGGGTTTTATAGTTTCAAGTAATGGGCACAGAGGTGATATGTTTAGAAAGAAGGAAGTGAGTGTATTGACTTGTTTTTTCTTAGAAAGTATGAAAAGAGAGTTCTATGGAAGTGGTTTAGTATCAGCAGATGAGAGAGGAAAGAGAATGGACTGAATGATTAGGTGGAAAGACCGATTTATATATAAACCTAACTTATGCAGCGGTTGAGTGAAGAAATAAAGAAAAATGGAAAAGAAAAAAAGAAGAAAAAAGAATGACCAATGAGTAGAAATTAGTGTAAGAGAGAGGAGAGAGAGAGTGAGTCTAGAAAATAGAGAATAAACTATATATAACACCACTTTGCTATATATTTCAATTGTACCCATTCTAAAAATCCCAATTTCTGCGTATAACTTGCTTTTGCTTCTGTTGAGTATGAAATGGCAGGGTGTAGATGATGAAGGAAGAAGAAAAAATACAAAAGTGAGAAGGAAGAAAAGAAAGAAAAGAGGAGCAGAAGCAAAAAAACACTGTCAATCAAAACAAAAACAAAGCAAAAACAAACAAATAGAAAACCCCCTAAGAAACAACAAAACAAACAAACAAAAAGAAAAACGTTGAACCCAGGAACAAGTCTCAAACAAAATGGACCCGTGGAAGCCCTTCTTTTTTCCCTTCCAGTTTAATCCAATTGACCCAGATCATGTCCAGTCAGCAATCCTGTTAGTGGAGTCAAGGCTGCACCTTTGGCCAGTTGAAGAATGGCACAGTGGAAGAGTGGAGGGGGCTTATCCTCAGGTTGGGCCCTATGTGCAGTAGCAGGAAGATGCTACTCTGGGCCCTGGAGGCCAGCAAACTGGCGGCTGGGTCTTGTTCCAGGCGGGCGAGTGCCTACCTCTTGCTCTGGTCGCAGCTGGGCAAGTCGCACAGCACCCGGGAGTGGAGATTGATTTCTGTTGTTGTTGAACTCTAGTAGTTCTTTATATATTATAGATAATCAGTACTTTATTGAATATATATTTTCATGTATATTCTTTCATTCCATAGGTTACTTTTTCTCACTATCAATAGTGTCAGATGCACAAAACTTTTACATTTTGATTTAGTCCAATTTGTCTATTTATGTTATTCTTTTTCTTAACTCTCAGTGACAGATACAAAAAAAAAAAAAATTGCTAAATGTAGTGTCATGATGTTTCCTCCCCAACTTTTTCTATTAATAGTTTCACAATTTGAGTTCAAATGTTTAGGAATTTCATCAGGTTTGAGTTAATGTTTTGTACATATTAGGAAGAAAGGTCTAATCTCTTACTTTTCTTACTTTTATATTTTTTGCATGTGGATATTCAGTTTTTACAACATTGAAAATATTATCCTCCCAGTGAGTGGTCCTTATTCTCTTATAGAAAATCATTTGGCCCATGTACATGAGGGCCTGTCATTGAGTCCTCTGAGCTTTGTCATTGTGCTTTGTGTTGGGTTGTAATGCCAGCAACACAATGTTTTGATTATTGCAGCTTTCTTCAAGTTTCAAAATCATCAGTTTGAGACCACTAATCTTGTTATTTCCCAAGATATTTTAAATGTTTAATTTAAGGCATTTTTACCATGATGTCAGGCTCTTGATTTATTTGCCTCCTCCTTCTTTCTAAGGGGATATTCACACTTATGCACATATACATTTACTGCTGTTTGGGGAGAAACACTACATTCTGATTCTTGATGTTCCCAGCAAAGCAGATATCCATTGAAGCCCTATTGGACTCTTCTCCACTCAAAGCTAAAAAAAAATATATTTTCCGCCCCTTTTTTCATGCATATTAGTTATTTGTGTGTGCCTATTTGTTTTTTTTCCCTCCTCTGTCTTAATTTAGGGAACAGAATGCATATATCTTTTCTTGAGTACTGAAAATATTGCCTCAAATTTACTGCATCCCCTCCCAACAAGTCCTTTCTTTGTACCTAAGTGCTCAGATTGTTAAGAATTTCTTGCTTTTCTGCATATTTGTCATCTTGCATGAAGCAGTACAGTCAAGCAACCACTCCTGGAGAATTCAGAATAGGGTAATGGAGCTAAGAAAAAAGGAAACAAAATAGGAAGTCATTAATGTTTAAAAAAAAAATCCCCTCACTTGCAAGACATGCTTTAAACAATAGTTCACTTATGATAGGGTATTGGACAAAATGGAGCTTTCAAATTAAAAACTTTTCCCCCTTTTATCCTCATGCAGTCATCCTGGATGTTTGACACCTCAGGCTTGCAGTAGGGGTAGACAGTGGTAGACTCTTTGTGGATCAAACTTGACCCTGTTCAAATGTCTCTGCTCAAGAAAATCAAATTTAATCAGGTGATAGATGAGATTGTTTGGCAGTGTCTAATAGACATTAATAAAAGTTCACTAGCAGACACATTAAGACACATAAAAGCAAATAGGTAAAATATATTTCAACACAATGTTCTATTTCATCTAGCATATCCAAATATTTTCCAAACAATAAGCTCACATTATACTCCATTTGTTCATCAGCTTTGCTTTTGTTTCTTCTCATGTACAGAATTCCAGTTGCATCCTTGTACAATCCTTCCCCTGTAACTCCTCTTATGAAGTTAAATCTTCCCCTCTAGTCACCAAATTAGGATGCAAATATTCTGTCCTCAACTTTTCCCTCACTGAAACTTTTACTTTGTGAAACCAGACTCTTTCTTGATGTTCTTTCATACATGTGGCACATTCGTGGCTGACCTAGAATATATTTCAGCTTTGTTTTTGTTCACTTCTTATATCATGTTCTGCATAAGCAGGCCTTAACCAAGTTGGAAGCTTGTGGAAGTTGAAACATGTAAACTTAATGATATCATTTCTGAAGATTTTGATTAATGATAATGCTCAAGTCAGATATTGGTATCTGTTGTAAAAGATTCAAGACTGTTGTTGATGCCCAGGTAGAACTAAGGAACACTGATCAAATAAAATCAAATGCAGAGATTTCCACCCTCTAGATGCTCCCTCATGCTCAGTGACCTGTGTTAATAATGTTTTCTGCCTTTAATTCCTCAAATTACATACCTCTGATTATTTTGTTGGACTTTGTTTTTGTAATAGCATGTTAATGTAATTCTATTAAACTTCAACGTCATTACCTGACGCCAGTCCCTTGGCTTGAAAATGCTCTCATTTTTAACTAGAGGTTAAAGTGCAAAAGTCTCATCTTAGGACATGTATAGTTTCTGATATCCCAGATTAGGAGCCTAACTGATAAATGTTATTAGTAAAAGTTTGTGTCAGTAATATTATAATATTTTTTGTTGCATGAAAATGAATTCATTTACATTGATATTCACTTTGTATATTTTGACTTTTTGTGCCATTATATACCTGTGCCATTTGTGTGTAAGCTTAAAATTATTTAAAGATATTCAGATTGATATTTCCAGTAAAAAAGAAACAATACTTTCCTTTTGAAATCACTCAGCTTAATTTTGGTAATCAAAGCATTGGGTATGTACCACAATTCTAAAATAAATCTTCAGGACATGTAGCTATTATCATATTATAACTCTAGATGTGTGCCTTGAGAATATTTTTCATGATTCATTTATAATTAATGCCTTCAAACATTTCTCATATAATGATGATTTAACTTTCTAAGATATTGAAACCAGTCAATATAATTTTACCTCATAATACTGAACTAGTTCTACGAAAATGCAAATTAAAGAACAGAGTATTAAGCAAATTGAATTTGTATGCATATGGTGTATATACATAAAATGATTCAGAATATTGGATATCATTACCCAATCATTACACTCATAGACCATAATAAGGAACAAGAGGAATTTGCCACATAAAAGACATTAACAAAATGGAAATTTTTACAGGCATACGATTTATATCCTAAGCCCTAACAGGACCTGAATGCCAAAATCAATATAGCTAAGAAAATAAAGGTAAAAGAAACATTTCTTCCAGTAGCTGAAGAATATCACCATAGGGAATGAAGTTAATGAGGTTAGATATTATCCGGAACTGTACAAAAGAATTTAAAAATACATTCTTTTTTTCTTTAAACATTGGGATAACTTGGAGAAGTAAATATGTAGCATAATAATTCACAGTTTACCAAATTATGCAGTTGAGGTGAGGTTTGAATTGATTTACTATTTGCTACTTGCATTATTTTGCATGGATTTATTTTGTTGTTGTTCTTTTTAGGTATACATGATTGTAGAGTGCATTTTGATATGTTATACATACATGGAGATAACCTTTTCTAGTTAGGATCACATCCTTGTGATTGTATATGCTGTGGAGTTTCACTGGTCATGTATTGATATATGAACATAGGAAAGTTATATCTGATTCATTCTACTGTCTCTTCTATTTCCATCTCCTCTCCCTTTCTCTTTTTTCCTCTTTGTCTAATCTAAGAAACTTCTATTATCCCCCATCACATGATTTCATAAGCTTATCCTTTTACATTTCTTATATGACAGAATATTAGTAATATGTGTCATAATGTTGCTATTATTAAATACAGTATAATATAGCATCTATGTATAGTATTTACTCAATTTTTAACTAAAATGACAGAAAATCACTCTTTTATCTATTTACAAATGCTTTCTAAAACACAGAATGACCACTATGAAGAAAGTAAACTAATTTACTTTGCATGTGATGATCTGTTAAATTCTTGAAATTAAACATGGGTGAGGGCTTTTACCTTTATAATCTGTCATTGTGGTATATACCTATATATGTGTGTATATGTGGTTGAAGCACATTCATGATTTTGAACGTTTAATGTGTTTGTAGAGTCAAACTGAAATAGGATCCTCAGAAATCAGAGTGGTAAGAGGAATAATTTATCAGAAAAGAATATAAAATATTATGTGTTATTAAATTTCTGGGTAGATGTAAAATTTTATCTACAGATAAATAGAATTGTTGCATGTAGGTGAAACTCTGCTAGAGATAGTCTTCTGAAAACTAGGGAAATGTGTTAACACCATGGCATATGGTGAAGAAATTAAACTTTTTAAGGCTTCTAAGATTTCTACATATTCCACTGAAATAGACCTGCAGTCTGTTTAAGTGATAGCAAAGTATTTTGATAAAACTATTTAAACTACCTTCAAGTTAAACATAAGCTGTTTTTATTCTTCTCAAAGCACTTTAAAGTTTCCATGAAAGATTTCAGAAAATAAACTTTCATAATGGTAGGCTTTTTATTGGTTTCTTTCAATAGTCAGTTGTATAGATAATTTTTCCCAATCTTCAACATAACATAAAACAAATATTTATTGATTGTGTTCCTGTGCTAAGTACTACTAAATTTAGTACTACTAAATTAAAGTAAATTTTTATGAATTCCTATGTTCTTGCATTTTGCATTCTAAAATACTAGACGATCACTGAATGTAATAAAGATTTGAAGTAGAAATATATAGAAAAGTTTAAAAGTGACAAGTTTAAAAGATTAAAAAATTAAAGAAAGTTTAAAAGTGACAAGTGCTAATAAAAATATAAAATTAAAAAAAACTAAAGGGAAAGACAGGGGTAGGCAAGGAATGCTGTATTGCAATATAGGTATCACAGTAGGTTCCCCCAAAAATATGTCAAATGAGCAAAAACTTCAAAGAGGTGAAGAGACAAGACATACAGCTATATGAAGGAAGATGTTTCTAATGAAAGCCAAGAAGCCAGAGAAAAGACCCTGACACTGAAATGTGATTGTGTGGAAAGGAAATCAAAAGGCCTTGTGTAACAAATGCTGTCAGAAGTTAAGTAGAAGGTGAAGTTAATAAAGAAACTAGGATCTTGTTAATGTGTGCACTTTCAGGCTATTATAAGTCCTTTGGAAATTACTCTTGGAGAAATTGTAGCCATTCCAGGTTATTTCACATGCAAAAAAGGTAATATGAAATTATATTCGTATATGAATTATATTTTTAAATAATTACCTTGATAAACTGCACATGGGCTATAAGGGTGCAAGGTAGAAATAGTCAAATTAGTTAAAAAAGCTTTTGCAATAAACTAAGAGAATCTTTATTTTGGGTTGGAACAGGATGTTAGCAGCAATTAGAATTACTTGGATTCTGCACATATGTTGAAGACAATAGGATTTTCAGATAGATTTGATGTGGAACATGAAAATAAAGTGAGGAGTTAAACATATATATATATTTTTAAGTCCAAGCAGTCAGACAAATGGCGTGCCATTAATTGAGATGAGAAAGTCTGGGTGGATCAGAGTTAGAACAAATATTGGATTTTTTTTTTAGGTCTTGTTATTATTTACACAGTAACATAATGTTTAGATGAAGTTCTGTGATCCTTGTCATAGTAGGGAAAAGTAAACTAGCTTATATTATTGCCCAAAACATTTTATTTAAAATCTATTTACTATGTGAATAGGATATTGAGAAGGTAATAGATATATGACTCTGAAATTGAAATAAAAGACTCTGAACTGATATTAAATAATCTGGAATATAAAGATTTGGGTACATTTCAAAATTCAGATAATGGAGAAAACCTGTACAGTAAGTAAAAATGAACATAGAAATATATTTGTGTAGTTTGTGGGGGATGTGGAAATTAAGAGAGGTGTTTTTATTTTTTATTTCTTTTTGGTTTGGGGTTAATTGAAATGATCCAGTGGAAAGAGAATAATTGATGAATTGGGAAAAAGAAAAAAAAAGTGATTGAGCTGGTTTTCTTAATATGTGATAAGATCTAGGATCTATTGTACAACTGAAAGTACTGATATATATTTTTTCAAATATTTATTTATTTACTTTAGTTGTACACAATGCAATGCATTTATGTTTACGTGGTGCTCAGGATCAAACCCGGGCCGTGCACATGTGAGGCAAGCGCTCTGCCGCTGAGCCACAACCCCAACTCAAAAGTACTGATCTTAAATGGGAGCATAGACAGATAATCTATAATGACAAGAGATAATGTGGAGTATGTGTCAAGAGGCCGGCAAATGTCTAGATATGGTGGAGGTGGATAATTGAAATACTTATAAAAATTGCTTCAATTTTCTAATTGGATTAAGATTTAAGGTTATCATCTGAAAATCAGAATGGGCTAGGAGCCTTTGTCTGAGGATAGAAGGTTTTACATAAAGTATAGAGCAGGGGTCAGTAAACTGTGGCCACCCACAGAGTCTATACTGTTGCCTATTTTTTTGTAAAGGAAGTGCTATTGGCACACAGCCATGCATATCCTTTACATATTGTCTATGGCTGATTTCAGTAGCTGTGACAGAGATCATGTAGTCCATGAGGATTAAAACATTCACTATCTGGGCTTTTATGTAAAACATTTGCTGAACCTTGGTCTGGAATGAAGAGAGAATGGACAGAGATAATCAACATCAAGTCCCTTCCTGAATTCAAAATGAGAATGGGCCACATATTAGTCAAGTTTTCTCTGAAATAATTTATTCATACAGATGCATGTGCACAGTAGAAGAAAAATTGGATTTAGTCAGGACTATGGTTATGCCAAATAAGTAAAATGAAGAAAAAGACAAGGAGGAACTTTTTAAATTATCTGCAAATGCTACATGAGATTATTCATATGGTAATAAGTCATCAAGCCACACATACAGTACATATTCCAGTATTGATGTAACAGTTCAACGAAAAGTTAAAAGTCATTAAACGTGAAATTTAAGCAGTTAAAAAAATAAAAAGGAGAAGTAAGGATGATAAGAGAGCATATGGTCAGTTGATCTATCACACAATGGGGTTCAATTTGATTATGTAATAAAAGGAATGTGTTGGAAAGATAAGAGATTGTAGACAGATTAGTTCTCTAGTATTTAAAAAACAAAGTACTACAAACTGAGTGGCTGAAACATCAGCCATTTATTTTTTCATAGTTTCTCAGGCTACAAGTGAAATTTTCAATCATGTTGGTTTTATTCTCAGTCCTTGTTCCTTGGCTGATAGATGAAAACCTTCTGTTTTCACTTGATCTTTCCTTTGTGCACACATATTTCTGTATCCTAATCTCTTTTTAAAAGGACACCAATCATATTGAATTAGCCATATTACCTCATTTTACCTTAATTACTCTTTAAAGGACATATCTTCAAATAGAATCACAATCTGAGGTACTAGGAGTTAGGACTTCAACATATGAATTTGGAAGAGTGGGGGGATAAAAGTGTGGGAATGCATGAAATTAAAATTGAAAGAAAATTACTGAATAATAGCAGCAAGTTCTAAGGCCCTATGAGGAAAGAGAAAGCTTGAAATAGTATGTAGGACAGGATTATGGGAAGAGACAAGTTCAAAGAAAAATCATCGTTGTGTTTAATGAAATCATTGATAATATACTAGTAGTGTTGGGATAAGTTACAGTAAATAACAATATAAACTGGGTTGGTCTGTGGATACAGAAGTATTAAACATAGTGATATGGACCAATGAGGTGCAGTAATATGGAATGACATAAAATGCAATATTGTTTATTATATCAAGGAATTAAGAAAACCAGTCTGAAAGCAACATTGAAGAGTGAAGAGGACACTAATTCCAACTCCAGGGCATTTTTATATGAGCAAGTCTTCATGGGAGGTTTCAAAGGAAAAGCATTAACTTTTCCTGGAAATATTCAGAAAAGGGATGAAGATTTACTGTTGATTAGAGGCTGTAGAAATACTATAGGAATATTATAAATACTTAGGAATATTTATATGTTATATATATATATATATATATATATATATATATATGTACAAACATATAAGAAAGTTGTACATGTGAGAAATAATGGACACTCTTCCAAAGTCTTTTTCACTTATCCTTTTTGTGGTATACAGTTACAGAACCTGCAAAGCAATATCAACTATTGGGCAATTTTACAGCTTCAGAAAATACTCAGGTGAGCTGACATACTCTGACACTTTTCCGTGGAGGTTTATCATGGATTTCCTCTAATGTCCCTGTTACTTCTCAGGCATGACGTTCACTTCTAAATGCACGGTCAATTTTAGATTACTTCTTCACTTTCAAAATTTAAATAAAAGTTTCAATGATCAATGGAAAAAGATGACTACATGTTAGAATTAGGGCAAATTCCAGAAAAACTCAGACTTGTCCTAGTCCTTCTCAGGAAGTGAAGTCTAGGAAGGTAGTGACAGTGTTTCTCATTACCAAATATTTAAGCTACTTTTTTCTTCTCTTTATTACAAAATTTTCATATCCTGGTTGGTTGAGTTTGCTATTTAACCCTTACTTTTATAGAATAAAAATTAATAAAACCATAAGTTAATGTAAGCATTCTGAGTATAGCATGACTAAAATAAAATATCTCATTTAAAAACCAAAGTTAAATGCTCCCTATAGAATCTATATGATATAGAGAAAATAAGGTGAATAAAGAAGAAAAAAATAAAGGAAAGGTTTCAGAACTTCAAAAATTATAATTCATATTTCAGTTAAAATTTATAGGAAATAACATGGATATTTTATATAATGTCTTTACAGAGATTTTTAAGACTATAAATAATTGTCTTAATATAACAAAATGTACTTATTTGAAATGATCAACACCTGGTATTTTCTTCTTCTTTCTATTATAGTCTATTATATAAAATGTTTATTAAAAAGATGTATATGTATCTTATAATTAAAATCAATAATAATTTTGTTTTAAGAATGCAATCCTTAACTTTAACTCATTTAAAAACCACAATTTTTGGACAGGAGAAATTGGATGAGGTTGCTAGATACAAGTTCTCAACAAAATTTGAAATGTCTTACAAATAAAATCGAATTAACTTCATTAACAAATGAGAGTGTACCTTCCAGTTGAGTAGCTCGCACCCTAAAATCATTTTGCTTCTTGCTTTTCCCTCTTCTCATGAACCACATAAATCTGTTTGCTCAATTTTCTTGTTTTTGTATCTCCACATAGAAGCAGGCAGCCATGTGAAAGTGCAGATGTTCTCAGAATAATCATGTTCCAGAGATGTGGAGAATGGAGAATCTCAGTGGATTTGAAATGTTTTCTAAAATAGGATCAGAAACTTTTTTAGCACATTTTGATCTCCTGAAGTAGAAGCTTAAAGGATTGAGAATAAAACCCACTTGCCTCCGATCCTATTAAAATGGTAGCATTCCTGTAGTGTTGAAATAGATAGCTTGTTTTGTCAAGCTGAAAAACTAATTCTGTTGGTTTTGTTTAAAAGAAAACACTTCAAATCAGAATACAGAGCTCTGCTTTTGATGCTTACTTGGAATGATTATATTAAAAGGAAAAAATGCGAACAATAATTCGTGAGTTTGGGTATAAATACTATCAAATATATTTCATCTGTTTTTCTTGTTTCCTGTACAAGATCATTCTGACTCATTTTACTTTTCTCTTTAATCTTTAAATTTTATTTCTTGCTCTTCTTGGATGTTTCTCATTTTGGATGAATTTTAGCACAAACCATAATGCATGTAGTTTCTTTTAGTTTTGACTGTGCTAAAATTTGAAAGTCTATGTATGTCTACATATATAACTATTCCAAATTCCTTTTCCTCTTCTTAACTCATCAAAAAAAAATCATTAATGTGTTTTTAGCTATAAAAATTCAATTTCTGTTTTGATTCCCTTAAGAATTTGACTTGTGAATGTTTTTAAATAACATATGAATGGACATACATATGATATCTTACAAAAATGAAAATCACTCTAAAGACTATGATGCTCTCAAGAAAAAAAAAAAAAAATGTATCCTTTTCTGAGAGAAACCTGACTATAGAAATCCATCTGGATTTGGAAAACACTGGTAATAGCAAGTATAGCACATGTATGTCAACCACATGATTTTATATTAAACTGCAATCCTTTTTCATGGTGCCAAATGTGCTTTAAATTGATATTTTAATGTTTTAAGTAATAATATATTTTGTTTAATTTTTGTCAGAGAATTAGAAAACTATATAGAGTTTTATCTGTAACTTCTTTTTCTTCAGTTTCTCTGCAACCTAAAAAATATGCATAAGCCAAATATCAGCCTTATACTTATTTCATATATTTAAGTATATGATACAGATGTAGTATATATTAAGTTGTATATAAAATAATTTATGATATTCTACAGATCCATCCATTTACTGGCAAATGTCCTAATTGGAATAAGATAAATCTTAGGATTGTATAATTTTATGAAAATAGAATCTACTGTCATGTGCAACTAAGAAGATCCAATAAAATAAAATAAAATTTTATCGATAAGCTATAGTACACACATTGAAAAACCTCTAAAAATAATAGCTTCTCTTGGTACATGTACAAAATATTTCATCCACATTTTTCTTTAAGCTTAAATATTTCTGTGAATTCACCTACTTGAATCAATTATGTAAATATCAGTAGCTTTTTGAATATAATGATTCTGAAACTTCAGAAAATATAATCATGACAGAAATTAAATATAGTCCGTGTTCACATATCCCATGACATGTTTTTCCTCTTTAAAGGTTCAGAAAGAATATATTAATTAGTGTGATTAGTGTGTATATTTGAGCTCAAAGAAAATTTATAGCCACCTGGAAGTCAATCTCCTCTCACTTCCAACTTCTACCAGCTGAGGCTGTATATACTCTCCAAAGATAAACAATATAAACTATACTTGTTTAGAATGGACTTACATTAGGACAGAAACTTTGTTTCAGTTTAAGGCATGGCTAAAAACATTGATTTTTAGGGAAAGAATGAAAGGTCCCCCTTAGAATGGAGTTTAGGGAACTGATTAGGCTGTAATGATGATGTTACAAGGAAAGAGGTAGTGAAAAACAGGATCTTGTACAGATACTGAATTAGGAGAGGTGCAAAAGGCCTTATATGACATAGATATTTCACAAATTGCACAGTAATCAAAAATGAGGTATAGTGTATAGACTAGTTTTAGGAAAATAAGCTTATTCAGAACAGTGGAGAGTTCAAGAAATATAACTCAGGCTGCTTGGCCAAGTTTGGATTAATGAAGTAGTTTTTTTTTTTGTTTGTGTTTTTGCTTTTAATTGAGAAGACAAACAAGTCTTGGAGAATGGCACAGCATTTTTCTTTTTTTTTTTTCTTGTGGTGCTGGGGATTGAACCCAGGGCCTTGTGTGTGTGAGGCAAGCACTCTACCAACTGAGCTATATCTCTAGCCCCAGCATATTTAATTAATTCAATAATATCAATTAAGTACTAACATGTCAGTGTTTTGGGATATATATTATATGTGTATATATAATATATATTATATTAATATATAATGGCAAATATAGATGAGAAACTGAAAGTAAATAATCTATATGTAAGATAGTGTTTTTGAAAAACAAGAAATAGATGGTATATGGATTAGGTGGGTCAAGTGAGACTCTGAGGGAAGGACTAGTTTGATTTTTTTTTTTTTTTTTTTTTTTTTTTGGTACCAGGGATTGAACTCAGGGGCACTCAACCACTGGGCCACATCCCCAGCCCTTTTTTTGTATTTTATTAGAGACAGGGTCTCACTGATTTGCTAAGTGCCTCACCACTGCTGAGGCTGGCTTTGAACTCGCGATCCTCCTGCCTCAGCCTCCCAAGTGCTGGGATTACAGGCTTGAGCCACCGTGCCCGGCTACTAGTTTGATTTTTAAAGGACAAACAGATACTTTTTTTTTGTTGTTGTTGTTGTTGTTGTTGTTATTGGTAATTGAACCCAGGAGCACTCTCAACTCTTATTATTTTATTCTGAGAGAGTTTCTCATTACATTGTCCAGACTGGCTTCAAACTTAATAATCTTCCTGCCTCAGTCTCCTCAATAAGCTGAGAAAAAAGCACATGCCTTTGTGCCTGGCTTATTGTTTTAGAGACATTTTCCATACTATAAAATTGATATGTAATCCTTTAAAATACACAGAAAAAGATGGTAGAGTGATTGCCTTGCATGCACAAGGCACTGGGTTCAATCCCCAGCACCACCAAAACAAAACAAAACAACAATAAAAAACCATGTGTGTGTGTGTGTGTGTGTGTGTGTGTGTGTGTGTGTGTGTATAAAGGAAAAACAAAAGGATATGACTCCAGCTTGGATACACAAATTTTCAATTTTCTTCTCTTAGTTTTTCTTGCCTCTTTTTTCTTTTGTTTTGCACTAAAAGATAAAATGTTTATTCTATATTTTTACAAACACTATGTAAGTATATTTTATTGATCTTATTAAAACTCATTTTATCTTATCAGAAAAACAAAAGCTAAAATGAAACAAATTTTATTGACCAAAGTAATAATGAAATAGTATATTAAAACATGCATTTTCATTTTACCCAAGGACTGTCCACCTGATCAGTGCTTTGAGTATAAATTCTAGTAGGTGAGGGATGGGAAATGATTGAAATTGTTTAAATTGCTTTCAAGTTTTTCAGTAAATTAAGAAGAAACTATTAGTCTCATAGCGAGGATATTTAAGTGTTAAAACTTTGAGTTGAAAAGAGAATACATGAAATAATATCTTAGAGTAGAAAAGTCAATGCATTAGGGATTATAGCATAACTGCAATGCAATTAAGGACCCACTTGACATCTGTGGTTTTGGTTTTAAAGCAAGACCAGTCAGTGTGGTTTTGTATGATTTATTTTTCTTCCAGACATACTTGGATATGTTACATGTGTAGAAAAGACAGATATTGGATTCAACCAGGTGTAGCTTTGCAAAGCAAATAAAATAATCTGTAAGGAGAAAAGAGAAATGAAAGTGGGTAAATGAAAGTAATTTTAATGATTTGCCATACGTTTTGGTTTGCTAGGACTGCCATAACAAAATACCACAGACTGGGTGTTTTAGCCAACTTTGTGTCCCTGTGACCAAAAGACCTGAAAAGAACAATTTAGAGGAGGAAAAGTTTGTTTTGACTCATGATTCCAGAAGTTCAGTCCAAGGTCTGCTGAGTCCATAGCTGAGGTGGAGCATCCTTGCCCAAGAGCTCACAGAGGAAGTCAGAACATGGCAATCAGCAGAGAGAGAGAGCCCAGCTCACCAAGGACAAAATATAAACCCCAAAGGCACACCCCCCAGTGACCTACTTCCTCCAGCCACACCCTACCTGCCTATAGTGACCCATACATGTGGATTATTCCACAAATTCAGTTCACCTATCATAATCTAATTAGTTCACCTCTGAAAATTCTTGCATTGTCTCACACATGAGCTGCTGGGCAACATATTGTGTCTGAATTATAGCACTGAGTATCCTAAACAACAGAAATGCATTTTCTCATAATTCTCTGGGCTACAAATGTCAGACTAAAGTGTTGTCAGGTGTGGCTTCTCCGGAGGCCCTCTCTTCTTAAACAGATGGCCACCTTCTTGCTATGTATTCTCTTGCTCTTCTGTATATATGAATCCCTGCTGACTGTTCATGAGTTCAAATTTTCTATTATAAGGACAACAGAGTTAATTTAATCTTATGGCTTCTTTTTTGGGGGGATTGAATTCAGGGTCACTCAACCACTGGGCCACATCCACAGCCCTTTTTTTTTTTTTTTTTTTTTTTTTTTTTTGTATTTTATTAGAGACAGGGTCTCACTGAGTTGCTAAGTGCCTCACCATTGCTGAGGCTGGCTTTGAACTCAGGATCCTCCTGCCTCAGCCTCCCAAGGGCTGGGATTACAGTCCTGCGCCACCGCGCCTGGCTTCTTATGGCTTCTTTAAGGGCTCTTTCTCCAAATAAAGTCACATTCTGGGACAACTGTAGTATTGATTTTAAAGAAAGACTAGTCAGTGTGATTTTTGATGATTTGTGTTGAGTTAAGTCTTCAATATGTAAATATGGGGAAGGACACAAATCATTGTCCTTCCAACACAGGATCACATCCAGCCAAATCCCAACTGCCCAAGTTTTTAAACTTATTGCAGCATCTATTCAAATTCCCAAATCTCATCTCTATCAAGCGTGTATGAGATTCAATATTTAGCTCTTTCTAAGACAAAATTCTTCACCAGACCAGTTATCTGTTTTCAAAATAGAGTGGTGAGACAGATATAGGAGAGACGTTCCCATTTCAAAAGGGAGAAATGAGAAAGAAGAAAAGAATCACATGACCCAGCAAGCCCAAAACCTAACAGGGAAATTTTTATTAGATCATAAAGCTTGAAAATAATACTTTTCGCCCAATGCTCTCTCATTCAGGCCTGTAACAGTGGCAGCTTCATCCCTGAATCCCTGGGCAGGGGCAGCCAAGTCTACTGAAACTGACGGAGAGGGACCTTCACCCCATGGTTGTGTACTCTATGGATCCAGGCTAGAATTGGCTCCCTGATGAAATCAGAATCAATTTTGGGTTCATTCTTCTTTTTTCTTGATGTAATATGCATATTTATAGACATGAACTACTTTGTTCCATCTTACAGAATCTTCCTTTGTCTCATTTTATCCAAGTTTGCACTATTTCTGGATATAGGTCCATCCTTTTTCCTGGACTCTTGAAATAGCTGATTAGATCCATGTGCTGATTAGGTCCATGTTCACCCTCGCCCATGGTATTCCCTCCAGAACACACTTTTTCTTTTCTTTTCTTTCTTTAGTTCTTTTTTAAAAAAATATGGATCATCTTATAATTTTCTAAATCTTCAAACTCATATTCTTTTATGGGCAACAATTTATTCTTCAAGTTAGTTTTTCTATCAACAGCAAGGGAAATCAGGATGCATTTTCCCTACTTTCCACAAAACACAAGAACACAATCATCCAGGTTCTTTGCATCTTTATAAAAGTTCACTTTTATCCCAGTTTCCAACAATACACTTTTTATTTCTGTCAGAAACATCAACAGAATCACTTTTAATATCCTTATTACTATTATCAATTGCTTTGATCCAATCTAGGCTTTATGTAATATCCACCTCAGAGGACTTCCAACCTCTACCCATTGCCTAGTTCTGAAGCTACTGCTATATTTTTATACATTAGTTACAGCAGCACCCCACTTTTGGGCATGATACCAAATCTGTATTAGTTTTCTAGGGCTACTCTTATAGTTTAGATATTAGATGTCTCCCAAAAGCTTACGTGGTGTGAGACAATCAAGAATCTTTAGAGGTGAAATTATTGGGTTATGGCGGGGGTCCTTGGGGTCATGTTTTGGGGCTTGTATATATTTTGTCCTTGTTGAGCAAAAATTTCTCTCTGCTTCCTGGTGCAATGTCCTGAGCCCCTTTTCCTCTGTCACACACTTCTGCTATGTTCTTCCTCACTTTGAACCCCAGGAAATGGAGTCAGCACTCTATGGACTGAGACCTCTGAAACCATGAGCACCCAAATAAAATTTTCTTCCTCCAATTATTCTTGTCAGGGCTTTTGGTTACAGCAGCAAAAATCACAGCTGACTAAACCAGTTGTCATAACAAAATACCATGGACTGATTAGCTTAAACAACAGTGATTTGCTTGTCCTCAACTGGAAATCCAAGACCAAGGTTTCAACAGATTTGGTTTCTACTGAGACCTCACCCCTTGAATTGCAAAAGGATACTTTCTTGCTTTGTCCTTGCTCTATTTTCCATTGCTGGCATCTCTTTGTACCTAAATTGCTCTTTGTGTAAATATAATAGTCATCTTGAAATAAGACCCAATTGTTTGACCTTATTTAATCTTATTTACTTCCTCGAAGGACATAATTATGAATTGAGATTCAAATCTGGAGAAATTTAAAGATATGCTGGCAGGCTTGGCAAAGTAAACCTCAGCCTAAATGCCATCATAAAAATCATCTGAATGACATGTCATTATAGCTTGCATTTACTACCTCTGAAAGAGAGATAGGTCTTGGGGGGGGGGTTTAGGATTTTGGAATGCTAACTATGACACATTTGGGTATATTTCTGCAGCCCTTTTACTAAGTACTCAAAGTCTTCCTGTTTCACACTGGGCCTTGGTAAGTCTATAGCTCTTCAGAGTAAGTTGCAAAGATCCATATCTTTTGAGCCTTTCAAATAAATATATCCATTTTGTGGAAGATGCATGTTTTGATGAGAGAAACTCAGGAAGAACCCTTAGGTTTTAGGACACATGATCATGTCTTTCTTCATTAAAAAGTTATTTTTTTCTTTTGAAAATTTGCTCTTGGTTTCCTTTAGGTTACTATACAAAGTGAATGGTTAGTGATAAAACACCAAATGATTATGAAATCAGATGTATCTATCATACAATGTATATGATACTACTCACTGATATTTGCTAATTATTTACTCATATTTGAAAAATGCTCCATCCTCAAGAAAAAGGTTTTAACTCTCTACCTGTCTACCTATCTGCTTTTCTCTATATGAGACTGAGAATTATCAAGTGCTAAAATGATCTCTTGATTATATATTATGTATTAATTTATTTTCTAGCTTCCAGAAATGAAAACATTATGAAATCAAGAAATTGTGTTCAGTGTTATATCACCAAAAACAAACAAACACACACACACAAAAAAAAAAAACCAGAAGAGTTTTTGTACATAATGATTTATTTAGAAATTTTATGTATTTGAAGAACTTAACAAAAAAGTATTACCTAAAACTAATGTTTTGTATCTAAACAGATTGTATTCTTCCAATAATACTTCAGCTGTCTCTGAAAATCTCTCCTCAAAAATTTCTAGTTGTTCTTTATGCCTTTGTTTTGTAATAGATTTATCAGTTATTATGTACTATATTCAACTGAAGATAGTGATTAGGAGGGAATCTGGAACAAAATAATAAATGAAATAGAAATATTCTTGGACTTAAGGAATTTTGACTTAGGGTTTCTATCAACTTTATGATGGTGCAGAAGTGGTGCACATTCAGTAGAAACTGTACTTTCCATGTATTCAGATCCTCTATCATGATGCCAGCTAGGCAGCAGCCATGAGCCACAGCTCCTCATCAGCCTCGGGGCCACAAATTGAACAATGATACTCTACCGAGTGCTATGTTGCTAAGCTATGGTTTTCCATAGGTTAATTGTACTAAGTGCCCTTTCAACTTATAATATTTTCATTTTAAAATGGGTTTATTGGGACATGATATTACTATATTTTGAGAAGGATCCATATCTCTTTCTGCAGAGGGAGTATATCTAGTATCCTCCAAAAATCAAGGAAGGAGAAGATTCAATATAATAGTGTCAAGAAATATATTCACAGTCCTCTCATCATTGTACAACGTTAGTGGTGTTATCTAAAATATAAAGTATACTAGTTGTTATAGTATAATTAATATTCAGTTTTTAAAATTTCACTCTTTATGAAATTGCCTTAGGTTTCAATTATGTGGTTTGGGGGGAATAATTATTTCATAAGCTGCTTTTAAATCCATACCATATTATTTGACTTTATAATCTCCCATAATGATGATTCTATTACCTACCATAACAAATGTTTTTATCGGCCTAATTTTACCTTTATTGAAGTTTTCTATAACCACTCATTATTGAATTCTAGTGTACTTTAAAAAAAATATCAATTTTTATTATACCTTTTTTAACAAAAGGTCTTTAAAGTTATTAAAATAAAATACTTAAAGAGCCCTATATAGTCTTCTTGTTCAATAGAAAAAACAATAGTATGATACTATACAATGTTATATTTGAACAGCTCCTAGAGTTCCCTTTCCATGTGTTCTGAAGTCCTGGTCCTATTTTTGAGCTCTGGTAAATTCTTTCAACCATAGGATGTCCTCCTAGAGCATTGATGTTAATATAATAGTTTATCAAGTCTAGTTGAGTTCATAAGGAACCTTGACACTTGGCTTACATTTTACATTTTGTGGTATTTCTCTAGTTATAATAAATTAGAACATTAGTGTTATGAAATATCATTTTTGTGAGCCCATGAAACGTACTGTTATATAACTTAAATTTATATTTTTATTTTAATACCTGCTATTAAATAAATAGGTCTTAATATTACCTCCATTTCTTAGGTAAGCACAGGTGTCTAGGATCATACAGCTGTTAAGTCATAGAAATTGCATCACAAGTCAAGCGTGACTCCATGCCCAATAATGACAATGACACCAAACTTTTATAGGGAGAATGAGATCTAGGTCTCCAAGGATGCATCAATCATATAATTAAATCTAACACTTCATTATAACACTTGAAAATATCAATGAAACTATAAATAATGTTTATTTAATGAAAGTAAAAACCTGTGCCCATATATAACTCAAGTGTTAAGCACATGATAGTAATGAAGTTATTGTCAAGTTTTTGTTTAACAAATGATTTGCTCTATGTCATTTATACATATCCACAGTCTACTAATTTGCATTGTTAATTGAGTCTGGATAAATTATTTTAAGGCTCTCTGCACAATTGTAAAGATTTGATGATTACTGTCATGTTTTATCACAGACTACACTGCTTTGTTAGTACTACATGGAAAATGTTGTAGTGTTACAAGTTGTTTTCTTTTGTACCAGTGATGAGTGTCTTTAAAAATCTTTACTTCTTGCACCTGGATGGGTTTAGTAACTCCCATAGCTAGAGTTCTAACTTCATTTCCAGCATTCCTATAAGGCATTAATATTCTTGAAAAAAATCAGATTTAATGTAATTCTCACCACCTTCACTGATTCAAATTAGGAAATAGCATAGTACCATTAAAAGAACAAAAAACAAAAATATTGGTGTGGTTAATTACATAGTCTTTATTTCTGTCATGCATCTACACCTCAAAAAGAAAATGAAGTCTTTTTTCCTATTTATCATCTTTTCAATTTTACTGGACAACAAATCTTGGTCTCAAGCCACATAAATATACAGATAATAACATCTATATATGGGTGAGATTTTCCATTGAGTCTCAAGCCAACTTTATCTTACTTCTTTAATTTCATCTTCATCTTCACTTTGTACTATGGGTAGATTGAACCATTAAACTATATTGTCTCACCTTCCTTTTCTTAAAAAAATTTTTTTTCACTATTCCCTGTCTAAACAAATTATGGCTCATCTATATGGAAAAATTCTTGGGAATACTCAATTCGGTAGCATCTTGGAGATATATATATATATATATATATATATATATATATATATATATACAGAAGAATTTGGAAGAAACAATGAGTGTAAACTGATATACACTCATTGTTTCTTAGTTTACACTCATTGTTTCTTCCAAATTCTTCTGTTTCAACCCCTTGCTCTGTTATTTGCCAATCATTACACTTCTTGATTACTATCGCCTACCTCCTGCCCATTCCCTGAGTTCTGAGGACTTTAATATTTGGTTTATGTTCTTATTACATGTGAACTCCAACTATTAGACCAGGAAATTTAATGCTCAAATGAGCTTTCCTCTACTTACTACTAATAATTCCTTGACACTTCCAATGTTAACTTCATTATTGTATTAAACTAAGAATGTTCCACACACTCCTTGTGATGAGGAAAAATATAGATGATTTTCTTCTAATTAAATATATTATGTGGAAATCCATTAAAAACATACGAGTTGAAGAAAAATCCCCAAGATATCTAGCTTGACAGAAAAGGAAATATATTTTAAAAAGCAATCATCTTACCAGCAGTTATCATAAATTATTTTTGAATGTTAAGGCTCAAAGCAGTAAGTATTAAGACTTTCTAATATATTAATGATTTTTATTTTACCAATAGAATCCCTTGGGTATGTATACATCTTGTTAACTGAAATGCTATACTTTGAAATATTAGACTCTAATATTATACCTTATAATTAGTATATCTTTATCTTTTTTACTCATTGGCTCTCAGTTCACCATATATTAAAAAACATATTGGCATTTCATCTCTTTGTTTTAACCACTTGCTATTTGAGTGATCATGGGCTGTTAATTCTTTATGTTTCAGTTGACTCTCTAAAATAAGTTAATAATGGAATCAACTTTACGTGTTTGCTGTAAGAATTCAACAAAGACCAAAGTAGCTCCCAGCACACAGAAATCACTAAATAATTTGTAACTCTTTAAACGTATTATTCACATCATCATTGTTTTATTATTATTTTATCTAGTCTCCAAATTAGTCATTTCATTATTTCTCTTCCTTCCCTCACCAATAATCACCAAGAATCTTCCATCTTTATATTTATTCTGTGTTCTCTGTACTCTGTTCAATATGTCATTTTTTGAATCCATGCAGCAAAATGCCAAATGGGTTAATCCCAATATCATTTCATCTGTACTTATATTTTTTACAGTCCTGAGTACTGCTGAAGAAAATTCACACAAAAAATTTGCTAGAGTCATTAGAAATTCCATTTTTCAATATCAGCTGCCAGTTCTACACTGCTTAGCAATTCTATCACAGGTCCCTAGTGAGAGCCATTAGTATTCCTTTTGGTGATGACTCAAATTTTCTCTTGTACCCAATTCGCAGGAAAAAGAAGTCTCACAAGCCATTCACATAACAACCAAAGAAGCCTTTATTCCAGCTAGGCCCACCGCATGAGGCAGGGTGGTAGAAGATAGTGCCCGCTCATACCAAGGGCAGGGTTTATAAAGCACAGGGTTAATATTCCCTCAGGTGGAGATGGTTTAAGGGGGTAGTCTCGCTCCACCCTAGGATTCTATTGCAGGTGTTGTATAACCTTGTTCTGGGTTCATTCTGGGAACAGGGAGCTGATCTGACCTTTAAAATGGCGAGTAATCTAGAATGGAGTCGCCTCTGCTTATCACACTCTGTGCTCTGAAGTCTCCTGTACACCTCTTTTCCCCCCATTATCCAAAGATGATCTTGTTTCCTACTTCACAATATAAAGTGAAAACAGACATCACCTTCCTAATTTTCCTATGTACAAATTCACGTACAGTTGAATTCATGTATTGTAGGGTGTGGTGACTTGAGATTGGGGGTCCCTGATTGCTTCTTGGTTGTCATGCACCTATTGCCTGTGAACATTTCTGTGCAAGGGTATAGGATATACCCAGTAGCTATGGTGACACCCTACCCAAAGAGGCTCTGTGCCAGAGTCTTATCAGTCTGGACCTGGATCTCAGGCATGTAGCTCTCCCTGGGAGAGAAGAATTCTGAACATGACAATACAACAACAATGTTTCACCAGTGCTGCTACTTCAGAGACTGCCTGCTTACAGTAACTTTAGATAATGGGTTTCCTGAGTGCTGCAGGAAGCTCCAAGCATTGCAACAGTGAATGTTTCTAATCCTATAACTTTCTAGTGCTCAAAGACCAATGCCTCTATAGTCTTTTACTCCTTGGTTATGAGACCCTATATAAATAAACTTGCTGGCCAGGGCCCCACTTGATCCCAGTCTTTTATCTTTATCTCTCTCTCTCTCTCTCTCTCTCTCTCTCTCTCTCTCTCTCTCTCTGTGTGTGTGTGTGTGTGTGTGTGTGTGTGTGTGTGTGTGTGTTTCTTAATTCCCCATCTACCCTCGCTGGTATCTGAGGTTCAGCTGTGCAGGTCGCAGCAATGGGTGTTTTCTGTTTTTCCTGCAATGAAGGAAAAGCTGTTCCTCTGAAGTTTAAGTCATCACCTGGTTTTATTACATCCTGGCCTCTCCAGTCTCTTCTGGGAAACTCTTGCATTAAACATGTTTGTTTCTTTGTATCGAAATAAACAGGCTCCAGTGTTTTTCATTAAGCCAAATAGTCACTTTCATTATTTATCTTTCAAACTCTCACTGTTTCCTGCATGACATGCATTCAAACTTTCAGTGAGGGAAATCTGTGAACATTGTATTTCTTTTCTCTGGACCATACTTACTTCCACTGAACTTACTTTTATAGATGAGGTTTTGAAGTATTATTCATAATGGTGGCTGAGCTATGATGAGCACCTGCCTATCTATCATCTATTTTTCAAACTATCACACAACATGGCCTCCAGAAGTTTTTAAAATTCATTTTGAGAGACAAAATGAATAGCCCATGGAGCAAACATTTCATGGTGTTGTGTTCCCCAGTCTGTCTCCTTTCAGTGAACAGAAGCTCAGGGATAAATGTTCTCATCAAAATTAAATGTGGCCTATGGGGCTGTCTGATGCTGCTTTGGGGAGCATATTTATTTTTTTTTATTTTTAAAGATTATGTCAGTAATTTAAGAAGTCATAGATATCAGGGGAACTCTCGGAAGTGTTACTTTTGCTGATACTTCGTTGTAGCTTATACAGTAGATGTCTAGCTGCTTCACAGGGCTACTGGGGTGATATAGATTCTATTAGAGGCTTCTGTGGCAGGTGAGGCCCATGAGTCCACAGCATGGGCCTATGTGAATAGTTGTCCATGGACCCCAGAAGTAGCACCTTCAACCAAAGCTATTCCATCGTAACAGTATTTCAAATATATTTTTAAATTTTAATTTGTTATATATGACAGCAAAATGCATTACAATTCATATTACATATATGGAGCACAATTTTTCCTATCTCTACTTGTACACAAAATAGAGTCAAAATATTCGTGCCCTCATACAGGTACTTAGGTAATGATTTCCATCTCATTCCACTATCTTTACTACCACCATTTTCCCTCCCTTTCCCTCCCTCCCCTTTGCCCTACCTAGAGTTCATCCTCCCATGTCTCCCCCACCAAAAAAAAAAAAAAAAAAAAAAAAAAAATGAATCAGCATCCTTAAATCAGAGAAAACATTTGGCATTTGGTTTTTTGGGACTGGCTAACTTCACTTAGCATTATATTCTCCAGCTACATCCATTTACCTGAAAATGCCATGATTTTATTCTCTTTACTGCTGAGTAATGTTCCATTGTGTATGTATACCACATTTTCTTTATCCATTCACCTACTGAAGGCCATCTAGTTTGGTTCCATAATTTAGCTATTGTGAATTTTGCTGCTATAAACATGGATGTGGCTGTGCTGTGTAGTATGCTTTTTTAAAGTCCTTTGGGTATAGATCAAGGAGTGGGATAGCTGGGTCAAATGGTGGTTCCATTCCAAGTTTTCCAAGGTATCTCCATACTGCTTTCCATATTGGTTGCACCAATTTGCAGTCCCACCGGCAATGTATGAGTGTGTCTTTTTCCCCACATCCTCGCCAGCACTTATTATTGATTTTATTGTTAATAGCTGCCACTCTGACTGGAGTGAGATGAAATCTTAGAGTAGTTTTGATGTGCATTTCTCTAATTGCTAGAGATTTTGCACATTTTTTCATATATTTGTTGCTTGATTATATATCTTCTTCTGAGAAGTGTTTGTTTACTTCTTTGGCCCATTTATTGATTGGGTTATTTGTTTTTTTTGGTGTTAAGATTTTTGAGTTCTTTATGTATCCTAGAGATTAGTGCTCAATCTGATGTGCCTGTGGTAAAAATTTGTTCCCATTATGTAGGCTCTCTATTCACCTCAATGATTGTTTCTTTTGTTGTGAAGAAGCTTTTTAGTTTGAATGCATCTCATTTATTGATTCTTGACATTAATTCTTATGCTCTAGGAGTCTTATTAAGGAAGTTGGGACCTAATTAGACAGGATGAAGATGTGGGCCCAATTTTTTTCTTCTATAGACACAGTGTTTCTGGTTTAATTTCTAGGTCCTTCATCCACTTTGAGTTGAGTTTTGTGAATGGTGAGAGATAGGGGGTTAATTTAATTTTGTTGCATATGGATTTCCAGTTTTCCAGGCGCCATTTGTTGAAGAAGCTATCTTTTCTCCAATGTACATTTTTGGCGCCTTTGTCTAATATAAGATAACTGAAATTATATGCGTTAATCTCTGTGTCCTCTATTCTGTACCATTGGTCTACCGGTCTATTTGGGTGCCAATACCTTGCTGTTTTTGTTACTGTTGCTCTGTAGTATAATTTAAGGTCTGGTATAGTGATGCCACCTGCTTCACACTTCTTGCTAAGGATTGCTTTAGCTATTCTGGGTCTCTTATTTTTCCAGATGAATTTCATGACTGCTTTTTCTATTTCTATGAGGAATGTAATTGGGATTTTGACTGGAATTGCATTAATTTGTATAGTGATTTTGGTAAAAGCTATCTATGCTAAGCCCCAGGCCAACATCATTCTAAATGAAGAAAAATTGAAAGCTTTGCCTCTAAAAACTGGAACAAAACAGGAATGCCCTTTTTTTTTTTTTTTTTTTACCACTTCTATTTTACATAATTCTTGAAACACTGGCCAGAGCAATTAGATAGACAAAAGAAATTAAAGGAATATGGATAGGAAAAGAACTCAAATTAGCACTATTTGCCAATGATATGATTCTATACCTAGAAGACTAAAAAAATTCCACCAGAAAACTTTTAGAACTAGTAAGTGAATTCAGCAAAGTAGTAGGATATAGAATAAACACCCATAAATCAAAGGCATTTCTGTATATCAGTGACAAATTCTCTGAAAGAGAAATGAGGAAAACTACCCCATTTACAATAGCCCAAACAAACAAACAAAACTTGGGAATCAACTTAACAAAAGAGGTGAAAAACCTCTATGATGAAAACTACAGAACACTAAGGAAAAAAATTAAAGAAGACCTTAGAAGATGAAAAGATCTACCTTGTTCTTGGATAGGCAGAATTAACATTGTAAAAATGACCCTACTACCAAAAGCACTATTCAGATTTAATGCACTCCAATCAAATGTATTTGGATTCTTCCTAATTTTTATTTATACAAAGATTTCCTTAGACAAATCTAACAAATTTTATATAGTCTGTGGTGTCACACACTTTTATGGTTTAGTTTTTTTCTCTCCTACTTCCTAGGTATTCATCTTCAATCAAATTTTTAATTTATTTTTTATTTATTTTCACCACATGGAAGTGTTTTCCTTGTCTTTCAAAGTTGTAAGACATAAATCTAACACATACAGAATAGCAATAATCACTTTTCTTTACAAACTTCTAAGATAAGTACCATTATTTTATTCATTCTATACATAAACTGTAGCTTTCAGATATGATATAAATGTTAAAGATGACAGCTGCTCAGGAATAGAACTGAACTCATATAAGACTGATTTCAAACTTTATATCCTGATATAAGATGAGGTACTTTATTTATTTATTTTTATTAGTTGTTGATGGACCTTTATTTTATTTATTTATATGCAGTGCTGAGAATTGAAACTAGTGCCTCACACATGCTAGGCAAGCGCTCTACCACTGGGCCACAACCCCAACGAAGATGAGGTACTTTAAATAACATGGTAGGTGTCTGGTCAACTAGGTAATGAGTAAGTAGGGTCTTGGGCAATTTCAATTGTCTAACATAGTCTTAATTATAATAAGATGTTCCTTGCATTAATAAAATAGTTCAAATTTTCACAAAGTTCTTTTGCAATTATAGTTTTTTATTTGAAGCTTAAAACATTCCTGACATGGAGACAGATTAGATACTAACATTCCATTTTTCAATTAAGGTTGCAGAGATTTGTATAACTAAAATGTCTTACTTGAACATGGTTAATAAGTGTCCCAATTATTTGACTATTTTTGCATTTTTCCAAAATATGAGTCATTATGAGAAACTAAAATTTCATAACACAAAAGAGAAAATATGGAAAAGTCCAAAATACTCTTACATAACATCACCCAATAATATTAAACTGATAAAATCCTACTCAGGATATTTAGTTTTTCTTCAAACAATATTTTCCTTAAAAACAATTCCATAAAAGGAAGTTTAAAAAATGTAAGATACATTGCTATCTCTATAATGAATGTTTAGTTCTTTTTAAAAGTGGTTGGAAAAGATACTAATTTTCTGTGGAAAGATTGAAAATCTAATTGACAAAAATGCTATTTTAATGTCTGTGTTGTAAGTGCTTCAGATAGTTTGTACCTTATATGACCCATTTTTTAAAAAATTAGAACATTACAATTATTCATAGTACCTGGGTTCATTTTGCCAAAATCATAAATGTGAGGAACTTGATCTTAATAATTCCCCCATTTTCATTCCCTTTTCCTTACACTTAATTTTTTTACTCTTCTACTAAACTTTCATTCTTCTATATATACATAAAGGCAAAATTACCTTCTGTATATACATAAAGGCAAAATTACCTATATTTATATATAAATATAACATAATTTTTAAAAATTAATTTCACTTATCTTCCCCTTTCCCTTTTTTCCTCCCTCACTCTCATTCTCTTTCTTCTACTCCTCTGATCTTCCCTGTATCTTTATGATAGTTGATTCCCTCCCAGCCTCCCTCTTTCCTTATTTTTCTCTAGCTTCTACATATGAGAGAAAACATTCAACCCTCGATTTTCTGGGTCTGGCTTATTTCACTTAAAATGATTTTCTCAATTTCTATCCATTTATTTGGCAAATGCCATTATTTCATTCTTTATGACTGAGTAAAACTCTATTGTGTATACATATCATATTTTCTGAATCCATTCATCCATTGACAGGTATTTGTGTTGATTCCCTAATTTTGACTATTGTGAACTGTGCTGCTATAAACATTATTATTATTATTAAATGGCTACACTGCTTTCCAGAGTGTTTATGCTAACAATATAAGAGTGTGCTTTCCCCCCACATCCTCACTAGCATTTATTATTTTTGCTCTTGATAATAGCCATTCTGCTTGGAGTGATATAAAATCTTAGTGTTCTTTTGATTTGCATTTCTGTAATTGCTAGAAATGCTAAATCTTTTTTCATATATTTCTTGTACATTTGTGGTTTTTTGTTTTGTTTTGTTGTTTTTTGTTTTGTTTTGAGAAATTTCTGTGTAGTTCTTGGACCCACTTACTGATTGAGCTATTTCTTTTTTTGGCATTTTTTAATTTCTTTATATATTCTGAATACTGATCTCTTATCAGAGGAAATAGACAGAGATTTTCTCCCATTTACTAGGCTCTTTATTCACTCTTTTAATCATTTCCCTTTTTTCACAGAAACTTTTTAATTAGATTTCATGCATGCCAATTATTGATTCTCAGTTTTATTTCTTGAATTTTAGGGATTTGGTGAAAAAGGAGAGGCTGCACCTCTATGATGGAGTGTTGACCCTGCATTTTCTTCTAGCAGTTTCAAGGTTTCTAGACATCACCCATCTTACTCTGAACTACATTTTTGACCCAGAGGTGATGCTGCTATCAACATTGTTTTGGTTGCATCACTGAAATATACTGATTTTAATTTTTTTGAATATATTCCAAGGAAGGAGATAGCTGGATCATATATGGTGGTTTCATGACTAGTTATTATGAGGAATATCCACATTGCTTTCTAGAATAGTTGATCTAATTTACAGTCCCATCAGAAATATATGGGTGTACCCTTTTATCCACTTCCTTGCCAACATATATTTTACTTGTATTCTTGATATTTGCCATTCTTGTTAGAATGAGGTGA
Source organism: Tamias sibiricus (assembly GCA_025594165.1). NCBI lineage: Eukaryota > Metazoa > Chordata > Mammalia > Rodentia > Sciuridae > Tamias > Tamias sibiricus. Next base: position 89,626,418 of record CM046666.1, on the reverse strand, counting down.
AATCTCAGTTTAGTTTTAATTTGCATTTCTCCAGTTTTCCCAATACCATTTGTTAAAAAGGCTCTCTTTTCTACAACATAAGTTTTTGGCATCTTTGTCTAATATCAGATAACTAATTAAATGCAGGTTTGTCTCCTATTTTATTCCATTGGTATTCATGTTTGTTTTTTGTGCCAATATCATAGATTTTTGTTAATATAGCTCTGTAATACAATTTGAGATTCAGTATTGTAACGCTTCCTGCTTGGCTTTTCTTGCTAAGGATTACTTGGCTGTACTGGTTCTCTTATTTTTCCAAATGAATTTCATAACTTTTTTCTAGTTATGTGAAGAAGTCCATTGTAATTTTAATAGGGATTGCATTCAATTTGTGTAGCACTTTCAATATTATGGCCATTTTGACAATATTAATCCTGCCTATCCAAGAACATGGGAAGTCATTCCATCTTCTAAAGTAATCATCAATTTCTTTCTTTAGTTTTCATTGTATAGGTAGGTACTTCATTTCTTTTGTTAGATTGATTTCGAAGTATTTTATTTTTTAGAGGTTCTTGTGAATGGGATAGTTTTCCTCATTTCTTTTTCAGCAGCTTCACCATTGGACTATAGAAATATGATTGATGTTTCAGTGTTTATCTTGTATCTTGCTAGTTTCCTGAATTCATTCATGAGTTCTACTAGGCTTCTGGTGTAGTTTTGTAGGTGTTATAAATATAGGATCATGTTATCAGCAAACAGATAATTTGAGCTCTTCTTTTCCTATTCATATCCCTTTTATTTTCTTCTCTTGCCTGATTGCCCTGGTAGAGTTTCAAGAACTATGTTTAATAGGAGTTGTGAAAGTATGCATTCTTCTCTTATTCCTACTTTTAGAGAAAATGCTTTCAGTCTTTCTCCATTCAGAATAATGTTGTACTTGGATTTGTTAGAAATAGCCTTTACAGTGTTGAGGTAAGTTCCCTCTAGCCTTAGTTTTTCTAAGGTTTTTGGTAAAAGTTGGTTATTTATTTTTTCTGCATCTATTGAGATGATCATCTGATTCTTGTCTTTTAATCTATTTGTAAGATGGGTTACATTTATTGATTTCCATGTGTTGAACCATCTTTGCATTCCCAGGATAAAACCCGCTTGATCATGATGCATTCTCTAAGTTTTTTTTTGTTTGTTTGTTTGTTTTTAATATGTGGTTTGTCATATCAAGAATTTTTGCAGCTGAGTGTCATGGTGCATGCCAGTAATTCTAGAGGCTCAGGAGGCTGAGACAGGAGGATCGTGTGTTCAAAGCCATTTTCAGCAACAGTGAGATACTAAGCAACTCAGTGAGACCCTGTCTCTAAATAAAATACAAAATAGGGCTGGGGATGTAGCTCAGTGGTCAAGTGCCCCTGAATTCAATCCCCAGTGCCAAAAAAAAAAAAAAAAAAAAAAAAAAAAAGTGGAATTTTTGCATCTATGTTCATCAAGGATATTGGTCTGGAGATTCTGTTCCTTGATATGTCTTTGATTTTGGAATCAGGATGATACTGGCTTCATAGATTAAGTTTGGCAGTGTTCCCTCCTCTTCTATTTCATGGAATAATTTGAGAAAGATTTGTATTGTTCTTCTCTAAAGATATCATAGAAATTGGTTGAGAATCCATCCATACTAGGCTTTTTTTTTGTTAGAAGGCTTTGACAGTTTCTTCAATTTTATTACTTCAAATTGATCTGTTGAATTTTTCTATGTCCCTCTGCTCAATTTGAGTAGATCACATGTCCTAAGAAATTTTCAGTATCTTCAAGATTTTCTAGCTTAGTGGAGCACAAATTTTCAAAATAGTTTCTGATGATTCTTTGGATTTTAGTAGTGCCTCTGGTAATATTTCCCTTTTCATCTCAGATTTTGTTAATTTGAGTTTTTTTTTTTCCTTCTTCTTTTCATTCTTTTGTTAGTTTGGCTAAGGGTTTATCAATTTTGTTTATGCTTTCAAAAAACCAACCTTGTTTTGTTGATCTTTTGTATTGTTTTTTAATCTCAGTTTCACTAATTTTGGCTCTGATTTTAATTTTTTTCTGTCTTCTACTAATTTTGGTGTTGGTTTGTTCTCCTTTTTCCAGGGCCTTAAGATGTAGTGTTAGATTATGTATTTGCCATCTTTATATTCTTCTAATGTATGAGCTCAATGCTATGAACTTTATTGTTAGAACTGTTCTCATACCGGCCCAGAGATTTTGATATGTTGTCTCAATATTCTCATTTACTTCTAAGAATGTTTAAATTTCTCCCCTAATTTATTCTGTATTATTTTGCTGTGGTCTATTTATTTTTTAATATTGAGAAGGATTTGTTTCATTTATGTAGTTACTCCATTGTTTTGGGTGTAAATATTTATGATGATTATATCATGTTGATATATGATTCCCTTAAGCAGTATGAAGTGACCTTCTCTGTTTCTGAAGAATAATCTTGGCTTGAGTCCACATTAACTGGTATAAGAATAGCTACCCCTGCTTATTTACAAGTCCCATGTGAATGATATGTTTTATCCCATTTTGTGAATGTCTTTGCCTATGAGGTGAGCCTCTTGCAGACAGCATATTATTGTGTCATTTTTTTTCAATTAAAATTTTATTTATGTATTTTAATTAGGTATATGTGACAGCAGCATGCATTTTGATTCATTGTGCATAATTGGAACATAACTTTCTCTGATTATACACAATGTAGCATCACACCATATGTGCAGTCATACATGTACCTATGGTAATAATGTCCATCTCATTTTACCATCTTTCTTGCCCCCATACTCCCTTCCCTCCCCTATGCCCAGTCAAAATTCCTCCATTTTTCCCATCATGGATCACCATCCACTTATCGGAGAGAACATTTGGCCTTTTAAAAAAAAAAAAAAAAAAAAATGTTTATTTACTTTAGTTGTACACAATGCAATGCATTTATGTTTACGTGGTGCTGAGGATCGAACCCGGGCCGCGCACGTGCGAGGCGAACGCTCTGCCGCTGAGCCACAACCCCGGCCCCTGGCCTTTGTTTTTTTTTTGAGATCGGCTTACTTTGCTTAACATGATGTTCTTTAACTCCATCCATGTACCTGAAAATGCCATAATCTTGTTCTCTTTCAATGCTGAGTAATATTCCATTTTTAAATAACCACATTGTTAAATAACCACAATTTCTATATCCATTCATCTACTAAAGGTCATATAGTTTGCTTCCGTAGTTTAGCTATTGTGAATTGAGCTGCCAAAAAACATTGATGTGGCTACTTTACTATAGTATGCTGATTTTAAGTTCTTTGGGTATAGATCGGGGAGTGGGTTAGCTAGGTTAAATGGTGGTTCCATTCCAAGTTTTCTAAGGAATCTCCATACTGCTTTCCATTTTGGTTGCACTAATTGACAGTACCACCAGCAATGTATAATTGTGCCTTTTCCTGTGCATCTTTACCAACACTTAGTGTTGTTTGTATTCTTGATACCTGTCATTCTGTCATTCAGACTGGCATGAGATGAAATTTTAGAGTAGTTTTGATTTGCATTTCTTTATTTACTAGAGATGTTGAACATTTTTTCATATATTTGTTGATTGACTGATTGACTGTATATCTTCTTCTGAGAAGTGTCTGTTCAGCTCCTTAGCTCAGTTATTGATTGGGTTTTTGTGGTTTGTTTTTTTTGTTGTTGTTGTTGTTGTTTTTTGTTTTGTTTTGTTTTGTTTTTTTGGTGTTAAGTTTTTTGAGTTCTTTATATACCTGAAGATTAGTGCTCTGACATGCGTGTGGCAAAAATGTGCTCCCAAAATGTAAGTCCTCTCTTCACCTCAATGATTGATTTTTTTTTTTTTTGCTGAGAAGAAGCTTTTTAATTTGAAACCACTGCATTTGTTAATTCTTGATTTTATTTCTTATGCTTTAAGAGTCTTGTTAAGAAAGTTGGGCCTAATCCAACATGATGAAGATTTGGGCCTAAGTTTATCCCCTATTAGATACAGGGTCTCTAAGAATTTTTTTACCTCCTCCCTGATGTCTTCTGTTAACCATGTGTCATTCAATAGTGTATTGTTTAGTGTCCAGGTTTTGGAGTAGCTTTTATTTTTCATTTTGTCATTGTTTTTCTAGTTTCATTCCATTATGGTCAGAAAGAATGCAGGGTAGTATCTCTATTTTTCGTATTTGCTGAGACTTGTTTTGTGGCATAACATATGGTCTATTTTGGAGAAGGATCCATGTGTTGCTGAGAAGAAAGTGTATTCACTCTTTGATGGATGTAATAGTCTATATATGTCTGTTAATTCTAAATTATTGATTGTATTATTGAGTTTTATCATCTCTTTGTTTACTTTTTGTTTGGAAGATCTGTCCAGTAGTGAGAGAGGTGTATTAAAGTCACCGAGTATTATTGTGTTGTGGTCTATTTAGTTCTTGTAATTTAGAAGGGTTTGTTTGACATACATATATGCCCCTTTATTTGGGGCATAGATATTTATGATTGTTCATATATGAATCCATTAAGCAGTATGAAATGTCTTTCTTAATACTCTTCAATATTAGAGGATTCACTAGCTTTGGTTTGAAGTCTGCTTTATATGATACAAGGATAGAAACCCCTGCTTATTTATGTGGTCCAAGTGAGTGGTATGTATTTTCCCATCCTTTCACCTTCATTCTGTAGCAGTCTTTTACTGTGAGATGAGCCTCTTGAAGGCAGCATATTGTTGGGTCGTTTTTCTTAAACTAATCTGCCACTCTATGTCTTTTAATTGATGAGTTTAGGTCATTCATATTCAGGATTATTATTGAAATGTGATTTGTAGTCCCAGACTTTTTTTTTTAAATAATTATTTATTTGTTTTAGTTGTATACAATGCCCTCATTTTTACGTGGTGCTGAGGATCAAACCCTGGCCATGCACACGCTAGGCGAGTGCTCTGCTGCTGAGCCACAACACCAGCCCCTGTTTGTTTGTTTTTAACTTGACTTAGTTTCTCCTTTGATTGGCCTTGCCTTTAGTGTAGTTCCTCCCTTTGCTGATTTTCATTGTTGTTTTTAATTTTCTTCTCCTGGAATATTTTGCTGAGAATGCTTTGTAGTGCAAGCTTTCTCGGTCTAAATTCTTTTTACTTTGGATTATCATGAAAGGTTTTTATTTTACTATGAAATCTGAAGCTTAATTTTGTTGAATACAAGATTCTTGGTTGACTTTCATTTTCTCTCAGAGCTTGGCATATGTTGTTACAGGATCTCTTGACTTTTAGGGTCTGGTTTGTAAAATCTGCTGAGATACAAATTGGTCTCCCCCTATATGTAATCTAAACACTCTTTCTTGCAGCCTTTAAGATTCTATCCTTATTCTGTATTCTAGGCATTTTCATTATAATGTGCCTTGGTGTGGATCTATCGTAATTTTGTACATTTGATGTACTCCAAGCCTCTTATATTTGATTTTCCAATTCATTCTACATATTTGAGAACTTTTCTGATATTATCTCATTAAAGAGATTTTGCATTCCTTTGGTTTGAATCTCTGTGCCTTCCTCTATTCCAATAAATCTTAGATTTGGTCTTTTGATACTATCCAATAATTCTTGAATGTTCTGTTCATGGTTTCTTACTATCTTCACTGTGTAGTCAACTTTATTTTCCATATTGTATACATTGTCTTCCTTATCTGACGGTCTGTCTTCCAAGAGATATCTAGTCTTTTGGTGATGCTTTCTATTGAGTTTTTTATTTTATTTATTTTTTTTCCTCATTTCAAGGATTTCTGACTGTTTTTCTTTTCAGAATCTCTATCTCTTTCTTGAAGTAGTTTTTTGCTACCTGTATTTGTTCCCCTATTGCTTTGTTGGTGTGATCGATGGTTGCATGTATTTGCTCTTTTAACTCTTTGTTGGAGTGATCAATTTTTGCCTGTATTTGCTCACTTAGGTCATTCTTAAATTCATAGATCATTCTAATTATGTACATTCTATACTCCTTCACTGAGATTTCATCAACTGTGCTGCCCATGAATTCTATTATTGTAATATCTTTGTTTGTTTGGGGCACTTTCTTTCCTTGTTTTTTCATGTTGTCTATGTGTCTTCCTTTCTTGCAGTGTGGATCTGAGGTATTACAGTTTCTACTCTATAATTTTGTAGTGTACCTTAAAATTATCTGTACCTCCCTTTGGTTTAGGGCTTCCTGTCCCCGGCTGGTATCCCACAATGGATGCTATGGCAACTAAATGTGGTAGTAGCAATAGTGGAGATAACTGAAGATACAGTGGGGGTGTACCAAGAGGGATGAAACCACTTTCAGAGATGGGGCTGAAAGGGTGAGATGACTGTTTGGAGATGCAGCTGCTTCCAGGCCCTATCTTTTGCCCCAAGGTGTAGGCTACTGCATGGGAAGGTCTTTGGCAATGACTGTAGTGTATCAAGGTGGAGGTAGGCTAGGCCTAGGCTCCCAGGTGGGTCAGTGGGGGCTATCCTGGGCCAGGACCTTGGCTCCAGCTTGGGTATGCAGGTTTGTGGGGCAATCCTGGGCTGGGACCTGGGTTTCAGTGTGGGTCTGCCATTTGGTGGGGATGATCCTTGCCCTAACTTTGGCCTAGGCTCCCAAGTGAATCAGCAGGAGTAATTGGGGAATTGTTTTTTAATCCTATCTGCTGATCTGTGACTTTTGATTGATAAGTCTAGATCATTTACATTCAATAATTATTAAGAGATTTTTTTATTACCTGCTATTTTGATTTATTTCTAATGCTTAAATTTGACTTGATTCTCTTTTAATTGACTATTTTTACTGTATTTTCCCCATTTGCTGGTTTTCATTTAATTTTTTATTTCTTCTTCATTATATATTTTATTGATTATGTATTATAGTGCAGGCTTTCTATTTTTTATTTTATCATTTATTTATGGCTTCATTCCATTATGGTCAGATAGAATGCATTTATGAATTCTTTCAGCTTCTGTTTATCATGGAAGGTTTTTATTTCATCTTGAATTCTGAAGCTTAATGTTGCTTGGTTGGTATCCATTTCCTTTCACAGCTTGGTATATATTATTCTAAGCCTTCCTCTCTTTTATGGTCTGGTTGAGACATCAGTTGAAAGCCAGATTTTCATGCCTCAAAATTTGACTACTTGTTTATCTCTTGCAGTTTTTAAAATTATATCCTTCTTCTGTATGTTAGGCAGTTTAATTGTAATGTGTTGAATTGGATCTATTGTGACTGTCTGTATTTGGAGTCTTATATGCCTCTTGTATTTGAATTTTCACCTGATTCTCAATGTTTAAGAACTTTTTGATAGTAGTTCATTGAAAAGTGTGTACATCACTTTAGCTTGTGTTTTGGAATCTTCATCTATTCCAGTAAACCATAAATTTGTCCTTTTAATATTATCCTTCATTTATTAAATATTCTGTTCATGTTTTAACATCTTTTCTTTATGATCAAATTTAATTTTATGGTTATATACTTTATCTTTGAGGTCTGAAACTCTATCTTTAAAGTGATTAAATCTGTTGATGATGCTTTCTATTGAATTTTTAATTTGGATTGAGTTTTTATTTTAAAATTTTTCACTTTATTCTTTTTAAAATTCTTTGTTTCTTTATCAAAATGATCTTCCACTTCCTATATTTTCTCTTTGATGTCACTCCTTACATCTTCTTTGAACTCATAGAATATTTTAACTTTAAAATTTCTAAATTTCACCTCTGACATTTCCTCCATTGTCTAGTCAATGAAATCAGTTTTTGCAGCATTATGGGCTGTTGGGGATAGTTTGTTTCCTTGTTTTTTATCTTTGTCTACCCATCTCTTGTTATAGTTCTCACTATTTCTTTTAAACAAAGGACTACTTTTTGATCTTCTTCCTATTAAGAACCCTGGGTTGGCTGGGTATCCAGGTAATAATGTATAATTCAATATGTGACTTCTGCTCCCAATGTCAGCACCACTTTAAGGGATGTCACTGATAGCTATTTACTATAATTACTTCAGAGTCATGCCTCATTCTATTCTACCTCATAAGAAAAAAAAAAATTGTTATTATTCTCCATGGTGCCTCAAATTCAGGTATAAACTTGTAATAATATTCTGGAGTAAGTTAAATAATTAGTTGTTAAATTTAGCAAATTTACTATAACCATAAATGAGGTCTAAAAATGAGGAGGAAAAAAGATTGAGCAAAAAGATGAGGAAAAAATAAAGATATAAATTAATGAAAAAAGATATAAAAGAATAATGTATAGCAAGGTAAAAAGGAAAAATAGATAAAGAGGATGAGTAGGGGTTAAGAGGAGTAAGTATGAGCTAGAACTAGGAAAACAAAGATGGGAAGATTAATTTTAATTAACACTTTAACCCATTAGATGAAAAACATTCAAATGGGTTGCTAGTGGGTCATTCAATTAAAAAGTCATTTAAATTATTAAAATTCACATATGAGTTATTTATTGTGAACCATGTCAAGGTGAAGAAACTTCTTGTTCAATCTTGGCTTGGATTGCATTGGGGGTTGGACATTCAGCAGATTTCCCTCAATCTTTGGCTGTGGACATCTCCTGAGTTGCAGGGCCACAAGAGCCAATTCCATTGTTGCTATGAACCTCCTACCACTAGCTTCAGAGGGTTCAGTATTTTGGGTTGGGTTTCTATTGTGTGTAAGGATTCAGGATGATGGATCTGGAATATTCCTATTATTGCTGTGGGTTACCATGTATCTGATATCCTCTACAGGATCCTTTTTGTGGTACTGAAGATCCTGGTGTATGTCTGTAATTGCAGGAACTCTGGTTGTGCATTTTCGGTGGGTGTTCTTTAGTGCAGAAATATTCCTCCTTGACGCTGCTCTCTGAGGTACTGGAGTTAAAGGACCCAGGTGGTTCATGTGGCTTCTAGTTTCCACTGCTCTAGGTTGTGAATGGTGGGCATTTATTCTTTCTGTTTACTAAGTCTAACACAAGTTCCCACAAGTATACAAACAATGCTTTTTCATTCACCAGTCATGATCACAGGTAAGTAAGGCTGGGTCCCAGTTTAAACTGGCAGCAGCCACCTTCTGCTGCAGATGTTTTGGTAATTTTCTGCCTTCACTATCTCTCTCTGGCTATATTTGCAAATAACTTCAGCTTATGTTTCTTGGGATATTCAGGGAAATTATCCTAATAGCTTTCTCTCCATGGCTGCCAACATCCAGAACTGGGTCTCTACGTCACTGGATATTCAGGCAGCTTTCCTCCAATATTTCTCCATGATACCAGGGACTGTCCCTAGGCTTCCCACAGCACCTCCAACCAGAATCAAAGGTTGGAGTCTGGTGAATGCCTTTTCCTCTATTTGAAGCAAAAGCTGTTTCATTGCTATCTCTTTCTGAGTTGAAGGAGCAGCTGCTGTGCAGCACTTTCCACACTTGCTTATGTCAAAGAGGCTGAGCAGGGTTAGGCACAGTTCCTGGACCAGTTCCTCACCAGCCCATTCCCCTTGTTCATCATGAGGGGGAAGGAGAGGGTTTTTCAACAATTTTTGGCTAGTGGTGGTTCTTCTAGAAGTTCTTTGTGGCTGGAAGTCCAACTGCAGGGGAATTCTCTGTAGTTTAACTTGCAGCTATCAGGGCATGAGAAAATCCCATGTTGATATAAGAAGGTAACTGGTCATCTGAGCACTCCATAAGATGGCTGTGGACACCCAGCTTTTTTTTTTTTCCATAATTTATTTTTAGGCTGTTTGCTCTGTTTTAAGGCCTATGCTGTTAATTGTCATGCCTTGAATTTTATCCATCTCTCTAGATGTTTTCAGGCAGGTGACCCCCCCATCCCCACTTTCTCTGTTTCACCTCCCTTTCCCTCTTCCCATACTCATATTCAGGTTTTGGATTAGGGTCTTTGGGTTTTCTTTCTACTCTGGTAAACTCTCTTCCATTCTCTGTAGGTCTCAGATTTTGTAATATTGAGTTTTGGAGCATTTATTTTGTCACCCACCTCTCAATTCTGCTTTTCCTTGACTGTATCCTTCCTGTGTTGTGAGGAGATCAGAACTCCTGTCCTACCTCACTTCTGCCACCTTCCAGTCTCCCAATTTTCATTGTAGAGGTCTTTCACCTTCTTAGTCAGATTTATTCCTACATCATATTTTTTGAAGTTATTGTGAATGAAATAGCTTTGTTGATTTTTTTTTCTTTCCGGATTCATTGTTATTAGATTATAAGAAATCTGTGAATTTTTGTATGTTGATCTTGTATCCTGGTACTTTTCCAAATTTGTTTATCAGATCTAGATCTAGAAGTCTTCTGGTAGAGTTTTTTTTTTTTTTTTTTTCCTCTAGATATAGAATCATGTCATCAGGAAACATGTATCTTGATTTCCTCCTTTCCTATTTGTATCCCTTAATTTCCTTCTCTTGCTTGATTGTTCTGGCCAGAGTTTCAAGAACTCAAATGTTTGCTCTTACATGTGGAAGCTTGAAAGATAAAAACAATGTCAGGAAAATAGAAGGGAATGCAGTAGAGTAGAATCAGAAGATTATGGGGGAGGAAAAAGGAATGAGAAGAGGAATAACTAGGGAATGAAGCTGACCAAATTAGGATGGGTACATGTAGGAGTATACAACAATGTACTCTAATTTTATATGTAACTATAATGTATCAACTAAAAAAATAAATAGATAGAAGGAAAACTGATAGAGAGGAGGAAGGGGATTCAGAGGAAGAAGGAAGGAAGGGAGCAGATAGTAATAGGGATTGAAATGTAGAAAATTATGTTATATGCATTTATGAATGTGTTAACATAAACTTCACTATTTTGTATAACTATAGTACAATAAAAAATAATAAAAAGCACAAGTAGATGGAGCCACTTACTTCTTATCTTCCTGTTCCATCACTGTTATTCTTGGGTGTGAGAGTAGTATTAAAAAACAAGAAGAAGAAGAGGGCAGCAAAAAGAAAATAAAAAAAAATGACAAAGAGCAAGAAGAAAACACTTTTTATTAGAAGACAAAAAATATTCTCATATACAATCAAATACTGTAAGAAAATAAAAAAAAAATACTAGTTTTTACAAACATTCTACATACACATTAAAATACATGTTTTTGAAAACTGGGAGACAAAGAGGTAGAGGTGGAAAATGTAGGATTTCAAAATAACTATAATTAATGTGACAGTGTAAAATTAACTTGATTGCTAATCTCACCTCAACATTGTGATTTTTCAAATTGTTATCTTTCTTTAGTGCTTTAATATTCTTATTTAAATTATTTTTGAAAAGGACTGCATATGACTGTTCTATTTACATTTGAGTGCTTATATTGTTATAAATTTAAAATTTAAGACATTAGAATATTCAAATTCAGTTGAAGAGTCAATTTTATTTATTTTATTTATTTAGTAATAACTGTCCCTTTCCAAGTGTAAGTAATGCATTATGCTTTTGGAAAAAAGATGGGAAGAGTGAACTGACTTAAATGGGTTAGTGCCAACTGAACTCAGGTGTTTTCATTTTCATTCTTGAATTAGTTTAACTCTAGATGCTAGAAAACAATCAAAGTAAACACATACACATTTCAGTAAATGTATTGTATTAGTTAATAGTTTGAAATAGAGCTTTTTAAATATTTATTTTTTTAATTTATAATATTAGTATGTATTACAATTCATAATGCACATATATGGCATCTTTTTACATACAACTGTTTATAGAGCTTTTGATAAACTAAAGATTCTAATGATTTTATTAGAAGCAATCTGTCTCTGTACCTTAGTCTCTCACTTGTAAAATGAAAATACCAATATGGTCCCAATGTGGTTGTCTTATAGATTTAGTAATTCCAAAGTTTAAGACTGAATGTGGAACAGTTTACTAACAATATTTTTATGTGGCATTCTGATTTCATTGTTGAATTCTGTTGTTATTAGTTTCATATTATTTATTTCTGTTTGCATTTCATACTATCACACTGCTTGAAAAGAGAAACTTAACTTTCTAGTCAAAAAATAATATTTCTTACATCTTTTACTTTCTGCACCTGATACATTGAATTAAATCCCATTTCCTTTCTCTGAGATTCACTATATTTATTGTTCTTCCCTTTCTAGTTTATTTTCAAAAATGCTACAGATATTGGCTGTATAAATCCTAAAACATGTATAATGTTCTTAGAACATTAAGTTTTGATCATATTCCACTTTAGCTGTAGAAAGAACACCATTAATCTATAATTTTACCCATGAAAAAGTGCATATACATATGTAAAACATGATTGTATATGTTACTACCAAAGTAATATGTAAAAATAATTATGTAAAGCTTTATTTATAGAATATTTATTTGTGTAAAACATATTGTATAAAGCATACTGAAATTTCATTACAAAATTTAAAATACAATTAAAAAATAAAAATTTCATAAATCTTTAAAATTATTTAATTGATATTTATTACCTTGACCCTTAAGTAAGTTAAGAAACATGCCATTTTGGTTTGTGTACCTTCTAATGGTTTGTATACATTTGCTCACTGTTCTTTTCACTGTTCTTTTTCATCCTTAAGGAAGGACTTGTCAAATGTTCACAGATAAAAATTTCAAAATGTGGTAATAAGAATCAAAGGGAATGGCTATGTACCTGTGTAATAACAAGTAGTGTAACATTTATTATTTACATTTATTTAAATGATAGAAATTTTCAATATTAGATATTAATAAAGAATCAGTTCTCTATAGATTCACAATAAAAATGTCTTCTCACATTGAATTTTGCTATAACATGCTTTGTTTATTTTTATTTGCTAACGGAATATAAAGCAACTCAAAATAATAGTAGGGTTTTGGATTTGAGTACATTAAATTGTTGATTTCTTTATTGTGTGAAAATTTACACTAGTAGGAATAATGTCCATCATATTGACGTGTGCTACAAACAGATGATTTGGTGGTTATCAAACACCTCTGCTTTGTTTTGGCATTCCATCACCTTCAAGATCTATTTATTGACTCATATATTCCACTACTATAAACATTATGCCTTATTTAGATAATGTATAGTGACAGAAAAAAATAAGAGCACTAGTCAAAGAGTGTTTTATAGCTTGCAAGAGCTGCATCATATAATTCAGTTTATAAAGACGCTGACATGTCTATTTTAAATAAGCTAATAGAGATTTATTTTTATTTATTTTATTTTTATTTTCTTATATTGTAAATTATATAAATAGATATAAGCTCATGAATCCTTACATTATCAAGCAATCTATAAACTCTAGGTCACCTAACATAATATTTCATTCTCACCATAGTTATGCAACCTGTCTTTATCTTGTGGTGATACACATGGGAAAATAGAGGTCATGCTGTGAATAATTCTTGTATTTTTTAAACTAATGGCATTGTTGCTTTAGTTTTTATTTCTTATTTATTTCATTATTAAAAGCCTTTGCTACTCTGATGTATACAGGAGTGCATGATGAAAGTAAGATTTTAATTCTAGATATTTACAGGCCTGGAAAAAACCCTCACAACATTTTAGTCTATTCCCTTGAGTGCTCCAGGAAGGGGAAGCAGAGGGGAAGGGCAGGGCATCCTGTAGACTTAAGGACAACACCAAAAGAGCCCCAGTTAAGGAGACTCTTTCATCCTATGAGGGTCTGTACAAATAAGCTTTTCTAATTTCCTCTGAACAATGCATTCATTTTCACTTGCTAAGGAATAATACTGAGGATATTATTCCTTCTGCCTGAAGTATGACACTTCTGTCTTTTAATTATAACATCTGCTTTTCAGTCATCAGGGAAAAAAATAATTAATAACAGCTGTTGTAATAAGCAGTCCATATCTGATCTTTGGTTTACCAGGACTCTTTTTTTTTTTAAATCTTAGTTCTGAAGACTAGCAAACACAGAGCAAATCATTTCTTCAGCTACAATTTCAGCTTAAAGATGCCTGATGGCTGGTCTTGCATAATATATGTTTGAGAATGTGTTTTTCACATTAAATCCCATTAAAAAACTGGTATTTTCTAAAAATCTATTAGAAGTCAGTTCTAAGATAAAAAGAGTTAAGGAAATGACAAATTTGTTACAATTATAAAAGACATGATTAATTTTTATAATTAAACATATAGTACTTACATTATATTTGTTCAAACTTTTATTTATTCCACTTAAGACTGTGTTCTTTTTAATTTTAAAAAAACTCTTCTCTAGTTTTAAATTTCCAGAAAAGCTGTAAAAATAGTACAGAACTTGCAGTTCCTCTTTAAAATGTTATGTAATGAGATGCTAATTTACTCAATGCATACCCTGTTATTAAAATGTAATGTGTTGTTATTGTGTTTTCATGCAATTTCTATGACTCTTCCTGAACAATAATATTTTTTTTACAACTTGTCTCTAAATCAGAGATTTATCAATGACTCCAAACTGAATAATTGAAATACAAAGTTAATGAAAACATAGTAACACACACACATACACACACACACACACAGCAAGGTAAGAAAACTTTGTAAGTGCTGACAACAAACATTACCATCATGTTGATGTGAAAAGTGAATTCTACTGGTGAAGAGAAATGTAGCAGATGCTGTCTGTGCTCCACCAGTGTCCCCTCGGATCCACTTAACATCTCTGTGTTCATCAGCCTGACTCATGATGATCAACACCTAATCATGGATAGACTGTGATCCTTGGTTTGGCAGAATATGCTGTGTTTACAAGCACAGCTGTGTGTGGAAGTGACGAAGATTTAATGTCCCTTTGGAGGCAGCTCTTGACCAGTAATGATTAAAGGATATAAAACTACAATTAGCCTAGCTCTTTCATTCTACAATCATTTCAAAGCATACATTTTATTCCATTTCCAAGATTTTCTTGAAAACTAGCTTTGGTAACTCATTGCAATAACTGGCTCAATAGCCCTCCCCTTACTAGCGGCTTTTGCTTTCCTATGTCACTGCCTTCTCTCCTCTAGTGTTCTTTATCTCCCATGTTAACACCGAGAGCTTAATTCTTCCCTCGGAATCTGCTTTTTGAGGCAGAGCATGGAGATCAGTTAAGATAATACACATCATTAATGATTGTTTTACAACCTATAGTGGAGATTCATGCATTTTCTGCTTAGTTAAAACATTCAGTTTTCTTCTGTTTTGGTATGAAATGGTTATTACTTTTCCAGGAAATGGGCTATTTCAGTAAGAACTCTCTTTAACTTATCCAAACTAATTTTTCAAAATCATAAAAATTCTAAGATAAAGTCAGAAAAAAAAATGTAATCCTAATGATTTATAGTTGTTGATGTTTTCTAATCTAATGGAAATATACAGTAAGGGGTCTAAGGATGTGGCTCTGTGGTAAAGTGCTTGCCTAGCATGCATGAAGCCCTGGATTCGATTCCTAACACCGAAAGTAGAAAGAAAAGAAGGAAGGGAGAGAGGAAGGAAGGAAGGAAGGAAGGGGAATGCAAGGAGAAAAAAAAAAAAAAAAAAGAAAGAAAGAAATAGGACGAAAAGTACTAATAAGCATGAAATATAGTTCAAGCTGTTAGTCAACTAACCAGAGACCCATTGGTTGGGTACACAATATAATATACTTGCCAAAGGTATGAAACAAATATTGCTACAAACTTTTAGTAATAACACATTTGATTTTTGATTTTTATGATATAAAAGTCATGATGAATCTCTTTCTTTATAAAGCTACATGTAATAGTTTGTTTTACATGAGGTTATGCTCCTTAAATGGAGGCCAAGTGCCAAAACAATAAGCAAATGAGGGCTGAGTTACCCATGGAATGTTCTCAACCATAACTCTCAAATAAGGGAAATGAGAGCTGTATTTACCTAAGAAGTCATGACACTTAAAACTGCAGGAGTGGTAGAAATGAATTGTAAACATAATAATGAAAAGAGTATTTGCATGTATTTAAATTCAGCCCCTTCCCAAACCCTATAATTTCTTTTCCTTTTATTTTAGTGTCTGGGGAAGCAAGCACTTCTTATGGAAATTCATCACCAACATCAACATTAGCTTTAAAGGCAGATGGATTTCATTTGCACTCTGAGTCACTTGAATGTGAGATCTTTGAATGTGCATTATCATTCTCCTCTTAGTTTTAATGCACATACCTTTTATTAAAAATTTCATGTTTGGTATGAAAACAAAAAGTGGAACTGGTATTTATCTCTGAATCTACCTACCATCTCTTTGCATTCCTTTTTGTCATCGTATATGGGAAAACAAGATGCTCATTTTCCATATTAGCTAACAAAATCTTTCTTTTGTCTTCTCACAATAGCCTAAGTACTTCAAAATGACCACTAAATAGATTATCTTAATAGAATATAAATAAAAAGGAATCCATATTTCCTGCCCTTGGATAATCATACTGTCAGCTGGCAGTATAGACTCAATAGTTATCAGATTAGAATATGTTCTTTTACATGTGCAAAAATGGAAAGAAAGGTTTTAATAAGAACATTTTATACTCTTTGGTTAATATCTGATCTTTGCAAACAGGATACATTCTTTGTTGTTGATAAATGAGCTACTGAGAATCTTAAAATTCTACTTCACACTCTCCTGAATGGCTATTGCTTAATTTATGGTAACCTGCCATTCCTTATCTAACGGCTCTGCATTCAGTGTTTCACTTAATGGACTCCATTTAGCTCAGAAAATTTATGTTTTACATTATCATGTGTTTTGTTTTTCTGGTTAAAACCAGCAAAATACCATAAAATAGAGGAAGAAGAGACAAAATTCAAAAGAAAAATGTACTTGCAATCCTATAAGAGATTACTGATTTTATTTTTTTACCCCTTAATAAATAAAATGGCTAATATCATCTTAACTTTGAAGGTGACCTTATTATACTTTAAATAATGAAAGAAAAATGATTTATGGTGATGCATTTTATGCTATTACATTTGGACATGTATAAATGATGTGCAGAATTTCTATAATGCATCAATTTACCCATGTTATCTAAAGGTACAGTACCTTTCTCTTTTTGGCAGACTATGTACTTCTGCTGTATAAAAATTACCTTAAGCCATACTTAGAACAAAATATCCTCAATTCACATTGAAATATCAGTACAACCTGTAAAATATATAATGCATTTAATTTTTATTCAGTGGAACAGAGCTCCTGATATACAGCTATACTTCAAATAAACATTTAATAAACACCTAGGGAAAAAAAAAAAACAAACATTTGTCTATTTGAGATATTTTGTATACATTGTTTAATAGCCATGTTATTTCATTTTCATATTATTAATTCTCAATAGTTAAATTTAAAATTTTGCTTCAAAGATAGTTTTCTAGGAAAGTTCAAGCAACATAATTTGAAATTCCAGTTCCAGGTCATTTTTCTCTAATAGCATGTGCTAGTATGTGTTATCATTCAACCATACAGTATATATAATATATATATTATATAAAATTTAGGTAAAGATATTGATCATCTAAAGATGGGTTCCTTGCTGATTTTTAAAATACATATATACTGCAAAAATATGTGTAAAATAGATATGTACCTATCACATATATATTTATGATATTTATACACATATACCACATATATACTATACTATATCAGGGTTTTATTATTTAAATTAGATAGATATTACCACGATATGCAACCATCTAAAATATTCAAATTATCAGGTAGTTTCCCTCTGTCTTTGTAAATATAAAAAGACTATGATTTAGGGTAACTCAAGGACAGTGAGGATCACCAATCCAGAGGAAGGGGATAACACGAAAGAATGTTGTTGGGCTCAGGACTCAATATCATCATGGCTTATAGTCACCAATGAGTAGCTAGTAAAAATCTAATTCCCATCAGCAAAGTTTATTGAGCTAAATGGACAAGTTAGAATTATGATAGTTTTGAAATCGTGTGCATCTCTCATGAATTTATTAATTTAAGTTTGTTATGCATTAGCTTTATAGGGATGTATTTTTTATATCAGTTACTTTTAGAATGTTACAATATTCTTTTTAGAAAAAAATTATCATGCTTAATTCTGTGCATTCTTGGTATTAAATTATTTGTGACATTTTTGGTTAAAAGCAAATATACAAATTCTAAAAATCAGAAAGTTTGACATAATTTTAAACAGTGTCACCTAGTTATAAGTTTGAATACAATTAATTCTACTTTCAAAATTTATCAAGGTCTGTTGGTTAAGCTACCCTGGAGAAATGATTATTTAGTTTTTCAATTAAATTATTTTAGTGTTGGTTAGCTGATTCTTATTATGAGATTAAAAAAAGATCTTTGCATTCATTATCTGATTATTCAAATAAAAATGACAAAGTTATTAATATCTGCTTTGGGGTTTCAACTGAATTAATAGGTCTAGCATTTCAGAGATCACTGAAACTACTCTGAAATTCTAAATTAACTTTCTATTTATACATATCATTTTGGAATATTTTAACTTTTTTTGAGTTTTAAGGTTTTAATACTTTTAATAAAAGATATGTATAGGAACACAAACCAAAATGAGATTAAGCCATAAAAACTTTATCAGCACATTCAGCTTTAAAAACAATCATAAATACATAAATGCCCAAATCTCAATTTTACTCCTTTTCTTATTTTATACTGTTACTTTAAAAATTATTTATTTATTCTAATTTGAAATATGTGACAGAAGAATGCATTTAAGTTCATAATACACGTACATAGCACAATTTTTCATGTCTCTGATTGTATACAAAGTATAGTCACACCATTCGTGTCTTCATGCATGCACTTGGGGTAATGATGTTTATATCATTCCATAGTCTTTCCTTACCCCTTTCCCCTCCCTCCCCCTCCCTTCCCTTTTCCCTATCTAAAGTTCCTCCATTCCTCCCATTCTCCCCACCCCATCCCCTGTCCCCATTATGGATCAGCATCCTCATAGCAGAGAAAATATTACACATTTGGTGTTTTGGGATTGGCTTACTTTACTTAGCATAATATTCTCCAACTCCATCCATTTGCATGCAAATGCCATGACTTTATTCTCTTTTAAAGCTGAGTAATATTCAATTGTGTATATATATCACATTTTCTTTATCCATTCATCTACTGAAGGCCATATAGGTTGATTCTAAAATTTAGCTATTATGAAATGTGCTGCTATAAACATTGATGTGGCTGTGTTATTATAGTATGCTGTTGTTAAGTCCTTTGGTTATAAACTGAAGAGTGGAATGGCTAAGTCAAATGGTGGTTCCATTCCAAGATTTCTAAGGAATCTCCATACTGTTTTCCATAGTGTTTGCACCAATTTGCAGTCCCACCAGCAATGTATGAGTGTGCCTTTCTCTCCATATCCTTGCCAACATTTAGTGTTGTTTGTATTGTTAATAGCTGTCATTCTGACTGGTGTGAGAAGAAATCTTAGAGTAGTTTTGATTTAAATTTTTCTAATTGCTAGAGATGTTGAACATTTTTTCACATACTTGTTGATTGTATACCATATGCTGAGAACTGTCTGTTCAGTTCCTTGATCCACTTATTGATTGGGTTATTTGTTTTATTGGAGTTAAGATTTTTGAGTTCTTTATATATCCTAGAAATTAGTGCTCTATCTAACAGGCATGGGGTAAAAATTTTCTCCGATTCTGTAAGCTCTTTATTCACCTCACTCATTGTTTCTTTTGCTGAGAAGAAGCTTCTTAGTTTGAATCCATTCCATTTATTGATTCTTGAATTTATTTCTTGCACCACAGGAGTCTTATTAAGGAAGTTGGGGCCTAATCTGACATGATGAAGATTTGGGCCTACTTTTTATTCAATTAGGCACAGGGTTTCTGGTTTAATTCCTAGGTCCTTGATCCACGTTGAGTTGAATTTTGTGCATGATGAGAGATAGGGGCTTAATTTCATTTTGTTGCATATGGATTTCCAGTTTTCCTAGCACCAATTGTTGAAGAGGCTATCCTTTCTTCAATATATGTTTTTGGTGCCTTTGTCTAATATGAGATGACTGTATTTGTGTGGGTTTGTCTCTGTGTCCTCTATTTTCTGTCATTGTCTACAAGCCTATGTTGGTGCCAATACCATGTTGGTTTTGTTACTATTGTTCTGTAGTATAGTTTAAGGTTTTGCATAGAAATGTTTCACTCTTCTTGAGAAGGATTGCTTTAGCTATTCTGGGTCTCTTATTTTTCCATATAAGTTTCATGATTGCTTTTTCTGTTTCTATGAGGAATGTCATGGGGTTTTTGATTGGGATTGCATTAAATCTGTATAATGCTTCTGGTAGTATGGTCATTTTGACAATATTAATTCTGCCTACCCAAGAACAAGGGAGATCTTTCATATTCTAAAGTCTTCTTAAATTTCTTTCTTTAGTGTTCTGTAGTTTTCATAGTAGAGGTCTTTCACCTTTTTTGTTAAGTTGATTCCCAAGTAATTTTTTTTTAGTCTATTTTAAATTGGGTAATTTTCCTAGTTTCTCTTTCAGAGGATTTGTCACTGATGTACAGAAATGCCTTTGATTTATTGGCATTGATTTTATATCCTTATACTTTGCTGGATTCAGTTATTGGCTCTATAATTTTTCTGGTGGAATTTTTTGGGTCCTCTAGGTATAGAATTATGTCATCAGAAAATAGTAATAGTTTTGAGTTTTTCTTTTCCTACCAGTTTCCCTTTACGTTCTTTCATCTGTCTAATTGCTCTGGCCAGTGTTTTAAGAACTATGTTAAATAGAAGTGGTGAAAGAGAGCATCCCAGTCTTGTTCCAGTTTTTAGAGGGAATGATTTCAATTCTTCTCCATTAAGCATGATGGCAGACTGGGGCTTAGCATAGATAGATTTTTATAATGTTGAGATATATTCCTGTTATCCTTCATTTTTCTAGTGTTTTGAACATAAAGGGTTGTTTTATTTTTTTCAAATGCTTTTTCTGCATTTATCGAGATGATCAGATGATGCTTATATTTAAGTCTACTGATGTGATGAATTACATTTATTCATTTCTGTATGTTGAACCCACCTTGCATCCCTAGGTTGAACCTCACTTCATTTGGTGTATTATCTTTTTATTATGTTTTTGTATTCAATTTGCCAGAATTTTATTAAGAATTTTTGCATCTATGTTCATTAGAGATATTTGTCTGAAGTTTTCATTCTTTGATATGTTTTTGTCTTGTTTTGGAATCAGGGTGATATTGGCCTCATAGAATGAGTTTGGAAGTATTCCCACTTTTTGTATTTCATGAAATAATTTGAGGAGTATTGGTATTAATTGTTCTTTGAAGTTCTTACAGAACTTAGCTGTGTGTCCATCTTGTTCTGAGTTTTTCTTTATTGGTAGGCTTCTGATGGTATCTTGTATTTTATTGCTTGAAATTGATATTTTAAACTTGTATATATCATCCTGATTCAGTTTGGGCAAATCGTATGACTCTAGAAATTTGTCGATGCCTTTGATATTTTCTATTTTATTGAAGTACAAATTTTCAGGATAAATTCTAATTTTTCTCTATATTTCTGTAGTGTCCATCATGATATTTCCTTTTTAATTATAGATGTTAGTAATTGAGGTTTCTCTCTCTTTCTCTTCATTAGCATGGCTAAGGGTTTATCAATTTTTTTTTATTTTTTCAAAGAACCAACTTTTTGTTTTGTGAAATTTTCCAATTGTTTCTTTTGTTTCAATTTCATTGATTTTAACTCTGATTTTAATTATTTCCTGCCTTGTACTGCTTTTGGTGTTGATTTGTTCTTCCTTTTCTAGGGTGTTGAGATGCAATGTTTAGGTCATTTATTTGTTGACTTTTCTTCTTTTTTAGGAAGGAACTCCATGCAATGAACTTTCCTCTTAGTACTACCTGCATAGTGTCCCAGAGATTTTGATACATTGTATCAGTGTTCTTATTTACCTCTAAGAATTTTTTAATATCTTCTTTGTTGTCTTCTGCAACCCATGGTTGATTCAATAGCATGTTATTTATTCTCCATGTGTTGGAGTAGCTTTTATCTTTTTTATTTTCATTGTGTTATGATAGAATGCAGGGTAGTATCTCTAATTTTGTTTTTTTTTTTTTTTTTGTATTTGCTAAGAGTTGCTTTGTGGCATAATACATGGTCTATTTTACAGAAGGATCCATGTGTTGCTGAGATGAAAGTGTATTCACTCATTGATGGATGAAATATTCTATATGTGTCTGTTAAATCTAAGTCATTGATTGTATTATTGATTTCTATAGTCTCTTTGTTTAGCTTTTGTTCAGAATATCCATCCAGTGGTGAAAAAGTTGTGTTAAAGTTAACCAGAATTATTGTGTTATGGTTTATTTGACTCTTGAACTTTAGAAGAGTTTGTTTCATGAACGTGGATGCTCGATTGTTTGAGGCATGTATATTTATAATTGTTATGTCTTGTTGATGTATGGTTCCTTAAGTAATATAAAATGTCCTTCTTTATCCCTTTTGATTTACTTTGGCTTGAAGTCTACTTAATGTATAGAAGGATGGAAACACCTGCTTGTTTCCTCAGTCCATGTGAGTGGTAGGATTTCTTCCAACCTTTCACCTTCAGTCTGTGGATGTCTTTTCCTATGAGATAAGTCTCTTTAATGCAGCATACTGTTGGGTCTTTTTTGTAAAAATCCAATCTGCCAGTCTATGTCCTTTGATTGGTGAGTTTAGGCCATTAACATTCAGAGTTATTATTGAGACATGATTTGTATTCCTGGTAATTCTTGTTTATTTTTGTATTTAACTTGACTTAGTTTCTCCTTTGATTGGTGTTTCCTTTAGTGTAATACCTCCCTTTACTGCTTTTCATTGTCGTTTTTCATTTCCTTCTCATGGAATATTTTGCCGAGGATGTTCTATAGTGCAGGCATTCTAGTTGTAGATTCTTTTAACTTTTGTTTGTCATGGAAGGTTTTTATTTTGTCATCTAATCTAAAGCTTAATTTTGCTGGATATATGATTCTTGGTTGGCATCCATTTTCTTTCAGAACTTGGTGTATGTTGTTCCAGGATCTTCTAGCTTTCAGGGTCTGGGTTGAAAAATCTGCCGATATCCTAATTGGTTCCCCCTATATGTAACATGATTTCTTTCTCTTGTGGCTTTTAAAATTCTCTCCTTATTCTGTATGCTAGGCATTTTCATTATAATGTGTCTTGGTATGGACCTGTTGTGATTTTGTACATTTGGTGTCCTATAAGCCTCTTGTATTTGGTTTTCCAATTCATTTTTCATGTTTGGAAAATTTTTTAATATTATTTCATTGAATAGATTGTTCATTCCTTTGGTTTAGAAATCTATGCCTTCCTCTATCCAAATAACT
The DNA here is from genome assembly GCA_025594165.1 of Tamias sibiricus. Lineage (NCBI taxonomy): Eukaryota > Metazoa > Chordata > Mammalia > Rodentia > Sciuridae > Tamias > Tamias sibiricus. The sequence continues at coordinate 89,603,127 of CM046666.1, read as the reverse complement.
CTTAAATTTGGTCTTTTTTTATTATCCCATAATTTTTGAATGTTCTGTTCCTGGTTTCTTACCATCTTTACTGTGTAGTCAACATAATTTTCAACATTATATGTTTTGTCTTCATTGTCTGAGGTCCTGTCTTCCAAATGATCTAATCTGTTGGTGATGCGTTCTATTGAGCTTTTAATTTGGTTTATTGTTTCTTTCATTCAAGATTTTCTATTTGCTCTTTTTTTTTTCAGAACTTCTATTTCCTTATTGAAGTAACCTTTTGCTTTCAGTATTTGCTTATGTAGCTCTTTGCCAAAATGATCTTTTGCTGCCTGTATTTGTTCTCTTATATCATCCTCTAAATTCACAGAACATTTTAATCATTTACATCCTGAACTCATTCTCTGAGAATAATTCTGTTATGCTGGCCATGGATTTTAATAATGTAATATCTTTGTTTGTTGGGAGCACTTTATTTTCTTGTTTTTTCATGTTGTTCATGTGTCTTCCATTCTAGCACTGTGGATCTGAGGCATTATAGTTTTTACCTTATAGGCTTATAGTGTCCCTGCAGATTTCCTATACCTCTCCTTTAAGGGAGAGAACAACGTGAACAGATCCCAATACAAACAATATACAACCTTAACCCAAATAGCTGCTATTAAGACATTTATGGTTTTGTCACAATATACAGAAATAGTTCAATTATTATCTACAATATAAACAGTGGGTTTGCAAAAGTGTCTGCAGTTTCTGATGTTGGACAAAGAACCAGGGCATGAAGTGTAGGATGAGATATTGAGGGTTTAGAAGGTGAGGATATAGAGTTTATTAGATTTTAGAAAGTGTGAAAGAGGACTCTAAATAAGTTTGTTAGTAGCAGGAGAAGAGATGGAATGTGATTTTGGGGAGACAAGTGGAAAGAGAGTAGAATACAGAAAACAAACAAACATATATATTAAGAAAAGTGAAAAATGTAAAAATAGGAGATAAAAGAATATAGAACACCATTGTAATATATTACTCAGACACCCCAGTCCTCAGTAGCCTAATTCATTGAAAGCACTTGGTTTCACAAATGTTAAGGATATGAGGGCGGGAGAAGAGAGCAAGAGAGGAAAAAAAAAAAAAATCTTGAAAGAAGATACAAGAATTTTTTTGTTTGTTTGTTTTTGTTTTTGAGATCAATGTGTTTCCAGCCTCCCTTCTCATCCAGTAGGTGGGGTTGTCTATTGTTTGCTGGTATCTCTACCCTCAGGATGGTGAAGGTTATTAGGGTGGGAGGATTGGTCCAAAGATCTTCTTTTGGGCCCCTTTGTGTGATGTGGGTGCCTAGACTTATCTCCTTATATGGCCTGTAGACCTCACAATTCCTGGTCTCTAATTTAGTCTCTAAACTGTATCTCACTCAATCTCTCCCTTTCTACTTCCCAAACAGGAACCTTTCTCTCCAAAGGTCTTATGGGCTGCACTCTGGAAGCTGTGCACATGTCACTGAAAGCTGTTTACTATTGGGAAGCTCAGGACCTGGTTTTGCAACTGGGTTTTGTGAGCTATAGACAGGCTGCATAGCCACAGGCACTGTGCCATGTTATCGGCTGCCAGAGAGAGGGGGCAGTTGGGGACTTTTGGTACCTTGATAATGATTCTAAGCCCCACCCAGTGTTCCAAGCTGGGAGTTGCCCCAACTAAAGATGGCAATGAAGATGTCCCAAGATACAGGCAGCTGCTTTCAGCATTGGGGTGTGTGTGTGGGGGTGTTGGGTGGGGCGGGGTTGTGGCCTGGGCAGTATGTTCAGAGATACAGCTATGTGGTGTCCAGTATTGTGGCTGACGGCTGTCTCCAAACCCAGTGTAGTGTCCCCAGATGCAGGCTACCACATGTAGGGGACTGTGGCAGTAGTTGCAGTGCCCCAAGATGGAGGTGACCAGAGGAGCCCCACATTAGTAGATGGGGCTACACATGGAAGTGGCATCCAGAATTCCTGCACGTGGGTGGTGGATGGGTGCCCTGTATGGGAGCGGCAGCCATGATTCCTCCTTGGGTGCTAATGCCGGTCTTTCTACTTGGCCACCTGGAGGACCTGAGTGGACAAGTGGTCAGGAGTACTGTGCTGATGCTGAGGCCTGGAGACCTGCACGGCACAGATGCTGTGGTTTCTGCATGGGAACAGATGTAGGGGGTCCTGTAATCGCTCGCAGAGAAACAGTATTTCCACTACTTGAATCCCAGGCCCCAGAGCACTACAAAATGCAGCCTTCCCCACCATCTTGGATCCTGTCAATTTTACTCCTTTTCCCCCAATGTATTCTTTTCTTCTTTTTATTTCTTCATTTTTTATTGAATTAATTTAATTTGTTATACATGTTTTTAGAGTGCAATTCCTTTCATATTACATATAAAGAACTCAGTTTTCCAAGTCATTGGTTTTACACAAAATTTTTTCAGTATTCTTTTCTTTTTCTTTCTTTCCTTTCCTTTTCTTCTTTATTTCATTCTGTCTGCCTGACTTTCTATCTTTCTTTCCTGGTAACTGAAGTACGTTACCAGTCTTTTTTTTTATTTTGAAACAGGGTTTCACTATGTTACTGAGGCTGACCTTGAATTTGGGATCCTCCAACCTGAATCCCCCAAATCACTGGGGTTACAGACTTGCACCACCATACCTGGCCCAATGTGTTTTCCTTTATTTGTATTTTGTGGGTTGTTTTTCCTACAGAATTATTTTTCATCATTGCATTATCCTATAATGAACACTTAGGAATACTTATAAATTCCTTTTTTCAAAAATTAAAAAGACATTGCAACAAGAATTCTATTAAGTATAATGTATCAGCTAGTCTCTTTAATCTAGCTTTAAAGTTACCATTTTAACCAACTATGTGAAATGGATTTTGACAGTCCTCTGAAACTACCACATATTTAGGAATTTGTTTTTCCTAGAGATCATGTTGACATTATATAGGAGATACAAAATTATTCAAATGAAATTACAAAGGATGGGTAGATATACTTACATATGATTGTTTCTTCATACCTATAGAATCTGCTTGCAGTCCTATAACCTGTGTTAATGGGAATTAGAAATGTCAGATATCTGACTAGATGCATATTTCTTTTCTTCACCTTCTTCTACCTCCTTTCTCCCTTTCTTTCTTTTCCTATGGTAGGACAACCTAAGTCCAGTCATCTGTGTTCTTATGAGCTCAAGTCATGGGGTTTTAGATAAACCTGGATTTGAGGAATATATTTTATTTTTTGAGGGGTATTGTGTATTCTTTGTTTCTTTATTTAAATCATGGATTATCAAATGATTAAGAGTAAAAAGATATCTTATATATATAAAAAAACTAAAGTTTAGAAAGTTACTGACTGCAGATATGTCCCCTCTATACAGAAAAAGAAAGAATTACACAGAGATTTGACAGATTCAGGGGACATGGAGCAACTCATTGGGAAAATGTGAAGCATAATCTTGGCTATATTTTAGAATTGCTATGGGCTGCTGACAGCTCTGTTTCCAATTTTTCTCGTTTTTGAAAAGGAGTCTGATATGGATTAAATTGTCCCCACTGCAAATTTGTAGAATAAAAACCTAAATCCAGTGTGACTGTATTTGTTGACAGGGAATTTTGTGGAGGTAATTAAGGTTAAATAAAGTCACATGTGGAGATCCAATATCACTCCAATATCACGTGGGACTCATGTCCTTCTAAGAAGAGGTAGAGACACTGGTAGTGCATGACTACAGAAAAAAAAAGGCATTTGAAGACAGAGCATGAAGGCAGACCTCTACATGCCAGAAAGGGGTTTCACCATAATAAACCATGCCACCATGGATCTTGAGCTTTTAGCCTCCAGAACAATGAAAAAAATAAATTTCTATTGTTGTAGCAAAACCAGTTTGTAGTATTTTGTTAGGGCATCCACAGCCAACTAATAGAGTGTCTATGATTGTTTCTCCATACCTATTGTACCATTGTATGTGGGTATTATAGGAACAATGGGTATCTTGTCTTTCCAGTTCACCAGATGAAATACCCCTGAGAAGGCACTTCCACTTGTGGACCTGAAATAGACCATGGATATCTAAACCTTGGGTGAACAGTCTTTGAGCTAATATTTTAATGGACCAGAACTTTCCTAGACTTGATGAACAAATCAGTCTCTTTTGCATTTATAAATTATGTGAATTGTGGCTAATTAATAGACAGTGACATATTTCATTTTTCCTTAATGATTAAACAAAACAATTCTTCCATACCAGATGCTTTCCTACAATGGGACCTTTATAGTTCCATTAAAGGTGGCCTGATGTCCTGACCTTTTGAATCTGGGTAGTCTGGTTACTTGTTTGTACCTAAGAGAATGTTGGAGAAATGTTGCTATGTTTCAAGGGTTAGTCATGAAAAGTAATATAACTACTTTCATTTTGTTTCCTAGCACCCTATCTTTGGAGTCCAAAGCTACCATATGAAAAGTCCAGTTACACTTGTTCCAGGCCACACCCGTAAGATGTTCCAAACCCTTCTGCCATGGAGTCTCTGAGCACAATAGAGATTATATTAAACCACAATAAAACATCTTACCACAAAATTTAATAGGTTTTAATGAGAAGACAATATGACTTTGTACAGTATGAGGAAAAGCAACTAATTTTATGAAGGGATAAGGGAAATTTCAAGACAGTACATGTAGATAACTGAAAAATATGTGTGGATTATCAATAGAAATATTAGGTTATGAGAATATTTTACATAATTGAATTTTATATGCCAGTGGGATATATATATATATATATATATATATATATATATATATATATAGAAAGAGAGTTCATTATCTAATTGGTAGTTTTTAAGTTTAAGACTGAAGGATGAAGAAGAAGTAGGGACCGAACTTAAAATTTGCTAATTTGCTTGTTATCTTAATTTTAGAATCCTTAGGGTAGCTTATTGATTGTTCATAAAGTGAGTGAGTATATACATACAAAAGAGAGTAAAATATGTTTATAGAACAGGAGAAGGGAAAGCTGTAGAAAATTGGAAAATATGGGAATTTACATCATTTTTGAAAATTTGTGAGTAAAGAATTATAAGTATAGATGGGTGATCATTTGTGTGAAATAATGTGGAAAGAACACTTTTATTTAGTACACTAGCTATTTCAAGATAAAAGTAAATAATAGTAAAAGATCATGTTAAAATACAGATGAGCTCCTATAATCATGTAAATAAAAGACAAATAATGTATTTTTAGTGTATATTCCAGTCATAAAAATTCAGTAACTTTTATGTTCTGGTCACTTTGATAGGCACTGGTAATACAAAGACCCTATCTTGCCTTTTAATGGATTTTCAATAGGACAAAAAAATATGTAAATAAGAAAATGTAAGATATTTCATGGTTGAGATAACATATCTATGTGTTTCATATAGTAGAATACTTCAGAAATGGAGATCAGAAAATACTAAAATATGCATTTGTTAAATGGATAGTATTCCTGGCATTCAACCAGTTTTACTAAACTGGGTTGTACCAGGATGTGACCAGAGTTTCCCAACATTTCAAATGAGCCATGAGGACATAAACACATCAGAGAGTAGTATAGAGAGATTTTTGAAGGTCCCATTATGATCCTGACCTCAAGTGAGACAATTTGCAGCTTGACTCTTTCATTAAGATTCGTAACAGTACCAGGTTGGCTCAATGGTAGAGTGTCTTCCTGGCATGCAAGAAGCCCTGGGTTTGATCCCTAGCACTGCAAATAAATAAATAAAGATATACAACAGCATTTCTTACTTTGTGTAGGCACCTGTGGGTAAATAAGCAAACAAAACAAAACAAAACTTACCTACATTGAGGAAAGTTTGAATGAGTCTACTGGTATTTTTGCATCAATCACTCAAATTTAACCTCTTGAAAAATTTACAGCTAACGAGAAAGAATGTTACTATTGAATCAGATGTCAGAATGAGTTTTATCAAAAAGGGGACTTGACCTGATATTTTTGGACACAATGTGAAGTTTGATTAAAAGTTCAGGTGTATCAATAACTTGACATTTCTATACCCTGAAAATAACCAGTATAGTTAGAATATAGGTAATAGGGACAATTTTCTTTCCTTAAATGAAATCCCACCCAGGGAACCTTTATAGTCATGTGATTCTGTAGGGATCTCAAATGATATAAAGGATTCAGAAATTCCTTAGCAGTGTCTAAGATTATGTACCTACCTCAAAGTTGGCCATGGAACACAAACTGGGACTATGTTATAGTTACTGAAGATTCAGGCTAACTAAATATGAGGATTTAAATATTTCCCCTAGGAATGGTTTGAGAATTATGATTAATAAATTGTCTTAATCCTTTTTAGGGGCAGAGAGCCAGACTAAAATTTGTCTTTAATACAATTTATCTTGCATATTCTAGGATTTCCTTAATTGCATCTTATTATAGGATTAGTGCTTTCATAATGAAATGAAAATAAATACTTTTCCCAAATAATTCTTAATTCTTTCATATGATTATGCATGTACTTAATTTTTGGATGAAAACATACAAAATAAAAGTACTCTTGAATGGTATATAAGTGCTAATTAATAACTATCTCTAACTCAGTGAAAAACTCACAAAGTAGCAATAAGAAAACACAACCCATTTAAAAATATAACAAGGATACAAATACTTTAAAAAAATAGAAAATTTCCTATCAACTGAGGAGAATATATCTTGTAGCCAAAGTACCTTCTGTTATAAACTTAAAAACTTTTCTTTGCATGAGGTTTTCTTTTGCTTATGGCTTTGTTTTAAGTTAATTCACTATTTGACCACTTGACTGTGAAATCATACAATCTGTGCTGAAATGGGTAATCAAGCCTGTTTTATTATTCACCAAAGATACCTTTTAATGTTCCTAGGTTAATGGAATGCAGCACTTTATTTTATTATACTACATAAAAGTTTTGAAGAAAGAGAGCTAGCCCAAGAGTAGAGATTTGTTGATACAGAATATACATTGTGAAGTAACAGAAGTGTTTAATAAGTAAGCTCTTTGTATAGTGAACTAAGAAACCAAAAAATTAATCGTTGAGAATCTCATTCAGTGTTTTCCCAATGTAGTATTCTTCCACAAGCCTGAAGTCTTCCACAAGCCTGAATTATTCCAAAAATTGTAAGCCCTTTGCAGATTGCATCTACTCATGGTTGTTTGGACAGCACTGACTTATGCACTTCCTCCAAATTAGCGGAAACCTACTTCTCTGTACCTCAAGTCACAGATCCTGTTCTTTGGAGATATGTAAAGTACAAGTAATCTCACCCCTCCACAGGTGTCACAGGCATCATGGAATTGAAAAGATGTATTTCATTCATATTTTTGCCCAACTTTAAAATTGTATTCATATACTTGCCCAACAGTATTTCCCTTTTCATGAGAAATTCTGTTTTGTGTACAGTTGTACAATTTATCATCCAGTGTTTCTTGAGATGGTTTGCTTCTCATTTTCTCATTTTTCTCTTCTACAATATATATTTTACATTAATCTCTTAGTGTGCTATGTAGCCATAATTGCATGATTTGTGTACTTTTATATGCATGTGAAATGAGAACAATTATATACACATTACACATATCCACTTATAAAAATACATATATGTGTACACATGCACACATGTCAAAATACCTTTATTAGTGTGAAATTTGTCTTCTTTTCATTTTGCGTTTTCATTCATCCTAAAAACTTTACCTTCTATTCTACTCATAATTTTGATCACCTTCCAGGGATGTCTTTTGTAGAAGGCATATTGTAAGTGGGTGGGTGATCAGGTAAAGGATTTGGTAAGCAGTAAAATTCTCTACCATAAGTGAATAAGACATTTGTCAGGTTTCACATGTTCTTTGCAATAATTCATAATTTATAGTTTCATGTTGTCCATGTCCTTTTCTATTCTCCATCTCAAATTATCTATGAATCTTGCAAGCGATCTAGTAATTATAAATTCTAAAAGAAATATAACTAAATATAATTATTGCACTGTTAAAAGGAAGACACTTCATTTTTATATAGTGTCTCATAGCTAGAAACCAAAGTATTTTATACCTCAAGCAGAGGAAGTTGCCAGGTAGACATGGTGGAGATAAACCTGATAGAAGTAGCAGAATACAACTACTGCTCATGACCTGAATCAATTGTAGCCCATAGAGAATGAACTTCCTCTCGTGTAACTGCTATCCCAATAGTGCCTGAGACACTGTCTTTTATTACAAAATTTTAAAATTGGAGGTTGCACATTTTTAAGGAACATAAAGGAAATTAGTCAATGTAAAACCTCTAATAAGACCTTAACTGGGATCTACTTAAGAATAATATATTGTTTTGATTCCAGATGTGATAAACTAGCTGATATGATAAACTAGCTGATATGATAAAATATCTTAGAGATATTATATATCTCTAAGAATTTCAGTAAATATGCCACTGACCCAGAAAAATCTCCGCAAATTCTTGGCATATTTAATACACCATTCAAAAGTTCTTCCTAAAGGATGAGGATGTAGTTCAGTACTAAAGCACTTGCCTAGCATTTATGAAGCACTGGGTTTGACTCTGAACCCCACAGAACAGCAAAAGCAACTTTTCTTACCAAAAGCAAGATACTCTAGGTGCTGGAGATACAAAAGTGGACATGACATCAATAGTTCTGTACTGAAAACCTTACCTTCCAATGAAGGAAGAAGAAGTGTAGAACACCTATCACAAATCTAAAATAATTGCCATTTCAATTCAGCCCATGGTTAAAAGTATTAAGAGGTTATGAAAACAATAGACAAGATTTTTATTAGGTTTTCAGGGAACATCTTTTAGAGAATGTGACCTTTAAACTGAAATTGAAGAAAGAGAGGATCTAATCATGAAAAAAAAATGTGCAAAATATATTCTGGGCATAATTTTTGTGTGCCCACAGCAATTAATGAAGAGCAACATGATTTTTTATAATTAAAATAAGCTTAGAATTAAGCGAAAATAGTACACACAGTAGGACATAGTAAGAAAAGAGCTTTGATTTTAAGTATAAGGGCAATGGAAGAGCCACTAAAAATGTTTAATTAGGAGGGAGTTGTATGACTTGATTAAAATTTGAGAAGGTTAGATTTATTATTGTCTAATATTATACTAGACAAAAAGCAAACATGGAAATTTGGAGAGTTGTTACTTCATGTAGTGATCTATTCTAAAAGTTATAGATAAAGGTGGTGGCAGTGAAAATGAAGAGGAATGAAGGATAGAGCTTTAAATATAACTTAAAATAAGATCCATACAAACACTATTTTTAACATTGATGACTTATGTAGATTTTCACCCTAATAAGCAAGGAAACAAAAATCTGTTTCACCATGACTTCCAACCAATGATTATTTTCTTTTCAGATGCAGAAAATAAGAATAATTTACCCCCCTGGCACCACCATCGATTGTAATCTCCATATATTTCCTTAAAATCCATGGCTCAGAAAATAAATACTGCTTATTCTTAGGAATACATGGTTAGAGAAAATAAAGACTCATGGATAATTTGGGGCTTTCATTCTTGAATGATTCATGGTAGCATTTTCTTTAGAGGGTGGATGTGAAGAAGGAAACAGATTGGTTACAAAATCAAGATTTGTATTTTACATATGTTAAATTCATGATACTTGAATTGTGATCTCTAGAAGACATCTGATTGAAGATAAGTAGTAATTTGTATATTCAACTTTTGAGTTCAGAAGAATGCTTTTGGTTGAGAATATGAATTTGGAAATCATCTGCTTAATGGTTGTAGTTACATCTTTGTGAAATGATGACATTCATTAGTGAGAGTAGTAGAGGTGATAAGTTCCTAGAGTCAGACCATGAGTAATCCAACATTTTCAAACAGTTTCAAAAATGGAAATGTAGCTCATCATGTATGACACAAATATAAATCTCAATATTTCTGAGCCAAACTCACCAAGTTATTTCTTCTGTACTTTGATCTTAGCTTCTTTAACTAAGTCAAAATTTTGTTGAAATCCTGTTTTGAAAACTCTTCTGGGCTGAGCTGAATAGATGTTCAGTAGGCAATTCTTTGAAAGGAAGAAGTGAAGAGCATAAAATTGTAACTGTGACATGTCACCAAAGCAATTTCTGAACAAAACAGGAATCTTGGGGAAGTGGAAATGAAGCCTCAGAAGTATCTCATCCCTTTTCACTATATCTGGCTTGAAAAACTCAGGTGAGAAATATTCTACTGGGAGAAAAAAGGAAAATATTTCATTTTCAACTCATGCTATTTCTTGGTTTTCTGGTTCTTTCATAAATATTGATTACATGCTTCAAGTGCAGAGGCAATAGTTTGCAATGAAATTAGTCAGAAACTATTCATACTAATTTAAGGAATGAAATGGGTCAAACAAAATCGAAAAATTGTGCTTGAGATATAATACATGTCACTATGGTGAGAAACAATAAATTTTATTTTATCCTCTGAAACTCCATTATTACCTTTTGATGTATATCCAATTACTTATATTTCTATGAGTTTTACTGGTTAAAATTGAGGGTTTTTTTGTATAAACATAAGACTCATAAATCCAGAAATAATAATTGTCATAAGTAATTATAAAAATAACATAACTAAAAGTCAAGACAACATAACAAAATACAGTTAATATTAGTAACGTAGGATATAAGTGAAATTAAGTCTTCATACTCTGTTTCATGAAAACATAACTTGTGATAGACTTCCAAGCTATTAAATATAAGTTTGTTGGAAGGTAAAAAATACTGATTATAATTGTTTTTCTAAATAAAATGTTGACATTGTTAAATATGAACTCTCTTATTTTAATAGCTGAAATTATGATAAAATCTACTCTGTGAAAATGTGTTGTGGAAGAAGAAGCAATTTATCAGTACAAAATTTCAGACTACAAGTAAAGAGCTGAATGTTCTTATTTAAGATAAGAGAAAGTGCACTCTAACACTGCTCAGTATCTTTCTTTTATTTAAATGCAGATGCTAACTTAGCTCTAAATTCTAAGCATCCATGTTTGGTAGAAAAAAAATTTCTCACTCAAATTGAATTTATATTTTCTTTAATTGGAAGGAGGAAAAGATGGAAGGTGGGAAGAGAAAAAGAAGGAAAGTCTGCTCAGAAAGAACGTCTAGGAAGAGGAGGAGAGAATTATTACATTCTTTTTGTTTTCTTTTTTCCCTATATTTTCTTTACACATTCTTCTGAAAATTAGTTAGCAAAATTAAGTTTACTTTCCATTTAGAGTCTTTTTCAAATAAAGTACATAGCCTTGAGAAAATTATATATTATTGTTCTATTGTAAGAATTAATTATATTTTATCTGACATGAATCATGAGTGGCATATAAATGAATCTATGTAATCATGCATGACTCCATTACAAGCAGATATGTGTGTGTATGTATATATATGTAATATATATAATGTATCATCATCTAACACTACAGTTGTTATGTCCTAAATGTTTGTATTCTTTCCAATGTCCACATGTTCAAGTACTAACTCCTAATCAATAGTCTTATGAAGTACAGTGTTTGGTAGGTGACCAAGTAATCAGGGTGCAGCCTTCACAAATGATATTAGTGTCCTTTAAAATGATACACAAGAGAGCCTCCTCCTCCCTTTTACCATGTGAGGACACAGTGATAAGATTCTATCTATGGATCTGGACAATAGACCCTCACTGACACTGATCTGCTATGATCTTGATCCCAGGAATTTCTAGCTTGTAGGACAGTTGGAAAGCAAAATGTTGTTTGAGCCACCCATTCTATTTTATTTTTGTATTATTTGCCTGAGCAAAGACCACTATTAGTGCATCACCTATTATGTGGAATTATATACTACCAGAAAAACAGAAAAAGATGAAGTTATGAAAATAAATGAAATTTTAAGAAGATTATAAGAACAAAAATAGTCTGAAAATTTTAGATCAATAGACTTTCAAAATAATACATTTTCCTGAAATACCAAAATAAATGAAGTGATTCATTAAAATAAATGCTAATGTAGACATTTGAAGATATAACTTTGGATGTATAAATTATTAAAAATTTAGCTGAAATATAATTTCTTGAAGTCTTTTATTTTTTGAAAAGGGAATACATTCATGCTTAAAATCTGCCTACTTTCTGTGAAATGAAAGTCAAGGTTTTGAGAGAAAAATTTGGAACACAAAAGGAAATACCTTGGAGAGTGAAGGACTACTAAATATGGCCAACTGTGTATTTTTGAAGATAGTTATAAATATGCTTTTTAAGATAATCCCTTCTATACTTAGTGGAATATGCCAGATTATCAGGTAGCTGTTTTTCAGGATGGGATTAACTAAAAGATGCAGGGAAGAATTCCAACTTCAATTCATTAGCATTAAATGGGAAAGCCAAATCCTATATCTATAGAAATGACTGGCTCAGTCATTGGCCTTCATATTTTTTGGCTTGTAAAAATGCCTTGCTTTCCCTCCTCTCTCTGCTTATATTTTTGCAACATTTGGGAGTACTTCTGGAGAAGCTGATGCTTGGGCAGCTGAGCTGCTTTTTGTACTTACCCTCTCTTCCTGGTTTCTGCCTTCAGGAACTACAGCACAGAGACTTGTCTCTGCATCAGTTTTGCTATTTCTCCCAGGAGGCCTTTCTTGATGATTCTTGATATTAATCCCTCAATGGAGAATTCCAAAGTGGGTGAATACAGATGTCCCATGCTCACGTCATTATAGGTGAATAGTAGCAAAAAATCATCATTATAGGTGAATAGTAGCATTTTTAGGTTAGTGATGAAGGGAGAATTTGGGAACTCAGCAGGAGAGAGAACAGGACATTATAATACATGGATACATGGGATGGTAGCGTAGAAAGAGGAACAAAGTGTACCAGCAACTGAGACTGTGACTCTAGAGATTGTGAGAATCCCCTTTGCAGATGAATGGTAAATGGGAGAGTCCTAACAGATTTCTAATTAGCATGGATACTGGCAATTCTAGCCACTGGAAAATTCTACAGTTATCACAGGTTTGAAATCCAGTTAGTGGAGCTATCTGGAGTCTACACAGTAGCTTTGCTTCAGAAAAGGAACTAACATTGTCCTCTCCTCAGCTCTGACATCTTAGGCTGATGTAACTCAGCTCCATCTTGAGAAAGGACTTATCTGAATTCACACATTCCTTGAGTTCAAAAATCTCTGAATATACCCAGCCATGTTCCCCCAGAGGAATTCCATCATGCTAGTTTTGGAAGATGTAGCTTCATGAATCCAACTTGACCCAACAAGCAAATGTGACACCAGCACCCAAGCCTTTGTAGTACCCTACACTAAAGAAGACAGGTAGTCCAGTCCTAGCAGTCAAAGAGTGGTTACTGTCAAGGTCTGAGGTACCAAAGTGTTTGTCCTCTGGGAAATGTGACATGACCAGCTGCTCATGGGCCTATGCTACTCTTGCAACTGAAGGTGGCTGCTTCAGTATTCTTCCATCACTTCCCCCCACAATCCTCAGTCATCTTGTGGACATCTACAACCATTGTGACTTAGAGGAGGTGTTGCATTCCCTGGCTTCTTTATCCCCTGTGGCCACCACTAGTGTCTTGTACCTTCTCTGTAATTGAGAGTGGGTGTCACGCTCTTCTGCTGTTGCCTTCCCCCCAACCCAGTGATCAGCCACTCGAGGCTACACTGCTGCTAGATCTGAGAGAGAGAAAGGGTTGGACTCCATGAATGCTGGCTCCCTAATAGCCATTTGTGAACTCATGCTACTGATGAGACTGAAGTCAGGTGCTTCAGGCTCATTACTGCCAATGGAGGTGCTAATGTCAAAAGCTGCCAGCAGCAGAACACACCATAATAGTGCCTTAGGAAACATCCACTGCCCTATTGGCACCACCACTGTCACTGCTGGAGGGGCTATGCAGATGGCTACCACACCACCATTGCTGTGTGCATCATACTTGCCTGTGCTGCTACAGCATCCCCACCCATGTATCTTCTGAAGAGAGTGGGCTTCCCTGATCCCACTGTCAAAAATACTGCACCCAAAGCCATCAGTTATAGCTAAAAAGCTATAGGGAGTGTATACTATGAGTGAAGATCCAGCTACAACCAAAGGTAACGTCTCCTTACAATCTAACATCCCAAGACAATTGTTCAGTAGAAAGCCATTTACTGAAGGGCATCTAGGTTGGTTAGGCCATTTACTATGCAAATGATCTTATAAAAGTAGTAAAGATAACTTATCTACCAGATGTATAAATCTCAGTGTAGAGTCACAAAATGATTGGGGTAAAAAACCAACCAACCAACCCATAACATGTAATCTCCAAAGGAACACAGTAATTCTCTTGGAACAGTCTCAGAGAAAAGGATATTGATAGAATTTCTACCTGATAATGAATTCAAATATATGATTAATATAAACTCAATTATATTTAAAGAATATGGACAGAGAGTTGAACAAAATTGGAAAAAAAAAACAATCAATGGAATGAGTAGCAATTTAACAAAGAAATGGAGATCTCTAAAAAGAACCAAATAGAAATCTTGGAAATGAAAAATTAAATATGGCAAAGAAAAAACTAACAAAAAAAATACAATAGTTGAAAACCTCAACAACACACTAGATCAAGTAAAAGAATGCCTGAACTTCAGGTCTTTTGGTCTATCCTACTAAGACAAATTGCTTTTCTTTCTTTCTTTCTTTTTTTTTTTTTTTTAATTCAAGAATGATAAAACAATGAAGACGGCCTTTGAGACATTTGGGACATAACTCAGTAAATTAATTTTCATATTTTGGGCTTACTGAAGGTAAGGAAAAGGAGAAAGGCATAGAAATCCTATTAAGCTGAAAATATCCCCAATCTTGGATATCTATGGATATCTAGGTTTGGGAAGCCGTTCGTGTCTTCATACATGCACTTAGGGTAATGATATCCATCTCATTCTACCATCTTTTTTTTTTTTTCTAGGACTCCAAATTGACACTGTAACCTATAGGACATACAAACTTTCAAAAATACTTGAAAAAGGGAGAATCCTAAAAATTGAAAGAGAAAAGTTCTAATCACTTTAAAGAAAACACCCAACATATGACTTCTCAATAGAACCTTCACAGCTCAAGAGGGAATGAAATAACATATTTCAAATTCTGAAATAATACAATTGCCCAGCAGGAATACTACATCAAGAAAAGATGTCCTGGGCTGGGGATGTGGCTCAGCGGTGGAGTGCTCGCCTAGCACGTGCGCGGCCCGGGTTCGATCCTCAGCACCATGTAAAAATAAATGCATTGTGTACAACTAAAGCAAATAAATAAACATTTAAAAAAAAAAAAAGAAAAGAAAAGATGTCCTTCAGAAAACTACAAATAAAGACTTTTCAGGGCAATCAAAAACTAAGGGGGGGTTGTGGCTCAGCAGTAGAGCACTTGCCTAGCATGTGCACAGCCCAGGTTCGATCCTCTGCACCACGTAAAAATAAAGGCATTTTGTACAACTAAAACAAATAAATAAATATTAAAAAAAAAAAAAAAAAAAAACTAAGGGAATGAACTACCACCAGATCGTACAAAAGATGGTTAAGGGAGTTCTATATCCAGAAGCAGAAGAAATGTAAAAACCATCATGAAAGCATGAAAGTTTAAAATCTACTAGAAAAGCAGATGAACAAATGAGAAAAAGAAAATAATCAAACCTTATCTATATGACAAACCACTAAGTCATGAAATTAAACAAGAAAGGAGGAATGAAATGGAAGATTTTCAAAACAAAAAAAAAAAAAAAAATTTAACAAAATGTCAGGAATAAGCATTTACTTATCTGTAATAACCTTGACTATCAGGGATTACCCAATTAAAAGATACAGACTGGCTGGAATGGATAAAAACAAAACTAAACTACTGTGGCGACGATGTGTCTAATGGAGGAGATTTGGGTGCTATGTGGATGTGAGGAGATGTGTGGGAACTGTCTGTATTTTCAGTTCATATTTTCAGTGAGATGAAAACTTCCCTGAAATTCTCTTTTTAAGAGATATTACATCTAACACTTTCAATAAGTCTTCAAAGAAGTACATAAAACACACACCACTTGTTATTAACCTCAAGAAGATTATTTGTCAACAATATTTTCTACCATCTTGTATACTCACAACTGTTTGGGCTATAGCATTTAAGTCAGTTGGATAGCTTGTGTAGCTTAAAGCATTTTTTCAGATTTTACAAATTTTGTTCTTTCTTATAAAACCAAATGTTCTGGGAAACTTTGAGGTCAGACTCAAAAACTCTCCAAGGACTTATTTTATTATTGTTCCCTGCACCCACCTGACTTTGACTACTCCAATGATTATACTTTTATAATTCATTTATATATTCTTATAAATTTTTCCAGTGCTTGAGATTTAACCTAGGGGTTCTTGACAACTGAGCTATCTATATCCTAAGTTGCCCAGGCTAGTTTCAAACTTGTGATCATTTTGCTGCAGTTTCCCAAGTTGCTGGGATTACAGGTATGGAACACCACATCCAGTGTATTCTTATAAATTTTTGTACTTTCATAACACAGTAAAATCACTGGCATGAACTTTATTTTAACAATTTCTTCCTCTGGTACATGTTTGCTCTTTTATGAAATACATACATTTACCATTTTTTCTTTCTTTTTCTTTTCTTTTTTTTTTTTTTTTTTTTTTTTTTTGGTACTGGGGATTGAACTCAGGGGCAATCAATCAACCACTGGGCCACATCTCCAACCCTTTTTTGTGTTTTATTAGAGACAGGGTCTCACTGAGTTGCTAAGTGCCTCACCATGGCTGAGTCTGGCTTTGAACTCATGATCCTCCTGCCTCAGCTTCCCAAGTGCTGGGATTACAGGCATGTGCCACTGCGCCTGGCCATTTAACATTTTTATTTCAGAAAATATCTTCATCATTTAAGTCATATATAAATACTTGAACTTTTTCTTTATTTTGTTTTCTGTATTTGGAAAATTAAAAATGTAAATACATGTTTTGTAAAATTTTTATCACCTCTTACCAATATTTATTTAAAATTTCTTCGATTTTGTTTCATACTGTTAGCTTTTTTCATAAATAACTCTGCCATATACATAATTTTGTGACATAGGTGTTAATATCACAGAACTCAATAAGGCAATGACTATTTTTCTTTGTGTTATCTGTAATTTGTCTTTCTAAATGTTTCCTGGGTTTTAGCATCTCATATTTCATCCTCTGATTTTCTCCCATTTTCTTTCATCTTATTTTTTTTGTATTCCTTAGCATAATATAAATAAGACACTAATAATATAAACTTCCTTATCTTTCTCATTTTCTTTGTATTTATATTGAGCCAGATCATGACTCATATTCATTCCTTGTCATGGAATGATTGTGACTCCAACCTGCTATTTGCAAGAGTGTTTTATCACATTTTTCTAGGCTTCATGTTTTGCTCTTCCTCCAGGAGCTTTACTACTGTAGTAGAACTGGACCATTTGGCTCTGCAGTAGCTCATCTGTATATTTAATTCTCTGCTTAACTGGATGGAATCATTTCCAGAAGGGCTTCTGCCCTCAAACCAGGTGGCTCAAGTATACTTTTTCTTTGTTTACAAAGTATTTACCAACAAGGTAAGTCCCTTTTCTTATATATCAACATCTCCAAGGCCATATTTTTCTTCTCTGTATTTTTAGCACTTCGCTGTATTTAATTAATGTTAATGAAAATTAATGTTATTTAAGAAGGACAATTGTGTTCATATCTATTTCTTTCTTATTTACTTGCCATGTAACACAGTTCAGACTAAAAAGATAACTGGTTTTGGAAGTTAGTTTTAAATACAACTATTTTGATTTTTTTGAATACATGAAATATATTTTTAAATAACGTTGTTGAAAAAAGATTTATTCCTAGATGATAAAATATGAAATTATAGTCAAAATATTAAAACATAGTAAAAGCAATCATTAGAAACAATTAGTATTTAAGAAAAAATATCATTAAGAACAAAACAAATAGTTTAAGGGGGAAAAAAGCCTAAAATTGTATACCAGAAGGCAACAGATTTGGAGAAGATTACTTCCAAATAAGACCCCAAATCACTGGGAATTACAAATTGAATAGAAGTATTAAGATGTAATTACTGGATCTAAGGAATAAGACAACTCTGCAGGCAAATCATAATTGGATCCCTCTTAGCTTAAGAATCTAATTGAAAATTGCATTACAAGCTTTATAAAACATTATTATATTGGACTTATGCAAACTCTAAAAACAGAACTATTTTGGAAATGTCATATTTATTACATATTTATTATATAATTCTTAAAGATAAAGTGGACTTAAATGTTTACATCTTTTTAATAATCAAGTTATTTTTAGTAATAAATTATTAAGTGTAATGACATAAACAGATAAATACCTATTTACTGGTCTGGAATATTTCCTTTTAATTTCACTGGCCTTGACTCAATTTCAATTTCTCAAATACTTCCAGAACTCTTACATTGTGTGTATATAATTAGCAGTATATCAATATAAAGAATTTAGATAATACACCATAAAGCACATGTCAAATTCCTAAACACAAAGAGTTAGATGCATAAATGAAATAACCATTTAAACACCGCAGGAGGCATCACACTACTTGAGGAATGGTCTTAGAGGTAGATCTAGGAGAAATATTGGGAGAAAAGATTTTAATCTCATGCTTAAAAGGTCAAATGTTTGTCAAAGGACAACTTTACCATTCCATTCAGCAGATCTGAAGTCTGTATGGCCTCAACAACAATTTAAATGGGACAGAGTATAAACTACTGAGGAGAAAACACTAAATCTGTTTTGCTTTAACCTGCCCATATTTATTTAAAAAACGTTATTGTGATTAATCATAACAAAACTAAGCAGCATAAACAAAAAAATACTAAGGAAGAGATGGTTCTCGTTTAAGGAATGATTAATTCTCCAGGATAGGTATGGTAATGACTGTAAGACTATGCTCAAGTGGAAACATCAGTGCAAAAAATGCTGCTGTATTATTGATTACCTCAATAATTTAATTAATAGCAGATATAACAAGATAATTATCATCTTATACATAGAAGCCTCATTGTATGTGGACATTTCAAGTAATGCATTTCACTGATGAATTAATAAATTGGAATTTTAAAAACTATCAGTTCTACCATGATTTGATCCAGATGGGAATAACTTTAGATGTTGGTGGTTGTCATTTAAAAGAATTATTTAATAAGTATAAAATGTGAATCTGAATAGTTACAAAAGGAAATTTGATGACCAAGTAATATAATTGGCACTTCTGGTTTTTAAATTTAATCAATGCACTGCACTTTTGATATATTTCAAAGTTATAAACTTGTTACTTTTTATAGAATTAAATCAGAAACAAATATTTAGGCCTATTTCTAAAGATTTGTTTGGAAATCCCATTGTCCTATTGTGTCACCACTTTCTCCACTGCCTCTGCACAAAGATTTACCAAATAGTTTCATTTAAATAATATTTATGTTGTAACGTAAATATATTGTGAAAACATGGTTTTTAAAGGCATCCTATTAACTACTTGTCCATCAATCAAAATTGATTAGCCTACTTAAAAAAATTTCACACAGTAAAAGAAATAACCAACTGAGTCAAAAGACACCCTTCAAAAATGGAGAAAATATTTCAATTCATACACCTGACAGCAGATTAATATATAGATATATAAAGACATCCAAAACTTCAATAGCAAAACAAAAAATACTCATTAGTTCAATTTTAAAAATGGGCAATAGAATGAAAGTGTAAATTAGTACCATTATGGGAAAAAAAAAAAAAAAAAAAAAAAAACTACCAAATGATCCAGAAATCCCAGAATTGTGTATTTATCCAAAGGACTTGAAATCATTGTGTCAAAGACAACTGCATTTGTATCTTCACAGCAGCACTACTTACAAGAGTCAAGAAATGGAAACAACCAAAATTGTTCATCAAACAATGAATGAACCATGACTGGATAAAAAAAAAAATTGTGGTATATGTGCAAAATACAACACTATTCAGTCATAAAAATTAAATATGGTCATTTGTGAGAAGAGGAATTGAAATGAATGTCATTATGTTAAGTGATATAGGCCAGGAACAGAAAGACTAGTATCTCATGTTTGCACTTATTTATGGAATGTAAAAGTTGATCTCACTGATGTTGAGAGAATGTTAACCACCAGAAGCCAGGGAAATTAGGGTAGGTCAAAGGGTGGAGAAAAATTGATCAATGATTACTAAGGTACAGTTAGGAATTAGAAGTTCTGGCATGCTAATGTACAGTAGGGTAACAATAGATAATAATAATGTACTGTATATTTCAATATGTACATGAATATTTCAATATGTACAATATGCTGTATATTTCAATATGTACAATATGTACATGATTTTGAGTATTAGTAATAATAAATATTTGAGCAGATAGATACGTTAGTGTACTAAAACATTACACATTGTATACATGTATTGAGCTATTACATGATACCTCATTAATATGTACAATATTATGGTTTTATTTTTTTGTGAGAATACATTTTTAAAAAGTTGAAAAGTAATCATTTAGTTCAGGTTAAAATATGTATGACAATTCTTTTATTATTAGAAGTATTATAATTCATTTCCTGAAGATATTTGCTTTAAACTTAAGATGCTGACATGAATGTGTTTTGGGAGGAATTGTTAAAAACAAATTTTATGAGTGAAGTGTCATATGTTACACACAGAAATGTATACAAGCCAAAATGCATAATTTGATGAATTTTTGCATACTGAACACAGTGATAGAATCATCATACAATACATTATAACACTCCAGAGCCTGAACCCAATTATTCTTCCCATCAACAGCTTCCTTTTTCTTTAAAAGTAAATATCATCCTAACTTTTGGTACTGTAACCTAGTTTTGTTGATTTTAAATAGAATTATACAGCATAAACTATTCATTTGTGTCTGGATTCTTTTACTGAAAATTATGCTTAGAAAATTTATTCTGGTTGTAGTGTATTTATTTAAATGGAATGTATACTATCTCATTGCACAGCAATACAAAAAAATGATTTATCTATTTACATAGCTGGACATGTGTACTGTTTCCATTTCAAGGTTATTACAAATAATGCTGCCAGAGACATTCTTGTGAAGGACATTTTATACACATTCAAATGCATTTCTAATGCATAGCTGCCTTGGAATGGAATTGCTGGGCCATTTTGCATGAATATACTACATTTTGTAGATATTGCCAAACTGTGTTTCTAAACCAAGTTATATTTTCAAAACTAGTGAATGAAAATTCCATTGTTCCCACATTTTGCCAACATTTGCCATTTTCAATTTAAAAAATCATCATAGTCATTTATGTGACCATATTATCATCCTACTATAACACTTACATTCAGTTTCAATTCTTGTAACACTTAATATTTCACCTTTTTCAGAAAAAAATTAATAATTAAATTTTGTTTTGTTTTGTTTTGGTACTAGGGATTCAGCTCAGGATTGCTTAAGTACTGAACCTCATCTCCGGCCCATTTTTTGTTTTATTTTGAGACAGGGTCTTGCTAAGTCTTTAGTGTCTCTCTAAGTTGCTTAGGTGCTGATGTTGGCCTAGAACTTGTGTTCCTTCTGCCTTAGCCTCCCCAGTTTCTGGGATTATAGGTGTATACTACCACACCTGGCTTAAATTCCTGAAATGAATGATTTTTTTTCATGCCACATGCAAAATAATGTTCCCACAATGACCTACATGCATCCTCCTTTGAAATAAATTTTGTATAATTAATTTGAAATTTCAAAATTAATATAATGTTAATTTATTTCAGTCCTCAGTAAAGGAAATAAAGACCAACAGTGTGATTTTAATTTCACTATGCTATAGCAATCCTTAAGAATTGGTAGGGATGATCGCCAGTAAAGATTCTTGAGCTAAGATTAAATTTATCAGAAAATAGTATAGCCTGATTAATGCTATTTACTCTTAGTTTTTAAAAAAGGGAATTGTGGTGGAAAGTATACATGGTACATGTTTGAGATGTTGCTTTTAAAAAAAATTAAGTCATAAAACATTTTTAAAAAGTTTAGACATGTAAAATTGCCTCCGAAAATAACCAAACTTATACATTTTAAATGACTACCATTTGTATTTATTTTAGTAGGAAAAAAATGCGGGGCTGGGATTGTGGCTCAGTGGCAGTGCGCTTGCTTCACATGTATGAGGCACTGGGTTTGGTTCTCAGCACCATATAAAAATAAATAAATAAAATAAAGTTATGCAAAAACAAACAAAATGGTAGCTATGTGGGGTGATGGATATGCCAACTAACTTGATTGTGTCAATCATTTCACTATGTTTCTCAAAGCACCATGCTGTACATTTTTTAAATGTACAATTTTATTTGTTAATTTTATCACAATAAAATCTGGGAAAATAAAAAAAATATAAAATAAAATAAAGGTATGGCATCCATCTACAACTAAAAAAATTTTTAAATGAATAATGATTTTTTATATCTTTTAGGAAACTATTAAATTTAAATGTAGCACATTATTAAAATAATCTGTTTATTAAAATTTATTAAAATAAAATGATCAAGGTAGCTTCTCTTAGAAAAGGGTTTGCATATTAATTTTCACTCTTTGCAGTTTGTATTGTAATGGATTACTTTAACAGCTTATTTGTTCCATGACCACCTGCTCAGTTCCCTATGTTGCACCTAAATACTCAAAGTCATTGTGTTAAATCATCTATAAAATGTTCTGAAATGGAATACATCTGAGAAAGAAAGCAAAGAATAGGAAAGCAAATGATCTAATTGCTGCTCTGGGTGGTGTTATATTAACTTTTTCTTTCTTTAATTTACTTTGTAAGAGAAAATCGGATCATTTTGAATTATTCACCACATTCCCTTCTGATGTGAACCTCTTTTTATTGTGATTAGACTTTTACATTAAGTGTTAATGCTTTTTACTAAGAAGCAGGTTAATTGTACCATCTATTTTCAATTAACTCTAATAGAGTGCATGTATAGCTGTAGAGTCTATTGTGCATGTCCTTATAGAAGTGAGGAAATGAAGTAAAAGCTATTATTTTGATGTCCTGATAAATTATATTCCATATTATTTTAGATTAACAGAATGAATGACTAATGTTCCATGTGCACATGAGCTGTGACAGCATTTTTGATTCTTAATAAATCTGAATACTGGCTAATATCCAATCTTTCTTTATGGTAAATGCAAATTACATCTAGATTATTTCATTACCTTAAGTCATTGACTTTTAAAAGCTGATATATAGTCATTATTGACTTGTATGCACCAACCATACAAATTTTAAAATATTTAGGTCCTTTGTTAACTTATGAGAACACTTGTACTAAACCTTAAGGGGATCTATTGCATTGTTTTTTATCTTGCTAGGAAATGAAATGTAAACTTTTTTATGTTGGAATTGTGATAAAGCAAATACGTATTTAAAAATATACTCATGAAAACTTCCTTAACAACCATGAAAAGGCTGCTTTCAATGGATGATAAATATTATAAAATTTGATAAGTATGGGGATGCTTGCATTAATTATGATTTTAAAGGGTCATATTTTGTTCTTGCAATATTTAATAGATAGCTTTAATTTAAGATCATTAATTTATCTAAAATATGTTAAACAATGGTATTGGAAGAATTGAATGCAATTAAATTACAAATTTGAATAATGATTTTTGTTTGTTTTTGTTTTTTACATATCTGCTGGACTTTTAGTTCATTTTCAGAAACAAGATCCAATTTTCAGATGATTATTTTAGCCCTAGTGTTTACATCCTTTTCCTGTCAAAACAAATTAAATAATCTTAAAACTCAAAAATAAGGAAACAAGATAATAAAGAATGGGACAAGACCTTAACAGACACCTCATTAAAGAAAATATTCAGGTAGCAAGTAAGCATGAGTTTCATCAGGGAAATGACCATTAAAACAACAATGTGGTATGACCTCATGGCTATTAGAGTGACCAAGATTCAGATCAACTGACTCACAACACCAAGTGATAATGAAAATGTGGAGCAACAAAAAGTTTCATTCTTTGCTGGAGGGAATGCAAAATTCCTCAGCCATTTTGGAAGACATTTCAGCAGTTTCTAACAAAACCAAAATACTTTTAACATATAATTCAACAATTCTGTAATGACTAAATACAGTTAATTATCACATGCATTATCTCACATCTATTTTTGTCTTGGAGATACTTTAAATCCACTCTTTCAGTATTTTTCAAGATCGTGTTACTAATTACCATCAGCATCTTGTAACATTGAACTCTTGAACTTATTTCTTCTATCTAATCAAAATCTTTTATCTTTTCACCAATATCTCCTAACCCCTCTCCAACCAGACACCTTAGCCTCTGGTAACCAACATTCTCTACTTCTATGAGATCAAGTGTTTTTTAAAAAAACAAAAAATTTTATTAGTCCATTATAATCATACATAATAAAGGGATTCATTGTGATATATTCGTACATGCACGTAACAAAATTTGGTCAATTTTATTCCCCAGTACATCCCTTTCCCTCTTCTTCTTTCTCCCTTTGTTCCCCTTCCTGTATTCTACAGATCTCCCTCCGCTTTTTTGAGAATTCCCCCTTTTTTGCTTTCTTTACTTCTATAGATTCTACATGAGTGGGATCATGTCATAATTATATTTCGGTGCCTGGCTTACTTTACTTAATATATGTGTGTACACACACACACACACACACACACACACACACACACACATTTCTCCAATTTAATCTATGTTGTTACAACTGATAGGACTTTGTTCTCTTTTGTGGCTGAATATTTTTCTATTGTATGTAGCTATTGTATGTTGTTATTCATCTACTGATGGACATTCAGACTTATTCCACCTCCTGCCTATTGTGAATCACACAGCAATTGAAAAGGGAGTGCAATGATTTCTTTAGCATATTGGTTTCAATTCTTTGGATATATACTCAAGAGTGTGAGTGCTGGATTAGATGGAGTTTCTATTTTTAACTCTTTGAGGAAACTCCTGTTTGCTTTCTGTCAATACTATACCAATTTACATTCTCACTTAGTGTAAAAGGGTTCCCTTTTCTCCACATCCTTACCAACACTTATTTTTTATTTATGTCTTTTAAGTAATGGCCATTATAACAGAGATGATGTCACATTGAGGTTTTAATTTGGATTTCTCTCATAATTAGTAACATTTATCATTTGTATGCTGAGCTTTTCTGTTCCATGGAATGCATATTTTTTAAGTCACTACTGAATCATTTTAATTACTGCAGCTTTGTAGTATACTTTTAAATTAGGTTATATGGTGCCTCCAGCTTTTTCCTTTTTGTTCAAAATTGTTTTAGTCTTTTATATTTTCAAATGAATTTTAGTATATTATTTTCAATTTTTGTGAAGAATGTAATTGGTATTTTGATGTAAATTGGATTGAACCTATAGGTTGATTTTTGTGAAATGGACATTTAACAATATTAATTCTTCCAACTCAGGAACACAGGATAACTTTCCATTACTTGTGTTTTTTCTCAAAAATTGTCACCATTTATTTATTATACATTTCAGTGAACTGATCTCTAACCTCTTTTGTTAAATGCATTCCTAAGCTTTATTTATTTATTTATTTATTTTGTAACAATTATAAGTGGAATTTTCTTGGTTTCTCTTTCAGATAATTTTCTTTTAGTATATAGAAATATTGCCAATGTTTTACATTGATTTTTTTTTATCCTGCAAATTTACTAAATTCGAGTCCTAGTGAGGGTCCTTTTTCCCCCTGAAGATTTTTATTCTTATTCTTATTCATTCATTCATTCATTCTAATTAGGTATATATGACAGCAGAATGCATTTTGATTCACTGTACACAATCACAGCACAACTTTTCACTTCTCTGGTTGTACACATTGTAGTGTTGCACCATATGTGCAGTCATACATGTACCTAGGATAATGATGTCCATCTCATTCCACTGAAGATTCTTACTCTTCATGTTCTTTT
This sequence comes from Tamias sibiricus, assembly GCA_025594165.1. NCBI lineage: Eukaryota > Metazoa > Chordata > Mammalia > Rodentia > Sciuridae > Tamias > Tamias sibiricus. The sequence goes on along the minus strand of CM046666.1, from coordinate 89,577,017 downwards.
AAATCTGCCATGCTTTCCAACTGCTTTTAATTCAAATTTCCAAGTTTTTTAAGTTTTATTTTCTTCTAAGATTGACAATTCTTTCATTCTTACCTTTACATGAAAAGTGCTAATCCTCATGTTCTCTTGATGTCTGTTCTATATGTTTTATAGATTTAGTACTTTTATTTTACTGATTTATATTGTGTTATTTTTTCCTAACATAATTGTGTGCATTACCAATAAAGCGAACTAGAGATCTGAGTAGCATTTCTATGTTGTTGATGTATTGATATTGTTTTCAGCCTGACTCTTTTCTTGTAATGCTTCTATTGTTAGTGACATTTTTCTTATTGCCACTATTTGCAGGTTCTAAGGAACACCCCTTTTTTTACCAGGAAATATATTGTTTCTCTTTTAGAAGTGGTCTCTTCTTTAGAATTCTACCTCTAATTTTGTTTTGTTTTTCTTTCTTTTCAACCCTCCAGTTGCTGGTGATTTAACCCAGCAGGCCTCAACATGCTCCGTGTTCTTCCCACTCAGGTTGGGTGCCCCCTGTCTGGGGGTGAACTCCAGTTGATGATTTTTGGGCTCTCTTCCATTAGCTGCCTTCATACTCACAGGTACTCCAGGTAGCTCTACAACTGTGTGTGCTCTGTGTGGGCTTGAGTATTTGTGCATTTTCTATTGTTATTTCTATTTGGTTGTAATTCTTGCCAGCCAACTAAACAAAGATAACTTTTATATTTTTTCATTTTTTTAGAGAGAATTTTAAGTCATTTTTATGAGGAGTAGGATTTCTTTGCTTTTCTTGTTCATAATAATGCTCTGATTTATACTGTGACTTTGATAACAAACAAGTGTCCAACTAAGCAGAGAAGATCAAATAGTATCCATCATTTTCCCATAAATACTATAAAAATGTTACATGCAAAACATTTGTTTTATCAAAATATGGCATTCTAGAATGAAACTGTATTGTCCACTGTTTGTTTAATTGCTTAGCAATAACTCATAATTTTGCTGGGCAAAAGTGGTGCACACCTATAACCCCAGTGGCTCAGGAGGCTGAGACAAGAGGATCACAAGTTCAAAGCCAGTCTCAGCAAAAGCAACGTGCTAAGCAACTTAGTGAGACCCTGTCTCTAAATAAAATACAAAATATAGCTGGGAATGTGGTTCAGTGGTCAAGTGTCTCTGAGTTAAATCCCTGGTACTGAAAGATTAAAAAATGTGAATACTTGTGTAAACACAAGTCCTTACCATGTCACCCTCAGAAAAACCACAGAATGTTCCTGCTCTTTATTTTGTCTATTTTGCAAGAGCCAGGTGGTCGACCACCCGACCCCTTGTGGTCAGGCTGACCCAAAACATAAAAATAAAATGCTTTATATGAAACTTTACATGTCAACCAATCAGAAGAACGCTGTGAACCCCCCCTTAACCTGTTTGTATTTCATCATAAAAACCTTGCTAAATCTGAGCTAGGGGCCTCTTAGCGTCACCCATTACCGAGTGCGCGGAGGACCAAGCTCGAGCTTGCTAATAAATGACTCTTTGTTGCTTGCATTGCATTGACCAAGGACTCTGGTGGTCTTCTTGGGGGTCCCAAGCCACGGGGCACAACAGTACGCCCTCAAAAAAAAAAAAAAAAAAAAAAAAAAAAAAAAAAAAAAAAAAAAACCTCACAAAATCATTAGTAAAATAATGTATTCATTAAAAAAAGAAAAATATATGGAAGAAAATCAAATAAATAATATTAAATAAGACAAAATTTATCTTCTTTAAATATAGGTTTTATATCTCCTCCTAGGCAAGTTAATCATTTCCGCCTGTTCATTCATAATGTTCTCTAATATAAAGAATTGCTTTTTATGTATATACTTTTTAATGTGGAAAAATTTAAACATTTCAAAAAAATAAAAAAAGGCAGAATATTCATTTTCTTTATCCATCGTCCTTTTATAATGAGTCATTCCTTTTTTATTTTATCTACATCCTTGGAATTTCATCTACATTCTCAGAATTTTTTAAAGTAGATCATATAGATAACACAGCATGGCACTGATGGAAATAGAAAAATAAAAGAAAAACTTTGATAAATATCTAAGTACACATCTCTCCTTGTATGTATCCACAAAATTAAGATCACATATAGTTGTAAGAATCTACAATGGCAGTAAATGTAAAATAAGATAGCACATTTTTAACACTCAACATAAAACAAAACAGGGGTTGGGGTTGTGGCTTAGTGGTAGAGTCTTGTCTAGCATGTGTGAGGCACTGGGTTTGATTCTCAGCATATAATATAAATAGATAAAATAAAGGTCCATTGACAACTAAGAAAATATTAAAAAAAAACAACTAAACATGCTTTCTAGAAACTAAATTTTTGTGAAAATTATATTTGAAATTATAGTAGATAAATCTACAATATAAAATAGATTTTATAAGCTTTCTGGATGTTTATGAAAATAAATTTGTGAGATCGAACAAATCAGGGATTAAAACCGATCAGATCACATAGGTTAGAATTTTATGAGAAAAAAAAGCTATTAAAATTAATCTAAATTACCAACATAACAGTTTAAAAGAAACATGTGCTTTAATTTGCTAAGCTATAACCTTTTCTGTATTAGAAAAATACTTCGACATAAACACTTTACAAATGTCAGCAGAAAATCCATACTCTATTTCTTCACATTGGTTTTGTGACATTGTGTTTGCTGATATTCGACAAGGGATAAGTTGGGATTGATTTCTTCTGCCACTGTTCTTTTCTTTTGTATTATGGGAAATGAAAGGGCTGAAATGAACTAAGTCCCTCACTACTTTGCAGTCACTTGTGTGGGCAAAGCTACAAAAGGTAAACCCACACATTTTCTAGGTCTTAAAGGTCAATTGAAATTGTAAAATGAGAACATTACTTTGAATTGAAGGAATTATGAAAATATTAAAATTTGTGAAAGAAATGAATCTTGCATACTTTACAAAATATCTTCAAAATCAAAGTTGATATTTTGTTTTGGATAAGGTTACTTAAAATTATTCCCAACCTATCTCTAAATAAATGCACTCAAAATTGAATACTGAATTCTAGCTTGCCTTATTGCAAAAGTCATGGACAAATTGAAGGGAGCTCAAAAGGTATAAACTGTATTTAGAAGTCCGGAAAATCAAACTTAAAGGCAGTAGTGAGCTTAGTAACAACAAGAAAAATTTAACCTGGTATGATGGAAAATAATGGACTTCTGTTACCTCAAAGTTTATTTTAATTCAATATAGTTTAATGAAAATGTAAAGGAGCATATTTTTTTTTCTTTTGGAATTCATCTTTTTATAATTTTTTTTATTATTCTAATTTGTTATACGTGTTTTCAGAGTACATTTCATTTCATATTACACATAAAGAGCACAATTTTTCAAGTGGTTGGTTTTATATAAAGTATTTTTACAACAATTGTGTCTTCATACATGTATTTAGGGTAATCATGGATAACTCAGTCTGCCATTAATTCCTATCCCCATGCCCTCTCCTTTCCCTCCCCCCTCTTTGTTCTATTTAATGCTTTAATTCCTCTCATCCTCTCTATCTTCCTTTAAAAATCAGTATCTTCATATCAAAGAGATCATTCGACCTTTGGTTTTTTGGGATTGGCTAACTTCACTTAACATTATTTTCTCCAACTCCATCCATTTACCTGCAAATGCCATGATTTTATTCTCTTTTAGTGCTGAGTAGTGTTCCATTGTGTATACATACCAAAGTTTCCCTATCATTCATCTGCTGATGGGCATCAGGGTTGGTTCCACAATCTAGCTATTGGGAATTGTGCTGCTATAAACATTGATGTGGCTGTGTCCCCATAGTAAGCTGTTTTTAAGTCCTTCAGGTATAAGCCAAGGAGTGGGATAGCTGGGTCAAATGGTGGTTCCATTCCAAGTTTTCCTAGGAATCTCCATACTACTTTCCAGATTGGCTTCACCAATTTGCAGATCCACCAGTAATGTAAGAGTGTGCCTTTTCCCCCACATCCTCTTCAGCATTTATTGTTGTTTGTTTTTCTGATACCATCCATTCTGACTGGAGTAAGATGAAATCTTAGAGTTGTTTTGATTTGCATTTCTCTAATCACTAGAGATGTTGAACATTTTTTCATATATTTGTTGATTGTATATCATCTTCTGAGAAGTGTCTGTTTAGTTCCTTGGCTCATTTATTGATTGGGTTATTTATTTATTTATTTATTTTGGTGTTAAGGCTTTTTTTTTTTTTTTTTTTTTTTTTTGGTGGTACCGGGGATTGAACTCAGGGGCACTTGACCACTGGGCCACATCCCAGCCCTTTTTTGTGTTTTTATTAGAGACAGGGTCTCACTGAGTTGCTAAGTGCCTCGCCATTGCTGAGGCTGGCTTTGAACTCGCAATCCTCCTGCCTCAGCCTCCCAAAGTGCTGGGATTACAGGCGTGCGCCACCACGCCCAGCTGGTGTTAAGGCTTTTAAAGGCTTTATAAATCCTTGAGGTTAGTGTTCTATCTGATGTGCTTGTGGTAAAAATTTGCTCCCATTCTGTAGATCCTCTATTCACTTCACTGATTGTTTCTTTTGCTGAGAAGAAGCTTTTTAGTTTGAATCCATCCCATTTATTGATTCTTGGTTTTAGTTCTTGCACTATAGGGGTCTTATTGAGGACGTTCGAGCCTAAACCAACATGATGGAGATTTGGGCCTATTTTTTCTTCTATTAGGTGCAAGGTCTCCAGTTTAATTCCTAGGTCTTTGGTCCATTTGAGTTAAGTTTTGATGAGAGAAAGAGATTTAATTTCATTCTATTACACGAAGATTTCCAGTTTTCCTAACACCATTTATTGAAAAGGCTGTCTTTTTTGCAGTGAACGTTTTTGGCACCTTTGTCTAATATAAGATGACTGTAGGTGTGTGAGTTCATCTCTGTGTCTTCTATTCTGTACCATTGGTCAACTGGTCTATTTTGATTCCAATACCATACTGTTTTTATTATTATTGCTTTGTAGTACAATTTAAGGTCTGGAATAGTAATGCGACCAGCTTCATTCTTCTTGCTAAGAATCACTTTGGCTATTCTGGGTCTCTTATTTTTTCCAGATGAATTTCATGATTGTTTTTTCTATTTCTATGAGGAATGATATTGGGATTTTTATTGGTATTGCATTGAATCTGTGGAGTGCTTTTGGGAGAATGTCATTTTGACAATATTAGTTCTAACTATCCATGAACAAGGTAGACCTTTTCATCTTCTAAGATCTTCATTAACTTCTTTCTTTAGCATGCTGTAGTTTTCATTGTAGAGGTCTTTCACTTCTTTTGTTAAGTTGATTCCATTTTTTTGAGGCTATCGTAAATGGGGTGGATTTCCTAGTTTCTCTTTCTGAGGATTTGTTGCTGATGTACAGAAATACCTTTGATTTAATGGGTATTGATTTTATATCCAGCTACTTTGATGAATTCATTTATTAGATCTAGATGATTTCTGGTGGAATTTTTGGATCTTCTATGTATAGAATCATATCATCTGCAAATAGTGATAATTTGAGTACTTCTTTTCCTATCTGTATTCCTTTAATTTCTTTCTTCTGTCTAATTGCTCTGGCTAGGGCTTCAAGAACTATGTTAAATAGGAGTGGTGAAAGAGGGCATCCCTGTCTTGTTCCAGTTTTTAGAGGGAATGCTTTCAATTTTTCTCCATTTAGGATGATGTTGGACTGGGGCTTAGCATAGATGGCCTGTTGATGGCTTAGCATAGATGGCCTCAACATACCTGTTGAGGTATGTTCCTGTTATCCCTATTTTTTCTAGCATTTTGAACATGAAGGATATTGTATTTTGTCAAATGCTTTCTCTGCATCTATTGAGATGATCATATGATTTTTATCTGTAAGCCTGTTGATGTGATGAATTACATTTATTGATTTCCTTATATTGAACCAAATTTGCATTCCTGGAATGAAGTCCACTTGATAGTGGTGCACTATCTTTTTGATGTGTTTTTGTATTCGATTTGCCAGAATTTGATTGAGAATATTTGCCTCTATATTCATTAGAGATACTGGTCTGAAGTTTTCTTTCTTTGATTTGTCTCTGTCTGGTTTAGGAATCAGGGTGATATTGGCCTCATTGAATGAGTCTGGGAGTGTTCCCTCTTGTTGTGTTTCATGAAAAAGTTTGAGAAGTATTGGTGCTTTAAAGGTCTTGTAGAACTCAGCTGTGTATCCATTCGGTCCTGGGCTTTTCCTGGTTGGTAAGTTTTTTATGGCATCCTCTATTTCTTTGCTTGAAATTGACCTATTTAAATTGTATATATCATCTTGATTTAGGTTGGGCATATAATAGGTTTCTAGAAATTTGTTAATGCCTTTGTTATTTTCTATTTTATTAGTGTATAAATTTTCAAAGTAATTTCTAATTATCTTCTGTTTTTCTGTAGTATCTGTCGTGATATTTCCTTTTTCATCATAGATATTGGTAATTGTGTTTTCTCTCTTCTTTTCTTTGTTAGCATAGCTAAAGGTTTATCAATTTTATTTATTTTTTCAAAGAACCAACTTTTTGTTCTGTCGATTTTTTCAATTTTTTTTAGTTTTAATTTTATTAATTTCAGCCCTGATTTTAATTATTTCCTGTCTTCTACTTCTTTTGAGGTTGATTTGTTTTTCTTTTTCTAGTGCTTTGAGATGTAATGTGAGTTCATTTATATGTTGACTTTTTCTTTTTTGAAGTTATGAGCTCCATGCAATGAACTTTCCTCTTAGTACCGCCTTCAGAGTGTCCCAGACATTTCAGGATGTTGTATTGTTGTTCTCATTTTCCTCTAGGAATTTCTTAATCTCCTTCTTGATGTCTTCTGCAACCCATTGATCATTCAATAGCATATTATTTAGTCTCCAGGTGCTCGAGAAGCTTTTCTTTCTTTTTTTGTCATTGATTTCTAATTTCATTCCATTATGATCTGATAGAATGCAGGGTAGTATCCCTAGTTTTTATATTTGCTTAGAGTTACTTTATGGCATAATGTATGGTCTATTTTTTAGAAGGATCCATGTGCTGCTGAGAAGAAAGTGTGTAGGCTCATTGATAGATCATATACTCTATGTATGTCAGTTAAGTCTAAGTTATTAATTGTATTATTGAGTTCTATAGTTTCTTTGTTTACCTTTTGTTTGGAAGATCTATCCAATGGTGAAAGAGGTGTGTTCAAATCACCTAGAATTATTGTGTTGTGGTCTATTTGATTCTTGAACTTGAGAAGAGTTTAATAACTGTATATGCTCCATTATTTGGGGCATATATATTTATAACAGTTACATCTTGTTGATCTATGATTCCCTTAAGCAGTATGAAATGTCCATCTTTATCTCTTTTGACTAACTTTGGCTTGAAGTGTACTTTATTTGATATGAGAATGGAGACCCCTGCTTGCTTATATAGACCATGTGGGTGATATATTTTATCTCATCCTTTCACCTTCAGTCTATGGGCATCTTTTCCTATGAGATGTGTCTCTTGAAGACAACATATTTTGGGGTCTGTTTTTTTTAATCCAATCTATTATGTCTTTTAATTGGTGAGTTTAGGCCATTAACATTCAAGGTTATTATTGAGATGTGATTTGTATTATCAGTCATTTTTATTTTTTATTATTTTTGGTATTTAGTTTGACTTGGTTTTTCCTTTGGTTGGTTTTTATCTTTATTGTAGTTCTTCCCTTTACAGATTGACATTATTATTTTTCATTTAATCCTCATGGAATATTTTACCAAGAACCTTCTGTAGAGCAGGCTTTCTTGTTGTAAATTCATTTAGCTTTTGTTTATCATGGAAGGTTTTTATTTCGTCCTCAAATCTAAAGCTTAATTTTGCTGGATATAAAATTCTTGGTTGGCATCCCTTATCCTTTAGAGCCTGGTATATGTTGTTCCATGCTTTCCTGGCTTTGAGGATCTGGATTGAAAAATCTGCTAAAATGCACATTGGTTTTCCCTTAGAGGTAATATGACTTTTCTCTCTTGCAGCCTTTAAAATTCTATCTTTATTTTGTATGCTAGGCATTTTCATTACAATGTGACTTGGTGTGTATCTGTTGTAATTTTGTACATTTGGTGTCGTATAGAACCCTTGTTTTTGATTTTCAAATTCATTCTTCCTGCCTGGGAAATTTTCAGATATTATTTCATTAAAGAGATTGTGCATTCCTTTGGTTTGAATCTCTGCACTTTCCTCTATTGCAATAAATCTTACATTTGGTCTTTTGATTGTATCCCATAGTTCTTGGATATTCTATTCATGGTTTCTTATCATCTTCACTCTGAGGCCAACTTTATTTTCAAGATTATATATTTTGTCCTCATTGTCTGAGGTCCTATCTTCCAAGTGGTCCAATCTATTGGTGATGCTTTCTATTGAATTTTTAAAGTGGCTTACTGTTTCTTTCATTTCAAGGATTTCTGAGTTTTTTTTTTGTTTGTTTGTTTGTTTGTTTGTTTGTTTTTCAAACTCTCTATCTCTTTCTTGAAGTAATCTTTTGCTACCTGGATTTGTTCTCTTATTTCTTTGTTGGTGTGATTGATGGTTGTCTTTATTTGATCTCTTATCTTTTTGTTGGAGAGATCAATTTTTGCCTGTATCTATTCACTTAGGTTGTTTTTTAAATCCCTTATCATTTTAATTATGTATATCCAGAACTCCTTCTCTGAAATTTCACCTACTGTGCTTTCTATGGTTTCTATTGTTGTAGTATCTTGGTTTGTTTGGGTCATTTTCCTCCCTTGTCTCTTCATGATGTCTATGTATTTTCCTCTTTTGCAAGGTAAGCCTGAGGTATTATAGCTTCTGCACTTTTGTCTTATAAGGTCCCTCCAGGTTACCCAAAACCTCACTTTTTAGGGATGTTTAAGTATTAGAGCTTTCAATGTACCCAATGTGTGTCCATGTATCAGTTAGTTTCTATTTTTATATTTACAGTTTTGTTGCTATAAAAAAATGATGAGATCAGTTATCTTATACCATATAGTCTCTATGTTTGTGTGATGATTTACAGTCTCTGATGGTAGAAGGGGGGACTTAGAGGTTGGCTTAAATGTTTATGAAGTAAGATGTGAGAAAATAGAGGTATTAGATTATTTGACTAGTGAGAGTATAATCATTAGAATTTGGCTGTTAGTAGAAGAAGAGATAGGCAACCCCATGTAAGATTCCCTGTTAGTTCACAACAACATAACTGGTTGCACCTTTTGGTGCATCCTGGTCCCCAAGGACCTTAGTGATGTCTTACCAGAACCTTTTTGTTGTTCCTTGATAGTAGTGTAGCTAACTCGGTTTTGTGGCAGTGGCAGCCTCAGGCCTATAATTATATTGGTGTTGGGTTGAGTAGCTACGAATCCCAGTGCGGTGTGTCTCTCTAGACAGACGCGGGTTGCCTCTCAGATTTGCGGGCATGGAGCAGGCCTCTCTCTCCAGATCTCCTCCTGGCTGTAGTTTGGTGGATCAGGCAGTCTGGCTTTCTTCTCCCAGTCTAGTTGTTTTGGTGGGGGTTGGGAAGGTTGGCAGCAGGGACCTTCTACAGGGTGGAGCCTGCAGTTCCCGGTCCTGGTGATGGTGTGGGCTGGTGGTAGGGTGGACTGGTGGCTTGGCCGCTCCTTCTGGTGGGTGTCTACTGCTTGTTCAGGTGGTAGTTCGAGAACTTGGCAGGTCACAGTTCCCCAGGGAATGAACAGGCCCTTCCTCTGGTCAGGCCCTCTCTGCAGCGGGGACCTGTTATTTCCAGCCCTGGAGGCAGTAGCAGCATGAGCCGGCTGCTTAGAGGGCTGGTGCCTGGGCAACTCCTTCCTCAGCACATGTTTTATAGAACGAAATTTAGTAAAATCTCTCCAGCTAGAGATACATTTTTTTGACACAACATTTAAATTTTTAGATATGTAATATTTGAATATGCTTATAAAATTGGGCCAAGTTCTATGTATTGCGATATTTATTCCAACATTTTTGAGTAGCAGAAAAATATTAAATTTCAATATTATGGGAATCTTTAAATTTTGTTTTATACACAAAAAGAAATGATTTGTAACAATTAAATGAAGCTATTTTATGTCAGAAATGAAAAAAAAATTAAAATATTAATATTTAATAAAAATGATAAAAACTTTTAAAAAGGCCAGTTTTTTTAAAAAAAATATTTATTTGTTTTAGTTGTACACAATGCCTTTACTTTTATGTGGTGCTGAGGATCGATCCCAGGCTGTGCAAGTGCTAGGTGAACGCTCTACCACTGAGCCACAACCCCAGCCCCAAAGGCCACAATTTTTAATGACATGCTTAATGTGTTCACCTCATATGAAAAACAAATACACAGTATAAGTACTTCAATTGTATACACATAAGTTTAAATAGGTATGAAGAGTGGTTGGTTACCTTTGGTAGGACAAATCTTGAGGAAGGTGTGAGGAGAATTTATTTTTAATTTTATATATATTTTACTTTTATGATTTCTTTTTCATTTTGTTTTTAAATTAATTTATTTATTTGTTCTAATTTGTTATCCGTACTAGCAGAATGCATTTCAGGTCATAGTACACAAAGGCAGCACATTTTTTCATCTCTCTGGTTGCACACAAAATACAGTCACATCATTGGTACAACCATATATATACCTAATGATGTCCATCTCATTCCACTATCTTTCCTACCCCCATGCCCTTTTCCTTCCCCTCCTCCCCTTTGCCCTATCCAAAGTTCCTTCATTCCTCCCATGCTAGAGAAAACATTGAGCCTTTGGTTATTTGGGATTGGCTTTCTTCATTTAGCATGGTATTCTTCAACTCCATTCATTTATCTGCAAATGCCAAGATTTTATTCTCTTTTAATTCTGAGTAATGTTCCAATGTGTATATATACCAGTTACTTTACCCATTCATCTATTTAAGGACATCTACGTTGGTTCCATAATTTAGCTACTGTGAATTGTACTGCTATAATATGCGGATGCATCAATATAGTATACTGGTTTTACGTCCTTTGGGTATATACTGAGGAGTGGGATTGCTGGGTCAAATGACATTCCTCATAGAAATAGAAAAAGCAATCATGAAATTCATCTGGAAAAAAAGAGAATCAAAATAACAATAGCAATCCTTAGCAAGAAGAGTGAAGCAGGTGTCATCACTATACCAGACCTTAAATTATACTAAAGAGCAATAGTAAAAACAAACAAACAAACAACAACAACAACAACAACAAAACCAGCATGGTATTGGCACAAAAATAGACTTGTAGACCAATGATACAGAATAGAGGACACAGAGACAAACCCACATAAATACAGTTATCTCATACTAGATAAAGTTGCCAAAATCATAAATTGGAGAAAAGATAGCCTCTTCAACAAATGGTGCTAGGAAAACTGGAAATCCATATGTAGCAAAATTAGATTAAACCCGTCTCTCACCATGCACAATACTCAACTCAAAATGGATCAAGGACCTAGGATTTAGACCAAATACTTGTGCCTAATAGAGGAAAAAATAGGCCCAAATCCTCATCATGCCCCTACTTCCTTAACAAGACCCCTAAAGCACAAGAAATAAAATCAAAAGTCAATAAATGGGATGCTTTCAAACTGAAAAGCTTCTTCTCAGCAAAAGAAACAATCTTTGAGTTGAATAGAGAGTCTACAGAATGGGAGCAAATTTTTACCATACCCACACCAGGTAGAGCACTAATCTCCAGAATATCTGAAGAACTCAAAAAACTTAACACTAAAAAAAAAAAAACAAATAACCCAATCAATAATGGGCTAAGGATCTGAACAGACACATCTCAAAAGAAGATATACTATCAGTCAACAAATATATGAGAAAATGTTCAACATCTCTAGCAATTACAGAAATGCAAATCAAAACTACTCTTAAGATTTCATCTCACTTCAGTCACAATGGCAGTTATTAAGAATACAAGCAACAATAAGTGTTGATGAGGATGTGGGGGAAAAGGCGTACACTTACCTTGTTGATCGGACTGCAAATTGGTGCAACCAACCTGGAAAGCAGTATGGAGATTCCTTAGAAACCTTGAAATGGAATCACTTTTTATGATTTCTAACCATTTCTAACTAAATAAATTCATAAATGGATATAAATTATTATAAATTATTTCAAGTAATTTACAATAATTTTCTGTTGAAGTTTTCCTGAAATGCTTGAATAAAATTGAGGGAGTTAATGAATATTTTGAGGCTTCTGACAATTGATTGGGGTTGGTCAGCTTCCAGGGTTTGGGTTTACAAAAAAAAAAAAAATATATATATATATATATATATACATATATATATATATATGATCTTGAAAAAGGAAATTGTATGATAACATAGAAATTGTATGATAACATAGACTTCAAAGAAAAACTCCTTTGCTTTTAAGATAATAATCAATTAAATGAATTGGTTATAAATCTAGAGCAAAAACTTCATTACCATTTCATTTTTGCTTCAAATATCATCAGTAGATTCAAAAATACAAATGAAAAACAGAAATGTGCAAGATTTTTTCTAAATGTGTTTAGATATGTTCCCTGGTCTAAAATGTACTGGGATTTTGTCTATTTGCTATTAAGATCAATGTATATGGACTTGTTGGAGTTAACAAATAAATGTGATCCACAATAGAACTGTGAGTCATAGATTGGCTAAATGTTCTTGCATCATTGTTCATGAATTTTTCATTCATTTATTGCTTTAATATTTTTCATTATTATATGCATACTTTTTATCCCCTGAAGACACACATTTGTGTTCATGCTCTTTCCCTCTCTCTCTCTCTCCCTCTCTCTCTCTCTTTTTTACAACCCCTCCCCCCCCAACACACATACCTTTCAAGTACTAAGTGGCCTGATATAAATGAAATAAAGGCTTAACACATATTTAGTTTAGCAAAGTCTGATTGTTGTTTTTATTCATCATCATGGTGGGGGGGGGTGTCTTTCTGAATGAGTGATCTTTATCTAGTTGAAGGATTGACTAGAACCAAAGAACTGACCTTCCTCTAAGAAAGGAATTCCCAAGAGACTGCCTCTTACTTTATTTGCCATGTGGACTTTTACTGACTGATAGTGTTTGAATTGTAACATCAACTCTTTCTGGGACCCCAGCATGCGAGGCCACCTTGCATAATGGAGTTGCCAACCTCCATGACCACATTAGCCAAATTCTTATAATGTATGTACAATACAGTATGTTTATCTTATTGGTTCTGCTTCTTTGTGAAATTCTTAACAGTATTCAAAAATGATGTAGAAAATATATATTCACAGAAATTATTAATGTTTCAGTCATGTAAATTTTCTTTTTCATATTTATCTACTCATGGAGCCCAAAACAATGATTGGCTTGTTATTGTAAATTGAGTAATGAAATGTATTCAAGTATTAGCACATATGTATATAATTAAGTTTCTTTTTATTGTCCTACAAATATGTGTCTATCCATATATTAACAGCATGAAACCATCAATCTTGCTACCATTTGAACCTAGCTGCCTTTTCCCCCCGGAAAGTCTATGGGCAAACTGTGAAAAATCAATTCTCAAAAGACTGAAACTTGAATCTTATCAGTCAGAAGAACTGATTTTATTGTCTGAGATCACAGTAGATATATGCTCTGCATCCTGAGTAACAGAGATTATAAAGTAAGAGGGTAATCATACAGGGATGTATAATTGCATGTATGTGATTTCAGCAATCTTATGAATCATGGGATTTGTGGAGTAGTTCCTCTTGCCCAGATCTAAGGAAAGACACAATAAAATCTACATATACATTTGGAATCTGGACTTGAAAATTTATGTCATTTTTCCTTTTATCTATTATTAATATGGACCAATTAAATAATAACTTCAAGATATGCTCAGTAAACTTTTACTTGATTCATATTTTAGTGTTATTGTGCATATCACTATATGTGTCCTAAAGTACTCATAATGGGTCATATGATGTTGTACATATTCTGTTCAAAAGTATATTTCCTTCTTATTTTGCTACTTTAGAGGGAAAAAATCTGTTTTATATGCTGATGTTAATTGTTCAAATGACATGGATCAATGACCAGGGAGTTTAAGTATTTATTTCCCTGGATATATATTATCCTATTGCTTAGATGTCAACGATATGATACTTACACCTTTCTGATTAAACTCCTGTTGAACTTTAAATTGCAATAATCAAAGGGCTGTTCAATTTAAATTTTAGATTATTTAAGAAGTCTTCAGCAAAAAAAGACATTATAATATGTGATGATTAGTGTAGCTGTTATGAAAAAGGCTGTTAAATCCAGTGGGAATGTTCATCAGCATACTCTAATCAGCAACTAGAGAGAATGCTTAATTACAGTTATTTGGGTGACAAGTTGATGTAGTAGTGGCACTGAAAGCAGAAAATGATGCCTGGATTAACACTTGCAACATGTAAGAGGATATGAAAATGCATCGGTTTCAATAAGGATATCTCATTATATGACTGTTTATATTAATTTTTGTCTTACTCTACAAATTCCAAATGCAATCCTCACCATTACTTGGCTTAAATTTTTCTCAGAGAAAATAACTGAATTTTGTATGAGAAATAAAATCCTAGAGGTTGAAGAAGGAGGTTTATTTCATTCAATTTTGTATTTGTTTTATTTTAATGACTTATCCAGTGCTTAATCATAGCAGAATAGCATTGATGTGTCTACCGTCTTATTTCAAATTCTTGAATAGTATAGACTACACAGAATTACTTTTGACTTATAAAAATAATTTCAGCATTTAAAAGGAGAGTTCACATGTTCTTATTTATCATTTATATTATTTAAAAACAAACTATAAAAATATATTTTTTTCAATTCAATTTTATTGTGTAACTAATAAGAAAATATAAAAATGGTACATACAAATAAATTATGAGTAATGAGATTGAACCAGTAATAAAGTCTCCTATCAAAGAAAAGCCCAGGACCGGATGGCTTCCCTGCTGAATTCTACCAAACAATTAAAGAAGAGCTAATAGTATTTCTTCTTAAATTATTCAAAAGAAGAAGAAGAAGAAGAAGAAGAAGAAGAAGAAGAAGAAGAAGAAGAAGAAGAAGAAGAAGAAGAAGAAGACGAAGACGACGACTACGACGACGACGATGACGACGACTAGGGAATTCTTCCAAATTCATTCTATGATAACAGAAAGCACATTTTAAATACGAGTTTATTGGTTTCTCACAGCTACTATACCACACTACATTAAACTGCATGACTGAACACAACCAAGATTTATTCTTTTATGACTCTGGAGACCCAGGACCTGAAATCAAGGGCCACATTTTGATTCTTGGTTCTTGCTTTTTGCAGTTTCTGAAGACTGTGGGCATCCTGGGCTTGTGGCTATATCCCTCTAGTCTCTCTGTTTTTGTTGTCACATTGCCTATTCTTCTTCTTTGGTTATCTCTCCTGTGTATCTCATAGAACACTCTTATAGGACATTGATTTAGGGTCCACCCAGATAATTCAGGATGATTTCTTCATCCTTATCTCTGTTATATCGTTATATCTTCCAATACTCTTTTTTTTTTTTTTTTTTTTCCAAATGAGGTAACATTTGTGAGTTCCAGGGATAAGGACATGGATTTAATCTTTTGGAAGACTATCATACCGGTATACCTGCCATGACTTGCATATCTGATAGTAGAATCAATATTGTATTTCCTATTAGGAATAATATATTGGTTCTGAAGACAGATTCTAAAAGGATGTGGCTGATTAACTAAGTGAATATAATCTAATTCAAAGATTCTCTTAATTAGTGTCATGTGTTTTAATGTTGAGGATAAATACTATATTTCTAGGTTCAACCAATTTCTTAAATTGCAACTTTTATTAATTAATTTCTTATAAGTTAATGTTTTTATAAATAAATTTTTTATTGCCTTTAGTTTTTATGGGCACACTGAAATACTTCATATCTACTGATTATAAAACTATACAGTTATTTCAGTTTTGCTAAGTGAGCATATAATTATGTTGCTATTCTGTGAGCCAAGTGATATAGGAAAAAAAATAAAGGACTCTGAAAGAGTTTAGAACTCCAGTAAGTATAACATATTAGAAAACAATATAATTATAATGTCATACAATATGGAAAAATGTGAACACACATACACACATGCTCACATACATCAAGTAATATAACAAAATAGAAAATTTTACCTCATCTTGTTTCAGTATGCATGTTAGAAATGATGTAATATCTGAAAATGGTTTCTGAAGAGAAACAGGAAATTATCAAGAAAGGCATTCTAGGACTGGGGATGTACCTCAATGACAGAAAATTTGCCTTGCATGTGTGAGGCCTTGAGTTCAATACCCAGAACCATAAAAAATAAATAAATAAATAAATAAATAAATAAATGAATAAATAAAAATAAATTTTCTACACAGAAAGCAATATTAAAAAGAAGGGAGTCATAAAGATATTCAATTTCTGTATAATAAATGTGGTAATAGAATAATTATGACAGCATTCTTCATGCCTTATTAGGAAGCATGGACTTCCAATTGGAAAAGTAAAGTAAATAATAATAATATAAAATCCATATTGTAATGGGTTAATTTGTTAACAATGTAGAACACAAATTAAAGTTGGTTAAGTTTCAAAGTAAGGATGCTTACCCATGTGTTCCAATGAGAGTTAATAAAAATTGAAGATTTTAGAAGTATAGATGAAGTTGAAAATATGATTATAAAAGCTAGAGTATTGAAAAGAGCATGTACTACTGAAACTATAATTCCAGTCTGTGACAGACAAGCCACTTTACAAGGCAATTCCAACTCTCTGAAAGTAGCCTATGGAAATCACATCAATCATTCATTTTGAGGAAATAAGCCCATGATTTATGGAAAAAGATACCAGATGATCTGCCCCTTCAAATAGCAATAACTACATGTGGGACATCTGTAGTTATAGAAAATTAAGTAGAATTTAAAGAAAAACTTCAACAAGAAAATTGAATTTTAGGTCAGTGAGTAATGCAGCCAGTCACAGATAAGGAAGACAGGAACTCTCTCTCCCTTCTTTTTCTGTTCTCTCTCTCTCTCTCTCTCTCTCTCTCTCTCTCACACACACACACACACACACACACACACACACACCATATATATATATTTCACAAAGTTATTCTTGTAACTATATCTTTATTCTTAATTATTTTAGTATTAGAAGATAAGCATTTTATAGATTTTTTACATAAATATTTTTTAAAGTTTATCAGAAAAGGCAAAGAAATTTAAAAACAAGCAAAGAAAAAGTGAGAAAAATCAATAAACAATGAAAAGTTGTTTTGAAGACAGGATTTGTAATAACAAGGAAATGAAAACGGACCTCCAAATCAGGTTTAAATCTGTAAGTTTATAGTATTGTGTTCTTAGTAATTTTGTGTACATATAAATCTGTTGCTGAATATATTTTCTTAATCAGGATAGGAAGGAAAAAACAGGAGGAATGGGGAGAGAGATAAAGAAAGACAAGAGAGAAGAGAAAAAGAAATATGACAAGCTGTACCATTCAGGTAACATATCTTTAGGATCAACTGATATTATTGGATCCATTGATACTATTCACTGTTAAGAGTAGACAGAATTTTGTTTACATTATGCAGTTTCACAATTCTCAAAATGATGATATTTATTCTAAAATTCATTTTCTATAAGATATCTGATAAATTATGAGGAAAGAGACTGAGAAGCCCAGAAAAATCCCTGGACTGAATAAAGGAATGTAGATAAATAGGAGTGCCTTGCTCTGATGTTTAATCACAACTAAAATGAAAAAAAAAAAAAAGTCATTGGAGAGAGAAGAAAAGGCAAATGCAGGAGAGTGGAGCAATTAATAGGAAAAACAAAACCAATAGTCCTAAAGTTAATATTAGAAGAATTGATTTCATAAGAAAATTTTGTTAACTGTTTTAAAATATGTTTTTAGTTATCATTAGTTAACTAGATTATTTTTATTCTTGATGATGAAATAAAATCAAAGGAAGTTATGGTAAACAATTTAAATTTAGTTGAGAACGTTTGACACCAGCATTAATTGGGTGGGTATGGTACATCAATAAATAAAAGCCAAAGACCTGATGAACAATAATGATAGCCTAATGGGATATGAAACCATAATAATTTGTTTTTTTCTGGAGAGGTTGCAATTTTTATTTTTTAAATGTTTTATTAGTGTGTTATAGTTATGCATAATAGTGGGGTTCATTTTGGCATAATAAGGCATGCATGGAATGTAATTAGTTCCATGTCACTCAATCATTGCTTGCACCAATATGCAGGATATTGGTATCTCAGTTGATGGCCATCTAGGATTGAAGAGGAATACATTGTGTAATCTACTTAGATTTCATAAAAATAGGAATCAATTAAGCAAACTGACAGAATTGATACTGAAATGGATGTGGCCTATTACATTAATCCATTGTTAGGTACATAGGAAAACTTGATTCTAGAAACCTGAGGTCATACAATGTAAATATAAAATGTTTCACCTTGGGCTGGGGTTTTGGCTCAGTGGTAGAGTACTTGCCTAGCAAGTGTGAAAAACTGGGTTTGGTCCTCAGATCCACATAAAAATGAATAAATAAAATAAAGGTATTTTGTACATCTACAACTAAAAAAAAATTTTTTTAAAAGTTTCACCTTGCTAGGCGTGGTGGTGAATGCCTGTAATCCCAGCACTTGGGAGGCTGAGACAGGAGGTTGGCGAGTTCAAAGCCAGCCTCAGCAATGGTGAGGCACTTAGAAACTCAGTGAGACCCTGTCTCTAATAAAATACAAAAAAGGGCTAAGGATGTGGTCCAGTGGTTGAGTGCCCCTGAGTTCAATCCCCGGTACCAAAAAATAAATAAATAAATAAATAAATAAACAAACAAACAGTTTCACCTTGTATTAGTGTGAAATAAAAAAGAAATCTTTTATTCAATTTTGTTGATTTTATTCTCTTTATTTTCATTTTTCTCCAGAGGAATAAAATCATGCTTGGTTTTCCATCAGAAAGCATAAGAATGTGTGCTTGTGCCACTAAATATACTTATCAGATGATAATAGAGCATGTTCTGGTGTCAGGGGATGAGTTTTCAGTAGGTGAATTTGTTTTATGCATATATAAATATTACTAAATATTAACTTACAGAACTACTATTAAAGTAGTAGTAAAAATTACCTTACATATTTATTGGAAATTTTACTTATATTCTTAAATTCTTGGAGAACAAGAATCTTTAAAATGCTAACTGTATCATGTATTCATTTGGAACTGTAGTATGAAATAGAGAATTATAAGAATTGGTATGCTAATTTCAAAATAGATAAGATCAATTGACACTTTCTAATTTTTATCTATTTCATTTTTTAATTAAACAAATATAGCAATTATATTTCATGAGTTCAGCAAAATGATACTTAAACACTTAAGTATGCCTGACTATTCTTTCATACTATTGTATTATTCAGTTTTCTATAATGAGTTTGATATAAAAATCCCTCTAATCTGTTCTTTGCTTTTTTTTCTAGACATATTTGTGTCATGATATGTTTTTTGTTTTTAATTCAAAGTTATCGCTATGTTCAAAATGGAAATATACTTTTATTACTTTACACTCCAGCACAGAGGTTGGTGCATAATTGAATATTTAGAAATATCTTTTTTATCTGGAAATAGTGTTTTGTTTTTTTTTAACCACAAGATAACCAAATTCATAAGAGATTACAAAGGCAAAAATCTCTGTTAGTCAACAATTCCAGGTATGCTTCTTATTCTATTTGCAATAATTATCCAAACAGGCAATCCACTCTTCTCTAACTTGTGGTCACACTTTAATTCCCTATCATTTTTGTCTTTTCTCTCCTTACTACTCTGCACTTTCTCCCTCCATCTTCAAATCTTTAACCTCACTTCTCAAAATATTGTTTTCTCCAGTCTCATTTCATTATTAAGGAACACATGCAAATATCTCTTTCATCTTTGCCAAGTGTTTTACTAACCTATTTATGAAAAACAAACAAGCAAGTAATAACAAATACTGTTGCTGCCTGATTTATATATATATATATATATATATATATATATATATATATATATATATTAATGGAGACTACAATGTCTCTTATATCTGCCATACAGATCTCTTCAACACAGTACATGTTAATGCAAATTTATCCAATTGTAGTTTGCCACCTCAGACAGTTTGATAATTTGGTAACCTAGAAGAAAACTTATTCCACTGAGGTTCCAACTTTCAATCATCTTAGGAGAATTTATATATACTACTTCCTCCCTTTACTCCAGAAGTTTTCATCCCTACTACATCAATGTCCACCCTGATGTTAAACCCAACACCTTGTTAACTGAGTACAGCTGTAAACTCTCATGCAGTAGGACTACTAAGAGCTTCCCCTTCAGTTCAGCCTCAATCTTCACCATGTAGTCAATACTGCTATTAAGTTCCTGCTCAACAATAGGATCAATGCTACTCTGTGATGTTTGACATATTGATCTTCGTTTTCACAACATTCATTTATTCAGTGGAGAAGAAAATCTTTGCAACTCACTTACCCTACCTCATTGGTTTACTTCATGGCTTCTGCTCCCCTACTACTTCCACTAGAACTTTGGTACCATTTCATCTATAGAATTTATCATTGAGTTTTTATTATTTTTCAAATATCCTCTGCAATCAGAAACTTCCAAATATAGGTTATTAGTCCACAAAACTTGTCTGAAAAGTTTCTGTGCTGGATGATTTTTCATAGATTTATTAAATACATACATTGTAGTTACCTATCTCCTTTGTGTTAGGGACAGATCTAAAAACAGGGATAATGGTGGTGAAAGAACAGGCAATACCACTACATTCTAGAAGCCTATATCAAAATAATTATCTGATAATTGACAAACTATGTTTACATTTATTACATATATTGAATTAAATATACATATAATGGCAAATATTACATACACTTATAAAATCACATCTAATTTTATACATTAAAATATGAACATAAATGCATATACTTATAACTTAATATATTAATGAATAAAGCAAATGATCATAACCCAAAAAATGAGAAGCAAAATAAATTTCAGACATTTAATATCTATTCTTTATTCCCTTCCTCTGACCTCACTTTATGTTATAAAATTAAACTTAGAATCCCCAAATAAAAAATGAGCAGAAATAACTGTCCCATTTGAGACCATAGTTTGTGAAGAAAGTTTAACTTTAGGCAGGACTGTAGTTTTTCTTACTATAGATATTTTTATAAATGAATTGAAATTTATAATTTAAGGTTATTGTGTCACTTTCTATGAGTGATCATAACAGTCATAGGACATATTGTGTTTTCATTCATTGCCTTAGAAACTTCCTCCTATGAACATATTTCAAAGAATAAAGAAGACAAAAAAGAAAGCTTTATTTTGGACTCAAGTTACGATGTGAAGTAGAAAAAGAAACATGGATTTGTGTCATCCACATACTGGTTATGATTGTGACGGAAATAAAGTCTGATAATACGGAGACACAGAGGTTGGAAATATTAGATAAGGTAGTTATGGAAACATTTTCTTGTTGTATTTTTATTTATTTCCCATGTCCTTCCTATGACAAATAAAATTATTTTATTTCAAGCTTAACATATTCAAAACTGGATATATCATATTTCCTCCAAATATGTCCTTGTTTCCTGTGTGTCTTCCTCTCAATTGTGATTATAAGCAGCTCAGCAAAATAACCTGACTGAGGGTCTGAGGCTTACCCAAGCCTAGGCTGGGTATAGAGAAATGTGAGCTGATTTCCTCTGAGAACTGCTGAGATATGGTGTAGAAGAAGACAGTATTGAGGAAAGTTTAGGCAGAGTTGGCAGTGACATGAATAGTGAAAACATCAGTTTGTGGGTAGAAATAATGCATTAATGTTCAGGGCAGATGTTATAACCACAGATAAAAAGAAGAATGATTAAGTGGGAAGGAGAAACAGCAACGAAAGACCTCCTGATTCAGGAGAGCAGACATTCAGATATATTATATCATATTTATTAATCAGAAAGATATCTCCTGATTGTGATTATATTTTAACATCTCTTGCTACCATGTGTATAGAAGGAAAAATGCCACAATTACACAAAAACCCCATAAATTATTTTCCTATAATTTTCCTTTTTATTTGTCTCCCTCTCCATACTGACATTCCCATGA
The DNA here is from genome assembly GCA_025594165.1 of Tamias sibiricus. NCBI lineage: Eukaryota > Metazoa > Chordata > Mammalia > Rodentia > Sciuridae > Tamias > Tamias sibiricus. The sequence goes on along the minus strand of CM046666.1, from coordinate 89,554,742 downwards.
AATAAATAATAAAATCTTATAGATATTAATTCTAAAATTGATCTTGAACCAAATTTCTTTCTAACAATTCTCATCTGATATATATATATATATATATATATATATATATATATACATACTTATCAATTTTTCCATCAAACATATGTTTATGTGTTTTTTCTTGATTCATCCGTGCCCCTATTTTAGATCATGCTATAGTTTCTTCCAATGTGAGCCATCTGAAAAAAATCCTGGTCAAAGAACTCACTTTGTTAAATCCAACCAATAATGATCCAAAAATCTATATAAAGTCCTGTTCAACTCTGCTGATCTCTCATCTATCTCATCTATTTTCATGAGATCCTCTTTTTTATTCTTATGTCTCCTCTCTGGCTTCCACATATGAGAGAAAACATCCTACCCTTGACTTTCTGAGCATGATGGCTTATTTCACTTAGTGTGATGTTCCCTAGTTCCATATATTTACCAACTTAAAAAAAAAAAAAAAAAAGGCCTTTCAAGTGTGTAAGTGTGTGTGTGGTACTCAAAGCCCCAAACTGTGTATCTCTGACTCACCTGAACCTCATCCACCTTTCAAATCTATGTATCTTTTCTGATACTTGGCTTTCATTGGCATACCACACACTTCCTGTGTTTCTTTACCTGTGTCAATTCTCTGGATCTTCCTGTTTGAATGCTGGATCTCTTAAGATTAAGTCTTCTTCCTCTGTACTCCTGGAGCAAATCTCAAGAAAAGCACTTTATTCCATTCCATCAAAAACATTCCTTTAGGTTACACCTAACACAAAAATCAAGATTTTAAAAATGGACATGTCAAAATCTTATGTATCTTTGCATTCTCATTATCACTGATGTTCAGTAGGCAATCAACATGTTTTCAAAATGGAATGGAATTAAGTACTTACTTACAAATACATTATTATGAAAATGGAAAGGAAAGCTCCAAACTAGAAATCAGTATTTGCAAAACATATATGAAAAGGAGTTGTATCACACACACACACACACACACACACACACACACACACATTAAGCTTCAATATTAAGAAAACAAACAAACTACAAAATATTAGAAAGAAGAGTGAACTGACATTTAACCAAAAAAAAAAAAAAAAAACATACAAATGTCAAATGAACATATAAAAATGTGTTCAACATTATAAGTCATCAGAACAAAGTAAGTTAAAATAAGGTACATTGTCCAACATACATATCCTAGAATATCTAAAAATTAAAAGATCAATAACATCAAGTACAGCTTATGAAATGGAACAAATTGCAAGTGAAAGTTAAAAATAGTATAGTCACTTTAGCAATCAGTTTTAATTTTTAAGGAACTTACAAGCCAGTTAACCATATCAACCAGTAGTCAGCGCATAGGCATTCTGTAAAAGAAAAATGAGAACATATATTTACACAAAAAATTATACATAAATGTTCATTGCAGTTTAAGTCAAAAATTCCACATGACCAAGTGTTACTGTCTAAACCAATTTATGATATATACATAAAATAGAGCATTAGTCATCAGTGGAGAAATACAGTAAATTTAACAATGAACATCAAAACTCAACTGTATATTAAATAAAAAAAAATCTTAAAGGCTACATTCTGTATGAGTTCTTTTAAATGAAATTCTAAAAAACATAAAACTATAGTGATAGAACTGATCAGTGGTTAATTTTAAGGGATAATCCAAGGTGTGTAATGTGAAGAATAATAGTTATAAACTGTATGTAACCTGAAGTAATATAGACACCAATGATTTTGTTCAAACTTTATCTAGGATTGTGGAATCTTCATAGTTGAAGTTCCTGCTGTGGATATGCTTAAGAATTTGGTTTCATTTTGCTCCAACTTTCATATTCAAAGACAAAATCATGGCAGCTCATTAGCAGTGATAGTCTCTATTGCTTAGTTTTTCAAAGAAAAATGAGTTTTCAGATGAATCAAATATTTGTTCATTATTTAAAATTACCAAATGATAACATTTTCAATAAAACAATTTCTTATCATCAGATAATTTCTATAATTTCTCTAACTTATGTTTCATCGCTCCTATACACATTTCAGATTGAATTTTATTCTAAATGTGGTTTGAAAATATTTTGATAACTAGAAACTTAAAGATACTGACAATAAACAAAATGGTAACTTGTATTTTTCTAGTTAATTTATTATACAATTAAAAAATTTGTCCATGGATTGTTAATACTTATGATACACCTATTTTTACCTTTCTGAGGGAGCTGTGAATCTTAGGTACTTTTTAAAAATTTATAACTTATGATAGTTTGACAGAATGAATTATATTGTGAGTTTCCTTTTACTGCATCAGATACTATCTATAACCATTTCAAAACACCAATCTCAATTGGTCTTTAACCTTCCTAAACTTCAATAAACACTTTCTTTTACACCAGTGGAATTCCATATTAGATCATTTATGAGATTTTTGGGTGGAAGAATGGAAGACTGGCTCATATAATGAAGCAGTGATTCATCTCCAAAACCCAGACCCCAGAGCAGCAGCATTAGTCTCACCTGAGAATTTATAGAAATGAAATATCTTAACACCACCAGAGAACTACTAAATCAGAAATTTGAGAATGAGGCACAACAATCTTTGTTTTAATAAGCCTTTAAGATGATTCCAAGAATCTACAATAAACATATTATTTTTGAAAAAGCAAAATGGACATAGGGTAGGTTTGCATTTGTGAAAAAAACAATTTAGGATTTGTGTATACTGCTTCACCAAAAATTTGAAGTATCAGAAAAAATTTAACACAAAAAAAATGAGATTCTATGTGATGCCTTCATTAAAGAAAGACTAATTTCTAACTTTTGATGAAATAATGAATTTTTCATTATTGTTACATTGCCCTATAAGCTTAGTTTTCTACAAAAAGAAAAAAGGTTGAAACAAATAATTGCCAAATTGATAAATTATCTTAGTCCTCAGTTTTAATTCTTCAGAATGGTCTTGGTTTATAATTCTGTCTTCGATCATTCTACAATTGGTTAGCCCAATTGGAGCATAGATTAAAATCCACCTGAGTAGTTCATTGATTCTGCAACATCAGTTTTGTAATGGATACAGAATTTAAGGTTGATGTGGTGGCACTTACCAATGAAATATTTTGAAATTCTGCTCTATAGGGAAATGTCTCCTTGCTAGTTTAAGGGTATACACAATTGTCAATTGGGAGTACCTATATTGTCCATTCACATTATTTTTTTCCTAGATTTCCCAGAAAATGCCAGATTTTTCCCCAATATCTTGATACTTTTTAAGATACTATAAGTGTCATTTGTTTCCAGTGTAGAGTAATTCTAGTAGGAACATGTGGCTATTTTATCTGTAAAAACATCAGGGCTTTCCCCTACCCCACTCCCTCGCCTATATATTTTCTATGTTTGTTCTAAGTCTCTTGCATGTTGTATTCCAAGGAGGAGTTGGCAACATAGACATGGTGTTTTTTTTTTTTCCTATTTCAGCATTGTTTTTTATATTAAATACTCTGTTTCTTGATTTAGGCCATTCACCAAAAAGACAAGAGGACCAGAATTGTTTCTGTTTCAGGACCTGTTCCTGTATATTTTGTAAAAGTTTTGTGAAGACTGTGATATCTGGGTGAGAGATCCTCAAACATATGTGAACATATGCTCATTCTGACTTGAGCTAACTGCACAAAGATCTTTCAAGTTGATGTATCTTTGAAAATGTCAGCCTTCAAAAGAGAAAATGGGCTATCTGTCTCATGTACAGTAATGTCCTCTTCTTATTTTTATTTTTTAAATTAAATTCATGTCTAAAGTTAAGAGGTATGATTTAGTTAGGAAGTACTGTTAATTGAGGACTGTCTTCATAATTTGTGAGATTACTTCCAAAAAATATTTAGGACTTCTTGTTCAAATTTATTAGTATTTCAAGATGAAACAGCAGAGCATTAAACCAAGAAAGGGACAATTCTCTGTGTGGGAACTTGTGGGATTGTTCAGATTGTGCACCCATGAAACTAGCTCTAAATTTATGTTTTCGAAAAACAAACATTTACAATTTGTTAAATTTTGATACATCTCTCCAGGGATCTAATCAATTTCAGCATTTTCCAATAGTCAAAGTAATTCCTGTCATTTTTCATCATTTATTTTCTCCATTTTACTAGTAACTGCTCAATTCAGACTTAAATGTGTATATAAATTGTAATAAATTGATATAAACTTTGCAATGCTTAATAGGGAACCATTTTTTATGAATGTGCTGGACAGACACATATATATTTTACAAAGTATTAATTCCTATGGAAAACTACAGAGGCAAATCAAAGCAGCTTCTTGTTATGCAAGTATCATTTTGAAATCATAAATCCTGTACAGATTTAGATATTAGAACCCTAAAAGAATGTACTCATAACTGGAACTCATGTTCAGGGAAATAAACCAGTCACTAAAGACACGTATCACATAATTCACTCATAAGTGGAATCTACAAAAGTTGATCTTATAGAATGAGAGTAGAATGGTGGTTACTGGCTACCAGAGACTATAGATAGTGTAGAGAGGTGGAAGAAATAGGAAAAGGTTGATCACTGAGTAGCAAATTGATTGTATAGAATCTAGAAATTCTGTTGACGCGTGCACAGTCGAGTGATTGAAGATAACAATTATATACCACATATCTCAAAAAAAACTATAAGAAATGATTTTTAATATTTTTACCCTAAACAAATGATAAATGTTTGAGGAGACAGATATGTTTAATCTTATTTAAATATAATACAATGTAGAATATATATACTTATTGAAACATCACATGGTACTTCATTAATATGTAAAATTTTAATATTCTTGTGTATCAGTTTTAAAATGCATTTAAATTAAAAAGAATGTACTCCTGAAATTATATGTGTTAGTCTCTGTGTCCTCTATTCTGTACCATTGGTATACCAGCCTATTTTGGTGCCAAAACCATGCTGTTTTTGTTACTATTGCTCTATAGTATAATTTAAGGTCTGGTATAGCTATGCCACCTGCTTCACTCCTCTTACTAAGGATTGTTTTAGCTATTCTGGGTCTCTTATTTTTCCAGATGAATTTCATGACTGCTTTTTCTATTTCTATGAGGAATGTCATTGGGGTTTTCATTGACATTGTATAGTGCTTTTGGTAGTATGGTCATTTTGACAATATTAGTTCTGCCTATCCAAGAACAGGGTAGATCTTTCCATCTTCTAGGTCTTCCAGAATTTCTTACTTTAGTGTTCTGTAGTTTTCATTATAGAGGTCTTTCATGTCTTTGGTTAAGTTGATTCCCAAGTATTTTATTTTTTTTTTTTGATGCTATTATAAATGGGGTAGTTTTCCTCATTTCCCTTTCAGAGGATTTGTCACTGATATAAATAAATGCCTTAGATTTATGGGTGTTGTTTTTGTATCCTGCTACTTTGCTGAATTCATTTATGAGTTCTAGAAGTTTTCTGGTGGAATTTTTGGGGTCTTCTAGGTATAAAATCATATCATCAGCAAATAATGATAATTTGAGTTCTACTTTACCTATCTGTATCCCTTTAATTTCTTTCATCTGTCTTATTGCTCTGGCCAGCATTTCAATTACTATGTTGAATAGAAGTGGTGAAAGAGGGCATCACTGTCTTGTTCCAGTTTTTAGAGGGAATGCTTTCAATTTTTCTCCATTTAGAATAATTGTGGCCTGGGGATTAGAATATATAGCTTTTACGATGTTGAGATATGTTCCAGTTATCCCTAGTTTTTCTAGTGTTTTGAGCATGAAGAAGTGCTGTATTTTGTCAAATGCTTTTTCTGAATTTATTGAGATAATCATATGGTTCTTATCTTTGAGTCTATTGACGTGGTGAATTACATTTATTGTTTTCCTTATGTTGAACCATCCTTGCATCCCTGGAATGAACCCCACTTGATCGTGGTGTATTACATTTTTGATATGTTTCTGTATCCATTTTGCTAGAATTTTATTGAGAATTTTTGCATCTATGTTCATTAAAGATATGGGTCTGAAGTTTTCTTTTTTGGATGTGTCTTTGCCTGGTTTGGGGATCAGGGTGATGTTGCCCTCATAGAATGAGTTTGGAAGTACTCCCTCTTTTTCTATTTCCTGAAATAAATTGAAGAGTATTGGTATCAGTCTTCTTTGAAGGTCTTGTAGAACTCAGCTGTGTATCCATCTGGTCCTGGGCTTTTCTTGGTTGGTAGGCTACTGATGGCATCTTCTATTTCGTCACATGAACTTGGTCTGTTCAAATTATGTATATCATCCTGCTTAAGTTTGGGCAGTTCATACGACTCTAGAAATTTGTCCATGCCTTCGATGTTTTGTATTTTGTTGGAGTACAAGTTTTCAAAATAATTTCGAATTATTTCCTGCATTTCCATATAATTTCAGTTATCTTATATTAGACAAAGGTGCCAAAAATGTACATTGTAGAAAAAACAGCATCTTCAACAAATGGTGCTGAGAAAACTGGAAATCCATATGCAATAAAATGAAATTAAGCCTCTATCTTTCACCATGCACAATATTCAACTCAAACTGGATCAAAGATCTAGGAATTAGACCAGAGACACTACACCTAATAGAAGAAAAAGTAAGCTCTAATCTCCCACATGTTGGATTAGGCCCCAAGTTCCTTAATAAGAATCCTGTAGCACAAGAATTAATACCGAGAATCAATAAATGGGATAGACTCAAATTACAAAGCTTCTTCTCAGCAAAAGTAACAATCAGTGAGGTGAACAGAGAGCCTACTAATTGGGAACAAATTTTTACCACATGCACGTCAGATAGAGCACTAATCTCTAGAATATATAAAGAACTCAAAATCATAACACCAAAAAAAACAAATAACCCAATCAATAAATGGGCCAAGGAACTGAAGAGACACTTCTCAGAAGAAGATATATAATCAATCTACAAATACATGAAAAAATGCTCAACCTCTCTGGCAATTAGAGAAATGCAAATCAAAACCACTCTAAGATTTCATCTCACACCTGTCAGGATGGCAGCTCTTAAGAATGCAAACAACAATAAATGTTGGAGAGGATGTGGAGAAAAAGGCACACTCATACATTGTTGGTGGGACTGCAAAATGGTGCAGCCAATATGGAAAGCAGTATGGAGATACCTTGGAAAACTTGGAATGGAACCACCTTATGACCCAGCTATCCCACTCCTTAGTCTTTACCCAAAAGACCTGAAAACAGCATACTGCAGGGACATAGCCACACCAATATTTATAGCAGCACAATTCACAATAGCTAAACTGTGGAACCAAACTAGATGTCCTCATTAGATGAATGGATAAAGAAAATGTGGTATATACACACAATGGAATATTACTTGGCAATAAGAGAGAATAAAATCATGGCATTTGCAAGAAAATGGATGGAGTTAGAGAACATAATGCTAAGTGAAGTCAGCCAATCCCCAAAAGCCAAATGCCAAATGTTTTCTCTGATATATGGAGGCCAATTCACAGTCGGGTTGGAATGGGGAGCATAGGAGGATTAGAGGAACACTAGAATGGGCAATGGGGAGGGAGGGGGAGGGAGGGGGGGGCCAAAGGGTGAAGGAAAAAAGAAAAAGATGGTAGAATAGATGGATATCATTACCCTAAGTGCATGTATGAAGTCACAAATGGTGTGCATATACTCTGCATACAACCAGAGATTTGTAAAAAAGTGCTCTATATGTGTAATATGAAATGTAATGCATTCTGCTGTCATTTATAACATCTTAGAATAAAAAATAAATAAATTTTTAAAAAAGCATGTACTCCTGTACCTATTGTCAACAAATAATGCAGTTAATAAACATATTATGTGACCTTTAACATAGTTTTTTTTTAATCTTTTGCATTCTTCATTTTTTCTCTTTTCTTGGTAGAGAAGGCATATAAAGAGCGCATTTCCATCAAAATCCTGAAAACTGTAATTTAATTTAACAATGGTCTCATATGTCCTCTATAGAAATATTTTCTCGTTATCTTGACTTTATATTGATCAGTGTTGGATTATGCTAAGTACTTCTTGCTAATTACCATCCATTCACTGCCAAACAAAATTTTATGATTTTAAGATATTTTTTTCAGAGACTTTTTCAGAGACTTTTTTTTAATCACTACATAGTTTCTCCTTTATGAATATATTCCAGTAATATGGTTTCAATTATTACTCCTTGAACATGGATATCAAAATATACTTAGTACTTTGTAATTCCAATGTACACACATATCTGTTGCTTAAACATTATGTTTCTGATGTCAAATCTATTATCTTTCTATACAAAGTGGTTCTCCATATGCATGCTCTGATTTTGTTATTTGAAAACTTCTTTTCAAATGTACATTGATTTGTACAGCTATAATTATATTTACATTTAAAACATGCAATACACATTAGCTTATTTTAAATGGAAGATAAAAATATTAACTTTATATTTCAGTTCCCATATATTTATAGTGGAAGAACAACTTTATGTTACATTAATTTGATTTGAAATAAATTTGGTTGCTTTTATCTTTTGAAGTATGTGTGTGTGTGTGTGTGTGTGTGTGTGTGTGTGTGTGTGTGTTTGTGTGTATTTATCCTTAAATAACTTTGAAATGGAAATCATATGATATTAATTGACATGTTAATATTTTTGGATCAAGTGAGGAAAACAACTTTCCTTAAATTGAACTATTCTCATTGAGCAAAATGAAAGAGCATTGCTTAAAAAATATTATAAAATGTCTTTGAATAGCATTTTAAAATAACTGCTTTACAATTGATCAAAGTTATATCTCTTTCTTTTTTAAAAAAATACATGCATATCTTAAAATTGCTTTATTCATTTTTTGTCATCTACTCAAACCTGTAAGTTTAGCATCTTTTCACAAAGTGAGACCTATATTTGGAGAATATTAATGAAGTGATTTAGATTAGTTAAGTGATACTTTAATAAAGTATTTTAACATTCCATAATCTATTTAATTTGTTAAACTATAATGTCAATGTCATTATTTTACTTTTATATTTGTAAAATATGCAACTATTTTGAGCATGGATATGTTATTTATAATTAAAACAAAAGGAAAAAAAATAAAATAACATTATGTATTAACAGCATTGGGATAATTTATATTACTTTTATTCAAAATGTTTATTGCATTGGAAAATAAAAGTCCAGGTCTTGATATGAAATCTAAGTATAGTGGTATTGAAAGTAATTGTTAGTCTTTCAGAGAATACAGTATTTACCTATAAGCTACTTAAAAACAAAATATGAAATTTCTATTATATACACTATTTGGTTAAGTATTATGTTTTTCTCTAGCACTATCTGTGCAATAGGTAATAATATCATAAATTTAACCGAAAGTTTCCCATATTTAATTGGAAGAAAGATTGAATCATAACTCTAGGTACTTAGTTTGTTATTCACCTCTGCTACTTTCCACATATGTGATATAAGACATATTAGTTAAATTTACTGAAACACCTTATTTGCGTGAAAAATTAAAAAAAAAAATTATCTAGAATACTTTATGATGCATGGATTCACTCATTCCCTAAATAGATTATCAACCATCTCAATGTGTTATACTAATTGTGTTAATTTAAAGTTTGAAAGGCAGAAGTGGATCACTAGAAATGAGAGAATTTTAGAAAGAAGATTAAGATATTTTTTGTATAAATAGATTGCAATATGTAAGAATTATTCACTGTATCATCTAAAGGGTACTGTAATTAATTTTACCAGAGAACAGGAAAGTGCTTTAAGAGAAAATGAATTTTGAACGTTTTTGAATAAAAAATCAGTGTTTTATTCCAGTTCGAGTTTAGGCCTGTATTTAAACGTGTAACTTTAATTACAGGAAAATTATTTACAAATAAACTCAACTATAAAATAATGTTTCACAAAATATAAAGTGCAGTTTAATATAAAATGTTTTATTCAAAATTCAGAAACCCACAAATGCTCATAAAACTTAGCTCTCTTAAACTTTTGTAATGAAAGAGCCCACCCAATCTGCTATATTTCTTTATAGTCTTTATCTTATTAAATGCTTTTATGATCATAATTGAGAAATCTTAATAACATTTGTTTTAGTCAACTTTTTTTCACTGCTGTGACCAAAGACTGACAAGAAAAATTTCGTTTGTGGAAAAGTTTCTTTGGGGGCTCATGGTTTCAGAGGTCTCAGTCCATAGGTGGCCAACTCTCTTCCTCTGAGCCTGAGATGAATCAGAACATCATGGTTGAAGTGTATGGTGGAGGAACATGACCCAGGAATTAATCAGGAAATAGTGGGAGATCTCTGCTCAACAAGGACAAAATACAAAACCCAAAGGCATACTCTCAGGGACCCACCTCCTCTACCCATACCCTACCTGCCTACAGTTACCACTCAGTCAATCCCTGTCAGGGGATTAATTCATTGATTGGGTTAAAATTGTCAAATCCAATCATTCACCTACAAATCTTCTTACATTATCTCATACATGAGATTTTGGGGGACAACTTACCTCTAAACTATAACAGTTCAATATGTGCTACTCCAAATCTCTCTGGAAACTATATAATAAAAGAATATGTACTGAATTATGTTTCCCAAATTTGAAATTTTCTGTGTTTTTAAATATGTTTGGCCCTAGGAGTTTTGTAAGTGAAATCATTATCCTTTTAAATATCCTACCAATGTAATATTGAATATATACCAAGAAAAACTAGAACAGAAAAAGTGATTGACCATATGCTATAGAAATAGAATATTGTAAAAATTATAACAATTTTGCTGAATTTCTAATAATGTTTATGTTGTTAAGATGGCCAAAGTTTATAATTAAAAAAAATCACATCAGTTTATTCAACACTGTGACAATGTGATAATGAGTATGAGGGCATTTGACAAAATCAAAAAGTATGCTTTAAATTTGTAATGCTTGAGTGAAGAGAAACCCCACAGCCATGTGTTCTGGAGTGCCTTCCGAAGGAAGCTGTCTCTTTTCATACTTCAAAGGCCCACTCTGAGAAGGCACTGTGACATCAGGAAGTCGGACAGAGTAGAAACCCCTAAAATATAGGGAATAAAAGAGGTGTTAGCTGTCAGTTAAAGGAAGTTATTTTATCTCCACACACACAATGTGATTGTTGTTTTACAAGAAATATTGCAGGGAGTGATTATTTGAAGTAGGCATCATCAAGTAGGGCCAAAGATAAATTGTGGACCAAACCTGGGGATCATACCTTGACTGAAAAATCATTTCATAACATGAAAATAGTCAGAAAGTTAAAAAATCACAATCTATTGAAATACATTCAAAAGATCAAGTTTTTCATGATGTGGAAAAACTGAGGTTTGGGAGTTTCATAAACCAACTGCCAACTTGACTGTCTTTGTTGCTTTTGAATTTATTTTCATAAATCAGATCCAAAACACATGTCCTCTATTTCATGTATTCATAAGAGTACTAGATAGTGGTGTTGGGTTGGGGTACATAGGAGGATTAGAGGAATGCTAGAAAGGTCAAAGAGGATGGAGGGGAAGGACGGGAGCAATGGAGAAGGGAGGGGAAAAAAGAAAAGGTGGTTGAATAAGATTGATGTCATTATCCTAAATGCATGATTGAAGATTTGAATGGTATGAATATACATTGTATACAAACAGTGTTTTGTAAAAAGATGCTCTATATGTTTATTATGAATTATAATGCATACTATTATTGTAAATACAACAACTTTGAATTAAAAAAAAGAGTACTAGATATATAAATGAGAGTTGTTTGTGGGTGAGGAGGTGTAGAGAAGATGAATCTGGAATTATTTCATTAAAAGAATTAGATACAAAAAGTAATAAGAATACACTTAAAAGGTAACTCATTGGAGGATTATGATAGTTTTTGTGAGCCAATAATGCACAATAATCATAGCTAGAGCATTACATTTTAAAAAATCTCCTTGTCCCCTTTTTAATCCAGTGGATAGGAAACATGCCAGGAAACCACATGATTACTATTTTTAAAAGAAACTTGGTTTCTACCAATCTGTCATTCTGTCAGTGCCTTTCAGAGGTATATTTTTTTAAATTGAGAAAAGAAAAAATATGAAGCACAAAACATAGTGCATGAGGATCCATTTCACTCTACTACATAGTTTATAAAATAATTTATGGAAATGTTTTGATAGAAAAAAACATAAGAGTTACTTGTCAACATCTTAATGGTAGTGATTTCTAGAGATAAAAAGAGGCATCTAGATGGGTACTGGATACTTTCTTCAGAGAAACCTCATTCTCCCAATCCTCTGCAATAATGTTCATTTATTGCCCATTTCTCTTTGGGTTATTACAATTTTAGGTTCAGTGTCTTTAACAGAAACTGAATAATTGCTCACTATATAAACATCCACAACAAGAAAAGATGAAAAATGAGAAGGAGAAGAAAAGGAGGAAAAGAAGGATAAAGAAAAAAAAATGTGAGGGAAAAAAAAAAGAAAAGAACAAGGGAAACACATTGAAATAAATATAACCATGGGGGGAAGGTAAAGTGGAATGGGCACGTGAAGAAAATAACTCTTAATTTGCCTCTAATATTCATAATTACATATAATAACCTGAAAATTGACATAAAATAGAAAGATTCATTAAATATATACAACATTCTGCTATAGAAGAGTTCCTCTTCATTCCACCGACCTACTAAGAAAAATGACTCCTACAATCTTCCTAGAAGATTATCCTATTGTTTTCCAGTAAGATAGTAAGACAGCATGGGGTAGGAACTTTTGTGAGTACTCTTTGGTCTTCACAAATATTCCAAAAGAAGTGCAACACAAAGAGAAGACCTACAGATCTCTATCAGATTGCTGAGTTCTTCCTACCTGCCCTTGGCTTCATCTATAATAGGTGAGCAAAAGTTGCCATCATGTCATCTACCTCTCCATACATCAACGAGTAATTGATTGTCCTGACACCTTAGTTTTTTTAAAAAAAAAATTATTTTACTTTTATTTATTTATTTTTTGAGGTACTGGGGATCAAAACCAGAGTCTCAGAAATGGTGGCCAAATGCTCACTTATGCTTGGCAAAATCCACAGAGCTACACACCCAGGCCTTGAGCTTGTTGGTAGCTTCAAAACTGTGAATTTGTGAATTTGATTTTTGTGTGGATCTTTGTTGTTTTTATCATTGTTGTTGCTATAATGGAACACTTTACAGCTTTTCACATCTATAGAAAATCCAATCAGGCTATTGAAAGTTCTACATCATTTTCAAGGTGTATTTTTGGTTAATGGGGTTATCGTAATATGTTGTAAGATGCTCCTTGATAACCTGAACTATAAATCATAATTTTTCCATCACATAATTTGTTTGGTGTATAGTAGAATCTTTCAATACATGTATTAACTTATTTCTTCAATTTTCAAACTATCTCTTCAATTCAAAAGCATTTTTCCCCTTCATTTGTTGTGTGGATATAGTCTATAATTCCTTGAAAGAAGATATGTGACAACTTGAATGTATTCCTCTCTTTATGTGTGCAACTGTCTATCAATTGATAAATCATTTCATGTTTGTCTTTGTACAAACACATGGATACATATGTGTATATGACCCACTGCATTCTGGAAATAAGCTCTAGCTATTAGTACAAAATATGGATTTTGTTATTCATACAGCACATAAGTCAATATGTGAATATTATTTTAAATATGAATTTAATTATTGAGCCTTCTCTGTGTACATCAGATAAATTTCCTTAGAACACAATTTCAGTAAAGTACAAATTTTAATGTGCATAATTAAAAAATAGTTCTATATCATTTTATAACTAGCTCTAGATCAACATTGTGCAATAATCACTTTATAGACAAAGGCAAGAGAATAAAAAATAATCTATGAGGATGTTGTAGAAAATAATTAAGTTAGAAGATTGTTCTCTTTGACTATGGGTTATCTCATTCATTTTTTTTTTAATTTATTTATTTGCTTTAGTTTACATAATGCGTTTATTTGTACCTGGTGCTAAGGATTGAACCTGGGCCGCGCACATGCTAGGCGAGAGCTCTACCGCTGAGCCACAACCCCATCCCTCATTCATTTTTTTATAACTCATGAATATAGAGAATGTTGAACTAGTCCAATACCTATTATGCTTTTATTTTCACTGCCTCCAGATGCATTGATTACTTACTCCCAGAAAGTGATTATAAGGATGAGTCAAAAAGCTTGTTTCTCCTGCTATAAAGCTGGAGTGAATGAAGTTAGTATCATTGTTATATTTCATATTAATAGATATTTGAATGTCTGGATACATCTCTCAAATTCCAGGCAATCTGGGTCAAGGTCCTATAACACTTTTACACACTTTTCTGCTTATTTCAACATTTTTAACTTCCAAAATTCACTAGCAGGCTCCCTCCATTAGAGTCAAGAAAAATCATTCTCTTCCCTTCATTTCTACATGTTGATAGGTTTTCATTTAAACTATCTACAAGGTTGTCATACTTTCTGTAAGATCTCCTTTGATTCCTCTTGCCAGATTGTCAGTTGGTGATTTCAAATTGCTACTCTTGGCTTGCAATCTTTAAAATATTACTTGAGTGGAGAGTTCTATTTTAACTTCCCACCGTCATTCTTCATGAAAGATTTAAATGAAATATTGACACTTTCTATATTCATTTAAAATATTATATGCACCCTCTGCAGTTCTTCATATTTTTGCATAAAATGATTTTAAGCATAGGGATATATAATTTTACATATCATTCTTATCAGTGTGAGCTTTCCCTGACAACCTATTAATCTTTGAAATATTTTGCCCAAACATACAATATACTGCCATAGAAGAAGTTGCATTCATAGCTTCCAAATTTATTTGGGCAGAAATAGAACATCATTATAGACATTTATCATTTTTCACATACTCAAAATTTTGGTAAATGGAGTGCATCTGGGTTTTCTTTTGGGTCATTACAATTAGTACCTAAATAATACAAGTATGAAGTATCATTCATCAGACTTGATTATGAATTAATGTACTTGTTTTACCTTTCTAACATTTAAAGTAATACTATAATTTTTACCTATAAAAGCCTTTATAAATTTCAGTACTTAAAATTTTCTTTCAAAGACTGAAATACTGACAAGTCAAAAATGTGACGGAATCTTTGGTAGTAATTTGAAACATGTAACTCATTATTATTCATTGGACTCATTTGTTTTTAATAAAACTGCCAAAATCTGCATGAGAAAAATACGTTACAAGTTTATGGGAACATTGCAATTTCCTCACTTTTATGCTTCTAGTACACTAGTAGAGTAATTTATATATAGAAGGGAAATGGTAAATGACTATTGATGAAGTAAACAGATGAACAAATGATCGAATTGGTTTCATTTTAGTTCAAATATTATTTAAATTATTTCATTACTGATTTTTCATAAAAGATTGAAGAGTTAAGGATCTTAGTTTGCTCTTCTGAAATATTAGAGGATTGGGTTTATTGGTTTGTAAGGTAGCTCTAAAGCAGCCAGTGATCTTTAAATTTCTTCAATAGACTGAAAATCCTGTTTTCAAAATTTAGTGGTTTTTCTTTTTCTATTTGACAATTAGTACTACCATGTTATTATTCTTTTTATCTTATGTCAATGTTGATCAAACAGAAACATAATAAACAAAATTCAGTGCCAAGTTAACATAAAATATGAGTACTGATTCTCAGATGTTTTCTTATTTTGAGTGATTTTTTTTTTCCAAAGAACTGTTTTGGGTATCTGCTTATTTGTTCACTATCTAATTTTATAATACCATGTACAGATAAACATCTCTGTGTATAAAACAGGGAAAATGTAGCTAGCTAAAGCAAGGATTGAAACAGAATCTTAGTAAATGTATCATATTAAATAATTTTTAAAATATAGACATATATAGAGGCTTTTGGATATGAACCCAAAAACATAGGTTAAAAAAAGCAAAAATAGGCCAATAGTATTACATCAAAATAAAATGGTTTACACAACAAAGGAAACAACAGAGTAAAGAGATAACTTATTGGATGGAAGAAAATGGTTTCAAATTATACATCTAATGTGGGGTTAATACATAAATACATAAAGTGTATAAGGAAATTAAATAATCCAAGAACAGTAAGACAAATAATTCAATTTTAATAAAAATATGACTAAACTTTCTCCAAAAACACGAAAATGATCAACAGGTGTATGGAAAAATCAACAGGCAATCAGAAAAATGCAAATTAAAATCACAATGATATAATCTCTCAAACTTGTTAGAATGGGTATTTTCAAAAAAAATTGAAAATCATTTTTGGATAGGATTAAAAGAACAAGTTTTGGAGACGATATATTGGTAGAAATGGAATTTATTACAGCAATTATGAGCAACAGTAAGGATATACATCAACATTTAAAAATAGAATTAACATTGATAGTGCAATCATACCACTAGATATAAAACCACCAGAAATGAAATCAGTATGTTGAAGACATATCTGCAATCGTGTTTTCATTGCAATATTATTCACAATAGCCAATATGAGCACTCAATCTAAGTGTTCTTTGTAGGTGATTGTATACAGAAAATGTGGTACATATGCAAATGGAGCACTATTCTGCATAAAAAGTGTCATTTGAAACAATGTGGATGATCCTGGAGGATAGTATGTTAAGTAAAATGAATGAGGTACAGAAATACAAATACCAGCTAATCTTGTTTTTACATGGAATCTTAAAAAGTTGAATTCACAGAAATAGTAGAATGGTGGTTACACCAAGTTGGAAGTGTTTGAGGACTTTAGTTAAAATGTTCTTCAAAGGGTGTGAAATTTTAGTTAGCTAGAAAGAATAATTTCAAGAAATGTTTGTCTAATATGGTTACAACAGTTAATAATGCATTATTAGAAAATGCTGAGATTGGAGGTAAAGTGTTCTCACCACAAAAATGATAAATATGTGAGATAATACACATGTGAATTAGTTAGATTTAACCATTCTTCACTTGTACATATATTTCAAAACATCATGTTATACACAGTATTAAGGTTTAGATGAGGTGTTCCCCAAAAGCTCATATATGTGACAATGAAAGAATGTTCAGATGAAATAGATTATGAGACCTGAACTCTCATCCGTAGATTAATCCACTGATATGAATCAACTGGGCAGCAAATGTAGGCAGGTAGTGAGTAGGTCACTATCTTTGGGGTTTATAGTTTTTCCCTTGTGAGCAGAGCTCTCTCTCTGCTTCCTTATGTCCATGCCCTGATTTGCTCTCCTCTGCAACATCCTTCTGTCATGATGTTCTGCTTCACCTTATGCCCAGAGCTATGGAGTCGAAAAAACAATGGACTGAACCTCTGAAATCATGAGCCAAAATAAAGTTTCCCTCTTCTAAGTTGTTCTTATCGGGTATTTTTGATAACAGGGACACAAAGCTGATGAAAATAGTAAGTGCATGTACTTTTATCTGTCAAAGTAAAACATAAACATATATAAGTAAATAGAAAACAATATGTAGCCTTATAAATTTTAAAAGTCTACAAATAAAATTTAAAAATTGAATTAAAAAAAGATATAACAATTTAGGTATAATATTAGGTGTTCAATGATCAAATGATAACTTAATATGGTATGATCTATGCTTTTATTGAGTATTAATGGTGATGAAATAACCTAACCAATATTAATTGTGAGAGATATTAATGCTAGATCATAAATAGTGATCATAATGTTTTCTATAAAATATACTTGAATGGGAAACATTATTTTAATGATTTTAAGATTTTTCATAATTATTAAAAAAGGCCATGAAAATCAACAAGTTAATATATGAAAAGTTGCCCTTATGCTGTTTTATAGTTATCTTATTATTAAATCAGTTGATGATTTTATTGCTGTTCAATCATTTTAAAAGAAAGTTAGGCTAATGCTAAGAATTTAATTTTAATAACTAGTAAAACCTAATATTAAAGATTTGATATAACCACCAATATGTTTTTAATTTTATGAAGGATCATATTAAACTGTTAAATTATTTCATCATTTTCAATGAGATAAAATTACAAAATGAATTAGATAATTTTCCTTTTAATAAAAAATTTACAATTTGTAGCCATTATAATTGCTTTTCAAATAGTTAAATTATGAGGAAATTAATAGAAGCATACTATTGAATTCTTGTAGTTTTTCCCTTAGACCTGGCTAATGAAGTTTAAAATCACATATTGGAATACAAAATTGTTTAGCCACTAAATTTAGACTTCGACTATACACTCTGGTAATATCTCTTGTTATGTACAATTTTAAAAATTAATAGCCTAGAATATATCTAATATCAATAATCCATTATTAAAATTGTATTCATTTGACATAACATTTTATTATATAATTATTATGTTCAACATGCTACACTGAAACATATACATTGTGGGATGAATATATCAAGCCAAGTAATGTGTGTAATAATTTACTTGCTTCTTAAATTTTGTGGTGACAATGTTTAAAATCTCCTGATAGCAATTTCCAAAGAGTATAATTCATTGTATTTAGTAACTCTGTTGTAGAATAGACCTACCTCTTCAAATTATTCCTCCTATATAATTGAACATTTGTATTCTTTGACCAACACCTAACTAATCTTACCACACTCTGACCCCAGGCCTTGGGAACAACCATTCCATGCTCTACCTCTGAGTTCAAAGTTTTAGATTACACATGGAAATAAGAGTGTGAATATTTGTCTTGCTGTGCAGGCCTTGCTTCACATAAAAGATGTCCTTGCTGTTCACCCATGTTGTCACAAATGATAAGACTTCTGTAAAAATAAAAAATAAAAGGTCAAACAAACTCATTCTTCATATATACCACATTTTCTTTATTTATTCTTCAATTGATGGATAATTTGGTTTCATCCAATTCTTGAGTATTTTGAATTACGCTGCAATAAACATGGAAATACGCATATCTCTTTAAAATACATGAGATACAAATAGGTGGAGATATATATACATATATATATGTATATATATATACATATATATATTTATATATATATATATATCTCCATCTATAAAATACATGAGATACAAATAGATGGAGATATATATATATACATATATATATATGTATATATATATATAGATATATACATATATATGATATATATGTATATATATATATCATATATATATATATGTATATATATCTCCATCTATTTGTATAGATAGATAGATAGATAGATTGATTCCATGGGGATCGTATGATGATATGGCCTCTTTATTTTTAATTTTACAAGAAGTCTTCACAATGTTTTTCATATGGCTGTACTAAATTACATTCCTACCAATAGCGTGTAATAGTTCTCTTTTCTCCATTTCCTCTCTGAAACATGTTGTCTTTTTATCTTATTTTTGTAACAGTCATTCTAATGGTGTAGTTTTAATTTTCATTATTTTAATGATTAATGATATTGATCATTTTTTCATGTGACATTTTATCATTTTTATCTCTTCTTTGGAGAAACATCTGTTCAGATTCTTTGCCCTTTTTTAAATAAATAATTTGTTTATCTGAAATTGAGTTATCAGATTGTCTTATGAACACCTTAGCAGACATATAGTCTGCAGATATTCTCTTCCATTTTATAGGGTTTCTCTTTACTCTGCTGATTGTTTTATTTCCCATGCAGAAGCTTTTTAGTTTGATGTAATCTCGTTTGAGTACTTTTATTTTTGTTCTCTTGCCTGTATCTTGCCTACTCCAGTGTCCTAAAGTGTTTCCCTATATTTCTTCTAGTCATTTCATAGTTTCAGATCTTATGAAAATAGTCATTGCTAAAACCTACATCATAGAGAATTTCAACTAAATTATCCTTTAGTACTTTCATAGCTTCAGATCATTTATTTAGAATTCTAATCCATTGTGAATTCTTTTGGTATATGGTGATAGACAAGGCCTAAATTCATTCTTCTCCATGTGGCTATCCAGTTGTCTCAACATCATTTATTGAAGAGACTGTTCTTTCCTCATTATGTTCTTAGCACTCTTACTGAAAATCAAATGATAGTAAATAACTGAGTTTATTTCTGGGCTTTCTGTTCCATTTGTCTATGTATCTAATTTTATGCCAGTACCATGCTGTTTTGGTTGCTATACCATTGAGTTTGGGTTACATTTTGAACTCAGGTAGTATGTTGCCTATAGCTTTGCACTTTTTCTTCAAGACTCTTTTGGCTACTTGGGGTCTTTTCATATTTCATATACATTTTAAGATTGAATGTTCTGTTTCTCTAAAAAATGTCATTTGAATTTTGGCAGAAATTGCATTGACTCTGTAGAGCACTTTGGTAGTATAGATCTTTTCATATTACTAATTCTTCTAATTTATGACTACAGGATGTTTTTCCTTTTTGTGTCTTCTTATATTTATTTTCTAACATGTTTTATAATTTTCAATGCACAGATATTTCACCACCTTAATTTTATTGCTGATTATTATTATTATTATCATTATTATTATTATTATTATTATTATTTTGGTATCTGTTGTAAGTGGGATTGTTTATTTTTTCTGACAGTTTATTTTCAGGGTAGAGTAATGCTAGTGATTTTTATATCCTACAACTTTACTAAGTTCATTTATTATTTCTATCAGTTTTGTTTGTAAAGATTTATGATTTGTCTATATGAAATTATGTTGCTGCAAAGTGACAATTTGCCTTCTTCCTTTTTTTTTTTTTTTTTTTTTTTTGGTACCAGGGATTGAACTCAAGGGCACTCGACCACTGGGCCACAGCCCCAGTCCTTTTTGGTATTTTATTAGAGACAGGGTCTCACTGAGTTGCTAAGTGCCTCGCCATTGCTGAGACAGGTTTAGAACTCGTGATCCTCTTATCTCAGCCTCCCAAGTGCTGGGATTGTAGGCATGCCCCACCACACCCGCTTTTGCCTTCTTCTTTTTGATGTGGGTCATCTTTATTTTTTTCTTTTGAATGGTTACTTGGATTTGACTTTTAGTAATTAAATAGAATTGATGAGAGTGGGTATAATAATTTTGTTCCCAATCTTAGAAAATATATTCAATACCCGCAGTTAGAATTTAATGTTTGCTGTAGGTTTGTCATATATGGCTTTATTGTGTAAAGACATTTTTCTTTTGTACTTAACTGTGTCTAGTGTTCTAAAGAAATAATGCTGAATTGTATTTTTTGTTTTTTTTTGTTTTGTTTTTTTTGTTTTGTTTTGGTACCAGGGATTGAACTCAGGGGCACTCAACCACTGGGCCACATCCCCAGCCCTCTTTTTTTTTTTTTTTTTTTTTTTTTTTTGGTATTTTATTAGAGACAGGGTCTCACTGAGTTGCTCAGTGCCTCATCATTGCTGAGGCTGGTTTTGAACTCGTGATCCTCTTGCCTCAACCTTCCAAGTGCTGGGATTACAGGCCTCTGCCACGTGCCCAGTTGATGCTGAATTTTGTTTAATGCTTTTTCTGTGTTTACTGAGGAAAAGATTGCACAGTTTCATCATTCATTCTGTTAATGTGATGTTTCACATTTGTTGATTTACGTATGTTGAACCATTCTTGCATCCCTGGAGAAAACCCCACTTGATCATGGAGAATAATTCCATTAATATGATATTAAATTTGCTTTATTAATATCTTGTTGAGAATTTTTTTATCTGTTTGTGAGGGATATTGAACTTTAATTTTTGTTTCTTGTTTTGTCATTGTCTGTCTTTGGCATTAGGGTAACACTAATATCACCAAAGGAGTTTTGAAGTATGTCCTTTTCTTCAGGTTTTGAAAGAGTTTGAAATCATTAGAATTAATTCTTCCTAGAGTGTTTAGTAGAGTTAAGCAATGGTCATCATACCTTTGGCTGTCTTTGATGGGAGAATATTTACAACTGAATCGGTTTCTTCACTCATTATTGACCCACTCATATTTTTATTTATTAATAATTCTGTTAGATTATTCATGTCAGGGCATTTGTCAATTTCTTCTAGTTTTCTAATTTGTTTGGCTATAATGTTCATAGTAGTATCTTATGATTCTTTTTTATGTCTGTAGAATTGGTTGTAAAGGCTCCTATTTCATTTATGTTTTTATTTATTTGTGTCCTCTCTTGTTCATTTTGCTAAAGTTTGACAAGTTTATTAATCTTTACAAAATCAATTCATGTATGTTTTATGATTTTTCTAGTTTATTTCATTGATTTTTACTATGATATTTATCACTTCCTTTCTTTTGCTAACTTTGTACTTGATTTGTTTTTGTTTTGTTCCTTCAAGCATAACATTAGAATATTTGATATATTCCTTATTTATTTATTTTTTTATACCAGGGATTGAACCCAAGGGAACTTAGCTAACAAGTCACATCCCCAGCACTTTTTAAAATTTTTACATTAAAACGGGTCTCACTAAGATGTTTAGGGTGGTTCTGAACTCATGATTCTCCTGCTTCAGCCTCCTGAGCTTCTGGAATTACAGGCATGCACAACTGCAACACTGTGCCACTACACCTGTCCCTTGTTTTTGATATAGGTGTTTCTTGCTAGTAATTATATCTTCATTTTTAGAATATTTGTTTCCAGTTTTATTGTTTAGGTATATTTTCATTTTAACTTTTTATTTTTCATTGATTTATACATTATTCTGGTGCATGTTGTTTAATTTCAACATATTTGTGAATTTTCTGAGACTTTTTCTTTTATCAGTCTCTAGTTTCAAAATCATTTTACTCAGAACAGATACGCAATATCATTTCAATTTTCTTAAATTGATTAACACTTGTTTTGTGTTCTAACATGTAATCTGTCCTTCAGAATATTATAAGGGAACTTGAAATGAATGTATATTCTGCTGCTGTTAAATGAGCTGTTTTGTTCTAAAGTGTACTTTACATCCAACTGTTCCTTATGTGTTTCTCTTTGGGGGATCTGTCCATCATCAAAATTAGTATATAAAAGTCCCTCACTGTTCCTTATGTGTTTCTCTTTGGGGGATCTGTCCATCATCAAAATTAGTATATAAAAGTCCCTCACTATTACTGCATTGCAGCCTATCACCTTTCAGATCTATTAATGTCTGCTTTGGATGTTTAGATGCAGTAATGTTAGGTGCCTACATATTTAGAGTTATTATATCTTTTTCATGATATAATTACATAATGACCTCTTTAACTTGTTTTACAATGTTTTATTCTTTCTTTCAATGGTATATCTTTATCTCTCTGATAGATTTTTAAATAACCTGTCTTTGAGTTCACCAATTTTTTTCTTCTTTGTCAATTCTGCTATTGATTTTCTATTGTATTTTTTATTGAACTCATTGTATTTTTCATCTCCAGGCTTCATTTTATTTCATTTTTTAAAAAAAAATGAATATAACTGTTAAAATTCTAATTTTAGCCATTTATTATTTTCTTGATTTCATTGAATTGTTACTGTTTTCCATTAATTCTTGAAGTTCAGTGAAATTATTTAAAATAATTGTTTTTAATTATTTGTTAGGTTGTATATCTCTATTTTTTTTGCGTCAACTATTGTGAGATTGTTATGGTTTGGGTGGTATTGTGCTTCAATTTTTCATGTCTCTTATTTCTTTAATATAATGTCTATATGTTTGGAGAAAAACCATTTCAGTTTTGTGGACTGACTTTGCCTGACAAAGCCCTGTACTGTGCAGAGATTCTGGCAAGCTATCTGGTATGGTGGAAGTTGGGGAGAGAGACGCCTTGTTGCGGGAGCCCTTAAACAGGCTACCCTGGTCATTTCATTAGCAGAGGGCAGGCCTACAATGTAGTTCCGTGAGGTGGACTTGTTAACTGGAAATTCATAGAAGGGTCTGGAGCTTGGGTCCATGAGGATGGGTGTAGAGCATAGGTCCATAGAAGTTGGCTTAGAATTTTATTTTCCGGTCTGAAACCTGGATCCGTAGAAGTTGACTTATAACTGAGTTGTGCCCAGAGCCTTATACCATTTGCACGAGACTGGAACCAGAATTGTGGGAGTGTTCCAGGAGCCTGGATCTACAGGGGTATTTTATGAGCTTCAGTATACATAGTTCAGCCTGACACCGAGGTCTACTAATGTGGATCTAGCCCCTGAGTATGCTGAAACATATCTGGACCCTGCTACCACAGGAAACATCCAGGACACTGGAGATATTGGTTTGATCTGGTGCTGAATATACTTGTATCTTGTATATACAAGGACCGACATGGATGTAGGGTTAATAGGTGCTAACCTGAAAATCTAAGAAAGCCATCCTGGTACTGATGCAGACCTAAAATCTGTGACTGTGCTGGTGCTTTTGGCCCCTGAGTTTTCCTTGAAGTCTAGAGCAGTCAAAGCTTAAGCTGTTGAATCTGGCTTGACATTGAGGATAATAAAGAACCTGGAATTACCAAGCCTGGCCTAATGCTTGATTGGACTAGATAATGAGTCTGCTATGCAGGCCTGGAGCCTGGGCTGTGAGATTTAACCTGGAATCAAATTGGGTCTGGAGATTAAGTACAGTGGTTGCAACCTGGGGACATGGAGGCCTACCTCATCCTAGGTTATGCTGCTATAGGACTGGTTTGGGGTCCTGCAGAAAAATCCAAGTAACAATTTCCTGTCCTTCTCCCAGGCAGATGTTCTCTGTCTCCAAACTGGGGTGGCATAGGTAATATAAATATATCCTTCCCATACTTGTGGGAAATTTCCAACTCATTTTTTTTTTCTTGTATCTGTACTATACCTGGGTGATATAATTTCTTTAGCATTTGTCATGATAGTTATGTGTGCATAGTTATTTGAATTGTTTCTTTCAGGGAATGAGCATTGGAATGAGTCCTATTCTACCACCTTTCTGATGCCTTTCCTTAAAGTCACTATTTTAAAAATATTGAGCAGTATCTTCAACCCTAATTTGAAATAATTTTTTAATTATATGGTTCTTTGAGTTCAGAAAATTTCAATAACTGGAAATAAGTATGGTGCATGAATATTTAATATCAGTAACTAGAAAGTAAAGAGAAAAAACAAGTAGAATGTCTCCATTTATCTTACCAGAATATACATATATTTGCTGTAAATTTCTTTCATTTAAGAAAGAGTTACTATCTAAGTCTATTGTACACTGATACACGCATAGATAACACTGTTAAACATCATCTGTATAAACACAATTTATCTATATATGTGTATAAGTATTAATCGGTGATTATTACAGTTTTTTTGGAAATAAATATAGATATTTTATATAAATACTGAGTAAGATTTGAGCCATAATTATGGGAATGTTCCAGGAGTCTGGATCTACAGGGGTATTTTATGAGCTTCAGTATATGTAGTTCAGCCTGACACTGAGGACTACTAAGGTGGATCTAGAATTTCATCTGCTATGTCACAAATTTTGAAATAATTCATTAGGGAAAAATATTACTAGTAAATAAATACAACTATATTTTACAGAAAAAGAAGTATATCATGTCTAATAAAATGTGTTTTGAAATAGTATGACAGAATAATGACTAAATATCAGTCATATCAATATGAGTGGGATTAAATCACACAAAAAATAATTCCCAATCTGACCCACAAGAAAAGCCCCAACCAAATAAGGCATAAGAGGCATACCTAAATCCAAATAATCTAGAGTAGTTAAAATTTAGAGTAAATAAGAGGAAAGTAGACATAGACAGAGAGAAGATATGGTGATCCTGATTTACTCTTCAACCTCTAAGGAAACAGAGATGCCGCAAAAAGAATCATTTTGACACAAAACAGTGAACTTCAAAACAGATATTTTAGATTTGTTTCTACACACTAAACAACACAGTAGAAACCATTATTACTCTCCAGATCACCAGGGACAGGCAGATAGAAACACAATAATAATAGGATAATTTAACCAACTACTCACATTACAAGGCTGATCAACTTAGCAAAAAGAACCAAGTAAGGAAAAATTAAATAACATAATGTTAGAATATTGTATTATTATATTTTGAATGCTATATCCTAATAATTTTAAATATTCCTTCTCCACTGCCCAGGACATATTTACAAAATTGGATCATATATTTTATGATAAAAAAACTATATTGTTCATGCAATCAAAGTATTATAACCAGTTTCCCTCTGATAATAATGTAATAAAGCTAGAAATCCCTAACAGAAACAAAATCAAAAATCCTATTTGCTAGATTTCTCCAAAGCAAAACACACACACACACACACACACACACACACACACACACACACATTCACACACACTGTCTTTGGAATACTACATTTTAAATCAATATTACAAAGTATAAAAGATGGCATTCAAAAATGGACAGAGAAAAAATTATTTATGAACTTTGAAAAGAAAAAATGTTGTTTATTCGTTTGAGAAATGACTATATGGTAGGTATTTCCTCTCCTTATCCTAACAGCCCTGTTATCAAAATTGTACCATACACTTTCATTTAAACAGAGAATGCACAAGGAAGTTGCTTTGTTTATTGGAAAATACACAGAACAAATAAATTTTTTTCTGCCTCTGCTTAAAGTCTAAATCTCGGGTGAACAGCTTGCTCATTTCTAGAGTGAGCATGTTGCAGTAGTATGAATATCACTGGAATAATTCTGACATTTGGTTGATAAGATTTGCATTAAAATATATTTACAGGAATTCTGTGTAGCTAGCATATAGCTCTTTACAACCTTTATCAATTTCAAACACACTTGGTTTTCTCATGCATAAAACTTACTGAAATGTTTGCTAAGAAAAGCAATTCCAAATAGGAGGGAAAATAGGTAAAGAATACTATAACTAATCAGTTCCCTAGAGCTGAGATAAAGCAAAGAATCAAAGACTAGATAATAAACTCTTGTCTTATTAATCTATACTTATTTTACAGCAAGTGTCATATGCAAATACACACCATTAGCATCATCTTTTTCAATAGAGTGCTTTATGTTTTTGTAAGTATTCCCTCCTTGTTGTCCCATAATTTTATTCCCTGAGTTCATAAGAACTAACAAGGAAAAACATTTCTTTCTCCAGAGTATATTATCTTTTTATTTTAAAAAAAAGTTGAAATACACAAAACAATTTCTATGCTAAAGTATTCTTTTACTAATTCATATTCATAAAAATGGTATTGCATATCAATAGAAATCAAGCTGTAGTTCATGTACAATATTGATGTGTTTTAATCAAATTGTATTTACTGATTTGTTTTTGAACAGGTTTTACTTTCACATTAAGATACAAAATAAGTTTTAGCTTGTAGAAAAGCAACTAAATATTTTTAATAATAGGTATAGTTACGTTTTCATTTTGAATTATGGCATCAGAATAGACTAACTTTTGTTTTGAAAGGTAGAATAAATTTAATAGAAATATAATCTACAAAATTTTATAAAAGATTGGTATAAAAAATACAGATATACATTAAAATTTTGCTTAACACTGCCTTATGTTTACTTCAATTTTGAAGTTAAATAAAAAATTGGACTTTTATTAACTATGTGCTTTGATGAAAGAAGAATTTTAAAGTGTTAAAATTATCTTTTTTCTTAAACACTGAAATCCAAGGATCTAATATATGAAATTAGGAACCAAGTTATGAAAGCCAGGTGCACAAAAAGATGGTGGCTAAAAAAGATCCCTAAGGATCATCTCCCCACAGAAAACCAATTTTAAAAGCTGTTTATACAGCACCAAACTACCTACACCAAAACTGAGGAAGCCAGTTAAAAGACTGCAGTGTCTGATTTCAGTATAATAATAAGAAAAACCAAACTGAAGAAGGTGAGAAGGAAGACCCATGGTACCCCTCCCCCAAATTCAAGCCCATTGAGAGAGACATCTCCTTCTTGTAGGAAGGAATGAGTTCCAGACCTTAGACTTGAAACCTAGTACTGGGCCTGCCACAGTGAAACCAAGAAGTGGGCAAGTCTTAACAAACCTTGTCACCAAGGAAGTAACTGAAAAAAAAATGCACTGGGCTGCATTATACAGATGTTTTTTGCCTACATCATCCCTCCTCCAATCAAGCACAGAAAAAGGGGAGCTGGATTCACCCACAGCCGAGCCGTACTCCAACACAAGAAATTGTTCTAGTGGTCAGTGCTGTGAATTACAGAGTGGTATTCAGCACCAAGCAGAAAACAGAGACCTGTACAGAGGGCAAGGTTCAAATATGGAGATTGTAGATCTGTTCCAACATCAGACAGAGGAACAGAGTCCATTACTGGCTTGCACAATTCATCCCCCAAGACAAGGCAGGTCCCTGCAACTATGAGAATCAATAGCCACTCACATTTATGTCAGCCTCCACAGCCAAGGTACTAGAAATTAAACAATGTATCCTCAAAGAACCAAAGGATCAAGGAAGAAATCAGGAATTAATTAAAAATTCCTTAAAACAATGGGAGTGGAAATACAATATTCTCAAAACTAAGCTGCAACAAAAGCTATTCTAAGAGGGAAGTTTACAGTGATCAATACCCACATCAAAAAATTGAAAAGATTTCAAATAAACTATCATCATTGTAACTCAAGGAAGTAGAAAAGCAAGAACAAACAAAACCCTAGATTAGTAGAAGGAAAGTTACAAAAAAGATCAGAGCAGAGAAGAGAGAGAGGGAGAGAGAGAATTAAAAAATTTATATGAGATCAATGCAATGAAGAGATTGTTCTTCAAAAAGGTCAAACTGACAAACCATTAAGCAGAATAAGAAAAACAGATTTAATTAAGCAAAATCATAAATGAAAAGGGAGATATTACAAAGGACATCTGAGGAATACAAAGAATTAGTAATATGAACAACTATACACCAACAAATTTGATATCCTAGAACATGTGGAACATTCCTAGACACATGTACCTTACTAAGATTGTGTCATGAGGAGATACAAAGGCTGAATACTCCAACAATGAGTAACATGTTTAAATCATTAAAAACAGTATTCCAACCAAAAAAAGTCCAATATCAAATGGCTCTTCTGTTGAGTTCCAGCAAACTTTTAAAGAAGAACTAACACCCATTTTTTAAATTATTCTAAAAATTGGAAGAGGAAGAAATTTTTCCAAATCCACTGTATAAGGTCAAAATTACTCTAAAACTAATTCATGAAAGGTAACAGCAACCACAAAGAAGATGCAGGCTTTTATCCTTATTGAACATAAATGTAAAAATCATCAATAAAATACAAACAAACTGAATTCAATGGCATATTAAAAAGATATTTCACCGTGGGATTCATTGCAGGGATGCAAGGATCATTAAAGCATCTGCTAACCACTATACATGATACAATGTGTCAACAGATAAGGGACATATGATGCAAGATATCAACAGATGCAAAAAAAAATGCATTTGATATGATTCAACATAACTTCATAAAAATATTTTTTAAAAATATGAAAATAAGTATGTGTAGAAGGAATGTACTTCAGCATAATGAAGACTATATAATAAGACAACAGCTAACATTATATGGAATGGAGAAAATTTGAAAGATTGCTCTTTAGGATCTGGAACAAGAAAAGGCTATCCAATTTTACCACTGTCAAATCTAATATAATATTGGAAGTACTGGCCAGAGTAATCAGGGAAAATAAAGGGCATCCAAATTGGGAAGTAAGGAAGAAAACACATTATCACTGTCTGCAGCTCATGGGACCTTATATATAGAAAACCCCAGACTCCAGTGGAAAGATATTAGAACTAACAAATGAATTCAGCAAAGTTTCAGGTTGCAAAATTAACATATAAAATCTATAGCACTGCTATACTCCAACAGCAAATTTTCTGAAACAAAAGTCAAGGAAGCAGTCCTAGTTACAATAGCTAGGAAAAAAATAAAAATGGAAATAAGATTCCAGGAATAAATTAAACCAAAGTTGTGGAAGCTCCATGCAATGAAAACTATAAAAAAATAATAATGATAAAAAATACTGCAAAGGACACAAAAAATTGTAAAGATATCTTATGTTCACAACCCTGAAGAACCAATAATATTAAAATATCCATATGTATATGTAGGAAAATTACATTAATACTAAGTGAAATATGAAAATACCTAAGTGAATCCCACCATCATTCTAACCCACTAGAATGGGGTCCTAATTAGAATAAGATATATTCCATGCTTGCATAATTTTATCAAGACAGATTCTCCTGTCATGTATAACTAACAAGAGCCAATAAAAATTTCTATACAATTCAAATAAATCTACAGATTCATTTCAATCTCTATCAAAACACCAATGACAGAACTAGAAAAAAATTCCAAAATTTGTGTGAAACAAAAATTAGCATAATAGCCAAAGCTATCTTGAACAAAAAGAATAAAACAGAGCTATTACATCTTCTTACTTTAAATATACCACAATGCTGTAGTAACCAAAATAATGTGATATTGGCATAAAAACAGACACATGCACCCATAGAACAAAACAGAGAGTCCAGTAGAAAGCTGATGCACCTACAGCCAAAAATTTTTAACAAAAGTGTCAAGAACATGTAGTGCAGCAAGGACAGTGTTTTCAATAAAAGATGTTGGGGAAATTGGATTATTACATGCAGAAGAACACATCTAGACCTGTTTCCCCTAGCAGTTACAAAAATGAACTCTAAATGGATTCAAGATTTCAATGTAACACCTAAAACAACAGAACTACTAGAACAGGAAGAAAGCTCCAGGACAGTGGAATTATCAAGAAGTTTTCTTCCTTACTTCCCAACTTGTAAAAGACCCGAAACCCAGAGAAAAATCAAAGAAAAATTAACAATGGGAATATAATAAATTTATAAGTTTTTTTTTTTTTTTCACAGAAAAGGATACAATAAATAGGGTGATGAGACAACCCAAAGAATGAGAGAGAATGTTTTCAGAGATTACTTCTTAAAAGGAGTTGATATTAAAAATATGTCAGGAACTAAAATACTCAATAGTAAAAACAAAAAACTGATTTAGAAAATGGACAATAGATCTAAGTAGGAATTTCTCAAAATAAAACATTCAAATAGAAAATAGCATGTGAAAAAATGTTTAACATCCTTAAACATGAGAAAAATGCAAATCAAAACCACAATCATATACAGCTTTACCCCAGTAAGAATGGCTACTTTCAAAAAGACTTAGTAAAGTAATGGCAAAGGTGTGGAGAAAAACAAATGTTTTCATACTCTTGATGGAAATGTACATCGGTACAGTCATTGTGGAAGCAAACAATAAAAATAGAAGTATCACAGCAATTCCTCTACTAGTTATATATCCAAAGGAAATGAAATTAGAATATGGAAGGGATAGCTGCACTTCTATGTTGTTTGAAATATTCATAATATTCATGAAACAACTTGTCTTCATCAACTAGTTTGTGGATAAACAGTACGATTAAATGCTATTCAGTTATAAAAAGTATATTTTTTTTAAATTTCACCACCACGTGGATGAAACTAAATATTAATTATTAAACTAAATGAAATAAGTCAGTTAGGTATATAAAGGCATGTGTCTTTAAATTTCATTCATGTATAGAATTTTAAAAATTGATCTCATTGAAGTGAAAAGTAAAATTTTGGTTACCAGAAGTTAGGATGTTTGCTGGGGAATTGTTTTTGTTGTTGTTGTTGTTGTTGTTTGTTTTGTTTGTTTTGTTTTCCCTGCTGTAACTAAAAGACCCAACCAAAAAAATATTAGGGGAGGAAAAGTTAATTTGGGGGCTCACAGTTTCAGAGGTCTCAGTCTATTGACAGTAGGCCCCATTCCTCAAGGCTGGATGTGAGACTGATAATCATGGCAGAAAAGTGTGACAGAGGGAAGCAGCTCACATGATAATCAGGAATCTGCTTCCTGGAGAGAGAGATGCCACTCCCCAGAAACAAAATATACACTCCATAGCCATGCCCCCAGTGAACCACTTCCTCCAGTCACACCCCACCTGCCTCCAGTTACCACTTAGTTAATCCCATCAGGGATTAATTCACTGATTAGGTTAAGTCTATGACCCAATAATTTCTCCTCCAAACCTTCTTGCATTGTCTCAGACATGAGCTTTTGGGGGATACCACATATCCAAACTATAGAAGGAAGGTAGGGATGCAGGGAGTTACATGAGTAGGTACTAAGTTATAATTCAACAGGAGTAACAAGTACTAATGTATTTGCACAGTAGGATGGCTATAGATAATTGATAATGTACTGTGTATTTCAAAATCCTTTAAGGGAAGATTTTGGAAGTTTTCACCCTAAAGAAATGATAATTTTTTGAGGAGGCAGATGTGTTTAACCTGTTTTAAACATTATACAATGTAAATGTGTATCAAAATTTTAAATAGTACTCCACAAATGTCTACATTATTCATGTTTTATAAATTAAAATTAAATCTAATAAAAAGTTATTAAGGGTTCTATAAAAGTTTCTCATTCTTTTATGTAAATTTAGTGTTTTGAGTTCATCTTAACTGAATGTTCTGCAGACCAGTGTCATTCCAAATGTTTACGAATAATCTCTATCTTCATAAACTTTAGCTATAATGATCATAGCCTTACTTAAAGTTTTTGGACGTGGAGTTATTTTATTTCATTTTAAAAATCTATTACACACATATTCTCACCCTAACTGAACTAGTCTTATATAATTGTCTTTATTTACTAACAACCTGGTGATGTAATAAGGAATTTTTATTGGTAATACTCACCAACAATGGACCTCTGCTCACTGCTAGCAGACTCATGTTTTCCTGGTGTAAATCAAAGTGTCAGAATGAAGACATCAGGAGTGACAAAGCTAGGGCATTGTTTCTAAAACATTAAGTTGACTAACAGAATAGCTATCTTGATTTCTTAAAAGTGAATTTCAGAATAGTTTTGGTACAGGATATTAACCACTACTGTCTATTCAACAGAAAAGCCCTTCAATGATGACAATTTTAGGTATTGTGATATTATGCCATTTAAATAAATACCCCAGAACAACTTTCAGAATATCCCTACCTGGTCTCTTTAATGTTTCTTTTCTGATAGATTAATAAAAAGCTTTCATTATGAGGTAATGGTTTGTCCACTACTGAACAATGCCAAGTAAATTAAATTTTTCCTGTAAAGTTTATTTTTTTTTGTTTGACAGTAAACAAAACAAAAACAGATTTGCTTTGATTTCCATGGCTTTTTCCCAGGAATCTGTGCTATGTTACTCTGTACTCTAGTGCCCATATGTGTTCTCTCTTTCTCTGAATCTCAGTATCATTATTTAGATATGAGTTTTGTAATGATATATTTGCTTTCAAATAATTTTTTTAATAAAGACAAAGTGTATGCATCATGAAACAAAAATGTAGTTGAAGATTAAGATTACCATTAATTTTAATTTTAATTAATATTAAGTAGAAGCAGATCATGGTGATTTATATAAAGGAAGGAAGGATACAACTATATTATTTTAGTGAGAAAACCAAAACAAATTCCCAAATAACACTGTAAATCATAGAGAAAAATCATTATGGAGTGAAAGAAGGCAAGGAGAGGAAGGATTCAACAATTACTGTACATGAAGAGAATGTCTCATTTAATTGTGTCAACTTCAGCTACAGACTTTGAAACCTTACATATGTTGGAAGTAGATATTAAAGAGTTTTTATTTGTCCATGCCATTCAGTTATTGATTAAATATCTAATTCTTAGTCTCAGATATTTTTCTCTAATTTGTGTTTTTAGTTTTGTACATATAATAAGTAAAGTCAGTAATGACAAGTGTATTTAAAATGCCTTCACTGAGATGACGATTCTTTAATGATAGATGACTTTAATTTCTTTTCCGTTCCTTCAAATTTCAGTGTAAATTGCCCAACTTCTCTCATTATATTCAACGAAATTAAGTATAATGGTAGTAACACACAGGAATGTTATTGGGAGGAAACATAATAATCTATTTAAGATACTCAGCATAACTCCTGATGCTAAGTTAGGGATTTATTACTGCTAGATATAATAGTCTTATTCTTATTATAATTTATTATTATTATTACTGTTATTAGATTAGGTTTTTGACAAACTGAAAATGATGACCATAAAGAGATCTGGAATATGTCTCTTGAATCACTTTCACTCTTCATTAATTATTTCACTTACTCATAAACTTCCTCAGTTTATTCAATTGACAAGTACTTATTAAAAAACAATTTGAGTCAGGGAATATGCTACATTGAAGAAAAGAGAATAGAGATTTCCTTTCCCATTTTTTTCTCCCATTGAAAGATTATAAAAGAAAAATCATAATACTTTTGTGTGTTATGTAATAACACAGTCTCTAAAGAGTACTGGGAGAGCTCAAAGCAAAGTCTGAAATTCAGGATGAAAGATGTGGAGAAAATGTCCCTAAAGTAATCAACTTGGCATTAGACTGAAGTGAACAGACAAGCTCTGAATGGAACAATAGATACAAGGGTGGTCTAAACAGAGGTACCAGATGCTTCAATCCCCAAAGATGAGGGGAAAAAAAACCTGAGAATTGCAAGAGGGCAAGGTGGGCATGGTAGTTAGTATGTGCATGAAGTAAGTAGTTGGGGAGGCTGTGCAGCTAAACTGAGGTCAACTAATGTGCAGAGCATTTATTTGAAGGTTCCCTTGGGATTAGCATCTGTGGAAGGGAAGGAGAAGGCAGATTTGCAGAGGGAAAAGCCAAGCTGCAATGCAGTCCCAAGGAAGGCTTCAGCCAACATTACAGAGCACTCTAGAGTTAGGAGATCCCTTCAAAATCATTGGGTTAGGGAGGGAGTTCTTGTCTTTCTGTTCCTCTTACTATTAATCATTTGATTCAGGATTCCAACAGAAGGAGCTGTGGCTTTCTGTGTAACGATTTGTCTTCAACAGGGAATTGTCAGATGAGGACTGTCTTCTGGCAGCATCCTGAACCTTTGGCTTAGTAAATCCTTCATTACTGAAGAGTGATCCAGGTGGAGCACCGCAATGTCCACTATAATCACCCTGAGGAGTTACTATCATTTACTGAACAACAATTTAATCAAGGCAGAGTTAGTAGCTGTATCTTGCTCTTAATTGTGTTCTGAATTTAATAAAGGACAACAATGCTTGCTTTAGGGAATATTGACTGTTCTCTGATGACATGTCTTTTGCTACCAATGAATATACCTATTCTGCCCCTAACTATAATACTAAATAGTCTATACCTACACTTTAACTCTTGCCTTTATTGCCACAATCACCCCTGAACCATTCCTTTTGCTAATAATCTTGCCCCTTCAAAATCCCTTCTCTGTGGGATTATTTTTAGCAGTTTCTGAGGATAAAATTCAAAGATAGTGTTCTTTGTTCTACTTCCTTATATTTGATGAAATAACCTGCATTAATACCTACATTGAGTCCATTACTATTTTTTTAAAAGAAATGTGTGACTGTAACAGGAGGTGTCGGGAATATGCATAAATTAATTGGGACAGTTGTGTTTGATGAGTGGATTACACTTTAGAGGTATCATTCCCAATTTTCTCTAGAGTTCACATGTAAGACAGTTTTCAGAGTTATCTAAAAGCAATGTTTAAAAGTTTTACCAACTTTTTAATGATGCATGAGGTACTTTTATATAAAATGAGGAGGGAATGTTTCATCAATACAAATATATCAAAAACATCAGTAAAGCATATTTTGTGAGTTTACCAGCACTGAAGAAGAATATAAAGCAAACTCATATTCACATAATGTCACAATTTGCAATTCAGAAAAAATATTTTAGTATAAACTGTATTAAGAGTGCTTTCTAGCCGGGTGCGGTGGCGCACGCCTGTAATCCCAGCACTTTGGGAGGCTGAAGCAGGAGGATCACGAGTTCAAAGCCAGCCTCAGCAATGGTGAGGCACTTAGCAACTCAGTGAGACCCTGTCTCTAATAAAATACAAAAAAGGGCTGGGGATGTGACCCAGTGGTCGAGTGCCCCTGAGTTCAATCCCCAGTACAAAAAAAATAATAATAATAATAATAAAAAAAAAATAAAAGAGTGCTTTCTGATATAATCTGTGACTATTGTTGTTATAATTAAATACCTGAGACTGGGTAATTCATAAAGAATGTGAGTTTATAATGGCTCACAGTTCTGGAGGTTGGGAGTTCAAGAGAAAATCTCCAGCATCTTCTTGGCTTCATGCTGTGTCATAACTTGGCAAAAATGTGTAAAAATAGGAAGTAAGAAAAAGCCCAGGAAGTTGAATTATCTTTTATAATCACCCCCTTTCTCATGATTACTAACACATTATCACAGGAAAGACATTGATTCCTCTTCATGTCTTCATTATCTCTTGAATTTCCCTCTGCTTTCACAACTGTTACACTGGTAATGAAATTTCAACATGAGTTTTGGTGGGGACAAACCACATTTAAGCCATAGCACTTTATAAGAAGCACTTCCCTACTTTTTCACATATTATCATTCCTTGATATCTTTCTGAAACTGTGCAGACTACTTCATAAGAATAAACTCATTTTCCTCACAGAAAATCTAGAAGGAAAATACTAAATTTATCAAGAACTTATAAACTTTCCAAGATTTCTCAGCTAATAAGTGACAAGAACAATACTGAAATCATATCTGTGACTGAAAAGCTCACATGCCTGTTCTTTATAGAAGTAATTGGACATCACAACTCATATTTCAAAAGAGCAAAGAGTGGGTCTTTGAACTGGGCTTTTTCTGAACACTAAATTTATTCTAATTTTTGCTTGAGATGAAACAATATCCATAGTTCCTCCTGTTTTTTCCCTATGTTTGTATAAAATTTCAGACTTAAAGTAATTTTAAGAAAATTATGGAATTATTGATACAAGAACAGAGAAATCAAGTTTAAAATATGAAGTATAAGAAAGAATTAGATACTCTACTATGTTACTGTCTCACATACTTTTATTGAGAAGACAGATTTAACTACATTGACTAATGTGAGATTAGGGAAATTTATTCAATCTATGAAAGTACATAGCAATTTTTATTGAAATAATTTTCTTTGAAAATGAATATTTTCAAGGTAATTATCAATTTAAATAAAATCATTTTTATGTAATAAAATGCAAAATTAGTCATCCTTAAGAAGAGTATACACTTGTATTTTATTGTTGAAAAATATGTAGAATTTCTTTCAGTTCAAATTTATGGTAAGATAATTTTATAAAGATTTATTTTGGATTAAAAAACCTGATAATACACATTTTTAGGTTTATATTTGTAGAAAACTAATGGAATCCAAGTACTATTTCTACTTAATAAAACCTAGTATATGAAGGAAGAGTAATGAAAAATTGAGATATTTATCAATATCTTGAATTATAAAACATGTTCCCCTTCTTATATTCTTTTTAGTGATCCAGTGACTACATAAGTTATACAAGAAATGGCTTTCCCCTTTATGTCTACAAAGAAATTAAAATTCTGTGGGATTAAGAAATGTATCAAAGGGCACAGCTTGATGCACATTAGAATCAGCCTTTGGAATTAGTGAAATCTAAGTCTGAATCTTTCTTCTGTCATTTGCTAACATTGTGACTTTTGGCAATACATTAGATTCTGCAACTCCACTTCATTACCTATAAGAAGAGGATAGCATCTGTATTAGCAGCCTCTTATTAAGATTATAGATAATACATAGCTTTCATGGAACAATTCGTGACATACAGTAAGTACATGTTGATAACAAAGAAAAGTGACCCTTGGCTGAAATCCGGCAAGGACTCAGAGGTTCATAATTAAAGTGCAAAGATTATGCCACTAACCATCTTTGAAGATATCTACTTCTCAAACTACTTTCTCTCCAAAAGACAGTTATTGGTGTAAATTTAGGCAATATGTCTAAATACAGATCTTGTCATAAAAATGTAGATGGTAAATGGCATCTAGTAATGTTATAAGAGAACTTCACATTTGACACTACGATAAGAACTTTGTTAACATATTTGTACATGATCTGCTTCTTTTAATCTAAAATATCTCTGTATCTTCTACATTATTATTCAATAAAATTTATCTGAGGTTCTTATACACATAAAAAACTTACAGTTACACATGTTGAGGGATAAACAAACATTATTATCAAATTTTCTCTTAGGTTTCTACTGGAAAGAACACTGCACTAATATACACATTTCAGTTTCTAAAGTGAATTGTTCTTTGCCAGGTCTGCTGTTATTACCACATATCCATTCCCACTGGCACTGATACACCATATTTTAGTCATAGTGACAGAAAAAACTTTAAAAAAAAAACCTACTTTCAATATGAAGAAAGTAGACCTGCATTATAATTTCAGTAAATTACTTACTTTCCTCAACTTTCAAGCATGAGTTTCCCACTTTGGTTTTTCCTACATTCAGATTACAATTCAGCAATAATTTTCCTGTCATACACTCTGTCACACAGAAAATGAAATTGCTCCTACTTTCTTAAAGCATTCAAATGCTTGGTGACACATTGCTGTGTGAATTACCCTGGCAGTAAGTTACTTAAGACTCCTCTTTTTGGGTTGGATTGGTGCTGCTTGCAAAGAAAACATATTCTTCCAAATTTGGGGACATATTTTTTTGTTAATTATTCCATACTTCCTAGATATGATATTTGAAAAATATGCCAATCACATTGACTTTTTACATCTTAATGGATTACATGTTTATTAAAGAAAACTTATGAAGGTGTATTCTATAGAATGCAATACTTTTATATACTGAAATGATTTTCTCCAAAGCCTGCAAAACTATTTTTAGAAGTGGTGTTTCTTTCAAATTTGTCAGCTATTAGAGTGTAGGACTTCTTAGTTTATTAGTAATACAAATGTTATGACTGAATTAGAAAAGCTTCCTTAATCACTGAAAGGTCTTTGAAAGCTCCAAAGTAATTATATCTTGTAATTATCAGAAAGTAAAGTTCCCCAATCATTTCGACAGTCAAGCATTTACTGGTTCTGAGCCTGCAGCTATGTGTGGATAAGATTAGCTTCTAATTATAGGGAGGGAAAATAATTAAGGTGAAATAAAATTTTCATTTTAACTTGCATATGATATTTGAAATAAGGATGCTTTCTGTCCCTATGAAAACATTTTCAGAAGATTTGAGGATGAAATGCAATTGCATTGCAGGAAGGAATGGTGAGGGAGATAAAGGACTGTGTTTGGAAAACTGAGTATGCGGAGTAGTTACACTCCAGTGAGTGGTTTTGTTTTATCATGCCAACTATTTTACTGAGTTGATTGACTTAAGAAGATGCGTGGACTGACAAACAGATTCTGATAGAGAATGAATAAACAATTATTGCTATATTTTAAAGTTGGATGTATACAATCTTTTAGTTTTGTTTTAAATTATCCCACTTTAAATTTCAATATTAGGAAAGAAATAATATAGAGCATTTTCCCCAAAATATCTTCAACTGAACACAAGTCTTGCTAATAAAGGAATGGTTAGATTTTATAAAAGAATCATATGCATTTTGAAAACCCTTGGTTAAATTAAATTACAATGTATATTAACTTAAAGATCTGTAAAGTATTTTTCTATGCACTGTAACTCTTCATTTCATGGTTACATGATGTAGAATTCCCAAAATTTATTTATCCAGAGGTCTAGAGTTCACTGGGACACATTTTAGAATATATTAATGAAGATACATCCACTTTTATTGTTCATATAAACAAATATATGGTAGTATTTTTCTTCAAGTTTTACTCACGGTTTCTTTTTTTAATATTTGTTTATTTGTTTTTGTTGTACACAATGCCTTTATTTTTACATGGTGCTGAGGATTGAACCTGTGCGGTGCACATGCTAGGCAAGCATGCTGAGCCACAACCCCAGACCTTTGTTTTTCTTTTAATATTTATTTATTTGTTTTAGTTATACACAATGCCTCTATTTTTATGCTCACTGTTTCTTTATGCTTTGTGATGGCATTTCACAATTCTAAGTAATATTATTTATAACAATATTTCTCAATTTTTACATATTTTAACTACTATTTTCAATCACCAAGTCTTAAGTACACACACACACACACACACACACACACTCGTGTGTGTGTGTGTGTGTGTGTGTGTGTGTAGTGCATGGGTAACTATATATATAAATGTATCTATAAATCTATACATATATATTTATATGTAGTTATAAATATATATAGTTACCAATGATCATCTCTAATAAAATTAATATTTAAATTTATAACAATAATTTTATCACACAAAAGGCTTGATATTTTGTAATCTTTACCTATGCTACCTATGTTGATTAATTGATAAAAACCATGAAGTTGTCAGAATCCACCACCAATCACTGTTTTAATCTCGCTGCTGTGACTAAAAGGCCCACCAGTATAATTTTAGGGAAGAAAAGTTTATTTGAGGGCTCACAGTTTCAGAGCTCTTAGTGCATTGAAGGCCAGCTCCTTCATTGAGGCTGAACATCATGACAGGAGAGTGTGGCAGAGGGAAGCAGTTCACAACAGGATCAGGAAGCAGAGAGTAAGAGAGATTCTGTTTGCCAGATACAAATATACACCCAAGAGCCAGGCCCCGATTAACCACTTCCTCCAGCCCCACCCCACTCACCACCAGTTACCACTCAGTTAATCCAGCAAGTGATCAATTCACTGATTAGATTAGAACTTTCACAGCCCAATTACTTCTTCACAGAACCTTCTTGTATTGTCTTACATGTGAGCTTTTGGGGGACACCTCATATCCAAACCAAATCAATCAATTTCTTCTAGATCTGTAAGTCATTGAGAATGGCAGCCTGGATTGGAATGAATCTGTCATTTGGGCACATTCAAATAACTTATGAAATCAGAAATTATGATATGTTTTCTTTCTGAAAACTATTTTATATCTCCAACAGACACAAAGCTGATGATTACTATTCAAAAGCTTGAATTTTGTATCTTTAAATTTGGCAGACATAACTAGTGTTTCCATTATGCTTATCTTGCCTTGGCCCCTAGGAAATATTTTTTTATGAAATTCTACAGAATTAGGACTGATTTTAAAATGTACTTAATAATATTTCATCAGTTTCTTTCACCAAACAGTGAAGACAATCTCCCTGTGTTGAGAAAGAAAAAGATTGTTGGTTATCTCGGCTTGAATCCCAGTTCAATCTTGTGAGGATATTATATTGTTGTCTTGCTAACATTAAGAAATTGTGATATTTCAGCCTGTGGGTTCAGGCAAACATGAATAATGAATCATTGAGATTTGCCACTCAAGAAACACTTGAAATCATGAAAATCAATTTAATAATACTACTCACATCACAAAGAGATCTTTTAATCTCATTCCTCAATTTCAAGTCTCCCATTGAACAGCTGACAAAATTTAGTAGGAAATAGCAGTTAAAGGAAGCACATCACTGATGTCCATTTTTTTTCTTTTAGACAAAACTTAGGTATTACTGGAATTCAAATAAAATTTCTGTTTTCTCACATATAAGTGACCTTCATTATAGTACACACAGAGGTGGAACATTATCAGGGATGTGTATTTTCTTTTTCCTGTTGTATGTACTAATAGTGTAAAATTTTTAAAGTTATCTACACATTTTGACTTCTTTATTGTGAAGATTACAACAATGTTGAAAGATAAATGTAGATTTTTGTTCTCTT
Source organism: Tamias sibiricus (assembly GCA_025594165.1). Classification (NCBI taxonomy): domain Eukaryota; kingdom Metazoa; phylum Chordata; class Mammalia; order Rodentia; family Sciuridae; genus Tamias; species Tamias sibiricus. The sequence continues at coordinate 89,513,055 of CM046666.1, read as the reverse complement.
CTAAGTCAGTATTGATAAAAATCTGTCAATTTTATATTAAAATATTATTTTGTGGCTATGGTATTACAAAATCTATTAGAAACAATTACACACACACACACACACACACACACACTCATATTGAATAAAATAAAAAAAACTCTTTTAGGGTTGTAGCTCAGTGACAGAGGACATGCCTGTTAGATGGGCAGGCTAAAAGGTCGCCAAAAGTTTGCCCTGTTCCACAGGCAGAGGGCCAAAAGGTTGCTCTGTTCTCTGGGCAGGAGCCAATATACTTGAAGGCTGCCCTCACACCACGAGCAGGAGCCAATAGGCTTAAAGTTCTCTCTGGTACATCCCCCACCCGTAATCCCTATATAAACTCCCTTCGCAGTTTGAGAGCCAGAGCCAGACACCAAGGAGAGAGCCAGAAGCCCACAGAGAGCCAGCAAGATGAAGAGCCAGAGAGATGAAAAGAAGTCAGAGACAATGAGACAGAAGAGGACAGAGACAGAGATGAGGCAGCCACTGCACACTTACCCACCATCTCTAGCCCGACTGCAGCTGCCCCAGCCGATAGCTCCAGAGACTGCAGCCAGCGCAACCAGACTCCCACCTTCAGTTCAGAGCTTGCACACTCTTCCACCAGAGTTTGCACACTTCCTGAGCTTGCACACTTCCCTCTCCCTGACCCCTCTCCCCATTCCTTTTCTACCCTTAACTAGCCATAAAGGCCAGTTAATAAATCCCTTGTCTGCACGGCCATCCCAGGGGTGATTTTTGCCCTTCAATGCCTACCATGTGTGAAGCAACAAGTTTCCTCCCCAGCAACCCTCACCACCCAACCAAAGAAAAAAAAGAAGTGAAAATAAAAGAAAACTTTCATGGGATTATGTTACTATGATTATTACCATGCAGTATAGGATTGGTGTTCTTTTCGTTCTGAAAGCTTATAGCATCTTTTGAATTGTGTGTTTGTATAACTATTTTCCTTAAGTGGGATTTTTATTTTTAATTTTTTTTTAGTACATGGATCACTTTTCAGTCCATCACTTTTGTGAACTCAATCTCCAAACAGCAGATTTTATTCAAACCATCTTCTGTTTGTTCCTGACACTATCCCTGTTATATTATTATTTCTCTTCCTTCCCTGGTTTTTGCTCCCTCTAGAATTTATCATCAAAGTCACTTTGTTGATAGGATGCTGGTTGGGTCTAGCACCACTAAAAATATTTTATGTTCTTCAACTCCACAGGTTGTCCCAACTTCCTAACATTGATAGTACTTGAGAGTCTCCTTTGCTTTTCATTTTAGCTTGTGCATACCTTTATGAATATAGTAGCCCTCTCTTATCTATAGTTTCACTATCTGCAGTTTTAATTATCTATTAAACACCATGGTCTGAAAATATCAAGTGGAAAATTCCAGAAATAAACAATTAATAGGTTTTAAATTGGGTGCCATTCTGAGTAGTGTAATGAAATTTCATGTTATCCTTCTCTGTCTTGATTAGAACACAAATCATTCTTTTTCCCACTGTATTTCTAGTGTATATACTACTCTTCTATTAACCACTTATTAGCTGCCTTGTTTATCAGGTCAATTGTTGCAGTATTCAATATTTTTAAGTAAAGAAAGATTACTGTAATCCCTATATTAAAACATCTATAAATAAATTATTTGAGTATATTTTTTCTTCCTAGAACCTAGATTAATATTATATCTTAACAATTTTTAAAAGTTTAATGATTACAAAGATGATATAAGCAATGAACAAATAACAAAATGAAATAAGATGCTTAAAATAGGGGCTGGGGCTATGGCTCAGCAGTAGAGCGCTCGTCTTGCATGTGTGAGGCCCTGGGTTCAATCCTCAGCACCATATGAATAAAATAAAGGTATTGTGTCCACCTACAATTAAAAAAAAAATTAGAAAAAATGCTTAAAATAAGACAATAATAAGCTCTTATATTACATGTGTAAACTATAGAATATGAAAAATTATAAGAAAACAATGGACTTTCTAAACTGAATCCATTGTTCATTAATTTTGTATTTAATATTAAATTTCAATTTAAGTTTTTTTAATTGCAAGAAGGACTAAATTTCATAAGGACAAATGTGGCACAAAGAACATGTATATGTATATACACACACACACATATATACATATTCTATATATACTGTATGCATATATATATACATATACTTTGATGTTTTCAAACTTTTGAGGGAAAACTATACAAATGAAAAAAAATAAACGTGTGCCTTTGAATATAAACAAAAGCTACTTTTAGTTACATAGAGCCTTATAAGAATTAACAATCAAGATAGTAAATAAATAGATACGACAAATGTAATTCAAAAAAGTTCATTGTACTAATGAATATGGAATTAGCTCCTGGATATCAGATTTTCTAAAACCATAATTTCTTAATCATAAAACCATTTACTAACAAATAAGCACACATCTAATATTTATGAAACATTAATTTTTATATTCCTAAAGATAATATTTAAATTTTGTTCATTATGTGTCATTATTTTTAATAAACCAACAGAATAGAGCAGTGACTGATTGATATTTAGTGTTTGAAGTCACCCAAGAGGCAGCACTTTTAAAAATACAAGATATAAATTTATCTCTGAGAATTAAGTATTTGTTCCAGCACATCTATGGGAATTGGTTGTTCTTTAAAGAGACCGATTTAAAAAATAGTCTGATTATAATACACAGAATTTGTAGATATTTAGGAAGTAAGGGTATTCTAGCACTGCAGAATTTACAAGACAAGCATTTTAGGAAGGTTAAAAAAAGTTATTCACATTCATAGAGGAATGTGCCACATATGTTGGATTATTGAAGTATACATCCAGCTCTACTCACAGTAGATAGTCTTGACCAAAAGATTATGTGCATCATAAATACAAGGGCAAAAAGATCCTGTGAAGAAATCTACTATAGCTAAGAAATATTGTGCATCTGTGTGTGTGCATGCTGGGACTGAACCGAGGGCCTTATACACATTAAGCACACACTTCACAACTGGGCTATGTCCCTAACCCCTACCCCTCAGAAACATGTTTAAATGCCCCCCCAACACACACACTCCATTCTTCTTAGTTCTACGTGATAGTTAAATCCATTTTGATAAAATTATACAAGCATGGAATATATCTTATTGTAATTAGGATCCCAGTGTTGTGGATGGTGAGATTCATTGTGGTATATTCATGTATGTACGTAGGAAAGTTATGTCAGATTCATTCCACTGCCTTTCCTTTTCCTATTTCCCCTCCCTTCTCTTCATCCCCATTTTTCTAATTTGCTGAAATGTATCCATTTTATTGCACAATAATAAATAATGAATATTCTGGTTATGTTTCACAGTAATTAACATTGAATTTCCTTATGTTTGATTTGTTATAGAAACCTAATCATGTGTATCTATTTCTTGGACAATAACTACAAACTTCCTGACATTTGATGGCTTAAAATTACATATTCTCTCACAGTTTTACAAGCCAGGAGTCCAAAATCTAAGTATCAGCAGAATCATGTCCCTAGCCAAAGGTTCCAGGAACGATTCCTTTGAAGCTGTTTCCATTCTGGTGAGTCCTCGAATTCCCTGTTATCTGACACTGTAACTTCAATCTTCTGCTATCTTCACATTGTCTTCTGTTTATGTGTCAGGTCTCCTTTTTATTTTTTCCTTCAAAAGACACTAGACTTCGGATTCAGGACCCACTTTAAATTGACTATGATCTTATCTTGAGATACCTAATACATTATGTAATTTATAAATAAAAACACAGCAGATTTTTACCTCATGAGGCCTTTCATACTTTTATTGATAAATATGAACAATTTCTGAAAACAACTGATCTTCTATTTTATTAAGATGTTGAGGTATTTTTTAGAAAAACTAATAACAGCATTTGTACATAAATCATTGCAAGGAGGCTTTAATAGATGTCCTATGTGCATCCTGTGAAAGACTGGAAACATGCTCTCCAGAACAGCCCATCTGGAAATGAAATTGGTGCATGTTTAAGTGAAATTATTCTTGAATATGGACTAAAAAATAACTTATTCAATCATTTCATATAGCTTTATACTTTCTTATCCTCCATTGTTCACTGATTTGGTTTTAAAACACTATTTTTTCTAGGTTTTATGTCAAGTATTGTGTTTGTTGTCTACTTCTACAAAGCCTTTTTACTCACAGTAAAAATTTGTACGTAAAAATTATCTTTTTATCATGTCTACTTTCATTGAGTTCTACTCAGAGACTTCCTTTTTTTCTAAGATTTAAGGATTTCCTAGTAATTAGCATACATTAGTTCTTTAAGTGGTCCCTTAAATAATTTTTTTTTCTTTCAGGGTTTTAATAAGATATGTTCCTTTCTCTTATTTAGAATTTTCTTTATTCCTTCTAAAAATAACAATAAAAACAAAAGTGCAGGAATAAAAGTGTATGAATACATGATGCTATCTATGCCTTTTGTTGAAGTTAGGCTTTGGGATTTTATCTATTGGGTTATATATTTTAATTGATTTGAAATACACCAAGAAATGCATACTAATAAAATACAAAGTGAAGGAAGTATACAAGAAACATCAAGAAAATAATATAAACTTATATCTTTCTAATACAATGGCCAGTTGAATTACTTTGTTTCTTGGAAATTGAAATGTAGTTTATATTAAAGACCAGATGAACATCCTATTATTTTATACCTGTTTTAAATTAATCTCAGGGAAAGCAACTAGACATCTGCGAATTTTTCTCCCATCAGATGGATTATCTCTTGTACTTCCCAGAAAGATAGGGAAGGAAGAAACCACTTCTTGTAATTAAGTCAGTATAAGAGAGAGAAACCTAAAATGTCTACAAGTATAGGTAAACCTGGTATATATACATGTGTGTTCACATACCCTATGAGGAAATGAACATTGTCTTATGATATTTTTATAGGGCAGAATTAAAAACAGAATCATTAGCTTATTCATAATTAAATAAATTTATGCATAATTTAAAAAATAATACTTGGGTTTGACTAGGTCATCCTTTGTTAAACAGGATTAAATGGTCATCTCCTAGACATAATAAAGTGTGTCTCGTATACTATTCTAACTCTGAAACATACAGTTGTAATAAAATTAATTGAGATTATCCATTGTAGGTTTAAAAAAAAGCAGTTATTTTGAAACAAGCTTTATTTATAAAAGGTCCATGACTTTTTGCTTCCCATTGTATTTTTTTTTCTTACCTCAGCAATTCAATTGCTGCCTTTATAATGGTTTGGTTAATGATTTTTCAACTTTATATTTATGTGGCACATGCAAAATCGGACTACAGATGCTTACTATCATCTTCACATTTGTAATAAAAAAACTATATAAAAGTCTAGGAAGGGCTAACCTGATGAGCTATTAGCACCTGTATTATATCAGGAATTGATGAAATGGTTGAAAATAATACTGGGTTGAGGTAGAGCTAAAGTAAAAAGGCCTTGAGGGAATGTATTTCAATAAATTTCAACTTTCTAACATTTTGGTTAATATCAGTGGAAGAGATGAGTAGTACCTCCAGGGATTTTTCAAAATTAAACCAAAATACTTAACTTTATGAATATGGGTTAAAAATACCTATATTAATATTTAATGTGAAACTTGAACTGAGAAGAACATTAGATATGTGACAGTCATCACGTTAAATAATATTCATACTTCTTATATGCATGATATTTAAAAGTTTTTCAGCATATAAGATTTAACTAATTATAATAAAATTTGTGACATCAGATTTATAACAGTCCTATCTTAAAACAAGAATATCACCATTTTCTGCTTATTTTGGACCCTATATTTTCTTGTCTTATTAAAATTTGCAATTTAATTTTTAGGAAATTTTAAAATGCCAAAAAGATATAAAATAGATTAATAAATGGTTCCTGGATCAAGGAAGCAGGGAATATAGTTTAAAAACCAGACATGTCCAGATTATAACATAAACAGATATATTGTAGGCGTCATATTATAAGCTTGAAATGAAAGATTTATATTAGCAAAAATATGAAGACAGTAATTTTATTAGATAAAAAGGAAATGTGTTAATCAATAGTCAAACACCCATGCCTGGTAGTTGTATAGAATCCTTATATACCTCTATATTGTGTAGGATTCTTGATGTCATAATTTGAGACCTTCTTTGAAATGTTGAGATGCATATAATATAAGAACAAATGGGGGGAAAAGATGATTTGAAAATAACAGATTTTGGAGTCAGAAATTTAATAGGAAATATGTGAGTGTGATTTCACTGTGGTTCCAGAAAAGCAGAAGTAAAAACCAGAAAATGGAAGTTGTAGAGGAATACATTGTATTCCGAAATAGAAATTTGCTAATAATTATCACCTTCAAAAAGGAATTTGGCATCATTTCTATTATACATTTTGACTAGAATCTGGATTATCATCACTCTAAGATTTAAAGCATGGGCTATTTAATTTGATCTCTTTCAGTCCTTGATTCTAAGCACCTAAAAGTAAATTTGATGGACGTACTAATTAGGTATTTGTAAGAAATCCTAGATAAATTCCTCTATCACAGTATCTGTCAGAACTTGTCCATTCTTAAACTCAATAAGTATCTGTTGAATAACATGTGCAGCCCACTGAGATTGGGAGTCGAGACACATAATTTGTCAAGTAGAATTAAAACAATATAAATAACTAATTATATTACATTAAATTATTATTTTTTTTTTTTACAAATGATGTTAGTTGAATACCTAGGGGTTTTCTCCTTTTTGTTCCCTTATTGTAACATCTGAAACTTAATGCTGTTGTGACAGGGAAAGTTTTCCCTATCCTTCAATGGACTCTTTTCTGGCTGTAGGACTGAATCATAACCAAGCTAACCCCTATCCCTTTTGCCAGACATATATTTCCCTAGTCTCCTTTATAGTTTCGTCTTTTGACAAAATTCTAGCAAAGGAGATAGAAAAATTAGATGTAATGGCCCTGAAAAAAGATTTGCATGTTGACAAAACATGGGAAAGCCACAAAAATTGGGGCCCCATATTGAAACTAATTCCTCACAATTCCATCATATATATATATGCCCCAACTAAACACAACTATACTATATATATATATATATATATATATATATATACATATATATATATTTGTGATAATACACACACATATATATAATACATATATATATATATTTGTGATGCATAGAGCTTCCATAGTTATTTGTAATATATAAATATATACATACATATGTTTATATATATACATACATATGTTTTTATATATATATATATATATATATATATATTTTGTGATATCTAGAACTTTCATAGTCATTTGATAACCAAGAGAGAATAGGTATAGGAGCAAAAGGCCAATATTTGAAGAATGGTAGAAAGAGCTTGGGTCTCTGCTGACATCACTAATTTGCTCATTAAAATGTCTAGATTACCGGGGCTGGGATTGTGGCTCAGCGGTAGAGCGCTCGCCTGGCACGTGCGCGGCCCGGGTTCGATCCTCAGCACCACGTACAGATAAACGCATTGTGTACAGCTAAAGCAAATAAATAAATATTAAAAAAAAATGTCTAGATTACCTGTGGCTGCATTTTTATTTATGAAATTAGTAAATAGCCTTAACTCAAGCCATTATTTGCCACTTTTTGTCTTAATTTTAGATGAGATAGTTCTAACAGTGTACATGTGTGTGAATACTTCTAATAAAAAAAATTAAATTATATACTCAGGACCACAGATGATTAGTATGATTAGCTGTAGTAGAGCATGTTGTTGCTTGAGAGGAAAGCCCAGGAGGCTGCAACAAAGTCTTTAAAACATGTTGTCCCATATCAATAGCTTGCATTCTGATGCCTTAAATTTTTTCATGTGTATGTGCCATGCATGTGTGCACACGTGTGTGAATGGTACCCAGGGTCTTGCACATGACAGGCAAGAACTCTACTACTGAGCTAAATCTCAGCACTTCCTTTTTTTCAAAAATATTTTTTGTCATTTTTCTTCATATGAGTTCATTCTGTAATAATTTATTGATGGGATTTTGCCCTTATTCTCCCAGGTGCAACCGTTTATCGATGGAAAATAAACTGACCACTCAAACTGGATATTTGAGCAAATTTCAAAAATAGAACTATGTATAAAGTTGTAACAGGGTTTAAAAGAGCTAAAAAGAAAAGTAAAGGACTCCTGGTACTAGCAATAGCAAGAATCCTCACAATCACTGGTTCTAAGGAGAGAAGGACTTCTAAAATCATGAGATGTAACTGTGGAGAGATATCTTTCCCCAGAAACATCAGTTTCTAGTCTTGTGGGCCTTTCCATAAGGCAGTGTGGCACCATAACAGTGCTTTCCCTGGGAGGAAGCCACCAAGACAATAACAGATGATGTGTAAATTGAAAGCACAAATCTGTGTAACCTGAGTGTGAAAGTGATATTGCATCACCTTTGTCATTTTCCATTTGTAGAAATGAGTCAGTATGTCAATCTCACATTCAAACAGTAAGGATCACTGGAGCCACGTTAGATGCTGACCACCACAGATGCTCAAAGTTTTTCTCTGTTCATTTTTGTTTATGGCACTAGGGATTGAAACCAGGTGTGCTTTATCACTGAGCTATATCCACAGTCCTTTTCATTTATTTATTCATTTTGAAAACTTCTCACTAAATTGCTTAGGGCCTAAGTTGCAGAGACTTACCTACAATTTGCTTTCCTCTTGCCTCAGCCTCTTGAATGGCTGAGATTTACATTCATGTGCCATCACTAAAGCATTTAAATCATAGCATTAAAATTATAACATTTCAATAACTTTTGTTAAAAAATAACTTGGGCCAGGCATGGCGGTGCATGCCTGTAATCCTTGTGGCTTGGGAGGCTGTGGCAAGAGGATTGTGAGTTCAAAGCCAGCCTCAGCAAAAGCAATGGGATAAGCAACTCAGTGAAACCCTGGCTTTGAATTCAGGATCCTCCTGCCTCAGCCTCCTGAGTCACTGGGATTACAGGCATTTGCCCCCGTACCTGTCCTAACTTTTGATATTTGAAAGAGAATGGGTTGCGAAGAGACAAAAGTAGAAGGAAAATCAGGAAGGCATAGCAATAACTTATTTTAGATGTCAAATGTCAGTAATGTCTACAGTGTTGATAAGGGTATGGAAAGAATTAGGTGAATTTCAAAAAGACATGTTCAAGATTGAACTGCCTTGCTGAGTATTGAACACAGGGAATATTTTATACAGGAGAGGAAAAAAAGGAAAAAGGAAAAGGAGAAATCAAGGTCTACCCTTTATTTTTGTTCCTTTCATCTCAGTAAGATATAGCAGTCTTTTATGAGATGTGGAAAATAAGAAGTAGGACAGATTTTTCATCAATTTCAATTTTGACATATTTTTAGACAAACAACAACATACCAACTAGAAATGTGGATAGAAGCATGTGGAGTTATTTGCATTTATCTGGATTGTAGATAGGTGTGTGAATCATCTTGTAGAGACAAATTCAGTATAAACAAAATGAATATATTTCATTTGAAGACATTCAGTTGGGGAAGTTTTAGAGACTATAACCAAGTAGCCACACCATTTTTGTCACCAAACTGGAAAACACGTTCCCTCAGGCATAAATGACTTCAGTTTTCTTTTAAAGAATAATATTGGGAGTTGTTTTAATTGGGTAAATAACCCTGGAGTGGTGGCACATGCCTGTATCCCAGGGGCTTGGGAGGCTTAGGCAGGAGGATGGAGAGTTCAAAGCCAGCCTCAGCAGCTTAGAGAGGGCCTATGTGACTTAGCAGGACCCTGTCTCTAAACAAAATGTAAAAAGGAGCTGGTAATGTGGTTCAGTGGTTAAGTACTCCTAGTTTCAATTTTCAGTACAAAAAGAAGAAGAAGAAGAAGAAGAAGAAGAAGAAGAAGAAGAAGAAGAAGAAGAAGAAGAAGAAGAACTGGGGATTAATAAACGATCCCTTTAAATTATTTCACAACCAAAGGAACTATCTACTATCCACATGAATAATAAAACCAATTCTCTATTCTTTCATGAATATATAAATAAAAAACATGATTACGTTGAGAACAAAGGATGAAGACACAACAGAAAACAAAAATAATTGTCTCTCAAGGATATGGGATGTAAGAGGTGGATCCAAGATGGCAAATAGATAGCTACAGAGCAGCAACACATTGCACAGTACAGTTTGCATCAGAATCGATCTCACTGGAAACAAATTTCCTGGTGTAGTCACTGAGAATCTGATTTTTATGATAAAAAAGGTATAGATGATTTTTATAAAACATTACATGTTAAATAATTTATGGTATGACATGTTGAAATAGAGGATATTTACCAAGTATAATGAAAACAAGTGGAGGAAAATTATTATTGAAAACATGATCTAACTTTTCATCATCAGAAAAGAAAAAAAAAAAAAAAAGATGAATTAGCTCCACTTTTGCAGGTAAATGTTTTGTCTTATTTCAGCTGCCCTAACAAAATACCACAGACTGGGTAGTTTCAACAACAGACCTGTATTGCTTCATGGTTCTGAAGGCTGGAAGTCTGTGGTCAAGAAGCCAATGAATGTCATTTCTGCTGGGGGCTCTTTCTAGCTTTTAGACTGCTATCTTTTTGTTAAGTCTTCACATGATCTTTCCTTGGTCTTTATGAAGAAACAGTATGAGTCCTTTTCTGTCTCTTCCTCTTCTTGTAAGGACATCAGTCCACTGAATTAGGGCCTGCTATGATCCAAATAGTCATGACTCCCAAACACTCACAGGTTGACACCTACTGTGATAGGTGACAAACACAGATGTGGTGTCATCAAATGCGGAATATTTGGGAAGTGATTATGTCATGAGGAAAGAGACTTTATGAAAGGGATTTGTGCATTCACAAAAGATGCTCCAGAGAACTTCCTAACCTCTTCCCACCATATGAGGACACAGACGAGAGGTGCCATCTGTAAACCAGAAAATTGTTCTTCCTCAAATGCTGAATATGCCAGAGACTTGATCTTTTACTTCTCTGATTCTGTTGGAAGTTGGTCGCAGAGCGGCCCAGCAGGATTCAGGAAGGTGAGTGCAATAGCGAACACACCCTGCTGGGAGCCAGGTTAGGGTGATGGCAGACTCACGTTTAATGCAGAAACAGAGGGCTTTTATACCATTCAGTAACCAATCAGCTGCAGGGAAAGCGAGCATGATCCTCTCATGCTGAGCTCATGAACACACCATATGGGGAAGAGGAAGTGCCTGCAGCCAGTGTGCCCAAAAGGAGTTTGACTCACAGCCAAGGTGTGCCTCTGACTTCTGAGAGGTTGCCGGTGTGCCTGCCCCATAGTCAAGCATCCTCTTTCAGTGCCATCCACATGGCCTGAGGCATCCCTTCATAATTCCAGCACTGGGATAAATAATTTCCTATTTTTTCTAAGTTATTCAGTCTATTTTGTTTTGCCATAGCAGCCCAACAAGACTAAGACAAGGTCCCATACACATGATTTTATTTAAACTAAATTATCTTCTCAGTGGCCCTATTTCTAAATATAGTCACACTGTGGTTTGGGCATCAACATGAGGAACCGGGGGTATACAACTCAGTCCATGGCAACAATTAAAATAACTCACTAGAATATTAAACATATAATACAAATGAATACAAAGTACAGCCTCCAATATTTTAATTTAGGTTTTTTTAAAAAATATTTATTTATTTGCTTTAGTTGTACACAATGCGTTTATTTGTACATGGTGCTGAGGATCGAACCTGGGCCGCGCACGTGCTAGGTGAGCGCTCTACCGCTGAGCCACAACCCCAGCCCTAATTTAGGTTTAAAAAGCCTAAAATTACTTATCAAGTTGCTATATAGTTTTCTTAATATTAACTCTCAATTTTTGTAATTTGTTATAGTGTGATAACAGTTTTAAGATCACCATCGGTCTAAGAGAACACATTTTGACTATTGTTATTCTTTGTCATATGGACAAAAACCAAATTAGCCCTGTGTGCAAATAGTTGCTGAAGAAAAAATTCCGAAGTCAGCAGGAAACAGAGATCCACATCCATCTAATGCAGTAAAAGGAACTGAGCTCTGTAGTATTATAAGATATGGAAGTGTAAGAATGTGTATTTAGACGTGTAAAACGAGTAATAACCTTTTTGCATGGGACACAAAAGCCTATGCACTACCTCAACAAAACAAGGAACTGAGATATGATATCAGAACTTATCCTTAGATTCTAAAAATATGGAATTATTTTACTGAAATACACCAATGTTTATATAAAGATTTATGGAAATAGTTGTGCCAGTATTTACATAAATCTTTCAAGATGTATAAAATATTATTTCAGTGCACTAACTCTGATACTTTTGACTTTTAGTCCCTTTCAGTCAGAAAGTAGTTATATCAAAACTATCATTTCAACACCCAACCACTTTTTTTTTTTCCTTTTACCAATCCTTATAGGAATGCAGGAAAAGATTTCAAGAAATGGGGCCTCAAAAAGAAAAGGAGTCAGTCTCAATTGCAGCTATCAGTGGGCATTCAGAAATATGAATTACCCTTCACTCTTATGAATGGCTATTTGATATATCCTTAGAGACTCATACTCTAAGACTGCCTATTTTTCTCATTTATTTCCTCCAGCATCAATTAGGTTTGATAAAGCATAAAAAACTGAATGTCACATTTGGTGTGTTTCTGGATGACTGCATTGATTTTTTGGCTTGTGGATAAATTCAATTACATGCAGTATTCAGAGGTTTCTGTAATTGTAATTTTGTTGGATCTCCTCACTCAATAACTTCTCAATTTCCTAATCTCCTGTAAGGTCAAAGGTGGCAGAGTGTAGAGTAATTTTTTAAAGCAGTACATGAGTAAAATTCAATATCTAATAATAGGCAAAGCAAATGCTATTATACACACAGCATTCAGCTTTTAAAATTCATATTAATTGCAAAGTACCATCTGCTCAAGTTCGGAGGCCCTGTGGTACCTGAAACCCTGGACACTTAATTTAGAAAATAAAAGCTACAATTTCTGCCTGGATAAATGCTTTAAATTTTGCAACACTAAAACTTTGAGTGAATTAATTATGAATTCCTGGAGTTTAAATTTAAATTATGAAATTTATAATAGTATTAATTATACATGTTAAGTATGTTGTAAATATCACACACACACACACACACACACACACACACGAAAGCAAATGTGTTTCAGACCAGTATGAGAATTGGGGTGAAGGGAAGATGAAATAGGAGGATAAGGTGGAGGAAAGAAAAAACGTTGGTGGTGAAGAATGGAGAGGAAGAGAGAAGGGAAGAACATAGGGAGGGAGGAGAAGATGGGAAGAGAGAAAGAGAGAGAGAGGTTGATTACTAGAAACATTTGTACACACACATACACACAATCATACAAGCACTATAAAAATAATTCATTTTACCCTATTAGTTATGGCATATTAAATTTCTCATATTTTATGCATTGTTATAATTTCATACCTTTATCAATAATGCTATGTTTTGGAATACTGTGGAAAAGAATACTAATTTCATCTTCCTAAGGAAATAGAAAATATATCTCCAGGGTGAATGGCAGGAACAGAAGTTAAAACAAATTAACAAAACAGAACAAAAAATTCCTTAGAGACAAACAAAGACATATATTTCAAGACCATCTAACAGTCAACTGAGAATTGACTCAGGACAAGTTTCAGGGATCTACAGTCAGAACAGGTGACACAGCGTAATTAGAAGACATCAAGTCCACATGTCTTAGAAGGTGTGAAAACTATCAAGGGGACTTAGGATAGGCATTCATTACTCTTATAATTAGTCTTCTAATGTAAAATTAATTCACTTATTAGGATAGTTGAGCTTGTTTTGTGAAAATGGGAGTAATAACAGTGCCTAGCATAGGCCAATGAAATACTTTCTTGCTTGAGTGAGATAAAAGATGAGGTCTCTGAGGATGAGGACTATAAACTGACATAGCAGGGTTTTTTTTTTTTTTTTTTTTTTTTTTTTTTTTTTTTTGGTGCTGGGTATTGAACTCAGGGGCACTAGACCACTGGGCCACCTCCCCAGCCCTTTTTTGTATTTTATTAGAGACAGGGTCTCACTGAGTTGTTAAGTGCCTGGCCATTGCTGAGGCTGGCTTTGACCTCATGATCCTCCTGCCTCAGCCTCCCAAGTGCTGGGATTACAGGCGTGCGCCACCGCGCCCTGCTCATAGCAGGGTTTTGAATTGATATTTTGTATAGATAATAGAGTCACCCATATAATAATAGTAGGAGTCAAACACACACACACACACACACACACACACATATAAAGTCACAATTCAGAACCATATATATATATATATATATATGACTATGGCCCACATATATATATATATGGTTCTGAATTGTGACTTTCATATTCTTTTGATATTGTTACTGTGTGGGCTTGATTGTTATTTTCTTAAACAGACCTTACATTTTAGAACCAAGGTTGCACAAACTCAGCATGAAATTTGTAGTTGTCATGGGATAGATGCCTCAATGTGAAAAATGTCTAGGTTGATGATGCTTACACACAGACCCAATTTCCTTCCAACACAATCCTGAGAGGTTCTCTGTGTGAATTAGTGCATGATAGGCTGCAGAGTAGATAGGTTACATAGATAAGACAATAGTTTTTGATGGGCAATGTGTGGGCTCTGATATATTTTACAATAGTTCATTCCTAGAAGTTAGGATGACTCATGATGTACATAGCTCCTTTGTAACAAGGTACAGAGTTCTAAGTGTTCCTACAGGGTACTGTTCTCAACTTTTTGGATGCAGGGCCCTTTTATATTACTTTAAATTCTTGAGGACCCTAAAAAACAGTTTATGTGTAGTAAATATTTATTAATATGTGCTGTATTAGAAAATAAGACCATAAATGATTTTAAAGACTTCTGTGCTTATGGATATAAAAATCACTGGAAAAAGAGCAATTGTAAATATTTTTCAAAAATAAAAATATTTTCAAAAAATTAACAAAATCACATTGTTTTACAGATTTGGAAGTTTATTTAGTGTACCTGGCTTAATAAAAGAAAGACAAATTTTCATTTTGCATCAGCATTCATATAAAGCATTATATATTTTGTTTTCAGTACACAAAGGAGATCTGCTCCCATTATTTATCAATATATCAGTTTATAGGTAATTGTAAATATACCTGGCAGTCTGCAGAAATGCATAAGACTGTATATGCACAAGAGGTTGCATAAAGTAAATAACAGTTTAATATTATAAAATTACAACTAACCCTTTGAGTTTAAGTTCAACTTTATATACTGCCCCCCTCCCCCAACATACCCAGTAAAGTCATGGAGTATTAGAAATGGTTCCATAGAGGAGTATATGATCAGATAAGTAAAAGAGTACCATCTATAGAGAATAGAGTTGGGAGGTATTGGTATGAAGTAGGGAATATTAATTAGGTGCAGTACTAGTTATAGTTTAATACAAAAAAAGCAGTACTAGGTGCAATACTGTAACCAGTACTAGTTATAGTTTAATACAAAAAAGCCTCAAAATGCATATGATGATATATGCAGAAACTCTGTGGGACATAGTCAGAACACAAGACTATACAGTCAGTCTTATCCACCTAATATGGAAAACTGCAAAATGATACTCTAATTGTTCTACAAAATAACTGCTACATAAAGTACAGTATACAGTATAGAATTAAAATTAGCATAGTTGAACATAACATATAAACAACATAAGAAACATTAGATGGTTACATATCCTGGAGTTAGAAGCCCTGGAACAAAGGAAAGTCAGTTCTCATAGATATTCAGAGAACTCACTGTGCATTGCTCTTTTCTCACATGAAAGTATGAATTAGATTAAAATTTAAAATGAGGAAAAGTAGTTGTCAACTTTGTTCTTTTATCACTGCTTGTACTGTCAACTCCATAGTGCTATGATAGTTTTTTTTTATTTGCTATCACCATCATCACCTGTACATGTCGCTCCCTCTTACCAATCAATTGTCCTTGCTGCTACTACAGTGAACATGATAAGATACGAATCTAATCAAGATGGCTCTGCTTATCTTAGATCCCTTGATAAACACCAAATTTCTTAGTCTCTTATTATTCTGCCCACTAATGAAAGCCTAGAGCTTGATAAGCTCTCTCTCTCTTACACATGCGCACGTGCACACACACACACACACACACACACAAAACACAGCCTCTCTCTTTCTTTCTCTTTCTCTCTCTCACACACACACACAGCTGGGACCTCTGGATACTCATATGTGTGACAGGGAGTAGCCAGCCTAATGAACACACTCATGTTACTCACTGTTGTTCTGCCTTGCTAAAACAGTAACCAGAAGGATCCTCCCCCAACAAACCAGAAAATGGTGACAATGATGACAAACTCTTCCCATAATGGTGATAAAAGCAGTATTGTTTTTCACATGAACAAAATAGCATCTAGATAATAATAGGAAAATACTAAATGCATGCAAGAAACAGGCTATATGAACAACCAAGTCTCCTTGTTGTAAAGCAATAAACTGGGCTGAAGGATCTTCCCTGAGAGGAGTATGAGGGGAACAGAGCAGGGCAGGTTCTTAATATGCAATAAGAACTACTTTATCCCCATTGTTAAACTATCTAAATAGAAAAACTGGGAAATAATTATACATACCTTTGGTTCTAGTAATGGTAAGTATAGAGAAAATGGACAGATACATTTTTCTTGTGACCAATAGCATTTATGTTACCAGTCTTATCATTGACAGCACTTAAATCTTCTGGTCCAACTGAAATTGGGTAAAAGGTCAGGTAGTCAGACTAGGCAAGAATGGTGGGATTTGGTCATGAGAAAATTAGCTCATGATTGTTTTCTTCAAGTCAAGCAGTTAACATGGGTAAAAATAATGAGGGTCAAGAGGGTGACCATTGTTTTTCAAGGAGGGAACAAAGGTTGAGTGTTCTATGTTCCTATACCTAGGCACACATATGGGAAAGAAAGGAAACACAATGGTTAATGAAAAATAAGTTTTTAGAGCTATAATGAGGACAGATAGTACCCCTCCCCCTGGGCTTTCTCTACCTGTAGACATCTGTTCTCTATCACTTTCTTGAATAAAACTTGTTTGTTACACTTGCCTTGGTGTTCACGGGTGTTCCTTCTTCAACTCTATAGAACATGAACCCATGGCACCAGTATTACAACATTTGAATAAAGATTATTGTTAGGACAGGTAAGACTCATGTGGGTTCCAGGCTAAATTGTATACAAGGCCTGGGAAGGCCAGAGCTACATACTTCATGATCCTAGATGAAAATAAGTGAATAGAACCTAAGAACACAATGACATTTGTACTGACTTATCTATATCTGTATTTTTATCAATACCATATCTGTAGCTATATTTTGTCTAATCTTTGAATATATGATGCTGTCTTCATTTATTTCCTAATACATATGTATATATTTATATGTTATACATTTATTTATTTATTTATCTATTTATACCCAGAGGACACACACACATAAGTTTGTGTAGGACAAGTTTCAAGACAGGCAAAATTACCACCTTCTATGTTGTAAATATTTGTTCACCAATATATTAAGCTACAACAACAAAAACAACAAATAATAATAATAATAATAATAGTTATCCATCATAAAGATAGTAATAATAATTCTCAAACACTATGAAAAATATGATCATTGGGCTGGTGATGTAGCACAGTGGTAGAGCACTTGACTATCATTTGGAAGGACCTGGGTTCAATCTCCAGCACTGCACACAAAACAAAACATGTTCATTGACTGTATAAAGACATTTAAATAGGAAGCCAAACTGCAAGATCGAAGTAAGTTTGGGGTAAGCATGAACATAGAAACACCTGTCTGAGGGCTTATGATGTGTTGTCTACCTAGATTCTTGAAACTCCCTGTTAATGGATCCAGAATCTAATTGGAGAGGTTAAAATTGCCGGTGTAATTTCCTTCTCCTTTTGAAAAGATTAAATGAATATGAAGCTTGCTTCTGAGACTCCAATTAATTTATCCCACTCCGCCTCCTTATTATTTTGGTGAACAAAATACTCTCAACTAAACAGAGTCAAAGTTGTTTCTTTCGCCCTTTGTTATCCCTATTCTTTGAAATACATGTTTATTTAACAGCTTAACATTTGAAAGGAAATTTTGTTTCTCTCATGTCCATATAATTAGAGGATTCTCAACTATAATCTTTTTTTTTTGGGGGGGGAGTACCTATTTTTTGAGTCAGGGTCTCACTTAGTTGCTTAGTGCCTTGCTTTTGCTGAGGCTGGCTTTGAACTTGTGATCCTCCTGCCTCAGCCTCCTGAGCCACTGGGATTACAGGTGTGCAGCACCATGCCTGGCACAACTATAATCTTAGTATTAAGTTTCTCCATTATTTTTATCTTAAAAAAAAACTTAGAATATTTACTGATTCCCTTTCAGTCACTTTATATCAATAATTCCCCTTGAAATTTATCTATAACATGAATAAATAAATATCATTATATTTATATCGATGAGTAAAAAGGAGCATATAGGTATTCAGTAACTTGCATTGAGTTCATACAGCTATTAAATGGCAGAACTGATATGGAACTCAGGTCTCTCTGTTCCCAGTGCTTGTATTATTCTAATTTTCTCTTTGAAAGACAGTTATTATTGCTCATTAAAATATGCTTAGCAGGGGCTGGGATTGTGGATCAGCGGTAGAGCGCTCGCCTAGCACGTGCACGGCCCTGGTTCGATCCTCAGCACCACGTACAAATAAACCCATTGTGTACAACTAAAGCAAATAAATAAATATTTTTTAAAAAAATATGCTTAGCATATAATATATGCATGATGATCTACAAAGGAACTATGCAATATATGTACAAACATACTTAAGTCATACTTATCATTCATTTAAAATAAATAAGCAAATTACATATAAAGAAAAATTATATACATTGAAAGAAATTGTGAAAATATCTGAAATAGAGATTAAGGTATCTAGTTATATAATACATAAAAGTAATTTTTACTTGTTATTTAGCATGATAGTTTTGTCTTTAGATATGGTTTTGTAGTGTGCATATTGGTAATTTTTAACTTTGAAGAGTGGCCCTGAAATTAGTGATATGTGATTAATACCAGTGGGTGTTGGGGACCATCAGTTCTAGGTCTGATAAAAGTTAAACACATTTCTGCTGATGATTCATTTTGCCTAATCAACATCTTAATAACAGGTGAATATATTAAGAGCAATAAGTAGTCTCAGTTTCTTATTGCTGATTGCTGTGATATTTTAAAGATTCAAATCAATAATTAGGATAATTAAGTCATTCAATGTCAACCTTCTATGCAGACATTTTAAACTTTAAATAAATAGCTGGCATGCATCCACATGACATTTGCGTTTTGCTGTTTTCTTTTCTATATACATGAGTAGATACAAAAGGGGCCAAATCATGCATTTACAAATACACGAAAGTCATAATAACTTTTAACAGACTTTCCCAAAATCAACCCCTAATGAGGTTGAGAGGCCATTGTTTGAATTGGATGTACAAAAACTTTCAACATTTCCATTTTCATAAAACATCTTAACTCATATCACTTAGTTTATTATCCATCATCATTCAGAGAATTGCAGACAGCTGATAGGACACCCAATGGTACACTAGATCCATCTGTTCATCCATCAACTTTATAGTAAATGTGCAAAATAAAATGATTGCCTTAGGTCACAAACCAAAGGCAAAAATAGAGTCGAGGAAGTTTTTCTTTAAAATAAAATGTACTTATGGATTAATTTGTACCTAATTACCTTGTTTTCTTTATAAAATAATTCATAATTTGAATAATATATTAAACAACTATGTAAAATCTTGTGCATTTAACAAAAACTTTAGTTCACACTAAAATCTGAAAAACAAAAAATATTGTAAAAGTAACGTATATGCATTTAAAGATTTTATGGATAGTTCATAATTTAAAGAACTCTTGAATTATATATTTTTATTTTTGTTGTACTTACTTATTTATTTTTTGGGTACTTGAGATTAAACCCATGGTCACTTTACTAGTTAGCTACATCCACAGATCTTTTCGTTTTGTTTTATCTTTTAGTTTGAGACAGGGCCTCACTAAGTTGCTGAGGTTATCCTAAAACTCATGATCCTCCTGACTCAGCCTCTGAGTCTCTGAGATTACAGCTGTGTGTCACCACACCTGGTTTAAGTCTTATACTTTTAGATTTATGTATGGGGATGGATGCACACTATATTCTATATGATGAAAACTTAAATAAACCCACCATAAGTGGCACATTTTGTCTTTTCCTGAAACAGAAAACACTCCAATGTTGCTTTTAAAATAATGACATAGTTTGAAATTTGGAATTATATTTGCTAAACTATCAAAAATCTTTACAATATAACTATGTGATTAGATAAACTTAAAGTGGCATATCTTCCCAGAAAAAAATTCCTGCAATATAATCAGAAAAGGCAGACCATCATGTTTCTTCTTAATAACTGTTGTTAGAATTATTAAAATTTATATGATATGACAAACTTTAAAATCTAATTTATACCCCCATTTTTTAAATTCTTCATTAATTCAACAAGTACAAAACTTAGTACTAATGAAAGATTTTTAAATATCTGGAATACTACAGTGAGTGGGATAATATCTACTTTCAAATTGGTAGTGGAAGAGAAAGTTAAGAAAATTTGCAATTAAAGTACAGTGTGAAAAGAACTGTTACCATCCTTAGTTCAAGAGGCTAACGCAGTCCACAGATAGGTCACATAATCTCTTCTTGAATAAATCTTAAAAGAAATCTCTTCTTGGATAAATCTTCACAGTGAAAGTGCCATCTTAGATGGGACACAAAGGATGAGTAAGGGTAAGTCAATGAGAAAAGAACACTCAGGGAGAAGGCCATGGATGTGCTAAGTCCTGGAGGAGATGAAGAGAATGGCATTTTGGAAGGGTCACAGGGTCATCAATAGAAAACTTAGCAATGGCATGAAGCAATGCTGGTGACAACATTGTATATAGTGCATCAATCTAAGTAAAAAATAATCATGGCCGTATCAAGAGAGTAACCACAAGAATGAGAAAGAACAGGTGAATGTGAATCACAATTAGCGGCTGATTTTCTACAAAGTTGAAAGAAGTTTTGGCCATAGTAGCATAAAATAAATAAGTAAACAATAACTCAAACAATGATATACAGAAAAAAATCATGCGTACTTGCTGATAAGCACTGAACAGGCACTTCAAAGTGAATTCTGAAACACAGAAATAGTTTGGGGAAACAAGGACATATGAATAGGACAAGGGAATGAGACTTTACTTTCCTTTTCTCAACATTTTCCTTATTTGAGCAACCAGTGCACAGTGTTTTTGGAAGGATATGACAACTAAATCAGAGACAAAGAAGAGTCACTGGTGACATTTCTAGATTCAATCTGTAATTTCTAGGCAGAAAATGGAAAGAGCTCATTGCAGACAGAAAAGTTTCAGACAAAATATAATGAATAAGAAGATATATCTAACTCCCTGTCACACCAGCCAGAAATTGTTGTACCTCTGTGGATGAGCAAAAGCTATCTGGGTGTAGAGAGAACTAAGTGTGTGTATGTGTGTGTTCATATTTTCTAGTTTTATGTAATTGAAATCATATAGTTATGGTCCTCTTTGTCTGAATTCTTTCTCTCAACATAATAATTTTTGTTTTTCTCCATGATTCCATGAGTATCAATAGTCCATTCAATTTTATTACCATCATTCCAGTGTATAGATATACTGTTGTATCCCAGACACTGTATAATAACTACCAATTAATTAATTTGATCTTCTTAAGATATTTCATGACTGTATTTAAGTGTTTTTTTTTTTTTGCCTATGTAATACAGTTATATTATTTGTTTTAATGTTTTGTCTCTAAGGTCTTCCTCATTTTGAGAATGGCTTTGATTTATATCCTCATTATGGGTTATGCTTCCCTGATCCTTTCCTGACTGTAATCTTTGATATTTTGGGGTACTGAATATTTCTATAAATATCCTTGAAGTCTATCCAAGGTACAGTTACTTGAAATAGTCATTATTGGTCTACAGGAAGATCCTTTCAGGTCTTGCTTTAAGATATGTTAGGTGGTTCAGAGCAATGCTCTTTCTTGGAATAGTTATTTCCATCAGTGGTCACTTCCATAGACTCAACTCTATATCCATGAAAAATAAAGAGTCCATGGACTGGCTGGTGGGAACAGACATTATTTCCAATCCTAAATGAATGTTGAAAAACTTTACCTCCATTTACAGCTTGGTAGTATGTTTCTCCAGATTGTGGGTAGTTTTCTTTCACGTTTGCAATGCAGTTTACCTTCTCTTTCTCTCTCTCTCCCAGTCTTTCTCCAAAGCTCTTTCCTTTCTGGAATTGTGTTCTGTGAACTCTAATCAGTTTCTTCTTCTTGAGTGCTCAGCTCTCTCAAACTGAGGGAAACAGATGGTCTCCTCCTGCCATGCCTTTCTATACAGCAGCATGGGAACTCTCTCAAGGCAATATGCTGGTTTATCTAATTTCCATAATGACTTTCAGGGATCACTGTATTTAATTTCATGATACTAATTTTAAAATATTCACTATGCCAAAAAGAAGCCCTGTAACAATTAAACTCCTCATTCCTTTTTTGTCTACCTGTAGAGAAGGCCTAAAATGGCTATAGTTAAGCTCCCTCACTGAGGCTTCTGGCAGGCTGTTTTCAGTGCGTATTAAAGGTTACAAACACTCTGATCAAGCATATCTACTCAAGGCAGTGCCCACTGATATAACCTGTTGGTAGTGTGCCTTCTTTGTCTAACCTGCATATAAAAAGTGTCTATGGAAAAGACTCAGCAGTCTAAAATGGAACTGACCAAAACTAAATGGATCTGGCTGAGGGCTGAAGCTGTAGCTGGGTGCTGGGTAGGAACTACCATTGTTAGGATAGTTAGTTACTATCCTAACTGCATCTTGCATCTTCTTCCACCTGCTGGGATCCCAGATCTGTTTCCTGGGTTTGAGCCCCTGCCCTCAATTATTTTTGGTCTGTACTGATTCGTTTACTCTGGCATTGCATATAATATAAATGAGCTTATATAATATGTGAGTGCCATTTTTTACTTGACATAAAGATCCAAAGTTTTATCATTATTCACAGTTATTGCTAAACAATATTTCTTTGTGTTGATACACACAACAGGTATTCTATATCTATTAATTGATGAAAATTTAGATTGTTTCCATTTTGAATTATCATGAATAATGCTGCTAAAAAATGAGTACAAGTGTTTCTTTTTCTTCTATTTATAAAAGAGTTTTAAAAAGTTTTGCTATTAACTATTTTTCTTTTTAAACACTTGGTTGAATTTACCAGTGAAGCCATTTGGCTCTGAACTTTTCCTTGTGGGAAGATTTTAAGTAGCTAGTTCAATCTTTTAGTTTATTACAAGTATACAAATATTATTCATTTTATTTAGCTAGATTTAGAAGTTTATGTATTTCTATAAATTTGTTCATTTAATCTAAGTAACCTGATTTGTTAATATGTATTAACATATTTTCAATTGCATTGCCTTATTTTCTTTTCTGCAAGAATGTCTGTTCTTTCATTCCTAATTTGTTAAATTGATATTCTGATTTTTTTTATTGTCCTTGATCAGTCTTTCTAAAGTTTTTCTTGATCTTTTTAAAAAATGAAATTTTGGTTTTCTTGATTTATTGACTTTCTATGTTGTTTTTGTAGACCATTTAATTTACTCATTATTCTTTTTATTTTCTATTTTCTTCCCATTCATTAGGTGTTTTTATTTTTCTTAGATTTTAAGGTGAAAGATTTGATAATTAATTTGGGATATTTCACAATTTCAATAGTTATTTCAATGATAAACCTTAGTCATATTGTATAAGATTTCATATTTTGTTTTCATTTTCAATCAGTTCAAAGTCTTTCTTAATTGCTTGTGTTTTATTCTTTTATGCTTTTATTTAAGGTTAGCAATTTAATTTTCACATATTAGTTCAATAACTTTTCCTTCTGTTCATAATTCCAAATTTAATTGAATTGTTGTTGGAAAGTTATCTTTTTATGTATGATTTAATACAATTTACATCCTTTAAGTTTAGTGAGGCTTGTTAATGGTATAGCATTTTGCATATTCTGAAAAATGCTCCATTTGCATTTGGAGAATATAAATTTTCTGCCCTTGTTGAGTGGAGTACCATACAGAAGTCTGGTAGGTCTAATAGGTTTAGTGTGTTGTTTAAGTTGCCTACTTCCCTGTTGAACTTAAGCCTAGTTATACCATTCATATTAAAAGTGGGGGTATTAAAGTCCTAACTCTGATCAGGATATTTCTGCTTTCAATTCTGGTAGTTTGTGTTTCATACATTTATAAGTATTGAATGTTATTAGTATATTTACAAGTTTAGCATTATAAAATATAATTCTTTGCCTCTTTGCTTTAGTAACATTCATTTCCAAGTCTCTTATTCCCCTCAAATTAAAACATCTACAGCCACTCTCTCCATTGCTTTTTGCATGGTATGGGTATGTTTTTCTATTCTTCTGATCTCAGTGCTTATAATCCATTTACATATATTTACGTGTACATATACTTCTTCAATTATATTGGGATTATATACCGATATACCTATTGCTATTCAAAAATATTATAATTTAAATGTGCGTTTATATTACCAAATCTGCCAAACATCCAAGTTTCACCTAGACTACTTTAAACATTCTGAGAACAGTTACCTTAGACCAGAATGGGAAGACTCATTTAACATGAATCCTGCTTTATGGTAGTGTTGAATAGATCATATAGAATTCATTGAATAGTGTATTAAAAATGAAAAGTAGAGTTTTGCACCATTTTAAATTCAAAAATATCACAAATTGAACCATTATAAGTTGAGAATAGTCTATAAGGTAATTACTTATGAAATATTTACCTTCCTCACATTGCTATTTGTTTAATATATGTTTTATCATTTTGTACCTATTCTTTTGTTCTTTTTTATGTGTGTCATATAGAAATTTTTTCTAATTATCTGGGAAGTATATTAAATTACACATAGAATGTCTGAAGATTGTCTTTTTTCATTCTCCAAGTGGAAAATTTGGACCCACAGATACACATAGAGAATGTCATTTGAATATGGAGCCAGAGATTACAATGATTCATCTACAAGCCAAGGAATGTCACTAGAAGCTTCATAAATGTGAGAAAGAGAAAGTCCAGTGATCCATTTTCAGAATATAATGTTTAGCCCTAAATGTAAAGCTGGGATATAACAAAGGCAGCCAGAGGAGAAATAGAGCAGAATGGAGTTACACAATAGCACCATAGCCTATGGATGTGGCAGATCCCTGCACCTGAACATCCCCTTGACAAATAAAAGGTGGGTTAGGGGTGTGTCTAGCCAATAGAGATAGAAACTTCTCTGTTAAGAAATAGTAGGTAAGCCGGGTGCGGTGGCGCACGCCTGTAATCCCAGCACTTTGGGAGGCTGAGTCAGGAGGATCGCGAGTTCAAAGCCAGCCTCAGCAATGGCGAGGCACTTAGCAACTCAGTGGGACCCTGTCTCTAAATAAAATACAAAAAAAAAGGGCTGGGGATGTGACCCAGTGGTCGAGTGCCCCTGAGTTCAATCCCCGGTACACACACACAAAAAAAAGAAATAGTAGGTATATGTAGTACTTTAATAAAGTGTGTTAAACATACACACACACACACACACACACACAAAAAGAAATGGTTTGTCATTTAAAAAAAATAAGAGTCAACACACCAATTTGAATTTGTAAAGCTAGATACATATCACATTTTTATGATGGTTTTAAAATGTACATTACTTAATTTTCAAAGTGTTTGGTAATTTGAATCTGTTCACTAATTCTGTTTTTATAATTGCAAATTATATTGTAACATATAGCAACATACTCAGAATTGATATTTTGCTTTTAATAAACAGGAGATTTGTGTGTGTTGGGAAAAAAAAGAAATAGTAAATTAGGTAAAGAAGTAAGAGCTGCATACATGTCAGAATGCTTTTATCCTAAGAAGCCCTTCCCACCACAAGAGAAAAAAGGAAGATGGGACCAACTAAAGGTATATTTTTAAAAATAACTTAATAGAATACACTAAAACCTAGGTGGTTAGGGAAAATTGTGCTCCCCATAGTACTCAGTGGAGAATTATGGATGGACCTGTACTCTAGAGGACAAAATGCTGGTTGTACCCAATCTCTGTGTGCCTGCACCCCACCCCCAACACCCAGTTTTGCAAAACACTTGATCTCGCAAGACTGTCATTGAAGTACAGCCTAGCTTTTTACTATACCTTGTGTTTCTTAGTCCATGCTTTGGGTTTAGACAGGTGAGTGTGATGTCTCTCACAAAATACAAGTTAAGGATTGCTAAATATTGCTGGCTGTCACTACAAGCTATAGAAGAGATATGGAACAGAGTTTTCCTGAAATTCTTCAGAAAGAACCTACCTTGCCAGAATCTTGATTTCAGGCTTATACATCGTAGAACTGTGGAATAATAGATTTCTTTTGCATTCGGACACCTGGATTAACTTGCTTTGTTACAACAGTCCTAGGGAATTATGATACTTACTCTACATAGATTTCATGTATTTGAATTATTTATTTTTCATGAATCTTCAATTAATCGTTTTATATTTCTGGGCAATATATGAATTCTTGGTGAAATATCACAATAATTACACAAAATGATATGAGGTTCAATTAATAAAAATGTATCTTCTAAAATATTTACCTTTTAACTAAGTTGTTACTTTGCAAATTACATGTAGGCTAGTATATCTGAGTAAATGTTTACTAGTTAATAAGTATTTTAAACCAGAATTTCTAAGTTTTAATTATCTGTAAATTAAGTTTAAATGGTGCAGAATAGTATGCTTTCCTTTTACAAATTTCTTTTATTTTTTTTTTAAAAACAAAATGTTCTTTTTGTACTAAATTTTAATAAGTCACCACAAAATATGTCAATTATCTTTGTGAGACCCTTTCTTTTTATTACAGAAGGGGTGAATATGTGTCATTTTCAGGATAGATAAAGAAAGCTATCACAATTGTTCTTCAATAATTTTACTCTTTTTCGCCTGGCGCGGTGGTGCACACCTATAAACCCAGCACTTGGGAGGCTGAGGCAGGAGGATCGCGAGTTCAAAGCCAGCCTCAGCAATGGTGAGACACTTAGCAACTCAGTGAGACCCTGTCTCTAATAAAATACAAAAAAGGGCCGGGGATGTGGCCCAGTGGTCGAGTGCCACTGAGTTCAATGCCCGGGACCAATATATATATAATTTTATTCTTCTTTATAAGTATTGTATTCAGTTAAAAACAAAAACCAAAACCAAAAACACAAGCACAAAAACAATCTATACCAGTATCTCTCATGAACATAGATGCATAAATCCCTAATCCTCAACAAAAATATTAGCAAATCCACAATGTATAAAACGAATGATACACTCCAACCAATGACATATACTCCAGGCATGCAAGACTGATTCAGTATTCAAAACTCTATTGAAGTAATCTAACACATTGCTAAGCTAAAAAAGGAAAATCATATATCAAAAGCATTTCATAATATATAAATATTATTCATGATCAAAATATAAACAGGGATGGGGTTGTGGCTCAGTGGTAGAGTGCTTGCCTAGCACATGTGATGCCCTAGGTTCAGTCCTCAGCACCACATGAAAAATAAATGAATAGAATAAAGCTTTGGGAAAAACGTTACTACTTCATTATATATATATATATATATATATATATATGTGTGTGTGTGTGTATATATACATATATATGTATATGTATGTATATAAACAAAAACATTTTAATAAACTAAGAATAGAGAGGAACTTCCTCAACTTTACAAAAAAATCTGCAAAAATGATTCAGATAAAAGTATACTTAAGTGTGTAAAACATGAAACTCTCTCACTATTATAAAGAATGAGGTAAGGATGTCCCCTCTTTTTGCTCTTTTTTAACATACTACTGGTAGTACTACCTAATGAGTAAAAAGGAAAAGGAAAAACAATATAGTGTGCAGACGTAAAGGAAGACCTGTGTCTGTTCATAGGTACTGTGCTTGTCTACATAGAAAATCTGAAAAAATCAACAGCAATGATCTCTGGCACTAATGAGCGATTATGCAAAAATTTCAGGCACAAGTAATGTTAATACATAAAATTCAATTACTTTTCTGTAATTTCAGCAATGAACAAGTGGGATTTGAAATTAAAAACACAATACCATTTATATCATCATCCAAAAGATGAAATGCTTAGGTATAAAACAACAAAAGTAAACCGTGTATTTTTACTTAAATTTTTTAATGAAGGACTTCAATTTAGAATACGTAAATAAGTGTCGAAGCTCAACCAGTAAAAATTGAAGTAACTTAGCATAATTGGGGAAAGAATTTGAATAGTCTCTTCACCACAGAAGATACATGAATGACAAATAAGTTTATTAAAATATGTCTAACATTATGAGTTATTAAGGAAAGATCAATTAAAATCATATTGAGACAGAACTATACACATATTATAAAACTGAAAAAAATTAAAAGATTGACAATTTGTAAGAATGGTAAAAACAGGAAGAAAGTGGAACTTTCATACTTTGCTGACAGCAATGCATAATTGTGCTGCCACTTATGGTATATCCCATCAGTCCTACCTTTAGGTATTTACCCAAGTGAATTGAAAGCTTATGTACACACACACACACACACACACACACACACACACACACATGCTGCCACCAAAAATAACAACTCAGAAGTCCTCAAGAGGTGAATAAACTGTGGTACAACCATAATGGAATGTCTATAGGATTTCTTTGTAGCTTGTTTGAAATTATGATTTGTTCTCTCCGTTTAATTGCTATTAAAATAAATATCTCAGAAGAACTATCTTAAGCTTATTTTGCCCTTATTTAGATCTTTGTAATTTGAAACCTATACCATGATGCTTTTAATTTTCTGAATGTGGTTGTTAACTAGTAGTCAAGAGGGCCTTGACATTCCCCTCAGCCTGCTAAAAATTTTAGGTAGGTTTCTTTCAGATTCTAGGAACTTTTTTTTTCCCTTTTCTTAGGACACTTACTTTAAATAAATTGCACTTGTAAATCATTTTCCTTCTTCTTTGAGTTTTAAATCTTTTTAAAAACCTCTTTTCCATTTTACAACTCAGAAATGTCTTTCTCAAGGACCTGGAAACTATCTTTTTCACCCGTAATCTTGAAGGACAATAGCACTCCTTTCTCCCAGTTTCCTGGAAGGACAGAAATCTAAATTCTGCCAGAATTTTCCTCCAAACAGTGAAATTGCCTCCCATTATGAACATAATACAAAGTTTACCTTTTTATGCTTTAATTAGTCCATTATAATTATACATAAAAGTGAGATTCATTGTGACATACTTATGTATCCATATAACATAATTTGCTCCACTTCATTCCCCAGTACTTCCACTTTCCCTCCCCTCTTCTTTCCTGTTTCCCTTCATCTAATCTTCTGATGTTTCTTTTATTTATTTATATGTATAATCCATAGTCTTACCCCACAATATCTCTAAAACCTATCTAGCCCTTTGTCATAGAAAAGCTGTGTGTTTATACTTACTCTGAACTCTTGTTACTAGAACTAGCATCAGAATAAAATTGGATTCTGTATTCTCATCTTGTCTGGAGAAATTTTAAGGACTAGTTTCCTTATCATTCTATATTTTAAATTGTAAAACAAAAATAAGCAAAATATTGCTCTTTATATGTGTTTGTGTTAACCATGTAGATAAATGTTTTTATTTGTATTAATCACTATATATAATACATATAAAATTGTTCTGTATTTTCAAATGAAATAATATTAAAACACAATGATTTTTTCAAATTATAAATTCACCCTTATTTACTATTAATTTTAATGATTGCAACCATTTTATTTACAGGATTCATATTTGAATGAAGTTGACTCTCAGCATCTGCAGATTTCACATCTATGGATTCAACTAACTGTGGATCAAAATATAATTTTAAAATATCTGTGTCTGAATTGAGCACAGGCTATTTTTATTGTTATTATTTCCTTAAAAATATAGTATAGTAACTATTTGTAGAGTATTTATATTATATTGTGTATTTTAAGTAATCTAAAGGATTATATGTTGTACACTGGAGGATGAACTCAAATTATATGCAAATACTATGTCATTTTATATAATATTTATAACTATGTATACATGAATTTTGGTATTCACATGAGGTTCTGGAAGCAGTTCACTTCAGATATCAAGGGAATGTTATAGTTTTAAAAGGCCAAAATCAAAATCAAATAATAAAGTAAATTATTATAGTGGATAGACAGCTAGAGTTGCAGATTTTTCTTTGAAGTTAGTAAGTAAGGAGTTAAATCTCACACTAGGTATCTATTTAAATAATTTGTTACATTCACCCATATGCCACTACTGATTTACAGTCATTAAATAATTCTGAAATAAAACACTGTTAAAATTTAATTCTTGGTCTCCCAGAAAATTTCAATATTCAGACTTTTGGAAACTTGCTAAATTGCTGGTACTGATCTTGAACTTGCAATCCTCCTTCCTCAGCTTCCTTCTCACAAGTCACTGAGATTACAGGCATGTAGCATTGCTTGCAGCTCCTGTACATGTACTTTTAATTTTATAAATGTTCTAGTCAAATATGTGTTTAAGTATACTATGCTTACTTTCATTACAAAGTTTGTTGCATTAGTGTCATGTAAGGGTTACATTTTGACATTTAAATAAAAATAGTTCAGTTTAGCATTTGCTTTTGAACACTTTAAAGGGCAAATAGCTAAGATGTTTAAATGAGTGAAAAAAATAGAGTCAATGACATTTTATCCATAAGTAATTGCTAATATACTTACATATTTCTCTCCTGATATACATAAAACAAAGACTATTTTCAAAGCTAGACTGGTAAATATATATCAAGTTGCACAATTTTACATAATTTAAAAGATTGAGTAGTGCTTATATATATATATATATATATATACATATATATATTCAAATATTTAGAAAAAAAACATTAAAATCTCAAAATTTTCATGAAAAATATAAATGTACATAATTGTGTATTTTGGGATAAACATTTATTAGAATAAAATAAATGTGATATATTTATTTTTGGCTCGTGGACTCTGAACTTTTTATGCAAATACATAAATTTCCATAATTTCCCATGTAATTCTCAATAAGGTAGGATAGATCATCATGATTGTCACTGTTCATACTGAGTCTCTATTATCTTCCCCTTTCATAATTCTGTTTCTTTACCTTTTCTTTCTTATTCAATATTGTTTCCATAAAGTTCATTATTCTATCTGTACTCAAGACATATATAACACTTTCTACTTTGCTAAACTTGAGCTTATCACCCAATTTTTTAAAATAATTATAATTTTTATTTATTATTTATTGGAGTTTACAAAACATCTAATTATTTCTTCATATTAATTTCAGGGAATTTCTATGAAATACCATACATATATTTTCTATTGAGTAACTTGTTGGAACTTAATTCCAAATCCTTCCTTTTCAAGTCTCTGGCTAAGCACAAATTGACCAAACAGAAGCTGCCAAAGTGCAGGAGAATTTCTTCCTTTTTTTTTTTTTTTTTTATAATGGGAATTGGATGCAGAGGTGTTTTACCACTGAGTTACATCTGCAGTCCTTTTTATTTAATTTTGAGAATGGCCTTGTTAAATTGCTGAGGCTGATCTCTAACTTGCCATCCTCCTTCCTCAGACTCCTGTGTTGCTGGGATTACAGGCTCACGATGAAAAATTCCCTTTGAAAACTATTTTGATCAAACTACTCATGAAACCATGCAGACTTTGACTTATAAGGCTACATAAAAATTCATCTTCCCTTCTGAAAGGAAAAACACCTCCCCAGAGTCATTCAATGCTGTATTACTTTGCATTACAGGTTTATGTTTAACAGTGTTGTGATTGGAACTGTTTCACATCTATGATATGTTATTATAGTTCTAAGAATTTTTAGTCATTCCATTTTCAGACTCTTACTTGTGTCTAACAGTCCAAAACATCATCCACTATTATTTACTACAAAGATAGCAAATGAATAATCATTTTTAAGCCTAATGCAACAATCACCTTTACTAATATATTTGATTTAGAAATAAAAAATATGTCTCTAAATAATGAGCAATTTACATCAAGAAAAGGAATTTTATATCGATAAAATCCCCTAGAAATCCATTTTCAATGTGAAGCATATACTTTGAGGATTGCACATTAATTTTCAACAGGAACATACTTTTCAAAAAATCATCATGGATTGGATTGGCAATGTTCATCATACTTTTAAATTTTAAGGAATACCATGGCTAAATAAATACCTGTAGGGTTTACACTCTCCTGCAGAATCTCCTATAGTTCAAGTTAACTACTGAGAACATGCTGAACACGCTTTCACCTAGGTTCATTATCAGCACTGAATACCATGACCACTGAGTCAGTATAATTTAATTATTGTTCTGAGAAATTCTTGCCCAGAAATATAATATTAAAAGCAATAGATAAATACACTGTTTATCTTGGTACTCTCTGAAAACCATTTATTCATAAAAATAGTTTTCATAACTGTGAAAATCTCTCTATCAGGAAGATAGTCTACTCACCTAGACAAGTATTTACTTTCTTATGTATATGTATATGTATATGCATTTTCATATGTAGATATGTATGAATATATACACATTGTATAATAAAACAGGTTTACTTATAAAAGGCACACTTGAATACTTTTATATTAGTATGCCCACCAATCCTATATTACTTTGTAATTAATTTTACCCAATCCCAGATTATTGCCTTGAAAATCCATATTAAATCACTTCACACCAGTCCATAACCCATTATGATTATTATTTCGTATCCTCCACTTTCCCACAACTAAGATTCTGAGTTAAAGTATTATTTTCCTGCAGTAGGAATTATATCTTTGATTAACAGATTTCCTGGTGGTCCTTGGTAATTCCATGTCTGCAAACAAGAGGCTCTCTCAAACTGAAGATTTCCCAGTGAAGGTTCACAGTCTCTGTCTGCTTGAGCAGGAACACTCAATCTGACAAAGCTCCTTTACCCAGAGCTCACATACATTTTCACTGAAACTTATATAATTTGCAGGCAATAAATCATTTTCTTAAAAGAAAATTTTAGTCTTTACTTAGTGACAATTAAGCTTCTTATCTGACTTTACATGGCATACTTAGACAATTTTAAAATTAACTACAGAATCCAGAAGCAGTGATATAGGCCTCCCAGTGGCTTGGGAGGCTGAGACTGGAGGATTGCAAGTTCAAAGGCCAGCCTAGGCAACTTTGGGAAAACCTGTCTAAAAATAAAATGAAAAGGGATGGGGACAGAACACAGTAATAAAGTGCCCCTGGATTATATATCTCTATCTCTATCTCTATCTCTATCTCTATCTCTATATCTATATCTATATATCAATTTTGTATTACACTTTTATTATTAATAAATAGGCATCTTGACTGATTTCATATCCTGGGTATTGTAAATATGGCTACAATAAATATGGATATGAAGATATATCTTTTATATTACTTTCATTTCATTTCTTTTTATATTTACCCACTAGTGGGATTGCTGGGTGACACAGTAGTCTTTTTGTAGTTTCTAAAAGAATCTACATGTAGTTTTCAAAAGGCCATAGTAATTTTCTTTCCTGCTAGTAGTGTACAATGTTCACTTTTCTCTGAATGCTTGCTAGTATTTGGCATTTTTTTGTCTTTTTGATAACACCCTTCCAAGTGAGGCAGCAGTCAATTTTGGATTTGCTTTGCAATTCCTTAGTGATTAGTGATGTTGCATATTTTTTCATGGATTATTTGGTTTGTATGTCTTCTTCTGAGAAACGTATTAAAATAGATTATGTGTGTGTGCGTATGTGTTAAATTTTTTTTGTGTATGTGTTTTATGTTTTGTTTTGTGGTTTTGTGATGCTGTGGGTTGAACCAGGAAACCCTCTACCACTAAGCTATATCTTCAGCATTTTGTATTTTTATTTTGAGACAAGGTCTCACTAAGTTTCCCAGGCTTCCCTGAATTTAAAATCCTCCTGCTTCTTAAGTAGCTGAGATTACAGGCATGTGCCAATGCACTTAGTTTGGTGATATTTTTTTTTTTAATTTCTTACATGTTCTAGATACTAATCTTTTGTCTGGTTGCAAATGTTTCTTTTATTCTGCAGCTCATCTATGAATTCTGTTACTATTTTTGTGCTATCCAGAAGATTATGAGTTTGATATAATCCTATTTTTCTATATTTACTGTTGCTGTCTGTGCTTTTGAGATTTTACCTATAAAATCTTTGTCTATATAAATGTCTTGAAGCATTTGTAACAATTTTTTCTTATAATAATTTTATTATTTATGGTCTTAAATTTTCATCACTGATCAGTTATTTTACACATTTTGAGTTGATCTTTGTGTATAGTAAGAGGTAGGGCTCTAAAACCTTTTCATGTGTATATCATTTTGTTAGTAGCATTGACAGAGATACTATTATGTATATTCTTGGAGACTTTAATGAAAATCAGTTGACTGCATATTTGTTGATTATTTTCTGTTTCTCTAGTCTGGTCCTTTGGTCTGTGTGCTCGTTTTTATGCTACTACTCTACCATTTAGCTCACCATGGTTTTGCAGTATGTTTTGAAATCAGGTATCAGGAAGCCTCCATCTACCGAGCCTGGCTCCTTTCTTGCTTGATTCATCTCTCCCTTTATTTCTTTTCTTTCCTTTTCTTGATTATCTCAAATAATACATAATAAAGATCAGATATTCTTTGTTTTGCTTATACTAGCCTTTTGTGGAACCCCCTTTTTTTAATCATTGAGATTTTCAATACTAAAATTTCTGATTCATTCTTTTTTTCTATTTTTATCACTGTTGCACTCCTCATTAATACCATGATATTTTTTTTCATTTCATTGCACTATTTATCTGTATTTTCTTGCATCTGCTGAGTTGCCTTAGGAACTTTATTTTGAATTCTTTTTCAGGGATCTCATAAATTTCCTGCAGGTTGGGATCTATTTATGGAGAATTTCTGCGTTTCTATTGAGTTGTCATGCTGCCTTGTTTTTTCGTGTCTGTTGTGTTCCCATGTTGATGTGCATACATCCTGTTTAGAAACTACCACTTCCAGTTTTACAAAGAAACTTGTAGAAAAGACGTTTTTGGTTGACTGGGATATAAGATTTCAGTTGTATAGTGCTTTGGCTTTGGGTATAGGTAAGCTCAAAAGTGTAGCCTTCATGTGCTTTCTTCCTCTGCAACCTGAATAAGCAGTGTCTGTGAGTGCCATCTCAGTAGTGTAGACTTCAGCAATTCATGAAGGTGCATGTACAATTTTGCAGAAGACATGAGCTTACAAAGATGCTTGTCCTCAGGCCCTACGGATCTGAATGCTGATAGTTCTGGGGATTGTGACAATGGTATCCACCCACTGCTGCCACATGTGAAGGGGACTTTCTCCAAGTCCCAAAAGGCAAACACAAATGATGGTAGGACTTTGGGAGGCAAAAACTGACATCCCAAAGTTGTGTTCTAGAGAGAACTTCTCTAGGCTGTGTACAGCAATCATGGGCAGTAGCAGAGCATGTGGCATTCATAACCCTAGTCCTGGATCTGTAGGAAACTGAGGATCCTATTTTCCATCCTGTGAAGCATGCAGAGGCCCAAGGTTTCTGGAAGTATCTAGAGTTGCCTACTGGTCCTAAGTTAGAATGGTGTTTAGCTATTGTAGCATCTTTGGTTCTTGCATTTGGGAAGTGACCAAGATAAGCTCCTTCTTTGGACTTAAGTTCTCACTCAGAATCAAGTCAGCTCCCCAACTGGATTCAAAGCCTATGAGCACTTCAGAATTCTTTGGTAGTTAGAACTTACAGCTCTTATAGGGGTTTCTGCAATTTTCTGGCTAACCCTTTCCTGGAAATATGGAAACCCCTTCTTCTCATCTCTGGGGGTTAGCTTGAAGTTGCAGTGTGCTTTGTTCCTTTTGAAGTTTCTATGCTGTTTAGGGTTCCCATCAATTCCTTCCCAATTTCCAGACTTCTCTCTCAGTCTGCATTCCTCAAAATTCAGTCATTCTTTAGTACCCTGATTCTTCTGTGTGGTAGATTATTTCAGGCATCTCTATTAAGCCATCTCTGTCTCTCTCTTCTCTCTCTCTCTCTTTCTCTCTCTCTCTATGCTTTAAAAATATAACTAAACTTTTGCTTTGAATCATTACTGAGAAATTTGTTTCCTAAATGTACACAGAAAGAGATAATATTGAGTAAGATACTAGGTAGGTGAACCTGCCTGGTATCCCCAGACATCAGTTTTATCCTAGAGGAAGCACGCTTTCTGTTTTTCAGTCACTGCTACTGGCATATTTGGGGGAGATATTTGTAATTTTCCAAGTTACTCTGTCAGTCCCTACTACTCTGACTCTGGTTTAAAATTGACTCAGTTAAACAAATCTTCCCAGTGCTACTTCCCACTTTTTTTTAAGTATTCTAGGTTTTAAAATATATAATATCCTTTCTTGCTTCTAAACATATTTCATGGGGACTATTAAAGGGATAAAATGTTAACACCAATATCTACTTAAGTAAGTTAGCAACAACTTTATTCAGTGAATTTTAAAAACCATTCAGCTATTTGGAAAGTAAATACTAACAAACATTACTCCTGATAGGGAAAATGTTTCTCATATATGCTCACTAAAAATATATGTTGGAGGGCCAAGGCTATGGTTCAGTGGTAGTGCACTTTCTTGGCATGTGTAAGGCACTGGGTTCAATTCC
The DNA here is from genome assembly GCA_025594165.1 of Tamias sibiricus. Classification (NCBI taxonomy): domain Eukaryota; kingdom Metazoa; phylum Chordata; class Mammalia; order Rodentia; family Sciuridae; genus Tamias; species Tamias sibiricus. The sequence goes on along the minus strand of CM046666.1, from coordinate 89,475,988 downwards.
CAGCACCACATATAAATAAATAAAATAACATCTATCAACAACTAAAAAACATTTAAAAAAAAAATATATATATATATATATACACGTTGGATAAATTATCATATAATGCTTTTGAATTAAATTAATGATAATTTATCATACCAAGTTCATAAATTCTATTTTATAAAATATTTGTGTTTTATACATTTTTGTTAATTTTATACATGTCAGATTGTTTCTGTTACTGGGAATGAAGTTAATAGTTACACACTGAGAAATAAATAATAAACATGATTGGTTATGAAAATTATGGCTGTATATGTGTGCATGTGCTAATCCATAATCTTTTCTTGTGTGTATTGAAAATTCAAGCAATTTTTCATTATTAAGAAAAGCATACATCTCCATTCATTCCAGCAATTCACTGATAATTGTCATCAATCTTAATGGACCATTGAAGACTACTTACCCTTGTACATCAATTTACAGTATAATTTAAGTATAAAATCAATTCCCCAAACTATTTATGCTTTGCTTAGATAAACATAAGTGGAGTCTATTCATCAAAAGGGATAAGAATATGAAATGTTAGAAGATGGGATTTTACTCATACATATAATCAAAATGTAGCAAAAACCCTCACATGCTTCGCAGTTTCTATAAGTATAATATTGTATGAAAACCTAAAAAAATCAAACGCATATTTCTAAAAATTCTGGAGATTCAAATCCCATGATCAAGGTGCCAGTAGATTCTATGTTTGGAGTAAAGGTACTTAATTCCTCATAGGCATTGCCTTTTCAATATGTCCTCATGTGTTATGAAGGGAAAACAAAACAAGCTCCCTAGAGATTCTCTTATTTTGTTATTAATTTTTTCATGTTTGCTTAAATATATTTTAACTGATACATGAAAATATAAAATTGTACATATATAGATCTGGAGAGGGGCCAGGCCCAGGGGCCAGGCCCAGGGTCAATGCTGGCTGCCGCTGGAAGCCAATCCTGAGGTCACCAACCAGTTTCTCAAACAATTAGGTCTACATCCTAACTGGCAATTTGTTGATGTATATGGAATGGATCCTGAACTCCTTAGCATGGTACCAAGACCAGTCTGTGCAGTGTTACTTCTCTTCCCTATTACAGAAAAGATTCTGCCTGGTTAACAGCAATGGCTGCTGGGAAGAATGAGTAACAAGGAAGCAGTGGTGGTGCGTGCTTTTCAGACCTGCTTTATCCACTGCTGGGTGGATACCAACCAGTATATTTCAAGAAAGTTTTACCATTGTCCTTAGTCTATTACAGGACTACCATAACATTTAAAGGACCAAAAATAATTTTTTTAAGAAAATAAATTTAAACGTAATAAACTCACTTCTTATTTTAAACACTTCCACCTACAAGCACACTTCTGTATTTAGTGCCTTTACTCTGATTGTCAATCATTGTTTCTATGCTTGGTTGGTACCTTCTATACTGGGTATTGTTCCTGACAATGGGTGGTTGTTTTTTTTTTTTCTGATGTATATACTCTGCCAAATTCTAGCAAGGTTTTTGCACATTGTAGTTGCTCAATAAATGTTTGTTGAATAAAAAAAATTGTACATATTAAGGAGTTCCTATCCCATCAAAAGTTGATAACTATAACTGTATACCATATAGCCGTAATTTGCCCTGCTTTTACAATTCTGGTGAATTTAAGAAAAAAAATCCAACATAATGACAAATGGGATTAATGAATACATTAAATAGAAATGTATTGGAATTTCATATGGAAATTTCTGCTAGGCTCTGAAGATATTGGATTTGATACACTGAAAAGAGAACAAAATATTTATATTTTGGAAATGGTAGTCTGAATAGAGCTGATTGGAGAAGGTAAGTGAAGTTAACATCTAAAAGCTGAAGAATGCACCTGTGTACTGTGAAGAAGACCTTCTGGGCAAAAGGAGGGGCAATTTCCAAGTGGAGAGTAATTAGGCATAAGGCTATCACTGAGAAGTGGTGCTTAGCTTGGGATGCTGCAAACTGAAGTTATCAAACCAAACTATATTTTTCTTCATTATATATTCGTTAAACAGCACATTACTCCTGAAGAAACATTTAACATAAGGGAAGGAAGGAAGGAAGGAAGGAAGGAAGGAAGGAAGGAAGGAAGGAAGGGAGGAAGGGAGGAAGAAAGGAAGGAGGGAGGGAGAGAAGACCACAAAGAGGGAAGGAGCTGCTTCTTCCTGAAGGTGGCTTTCTAATGATGGCAGTGAATATTGAATGATTAATCTGACAATCATAATTTACTTGGTAGAATGAACTCTGAATGCTTTTTCCAAAGAAAAATGAAAGATAATAAAAATGAAAGTACAAAAGGGGTATTTTATCAAAAGAGGGATATTGTTTTTTGTTCCCATTTGAGCTTTTAAAAACTCCACCCTGTGCTGGTAGATTCAACAAAGGAACTTTCTGAGCTCAGAGCTGGCTATAGAAATCTGCCAAACTGATTGTGTTATGGGAGACAGAACAGATTTTAAAGGAACTGGACATGTCATATTTTAAAGGTTAAATTAGATGTATTTTGTAACTGATATATAAAAATTTTAAAAAATGTACATCTCAATATGTACACATTGTGTAATGTTTCAATAAGTTTAAACATCCAGCTCCTCATTTATCATTTCTTTATTGTGAAAACATTCAGAATCATTCCCTTCTTCATTTATACACTACATAATTGTTATCCTTTGTCACCCTACTGTGTAACAACACACCAGAGCTTCTTACTTCTAACTGTGATTTTAGAAATAAAAGGCAGAGTCCTGGAACCTAGAAATATGTACAGTCCTTCTAGACACTCCTTTCACTACGAATCTTTGTTTACAAACACAGCCCAGAAAAATCCAACTTGCCTAATTGTAAGTAGTAACAGGAAGTTAGAAAAACAGATAAGAAAAATGCTTAAATGGAAAATTCTCAGAACTCCCTTCAAAAGAATAGAAATTAAAAAATAAAATAAATCAGATAAGATTATAATAGCTCCACAAAAAATAAAACCCCTAATACAATAATTCAACTCAGAAAATATCACAAGAATTCAAACCAATTTCCTAATTAAATTTAGGACCCCATTGATTTACTTAACATCATTCGTAGTTCTTCTCTAACATTTTAGTTCCACATTAGTAGAAAGTGCATATGCATTCAAGATCTCAAAAAAATATATAATAGAAGACAAACTGCAACCACCAAATATGGCATTTTCAGTAATAGCAGGTTGTGCACTAAGTAATTTTAGAAAAAAGAAAAATATTTTGATGAGAATAAGTGTGATGAGAGAATGTGAATGATAAAAGCTCTGAAAATTTGGAAAATAATACAACCAAAAATATGGAGGAGATAGAGAAAAGTGGAGAACAAGCTTGCTGATTTTTTATTCTACAAAACCTGGAAATCCAAAGTGTTATTTAAATTGAGAAATCAATCCACTTAAGTTGAATTTGTTTGTGTACCATCAGAAATATCATGAAAATGGTGCTGTGGGTTTAAAAAAAAAAAAAGCTGTGAATTTTAGAAAATGGAGAAAAGTAGAGTACATAGACTTATTTTATTCCAATTTACTGTAGAAAATCAATTAATAGTATCTAAAGAAGGAAGAGACTAAGCGTATTACATAAAGCATATTAAGTAATGTATGAAGCCAAAGCAACAACTGGAAGTTTTTCTACTATGAAAGTTATTATACAATATATTATGATGAATATAATTACTATTTTAATAAGGGAACATTTGTGTTAGTCATTAAGCCCCCTTCAAGTTTTATGTTAGTATACTGTTTGATGAACTGAAAGCTGTGCTATGTTTACTTATCTAGAGCAAATTATGGGTTCTGAAAAATGATAAAAGTGTGTCTAATGAAAAATTATATTTTCTTTTGACTTTGGCTACCCTAAATGTAAATACAACACAAAGATTTTTTGATAAGACCACTTCCTCTGTGATTTCAGAAGTCAAGCCATTTTGTGGTGGTTATCATTTAATAAGCATCTATATTCATTAGATAATTGACTCTCATTTGTTTAAACCAGGTAGATATTAAACTCATAAAATGTTTAAATTTTGTTTATCTTTTTTACTGTTAGTTTCTTTCCACCTCACACTTCCCTGTAACTTTTTACTAGTTAAATGATTATCAAAGATATTTTCCATTTCCACTTCATAATGTCAGCTAAAATACATTCACTTCTTAAGTTTTCCTTGTGTTTAATATGGTCTATGTTCAGTTGACTTGGCTATTTCTGTATTTCCATTGTTTATTCTTTTACTATCCAGAGCTCTCCATTTCCTCCCTCCCTCTCTCTCTGCTATTCATTTTCCTTTGTATAGATGACTTCATCCATTCACCTCTCCTCTATTAAATTTATTCTGTTCCTTCTGTATCTTCATCTTTTCTACTGATTATTTTGTGCCTTCAATAGTTAGTAAATTATGTTGATATATCTGCCAAATTCATTATTCTAGTCCACATTCCAAGAGGGACAAAGGTTTTGGGGGATAAGAAAGGGACTCTTCAAGTGCTGAATTTAAGCAAACATGAAAAAATTTAAATTTTCAGTGTAATAATTAAATAATATGGATTAAATTTTTAAGGAACACTAAAAAATTGTAGGATTATAATTAAATCCATTATTTAATTCACAGAACAGAGATACTACAGCATGTTTTATAAGTATTTAATTACCTTTTTGGTACGAAATGACAACTAGTACAATATTCACAATTTCATAATATTATCATTTTTCTTGTTTACTGTGGGAAAACACCTGCTCATTAAAATGTTATCTTCATGTAATTATATTATTAGCTTAAGGATTAGTTATCAATCAAAGTTATCTCTTCTGTATATTATCATTATTCTTTTTTGTCCTTCCAGATTTTAGTAATATGATCACTATATTAGTTTTGTGAATAAGAAGCCATAAAATAGCAATAAAACTATGAGTATGTATCCTAAATATAGTATTATCCCATTCTATAATGTTTTATAAACATATTATATGTTTTATAAACATATTATAGAATGTAAGCAGATGACACACACTTTCTTTCCTTTATCACTCTCAATAAAATAATAACAGATATTCAATATTTATGAGGAAATACTTTAATGTAAAAAAATCATTGTGGATTGATAAACTATGGAATGATTTACTGGAATTTTCTTTTCCTCCTTTGAAATAAAATATCAGAATCTTCATTTTGCTTTACTAATTAACCTAATATTTGCTGCTTGTTATCTTGGATTAACCTGTAATTTCAAAGGGGATATTATTTAAAATTTCTGGTTAATGCTGCTTAAATTATAATTGAATAAATTCAGATAAATAAGTTTTTCTTGAAACTTCTTAATTTTCCTTGTCTTCTGTCCAGGTAGCATATAAAATTACATATTTAATAATTTAAGTATTTTAATAATGGAAATACAATTGCTATCCCAAGAGACTTCTAGAATTCCACAGCTAGTAAAATAAAAATTCTTAAATTGGGCCAATAGTCACAATCCTGAATTGATCTCTTTCATAATAATATTCCTAAAGAATATTTATGAAGTCCTCACATAGAATAGTGTTAATGATTAAATCAACTACATAGTTTGTTTTATTTATGAAATAAAAATTTTAAAATGTAAATTACTGACACTCTGGTGATTCAAAGAAAACCTGTACAAATTAACAAATATATTTATTAAAGGATAGTCATTAATTTCTTTTTTGTGTATTAATGTATTATGTGTTTAATGTAATATTTATTAATTTATGTGTTTATTGAAAATTTAATACACAAATTTTGAAGTATGGTTTAGTGAAGCAAGTCAAATGTGAAAGATATGTCAGTTTTGGTAATTCAAGGAAAAAATAAAATGTTAAAATGTTTTGTACAAAAAGAAAGAATATTGATAAGATAATAATTGGGCTGGGGTTATAGCTCAGTTAGTAGACTGCTCGCGTCACATATGCCAGGACCTGGTCCAATCCCCAGTACCACATACACAAAAAAAGATAATAATTATATATCAACTTATTCAATTATTATAGGATTTAGTTTTTAAAAATTGTGTATTTATTTCACTGGTATTGATAAGTATCATTTTATCACTTATGAGTTTTAAAAATAAAGATATCATTCAAATTGTATGCAAGTTTATTACCTTAATATTTTTCATATTGTAGTTAGATATTATTAGATCAACAAGATAGTTATTTATGCATAAACTACTGAATTTTTCTGACACAAGGAAACAAAGTATTCTAATAAAATCTCTCATGAAAATTTCCTAAAATATGGATATTTTTTCCTGATAGATGACATATTCCACTCTGTTACTTATAAAGTTATTATAAGTTTAATGAATGTATTTTGACAGGCATTTTAATTGTTCAGATTCAATAAAAGATGAAGTCAACAGGGACTGGAAATTTCTCTTCTTCCAGAAATAAGTTAAAACCACAGTTTTCAAGCACAGGACATCAAGAAATGATGGGCAGTGATTCTTCAAAACATAAACTTGCCCCAGTTTACTGCTCTGAAAAGTTTCCAGACCCTGCTTCAAGGAGTGGAAACCAGGCAGCCCTGTGGGCACTCTGAGCAGTGGAAATAGTGCTGAGAGTCAAAGTGATCCAGCTGGCCAGAGGCTGCAGGGCAGAGGACCAGAAAGAAGTGGCTGAAGAGATGAGAAAGATCTCTCACAATCTGCAGAGTACCCCACATATTTACACATATATCTTTAGGTCTAATCAACAAATATAGGTAAAGAAATTTGCAGGAAATATGGATAGAATCACTGGAAGTATCAGAGGTAGCAATGCCCAGAGGTTGCTCAGGGCCAGAAAATTTTATTCAAAAAATATAGAAAAAATGTGAAAGATTTTAAATAGATTAATATTTATAAAGTGCTTAGAGTCAGCCAAAATATAATTTCTTAAAAAATAGTAAAGGCTTGTCATAAAATTTAAAAAAAATTAATTTTATATACGTGTGTGTGTGTAAAACAAAAATTACTCAAACACCTGGGCTTAAATTGACATTGAATGTTCTTTTTAAGATCTTTGTTTCCAGTACTTTATTTTAAGCATGTGAGTTTTGTAGAGGTGACCCAGTCATGTGATTTCTGGATATATAATTACCTAAGAACAACATTTTTTTTTTTTTTTGGTTGAACAGAAAAAGAGTGATAGTACTATAGTAAGTTCTCACTTGCCAAGTATCATATACACTTGCATGAAATTAGGGAAATGCCTGTATCTGAAGAATTTGTGTGAACTCTACTACAAGGATTTTTTAAAATAATAATTTTAAGAAGATGACCAAAAAAACCTACCGATTAAAGATACAAAAGCTATCTGTTCAGGAAACAATGGAATTTTATAGATATAAATTACCTAAACAAATGGTTGAATATTTTCACATACATATATTAGAAAAATCAGTACTGTGAAACTTTTAGTCTTCTTCAAATTTATATATAGACCAAATAGTGTCATAATAAAAATGATAGCCTATTTTTCAGTGGAAATAAGAAAGCTGACTGACACACTGACAATTTGAAGTCCAAGGTTCGAGGACCTTAGGGAAAGTCTAATATGAAACGAAAGTATTAAGTTTGCATGTGTCGGAAAGGGTAATTTATGTTGGTACTTCCATTATTTTGAAAGTTTATCTGTGTTAACTAGTCACATTACTTTACAATTCTTAATATATGAAATGTTGTGTTACAGTACTACTTTGATACAGTCTTTCATATTATTAACAATCCTGTTAATAACAGAAAATGTCATTATTCATCAATTTAACTAAGAGTTTCTAAAAGTGAGGTAGATTTTGCCCCATGTATTGAACTTAGATTTAAGTATTTTGATAATAAGTAAAACAGAAAAAAAAAAAAAAAAAACAGTTGAGGATAATTCAAATTTTGTTATACTCATAAATAAAATGGTGAATAAGTGGTTCTTTAATCTCCATACTGATATTTTAAAAACCTTAATCATACTGTGGCCTGATTTGATGGACTAGGCTTCCTCTTCTTGAATACATTAGGTAACGGTATTGTTCACTTAAAGATTATTAAATGATGTCTCATGTTATTTCTTCCTATCCTGGAATGTCAGTCCACATACATTATTCACATAAAGTGTGGTGAACTTTAAATAGAGAGATTACACTGGAGGAAATGAGAAAGCCATCATTCTCAGCTTTACCCCATACTGTTATTAAAGGTTACATAGGAGGTGATCTTTTTTTTTTTCCTATATATTTTTAGCTTTATCTCCCTGCTTTTTTTTTTCCTTCTGACTCTATCTTATTCCTTTTCATCTTCGATAATATCCATATAATTCTGCTTGTTTTCTATATTTTGTGAAGAAACTGGCTGAGTTATTTTAAATGATTTACCATCTTCATGTTGTGAGGTAGACCTTTAAATGACTTGTGATGAATAAGGCATTGTGTGCCACATTACTTTTTTTCTTTGTCTTGAATGTGATTGAAGTGAATTTGTCAGTAAATAGTATAATATTTGCCTGGAGAATTTGACCACAAAGTTTCAGGCCAGTGTAAATTAAATCATCAAATAATGGCAATTATAACAAAAATGCTAACAGAGTTTTAAATAAATAGTAATATATACAGTTATACACAGTACTTCCTGATGATCATATACTTACCTATCAGCAGCATGTTTCCATAACAGCACTAGCATATCAGATGACTGATAGATGCTTAAAAACCAAGGGGAATCATAAAAATTGTGCTTATTGCTTAAATATCAGTTTATGATGTATGAGGAATATGTGAACTAAAACTGACAAAATAATTAATATACTCCAATTTATTGCTGTCTTAAAATTATGTTATAAAAATTAAAAGTAGCAGCATAATCTATGACATTTATAAATAATTAAGGTTAATACATAATTGGTTTTTACAGTAATACATAAATTACTGTGAACAGTTATCACCACATTTATTTGTCCTTGATGATCTTAAAAATATTTCATGATTTGGTATATTGATAAGAAGTTGTAAAAAAAACGGTTTGATTTATCCTTTTTAACCTCTTTTGATGTTTTCTAAGAAGGCAGTGAATTTTAGTGGATTGAACGAAGGTTTTGAGATATTACAAATCTATTTTTTACATTCACTAGTGTGAGTAGTAATTATTTAATAAGCCTAAAATCCACTCTTTTCATTGATACAAAGGAGAAATAATAGAAAATATATAAATTTTTCCTATAAGAAGGAAATAATAGAGTGAATATAAATTCATCTGTTTTTCCTTAGTTATCTGAAAGTGTACTTCTCTACAACTACTTTTACGTTGCTTTCTGTTCCAGCATCATTTTTTTTTCCTGCATCTTTTCACTTATAATTTATTAGAGGCAATGCTGGGTTCTCTGATTTTCTCTACCTTTTCACTTAGAAAATTTCAGGTATTGCCTCTAGGAAAAAAAATATTTTTAGACCTGTTAAAACTTTCAAATTATTGTAGAAAGTATCTGGGTAATGAATGGCATTTTGCCTTGGATAACACATCATTACCTCAATTTGCAAGGTTATTACTGAGTTCACTTAAAAGTTCATGTCCACACAGAATTCTGCACGTATGGGTTTAAAGGAGCTCTTTAAGTGATCAAAAAATGGAAGCAACATCATGGTATTATAGTGATACAGATAAGTGTTTGAATACATACATATGTGAATACATACATATGAGGGAGAATAAATTTCCACGCAGAATAATCCCAAATTTATGTAGGTATTGTACCTTAAAGGAGAAGAAACACAATCTCCCATCCTTAAAAATGGACTGTGAATGAAGACTTCCTTCTAAAATGTACAGTACTTGGGGCAGAACAAGTAATTTTAAAAAGAATACTTACACTGTATTGGCCAGATAACCAAGGTTAATATTGACAGGCCTTCTGGCCATCAATCTGTGCAGCTTGCCTACTGGTCCCAACAAGAATCATCAGAAGGGTGGTGGGGCAATGAAGTGGTGCCAGGGTGGGTTGGAGTGTGGGCATAAAGCACCACCTGTGTTCATGTGGAGCCTGCTGTGCAAGTTTAGCCAGCTTGAGGTGCTGTGAGCCAAAGCGTGCCAACAACCAACCACCATTCGTGTCTGGGAACAGTAGGGACTCCTGCTGCAGAAGCCCACTACAGGCACATCTACAGCCCAGAACCTGTGAGCATAAACCTTTGGAAGACCTAAACCTCCTGTTTTCTGGCCTGTGAGGAGAAAAAGGAAGTGGGGCAGACCTAAGGGTAGTTGAGACTCAATTGTTGACAAATAGCATGGTTTTATTCAAACCCTAATTAACATAAGTTGTTTGGACCAATAGCATTGGTTCATTTTTCAAACCCCAATTAGCATAAGTTTGGACCAATAGCAGTGCCCCAACTGCTATATATACTAGACTATCACACTCAGAGAAAACCTGCTATGGCTTTACCTCTTTCACAATAATTTTGTTCCTGTTTTGAATTCGTCAATAAATTCTACTCTTACACTCACCCATCCTAGTCTATGGATACTATTCTTCAAATTCACAAATCAAGAACATGAAAAGAAGAAGAAACTGATGGTGAACTGCTGAGATCTGCTGCAACACTTCTCAGCTGCAGAGGCCTGCAACTTTCCACAAGACCGCACCCACCACCAGAAGTGGGGATTGAGATTCTTCTCAAAACTGTGGCTTTATCTTTTGGAGACTGTGAAGGGACTTTTTGAAAGGATGAGTAAAACAGACCAATGAAAACTATAGCTTTTTTTCTGGTATTCTTTATTTATTTCTTTTTATTCAAAGTTGTTGTATTTGTAATAGTAGTATGCATTACAATTCATAATACACATATAGAGCCTCTTTTTACATAACACTGTTTGTATACAAAGTATATTCATACTATTCAAGTCTTCAATCATGCATTTAGGATAATGATATCCATTTTATTATACCACCTTTTCTTTTTTTTCCCCCTCCATCCCCCCCTTGCTTCCTCTCTTCCCCTCCCTCCCCTTTGACCATTCTAGTGTTCCTCTAATTCCTTCTACGTACCTGACACCAAACACCACTGTGAATCTGCCTCCTTATATCCTTATATCAGAGAAAACATTTGGTATTTGGATTTTTGAGATTGACTAACTTAGCATTATATTCTCCAACTTCATCCATTTACCTGTGAATGTCATTATTTTATTTTATTTTATTGCTGAGTAAAATTCCATTGTGTGTATATGCCACATTTTCTTAATCCACTCATCTACTGAGGGACATCTAGGTTGATTCCACAACCTAGCTATTAAATTGTACTGCTATAAACATTGAGATGGCTGTGTCATTGTAATATGCTGTTTTTAAGTCCTTTGGGAATAGACCCAGGAGTGGGATGGCTGGGTCATAGTGTGGTTCCATTCCCACTTTTCCAAGAAATCTCCATACTGCTTTCCCACCAGCAATGTATGAGTGTGCCTTTTCCCCCACATCCTCTCCAACATTTATTGTTGTTTGTGTTCTTAATAGCTGACATTCTGACTGAAGTGAAATGAAATCTTAGGGTAGTTTTGATTTGCATTTCTCTAATTTCCAGTGATGTTGAGCATTTTTTCATGTATTTGTTGATTAATTGTGTATCTTTTTCTTTTTTTTTCTTTTTTTTTTTTTTTTTTTTTTTGTGTGTGTGTGTGTGTGTGGTACCGGGGATTGAACTTGGGGGCACTTGACCACTGGGCCACATCCCCAGCCATTCTTTGTGTTTTTATTAGAGACAGGGTCTCACTGAGTTGCTAAGTGCCTCGCCATTGCTGAGGCTGACTTTGAACTCGCGATCCTCCTGCCTCAGCCTCCCAAAGTGCTGGGATTACAGGCGTGTGCCACCGCGCCTGGCACTGTGTATCTTTTTCTGAGAAGTGTCTTTTCAATTCCTTAGTCCATTTATTGATTGGGTTATTTGTTTTTTTCGTGTTAGGTTTTTTGAATTCTTTATATATTCTAGAAATTAGTGCTCTGTCTGATGTGCATGTATTAAATATTTGTTCCCAGTTAGTTGGCTCTCTATTCACCTCACTGATTGTTACCTTTGCTGAGAAGAAGCTTTTTAGTTTGAATCTATCCCATTCATTAATTCTCGATACTAATTCTTGTGCTACAGGATTCTTATTAAGGAAGTTGGGGACTAATCCAATATGTAGGAAATTGGAGCTTACTTTTTCTTCTATAAGGCGTATTGTCTCTGGTCTAATTCCTAGGTCCATGATCCACTTTTAATTAAATTTTGTGCATGGTAAGAGATAAGGGCTTAATTTCATTTTATTGCATATGGATTTCCAGTTTTCCAGCACCATTTTGTTGAAGAGGCTATCCTTTCTCTACTGTACATCTTTGGCACCTTTGTCTAATATAAGATAGCTGAAACTATATGTATTAGTCTCTGTGTCCTCAATTCTGTACCATTGGTCTACCAGTCTGTTTTGGTGCCAATACCATGCTGTTTTTGTTACTATTGCTCTATAATACAATTTAAAGTCTGGTATGGTGATGTCACCTGCTTCACTTTTTTGCTAAGGATTGCTTTAGATATTCTGGGTCTCTTGTTTTTCCAGATGAATTTCATGACTGCTTTTTCTATTTCTTTGAGGAATGTCATTGGGATTTTGATTGGAATTACATTAAATCTGTATAATGCTTTCGGTAGTATGGACATTTTGACAATATTAATTCTGCCTATCCAAGAACAAGTTAGGTCTTTCCATCTTCTGAGGTCTTCTATATTTTTTTCTCTTTAGTGTTCTATAGTTTTCTTTATCTCTTTCACCTCTTTCGTTAAGTTGCTTCCCAGGGTTTTTTTTTTTTTTTATGTTATTGTAAATGGGGTACTTTTCATCATTTCTCTTTCAGAGGATTTGTCACTGATGTACAAAAATGTCTTTAACTTATGGGTATTGATTTTGTATCCTGCTACTTTGCCGAATTCATTTACTAGTTGTAAAAGTTTTCTGGTAGAGTTTTTTTTTTTTTTTTTTTGGGTCTAAGTATATTATCATGTCATCAGCAAATAGTGCTAATTTGAGCTCTTCTTTTCCTATGTTGATCCCTTTAATTTCTTTCATCTGTCTAATTGCTCTGGCCAGAGTTTCAAGTACTATGTTAAATAACAGTGGTGAAAGGGGGCAACCCTGTCTTGTTCCAGTTTTCAGAGGGAATGCTTTCAAATTTTCTCCATTTAAGATAATGTTAGCCTGGGGCTTTGCATCAATAGATTTTATAATGTTGAGATATGTTCCTATTATTCCTAGTTTTTCTAGTATTTTGAACATAAAGGGGTGTTGTATTTTGTCAAATGCTTTTTTTGCATCTATTGAGATGATCATATGGTTTTTATCTTTAACTCTATTGATGTGATGTATTATGTTTATTGATTTCCATATGTTGAACCAAACTTGCATCCCTGGGATAAACCCCACTTGATCATGGTGCACTATCTTTTTGATATGTTTTTGTATTCAATTTGCCAGGATTTTGTTGAAAATTTTCGCATTTATGTTCATTAAAGATATTGGCCTGAAGTTTTCCTTTTTGGCTGCGTCTTTGCCTGGCTTTGGAATTAATGTAATATTGGCCTCATAGAAAGAGTCTGGGAGAGCTCCCTTTTTTCTATTTCTTGAAATAAGTTGAAGCGCATTGGTATTAGTGCTTTTTGAAGGTCTTGTAGAACTTAGCTGTAAACCCATTAGGTCCTGGGCTTTTTCTAGCTGGTAGTTTTTTGATAGTGTCTTCTATTTCCTCGCTTGAAATTGATCTATTTAAATTGTGTATATCCTCCAGTTCCAGTTTGGGCAATTCATATGACTCTAGAAATCTGTCAAAGTCTTCAATATTTTCTATTTTATTAGAGTACAAGTTTTCAAAGTAATTTCTAATTATCTTCTGTATATCTGAGGTGTTTGTTATGATATTTCCTTTTTCATCATGGACGTTAGTGATTTGAGTTTTTTCTTTTCTTTTTTTTGTTAGCATTGCTAAGGGTCTGCCAATTTTGTTTATTTTTTCAAAGAAACAACTTTTAGTTTTGTCAATTCTTTTAATTGTTTCTTTAGTCTCAATTTCATTAATTTCAGCTCTGATTTTAATTATTTCCTGTCTTCTACTGCTCTTAGTGTTGGTCTGTTCTTCTTTTTCTAGTGCTTTGAGGTGTAACGTTAAGTCATTTATTTGTTGTTGTTTTTTTTTTTTTTTTTCCTTTTAAGGAATGAACTCAGTGCAATGAATTTTCCTCTTAATTCTGCCTTCATAGTGTCCCAGAGATTTCTATACGATATATCTGTGTTCTCATTTACCTCTCAGAATTTTTTAATCTCCTCCTTGATGTCTTCTTCAACCCCTTGTTGGTTCAGTAGCATGTTTTTTAGCTTCCGCTTGTTGGAGTATTTTTTTATTTCTTGTTTTATCATTGATTTCCAATTTCATCCCGTTATGGTCTGATAGAATGCAGGGTAGTATCTCTACTTTTTTATATTTGCTGAGAGTTGATTTGTGGCATAATATATGGTCTATTTTGGAGAAGGATCCATGTGCTGCTGCAAAGAAAGTGTATTCGCTTACTAAGGGATGAAATATTCTATATATGTCTGTTAAGTCTAAGTTATTAATTGTTTTAATGAGGCCTAAAGTTTCTTTATTTAGCTTTTGTTTGGATGATCTATCCAGTGGTGAGAGAGGTGTGTTGAAGTCCCCTAGGTTAACTGTGTTGTGATCTATTTTACTCTTGAACTTGAGAAGGGTTTGTTTGATGAATGTGGGTGCTCCATTATTTGGGGCATATAGATTTATAATTGTTATATCTTGTTGATGAAAGGTTCCCGTAAGTAGTAAGAAATATTCATCTTTGTCCCTTTTGATTATCTTTGGCTTGAAGTCTACCTTATTTGATATGAGAATGGAAACCCCTGCTTGCTTCCATGGCCTTTGTGAGTTGTAATATTTTTCCCAGCCTTTCACCTTCAGTCTATTGATGTCTTTTTCTATGAGGTGGGTTTCTTGGAGACAGCATAATGTTGGGTTATTTCTTTTAATCCAGTCTGACAATCTGTGTCTTTTGAATGGTGAATTTAGGCCATTAACAATCAAGATTATTATTGAGATGTGATTCGTATTCCTATCCATTTTTATTTGTTTATGGTATTTATCTTGATTTGGTTTCTCCTCTGGTTGGTAATTCCTTTAGTTTAATATCTCCCTTTGTTGATTTTCATTGCTATTTTTCTTTTCTTCTTCATGGAATATTTTGCCCAGGATGTTCAGAAGTGCTGGCTTTCAAGTTGTGAACTCTTTTAACTTTTGTTTGTCATGGAAGGTTTTTATTTCATCTTTGAATCTAAAGCTTAATTTTGCTGGGTATAAGATTCTTGGTTGACATCCCCCTTTTTTTTTTTTTTTTTTCAGAGCTTGAAATATTCTATTCAAGGATCTTTTAGCTTTTAAGCTCTGGATTGAAAAATCTGAACATAGTCTAATTATTTTCCCCCCATATGTAATCTGCTTCCTTTCTCTTGTGGCTTTTAATATTCTCTCCTTGTTCTGTATATTAGGCATTTTCATTATAATGTGCATTATAATGTATGGATCTGTTGTGATTTTTACGTTTGGTGTTCAATAACCCTCTTGAACTTGGTTTTCCCATTCATTCTTCATGTTTGGAAATTTTTCTGCTATTATTTCATTGAATAAATTACTCATTCCTTTGGCTTGGAAATCTGCACCTTCCTTTACCCCAGTTACTCTTAAATTTGGTCTTTTTATGTTGTCCCATATTTCTTGAATGTTCTATTCTTGATTTTTTTTTTTTTTTTTTACCATTTTTGCTGTGTTTTCTACATTTCCCCCCCAGATTGTATCTCTTTTCTTCATTATCTGAGGTCCTTTCTTCCACGTGGTCTAATCTATTGGTGATGTTTTCAATATAGCATTTAATTTGGTTTATTGTTTCTTTCATTTCCAGAATTTCTGTTTGGTTTCTCTTTAGAACCCCTATCTCTCTATTGAAGTAGTCTTTTGCTTCTGGTATTTGTTTATGAAGTTCTTTGTCAATGTGATCTTTTACTACCTGTATTTGCTCTCTCTCCTCCTTCTTGAATTCGTCCTTGAGCTCCATAATCATTTTGATTATGTATTTCCTAAATTCCTGTTCTGACATTAGATCTACTGTGCTTGCCAGGAAATCTGCTAAGGAGGTATGTTGATTTGTTTGGGACATTTTCTTCCCTTATTTTTTCATATTGCTTATGTGTCTTTTCTTTTAGCACTGTGGAACTTTGACTTTTTTGTTTGTACCTTAAGGCCTAATGACGCTCTTGTTGTACAATGCTATCAGCTCCCCTTATATATACTTTACACCTAAAACCAGACACTTTATAATCAGTTAATCACAATTTGGTCACAATGTACAGAGTTAGAGAATTTAGATATTGTCTCCAATATACTCTGAATGATTGTAATGGAGTTTATAATATCAGATATTGGGTACAAAGGTGATATGCTTAGGAAGAAGGAAGGAAGGCTATTGCTTGCCCCCCTTAGGAAATGTAAAATTAGAAATATATGGAAGTAGTTTAATAGCAGAAGAGAGAGGAAAGGAATTGGAGTGAGCAATTTAGTGCAAAGACCAATGTATATTTAAGCCAAGCTTATGCAAACGTTGAGAGAAATTAGAAAATGTCCGGGGCGAAAGAGAGAAGACAGGGTGAGTAAAAAAGAGAGAGAGAGAGAGAGAGAGAGAGAGAGAGAGAGTATATAAAAAACACCCTTTGAAGTACTATTCAGTTGCCCCAGATCTAAAATTCCTAATTCTTGTATACAACTTGTTTTTGTCTCTGTTGAGAATGTAGGGGCAGGGTGTAGATAAAAAAAATGAGGGAAGAAGAAAAGAGAGAGAAAGAAAAAAAGAAAGAAAAACAAAGTAAAACAAACAAACAACAACAACAAAAAAAAAAAAAAAAACCAAAGTCGAACCCACAAGTCTCAGTTAGGCAGCCTTTTCTCTTCCTCTCTCAGCTTGTTAAATTATTTGTCCAGCAGATCAGCCTTGGCAGATGCAAAGAATTTGTGGGTGGAGTCAAGTCTGTGTACCTGGTTAGCGAGGAGTGATGCTTGGGATGGGGCTTTGTATGGCTGGCCCTGAAAATCGATCCATCCAGATGGCATCTACTCTCTGTGTTTTTCCTCAGTTGAAGGGTCACAGGGAGTCATCATGCTGGACTCAGAAACGCGTTCCCCTGCTGGCTGTTGACAGTCCTCCCAATCACAGGTTCCTCCTTGCCTGTTCCCGGGTTTCCGTGCTGCTTTCTCTTTGGCTTCACTGCTGAGGGTCGTGTCTGGCAGAGTGTGGATTTGAACTGGAGATGTTGCCCCGCGGTCTCCCACTGTCTCCCAGCTCTGATTGCACTGTTTTCACTGCTGAGGGTCGTGGAGTGCCGAGTGTGGATTTGATCTGGTGTTGCAGTGACAGTCTCCCGTGGTCTCCCAGCTCTGGCTTTGTTCCACACTGCCTGTGCTCTGTGTGGTGCTGCTGAAGCCAGGTGGCACTAGGTGCTGCAGTCAGCTTGTCTTGTTAGCTCTGGTTGCAGTATTCAAACCATCCAGGAGTTGAGCATTCTGAGTCTATATATACTTGCTGAAAAGCAATTTATCTGCTTTGTTGGATTCTTTCCATGGAGCAGCCCCGAAGAGCAGCTTCCTCTAATCTGCCATCTTGGATCCCCTCTCTATTTCTTTTTTAAAACCTGTAACAAAAATGCTGGGCATCTATCATCCATTTAAAATTGGATGGCATGGCCACAAGTCTAAAGTCATGGACGACAGGCTTATTGGAGGAGGCTTGTTCAATCCCCTTCCTTCTTGATGGAAACTATTGGTCAACCTCTGTTTCAAATTTTATCCATGGAGATTGAACAAGGTCAATGGATCTGTCCAAGCTCCTGCTTCTTTCTTTCACTTTCAGACTGATTAAGCCCAATGGTGGAGGGTACCCAAACCCAATGTATCTTGGATCCTGAAGCAAAGTCTTAGTTGGATCAGAGGTCTTTGGGAAAGAGGTGACCCACTAACGCCTAGAGCATGAGCCGAGGAGTCTCTGTTTCTGTCTAACACACACACACACACACACACACACACACACTCACAAACTTTCTCTCTTTCTCTCATGTGCACACAAAAACCAGGTAGACCTGAAGGAGCCCTAATTAGGAATGGCTGTTGCAGCTAGCTGGAAGCCACAAGTTCCACCTGATATGTATGTGACACACCTGTAGGCACCCAAAAAGCTGAAGGTATATAACCGGGTGAAAGTGGTCCGAGTTAGGAGAACGGAGAAATTCATTCAGTCAGTTGTGCAGTCGCTCAGTTGGTCAGAAGAAGAGTTCGGGTCGGAGAAAAGAATCAGAGCGGCCAGAACGTAGGCAGAG
Organism: Tamias sibiricus; assembly: GCA_025594165.1. Taxonomy (NCBI): domain Eukaryota; kingdom Metazoa; phylum Chordata; class Mammalia; order Rodentia; family Sciuridae; genus Tamias; species Tamias sibiricus. Next base: position 89,457,511 of record CM046666.1, on the reverse strand, counting down.
TGGTTACAAAAGAGAAACCAGATAGAAGAAGTAATGGCTGGTCAGAGTTAGGCCGAGGCTCCCGAGGGCTGGTCAGAGTTAGGCCGAGGCTCCCGAGGAAGAAAGAAGAAAGAAGCAAGAAGAAAGAAGAAGCTCTAAAAAATAATCTTTCTCAAAGCTAAGCTCTCTCTATTTTTCTTTCTCTCTCTCTAAGCTAAGAAGATAAGAAGACAAGAAGACAAGAAGCTAAGCTCTATCTTTCTTTCTCTCTAAGAACAAGAAGACAAGAAGCTAAGCTCTATCTTTCTTTCTCTCTAAGAATAGCTCTCTTTAATCTTTCTCTCTAAAAATCTTTCTTTCCCTCTCTTAAGCTCTCTCTAAGAAAGTAGAAGTAAAAGTAGTAAAAGACAAGAAGCTAAGCTCTATCTTTCTTTCTCTCTAAGACAAGAAGAAAAGCTCTCTTTAATCTTTCTCTCTAAAAATCTTTCTTTCCCTCTCTAAGCTCTCTCTAAGAAAGTAGAAGTAAAAGTAGTAAAAGCTTTACTCTGCCTCTGAGAGTTTTCCTCCCGGTTTTCGGTACCAGGCAGCTTACATAGACCCAACTGTCTTATACTCCTCTGAACTCCAACTGTTTGAATAGGACCCATAAATAAGGTAATTTGAAAATTTCAAGACTTTGAATGCCTTTTAGGACCCAAACCCCATAATCTCCCTGGTGAGCTCCCACTCATAAGGAAGGTCTCATTCCCCTAGGTTTTAAAACCCTATCAGTTTTCAGTTTTCCACTGGAGGTTGTTTTTTTTTTTTTTTTTTTTTTTTTTTTTTTTTTTTCCCTCTCTCTACCAAGGATTGAACCCAGGAGTTTTTCACCACTGAGGCATATTATCAGCCCTTTTTATATGTATAATTAAAAAAAAAATTTTAGAGACAGGGTCTTGCTAATTTGCTTAGGGCCTAGCTAAATTACTAAGACTCATTTTTGAACTCACAATTATTCTCCCTCAGCCTCCCAAGCTGATTCAATTTAGGAAAGGCCTCTACACTTGGAAATATTAGGCATAGAGTCTGGCAGCCATGGTGGATACTAAACTTGCAATCCTCCTGCTTTAGCATTCCAAGACACTAGGATTACAAGTGTGGACCACCATACCCACCTCTAATAGATTTAATTCTATATACAAAGAGTATAAATGTTTCAGCTGTGTTTTGATTTAAGTACTGTAAAAAGCAAAGTATTTCATCTAACAAAAAGGAATAATATGTTTAATTTCAGAAATTTCATAAAGATTGTTTCTCTTATGGTTTAGATGTGATATATACCCCAAAAGCTTGTGTGTGAAGCAATAACATCACATTCAGAGGTAAAATGTTTGGGTTTTAACAGCCTTAACACAATCATCTGATAGGGACTTCCTAATAGTGATAACTGAAGGAAGGTAGGTTGTTGCTGGAGAAGGTGGGCATGTGGGAAAGCCTTTGCAGTACATATTTTGTATGTGCCAAGTGGAGTCTCTCTCTCTCTCACTCTCTCTCTCTCTGCTTCCTAATAATCCTGTGAGTCACTTCCCTTCTGCCATGATGTTCCACTTCACTTATATCTTCAAGAAATGGAATATATTCTATGGAATGAAACCTCTGAAACTGTAAGCCTCCAAATAAAACTTTTTTTGTCTCTAATTTTTCTTGTCAGGTCTTTTTATCACAGCAGCAGAAAAAACCTGAATAAAACACTTTCAGAATGTAAAGTTAAGGGGTATAAGAATGAAAATATATTTTGTTTATCTTGAAGGGTAAACAAGTTGTTCAATGTCTAAGTTACAGAGATTTATGAAAGATGACTATCAAAATGTTTGTATATTATTTAGTTGACCATAACTAATACATCTTTACTAAGGTAAATTTTAATGTACTGTTATAGAGCAATGTAATTATCTAGGTTTAACAACAGGGTTTCTCAAAACATTGACATGCTTATATATGAAGATAATTTTTTTTCTGGTTTCTAGGGAAACAAAGTTCAAAAAGTAGGGTTTGTTCCTATTTTAACATCTCTTAAATAATAACCCCACAACTGGTTAAATAAACAACTATTATTTCAGCTTATTATAAGAGAGTTGACACCTATATATGTGTGACTAAGAGATATGTGCACATATGAGAACTGAATTTTCAAGCCTTGTCTAAGTGTTATTTAAAAGTTTATAAAGTAAAATCTCTTGTGGGCTTAATCCTATCTTTCATACATTGTATTTGACATAAAGGGGCCACAATCTCATTTAAAACATAGCTTACATCTGTTTGCCTTGAGTACAAAAATGTTTTGTCATACTAATGAGATACATTCATACTTCAGATTAAACTTTCAGTTATTAACAGTGTTCCTTTTGTTAATTTCATTTATATATTTTCCCTGTAGAACTTTATTGCCTGGTAGTATTTTGCAAACATACTACTAACACAACAACCCAAGTTAAGACAATAAGCCATCAACTACATGACAGAGAGGACGTAATACTAATTTCCAATACTGATGTTGATCCTTATTAAACAAAAGAGGCTACTATAAAATTATAGACATTAAAGTATAACCTATTACTCCCACTTTAATACTGGTGAAACTGGCTTGTTAGATATTTAAAACCAAAACCAGGAGACCAAAGTTCAGGAAGTAAAATGTCTAAGGAGAAAAAAGCTAGTGTTTTCACCCTTGCCCTCTTAAATCAGATAAAACTCAGGAAACAATTGGACTTCTAAGGGTCCTGCAACTCTGGTGAGTCATTTGACCTCCCAATCAGGGAGATCTAGAGGACCCTAGATACCTAAGCCATTATAAAAGCTAAATGTCAGTTATATATTTCTAACAACTCTTCTAATGTTTTCAAAGTTTGAAATGGACTCCAGTTGCAAAACTACATTCCAAATATGAGGACAAATTAGACAAATGTTTATTGGGGAATATTTTGTAAAACAGCAGACCACTATTTCATAAAACTAACAAGGTCATCAAAAAAAAGGTCTTGGAAATTATCATTGCCAACAGGTGCTTAGACAGATTATCAACTAAATATTATGTAGTACCCTTGATAGAATATTGGAACATAAAATGGACATTAGGTAAAAAATGGAAGGAATTTTAAAAAATAAATTTTAGTCAATGATACTATGAAAATGTGTAGGAGCCCTAATTAAGGAGATAGCTAAGATTGCGGTTGGCTGTGAGCCATAAAGATGTTCAAACATTACCACCTTCCATGGTCTCGCAAGACTTGGCCCGGGACATTGCGGATCGGGTCGGTGCCATTTTGTGGTGATTGGTGGAGTATGGATGGTGTTGGAGTTGTTGTTGGAGCCAGAGAGAGAAGCTAGCAGAATAAAGAGACTGTTCGTTTCCAGTCTGCCTCCGAACTTATTCCCACAGCGTCGTTGCTCCAAGCGGCAATTGCTTCAGGCAGCGACAAAAATGTACTAGTCTACAAATGTAGAAAACTTGTTTCAAACAATTAAATGTGCAAAACTATTGTGGAGATTACAGATGTGAATATCTGGCACACTGACCCCTCCCTTACTTCACCTTCTTATACCATAAGTCCATTATTATATTTATATTCTCTGAGTTTGTGGGGACTGAATATTTAACTAGAACCATATTAATATAGTAAAATAGTATTTTTGTTGAATTTAAATTCCTGTGTAGACTGCTTAAAACCTCAAACTCTGTTTTCCAGGTACTTTTATTTCATATTTAACATCGTAATTTTATATGGCACAGTATTCTTTAATTTTATTTATAAATAAAGTTTCAAAATTGGATCTCTCTTGCAAAGGAAAAAAAAAACATAAAAAGGCAGTCTAGTAGGCATTTTCCCAATTTTGATGAAATATGAAAAATAAGACATATAGTTATAAACTTAGTTATAATGATAAATATAAATTCAGAGGTAGTGGGGAAAAGTTCAGAGAGTTCTTACTGGATGGATATGATTTATCTCAATAATATCCAGGATGAATTTTCTCTCTAGAATGAAGATGATACAGGCAGTTTGAAGAGGAAGAAGAACATCAAGTGAAATTGACAAAAATGAGAGTTAGCAGGAATAAAAGATTTCAAAGCAACATTAGGGCCAAGCTAGAACATAGATCAGTGGCTAGTAATGAACCCAATACATAGAATTATGCAAAAAATATTTTTTTTCAGCAACTGGAGAAAATAGTTGGGAATATATGGGAGCTATATTACTTGTTATCATTGTAGTTTTGCAAAGTGATAACAAGAAAAGATGCAAAGATAGTTCAGGTCAGGGAGAACAGTATATAATGTGATTACCTACTTAGTTATAGCTAAAGGAGAGAGAAAAGTCAGACAAAAAGAACTTATAATTATAAACACATGGCAATGATTTTAATATTGGATAGTTGATATGTTTGTATATTAGGTTTATTGAGTAAGAAAATAAGAAAAAGGAGGAAGATGGTGGAATAGAGGGGTCATGTCCCAAATGGATACACGGCATGAACCAAGAAAAGAAGACAGGCAGCTTTTCAATAAGGTATGTGAATAATGAAGAGTTGTGGGGTGGTCTTTACTGAAATTTAATACTGGAAACTCTAAACAGATCAGGGAATCAGGATATATTGTATAATAAAATAGGATAAAAGATCCCCAAGCCCACAGCCATGAGAGGCTAGAAGATAAAGCCAGAACAGTCCCTATGTGAACACAGTAAGGCAATAAAGGAATTAAAGGAACCCCCATTCTCAGGAAGACTGTAGTATGTTGACGTATGGAGAACTTAGAGCTAAGAAATACTGCTTGAAAAAAACAGTAATCAATGCTATATAATATCCATGTATGGGAGGGAAGCTGCCATCTGCCTTGGGAGCATACATGGAGGAGAGCAGAAGAAAGCATTTTGCTGCTGTGACATGGGGGCCAGCAGTTGGGGGAGCCAGTTACTGGCAGACGCAAGTCTGGCCCCAAAAATTAGCCAGGCAAACTCACACTGCATGACAGAGAGTGTGTCTAAGTGACCAGGAGAAAATCAACTGGACAGAAAGGTTTACACAGGGGAGTGCTGGTTATGGAAACTGACATGGTTTCCTCTCCCCATGCAATTGGGCTGCTTGCAGGACTTGCTGGGAGAGAATCATCTGACCAGGGATTCCAAATGGTAGGAGCAGGAGAGATTGAGTTCAGAGATGGATTCAGAGACCAGGAATTTTGGGGTCCACAGGCAAAGTAGTGGCCTAAAAATAGAATCCTATACCATATGAATAGAACTCAAAGGAGATTCCTGGGGTGCAGTTTTCCAATGTGGACTGTCAATTTCTGGGCCATTGAGGTGAACTGACTTATAATCTCCAAATAGGCACCCAGAGAAGTGACCAGTTCATACCTAAGCCTGTATCCTACATTCAAGAATTCTGCCTCCAGGACTAACCCTCTCACCCTAGCAATTACAACCATTTTTAGTGTGGAGCTAGCACCAAACTCCAGACAACCTCACTTAACTGCTGAGAAGGAAATCTGAGAAAGTTTTGAACTCCAAAGGAAATAATTGTTCAATTTTTCATCCAAATGTCCCCCTTTTATTTTTATTTTTAAAAAATTTTATTTTTATTTTTATTTATTTATTTATTTTTTTTTTTTACTTTTTTTGTGTCTTCTCTCACATTTATTCCAATTTAGAAAACAAATATTTTTTTATGTATCAGTTTATTGAGGACTGGGATGTCTGAATAGTATATTACAGTTTGTTCTGTAGTCCTTTTGAATTTATTTTTGTTTTTAAAAAATTTTACTTTATATATATTTTCCTCTTTCTTATCTGTTTCCCTGGATTCTCTTTCTCTGTTTTCTCCTGCTAACATCCAACCCTATTAATTCCTCCCTCACTTTTCTAATAATTTTTTATTTCTATCTTCTCTCCTCCTTCCTCATAAATATCACATCCTATGCAACTTCTGTTCTTTTTCTACCATTTGAAATTGTAAACCTTTTGCAAACCTGCTGTTTATTTTGATAGACAATAATGGAACACATTATTTCTGTTTAATAGGACAAAATTGTAGACATCTTAATAAGAGCTATTTGGTTTAAGGCTGTATATTGTTTGCTTTGGGTGCTGTTATTAAAGTGCCCTTAAAGGCAAGGTACTGGAAAACTTCAGGCACACTATAAGTCTACAGGGTAAAAACTGTACAGTCTCAGATCCTCACTGCTCAATGAGCAGACACAAACAGCATGAAAAATCAAGGGAACAAAGTGATCCAAACAAATCAAGATGCTCCAGTAATAGTGTACATTGACAACACAGTAGAAAAAAAGTAAAAAAAAAAAGAGTTTAAAATGTACATAGTTAAACTCATCTGTGTTGTAAAGGATGATATAAGGAGTGAAATCAGAGATAAATTTCAGGAAATGAAAGATTACTTTAATAAAAGATAGAGATTCTGAAAACAAATGAAACAGAAATACTCAAAATGAAGGAATTCATAAACCAAATCAAAAATTTAATGGAAAGCACCACCAGCAGAATATCAGGCAATGAAGACAAAATATATAATCTTGAAAATAAAGTTGACCACGGAGACAAGATGTTAAGAAGCCATGAACAGAACTTACCAAGAAGTGTGGGATAACATGAAAAGAGAAAATTTAAAAATTATCAGGATAAATGAAGCCATAGAAATACAAACCAAAGAAATGCACAAACTTTTCAATAGAATAAAATAATGGCATTTGCTGGTAAATGGATGACGTTGGAAAATATAATGCTAAGTGAAATCAGTCAATCTCAAAAATCCAAATACCAAATGTTTCCTCTGATATAAGGAGGCTGGTTCACAGTATTGTTGGGTCGGGGTACATAAGAGGATTAGAGGAACTCTATAATGGTCAAGGGAAGGGAGGGGAGGGGAGAGAGCAAGGGGGAAAAGTGGTTGAATAAGATGGATATCATTATTGTAAATGCATGAATTAAGATTTGAATGCTATGAATACACTTTATATACAAACTGTTTTGTGTAAAAAGATGCTCTATATGTGCAGTATGAATTATAATACATACTACTACTATAAATTTTTTAAAAAGAATAATATTAGAAAATTTCCCAAACCTAAAGAATGAAATGGAAAATCAAATAAAAGAATCTTATAGGACCATAAATATAGAATATTACAACAGACTCACACCAAGTAATAATATAATAAAAATACTTAACATACAGTATAAGGATATAATTTTAAAGACTATGAAAGACAAAATATCAGATTATATTTAGGGGAAAACAAATTCACATCTCAGCTGATTTTTCAACCCAGAACCTAAAAGTTAGGAGGTCCTAGAATAATATATACAAAGCTCTGAGAGAAAATCAATGCCAATCAAAAATTCTATAGCCAGCAAAATTAAGCTGCAGATTTATTCATGATGAAAAATGAAATATCATGATGGACACTATTACTAGAAGATAATCAGAAACTATTTTGAAAACTTGTATTCCAATACAATAGAAAATCTTGAAGACATTGACAGATTTCAAGAGACATATGATCTACCCAAACTGAATCACAGATCAATTTCAAGGAATGAAATAGAAGATGTCATCTAAAGCCTACCAATTAAGAGAGGTCCAGGACTAGACAAATTCTCAGCCAAGTCAAGAATTTCAAAGAAGAATTAAAACCAATACTCCTCAAATTATTCAATGAAATATAAAAGGAGGAAACCCTTTCAAACTAATTCTATGAAACTAGTATCACTCTAATATCAAAACCAGACAAAGACACATCAAAGAAAGAAAACTTCAGACCAATATCCCTAATGAACACAGATACAAGAATTCTCAATAAAATTCTGGCAACTCACATACAAAAATTACATATTAAAAGATTAGTGCACCATGATCAAATGGGGTTCATCCCAGAGATGCAAGTTTGATTCAACATATGGAAATTAATAAACATAATTCATCACATCAATAAATTTAAAGGCAAGAATCATTGATCATCTCGATAGACACAGAAAAAGCTTTTGACAAAATATATGACCCCTTCCTGTTCAAAACACTAGAAAAATTAGGATAGTCAGAGCATACCTCAACATTGTAAAATCTATCTATGCTAAACCCAAGGCCAACATCATTCTAAATGAAGAAAAATTGGAAGCATTCCTTCTAAGATCTGGAACAAGACAACGATGCCCTCTTTCTCCACTTTTATTTGACATCATCATCGAAACTCTAGCCAGAGACATTAGACAGAAGAAAAAAATTAAAGGAATACAAGTAGGATAAAGAACTCAAAACTATCACTATTTGCTTATTACATGATTCCATATTTAGAACATACAAAATGTTCCACCAGAAAATTTCTAGAGCTAATAAATGAGTTCAACAAAGTAGCAGGATATAAAATTAACACACATAAATCAAATGTGTCCCTATACATCAGTGATTAATCTGGTGAAATAGAAATTAGGAAAGCTACCCCATTCCTAATAGCCTAAACAAAAATTGGGAACCAATCTAACAAAAGAGGTGAAAGACCTCTATCATAAAATCTACAAAACACTAAAGGAAGAAATTGGAAAATACCTTAGAAGATGGAGAGACAACCCTTACACTTGGACAAGCAGAATTAACATTGTTAAAATGGCCATACTACCAAAAGTGTTATACAGTTTCAATTCCATTCCTATTAAAATCCCAATAGCATTCCTCATGAAAATAGAAAAAGCAAACATAAAATTCATTTGGAAAAATAAGAGACCCAGTATAGCCAAAGCAATCCTTAGCAAGAAGAGTGAAGCAGGAGGCATCAAAACACCAAACCTTAAATTATACTACAGAGCCATAGTAATAAAAATGGCATGGTATTGGTACCAAAACAGACATATAGACCAATGGTACAGAATAGAAAACACAGAGACAAACCCACATAAACATAGTTATCGCATACTAGACAACACCAAAAACACTGATTGGAGAAAAGCTAGATTTTTAACAAAAGGTGCCACGAAAACTGGAAATACATATGTAGCAAAATAAAATTAAACCCCTATCTCTCACCCTTCCAAAAACTCAACTCAAAGGGGATCAAGGACTTAGTCACTAGAACAGAGACCCTGCATCTAACAGACAAAAAAGTAGGTCCAAATCACCACCAGTTCGGCCTCAGATCTGACTTCCTCAACAAGATTCCTAAAGCACAAGAAGTAAAATCAACAATCAGTAAGTGGGACTGAGTTAAATTAGAAAGCCTCTTCACAGCAAGGGAAATAATCAGTAATGTGAAGAGAAAGCCTACAGAATGGAAGAAAATCTTTACCACATGCACTTCAGATACAGCATTAATCTCTAGGATATAAAAAGAATTCAAAAAATCTAACACCAAAAAAACAAATAACCCAATCAATAAATGGGCTAAGGACCTGAACAGACATGTCACAGAAGAAGAAATACAATCGATCAACACACACATGAAAAAATATTCAACAGCTCTAGCAATTAGACAAATGCAAATCAAAAGCACAATGAAATTTCATTTCACTCCAGTCAGAATGGCAATTATAAGGAATACAAGCAGTTATAAACATCATCAAGGATGTGGAGAACAATGTACACTCATACATTGATGGTGAGACTGCAAGTTGGAAAAACCACTAAGGAAAACAGTATGGAAATTCCTTAGAAAACTTGGAATGGGACCACTATTTGATACAGTTATCCCACTCCTCAGCTTAAACTCAAAGGACTTAAAACCAGCATAATACAGTGACACAGCCATAGCAATATGTGTAGCAGCTCAATTCAAAATAGCTGAACTATGAAAGCAACCTAGGTGTCTTTCAACACATGAATGGATAAAGAAACTTTGGTCTATGTGCAAATTGGAATATGTTACTTAACCACAAAGAAGAATGAAAGTATGGCATTTGCTGGTAAATAGATGGAGCTGGAAAATATCATGCTAAGCGAAATAAGCCAATCCCAAAGAACGAAAGGGTAAATGTTTTCTCTGTTATGCTGTTGCTAATTCACAATAAGGGTGGGGGGGGTGTGCAGGGAAGAATAGAGGTACTTTGGGTTAGATAATGGGAAGTGAAGGGAGGAGAGTGGGTATGGGAGGAGGAAAGATAGTAGAATGAATCAGACATTTTTACCCTATATGTATATATGATCACATGACGTGTACTTCTACATTATATATAAACAGAAGAATGAGAAGTTATTCTCCAATTATGTATGATGTGTCAAAATGCATTCTACCCTCATGTATAGCTAGTTAGAACAAATAAAAAAGGAAAATAATAACACATACACTTTTAAAACATCTGTTTATTTACTCACGAGGTAAAAGTTGCATACCATTAGATTAAGCTAGTGAACCTCATTATGAAAGCCTTAACTATTATTTTATTTATTATTTGGTTTTCTTGAAATTTAAATTGCATGCAGATTTTTCTTACTGTTAATACTTAAAGCAGTGTTTTCACCTTGTACTTCATTTGATTATCAGCACTTAGAAAATGGGTATTTAAATATAAAGATAGCCACACCACTTACATTAATAATTATTTTTCTTCTTGGAAAATGTATATTTGAATTAAGTTAGTATTCAGTTACCAAGCACATGAGTCTGCTTGTATTTGCTTTAAAAGTAGATTTAAAGGATGAATTGGTATTCTTAAGTCTGAAACTCTTTCTAGCATGATTTATTTCTAAAACTTTGAACATCTTCTGGACTAATTTTGTCATTATATCACATTAGCCCTAATTGAACAGATTCAGATTTAGAGTCTTGTTGTTTCTAGATGAAACATAATTTAAATTCCAAGAAATGCAGAGTGCCATTGCTTCTTATGTTAAATTAAATTGCTAGCAAATTATGCTGATGTGTCTTAAAGTAACTGGAACTTTACAACTAAAAACTTTCCCTGAAACTTTTAAGCAGTAATCGTGATCATAAAGTAAATATTTAAGAAACTAGTTGCATTAGATACTGTTCTAGAACTCAGAGAAATAATGGTACAAATACTAGCCCTTGCTTTTTTCAGAGCCTTCAAAATCATTACTACTTTAGACCTATGTTGTGGAAATAGAGAAAAAAAAAGAAGTATATAAGTAAAGAAAAGCTTAAATGTGACAAGCTATAAAAAATATAACATATATGTAATTCACTATAGCCTCCTTTTACAATAGTGTTTTTTTTTATTAATTTTTCTTTCCTAATTATCAATCGTCTATGAAAATCAACAACACTCTGTACAAAAATGTTTACTTTCTTCCAAAAGAACCAGAAGAGAATTGAACCAATGTAGTGTTTATAAACTGGATTGTCTGAAATGATAGTCTGTAGTTTATACTGTATTTATATTTTGCTTTCTAGCATATAGCCTATCTTCTTAGAATAAGATCAAGAGCCAGTAATTACAACAGAAATTATGGACATTATGATAATATTTAGATATTCACAGATATCTTCCAAGTCAACTCAGGTAAAGATGACCATAAGTTTTCCAGAAAAAAAGAAGAAGAACAACAACAACAAAAAAAATCACTTTCAAAATGTGCTTCTTGTTACTACTCAGGCTTGGTTATTGAAAGGTCAGCTTCCCCTTGTATTGATGTTTAACTAAACAGAGACTTTTAACTACAATGAAACATGACATAGCATGCACTTTTCCAAAGATGTTATAATCAGCAGTAAGCAAACTTTTGTGATTATTTTGACCATTGTCTAAATATGTCAGTGAGATATATTTATGTGGGGTGTATAATAAGGAAGGCTAAAATAACATTTGTTTAAACTCAGTGTAGCATAAAATTACTTTCCACATCACACATGAATGACCCTATTAATCTAGTTTGGAAGATACTTACATAATATATTCCTTCCCTCAAGAATAAAGTGGCACTAAACAGCACAATTATGCTATACAAGGATTAATACAAAATTATAGTTATTTTGAAGAAACTACAATTCCATCACATTATAATATCACTGAGATTAAAAAGTAAACATTATAAAATTAGTGTGAGTTTAAATTTTTTTTCCACAGGGCTTTATAGGCCCATGTTATTTTAGGTCCTACCAAAGTTTTCATAAATATCAGATTAATAATTTGCTGTAGTAGGAAAACTATTTGAAAAGTATATGTATATATATATATATATTTTTTTTTTTTGAGAATTGAGTGTATTTCGTTACAAAGAAATATTTTAGGATTTGAATTACAAGCATTCATATTTTTTCCATTAATATCCCTATCAAAGCTACAGAAAATAAAATTTATGAGATACCCCTTTTCTAAGTCTGCAAAAAAAAAAAAAAAAAAAAGAAAAGAAAAGAAAAGAAATCTAGAATAGCTAATTTGGAAACCAATATGGCTGTTCCTTAAAAAACTAACAATAGCACTAGTATGCATCCAGTAATCTTACTACTGGATATATATGGAAATGAAATTAGCATCTCAAAAATATAATGTATATTCCCAAGTTTATGGCTCCACTATTCACAATAGTCAGGATGTGGATTCAACCTAAATGTCTGTCAGTGGAAAAAATGGGTAAACATGGTGTATGTACACAATTGGTTATTATTCCATTATAAGAAAGGGTTAAATCCTCTCTCTCTTTTTTTTTTTTTTTTTTTTGTCATGAATGGACTTAGAAGTCATTCATTAAGTGAAATAAGCCAGAAACAGAAAGACAAACAGTATACAATCTTATTCATATGAGACTATGAATCAGAATGTAAAAACTGGTCTTTTAGAAGTTAGAGCAGAATGTTGGTTACTAGAGGCTAGGAAGGTCGTGAAGGATGGTGGAAAGGGAAGTTAGTTAGAGATGAGGATTTTAAATGTACTCATCATAAAAAAATGGTAAAAATTTAAGGTGATGGACATGATAATTACCCTGATTTGATTATCACATAAAGAGTAGATTAATCAAAACATCACACTGTACCAGATAAACATGTACAATTATTACATGTCTTATCAAATTGGCTTCTGTCAAATATGTTTTATTTTCCATAATGTCATTTGGATGTGGGTATATTCTTTTTCTCTTTTTGCTGCCACCTACCAAATTTGATAAACATTTCTGTTTACCTGAATTTTACCAGTACTCTTCCCTTAAGAATCCTGAATTCCAGTCATTTCACTATTCACTACTTCTTCCTAGATATCATTAGCCAGTTAGAAGTTTGCTCTCATGTTATCTTAATGACTCCTCATTCTACATTTTTCCAACTTGCATTTCTAGCCAACTAAATTTGTCTCTGATTAAAACACATGTTTACTCCAATTTATGAAAATTATAGTTCTATATTATTTCTATTAAATAATATGTCTTACAAGAAAGTGTTAGTGAAAATTTGATTCTTGATTATATCATAATTCCATATAAAGTAACTAAATCCATCCAGTAACCATTTAGTAGACTTATTTTTCCTTTTAGTAGAAGGTTGTTTTATTTTTTAGTGAAAAATATGAAAAATAATATATTAAAATATTTAACCAAGTTTTTTACATGTTCTTTTTCTAGTTGAAATAATTTTACATAAAATGTTATTATCTCAATTTCAGTGCAAATATAAAATATTGTATTTTTGCAATAACAATACAAATAATCTACAGGTCTACAATACATTAATTTTCATATAATTTTATGTTTAAAAAATTTTTATGGACTATTTTTTCTAAATGACTGCCATTGCCTGTAAGTAAAATATATTTGCTAGGTAATTCTACCTATAATCTTTCTTCCATTTTGTTGATTTATAACAGAATTACAATGAATTACACAAAAATGTATAAAATTGGCTCAATTTTAACACAGTATATAACTGTGAAAATATCACCAGAAACAAGAAAATGAGCACCTTGTTCACTGAACAATGTTTCTTCATGTCTTCATGTAATCCAATTTTCCCCCACCCCATCAACCATAAATCATAAAGGCTTCTCTCCTTTTCTCCTCCTTCCTCCTTTTATTAAGATAGTCTTGCTATTTTTCCAGGCTTGTTTTGAACTTGCAATCCTCCTGCTTCAACCTGTCCAGTAAATGGGATTACAGGTGTGAACGACTGCACACAGAGTGCATTTTCAATGGTTTCTTTTAATAAGTATGACTGTTTTGAGATTCATTCATATTGTTGATTGTTCCTTACTATGGCCAAGTAGTATATTTCACTGAAAGAATGCACCACAACTTCTCCATTTATCTGGTGATGGGCATTAGTGATTTTTTCCAATTTTGAATATTACAAATGAGGCTATGAATATTGGCATATATATCTTACACATCCTTGTGTGAACATAGGTTTCATAATATTGGGTAAATACCTAAGAGTGTGATAATGGCAATACATGGTTGCTTTATACGTTTGGTATAGGCTTACCTTTTAAAGAAGCTGTAACATTATTTTGCAATATGATTGTACCATTTTATATCCCCAATAGTATTCTGTGAGAGATCTACTTGCGTGACCTCTTCACCAATATTTAATATCATCATCTTTATAATTTTAACCAATCCACCTAGTATGTAATGGTGCTAACTTATATTCTGAATTGCAATATTTTTACAAATAATAATATACAATATATTTGAAGTTACTTATTGGGCATTCACTTTTTTTTTTTTTTTTGGTACTGGGGATTGAACTCAGGGGCACTCGACCACTGGGGCCACATCCCCAGACCAGATCTATATGTGCCATTTTGCCTTTTTTTTTTTTTTTTTTTTTGTATGTGCCTCATGGATTTTCTCCTATTATTCTCTTTAAATACTTTATTTTGCATTAAGTTGGTATTTTCTAAAGTGAATAGTTTGGTTTTTAAAATATTTTCACTACTTAATGGTATTAACCTTGATAGTTATTTCTAGGATTTTTCATATACATTTGACTTATCAGAAAATTATTTAGTTTTAAATATCTTAAATATTTATTTAGTTTAAATATTTCCAGAGAGATATCAAACATTCCTTCTTAAAATTTTATTACCGTTTTCCATTATTTTGTATTATTGTTATCTATGTAACATCTATAAATACTATCAATCAGTGTTTCATTGTTTTAACTGTGACCCTATTTTATGCTTTGGAGAACCTGAGAGAAGAAAATAAATCAAGTATGTATTTGCAGATTTTAAAAAATTAACCTTATTAAAGTTCCAGTTTCTTTTCATTTGTTTCTATCGCCTTATCATCTGCAGTTATTTATTTGTTTTATTTTTAATTGCTAATTATGAAATTTGTGTTTTAGAGCAGTTTTAGAGTCCCTAAAAATTGAACTGAACAGGAAAAAAAAAAAAAACTTTTCATACTTGCATGCATAGGATCCCTATCAACAGAGTGGGTACATTTGTTACAAATGATAAACCTACACTGACATATCATTATCACCCAAAGTTTACCATAGAATTCTGTAAGCTGCCTGGTACCGAAAACCGGGAGGAAAAACTCTCGGAGGCAGAGTTAAGCTTTTACTACTTTTACTTCTACTTTCTTAGAGCTTAGAGAGGGAAAGAAAGATTTTTAGAGAGAAAGATTAAAGCAAGCTTTTAGAGCTTCTTTCTTCTCTCTTCTTTCTTCCTTCTTCTTTCTTCTTCTGTTTTCCTCAGGAGCCTCGGCCTAACTCTGACCAGTCATTACTTCTTCTATCTGGTTTCTCTTCTGTCTTCTATCTGGTTTCTCTTCTGTAACCGCTCTGCCTACGTTCTGGCCGCTCTGATTTGCGGGTGCCTACAGGTGCGTCACATACATATCAGGTGGAACTTATGGCTTCCAGCTAGCTACAACAGCCCTTCCTAATTAGGGCTCCTTCAGAATTCATCTCTGGTGTTGCATATTCTGTAAGTCTGGATAAATGAACAATGGGTGTTTTAGTCAGGGTTCTCTAGAGGAACAGACACAACAGGAATTATAATTATTAAAAGGGGATTTATCAGGTTGGTTTCACGACCAGAAATTGGATAATCAACAATGACAGTCTGCAGGCTGGAGAACTGAAAGAATGAGTAGCTGTGCAGTCTAAGAGGCTGAAGCCTCAGAACAAGAAGGATCAATGGTTCTACCCTAGTCTGAGACCTAAGGCTTCTGGAAACACCCTGGAGAATCACTGGCAAAGTCCACTTTGGAAGAGTGAAGAAGGGAGAATCCATTATCCTCAGACAATTGCAGCAGGAATCAAGAACCCATTCAAGAAGAATCAAACTTGCATCTGCTGCTTCTTCCAACTTCCATCCAAGCCATTATCCTATTGGACAGTGCTGCCCATGCTTAGGGAGGATCTTCATTTCAGTTGTCTATCCCACATGCCAATCATTCCTAGACACACCCTCATTGACACATCCAGATGCCTCTTAATCAAAGGCATCTATAATCCAATCAAGTTGACAATTCAATTTAACCACTACAAATGGCATATAGCCACAACTATAATATCATATAGAGTAGTTTCACAGATCTAAAAATTATCTGTGCTTCCCCTATTCATCTCTTCTTCCCTTCCATCACAGGCAACCACTGATATTTTTAAATTGTTTTCATAACTTTACATTTTCTAGAATTTCATCTAGTTGGAGTTATGTAGGATGTAATCATTTTAGGGTGGCTTCTTTCAGTCTGTAATATGAATTTAAATTTTCAATATACCTGTTAAGGACTAGATAGATCATGTCTTTTTTTTTTTTTTTTTTTTTTTTTTTGTGGTTACCGGGGATTGAACTCGGGGCACTCCACCACTGGGTCACATCCCCAGCCCTTTTTTGTATTTTATTTAGAGACAGGGTCTCACTGAGTTGCTAAGTGCCTCACCATTGCTGAGGCTGGCTTTGAACTCGCGATCCTCCTGCCTCAGCCTCCCAAAGTGCTGGGATTACCGCTAGATCATGTCTTTTTAAAGCCAAATACAATTCCATTATCTGGTTATTCTACATTTATTTCTCCACTTGCTTTTTGAAAGACACCTTAGTTACATACAAGTTTTGGTGCTTACAGATAAAGTTGCAATAAACATTGATGTGTAAGCATAAGTTTGACTCCCTTGGATAAATGCCAAGAAGTTTGATCACTGGCTTATATGGTAAAAGTTTGGATTATATGGCTTAATTTTATAAGAATCTGCTAAATTGTCTTCCAAAATGGCTATATAATTTTGATTTCCAGTAGTAAAGTATGACAGTTTCTTATGCTTCACATTTTTTCCAGCATTGGTTGGTTGTCAATATTTTGGATTTTGGCCAGCCTAATAGGTATTCAGTGATATCTAATTGTTAAATTTGCCTTTTCCTAATAACATATAGTATTGAATAATTTTTCACGTGCTTAGTTATTATCACTATACTTTCTTTGGTAAGGTACCTGTTCATGTACTTTTGCCCACTTAAAAAATCCAGTTGTTTATGTTCTCAATGTTACATTTTAAGAGTTCATCACATATTTTGGAAAATTGTCCTTGATCAGATGTGTCTTTTGCAAATATCTTTATAATCAGTTGCTGGACTATAGTCTGTATCTCCAAGGAATCTTTCATTTCCTTCTCCATTTTCTTTGAACATAATTACCACCATGGTTTCAATAATATTTGGTTTGGATTTCCTTGTACTCTATTGTAAATGAAGTTATTTACTTGGATAGTCATTTCCAGATTGATTTCTACTACCTGATTTCTTTCTCTTCCTCCTCATCCAACCTGAAAAAAAAATAGCTCTGGTGCTATATGTGTAGGGGTGGGCCGGGTGAATAATCTTCTTTTCTCCCACGTGTAACTCTTCTTTAGGATCTAACATTTAGTGGAGATTGCCAAACAACCCAGGTCTTCTTGATTTGCTTTTCTTGGCATGGGATCTCTGTTTCATGAACTAGGAAAGCACAATATGAGCAGGTGGTACTGTCAAAGCAGTGCACCCACTGCAGAGCCTCTATTATAAGGGTCAGGCAGAATGGATAAGCCCACATTACTCAATGACTTTTGCCCAGATTCTACTCTTGGCAATGGGTAGGTAAAAGAAGCATGAGACATGGTTATTACTTTTCCCTGTTGGTAAAGATTCTATCTGCCTTGGGAGCTGGAGGGAATAAGGAGTCTTCTGTTCTTTGCTGTACCTGGAATGGATTTTTTTTTTTTTTTTTTAAATCTCACTGAGATGGGAGTGAGAAAGAAAGAATGAATCATGATTTAAGTATCACAGACTTAGTCCTTACCATTTTTTAATAGATGATCTTGAATAAATGTTTCATTAGTTGCTTTGTGTTTTCATGGTCATTTTGGAGATTTTAAATGTTTTTATTTTTAAGTATTTTTCACCAGTTTCTCAGAAGAGTAGACCTGCAGTGTTCCTCATGTTTCATGGAAAAAATAGAACTGCTAATGACTCATTTTTGTTGTATTTTAAAATAAAAAAAAAACAAGCTGCTAGACTTTTCTATTAAGAATTACTGTTCAGACATGCCATGTATAGAGGCTGCATTTCTCAACTTTCAGGTGTATGGCTAGAAAGGACAACCACAAAATTTCAATGAAACAGACCATATGGTTCATCATCTAGAATCATAAGCAAAATATTTTGGTGGTATGTCTCTAAATAGTAGGAACATAATAAAGCAGAGTTTAAACTTTTCAGTTCAAGGAACTACATTTTACTAGGGTATGACAAACAGAAAAAAAAAATAATACTGACATTTTACCACAAATGCTTTAGACTTACTTAATCCTTAGATAGAATTTTATGTTGTGTCTGCAGGTAAAATTATATTGGGGATGTGTGGCTGAATTAGCCTTAAACAAAAGGAGTTGATTTAATTAAAAAATTTCTTTTTTTTTTAAAAATGCATGCAGTTGAAACTCCTGAAAAATGTCTGTGAAAACATGGTTATAAATATTATTTCCAACTATTAAAAATAGAGAAAGAAAAAGAACTTGACATGGTAGATAATCAGGGTTTTAGTCTTGATTTTTTCCTCCTAAACAAATACACAGCATTTTGGGGAGCAACAAGACAAAACAAAACACATTTATGTCCTTCATTTTATTCACATAAAAAATGAGAGGAAGGTGCACCCTTAGAGGCCAGCTTTCTATTACCCTTATATAGACATCGCTTATTATTTAAATCCAGACATCATTTCTTCTTGGTGGATAATATGTACCTTATATGCATATACTGTAGTGTTCTTTGATTATTTCTAGAATATTAGTAACTTCATGATTTGTTCACTTGACTCACTCATAAACTCTTATCTTGTCAAAGTAGTGATTATGCTTTTTGAAAATTTAAAAACATATTTCATGAGACTTTCAATTCAATTATTTTAATTATTTTAAAATTATTTGAATTTTTACCAACTCTATTCATATTTTCTAAATAGAAATAATTATATCTACCATGCTTTGTCTTTTCAACTTTTTCAAGAATTGAGTAACTTTAAGCTTTGCCCTATTTCTTTTAGCTACTCTTTCTTTCAATGTTTCTAAGACAAGTTGCTAGACTTTTCTACTAAGAATTACTGTTCAACCATGCCATGTATAGAGGCTGCATTTCTCAACATTCAGGTATATGGCTAGAAAGGACAAATACTAAAGTTCAATAATACAGGCCATATGGTTCTTTTCTAGAGGCCATATGGTTCATTCCTCTAGGATCATAGGCAAAATATTTTGTTGGCATGGCTCTATATATTAGGAACACAATAAAGCAGAGTTTAAACATTTCAGTACTAAATTCTACATTGATCAGACACTCATCAGTTTTTACCAATCAAACCTAAAGGAAACTACTAATCCACCATATTGAATTACATAGTGATAAATTAATACATAAATATGTGCTCACATAAGTGATAATTTATAGTTCACTGTTTTAAAAAAATCATTTATTTATGCTTTGACATATAAATGTACTCATTTTTCTCTATATTCTACTAAATAAACAACAGTTCCCAAGGCATATTTTTTCCCTTCCCACAATTATTTGACCTAAATTCATGTGGGATGTGGAAGCAGCCATATATTGAGCTCAGCCCTATTCCATGAATTTATTTACCTAAGTACACCAGCTACCCTGTGTAATTTTCTTCTAGTTAACAGTGAAAACTACCTCCTCTCCAGGTTCTTCACAGAAATTTTAGACCTTCAAAACTCTAGTAACCAATTCTTATTAAAAGTTAATTTAATTTTAGTGTAATATTGCTTGAAAGGCAATTTAAATTTTATATCGAATTTCTAATTTCAGAATTGAACACTGAAGGTTATGAAATATTTTCTCTGTTCATGGGGTGGTTTTAATGAAACTACAGTTACAATAACTAAATTCCTGATAAGTAATTGAATAAAGCACACTAGTTTTTAGAGTTCTTTGCCAATATATTCATTTTTTTCATTCATTCTATTTATGAACTACTGGAAGAAATTGTACAGTTTCATCAATAGGCAACTTTCTTATGGTCATTGCTTGTTTTCATTCATCCTATTGACCACAAGCATCTTTCATCTGATTATATTTAACTTAGTCATAGAAAGTCAGTGAGCTCTGTGGCCTACATCTAACAATTATGCATAAATTCATATATGAAATACATATATAATATGACTATGTTCTTTCTGAATTTTTTCAAATTTAATATATTTATTACTTAGTACATTTTAATATTATCATTATATAGTTTTGAAAATAAGTTTGGTATTGAGATAATTACTAGAAGTTTATGAGAATTATAATATTGTATCAAAAATACTAGAGAAGCCATTTCTGGAAATTCAGTTATACTTAGATTCCTTATGAGAAAATAAGATCCAAAGAAGGAGAATTCTCATGGGAATCTAAATTTGACTTTCCTACTTATCTTCTTATCTCCTACTTATCTTCTCAAAATCTTATTGATGAACAAGGTGATATAGAGAAGGAAGAAAAATTCCAGTTTTTAGTCAACTTGATAAGAACAGCAGTTTGGAAATAGTCAAGTTAAGTTTGGAGTCTGGCTCTGCCTGTATCTTACTGTAAAATTGTTGTCAAGTTAACTAATCATTCTGTTCCTTAGTTTTTAATTTTATAAAACTTGAATAGTAGCCAAATCAAGACCTACCTCATCAGGTTTTTTGAGTATTATATGTGATAAACTATACTCTAAGACAGTAAAAATGTGGCAGTGCTTGGTGGAAGGTAAGTACTAAATAACTGTTACCTTTTGATATAATTGGTTAAAAGATGTACAAAATGATAGAGGACTATATAATTTGCCAGCATAGAAGTTCTTGATGAATTAATGGTATAAAATAGAATTTATTTGATTTCCTAATTAAGAATATTAAAATTTTATGTATTAAAATACATGGAATTATAATTTCAACTTGTTTTAAGTAAAAAGTTAAACAAAAAACACATTTATCTTTCAACACATACAAATTTATAACATATTGCATATTAATTCATTTTAAAATTAATAAAATAATGTAAAAGAATTGTGGACTTTTGACTTTGAATCATTTTATCTGTACTCTTGCTCTTGTCTTTATATTAGTGAATCCTCAAGTGAATAAATCAAGTTCAATTATTAATTTTCTGTCAGTTGTGTTTGAATAAGAGACAACATACTATGTCATCATCTGATATGTTACAAAGTTTTTGTTAAAATTTATGTTAAAATAGTTATTAAATCAGTTGGTTTTGAGTTTATGATGATGTCTATTTCTTCCAAGTGTTGATTAGAAAAATTTTATAATGTTTTCAGCATTAGCAACTAGTAAAAGTCACAATGACTGTTTATGGCCACATGATTTGGCTCTCAGCATGTTAATGATTCCTTAAAGAAATGCAAACCAATTTAAATATAATATGGAAACTACTTATCATAAAAACCAGTAGTGAAAACGCCATGAAGTTTAATCCTCTTCTAATTTTATGTGTTTTATGCTGTAATTTTTAAGAGTCTTGATTAGATTCAAGGGAAAAAAATCTTACTGAAATAAAGATAATGACTCACATTGAATAATTTCCTTTCCTCCAAATAAGCCACAGTAATTGAAAATTGTGGCTTTAGGGGTTAAGTTTAACTGTCTTTAAAATTATCCTTTCATTGTTGACTAACTATTCAAATAAGCTCTGATTTGAAACAGTCATTCTTTTTAAAGCCTTTGACAAATATTACGAGGTGCCACATCCCCACATCCCCAGCTCAGTTTTTTGTGCCCATAATCTAAACAAAGTGTAGAATCAGATTGTCTTTTTGGGGACAACAGGTTATTATCAAATATTGTGGCCTCTGGTTTAAACATATAACATACCTGAACTTTGTGAAAAAGGTGTTACTGTTCTAAATATCTGAAATTTTAGCGAATGGCATTTATTAGATGTTAAAATATTGAACAGGGAAAAAAGAGGTGTGATTTCACGGAATGGAGGAGGCTGAGTTACACACTTTGATGCAGCGCTGCCTTTGCCAAGAGGGTTGTACTCCACTCTGGAGGGTCCCCTCCTGTGAGCAAGCTGACAGCTGGCTCCGTTCTGCTTTGCCACATAGCTGCCCAGGAGTCCAGCTGCTTGTTTCTGGGGATGTGGTCAGCATGAGGACTGATGAGATTTCAGTTAATCAAATTTCACACAGGCCAGTAAGTTTGTTTCTGCAGCTTCTAAGCAAAATCCTGCCAAGTTCATTTTATGTAAGTCTTGAGCTGTGAACTTGAAAAGCTGCTGCAGCTGCTTTGTCAGGCAAAAGTTTTCTAGGGGTAAGACCTTATATACAGGGCATCCTTTGTTATTCATTATTCAAACACTGAAAATCACAGCTCGATTACAATACATCAAGAGTGTGATATGCAACAGCTACACAATGCAGCTGACGAAAGCCTGGAAGACTATATCATCACAAAGGGGATCTGCAATGCTGCCTTTAAAAAGTTAGAAATGGGACAATAGTACATTTACCTGAGTTTGTAGATAGGCAATTAGAACATACGTTTTTGAAAGTAACAAGCTAAGCAATATATTAGCCAAGAAAACTAAGAATGTTTCCAGGATAAGGCCATGGAAAGTAAAAAAAACTTATCAATTTATATCAGACTGTGCAAAGGACATTAACAGCTGTTATCACAAGGCAACGTAATTGCTGCATGATGAAAATTCCTCCCCTCAAAATTCCCAAAGGATTCAACCTAGCAACAGATATTCCATACAAAATTATTTTAATCAACCAAATATGCTAAGCAATATCCCCCAAGGGTAATAAAATCAAAATTTCATACCGTGCTCCAGCCGATGCCCCCAGATGTCAAAAAAGGTATTACATAGGGCCAATCAATGCCATTCTAGATATGAATATATATTGGAAATGATTTCATCAAGGGGATTTCAAAAAACGCGGCAACACGGCCCAATGCCCCGCCCTCAAATGTACGAGCGCTAGAAGGAAGTACCCCTTCAATTCAAATGATTCCTCTCTTCAGATCGCTCCTACCCATTAAACTCCCTTATCAGAGGACAAGAGGAATGCAGAGTAGATGCT
Source organism: Tamias sibiricus (assembly GCA_025594165.1). Taxonomy (NCBI): domain Eukaryota; kingdom Metazoa; phylum Chordata; class Mammalia; order Rodentia; family Sciuridae; genus Tamias; species Tamias sibiricus. Next base: position 89,434,024 of record CM046666.1, on the reverse strand, counting down.
CGCTGTTCTACTGCCCGGATGGTCCTGACCACCGGGACATGGGTGGTCAGACTGATAGTCCTACGGAAGCAGGGACCTCATCCCTTCAAGATCTGTTGTGACTAATCCATGGGACGTTAAGTTTCCAAAAGTTTATTAGTGATGGTAATGTGATACCAGAGTTATTGATTCCAGATTATAATGGAAAATTAAAATAGCTCAATATACACACAATGGCGATCAGCCTCCGGAAATCAAGAAGAGCAGAATCGCGACAGCTGATCCTTCATCTCCCAGTCTCCCATAATTCTTGTGAAAAGCAATCCACAAAATTGAAATACCAGAGCATTCGGTTCCCACTGTGTCAAGACCTATGGCTTCCTGGGTCCAGTGACTGTTTCTTCGGATGCTCTATGTGGCAAAGTTAAAAATTCCAAGTATAAGATGGAGGGGAGATCTGATTGATACAGGAGCGTGACTCTTCCAGCAGAATTCCTACAATCATTGGACTACTGCACTGGCCACCTACAGAAAGCCGCAACCATGTTTAAAAAGGCGTTGGATACATTAATACCACCCCACTCACAGTGCTGTAATCTTAAATTGGCAAGACAATGAAGCGCATACAGGATCATTTCAAACCCTTTGTTTTATACGAGCTTGCCAGTTACCCCTAGGAGGAAGAGATATCATACTTCTATATTGGTGTTACTCCTAGCGACAAATCCTGCAGGTGGTTAAGAAGAAAATATCCTCTCCTCAGAATTAAAAAAGCAAAGGGCTTTTTTCTAGGGCCCACTGAAAAAACAATGTTGTAAAAAACCATGGCTCTCCTAATATCCCGTTTGGTCCCTCATGCCCCTATCCAAAGAAAAATTTGCAAGCGGCCCACCAAGTTAATTTAAAAACAATTAAAGCAGACAAAACATATGAGAAGTGGAGTCAAGACAAAGGGCGAGTATAGTATGCATTTCCCATAAACCAAAAGACATACATACCATCACAGGCAAAAGTTTTTAAGAACATTCTCCAGAGGTTAAGCTAGCTTATGAGCTGACGTTAACTTCTTGTTTTACCTTTATGTCAGGTGAAAGCCAATTGATTTCATGGACAGGGCCATCTTCTCACAGTAGTGCTTGCAAACCAAGCCAGAGTGGTGAGTAGGTGAATACATGGTCATGAGTGATCAACATTATAGGCACTATGTGAATGCAGTCTAAGTAACACAATTAAGACATTTCTTTTTCCTTCCCAACATCACTCCCATGGTAACTTGCCACTTTATCAATCCTATTATCCTAGCTGAATATAACTTTACTTATTAACTCTAACACATTACCCCTCAAACTTATCTTCCATATTCCTTCCAGAGTAACTTATCCAAACTTTTATTTGGACAATGAGTTTCTTTTCTGCTTAAAGCAATTAGTTCATTTCTGCAAGTTTTCCTAGGCATGACATCCAATGTATCTACAACTACTGCTGCCCAATTTTCCCAGTTTCATCTTCATTACTTATATCTCATCTCCAAAAATGTCTTTTGGAAAGGTGAAAAGCAGAACAAAACACAACGTAAAACTAAAGAGAACAAAACCAAATAAAACTCATTAGTGCTCTGCAGTCTTTCTTTGCTTCATATTCTTTGATTGTTGTTCATAGTGCTTCCATTGAGTTCAATGTCCTCCTAATCTTTCCTGCCATTCAAATTTCTAATCCATGTGGAAGACTTATTCCCTAGAGCCTGAATATGTTCCTTCCTCTTTCATGCTACTTCACCATAATTATTCTATTTAGTCATAATTACACTTTTATTTATAGAGTGCCCTCAATTACCCTATAGTGTTTTGAGAGAACAGACCTTCTGAGAAAGGACCATTTTTTATAAGAATGAAACTGATTTTTTTATGTTTACTTCATATCATGTGTCATGCTGAACTCATATTTTAGTTTAATGAGATAGTGCAGGTCTAAGAGAGGTTTCACATAGACAATCATGTTGTCTGCAGATAGAAGCACTTTCATTTAATTGTTTGTATAATCATTTTATTTCCACTTTCATTAAATCATTTGTATAATCATTTTATTTCCTTTAATTATTTTATTGCAAAGTCTAGAAATTCCACTTGAATAAAAGTAATGAAAGGCAAATATCTTTGCCTTGTTCATGATCTTGGGTATGAAACAGTCATTTTTATACTAACTGTAGAGTTTTTCGTTCCTATGTTGTTTAGTATTAATGCTTTCTATAGAGTTGAGAATGGTCCATCCTTTCTAAAATTTTAGACTTTTCTCTATGAATGGATATTGGATATCTAAAAATGCTTTTCAATTCAAAATATCATGTAACTCTTTTCCTTTTTAGTTGTTGATATGATAGATTACATTGATTGTTTTTCCAATATTGAATTGAATCAGCCTAGAACCTCTGGTATAAACCCTAGTAGATATATGATTTTTTTTTACATTGCATAATTAATTATACTTGCTAATATTTTAAAGATTATTTTCATCTATATTCATTAAGGATACTGGTCTGCTGTTTCAATCCCTTCTTTTGTATTGTATTTGGCTGGTTTTGTGTCAGGGTAGTATTCACTTCATAAACTAAATCTGAAAATATTATTTTATCATTTTTACTCTAAAAGTTAATATGTAGAATTTTTAAAATTCTTCTTTAAACATATTACAGAATCATCCATAAAAATAATCTGGCACTGGAGAATTATTTTTTATTTTAAAATATGAATTCAATTTTTAATACTATAACCTATTTTAAAAATATCTTTTTAACATTGGCTGAATTATGGCAGTTTTTAATGCTTGTGGAATTAATGTGTTATATCTAGATAGAGCATGATCATCTTATTAAAAGAACAAGCTTAGAATTTCAGTAATTTACTGTACTGTTTGTTCTATTCAATTTTATAAATTTCTATTCTTATTTTTAATTCATTTTCCTTTGTCTTTCAGATTAATTTCTTCCTAATGCCTTAAATTGGTAAGCCAGAGCATTAATTTAGTTTGCTTTTCTGGTAAAAGTATTTAAGCTACATATATTTTCTTCTCAACATTGTGTTAGCTACATTTTATATGTTTTGATATTTTACATTTTGAGTATAATTCATTTCAAGCTGTTTGCTAATAGCCCTTGTTATTTTTTTCTTTGACTAACCAGTTACTTAGAAGTTTTAAATTTTTCCAATATTTTGTGATGTTATATCGTATTATTGTATTACTGCTATTGACCAAGACAATTCTCTTGTGTCTAGAGAACATAACTGATATTATTTCAAGGTTTTTAAGTTTATGAAGACTTACTTCATAGTCTAGTATATGGTCATTGCAGTAAATGTACCAAATGTATTTGAAAAAATAAAAAAAAAACTCTGCCATTGTTAGATATAGTGTTTTGCAAAAAATAATTTAAGTTGGTTGACAATGTCATTCATATCTTCTAATTTATTGGTAGAGTCTTTTGAATATTAATATTTCCAACAATAATTATGAAATATTCAATTTTTCACTATTTGGAAACTATTTTCAAATATATAAAGCTGGTACAATTTATATTATGTCCTCATGAATTAACTCATTATTATGATGATATATTCCTCAAAACTTTGCTAATACCCATTGTTTTGAGATATATTTTATCAGCCATTTTAGTATGGTTACATTTACTGAATTCATGACACATTTTTCCATTAACTTATTTACAGTTTATTTTCTTCTTATATTTAAAGCCTATCACCTGTAGAAAACATATTATTAAGAATGTCTTAAACCCATCTTCATAGCTTCAGCCATTAAATTTGTTCTTAATTCATTAATGTTTAATAAAGTTGTTGACATATTTTGTCTGCCATCTTATTAATTATTTTCAATGAAGTAGTATCACATTTTTGTTTCTCTCTTCCTCCTTATTAAAGCTTTTAAAATTTGCATTAGAACATTAGAATTACCTGTTAATTTTCCTCTTATCTTTGTAAATATTCTTCTTTGCATTGTTCCAATAGTAGGAAGAATTTAATTCTAGAGATTTAATATTTACCTAACTTTTATAAGTTCATTCACATTTACTATTGTATCACATCATGTAAAACACATAAACTATGTAATCATATATACACATATTGTCTATCTTTATTACAGTTGTCTTATGTGTTGTCTATATTTACTATGTATGAAACAGTTATACCTAGCTGTTATATCAGCAGTTATTCTAGTTGTGCTTTATTTTGAAGCATTTTTTGGTAGGTTCAACAATATTTCAGATAATTTACTGATTATTGTAGTTGTTTTAAACATATTGTACCAATGTATGAATCAGGTATTGGTCAGAATTGTATATAGAGAGAATATGAAGATCCCATCTCTGGTTTTCTGAATTTTCCCCAACCTCTTTAGTGCCCTATTTACTAGGTGCATTTTCTTACTAGTGGCATGACCATCTCACCATCTGTGTCCTGCAAGCTGCACTCCTGGAAGGCAGGCTGCACAATGAGTACTTCACACAGCTGTCTTCCTCAGCTCCTTTGCATGTGCACACCTTACCAGAGCTTATCAGTTGTTAAAACTCCTGTAACTTGAGCTAATTGCTTTTACATTTTGTCCACATCTCATTTTTTTTTTAAGAGGTTAATCACCCAAAGGGATCTGACTCCTTTATTACTAGAAGTCAAAAGTCATTAAACCAAATTTTAATGAGGCACCAATCATTTTGTTCTTGTCTCCCATTCTCAAGTTCTCAAGTCTACCATTTTATATTCTGCCGTGAGATGCTGGTACCGGGAATCTGAAAACTTACTTTTTTTTTTTTTTTTTTTTTTTTTGCCAGTTAACTCCCTATTAATTTCAGTAACTAGAGAATAGTAGAGAAAAAATGGATCATGTGAGCAGGAGATTAGAGAGCTGATTCTTTGATGATACATCCAAATCATTTTGTTTGAGTATTCCATTTGAAAATTGATTCTAGGGGCTGGGATTGTGGCTCAGCAGCAGAGAGCTCGCCTCGCACGTGCGCGGCCTGGGTTCGATCCTCAGCACCACGTAAACATAAATGCATTGCATTGTGTACAACTAAAGTAAATAAATAAATATTTTTTAAAAAAAGAAAATTGATTCTATTGATACTAATTTATACCTTTTATAGGCAATTACAGAATTGACTAAATATTTAGTAACTTTGATTCATATGGCATATTCAGTATTATGTCACTTATATAGTATGTAATTGTGCAGTATATGAGATGTACCCATAAGTTTTCCCTTTCATATATATTAAAATTACATGTGTTTTATATTAATATAGTAGATATTTATTGAAATTTATTTTTTTATCTCTCCAAAACACTTCCTCAAAAATGTGCAAAAAGAAAAAACCTAAACAAAAATCTATGAATATTAAGCTATGTCTCTTCTGTAGACTCATGAAAGGATTGAAAAAGTAAATGCCTGAAAATGTAACATACAAGTAGAGGTAAAAATGGAGAGTAGAACTTCTGTACTGTCCCTATGTTATTCAGAAGGAAAGAAGGTACACATAAAATTACTATGGAAATCAGTCTCCTCTCATAATCCCTAAATGCTTACTAATGGGTGAGCGCCAGCTGTAGTTATGTGAAAAATTAGCATCAATAATTTGTAAAACTTAAAATTAGTTTGACTCAAAAAATAGACACACACATTGGTTTTACTTCAAAAATATACTTAAGGGAAAAAGTAAAACTATTTCATTTTTTCTAATTAAAAATGGTCAGCATTCTAAAGTCAATCTAAAAATCAGTATTGGTGTAAAATAATAATTTTTCTTGCAGTTTCTGTCTCTATGCCTGAGAATTTTGAAATGATGATAAAAGAAATATTATTATAATAAGAACATAGGTACACATATGTAAATGCTATTTTTAAAGCCCAAATAGATTATGAAATTGGCTGTTATTTGCTTTGTACATAAGTGGGATATTTTCCAACCAGAGAAACCGTAGCTTTTATTGGTTAGATGACTGAGACAAGTATAAATGTCATTTAGAAATTCATACTTCATATAGCATTGATAGATGAAAAAGAAATTTAACATTTCAAGTTGACTTCTTCTACTCAAACCAGATCTGTCTTAAGTGAGTTTCTATAACTATTTTAATTAGTCATCATTACAGAGTCATAAGCTCTAAAAACATTGACTTTAAGTTGTTGTATACTTAGGAACTTTGTTTAGTTAGAAAGGGTAAACTCAAAACACAAGTGAGCTAATGTCATTATTTTTAATTTTTCTATATGTTGAGGTCATTCAAATTTATTCAGAAGAAAAATTTTTAGATAATCTGCTTTATCTAACCATTTTTACTAGAAAATAAAACCTCTGGCAGCTTGCATTCATCATTGTCGAAATTCTGCTAAAAATAGTTGGTACTGGAGATTTATCATGGCTATCCATCATTTCTAGGATGAAGATATACCACAGAAAATATTATGGTTGCAACAATAAAGACTGTATGTTATTTTCATAACATATGTAGGATTTATTTTATTAAGTTGAACAAAAGCCTTACATTTCTTTCTTCATAACTAAAAACAAAAGTACAAACATGTATATCTCCTTTGCTTCTTTTCAGGCTTAGACATAGGCTATATTTTTAATTAATTTTATTTGTTAATTATAATACTATAGCAGCTATGAAATGTGTTGAAACTTGCTAGATAATGGCAAAAGAATAAAGATTGCAGGTAAAGGTTTATGTAATTGAGAAAGGGTAAACAATGAATGTCTTTAGATTTTTCCCACTGGACTGGTGGCTTAACAATCTAGGTTGCAGGTTTGCCCTAATTTAAATCTTTACCCATTATTTTGTGGAAGAGAAAATAATATACAAGATTTACTTGAATATGACTTGACATGTACATGCAGATTCAATTAGGGAGGGGATAAGAATCTGCCTGTGTGTGTATGTGTAATATTACTTAAAAATTTCAACACTCCAGACACTGATTAAAACTTTATAGACTTATGTTTTTAAGTCTGGCAGATAACAACTTCAAGAGTCACAGCTCCATCTTAACAAGAGTAAAAACTTGGGCAAAATGAAATGTCAAGATTGATGATTTGGGGTTGAGACTGTAGTTCAGTGTTAGAGTTTTTGCCTGTTGTGTATAATACCTTGGTTTCTATCCCAAGCACTCCAAATAAATAATTTAATAAAGTGTCTAATATCTGTACTCACACTTCTAAAAAATCAATAATATGTCGTAGACCCAGAAGAAAAATGAAGTCAAAGGGCAAACTACCCCCCCAAAATTCGAGAAATAGATGGACAGAACATCACAACCTACCAGAAGATAAACCCACAATGAGAAATCTTCATGGAAAGTAATGCCTGGGTAGAAAAATGTAAGCTGTAATGGATATTTTTCTGGAGGCTCGGTGTGGATATTTCTGAGAAATAAAACTCTAGGACTTATAGTCATGGGAGATGGGCATAGTTTTTTGTTTGTTTATTTTATTTTGTTTTGTTTTATAAATATTACCTTCAGGAACTCAATCAGGTTTCTTCGGTAGAGAACATTGGGAAAAAATCCTCTCATGCTTCTGGCAGGCTGTAGGGGAAAAAACGCCCATTATGAAATACATTAGTGTGTTGTTTTCTTCTAAATAATAAGGACTTCTGTGGGAGCTACTAACCAGAACTTAACTATCAGTGATCTTATTAAGGCCTAACTGACTTGGGGGATGGAAAGAACAATTCCATTCCTCTCTAACTATTCCATTCTACCTAAAGGTTGGAGGGAGACTGAGAATCACTTGTGAAGTTCACAGTACAGAGGCACAGTCTTACTAAAATATGCTGATAATCATAGAAAGAATGCTTCCTTTCCTTAGCACCATCCACAGTATTACTGATGGCCTATTTATTGCAGGTCCTTTATATAACAGATATTGTTTGACTATCTAAAAAAGAAAATTACAAGTGTCAGCAGGAAAACAACCAAACTGTGTAGGCAAAATAAGATATTAACAGTAGCTAATTATAAAATATAATGATCATCTGACATAATAAACATAATTTAAACTTATGAATATTGTATTTCTAGAATTTTCCATTGAATATTTTTTGAATGTGATTAACCATAAGTAACTGAAATCATGGGAAGCAAAACTGCAGATAAGGGAAAACTACTATATAGAATATGCAGACAGTGTGATATTATTAAACTCCAAAAAGAAATGAGTGATTAGCTCATGAAAAGAGATAGGGAAAACTTAAATGCGTAATGCATATTACTAAATAAAACGAAAGAAGCTAATCTGAACAGGCTATGTGCTGTATGATTATAACTATGTGATCTTATGGAAAAAGAAAGCTATGGAGACAGTACAAAGAACAGTGGTTGCCAGTAGGTAGGGAGAAAAAGATGAATAAGTGAAGCACAATAGCTTTTTTGGTCTATAAAACTACTCTGTGTATATACACACAATGGAGTATTACTCATCAATGAGAGAGAATAAAATCATGGTATTTTCAGGTAAATGGATGGAGTTAGAGAATATAATACTAAGTGAAGTTAGCCAGTCCCAAAAAGCCAAATGCCAAATGTTTTCTCTGATGTAAGGAGGCCAATTCACAGTTGGGTTGGGATGGGGAGCATAGGAGGATTACAGGAACACTAGAATGGCCAATGAGGAGAGAGGGCAAGGGAGGGGGCAAAAGGATGAAGAAAAAAAAAAGATGGTAAAATGAGATGGATATCATTACTCTAAGTGCATGTATGAAGTCATGAATGATGTGAATTTACTTTGCATACAACCAGAAATTTGTAAAAATGTGCTCTATATGTGTAATATGAAATGTAATGCATTCTGCTGTCATTTATAACATCTTAGAATAAAAAAATTTAAAAAAAAACTACTCTGTGTAATATCACAATCATAGATACAGTCATTTTAAATTTGCTCAGACCCATACAGTATACAACACTGAGAGTGAACTCTTGGGTAAACTGTGGATTTGGAGTGATAATGATGTGTCAATGTACATTTATCATCTGTAGCAAATGTACGACTCTGGAGCACACTGTTGATACTAATACAGGGAAAGCTGGATGTTTGGGGGCAGGAGATCATGGGTACTTTTTGCTCTATTTCGTGTTAATATAACACTAATCTAAAATAAAGTACTTAAAACACTAATCTAAAATCTTAACTTCATGGGTGAAGAAAAATATCTGATAATAAGTGGCCAATTTTTTTATAACTTCTGCAAGAACTAGTTTCAATAATCATTACTTATGTCAATAAACCCAAGTTATTTTGCCTTAACTGCCATGTTTTTCAAATCAAATTGAAGTGCATTTTATTTCATATTTTATTTGAGAACATTTTAATTCTGGTTGTACTTTTCTTTTATACAAACTTTGTGGCTATAGGTAGTTTCACTTTCTAGACTAAAAGGATAATAAGGGGAAGAAAGAGAAGAAAATTCACTTAACATTTATTAGGTCTAAGTTTTATTCTTAATGGAGAAAATGTGCCACTCCTTGACTCGGGAGATAGAATGAAAAGCCTATTCTTGATTACTCTATTTAGCAAATGAGAATGGAAACTGAAATATTACTCTTTTGAAATACTATAGGATAGTACATAGATTTTGCCTTAGATTGTTTAAAATTGAATGAAAGGTTACAAAAATCTTAGAGCACAGATAAACAAATTACATGATTAATTGTCAAGTTGACAAACTACTATATACTCTATTCCTCACCTATAAGATTAATTATGGGATAATATACTTACCTGCTTGTTGGTTTTTAAGAATGTGAACTCTTTGACATTACAGTGTTTATGACCCATCATCATTTTACCAGTTCCAAACACAAAGAAAACTAGCAATCAATGGTAATTTTTTTAATGTAAAAAAGTCTAATAACTGGTTAGTAGTATCTATTTGAAGAACATATATTAAGAAAACATCCAACAACAAGCCCTCAATTCCTCCAATAAACAGAAATGTAATGGAAAAGAAGAATAAATTTGGAGTCTAGTGATATAGATGTGAAATCCCAAACACATACAGTATTATGTGATCTAATAGTTAAGAATTCAGGAATTCTAGATTGCTGCCGATTGCTGCCAAATTCTGTCAAGAGGTAGATAAATTTTATCACTGATAAATCATCAATGAACTGAAAAAAAAATAGTACTTCCAAACTGAAGGAATTATTAATCTTAAAAATGGCATTTTCACTGGAGTATAGAGTTGTCATCGTGTTAATGTGGAATCAATCATCTGACAAAAAGATGTAAAAAGACAAGTAGATTGCACCAAAGGTAGAACTTAGAAAAAGAATACATATGACAGTTAGCCATAAGAGGGAGACACATAAAGATAAACTTTTAAAAAAACAAAAATTTGTGATGAGAAAATTGAAAGATTTTATTATGAAAAACATGTAAGGCAGAATTTCATGAAGGAGATTGTGTTTACCAATGTTCATACCACAAATAAGTAATATAAGGAGTGAAGAATATTCATGGGATGTGACAAATAGACTCATGATCTTGTTGAAAAAAAAATCCAGTACAACTTTTCCTTATTTACTGCAAAGGGGCAACAACTACAGATACAACAGACTTGGGAGAGCTTCACCAGCAGGCATGCACATCTTCAACTTCACTCCATTTTAGATTGTCAACAAAGAAACAGTGATTCTTAAGGAAAAGGGACCTTATTATGAAGATTGTATAGAGATCAAAGTCACAACAAAGTGCTTCTTTAGTGAGAAGATGAGACATTTCAGATGTTTTGGTTTGATATTTTAACTTGAACAAGAGTTTAAAACAATGTGGGTCCATAATAATAATAACCTCCCTACCTACCCTTTTAGTATCACGGGCTTACATTTCAATTGCCTTGCCTACCCCACAGAAGTTCAGCTTTTCTGTGTGGGAGAACTATATTTGGAGATTTCCTTTCAATTCATATTACTAAAAAAATTGGGAGAACTGAAAACACTGCTTCAATATAACTCAGTTGCTGGAACAGAGAATGAAACCACCTGGGTCAACACAACTAATCTTGAGCTCCAAGGTCTTCTTGCCCAGAAAATAAGACAGCAAGCCAAAAAATAATTTCACCATTCACTTCTGGAAATTCTTGCAAACAAATTTACACAGCTAAAAATTTGATCATACAGGCAAATAGCTCTGTAACCATGACAATTTATTTATCAAATTCACTTAATGGCCCTTACCTGAACTGTTCCAGAATTATCATATGAAATTTTCTCACTACCAAATTCTTCCCTGAAATGCCTCCCATCGGTCATGTCCAAATATCAGAATGAAGCAAATAACTTTCCTAAGTTATTTAATTTGAGAAACTACTAAAATTGTCAAGCTAGTGTTTTCCCTTGCTGTAGTCATTTTTATAAATCTAATTTTGCTTGGTTAACAGGTGTGTCTCAGTTGGCACACTTGATAGATATTATGAAAACAAAAGAAAACATAACAATCTACACTGAAAGTTGTAGGGACTGAGATAGAAATACATATACTTTTTTTTTCTTTTAAAAAAAGCATAATTTTAAATTAGAACACTTCAGTAAGGTTATAGAATATGAACAGTAATAGATAAGTTCTTGCAATAAATACATGCCAAAAATTTAAAATGAAATTTAATATGTCAAAATACTTGGACAACTCTTTGATCAGAAAGGTTGACATAAGCAAAAAAAAAATTTAAAGTTACATTATATTATATACTTTTTAGTTTAGCACATTTTAGTTTAGCTTTTCTATAATTTTTGAAAGGAAATATTATTTATTTTCCATATTGCCAGAAATGCATAATCATTTGTGTGCAAATAAAATTGGTAATGGAAATAAAAATGTAAAGAAATATTTTGAATCATTAATAATTAGACTATATCTTCTGGAAAAATGTTATGCTGTCTTTTTTATGAAATATTGAGATATACATAATATTTAATATCAATATACATCAGCACCTCCATGTGACAAGAGAGATGTATGATACCATTTATCTACTCATAAATGGACCAATTTTATCATATTTCATATATCACTGTGTAACATATTTATATGAATATATTTGTCCTAAAAAAGTAGCTAGCATCAGTATATATTAAAGCTTCTTCTAACTTCTAACATCAAAGTAAAATTAAAAAATGACATGACATTTAAATAAAATAATTAGTTATACTATAAAATTTAATACAGTAGCACATGCTGATATTATATAAAGCAGTCTTTCTTTATACCACAACTTTTTAAATGACCTTGGATGTGAAAAACAAACTGGAAAGTAAATCCTGTCATGTTTAGTTTCACAGTTGTATGAAAGTGTGACCAAATGTCAGCACAACATCTTGTATGCTAACAATACCAAATTCCAGTAAAGTATTTAGGGTGCAACATTAAATTATTATATACAGATTTTTATCAGATTTTATTTTTCCCTTGAGAAATTTGATAGAACCATCAGACACAGCTATATTTTGTGAGCCTGAACTCTTATTTTCTTATTTTAAAATTCCCATTTGTATTATATCCGTTTGTGAAATAAGTGTGTAAAAACAAAGAAAAAAAGTTCATCTCAATTATTTGAGATATTTTAATGTGCTTATTATGTATAATTATATCTTCTTTAATAGTAATATAAAACACTGACTACATAATAGAAATCTCATACTCTGTCCCAGCGAAACATACCAATAATAAAAGCAGCAATGGGGAGGGATGGGGAGGAAGGGAAAGGGAGGGTACATGGGGGTAGGAAATATGTTGGAATGAGATGGACATCATCATCCTAAGTACTTCTATGAAGACTGGAATGGTGTGACTCTATTTTGTGTACAACCAGAGACATGAAAAATTGTGCTCTATATGTGTACTATAAATTGAAATGCATTTTGCTGTCATGTATACCAAATTAGAATAAATAAATAAAATTTTAAAAAGATGAATTTTAAATATTTATCGTGGATATTTCTTAAAATGACCTTTTAAAAATATTGTTGTGATTTTGGGGTTACTTTATCTAAAGACTCGAATTACAATTGTCTGAAACAGAATTGAATAAGGCATCCTCAAATCCATTTAGACTCAGGATGATCATTTGTGACATAAAAATAAAATAAAAATGGATAACTGGAAATAGAATGTGGAATTTTATTTATGTGTTTTTCTGTTTTGTGCTTATAAAGTGATTAGATTTTTTCCTCTTTTTTTTCCCCATTAGCCCACACTTATATTTAAGTCACAGCATGCAATGAAGATGGAAAATTATGAAGTCATTGTAAACACAGTATGACTCCTTTAAAAATATTTGTGAAAATTGGAGTAATACACTGTTTTATCCAACAGGACATGAGATGGTGCTTTCTGTTTCAGAAAACGCATAATCAGGTGTTGCCATTCATCTCTGATGTTCCTGTTGAGTCTGAGGCAAGCCATTAATGTGTTTATTTATAGTATTCACAGTTTGTTTTGATTTCATTTGTTTCAACTGACATTTTAGAGGTGAAATGCATGACTTGATTAGTTCATTGTAGATGTACACAGTGAATCTCTAATTTCTATTTACCAAATAGCAGTTCAATTTGTTTATTTTAATCAACAACTGTTCGCACTGTGCAAATAATGCCTCAAAAAGTGCACTAAAATTGTTGTGTATTAACTAAAAGTACTTTTACTGTGAAAGTAACTGGATATAGCATGTTTTATGCCAGGCCAGTACCAGACCTAAAACCTGAGAAGCTCAACCAGCTTCCTTGATCTTCAGTGTCAAAACTTTAGCTATCTTTCTGGAGCTTCAAGTGGAAAGAAGAGATGAAGAGACCATATTGAGACAAAGATGCCTAAAAGCCACTTGAAGGGAGAGAAAAATAAAATACAATTGTGAGAGTATCAAGGTTCCAGCAATTTACCAGCTCGATCCAGCTGCTTTCATAACTACCTGCCAGACATGCAAAAGAGCCACTATTTGAATCCAGTATAGGCAAAAGGATTCAGAGAAATAAGATCATTATTTCCTTAAGGCAATAAATTTGAGAAAAAAAATTGCTTCAGAGAAAAAAATTAACTAAGTTAGCAATTGGTATAAAAAAAATGGAGTGTTGCTGCAGCATATATGTGTTCTTAATTTTGTTTCCGGCAGTTAGCAAAGTTTTAAGAGTAGACTATGGATAGAGGCTGGAAAGACAAGGATGAAATTACCATGAATGGATAAGGAAATAAGATTTGAGTTATATACTGCAATAAAATTAATTATATTTTTATCTGCAATAACAGGAGCAATGGGGTACTTAACAAACTTGTGGACTTGGCTGGCTCATCAGATTCCCAGGAAGATTACGAAAGTGCCAAATAATTTTCTTTAGTTGCTACTGATTAGATATGGAAGGAGAGACCTGAACTAAAGAAGAAACTGTCTTCATAGTAGAGAACAAATATTTGATATTCATTCAGGACACTGCCAGTTAAATCTGATCTTGTGGTCAGGTCATATAAGATCTTTTGTTAAGACATCAGAGAAGGTTGAATTGGTACCTTATAGATCTTCTCCATGAGACAAGGTGGTTCAAAGTGTTTTCAAAGTATATACAGAAGATGTTTTGTAGACAACAGGAACAATATAATAAAGTTTCTAAGAACTCAGTGAGTATTGGCCCCAAATGCCCCAACCAACTGAAGTAGAGAATCCTCTCCCTCAGAGGTCTGTGTCTGTGTTTTCTCTCTCTCCTAAAGGAGTCAATTATAATCAAATACATGGCAAGCTGCAAAGTTTTAAAAGAAATTTTATCACTTGGATTAAAAAGGATACACTAATTTTAAAATGAAATGAAGCTATAACACTAAAAACTCCTATGGGCAGGACACAGGTATAGAAACTTTTTCATTTGAAAAGAAAAATGACTTTTATGAAAAATGAAGAAAGACTTAGAGGAAAGAATTCAGAACTCAGAAGTCAGAGACTATAGCAAAGAAACATGGTGAGTAATAATTGAGTATTAATCAAGGATCCAGGGCTGGCTGGACTCTATATTTAATCTAGGAGTTTGCCTATAATATACCTACTTTCAGTTATTTTTCTTATGGCAGTATCTTTTGCAGTTAACTTATCCCTTTCTCATCCTTTTATATTGGCTATAATGAACATAGATTGTCTGTTTTTATTTTCCCCAAATTCCTCAGATTAAGAAAAGCTGTACTTGAGGAACCTTTTCCCCTCTTGGAATTAACTTAGATAGTGATGTACTGCATCTTGAGTTCCAGTGTGAGGCCATAAATCATGCGATTAAGTTTTTGAGCAGCCTGGAGTATGAACATATATTTTTATTTTGGGAGGATATAAATCATTCAGGATGAGAAAGGAGACTATGGTTGGCTGTTATATTAGTGTGCCCCTATGAACCATAAGTCCTATGTTCAAGCCTTTATGCAGAACTAAAGCCTTAAATCTGGATTTGGCTTGTGTGACTTACTTTAACAAATACAATACTGTGAAAATAAAACTTGCAATCTTTGTATTCAACACAAAAAGGAGACCTAGCAATTTTAAACAGCACTAGATCTAAAAGGAATAGACTTAAATAGTAAACATAAAATTATAAAGCTGATAGAGGAGAAAAGAATATTTTTGTGACTTTGATTTTAGCAAAGATATATTAGAAATAACAGTACATGCACTATAAATAAAAGCATGATGAATTGGAGTTAATAAGAATTAAATTGACTTCTCTCAAATTCTGGATTAAGTTCCAACAGGTTAAGACCTTTGGAGTCATTTCTCCCGTGCTTACAACAAGCAGAAGAACAAACCAAACTGAAAGAACACAGCTTTCCCTGGGCCATTCGGGAAGGGAGATGATAAGGCAACACATTATCCTGAAATCTGGAGAGATGGCAAACACAGACAAAACCACCAAGTTCAGCTTAACTATAGAAGCCACTAGACTCAAAAACTGACAGAAACACTTAAAGAATATTTTTAAACATTGCTGAGGGCTGATTGTAGACAAGCTTCAAAGTAAGAAACTTTGTCAGTATTTGTGGTGGTAGGGGAGCTTTCTTGGCTTTTATCTCTAAAAATCCTACCATTTTCTCAGTGAGAAAAACAGAAAAATTAGACCTTGTATCTTTAGGATGAGGAGAGGAAAAGAAACAATTGGAAATATAACACTCATCTCCTGTCAAAAATACTCCATCATGGGGTTGGGGTTGTGGCTCAGAGGTAGAGTGCTTGCTTACCATGCATGAGGCACTGGGTTCAATCCTCAGCACCACATGAAAAGAAAATAAAGATATTGTGTCCATTTGTAACTAAAAAATAAATATTAAAAAAAATGCTCCATCAGAATCTTAGCTTGTGTAGGCAGAAGGGCAATTATCCAGCTCCAATATCCTCTATTCTTGGCACAACCATAGGGGAATAACAGGAAAAATAAAAAAGTAAGACATACTCAATGTCCAATTTTTTTTTCTTTTATGATTACGTGGTATTTCTAAAATTTCCAGAAATTGTGGACTAAAAATCGTCACCAAATGCATAGGTGGCCTTTGTCCAGGAAAATAGTACACAAGTAGTTCATTAAAAAAGGAGAAATCCACTTAAGGAAAGCAACAGCTGAAAGGCAACAGAATAGGGTTAGTGTCTATTAGTTTATGACCTGCTTTAAACCTGTCTGAGATTAAAATATCATTTACCCTGGAGTCACATCTGTAATGATGGAGTAAGAATACTCTGAAAAGCATCTCCTCTACACAGAGACCACAATGAGACCATATAATTCAATATTTTTTTAAATGCATCTACAATTTAGCTTAACTATCTTGAAAGAATGTCACAAAGTACCCAAGTGCGGCTTGTTGAGTGTAATGTGATCCACATTCGTGCTATTAATTTTTAATTTTTTTTAATATTACCTATTTATTTTCTCATTTTATTTCTTTACACTACCAATGCACATTTTTTTTTTTAAGGAGAACAGTAAAGAAGGGAAGAACTTAGCTGTATATGAGAAAGAATTAAGTATTAGATCTAAAAGAACAGAAGAATTTGACTTTACATCTCAGCTGTGCTACTTAATAATTATGTAACTTGGATAAATCAATTAAACTCCTTAGGGGGAAAAGAAAACTAATATGAGGATCAAAGCCAAAGATTATTGACCCATTAGAAGACTGAGACTTTATCAGACAGCTGTTGAATGTTTCCTTCCCCTCACTTCTGCCATTGCACCAACAGGAAATAATTTAATTATGGTGGATTATAGCCAATGGAGTCACAACAGTCAGACTATTACTTACAAAAAAGCCCCAGTGACAACACAGATGAACAAAACAAAGATTTGGGGGAAACTGAAGCCTCAGGTATCTATAGCTAGAAAAAACACAAATCACAGCTGACTGCTAAACACATTTACCTAAAACCCTGAAGAAAAGGACTGTTTACCTCAGATCCTATGACCCACTCACTATACCCTGTTGGATTTCAACCAAATGTGTAAGACATATGAAAGGTCAGGTAAAGTACAGTCTGAAGAGACAGGAAGCATCTGAATTATCTTAGAGTTAGGGGATTTAAATAAATATGATTAACATCTTAAAGATTTTAAAATTAAAAGATGGACACATGAGGAAAAAGATTGGTAAAATAGATGAAAAATCTAAGAAAGAACCAATGAGCACAACTAATCCACAGATCTTGGATTCTAACACTATTTCAAATGAATGGAACCAGGGATTATTTGCGGAATGGATGATTATAATACTGAAACAGAAAAGGAGAAAAGTGGAACTGGAATCCCTTAAGGTAAGGAAGTAAAGGAATGCTAAAAAATATAAACATGAAACAAAGCTGAAAAGAAAAATACTTTGGTGAGAAATGTCAACGGGACACAAAAGCCAGGTGAAAATGATCCCAATGATCAAAACTGTAATAATTAAAAAAATAAACAAAAAACACCAAATGAAGTGGTATTGGATTATAGCTTAAGACAGCAAGTGAATATCCATATTCTTGTGGATAATTGAACAAATAACTGAAATGGACATATCTCCTTTTCAGAAGAACATAAATAGCATAAGGAGATATTCTACCCTCAATCAAGTGCTGGAGGCCAGCTCTGGCAAGGGGGGGCAAAGGAGTTGGTGAAATAATGAGAGAAAAACCACGCTGTACACAGGTCAGGAGGCTTAACTCAAACTTTACTTTTTTTACCCAAGTTTTTATAACCCAGACAACACAGTCTTTTACATTACAGCTTTTGAAGTTACATTAAAGAATTTCAGAGTTATACATTCTGAGGGAAACAGGATATTGTTCTAAGTACATATTACTGATTAATCCTACCCAAAAATGTAGGAAAAAGCATACACTGATCAATCTTAAATGTCAAGAACAATCATATAGTAATACAAATCATATTTTCACCTAAACCTATTTCCGTAACCCCTTAAGTCCACTCATAATTTCTCACAGCTAGATTGCTCCAATACATCTTATTTAAACTTTAACTATACTCAACTTATTAGGTTCCTATTGTTTCCTATAATTGCTTTGTTTTGAACTCAAGAAAAAGGAAGTATGGTTATTTTTCAGAAGTCCGGCTAACAGGTATTTTTCCTTTGATCAAGTGTCAGATCTAAGGGGTCTCTACTATGGAAAACTATATCAATATATTTTAAACTAATATCCTAAACTTACTTAAAATAAAAGAATTTTTATCAATCACAAGAGAGCCTTATAACTATAACTTAAAACCTTTTAACTATAACTTATGAAAGTCTGAACTATGGGGCACAGCAAGAGCCACAAGTTTAATCATTACTTACAAGCCTAATGTCTAATTAAAAACCTGTTCTACTCGTATACCTAAGAATATGCTATTGAGCTCCTGGCTCAGACTCCACAGTGTAAATTTGTGTGGTCAGATTTATGCTTAATAGCTAACTTATGAGCCCCTAGTGGTCACACAGAAAACACAGTAAGAATAAAGAGATAAAATTAACCACCACCGTGGTGCCATATTTGTGTTACATCGTTCCTTAGAAGAAGGAAAGATGCCTTCTTTCCTTCCCTATTCTATCGGACAGGGAGCCTTGTTCATTTGTCATAAGGAAGATGTCAAAATCAAGGAGATCATAAATCCCCACTTCTTCAGAGTGGGCTGTGCACAATGACTTTCTCTCAAAGTTGAAAGTGTGGAAAGAAATGGGAAGAAGTAACTTTAGGTAGAGAGACCTAACACCAACTCAGTCAGCCAATCAAAGTTAGTACAAAAAGAAACACCAAGGAAAGGTGAATGCACTTTAATAATAATGTATCTATGTTAATTAATTTTAATATATGTACATCTATGAAAGATAGTTATAATAAGTTAATAGTATTTTGAGGTTCATACAACCACTCTGAAGTACATTTCAAATTTTTTGACTATCATAAAGAAGAGTTTATTTGTAATATTAAAATATATGTATATCTGCTCCTTGAAGAATGTGAAGGTACAAGCTGATCTAATACATTTGCAGCACATAAATAAAATATATACAAAGAAATCTAAAAGTAAAATAATAAAAAATAATCAAATAAGAGAATGGACAAATGATTTGACCAATGTTTCACAAAAGAAGATATAAAAATGGGGAGGGGGACTCTTGAAAAGATGCTTAATATCCTTTGTCATTAGGGAAGTGCAACAGTAAATACTGTGTACTTAGAATTTCTCAAACTAGAAATATTGACCAGGGACCATATCAAGTTTTGACAAATATGTAGAAGAAATAAAAATATCATAACTAAAAAGAACAAATAAAAAAAGAAAAAGAAAAGTCCCATATATAATAATGCAAATGCAAAATGGTACACTTTGACAAAGAGTGTGTCAAATATATCAGTTTATATCAATTGATTAATTGATTAATATCTACAAAAATATAGATGTATATTGTCAATCAATTGATAAATCCCAACCTTTTTTTTTTTTCTTTTCTTTTTGATATTGGGATTAACTCCAGGACCTTGTGCCAAGCATGTGCTCTACCACTGTACTACATCCTAGGACTAACAATTTGACCATTCTACTCTTATGGATTTACCTATGAGAAAAAAAAAAAAAAAAAAAAAAACACGTTCATATGTCCTCCAACTTTGGCCTATGGTGGTACCAGTTTTCCACAATTGCTAGAATTTAAGTGCCTCAAAAAATATCCTAATTAATTTTATTAATTTGCACACATCTATGTGAGAAGTCCCTTTTTTAAGGCTCTTGAATTGGGAATTGAATTCTGCTGCTTCTTGGTATTCTGATTGATACTCTTTCTCTTATAAAAAAAAAAAAAAGCACATGTCATCACTGGAGATAATTATTTTTTTTTGCTATATTTACACCTAATAGAGTCCTCAGATTATTGTTTTTTCTTTAAGAATGACTTTTTTATTTATTTATTAGAATTTAAATGAACTTTAGCAAAATAAATTAGCAAAATAAATATCAATGTTTTAATGATATTTAGTAGTCATTAAAATAATTATACATTTTTGTAAACTTTCCAGTTTTATAGTGCTTTCATTAACTTTACACTTGATATTCCCTGGCTGAAAATTTAGAGTCATATTTATAGTTGTATAATTATCTCTGAATTAAATTATTTTCTTTCCATTCTTTTTGCCCATATGCTCAATAAGGCCCACATCATTGTGTTTCTAATTTTAATTGTGCCAGAACTTTCATTCAATGGTTTGTATTTCTGAATAACTTAATATACACATTACACATATCTTTATGTGTAATTCATTATACAGAAAAATCTTTCTCATTTCCAGAAACTTGGAAAAATATATCACTCTCACACAGCAAAACCACAAGTAATAAACAATGCTACATATCCTAGTTTTCTCAAAGTTCTAATTTTTTTTCACCATGATGCGAACATCCCAACATGTACCACAAGGATCTAAATTTCATAACACTGGTCTGAAGGAATCATCGATAATCCTAAACTTCAGGATCTCTGATGTTTGTGCCAAAGAACTGCTAATTTCTTGTAGTTTTGGTATTTTGTAAATCTTCACTTATAAGTCACAAAGGATCAACCGCTTACTAGAATAGTTGGCATATATCTCTTTTTCTCTTATTTTCTTAGATACACATGACAGTAGCTTGTATTTTGATATATTGTACATAAATGGGGTGCAAATCACTACAAGTTTTTAAAATATTTTTAGTTGTAGATGGACATAATATCTTCATTTTATTAATTTATTTTCATGCTGTGCTGAGGCTTGAACCCAGTGCCTTACATGTGCTAGGCAAACACTCAACCAATGAGCCACAAACTCAGCCCCTCACTACAATTTTGATTACATTCTTGTGGTTGAAAGTGATGTGGTATTCCACTGATCATGTATTTCTAAATGAGCATAGGAAAGTTGTGTCCAATTCATTCTAATGTCTTTCCAATTCCCATTCCCCCTCCCTTCCTTCATTCCTCTTTGTTTAATCCAATGAATTTCCATACTTCCCCTTTCTACTGTCCTTTGTTTTGGGTTAGAATCCACATATCAGAGAGAACATCTGGCCTTTGATTTGGGGGTATTGGCTTATTTCACTTAGCATGATGTTTTCCAGCTCCATCCATTTACCAGCAATCGGCATAATATCATTCTTTATGGTTGAGTAATATTCCATTGTGTATACATACTGAATTTCTTTTTCCATTCATCTGTTGAAGGTTGGTTCCATAGCTTGGTTATTGTGAATTGAGTTTTTATAAATATTGAGGTGGTTTCATCATTATCATATGCCATTTTTACATTCTTTTTGTCCAGATTTAATAGGTTTGTAGTCAAAAAATGAAAAAAATAATTCATAGATTATAAATTTAAATGATCAAAAATTAAAAATGTTCTAAAATAAAATAAAGGAGAAAATATGAACAAAATTCTTTCTTGGGATTCTAGAATATAAGTGAAGGTATTTATCACGTAGCTCTGAAACTGCTAATGTTTAATCCCAGAAATTAGCTATTCCTACTTTAAATGGAGTTATGGTAGCATATTGCATTATGCTTCCTACCATATTCAGTTATGGTAATGTGCTAAAATACTGGAGAAATAAGAATGTGTTTTCAAAACTCCAGTCCATCATTTATGCCCTTGAACAAACTATTTACTTCTGAAAATTTGACTTATCTGTAAAAATGCTGATATTATTGTACATATTTCATAGATCTATTTTAAAAACTAAATTGGACATATGTAATGAAATTAATACCCCCAATTTTTGATATGGAGTTTAAAACTCCTGGTGTTTTGGTCTCTGCCTACCTCCCTAACCATATATTTCTGTAGAATCAGAAATCTTGTTTGCACCACACCTCCCCCTTTACTCAAAGCAAAAATAATGATATTTTTTCAGTTTCCTGAGCATAACTGATTTTTCTCCATCTCTTAGCTCATGTTATTTCCACTGCCTGAAAAGCTCTTCCAAGCCAAATTTTTCTTGGTGAATTCTTGTTTCTCCCTTGTTTGTATAATTTTTTTCCATATCCCATAAACACGAAGGGCAGTCCTTTCTTTGATTCCCTACTTAGCCACATGTATGCATTGAATAATCTAATTGTTAAATCTGTTAAATATACTGATGTATGCATTCATTACTTCTTATTGCAAGTTCTACTGAAGGTTACATCTAATTAGAATGTGCATTTCTAACCCCTAATACATAAGGAGCACATAATAAACATTTTATATGAAATTCTGACTTTATAGTTTGATTTTAGCACGTTTTATTTCTTCTTATATCAATCTGTATCTGTCTTATTTCCAACTTGGACAAGTAATATGACACTATTTCATAGAGATGATTTTCTGTTTCATTCCATTTCCCTTTATAATTTCAGTATATACTATTTGACTTCCATAATTTCAATTATTAATATAAATATTTTTGCTTATTAAAATTTATGTTGATTTTTTACACTTATACATGTTAAAGTTACTTAAATTTGAACTGAGTTTACCAGTACTTCTTGAGTTTATAAATAAAAAATGCAATGTAACTTAGTACATAAATAAACTGAAACTTAAGAGTATAACAGACATCATAGCTTCAGTGATTCCTAAGTAGGCAATTGTCAGCAAACTACAGGCAGTTAACTCATCACATTCTGACCAAATAAAGCAGACTTCTACCTGTAGTTGATCTGGTGGATTCCTTACTTTGGTTCTGTATTCAGTCTGTTAAAGATCATCATTCCAACTGTTTGACTGAGTTCCTTGAACCTCTCTGGGTTCCAAGTGCTGTCCAGTTTGGACATCATTGTTTACCAAAATAAATTCTGCTAAATTTCATTTGCCTAATTTTTTATTTTAAAATATTTAGTCAAATTATATGCATAGTTAACAAACACCATGATTTTCTGTCAAGATTTCCACAACCATTCCAGCATCACCAAAATAAAAATAAAATAGCAATGGCTCTACACCCAATTCTACCTCTTATTTTGCTATTGCAATTTAGTTTTTTTATTTCTTTCATCTAATATCTGGGATCTTTTCCATTCTTCTCAGAGAAGTTCTTCTTGGAATCCTTGATCACTTTCTGTGCTTGTTTGAATCAACTACAATGTAAACATTTTCTCAATATTTAGATTTCTTAAAAATATAATCATTTATGTATTCCAAAGCTTTGGCTTTCTTGGTGTGCATATTTTTTTTCCTTTTTTAAAATATTTTTATTGGCATGTTATAATTATACAGAGTAGTGGGATTCATTATGCCATATACATATATGCACATAACATAATTTTCTCAAGCTCAACCCTAGTATCTTCCCTTTTCCTTCTTTTCCCCTTCTCCTGATCTAATTTCTTTATGATACTGGTTTTTCTTCTTCTTCTATTATTATTATTATTATTATTATTATTATTATTATTATTAT